>JASDDO010000016.1:177033694-178322615 GCA_030015575.1 Agapanthus africanus | reverse complement strand
GTACTAGCTGTACGTAACGGTTGCCTATGTATTGATTGGAAGGGAAGCTGACGAGCGAACTCATCCAGAAACCCTACTGAGCCTGACAGTGACAATATCCGTACAGTCCGGTCCATTCGTCTATGAGTATCGCATATAGGGCCTAGGGGGCCGGTAAACGTCAGACCCCCAATAGCTGTATAAGTCGTGTCAGAGAGCAGCCCATAACACCCTGAGATACTACTGGAATACCTTCCAGTAAATCTCGATTACCCTGGCCAGGGATTTCGTGTAATGGCTCTCCTAAACTCTGCGCGATCTCACCCCCAATACCGGGAGAGACGAATCCCCAACGATCTGCTCATTGCCTCCACGTGGCTTGGGACTGTACCCAAAATATACCTGTTTGCACGACTCCTTTGACCCGTGGTAGAGTATAAATCAAAGTACAGTGGGAACTCATACGAGACAAATGACGACCTCAGGTCGATGAACTAACCTGTACACATGTCACCAGGGAACTGCTATCTGACGCTAGGTATAATACCAACCAGCAAGTTCCCGGCGAGTCTTGTCCGGTGTACTCATAACCCAATGAGCACATGTATACATCTTAGGTGAACCAACTAACACCAATGGCTTGTGAGACCGGCCACCGCCCCTCGTCGGGGTCTCGAATGTATACACTAGTCTACTCTAGAGTATCGATGCCTTGTCTCGAAACTCCCACGACTAGGGACACTTTAAGGATGTGCTTATAGACCCCAGCTCCTACATATATGATCGCCATCATACTGTTGGTAGTCAAGCAAGAATCCTATGGGCTCTATCAACATCTACATGATGATAAAGACAGACCAGATAGCATACTATCATCTCGAGTAAGACTGTTATATCGGTATAGGTCCTCCGCAATCATTGTAATCACGTGCCTGCGATCCAATAATTGACTTTGAGGGCACTATATCCAACAATCTCCCACTTGCACTTAAGGCTAATTATTGCAATGTCGCATACTCACAGCCCGTGTGATACCGAACATCCAACTCCTCTACTAATCAGTTTCATAAAGCCTGTTTGTAAAACTATTGTGTTCGAGAAATAGCCTCAGTGAGTGGATCCACCCCGATGTTTCTTTCTATGTCTCTCTTAATCTCAAGTTCGCGGAGAAAACCATCTCCCGAATTGAGTAATACCTATCTTAGAATATGTCTGGATATCTGATGGGACCTAGTTCATAAATGAACTCCAAATTCAAACTTCTTAGACTGTATCGATCACTGAAACTAATCAGTGTCCAGCACTATGCCTCCCACAGTATCCTCTTGAACCACCTGTCCATAATATTGTCCCTCGTCTGAGGGAAAACTATAACTCTGATAATCACTCTGTCATCTATGTCACCTTTGAAGCCTGGAATGATAACCGTCTCCCGAAGGAGGCTGCCGTCATCAAATCCTTAGAACATGCACTTATGTTCTAAAACCGATTCCTTTTGTTTCTTCAGGATTGGATTAATATAAACTTATCGCATCTAGTGCAAAAACAACATCTGGTATGGTACTTAACATCTCATGATTGACTCAATTTCCTAAGCAAGTGATATGCCAATCATGCACGTCCCTCTCTCCTTTAGTCTGTAAGACACCTTTAGAGAGGGTGGCTCCATCACCTGCAGGTACACTACCATGCCAGGAGTCAACTATTCTAAAATACTATTAGAATACTGTCAAAGTACCCACATTGGGAAACTACCCAAATCTAGATCTAAAACCATAGATCTAGCAACCAGAATGTCAGATATTATATCCATGTCCTTTGTGAAGAAACAACTGTGTGACTACCAAAGTACAACCGATCGTAGTATAGGAATTTTACTTCCTACTCTGTGTATGTCATCCAAATACCAGGACATCACACCCTACTACCTTCTCAACAGATACATCCCCTATTCTGATGAAGTCAAACCCATGACTGTCATATCAAAAATAGATGATCTATCTCCGCTATATCCGCTTAAGCCTATAAATAGACATAAGCTACTTGCCCACTATGCTTCCGCTGCTCCCACTGATTACGACAACCCTCTGGCAGAATAATATATACGTACATTTCTAAAGCTAGTTTAGAACAACGCTATACATATCCTCCAGCCGGGTCTCATAGTCTGGAACAACAATAGTGTCAAGTCCGGGTAAACAAGAACCTCCCTGTCATCGTCCTTGAGGCTACCGGAGTACCTCTCGGGTGTCTGAGGTTACCCACCATATCTGCGGAGTGGCTATTGGAATGTCAAACCTGATTGAATATATAGGTCCTATTAAATTTTCCGTAATCGTTTGCGGTTCTGGAATCACTTCCAGTTCTACCATACTCCCACTACTGTTTTCTGAAAAAATCCATTTTACTAAAACTGTGGCGAGTCAAGAACAATATCACTATTGATCTTCCAGATGGTAGAAAATCAACCCTCGTCAAAGCCAGGGTCAACCCACAAACTGCCATTTACAGAAACGTGCCTTGAGTTATCCAGTGTCTGGTTTTAAGCATAAGCCGGACAACTCCCCGTACCTTAATATCGTTAAGATATGAACCATTCTATATCTAATATAGAAACTTTGGCACTTTATTTAATTGGTACCAGATTCAAATCATGCAGCTGTCTCCAGTGCATATCAACTTAATGGAGAGAGGCAAATCAGCATTACTCAACTTAGGAGTACATCCAATTATGAGTAACCTGAAAGAGAAACAAGTTTCTCAAAACTATTACTATCATATGAATACCAATCACAAGAATCTACATCTTCGATCTCTTTGAAGAATCCCGATACTTGTGACACCTGGTTCTCTACCTTATTCTTATACCCACAACTTCTCAAAACTTAGACCTTGTATTTCTACGAAACACTTGTCTAAAATCTAGAGAAGTCATAAGTAAACAGAACATAGTACGAGGACCAACCCCTTTGTCCTGATGGACACTGGACAACATACAATACTCTGTATAAGTCCGCCGAGTTGAATAACTCAAAACCTGTGCATCGTAGGTTGAAAACTGTACCCAGGCGATTTCCTCAAATATCACCAATTACAACGAATTCCGATATAATGAGGATAATCACCTAATTCCCAATAACTTACTCCCTCTCAACATCTGTAAAACCATACAGATGTGAGAATCTTACTTGGTAAATATATACCCTGGAGTAAGTGTCTAATTGAGAAATCGGTTTTCTATTAACAATTCACAGTGAAACATGAATATGTTTCGAAAGGGTATCCGGGTATTCATAGTAATGCCTTTTTCCATTATTCAGATTCATGACTATAACCGTATATTTCCCTGCCATCTCTCCAATTTCCTTTATTTTGTCTTTAGTCGTTACCTTCTGTACACCTTCGTTAGGCTAAATGGTTTTCTTCCTTCCCTACCGTTCGGCACCAGCCTATGGTTTGGAAGAAGAATATCCAGTAAGCATAATAGGTGTACCCTCCTAAACCTAGGAGTACTCACAACTTGAGAGAAGGTGATGATAAAAGACAACTGAATAATCCTTATTCCTATTTCTCCTGAACCAGAATCCATCCTCGAAAAAATATCCTTCGAGTTCGTATATAACCATACGATGGATTTATCCAATGGAATTGGATGTTCGTAGTGATACGGGTTGTTCTGGAGAAATGAAAGATGAAATAGGAGTGGCGATAAAATACGTGGTTTGGTCGTGAATGTGAATAGTCGCAATTTACTTTGCCCTCTTTCTAATTCCTTTATCTTGTCTTTATATATTACCTTCTGCACACCCTACTTAGGCTAATTGGTTTTCTTCATTCCCTACCTTTCGGCACCTGCCTATGCTTTGGAAGAAGACTATCCAATAAGCGTAATAGGTGTACTCTCCTAAACCAAGGAACCCTCGCAACCTGAGAGAAGGTGATAATAAAAGACAACAGAATAAACCAATTCTATTTTTCCTGAACCTGGATCCATCCTCGAAGAAGTCCCTTCGAGTTCGTATATAACCATACGATGGATCTATCTAATGGAAGTGGATTTCCATAATAATACGGGGTGTTCTGAGAAATACAAAGGGTAAAAGAAGGAGCGGCAATGACTTATGCAACTATAGACAATCCAAAAGCCAGTATTATAAGAAGGTTCTGTCAACTTGGTCACTGAGTCATAGTCTAGGGTCGGTCAAAGGTCGCTGCCAAAGAGAGAGAGAGAAAAGAAACACTCTGCGTGCACCCTAACTTAGATCAGAATGGTTATCAATTTATCTAATCAGGAAACCTCCCACTGTTATCTCAAATTCTCCTCCAAACCTGAAAGAAGAATCAATCGGGATCACCCGAAGAGTAAACTAACTCATCAGTAGGAATCGGGATCCAACTCTCATCGCATGATAACGTGACGGAATCCACTCATGTTATCATACTCCAGAAGGTATGCTCAAGTTTTGCAAGTTTCCTGTATGTTTGAAACTCCCAATATATTTTTATCCCATGCTCTTATGACCCTGACGTAGGCCAACAAATCATAAGCCACATGTCAAGTTCTACCCGTCGTTGTCCTGATTAATTTAGTTCATCGTACATGCCCTTGACGTAGGCCAACAAGGCTGTACGTCTGTCCTAAACTAATGCATCTATCTATGCAACAAATGAATACCCAGCAGCTACCAAACACTATGCCTTGACGTAGGCCAACAAACATAGCTTGAATACTACTGACCATCCATAAGAAATGATGGAGGATTACGGCTGGTTTTTGGCGAAAAACCTTTAACGTAATGAACTTGATCTCGTTGAAGGAACCTGATAGCTTTTTATAAAAATGTAGTGGCGAAAACCTTTTGCTAAAGAAGTCACTCCCGGTGAAGGGATCTCGGCCCTTTCATCGTGGAATGAGGTGCAGGATATTCCAACTGAATACCACGATGCAAAGCAACTTGTAATCGACTATATTGAAGTTATTACCCTGACGCAAACTTCTGCCCAAGGGGTCACTCCCGGTGAAGGGATCTCGGCCCTTGCCTCGTCGAATGAGGTGCAGGATATTCTAACTGAATACCGCTATGCAAAACAAAAGGAAACGTCTTTGTAATAACTCCTTTTTAAAATTTGTTCCAACAACATCAAATATAGGTTTGTTTTATCCTTGCATTGATGAGAATCAATGCAATCCCATCAATCAATCACACCAGAAAAGAACGAAAAAAAATGTACGTATATGCCATCCGCATTCGCCACTGGGTCCCGTCTTTACCCGTTAGGTTACTTAACTAATGACAGAGCGGGGACTGGGCTAGCGCGGGTGCAAAACATATACAACATCTACTAGTATATATAAATATATAATAATCGCTCCAGGCATAATAATAATATTACAGAAAAGTAATAAGCATCACAGAACAATACAGATAGTCTGGAATCCCCGGGATTCACAGAGCCGCTACTGAAACCCGACGTTCCCCTGGTCGCGTGGATAGCCTGTGCAATGAAACCTAGACCCCTACGGGTGCGGCAAGTCACCCGCCAAAACCTGAAGCGAGGCAGCCCCTACAGCAAAGTGAATGGACCACCCAGCACTTCACGGAATCCGGTAACTTGAGCACCCCTCCTTTGGTCAACCTGTACCCCCTACGAGTGCGGTGAATAGTCCGCCAATTCTAGAGTGAGGCCCCTTTGCCTCTCAAAGCCATGAGATACGGACCCGTCTCCCTCCAGAACCCGGCTATCCGTGCACTCTGTCGCGGGATAAACCTAGTACAGAAATGAAAAAATATACAATAGGTACATCGACCACATCCTGGTCGTGCCCCAAAAAGAATATTATACAAATAGGCAGTGACGGCAGTCCACAAGTCGAACGCTCGCCCCGCAATATCAAATGTACAAATAAATCGAAAAGACACTACCATTGCACACTGCTATCCACCACGACAAATCCGCAACAGCACAGCACAACACAGAACATCAACGCGAATATCACGTTCGCAAATTCGTCTAAAAGAACTATAGCAATTAGACGCAATTTACCGCTCGAATGACATTCCCGGTCGGAGATATAATGTAAATACTATAAACTAACACGTTTAAATTTTGATCGACAAAATTTCCCGAAGTGGGCCCCACATACATCTGCTGTACAGTAACAAAAACTGGGCCCAAACGAACAGTACCAGAAACCACAATTTCCCAAGATGAAAGCCCAGAAGAAAAATGGCCCACCAATTCACCAAGACGGCCGCGCTTCCGCGGTCAAAGCTAGGCATTGACCGCGGATCCGCGGTCGTACGGTCGAGTTGGTGGATCGTTTTTCTGCTGTTTCCATTAAAAAGCCTGCTTGATTTTCTGGTATGGTCAAAATAATTTTTAGAACAGATTTAAAATCAACAGAAACTTTAAGACATGGAAATTGCGATTTTGAAAATTCCGCTCGATCGATATTTTAAACGCGTTAGCACAAGTTAGTAAAGCTTAATGGTGAGGCTCTGATACCAATGTAAGTCTACGGTAGCGCCCCGGCCGTCTAACAGACCCCAAATGCGGAACAAAAACTTTTATACAACTGGCACTATAGCATATTATAACCCGGATCTGCCATTAAAGCTAAAATAACAAACTACAAAGTGGGTAGAAATGTTATACCGAACGATCCGAGTCCTTCGATCTTCAACCATCATCCCACGCTTTGTTGCGGCTGCTCCGATCTCCTGAATCTCCAGTCTTCTCGTCCAGGTGGCACCACGTCGACGGATCTTTAAACGGGCTCCCGCCTCTGAACCGAGGCAACTCGATCATCAAGTTTGCTAAAAGAGATGACCAAGATTGATGTAGAGAATGAGTAGAACACTTTGTCTCGTTCGGTCCAAAGCTATGGACGAACGGTTAAAAAAGATGCCATTTGGATCGGTTGAAAATGAGAAAATGAACTTATGAAATTTCCATGAAGCAAATTTCATAAGCTTTTGCCAAATGAATTAATCCCATATCTTTCCCACAAGGGGCCGGCCACTATAAGAAGAGCAAGGGGGTGAGTGTAGGAATCAAGGAAGGTGACTATATCAAGGATAGTTATCATAACACATAAAGAAAAGAATGACTCACTTAAAGCATTAAATGAAAAAGAATGAATCATGAAACCTAGTCATCAATCCATTAATGCAAATGAATGAGTCACTAACCTAGTCACTAATCTTGAAGCTTCCACACACAATGACTCACCCAATGAAGGAAAGATAAATCCGTATTAAACCGAATGTTAAATATGGGTGATAGAAAACTGGAAACTGGAAACTTCCAAAAGTTATCCTGAAACGAATTTCAGGATAACCCCGTAACAGTATAAACATACCCGCATTTATATTACGACCGAATACAAATGCAACTGGGACAAAGATATTATATCTACACAGTATAATACATGGATCCGGCTTAAACCAAAGCCTACCTGTATTATCTGCCCGAAATATGACACGTGCGAAAACGCACGTGCATTTTCCGAACCCTGCCATAAAACCATACGGCCTCTACAACGTTTCGCCCGAACTTGGGAAAGTGTCTGTGGGGGACTCTAATGACTCATCAATATAATGGCACTGAGTATAACTACTAGCACGTCAGAGGTACTGTAGGGTTACTAGTGTTAGTGTATATGTCCTAGAGGCCATTACCGTATCATACTAGTTTGTATATTACTTAATGGAAGCTTGGGATATTCACCTTGTATAAACAATCTTGCTCAATATAGTAGTATGCTACTTGGTTTGTTTCTACTTCAATGTGTACATGTGTTTATTTTAGTATATCACCTATACACATTAGTGGAGCCCTTAGGATCTTTGCTTGATTACCAGCGTTGTGATGGCAGTCACACTAGTGGGGGCTGGGTAATCTAAAAGCACATCCTTATACAGGTCCCTAGTCGCAGGACTATCGAGACAGGGCATCGATACTCCGGAGTAGACTAGCGTATGCGCTTCTCATCCCAGTGTGGGAGGTGGTCTGTCCCACAGCCATCAGTACGTCGTACTGGAGATAGTATACGGGTGCTCGTTAGGTTACGAGTACACTGGACAGGACTCGTCGGGAACTGACCGGTTGGTACTATACCTATCGTCAGTTATCAGTTCCCAGGTGACATGAGTACAGCTTAGTCCGCTGACTTGACACTGTCACTTCGCCTCGAGTGTGTTTCCACTGTACTTTGATTACTACCCTACCACGGCTCAAAGGAGTCGTGCAAACAGGTAATAGTTGAGTGCAGTCCCGAAGCACTTGGAGGCAGTGACGGTTAGACAGGATTCGTCTCTCCCGGTATTGGGGGTTGACATCGCGCTGTGTCTAGGAGAGCCATTACACGAGTAGTCCCTGGCCAGGGCAATCGAGATATACTGGTAGGCTTCCAGTGTTATCTCAGGGTGTTTTGGGCTTCACTCCGACACGACTTGTACCGCTATTAGGGGACTGACGTTTACCGCCCCCTAGGCCCGCCATGCGATGTATCAGACGAACAGACCGGACTGTACGGAGATTGTCACATTCAGGCGCAGTAGGAGTTCAGATGGGTTTCACCTTATCAGTCTTCTTGTCGGCTTCTACCTGGGGACCGTTACGCACAGCTAGTGCCGCTTGCGGTCTGTGGTTAAACCCACTGCCAGCGTAGTGTCGAGTCTTTAGAGTCCCACACAGAAAGCTATTCGCCTTTAGGCAAAAGAGTAGAGGTCGCATGGTTTTGCGACAGGTCGCATTGTTTTGCGACAGGGTTCGGTCACATCCGTGCACTTGTGCATGTACAGTGTCCGGACAGTAAACACTAGCGGGCTTTGGTTTAAGCCAGATCCTAGTGTACGTTTTGGGATTGGATTTATCCAGTATGTATTCGTGTTCCTCGGAACGCGGATGCGGGTGTGTATGCACAGTTGACGGAGAGACAGAAGCGGAGGATTCTCATTAGGGTTGTTGACTGTTGACTGTTGACTATTAACTTTTTTGCTCAACCCTAATGAGAATATGATATGTAATTAACAATAATATTAATTAAGTATTATGGTGACATGGTTGTTGATGGGTTGACTTTGTTGACTTTGTTGACCGGTTGACTAGGTTGGACTAGTTGACCATCATGATGACAATGGCTATCATTTCATGGCAAAGTCTTTTCACTTGCTTGTTTCTCTTGTGAGAAATGAGTGCATGAAATGATATGGCTATTGTAGCTTAAACCATTTACACAATACTTGATTACTATTTTTGTGATGATGGCTTTGGATTATGAGAGCCAAGAGAGAAAAGTCTTACTCATTCTTTCATTTTCCTTTCTCTCTCTTGTGTTCTTTAGCTCCCATCTTCTTCCTCTTGCTCTCCCTCTCTTTAGTCTATGGTTCACTTGTCTCATGTGTTGAGAACCAAGAACCATAGAGAAAATCCCAACACACTCTTCTCTATTCACTCTAGTTCACAAGGTTTAGCAAACCAAGTGAACTAGTTTCTTCAAAGATCGAAGAAGAAGCCAAAGATAGAAGCTTTCGAGGTGGATCGATCTTCGGCGCAAGGAGACGACGGGGTGAAGCCGATCCGGACAACCATCGAGGCTTGAAGACGAAGGAGTTCAAGAAAGAAAGGTATAACCCCCTAACCGAGTAGTTAACGACTCCTAGTTAGGTTGTTAGTTAGATGTTTAACAAAGATCCGGTTTTGAGTCCATGTTACCACCTCTAGAAAATTGTTTTTCACCAAATTCCGCATGCCCGAAAGTACCAGGAGAGGTAGCATGGACTTACAGTGGTATCAGAGCCTAGTTAAACTCTATCTAACATGTTAGCAAAATAATTAGAAATTCGATCGGAGAAAAAGTCGCGAAATACACCCGAATTTTAAACTTGCTGTCGATTTTCAATGTGCTGTAAAAGTAATAAATCATGCTTCAAAAATCGACTCAGGGTTTTTATAATCTACTGTAGAAAAACGGTCCAGAGATCTCACCAAACCACCGCGGAAACGCGGCGATAGCTTGCCATTGCCACGGTTCCGCGGCCGATTGAGCTCCTCTCGGATCGTCTTCACTGCAGTTTGTTCTATGGGGTATTTTGGGAAGTTTGGAATATGTATTTTCTGCCCAAATTTTCCAGAACGAAAATTTTGTGTTTGGGGCCTAAAAATCCGTATTTTTGATCGAACTTCTAAAAACTTATGCTGACGGGTTTTATCTGTGATGTGATATTTGTATTGAACGTCTGCTAATCGTTATATGTCGATTAGTGGGGGTTATACAAATCTGTGATCTGTAATGTTATTGGTTTGTGTATATGAATTCATTGGATTGTCGCGGGTGAATAGCCGGGGGTTGTGAGACGAGAGTTTTCTTTTCTTTCAATTCATGTAAATTTGTAAATTGATGTAATAATTATTTGTATGGCCGCACAACCGGGTCGGGGTTGTAGCCGTCATTGTATAATTTCTTTTTACTGTTTTTGCTCCTAGGATAGACCCATGGAGGGGGTGCACAAACTACCGGGTATGCCGAAGTGCCGAGTGGCCTACTCACGGGGATGAGGGAGGTTGCTTCGCTTCGGGTACTTGGCGGGTAGTTTGCCGCACCCGTAGGGGTCTTGGGTGGGGTATTGGCTATTCACCGCGACCGTGTAATCTGCTTTTCGTTACAGGCTCGTACGAATTGCGGGTTCCTAGTATATCCAATGTGTTCATCTGTGATCTGTAATGTCTATCATTGCAATATATCTATATATGATATTATTTAGGCGTTGCTTATGTTTTACAGCCGCGCTAGCCCAGCCCCCGCTCTGTCGTTAGTTAAGTAACCTAACGGGTAATGACGGGGCCCCATGGCGAATGCGAATGGCATAAGCGTACGTCATATTTTGGTTGTTTTCTGCAATGGTAGGATTAAATGATGGGACGCATTAAAAGAACTAATGCAAGAATATCACGCATTAAAAGAACTAATGCAAGAAAATAAACCAAGTAAAAGTCGTTGGAACACTTTCGAAAAACCACTCGGTTCTTTTCAAAACAAACTTTTAAAATGCGGAGTTTGAGCCACTCCATTTAAAAGCTATCTCGTTCCATCGATTATATCAAGTTCTCTACGTTCACGGTTTCGCCAAAACCATCCGTAGCCCTCTGTCGTTTCACATGAATAGTCAATAGTATTCAAGCTATGTTTGTTGGCCAAAGTCAAGGCATAGTGATTGGTAGCTATTGGGTATTCATGTGCAGCATAGATAGATGCGTTGGTTTGGAACAGTCGTACTGCCTTGTTGGCCAAAGTCAAGGGTAGGTACGGGTGGATTCAAATTAACCTGGAGAACGACGGGTAGAACTTGACATGTGACTTATGATTTGTTGGCCAAAGTCAAGGTCATAAGAGCATGGGGCAAAAATCCACATCGGGAGTTTCAAAAGAACTGAAACTTGCTAGTGTTGCATACCATTTGGAGTGTGATGATTCTGGTAGGATTCCTTCAGTTTCGTCACGCGATGATATTTGGATCCCGATCCTACTGTGAGTATATGCTACTTCTCGGGAAATTTCTCACTTAACGATCAATGTTATAAACCTAGTAGGTGTCTAGAAAGGTGTTAGCGGGGCTACGCCCCCAGGGAAAAGAGGTTCTTAAATTAAGGAACTTCGCGAAAGCGTTGGAAAACCTCCCTCGAAATACCGACACCAGCCTGGCCGAACGGTTAAGCAAGTATTGTATGGTGAGATTGATCCTGACTAATTCTTCCTTTTTGGTTTGAGAAGGGATTCGAGAAACAGTGGGAGCCATCCTGTTTAGACAAACTAAAAACCACTCTAAACTTGCAAGAGCATCATGCCGAGTGTTTCTTCTTCTCTCTCCTAATTGCAGCGACCAATCGACATGACTGGACTTAAGTTACTTCTAGATAAAAACATACTGACAGGGCCAAACTACAAAGATTGGCTCAGGAATGTCAAAATGGCAATCACTTACGACAAGCTGGGGTATCTTCTTACCACCAAAGCTCCCCCTGTCCCAGGTCCCACCTCCAGCGTCGCGGATAAGGAAATCCGTAAGACTTGGGAGATTGATAGCGCGAAGGCCAAGTGCCTCGTACTTGCCTCTATGGACAACGAACATCAGAGGAGGCACGAGAATATGGACCTCGAATCCATATTTCTCCATACAAAAGAACTGTATGGAGAGCAATCTCGTATCGCAAGATACGAAGTGTCGAAGAAGTTATTTTCGGCAAGGTTGGCCATCGGATCATCGGTAGCGGAACACGTGCTTAAGATGATTGGCTTCATTGAGGAGCTCGCGGAACTTGGGACCACGTTGGAGAATGAGCTCTATACGGACTTGATTCTCCAGTCCCTTCCTTCCACTTACGCCCAGTTTATCCTGAACTTCAACTTATAAGAAAAAGAAGTTGAACTTTCAGAACTCCTCAACATGCTGAGGAGTGCAGAGGGCACCCTACAGAAAGGTAGGGAAACATCCACTTTGTTTGTAGGAGGATCTTCCTCTTCTAGGTCCAAGGCGAAAGCCAAGGGAAAGAAGAAGAAAGCCCCCGCCAAACCAAGGGGTGGTGTTGGTAAAGTGGATACGAAGGGAAAAGCAAAAGCAACAAAGAAAGCGGGGCAGCTTGTGGATAAAGAAGAATGCTTCTATTGTCATAAGAAAGGACACTGGAAGAATGATTGCAGGGCTTGGAAAGCCAGGACACAGGAATTGAAGCAGGTTGCGGCTTCAGCTTCAGGTGTGTATGTTATTGAAAACTGTCTTTCAATAAACTCTACTTCCTGGGTATTCGATACCGGATCAGGATCTCATATCTGTAATTCTTTGCAGGCGTTGAGAAACCGTAGGGTTTTGAAGGCAGGTGACATGACCCTCAAAGTTGCAAATGGAGCTAGCATGGATGCTAAGGTCGTGGGGGACTATCACCTGGGAATGTCAGATGGACATGTTTTGGTTTTGCGTAATTGCTTTTTTGTACCCAACGCAACTTGTAATATCATTTCTGTATCTTTGGTTTCTAAAGAAGGTTATGAATTTGCGTTTGTAAGTAATGTTGTAAACATTCACCTTAATCAAGTTTTGATTGGGTCAGGTACATTAAGCAATGGCATATACATATTAAACCAACCACAGATTTTCAATGTCCAGAATACACACAAAAGAAAGTCTCCGGAAATAAATCAGACTTTCTTATGGCATTGTAGACTGGGTCACATCAATGAGAGAAGATTGACGAAGTTACATACAGAAGGATATTTGAATCCGTTCGAATATCAATTGTATGCCACTTGTCAATCCTATCTCAAAGGAAAGATGACAAAGACTCCGTTCACTGGACACGGAGTAAGAGCGAGCGAGCTCTTGGGACTCGTACACAGCGACGTGTTCGGTCCAATGTCTACACATGCGCGAAGCAGTTATTCTTACTTCATTACTTTTACGGATGACTTTTCAAATTACGGTTATGTCTTCTTGATGAAACATAAGTCCGAAGCCTTTGGAAAATTCCAGGAATATAAGAATGAAGTAGAAAAACAAACCGGCAAAAGTATTAAGATTCTAAGATCGGATCGAGGTGGAGAATATTTGAGTGCCGAGTTCCTGGACTATTTAAAAGAGAACGGAATTCTCTCTCAGCTTACTCCTCCATACACTCCGCAACATAACGGTGTATCGGAGAGACGGAACCGAACCCTATTGGATATAGTACGGTCCATGATGAGTAACGCAGAGTTACCGCGATCATTCTAGAATCAGCTGCATACCTTTTGAACCGAGTTCCAACTAAGACTGTGCCTACTACACCATATGAGATATGGTGTGGGAAGAGACCCTATCTTAAGCACATTAAGACATGGGGATGTCCAGCTTTTGTTAAAAAGCAGCATGCGGACAAGCTCGAGGCACGCTCAGTACAGTGTAAGATCGTGGGATATCCAAAGAACTCCAAGGGATATTTCTTCTACTGCGAAGAGGAACAATAGGTTTTTGTTTCTCGTCATGCCTACTTCTTGGAAACTGAGTTTTTGGAAACCCAGATAAGTGGGAGCACAGTAGAACTGGAAGAAATTCCAGAACCACGAGCTATTACTGAAAGCTTAGTGGAACCAGAGGGTTCAAAAGAACAGGACATTCCTACGCCGCTCCGCAGAAGTAGTAGGCAGTCTCATCCGCCCGAGAGATACTACGGTTTTCTCATAGACGGGGATAGAGAGGATTGCATCATGGATTATGATGAGCCTACTAGCTTCCAGCAAGCCGTTCAGAGCGTCGACTCGGTAAAATGGCTGGATGCAATGCGGACCGAAATGGAGTCCATGTACACCAACAAAGTATGGACGTTGGACGTTGCTCCAGACGGGGTAAAACCCGTAGGATGCAAGTGGATCTTCAAAAGGAAGATTGGTGTAGATGGACAGGTTGAGACCTATAAAGCTAGACTGGTTGCAAAGGGTTTTCGTCAAAGATCTGGTTTGGACTATGACGAGACCTTTTCTCCAGTAGCTATGCTGAAATCCATTCGGATCCTTCTTGCCATTGCTGCCTTCCACGATTATGAGATTTGGCAGATGGACGTAAAGACCGCTTTTCTAAATGGAAATTTAGAGGAGTGTGTCTTTATGGACCAGCCAGAGGGTTTCATTCAGAGTGGGAGCAGCGGAAAGGTGTGCAAGTTGCTTAAGTCCATTTACGGACTAAAGCAGGTATCGCGGAGTTGGAACATCTGTTTTGATGAGACGGTCAAGGAATTTGGCTTTATCAAAAATCCAGATGAACCATGCATCTATAATAGATTTGTAGCGAGAACTGTAGTATTCCTCGTTTTATACGTGGATGACATTCTCTTAATAGGAAATGACATTCCTATGCTACAATCTGTCAAGGGGTTCTTGTCACACAGATTCTCCATGAAAGACCTGGGTGATGCCTCATACATCCTGGGGATCCGGATCCATCGTGATAGATCCAAGAGGATATTAGGACTTTCACAGTCTAGGTACATCGACACCATACTGAAAAGATTCAGTATGGAAGATTCCAAGCACGGTAATCTACCGGCTTGTCACGGGATCACCCTCTTCAAAGAGATGTCTCCCAAGACTGATTTGGAAAGGGATCGCATGTCTATTATACCCTACGCTTCTGCGGTAGGCTCTATAATGTATGCGATGTTGTGTACCAGACCGGATGTAGCTTATGCACTGAGTGTAGTAAGCCGGTATCAGTCAAACCCAGGGAAGAAACACTGGATAGCGGTAAAGAACATTCTCAAGTACCTGAGAAGGACTAAGGAGATGTTTTTGGTGTATGGCGGAATAGACCTCCAGATCGAGGCCTTTGCTGACTCCAGCTTCCAGAGTGACAAGGATGATTCCAAGTCCATGTCGGGTTTTGTCTTTACCCTCAATGGAGGGGCGGTGTGTTGGAAGAGTTCCAAACAGGAAACCGTTGCAGACTCGACGATGGAAGCGGAATACATCGCTGCATCTGATGCCGCAAAAGAAGCTGTCTGGATGAGGAAGTTCTTGAAAGAACTTCAGGTGGTTCCGTCCATTGTTGATCCAATACCTCTGTATTGCGACAACAACGGGGCTATAGCTTTAGCGAAGGAACCCAGGTCCCATCAGAGATCCAGACACATCTTGAGGCGGTATCACCTAATCAGGGAGATCGTGGATTGCCAGGAGATCGAGGTTCGGAGGGTCGCTTCAGAAGATAACAATGCAGATCCATTCACCAAGGCATTGCCCCAGACTCAGTTCGAGCGGCTGATCGAGATGATAGGTCTTCGATACGCCAGTACATGGCCTTAGTGCAAGTGGGAGATTGTTAGTGTATATGCCCTAGAGGCCATTACTGTATCATACTAGTTTGTATATTACTTAATGGAAGCTTGGGATATTCACCTAGTATAAACAATCTTGCTCAATATAGTAGTATGCTACTTGGTTTGTTTCTACTTCAATGTGTACATGTGTTTATTTTAGTATATCACCTATACACATTAGTGGAGCCCTTAGGATCTTTGCTTGATTACCAGCGTTGTGATGGCAGTCACACTAGTGGGGGCTGGGTAATCTATAAGCACATCCTTATACAGGTCCCCAGTCGCAGGACTATCGAGACAGGGCATCGATACTCCGGAGTAGACTAGCGTATGCGCTTCTCATCCCAGTGTGGGAGGTGGTATGTCCCACAGCCATCAGTACGTCGTACTGGAGATAGTATACGGGTGCTCGTTAGGTTACGAGTACACTGGACAGGACTTGTCGGGAACTGACCGGTTGGTACTATACCTATCGTCAGTTATCAGTTCCCAGGTGACATGAGTACAGCTTAGTCCGCTGACTTGACACTGTCACTTCGCCTCGAGTGTGTTCCCACTGTACTTTGATTACTACCCTACCACGGCTCAAAGGAGTCGTGAAAACAGGTAATAGTTGGGTGCAGTCCCGAAGCACTTGGAGGCAGTGACGGTTAGACAGGATTCGTCTCTCCCGGTATTGGGGGTTGACATCGCGCTGTGTCTAGGAGAGCCATTACACGAGTAGTCCCTGGCCAGGGCAATCGAGATATACTGGTAGGCTTCCAGTGTTATCTCAGAGTGTTTTGGGCTTCACTCCGACACGACTTGTACCGCTATTAGGGGACTGACGTTTACCTCCCCCCTAGGCCCGTCATGCGATGTATCAGACGAACAGACCGGACTGTACGGAGATTGTCACATTCAGGCTCAGTAGGAGTTCAGATGGGTTTCACCTTATCAGTCTTCTTGTCGGCTTCTACCTGGGGACCGTTACGCACAGCTAGTGCCGCTTGCGGTCTGTGGTTAAACCCACTGCCAGCGTAGTGTCGAGTCTTTAGAGTCCCACACAGAAAGCTATTCGCCTTTAGGCAAAAGAGTAGAGGTCGCATGGTTTTGCGACAGGTCGCATTGTTTTGCGACAGGGTTCGGTCACATCCGTGCACTTGTGCACGTACAGTGTCCGGACAGTTAACACTAGCGGGCTTTGGTTTAAGCCAGATCCTAGTGTACGTTTTGGGATTGGATTTATCCAGTATGTATTCGTGTTCCTCGGAACGCGGATGCGGGTGTGTATGCACAGTTGACGGAGAGACAGAGGCGGAGGATTCTCATTAGGGTTGTTGACTGTTGACTGTTGACTTTTTTGCTCAACCCTAATGAGAATATGATATGTAATTAACAATAATATTAATTAAGTATTATGGTGACATGGTTATTGAGGGGTTGACTTTGTTGACTTGTTGACTTTGTTGACCGGTTGACTAGGTTGGACTAGTTGACCATCATGATGACAATGGCTATCATTTCATGGCAAAGACTTTTTACTTGCTTGTTTCTCTTGTGAGAAATGAGTGCATTAAATGATATGGCTATTGTAGCTTAAACCATTTACACAATACTTGATTACTATTTTTGTGATGATGGCTTTGGATTATGAGAGCCAAGAGAGAAAAGTCTTGCTCATTCTTTCATTTTCCATTCTCTCTCTTGTGTTCTTTAGCTCCCATCTTCTTCCTCTTGCTCTCCCTCTCTTTAGTCTATGGTTCACTTGTCTCATGTGTTGAGAACCAAGAACCATAGAGAAAATCCCAACACACTCTTCTCTACTCACTCTAGTTCACAAGGTTTAGCAAACCAAGTGAACTAGTTTCTTCAAAGATCGAAGAAGAAGCCAAAGGTAGAAGCTTTCGAGGTGGATCGATCTTCGGCGCAAGGAGACGACGGGATGAAGCCGATCCGGACAACTATCGAGGCTTGAAGACGAAGGAGTTCAAGAAAGAAAGGTATAACCCCCTAACCGAGTAGTTAACAACTCCTATTTAGGTTGTTAGTTAGATGTTTAACAAAGATCCGGTTTTGAGTCCATGTTACCATCTCTAGAAAATTGTTTTTCACCAAATTCCACATGCCCGAAAGTACCGGGAGAGGTAGCATGGACTTACAACTAGGCACTCTAATAAGGTATATGGAAGCATCAAACATGTCCGTTTAAAATTTTAGCCGTCCCGAATAACCCTAAACAAGATCGTTGCTAGAAAATTAAGGTTTCATATGCTAGTAAACTATGTTTACGACTAAGTGAATACGAAATACAACCTTTGTAGATCGGTCCTTCACTTCTATAGCTCCTTGTTGAAGTCCCTTCGCTGCGATCGTGGTTCTCTCGGACCCTTGCATGGCTTCACGAGGCGAAAGAGGCGTCCTTGCTTGAAGTCTTCGAGGCCGAAGATTATCTACGTCGAGGGGATGCCAACTCAAGCTTCTACTTCACAAACTAAAGAATTAGTGAAGCAAACACCATAAACTAAAGTGCTAGTCTAGTAGAGGATGGAGAAATAGGAAGTGGGTTCTCTTTAGAATTTTATTTCTCACAATCTATCTCACTTTGGATCAAACCCTAGCAAGCTTTTTCTCTTTTTCAAAATGAAGAAGAAAATGAACAAAAGAAAGAGATGAGGATAATGATCAAGTGAGAAGGCTAACCATGGTGAGTGAGTATCATATACTAACTCTTATAGAGCCATAACCA
Source organism: Agapanthus africanus (assembly GCA_030015575.1). Lineage (NCBI taxonomy): Eukaryota > Viridiplantae > Streptophyta > Magnoliopsida > Asparagales > Amaryllidaceae > Agapanthus > Agapanthus africanus. The sequence goes on along the minus strand of JASDDO010000016.1, from coordinate 178,304,062 downwards.
TAGCTAATTGAAAATGGTTAGGTTAATAAAAATCTAAAGTAAAACAAATTTAGTGGACTTTGTCAAAGCATCCATAAGCTTTTACAAGCTTCATGCTTATGACCTAAGCACCACTAATTTGTATTTACCTTAAATAAATATTAACCACCATCTAATATAGTATGGTGTATGTCTTACACACCCATGTTTAGTGTATCATTAACCATGATACAAAAGAAAACACTTTTAATATATATATCACATATATATATTCAAGTGTGCATATGAGAAAATACCTAAAGTGAACAAGTGTTAGTTAATGTAAACTAGTATATCATATATACAATTATACAATAAATTATTAAATCAACACTTGACTTAATAATCCGGCCATATCACATATAACCGACTGACACATAATGTATTGACTTATCGAATCAACACTTGATTCGGTAACCCGGCTATATCATATATAACCGACCGATACAAAAAGTCGCGAGAATAGAATACGGTATCACATACACGCATCATTCTCGGTCTCGCACATATCATATATGCGCTCCTATTTCATTTTTCCTGAGCCAGAAAAACCTCTGTGTAGGACTCTAAAGACTCGTCAATACTCCGGCAGTAGGTGATTATCATATCAAGCACCCACAAGCCGTCAGCGGTACTAGCTGGACGTAACGGCTACCCGGGTATTGAGCGATCAGAAGATCAGCAAGCAAGCCCGCTCCAACTCCTGTAAAAGCCTGCCGGCAACACTTCCCGTACAGTCTGGTCTCCTCGTCTGATATGTCGCATATCAAGTCTAGGGGTAGTAAACGTCAGACCCCAATATCCGATAATTCGTGCCGATGTGAGGCTCATAACGGGTCGAGAAACTACTGGTAACACTTAACAGTAAATCTCTAATCAGCCCTGGCCAGGGGCTTCCCTGTTACGGCCAATCGAGCACAGCGCAACATCAACCCCCAATACCGGGAGAGGCGAAACCCCTCCTATCGCTCATTGCCTCCATGTGACTCGGGACTGTACCCAAAAACCACCGTTTTGCACGCCCTCATGGACGTGGTAAGGTGGAAATCAAAGCACAGTTGGAACCATGCAAGACTCTATAACGATCTCGGGTCTACAAACTAACCTGCACAAGTGTCACCAGAGAACTGCCATCTGACGTGAGGTATAATACCATCTGGGAGTTCTCGGCGAGTCCGTCCAGTGTACCCAGTCTCCACTAAGCACCCGTATACCATCTCTGATGTCAAACACCAATGTATATGGTATCATCCATCGCCCATCTCATGGGTCGAGAAGCGTATACGCTAGTCTACTCTGGTATATCGATGCCCCGTCTCGATACACCCATGACTAGGGACCTTGAAGGATGTACTTATGGACTACCATGTCCCCACTAGTATGATCCGCATCATAGTCCAGGTAGTCAAGTACACATCCTAAGGGCTTTACCAACATTTAACTATAAAACAGTATAAAGAGACAAGTGTACATGTTAAAGTAAAGAGCAACCAGATAGCATACTATCATGTCGAGCAAGAAAGTCCTCTCTATATATGTCCAAGCATCCAATATAATATACATCATCTGTACAATACTGGCCTCTAGGGCATACATACAACTAACAATCTCCCACTTGCACTAGGGCCAGCTGTTGTAGTTTCGCATACCAAGCATCCCGAAGAGTCTCTCAAATTGTATCTGGGGAATGGCCTTCGTGAATGGATCCGCTGTGTTGTTCTTCGTGTCAACCCTCCTGATCTCGATCTCCCGACGATCAACTATCTCCCGGATCAGGTGATACCGCCTTAGAATATGCCTGGATCGCTGATGGGACCTGGGTTCCTTGGCCAAAGCGACCGCTCCATTGTTATCGCAATACAAAGGTATTGGATGCTCAATGGATGGAACCATTCCAAGTTCCGTAATGAACTTCTTGATCCAGACAGCCTCTTTGGCAGCATCGTTGGCAGCGATGTATTCAGCCTCCATCGTCGAGTCTGCCACGGTTTCCTGCTTGGAACTCTTCCAGCTAACCGCCCCTCCATAAAGGGTAAAGACAAATCCCGACTGCGACTTAGAGTCGTCTTTATCACTCTGGAAGCTCGAATCGGTAAAGGACTCCATTTGGAGTTCTCCGTTACCATACACCAAGAGCATCTCTTTAGTCCTTCGCAAGTACTTGAGAATGCTCTTCACAGCTGTCCAGTGACTCTATCCAGTATCAGCTTGATACCTACTCACTACACTTAGTGGGTATGCTACATCGGGTCTGGTACATAGCATCGCGTACATGATAGAGCCTACTGCCGAAGCATAGGGTATCCCTTGCATGCAAGCTCTCTCCAAATCAGTCTTGGGAGACAAATCTTTGGAGAGAGTGAGCCATGAGATCGTGGGTAAAAACCCACGTTTGGACTCTTCCATACTAAACCTCTTTAGTATGGTGTCAATGTACCTGGATTGGGACAATCCCAATATCCTTTTAGATCTATCTCTATAGATCATAATTCCCAATATGCAGGAGGCATCACCAAGATCTTTCATTGAGAATCTTTGTGATAAGAAGAGCTTGACCGATTGCAGCATAGGAATGTCATTTCCTATCAAGAGTATGTCGTCCACGTACAATACGAGGAAGACAGCCTTACTCCCTGCCACCTTCTTGTAGATACAAGGTTCATCTATGTTTTTGACGAAATCAAACTCTTTGATAACGACGTCAAAGCAGATGTTCCAACTCCGCGATGCTTGCTTTAATCCATAAATGGATTTAAGCAGCTTGCACAACTTCCCGCTGCTCCCACTATCTACGAAGCCCTCTGGCTGAGTCATGTACACGCACTCTTCTAAATCATCGTTTAGAAAGGCGGTCTTAACATCCATTTGCCAGATTTCGTAGTCATGATATGCAGCGATGGCAAGCATGATCCAGATGGATTTAAGCATAGCCACTGGAGAAAATGTTTCGTCATAGTCCACACCTGGTCTTTGACGAAAACCCTTTGCAACAAGTCTAGCTTTGAAAGTCTCCACTTTCCCATCTACACCAAGTTTTTTTCTTAAAGATCCACTTGCTCCCAATGGGTTTTACCCCTTCAGGAGCAACTTCCAAAGTCCATACTTTGTTGGTGTACATGGATTCCATCTCGGACCGCATTGCATCCAGCCATTTCACTGAGTCCCCACTCGTGATGGCCTGCTCGAAGCTAGTTGGGTCGTCATCAACCATGATGCAATCCTCGCTCCCACCATCCATGAGAAAACCGTAGAATCTCTTAGGTGGGTGAGGAACTCTACTAGATCGGCGGAGAGGCCGAGCTTCGTTGGGAACTACTGAATCCTCTGGTTCCACTAAATCTTCAGTTGCAGTTTGTGTATCTGGAACCTCTTCCAGCTCTACCACTTTGCCACTAATTTCTTTTACAAGAAATTCCTTTTCTAAAAAGGTGGCATGTTGAGCAACAAACACTTTTTGTTCCTCACTGTGGTAGAAAAAAATACCCATATGAGTTCTTTGGATATCCCACAAACTTGCAAAGAACTGACCGTGCCTCGAGTTTGTCCAGATTTTGTCTTTTGACATAGGCCGGACAACCCCATATCTTAACTCGTTTAAGATATGGCATCTTCCCACTCCATAACTCATATGGTGTGGTAGGTACAGATTTAGATGGAACTTGATTCAATAGGTATGCTGCTGTCTCCAGCGCATACCCCCAGAAGGAAATAGGTAACTCAGCTGTGCTCATCATAGAGCGCACCATATCTAATAGGGTGCGGTTCCTCCGTTTCGATATACCGTTGTGATGTGGTGTATATGGAGGAGTCAGCTGAGAGAGAATCCCATTCTCTTTTAGGAAGTCCAGGAATTCATTGCTCAAGTATTCTCCTCCTCGATCAGATCGAAGGATTTTAATACTTTTTCCGGTTTGGTTCTCGACTTCTTGTTTATATTCTCTAAATTTCTCAAAAGCTTCTGATTTGTGTTTCATCAGGAACACATATCCGAATCTAGAGAGATTGTCAGTGAATGTAATGAAGTACGCAGAACCATTCCTGGCATGTGTAGACATGGGGCCGCATACATCACTATGTACCAGTCCCAAGAGTTCCGTAACTCTCTCTCCGTGTCCCGTACACGGAGTTTTGGTCATCTTGCCTTTGAGACATGACTGGCAAGTGTCATAAGATGAAAATTCAAACGGATTCAAATATCCATCTTTATGCAACTTAGCTAGTCGTGTCGCATTGATGTGACCGAGTCTACAATGCCACAAGATGGATTCGTTCATTTCTGAACTCTTCCTCTTGTGTGTGTTTGTTATGCTCAGAACTGTTGATTGATTTAGAACATAAATGCCATTGCACATCGTGCCTGATCCAACCAACTTTTGGTTTAGAAAAATGTTCATAACATTATCCTGTAATACAAAATTATATCCCTCTTTACTCAACAAAGAAACCGATATAATGTTGCATATCAGGTTCGGCATGTAATAGCATTCGTTCAGAATCAATGTATTACCAGTTGGCAATACAATGTGATATTCCCCGACGGTTTTAGCTGCAACAATTGCACCATTTCCAACCCTTATGTCTTTATCACCTTCTCTAAGTTCTCTACCTTTCCTAAGCCCATGTAACTGATTACATATATGGGATCCTGATCCGGTATCTAATACCCAGGACGTAAAGGAAATGGAGAAACAGTTCTCTGTAACGAACACACCCGAAGAAAATACATCAACATGTACTTTCTTCATTCGGGTGGCATGGGAATCCTGGTATTCCCCTATTTCCTGTTCAGTCCTATAACTCTTATAAGAAAGAACGGAACCAACGTTCCCCAGCACAGTATAATATGCGGGTTCGGTCAATACATCCATATAATTATCTTTATTAAGGCATGATATGGTCGCTACCTGGAGAGAGAGTGAAGAAAACACTTTAGCGTATGCTCTTGCAAGATCAGATTGGTTATTATTTTATCTAATCAGGATGGCTCCCACTATTTTTATCAAATCTTCCTTCAAACCCTAAAAGGAAAGACTAGCCGGGATTAATTACACCCTACAACTTCACCAATCTTTCAGCCAGGCCAGTGTCGGTACTTTGAGGGAGGTTCCCCGTGCTTTCGTACGGACCTAATTAAAGTAAACCTCGTTTTCCCACAGGCGTAACCCCGTTGACACCTTTCTAGACACCTACTTGATCGGCTAATTGTCCTGTGTAAAACTCTCCCAGGAGTAACAATTACTCGCAGTGGGTATCGGGATCCAACTATCTCATAGAATGTATGCAATCTCATTGCAAATTTCAACACTTGAAATTCCCGATAATATTTTTCCCCAAACGATCTTTGACCTTGACAAGGTCAACAAACCATAGACCGTAAGTCAAGTTCAACCCGTCATTTCTTGATTGAATTAAACCCACCCGCATGACCCTTGACAAGGTTAACAAGGCCGTACGACTACCCTAAAACAATCTGCATCATATGCATAAACAGATAAATACTGGTCAGCTACCGCACACTACGCCTTGGCAAGGTCAACAAACGCAGCACGAATACTAAGCAGGATTTATCTGAAATGACGGAGGGCTACGACAGGTTTTTCTGAAAACCTATTGCGTAATGAACTTGATATCGTCGTAGAATCATGTGAATTTTGAAATGGAGTGATTTTGAGGCTTTTATTAGTTTTGCTAAAGAGGTCACTCCCGGTGAAGGGATCTCGGCTCTTTCCTAATGGAATAAAGTGCAGGATATATCATATATATCACTATGCAAAGCAAAACTCCCAAAGAAATCAAAAACAAACCGAGTGTTGTAGCATCTGCCAGTTTTCCTAAAGAGGTCACTCCCGGTGAAGGGATCTCGGCTCTTTCCTCATGGAATAAGGTGCAGGGTATATCATATATACCGCTATGCAAAGCAAAACTGTAGCTACCCTTTTTGAAAAATTTGATTCTACAACATCTTTTAGGTTTCTTTTCTTTCATTAATCACATTAATGAAGTCCCGTCATTTAAGTCACCTAAACATCACAGATAAATACGACGTACACTTATGCCATCCGCATTCGCCTCGATGTCCCCTCGTGCACCGTTAGGTTAGGTAACTAACGGCAGAGCGGGACAGGGCTAGCGCGGGTGTAAAACATAAGTAATGCCTATATAATATATCATATATACTATATACAGTATCTATACAGCATATCAAATGATCACATCACAGATATCGCAGCAGAAGAAACATATGAAACATTGGATATATTAGGACGTCCGTGTTTTATTTTGAGCCTCTATAAAACACGGATTCCACGGTCGCGATGAATAGCCAAACCCACACCCCTAGACCCCTACAAAGCGGCAAGCAACCCTGCCAATTCTAGAGTTAGGAGACCCGGACTCGACTCCTCGAGTTGGTCTCCCACTGGACTCCAGAACCCGGTTACTTGTGCTCTCCTCCTTGGGTCTATCCTAGTGCGGAAAAGTAAATAATATACAAAAGGTGACATCAACCTCATCCCGGAAGTGCCCCAATAAAAGAATATTACATACATTTTATTTTACATGAATGAAAATAAAAACACTCATCTCACAGAAAAACCCCCGGCTATTCAGAACGCGACGATCCAATATAACATATCCAGCAACACATAACATCACATGTCATCAACGTAAGTAAATATGCGCATCCCAATTGTCGTTGATATATAGCAACGAAACCGGAGATAACACATATTACACTTACGGTCACAGAAAAGAAAGTGTAAAACTACAACATTTGGAATCCACAATCTCTTTAGACATCGTAAATCCGAAATATCACAAATTTCGCATTTCATGCCTAACTTTATGAATTCCACATATTGTATCACATTCCAGATAAATAGACAGTATTAAACTTTCCGATCGAATAGTCAAATACCCAAGATTTCCTAAATAGCTCAACACTTGAGCGGAGTTCAAAAATTCCAGAATACGTCACAGTAGCAACGGTCCAGCCGTAGAAGGGTCAAGCCAACGCCTCACATATGGCACGCCGTACTGCTTCAAACCCTAAGGTTCAAAAGGCAGTTCAAGACGGTCACATAATCGAGTTAAGTTTGTTGTCTTCTAGAGGGTCCATCGCGTCACATGCACGTTTTTCCGAAAGATTTAAATCCGAGAAAAATTCAACAGTTGAATGTTTTCCGTGCCGGGAAAAATTGAGTTAATGATATCCGTTCGAACATTTTAATACTTTCTAAATTATCCGGAATAACATAAAAAAATTAAATTCTCCGATCGAATCGACGATTTCAAAATAAACCCCAAAATACTCAACACTTGAGTCAGATTTAAAAATACCTAGAAATATATAGGAATAGCTACGGAGGTTACTGCACAAAACACTGCTCACAATTCATCTTTACGGCCGCGGAACCGCTACCAGAAGTGGGGTGGGACCGCGGTTCCGCGGTGCCTGTACGGAGTTGAGGGCTCGTATTTTGTGGTAACCCTTAGATTTCCCTGCTGATTTTTTGAGCATTTTTAATTCTGAAAAAACAGAGATTTTAAAACATGTACAGAGAGGGGTTCATCTTGACGGGTTCGGGTTCGTTCGGAGTTTTAACTTCGTTAACACATCGCCTAATGTTCTAGCTAGGCTCTGATACCACTGTAGGGTTACTAGGCACTCTAATAAGGTATATGGAAGCATCAAACATGTCCGTTTAAAATTTTAGCCGTGCCGAATAACCCTAAACAAGATCGTTGCTAGAAAATTAGGATTTCATATGCTAGTAAACTATGTTTACGACTAAGTGAATACGAAATACAACCTTTGTAGATCGGTCCTTGACTTCTATAGCTCCTTGTTGAAGTCCCTTCGCTGCGATCGTGGTTCTCCCGGACCCTTGCATGGCTTCACGAGGCGAAAGAGGTGTCCTTGCTTGAAGTCTTCGAGGCTGAAGATGATCTACGTCGAGGGGATGCCAACTCAAGCTTCTACTTCACTAACTAGAGAATTAGTGAAGAAAACACCCTAAACTAAAGTGCTAGTCTAGTATAGGATGGAGAAATAGGCAGTGGGTTCTCTTTAGAATTTTATTTCTCACAATCTATCTCACTTTAGATCAAACCCTAGCAAGATTTTTCTCTTTTTCAAAATGAAGAAGAAGATGAACAAAAGAAAGATGAGGATAATGATCAAGTGAGAAGGCTAACCATGGTGAGTGAGTATCATATACTAACTCTTGTAGAGCCATAACCATAGCTAATTGAAAATGGTTAGGTTAATAAAAATCTAAAGTAAAACAAATTTAGTGGACTTTGTCAAAGCATCCATAAGTTTCTACAAGCTTCATGCTTATGACCTAAGCACCACTAATTTGTATTTACCTTAAATAAATATTAACCATCATCTAATATAGTATGGTGTATGTCACCCATGTTTAGTGTATCATCAACCATGATACAAAAGAAAACACTTTTAATATATATATCACATATATATATTCAAGTGTGCATATGAGAAAATACCTAAAGTGAACAAGTGTTAGTTAATGTAAACTAGTATATCATATATACTATTATACAATAAATTATTAAATCAACACTTGACTTAATAATCCGGCCATATCACATATAACCGACTGACACACAATGTATTGACTTATCGAATCAACACTTGATTCGATAACCCGGCTATATCATATATAACCGACCGATACAAAAAGTCGAGAGAATAGAATACGGTATCACATACACGCATCATTCTCCGTCTCGCATATATCATATATGTGCTCCTATTTCATTTTGCCTGAGCCAGAAAACCTCTGTGTAGGACTCTAAAGACTCGTCAATACTCCGGCAGTAGGTGATGATCACATCAAGCACCCACAAGCCGTCAGCGGTACTAGCTGGACGTAACGGCTACCCGGGTATTGAGCGATCAGAAGATCAGCAAGCAAGCCCGCTCCAACTCCTGTAAAAGCCTGCCGGCAACACTTCCCGTACAGTCCGGTCTCCTCGTCTGATATGTCGCATATCAAGTCTAGGGGTGGTAAACGTCAGACCCCAATAACCGATAAGTCGTGCTGATGTGAGGCTCATAACGGGTCGAGAAACTACTGGTAGCACTTACCAGTAAATCTCTAATCAGCTCTGGCCAGGGACTTCCCTGTTACGGCCAATCGAGCACAGCGCAACATCAACCCCCAATACCGGGAGAGGCGAAACCCCTCCTATCGCTCATTGCCTCCATGTGACTCGTGACTGTACCCAAAAACCACCGTTTTGCACGCCCTCATGGACGTGGTAAGGTGGAAATCAAAGCATAGTGGGAACCACACATGACTCTATGACGATCTCGGGTCTACAGACTAACCTGCACAAGTGTCACCAGAGAACTGCCATCTGACGTGAGGTATAATACCATCTGGGAGTTCTCGGCGAGTCCGTCCAGTGTACCCAGTCTCCACTGAACACCCATATACCTTCTCTGATGTCAAACACCAATGGATATGGGATCATCCATCGCCCATCTCATGGGTCGAGAAGCGTATACGCTAGTCTACTCTGGTATATCGATGCCCCGTCTCGATACACCCACGACTAGGGACCTTGAAGGATGTACTTATGGACTACCATGTCCCCACTAGTATGATCCGCATCATAGTCCAGGTAGTCAAGTACACATCCTAAGGGCTTTACCAACATGTAACTATAAAACAGTATAAAGAGACAAGTGTACATGTTAAAGTAAAGAGCAACCAGATAGCATACTATCATGTCGAGTAAGAAAGTCCTCTCTATATATGTCCAAGCATCCAATATAATATACATCATCTGTACAATACTGGCATCTAGGGCATACATACAACTAACAGGTACTAGTTGTACGTAACGGTTGCCTATGTATTGATTGGAAGGGAAGCTGACGAGCGAACTCATCCAGAAACCCTACTGAGCCTGACAGTGACAATATCCGTACAGTCCGGTCCATTCGTCTATAAGTATCGCATATAGGTCCTAGGGGGCCGGTAAACGTCAGACCCCCAATAGCTGTATAAGTCGTGTCAGAGAGCAGCCCATAACACCCTGAGATACTACTGGAATACCTTCCAGTAAATCTCGATTACCCTGCCAGGGATTTCGTGTAATGGCTCTACTAAACACTGTGCGATCTCACCCCCAATACCGGGAGAGACGAATCCCCGACGATCTGCTCACTGCCTCCACGTGGCTCGGGACTGTACCCAAAATATACCTGTTTGCACGACTCCTTTGACCCGTGGTAGGGTATAAATCAAAGTACAGTGGGAACTCACACGAGACAAATGACGACCCCAGGTCGATGAACTAACCTGTACACATGTCACCAGGGAACTGCTATCTGACGCTAGGTATAATACCAATCAGCAAGTTCCCGGCGAGTCTTGTCCGGTGTACTCATAACCCAATGAGCACCTGTATACATCTTAGGTGAACCAACTAACACAATTGGTTTGTGAGACCGGCCACCGCCCCTCGTCGGGGTCTCGATGTTGGAGATAGTGCCCTCATAGTCAATTATTGGATCGCAGGTACGTGATTGCAATGATTGCGGAGGACCTATCCCGGTAGGACAGTCTTACTCGAAATGATAGTATGCTATCTGGCTTGCCTTTATCAGTCGTGTACATGTTCAGGTGACTGATTGCATGTTACACTTTGATAGAGCCCTTAGGATCTTGCTTTACTACCAACAGTATGATGGCGATCATATACGTGAGAGTTGGGTAGTTTATATGCATATCCTTAATTGTGGTCCCTAGTCGTGGGAGTTTCGAGACAGGGCATCGATACTCCGGAGTAGACTAGTGTGTACAGTCGAGACCCCGACGAGGGGCGGTGGCCGGTCTCACAAGCCACTGGTGTCAGTTGGATCACCTAAGATGTATACAGGTGCTCATTGGGTTATGAGTACACCGGACAGGACTCGCCGGGAATCTGCTAGTTAGTACTATACCTATCGTCAGATAGCAGTTCCCTGGTGACATGTGTACAGGTTAGTTCATCGACCTGAGGTCGTCATTTGTCTCGTATGAGTTCCCACTGTGCTTTGATTTCTACCCTACCACGGCTCAAAGGAGTCGTGCAAACAGGTAGCTTTTGGGTACAGTCCCGAGCCATATGGAAGCACGTGAGCGGATCGGCAGGGGATTCGTCTCTCCCGGTATTGGGGGCGAGATCGTGCTGTGTCTAGGAGAGCCATTACACAAAGCCCACGGCCGTGGCAGGAGATTTACTGGTAGGTACTCCAGTAGTATCTCAGGGTGTTATTGGGCTTCACTCCGACATGACTTATACTGCTCTTGAGGGTCTGACGTTACTAGCCCCCTAGGCGGATATGCGATACTTATTGACGAACGGACCGAACTGTATATACATTGTCACTGTTAGGCTCAGTAGGGTTTTCGGAGGAGTTCGCTCATCGGTCTCCCTTGAGTTCGCTCCTCGGCCACCCTTGAGGTCAGTCCATGGGCAGCCGTTACGCATAGCTAGTGCCGCTGACGGTTTGTGGTTAAACCCACTGCCAGGGTGCTGACGAGTCATTAGAGTTCCCCACAGACAGTTTCCCAAGTTCGGGCGAAACGTTGTAGAGGCCGTATGGTTTTATGGCAGGGTTCGGAAAATGCACGTGCGTTTACGCACGTGTTATTTTTCGGGCAGATAATACTGGTCGGCTTTGGTTTAAGCCGGATCCGAGTATTATATTGAGTAGGTATAATATCTTTGTCTCAGTTGCATTTGTATTCGGTCGTAATACAAATGCGGGTATATTTATACAGTTTCGGGGTTATCCTGAAAGTCGTTTCAGGATCACTTTTGGAAGTTGCCAGTTTCCAGTTTTCTATCAGCCGTCTTTTAACATTCGGTTAAAGACGGATTTATCTTTTCTTCAGATGGAGTGAGTCATCATTCTAGAAGGTTCTAGAAGTGATGAAGTGGCTTATGACTCATTTGTGTCATTAATGGTCATTAATGATGCAAGGTGACTAGGTTTTATGTGATTGGTTCCATTTAATGTTAATTAGTGACTCATGCTTTCATGAAGGGATAAGATAAGTATTATTTGATATGGTCACCACTTGAACCCTCCTACACTCACCTTCCTCCTTCTTTATAAGTGGCCACCCCTCTCTCTCCTCACTTACTCTCACTTGATGTTTCATTTTAGAGAGAAAAGATTATGATAGGTTTTATCGGTGTATGGAATTTCACAGTCCATTTCATTCCATCATCCGATTTCCACGGCAACTTCATTAACCGATCGTCCACGGATTTGGACGAAGTGAGACAAAGTCATCTACTCATTCTCTACATCATTCTTGGTCGTCTCTTTTAGCAAACTTGACGATCGAGTTGCCTCGAGTCAGAGGCGGGAGCCCGTTTAAAGAACCGATCATGTGGTGCCACCTCGACGAGGAGATCGGAGATCGACGAGATCGGAGCAGCCGCAACGGAGCGTGGGATGATGGTTAAAGAACGAAGGACTCGGATCGTTCGGTATAACCTTTCTACACTCTTTACAGTTTGTTAGTTTAGCAATAATGGCAGATCCGGGTTAAAGTATACGATAGCGCCAAGTTAAAAGTTTTTGTTCCGCATTTGGCGTCTGTAGACTGCCGGGGCGCTAGCGTAGACTTACAGTGGTATCAGAGCCTAACCATTTTGCTATACTAACTTGTGCTAACGCGTTTAAAACATCGATCCGACCGAAAATCGAAAAACACAAAAATCCTAGCCGACAGTTTCTGTTGATTTTAAACGGTGTCAAAATTGATTTCTGTATATCTTAAAAATCAGTGCAGGGTTTTCTAAGACATCTGAGAAAAGACGGTCACGTGATCCCACCAAAGCGCCGCGCTTCCGCGGTCAAACCTAGGGTTTGACCGCGGAACCGCCGCGCTTCAGAGGGAACAGTGCACCAGGTTTTCTCAGTTGGCTTTATTTGGGATTTTGTGATTTTTGGTATATATCATTTTCGCCCAGGTTTTGTTACTGTTCACCAGTAAGCCGTGGGGCCCACTTTTTGATATTTGGCTTTTGGTCGATCGTAATTTAAACACGTTAGTTTACAGTGCTTACATTATATCTCCGACCGGGAATGTCATTTGATCGGTAAACCGCGTCTGATTGCTATAGTTCTTTTAGACGGGTTTACGAACGTGACATTCGCGTTGATGTTCTGTGTTGTGCTGTGATGTTGCGGATTTGTCGTGGTGGATAGCAGTGTGCAATGGTAGTACAGTTTGTGTTTATTTGATATTGCGGGGCGAGCGTCCAACTTGTGGACAGCCGTCACTGCCTGTTGTATAATATTCTTTTTGGGGCACGACCAGGTTGCGGTCGATGTACCTATTGTACTATTTTTCATTACTGTACTAGGTTTTGCCCCGCGACGGAGTGCACGGATAGCCGGGTTCGGGAAAGCAACGGGTCCGCATCTCATGGCTTTGAGAGGCAGAGGGGCCCCACTTCAGAATTGACAGACTATTCGCCGCACTCGTAGGGGGTACAGGTTGACCCAAGGAGGGGTGCTCAATTTACCGGATTCCGTGAAGTGCCGGGTGTTCCATTCACTATGCTGTGGGGACTGCCTCGCTTCAGGTTTTGGCGGGTGACTTGCCGCACCCATAGGGGTCTAGGTTTCATTGCACAGGCTATCCACGCGACAGGGGAACGTCGAGTTTCAGCAGCGGCTCTGTGAAACTCGGGGATCCCAGATTATCTGTATTGTTCTGTGATGCTTATTACTTTTCTGTAATGTTGCATACTATCACGCCTGGAGCGATTATTGTATATTGGTTTATATACTATTAGATGTTGTATATGTTTTACACCCGCGCTAGTCCAGCCCCCGCTCTGTCGTTAGTTAAGTAACCTAACGAGTGATGACGGGACCCAGTGACGAATGCGGATGGCATATACGTACATTTTATTTTCGTTCTTTTCTGGTGTGATTGAATGATGGGACTGCGTTGATTCTGATCAATGCAAAGTAAAAACAAACCTGTTTGAGTTGTTGGAACAATTTTAAAAGTGTTGTTACAAAGACGTTTCCTTTTGTTATGCATAGCGGTATTCAGTGGAATATCCTGCACCTCATTCGACGGGGCAAGGGCCGATATCCCTTCACCGGGACTGACCCCTTGGGCAGAAGTTTGCGTCAGCGTAATAACTTCACTATAGTCGATTACAAGTTGCTTTGCATAGCGGTATTCAGTGGAGTATCCTGCACCTCATTCCATGAGGAAAGAGCCGAGATCCCTTTACCGGGAGTGACCTCTTTAGCAAAAGGTTTTCGCCACTATATTTTAAAAAAAGCTATCAGGTTCCTTCAGCGATATCAAGTTCACTACGCTAAAGGTTTTTCGCCAAAAACCAGCCGTAGCCCTCCGTCACTTCTTTTGGGTATTCAGTAGTATTCAAGCTATGTATTTTAGCCAAAGTTAAGGCATAGTGTTTGGTAGCTGCTGGGTATTCAATTGTTGCATAGATAGATGAGTTAGTTTGGGACAGTCGTTCTGCCGATTGGCCAAAATCAGGGGCATGTGCGGGTGGGTTCAAATTGACAAGATAGTGATGGGTAGAACTTGGCATGTGACTTATGACATTTTGACCAAAGCCAAGGTTATAAGAGCATGGGGCAAAAATCATATCAGGAGTTTCTAAAGAAACTGAAACTTGCCGAGTATGCGCATACCTTCTGGAGTATGAGTAACGTGGATGCATTCCATCACGTTATCATGCGATGAGAGTTGGATCCTGATTCCCACTGATGAGTTGGTTTACTCTTCGGGTGATCCCGATTGATTCTTCTTTAGGTTTGGAGGAGAATTTGACAGGACAGTGGAAGGTTTCCGGATTAGATAAAATGATGACCATTCTGATCTAGGTTAGAGTGCACGCAGAGTGTTTCTTTTCTCTCTCTCTCTTTGGCAGCGACCTTTGACCGACCCTAGACTATGACTCAGTGACCAGGTTGGCCGAACCTTCTTAAAATACTGGCTTTTGGATTGTCTGAGTTGCATAAGTCATTGCCACTCCTTCTTTTACCCTTTGAATTTCTCAGAACACCCGTATTACTACGGATATCCACTTCCATTGGATAGATCCATCGTATGGTTATATACGAACTCGAAGGGACTTCTTCGGGGATGGATCTAGGTTCAGGAGAAATAGAATTGGTTTATTCAGTTGTCTTTTATTATCACCTTCTCTCAGGTTGCGAGAGCTCCTTGGTTTAGGAGAGTACACCTATTACGCCTATTGGATAGTCTTATTCCAAACCATAGGCTGGTGCCGAAAGGTAGAGAATGAAGAAAACCAATTAGCATAAGTAGGGTGTGCAGAAGGTAATATGTAAAGACAAAATAAAGGGATTAGAAAGAGGGCAAAGTAAATTGCGACTGATATCATTCACGACCAAAACCGCGTACTTCATCGCCGCTCCTATTTCACCTTTAAAAAGAATAAGGTATTATTCAGTTGTCTTTTATCGTCACCTTCTCTCGAGATGCGAGTACTCCTTGGTTTAGGAGGGTACACCTATTATGCTTACTGGATAGTCTTCTTCCAAACCATAGGCTGGTGCCGAACGGTAGGGAAGGAAGAAAACCATTTAGCGTAACGATGGTGTACAGAAGGTAACGACTAAAGACAAATAAAGGGATTTGGAGAGACGACAATAAAATATACGGTTGAAGTCATGAATTGGATTATGGAAGAGGCATTGCTATGAATACCAGGATACCCCTACGAAACATTTTTCATGTTTCAGTGCATTGTTAAAGGAAAAACTGTTTTCCCGATTAGACACTTACTCCAAGGGTATGTATTTACCAGGTTTCATTCTCATATCTGTATGGTTTTACAGATGATGAGTGGGAGTAAGATATTGGGAATTAGGTGATCATCCTCATTATATCGGAATTCGTTGTAATTGGTGATATTTGAGGAAATCGCCAGGGTACAGTTTTCTACCTACGACGCACAGGTTTTGAGTTGTTTAACTCAGCGGACTTATACAGAGTATTGTATGTTGTCCAGTGTCCATCAGGACAAAGGGGTAGGTCCTCGTACTATGTTCTGTTTACTTATAACTTCTCTAGTATTTAGACAAGTGTTTCGTAGAAATACAAGGTCTAAGTTTTGAGAAGTTGTGGGTATAAGAATAAAGTAGAGAACCAGGTATCACAAGTATCGGGATTCTTCAAAGAGATCGAAGATGTAGATTCTTGTGATTGGTATTCAGATGATAGTGATGGTTTTGAGAAACGAGTTTCTCTTTCAGGTTACTCATAATTGGATGGATTCCTAAGTTGAGTAATGCTGATTAGCTTCTTTCCATTAAGTTGATATGCACTGGAGACAGCTGCATGATTGAACATGGTTCCAATTAAATTAGTGCCAAAGTTCTATATTGGATATAGAATAGTTCGTACCTTAAAAGAAATTAAGGTACGGGGAGTTGTCCAGCTTATGATTAAAACCAGACACTGGATAACTCAGGGCACGATTCTGTAATGGCTGTTTGTGGGTTGACCCTGGCTATGACGAGGGTTGATATTCTACCATTTGGAAGATCAATAGTGATATTGTTCTTGACTCGCCACAGTTTTAGTAAAATGGATCTTTTTCAGAAAACAGTAGTGGGAGTATGGTAGAACTGGAAGTGATTCCAGAACCGCGAACGATTACGGAAAATTTAATAGGACCTATATATTCAATCAGGTTTGACATTCCAATAGCCACTCCGCAGGTATGGTAGGTAACCTCAGACACCCGAGAGGTACTTCTGTAGGCTCAAGGACGGTGACAGGGAGGTTCTTATCTACCCAGACTTGACACTACTGTTGTTCCAGGTTATGAGACCCGGTAGGAGGGTTGTCGTAGTCAGTGGGAGCAACGGAAGCATAGTGGGCAAGATGCTTATATCTATTTATAGACTTGAGCAGTTATAGCGGAGATAGATCATCTAATTTTGATGTGACAGTCATGGGTTTGACTTCAATCAGAATAGGGGATGGATCAGTTAAGAAGGTAGTAGGGTGTGATGTCATGGAATTTGGATGACATACACAGAGTAGGAAGTAAAATTCCTATACTACGATCGGTTGTACTGTGGTCGTCACACAGTTGTTTCTCCAGACAGGATATGGATGTAATATTTGACATTCTGGTTTCTAGATCTATGGTTTTAGATCTGGATTTGGGTAGTTTCCCAATGTGGGTACTTTGACAGATATTCTAATGGTTTTTGGAATAGTTGACTCCTAGCATGGTAGTGTACCTGCAGGTGATGGAGTCACCCTCTCTAAAGATGTCGTATAGACTAAAGGGGAGAGGGATGTGCATGATTGGCAGATCACTTGCTTAGGCAATTGAGTCAATCATGAGATGTCAAGTACCACACCAAATGTTGGTTTTGCACTAGATGCAATAAGTTTGTATTAATCCAATCCTGGAGAAACATAAGGAAGCAGTTATAGAACATAAGTACATGTTCTACGGATTTGATGACGGCAGCCTCCTTCGGGAGACGATTATCATTCCAGGCTTCAAAGGTGACGTGGATGACAGAGTGACTGTCAGAGTTTTAGTTTTTCCCTCTGACGAAGAGGGACAGTATTGTGGACAGGTGGTCCAATAGGATACTGTGGGAAGCAAGATGCCCGATACTGATTAGGTTCAGTGATCGATTCTGTCTAAGAAGTTTGGATATGGAGTTCATTAATGAACTAAGGTCCCATCAGATATCCAGACATGTTCTAAGACAGGTACTACTCAATTCGGGAGATGGCTTTCTCCGCGAACTTGATATTAAGAGAGATATAGAAAGATACTTCTAGGCGGATCCACTCACCGAGGCTATTTCTCGAACACAATAGTTTTACAAACGGGCTTTGTGAAACTGATTAGTAGAGGAGTTGGATGTTCGGTTTCACACGGGCTGTGAGTAGTCGACATCGCAATATTAGCCTTGAGTGCAAGTGGGAGATTGTTGGAGATAGTGCCCTCATAGTCAATTATTGGATCGCAGGTACGTGATTGCGATGATTGCGGAGGACCTATCCCGGTAGGACAGTCTTACTCGAAATGATAGTATGCTATCTGGCTTGCCTTTATCAGTCGTGTACATGTTCAGGTGACTGATTGCATGTTACACTTTGATAGAGCCCTTAGGATCTTGCTTTACTACCAACAGTATGATGGCGATCATATACGTGAGAGTTGGGTAGTTTATATGCATATCCTTAATTGTGGTCCCTAGTCGTGGGAGTTTCGAGACAGGGCATCGATACTCCGGAGTAGACTAGTGTGTACAGTCGAGACCCCGACGAGGGACGGTGGCCGGTCTCACAAGCCACTGGTGTCAGTTGGATCACCTAAGATGTATACAGGTGCTCATTGGGTTATGAGTACACCGGACAGGACTCGCCGGGAATCTTCTAGTTAGTACTATACCTATCGTCAGATAGCAGTTCCCTGGTGACATGTGTACAGGTTAGTTCATCGACCTGAGGTCGTCATTTGTCTCGTATGAGTTCCCACTGTGCTTTGATTTCTACCCTACCACGGCTCAAAGGAGTCGTGCAAACAGGTAGCTTTTGGGTACAGTCCCGAGCCATATGGAAGCACGTGAGCGGATCGGCAGGGGATTCGTCTCTCCCGGTATTGGGGGCGAGATCGTGCTGTGTCTAGGAGAGCCATTACACAAAGCCCACGGCCGTGGCAGGAGATTTACTGGTAGGTACTCCAGTAGTATCTCAGGGTGTTATTGGGCTTCACTCCGACATGACTTATACTGCTCTTGGGGGTCTGACGTTACTAGCCCCCTAGGCGGATATGCGATACTCATTGACGAACGGACCGGACTGTATATACATTGTCACTGTTAGGCTCAGTAGGGTTTTCGGAGGAGTTCGCTCATCGGTCTCCCTTGAGTTCGCTCCTCGGCCACCCTTGAGGTCAGTCCATGGGCAGCCGTTACGCATAGCTAGTGCCGCTGACGGTTTGTGGTTAAACCCACTGCCAGGGTGCTGACGAGTCATTAGAGTTCCCCACAGACAGTTTCCCAAGTTCGGGCGAAACGTTGTAGAGGCCGTATGGTTTTATGGCAGGGTTCGGAAAATGCACGTGCGTTTACGCACGTGTTATTTTTCGGGCAGATAATACTGGTCGGCTTTGGTTTAAGCCGGATCCGAGTATTATATTGAGTAGGTATAATATCTTTGTCTCAGCTGCATTTGTATTCGGTCGTAATACAAATGCGGGTATATTTATACAGTTTCGGGGTTATCCTGAAAGTCGTTTCAGGATCACTTTTGGAAGTTGCCAGTTTCCAGTTTTCTATCAGCCGTCTTTTAACATTCGGTTAAAGACGGATTTATCTTTTCTTCAGATGGAGTGAGTCATCATTCTAGAAGGTTCTAGAAGTGATGAAGTGGCTTATGACTCATTTGTGTCATTAATGGTCATTAATGATGCAAGGTGACTAGGTTTTATGTGATTGGTTCCATTTAATGTTAATTAGTGACTCATGCTTTCATGAAGGGTTAAGATAAGTATCATTTGATATGGTCACCACTTGAACCCTCCTACACTCACCTTCCTCCTTCTTTATAAGTGGCCACCCCTCTCTCTCCTCACTTACTCTCACTTGATGTTTCATTTTAGAGAGAAAAGATTATGATAGGTTTTATCGGTGTATGGAATTTCACAGTCCATTTCATTCCATCATCCGATTTCCACGGCAACTTCATTAACCGATCGTCCACGGATTTGGACGAAGTGAGACAAAGTCATCTACTCATTCTCTACATCATTCTTGGTCGTCTCTTTTAGCAAACTTGACGATCGAGTTGCCTCGAGTCGGAGGCGGGAGCCCGTTTAAAGAACCGATCATGTGGTGCCACCTCGACGAGGAGATCGGAGATCGACGAGATCGGAGCAGCCGCAACGGAGCGTGGGATGATGGTTAAAGAACGAAGGACTCGGATCGTTCGGTATAACCTTTCTACACTCTTTACAGTTTGTTAGTTTAGCAATAATGGCAGATCCGGGTTAAAGTATACGATAGCGCCAAGTTAAAAGTTTTTGTTCCGCATTTGGCGTCTGTAGACTGCCGGGGCGCTAGCGTAGACTTACACTCGAATGTATACACTAGTCTACTCTGGAGTATCGATGCCCTGTCTCGAAACTCCCACGACTAGGGACACTTTAAGGATGTGCTTATAGACCCCAGCTCCCACATATATGATCGCCATTATACTGCTGGTGGTCAAGCAAGAATCCTATGGGCTCTATCAACATCTACATGATGATAAAGACAGACCAGATAGCATACTATCATCTCGAGTAAGACTGTTATATCGTTATAGGTCCTCCGCAATCATTGCAATCACGTGCCTGCGATCCAATAATTGACTTTGAGGGCACTATATCCAACACCAACTGTCATCGCATGATAACGTGAAGGTATCCACTAACGTTATCACACTCCAGAAGGTATGCGCATACTTGGCAAGTTTCAGTTTCTTTAGAAACTCCCGATATGATATTTGCCCCATGCTCTTATGACCTTGACGTTGGCCAAAATGCCATAAATCACATGTCAAGTTCTACCCATCATTATCTTGTCAATTTGAACCCATCCGCACATGCCCCTGACGTTGGCCAAATGGATGAACGACTGCCCCAAACTAACTCATCTATCTATACAACAGATGAATACCCAGCAGCTACCATACACTATGCCTTGGCTTTGGTCAAAATACATAGCTTGAATACTACTGAATATCCAAATGAAATGATGGAGGGCTACGGATGGTTTTTCGCGAAAAACCTTTTACGTAACGAACTTGATATCGCTGAAGGAACCTGATAGCTTTTTATAAAAATATAGTGACGAAAACCTTTGCTAAAGAGGCCACTCCCGGTGAAGGGATCTCGGCTCTTTCCTCGTGGAATGAGGTGCAGGATATTCCAACTGCATACCGCGATGCAAAGCAACATGTAATCGACTATAGTGAAGTTATTACCCTGACGCAAAATTCTGCCCAAGGGGTCACTCCCGGTGAAGGGATCTCGGCCCTTGCCACGTCGAATGAGGTGCAGGATATTCCAACTGAATACCACTGTGCAAAAAAAAAGAAATCATCTTTGTAATAACACTTTTTAAAACTGTTCCAACAATGTCCAAACAGGTTTGTTTTCCTTTGCATTGATCAAAATCAACGCAGTCCCATCAATTAATCACACCAGAAAAGAACGAAAATAAAATGTACGTATATGCCATCCGCATTCGTCACTGGGTCCCGTCATCACTCGTTAGGTTACTTAACTAACGACAGAACGGGGACTGGACTAGCGCGGGTGCAAAACATATACAACATCTACTAGTATATATACCAATATACAATAATCGCTCCAGGCGTGATTGTAAGTCCATATTGCGACCCCCGGTACTTACGGGGAGGCGGAAACGGTATAAAAAACAAATTTTTATCGCAAGAGGCAACATGGACTGCACTAGGTCGGGATCGTGTCTAAACTAAACTAGCAAATACGCTAAAAGGAGTTAGCTACTATGGAAGATGGTTATACCTAAACTTGAACTCCTTCTTCTTTAAACCTTGTAGAGGTTGATGGTTCTCTTTTCGTCGCCTTCTCCCGTCGAAGATGGATCCACCTCGAAGGTTCGACCTTTGGGCTCTTCCTCGATCTTTGAGTGAACTAGGGTTTCCGGCTTGCTAAACCTTCATCCTAGAATGAGTAGAGAGTGATTAGGGTTTGCTTTTCCTTTCAAGGTGATGGATTCTCAACACATGAGAAGGGGTCACCTTGAGCTTGAGGAAGAAGAAGATGAAGAGAGGAGAGAGAGAGGTTATGATAGAATGAGCTATATGTTTCTCTCTTGCAACCATAATGCAAAAGAAAAATATTATCTAAATAATAATAATTGAAATAAGAATAGTTGATG
The DNA here is from genome assembly GCA_030015575.1 of Agapanthus africanus. Lineage (NCBI taxonomy): Eukaryota > Viridiplantae > Streptophyta > Magnoliopsida > Asparagales > Amaryllidaceae > Agapanthus > Agapanthus africanus. Next base: position 178,282,041 of record JASDDO010000016.1, on the reverse strand, counting down.
GTTATTTTTGGAATGACCACTATCATGCTTCTTTAAATGAAGTGTAAGCATGAATCAAGGAAAATCTTTCAAAGCATGATGGTGGTCAATGGTCAACAAGTCAACCAAGGTCAATAAGTCAACAAAAATCAACCATAACATAATTCTCATTTTAATTACTATTATTAATAGATAATCCATAAATCCATTAGGGTTTGGAAAATGATAACTGTCAACTGTGCATACGCACCCGTTCCGAAACCCTAATGAAAAACCTCATTCTCCGCCTCAAGCAACTGTGCATACACACCTGCATTCTCGTTCCGAGGAACAAGAATACCAAGATATAAAAGCAACCCTAAAACATATACCAGTATCTGGCTCAAACCAGAGCCTGCCAGTATAATCCGTCCGGACTCCAAACGTGCACAAGTGCGCGGATGAGAACGAACCTTGTCGCAAAACCATGCGACCTCTACTCTGTTTTGCCCAGAGGCGAATACCCTCTGTGTGGGACTCTAAAGACTCGGCACTACGCTGGCAGTGGGTTTAACCACAGACCGCAAGCGGCACTAGCTGTGCGTAACGGTCCCCAGGTAGATGCCGACAAGAAGGCTGACGAGGTGAAACCCCATCTGTACTCCTACTGAGTCTAAATGTGACATTCTCCATACAGTCCGGTCTGTTCGTCTGATACATCGCATGGCGGGCCTAGGGGGAGGTAAACGTCAGTCCCCTAATAGCGGTACAAGTCGTGTCGGAGTGAAGCCCAAAACACCCTGAGATAACACTGGAAGCTTACCAGTATATCTCGCTTGCCCTGGCCAGGGACTACTCGTGTAATGGCTCTCCTAGACACAGCGCGATGTCAACCCCCAATACCGGGAGAGACGAATCCTGTCTAACCGTCACTGCCTCCAAGCGCTTCAGGACTGCACCCAACCACTACCTGTTTGCACGACTCCTTTGAGCCGTGGTAGGGTAGTGATCAAAATGCAGTGGGAACACACTCGAGGCGAAGTGCCAGTGTCAAGTCAGCGGACTAAGCTGTACTCATGTCACCTGGGAACTGATAACTGACGATAGGTATAATACCAACCTTTCAGTTCCCGACGAGTCCTGTCCAGTGTACTCGTAACCCAACGAGCACCCGCATACTATCTCCAGTACGACGTACTGATGGCTGTGGGACAGACCATCTCCCACACTGGGATGAGAAGCGCATACGCTAGTCTACTCCGGAGTATCGATGCCCTGTCTCGATAGTCCTACGACTAGGGACCTGTATAAGGATGTGCCTATAGATTACCCAGCCCCCACTAGTGTGACTGCCATCACAACGCTGGTAATCAAGCAAAGATCCTAAGGGCTCCACTAATGCGTATGAGTGATATACTGAAATAAACACAAGTACACATTGAAGTAGAAACAAACCAAGTAGCATACTACTATATTGAGCAAGATTGTTTATACAAGGTGAATATCCCAAGCTTCCATTAAGTAATATACAAACTAGTATGATACAGTAATGGCCTCCAGGGCATATACACTAACAATCTCCCACTTGCACTAAGGCCATGTACTGGCGTATCGAAGACCTATCATCTCGATCAGCCGCTCGAACTGAGTCTGGGGTAGGGCCTTGGTGAATGGATCTGCAGTGTTCTCTTCTGAAGCAACCCTCCGAACCTCGATCTCCTTGCGATCCACGATCTCCCTGATCAGGTGATACCGCCTCAAGATGTGCCTGGATCTCTGATGGGACCTGGGTTCCTTTGCTAAAGCTATAGCCCCGTTGTTGTCGCAATACAGAGGTACTGGGTCAACAATGGACGGAACCACCTGAAGTTCTTTTAAGAACTTCCTTATCCAGACAGCTTCTTTTGCGGCATCAGATGCAGCAATGTATTCCGCTTCCATTGTCGAGTCTGCAACGGTTTCCTGTTTGGAGCTCTTCCAACATACCGCCCCTCCATTGAGGGTGAAGACAAAACCCGACATGGACTTGGAATCATCCTTGTCACTCTGGAAGCTGGAGTCAGCAAAGGCCTCGATCTGGAGGTCTTTTCCGCCATACACCAAGAACATCTCCTTAGTCCTTCTTAGGTACTTGAGAATGTTCTTTACCGCTATCCAGTGTTTCTCCCCAGGGTTTGACTGATACCGGCTTACCACGCTCAGTGCATAAGCTACATCCGGTCTGGTACACAACATCGCATACATTATAGAGCCTACCGCAGAAGCGTAGGGTATAATAGACATGCGATCCCTCTCCAAATCAGTCTTGGGAGACATCTCTTTAGAGAGGGTGATCCCGTGACAAGCCGGTAGGTTACCGCGCTTGGAATCTTCCATACTGAATCTCTTCACTATGGTGTCGATGTACCTGGACTGAGAAAGTCCTAATATCCTCTTGGATCTATCACGATGGATCCGGATCCCCAGGATGTATGAGGCATCACCCAGGTCTTTCATGGAGAACCTGTGTGACAAGAACCCCTTGACAGATTGTAGCATAGGAATGTCATTTCCTATTAAGAGAATGTCATCCACGTATAAAACGAGGAATACTACAGTTCTCGCTACAAATCTACTATAGATGCATGGTTCATCTGGATTTTTGATAAAGTCAAATTCCTTGACTGTCTCATCAAAACAGATGTTCCAACTCCGCGATGCCTGCTTTAGTCCATAGATGGACTTAAGCAACTTGCACACCTTTCCGCTGCTCCCACTCTGAATGAAACCCTCCGGCTGATCCATATAGACACACTCCTCTAAATTTCCATTTAGAAAAGCGGTCTTTACGTCCATCTGCCAAATCTCATAATCGTGGAAGGCAGCAATGGCAAGAAGGATCCGAATGGATTTCAGCATAGCCACTGGAGAAAAGGTTTCGTCATAGTCCAAGCCAGGTCTTTGACGGAAACCCTTTGCTACAAGTCTAGCTTTATAGGTCTCAACCTGTCCATCTACACCAATCTTCCTTTTGAAGATCCACTTGCATCCTACGGGTTTTACCCCGTCTGGAGCAATGTCCAACGTCCATACTTTGTTGGTGTACATGGACTCCATTTCGGTCCGCATTGCATCCAGCCATTTTACCGAGTCAACGCTCTGAACGGCCTGCTGGAAGCTAGTAGGCTCATCATAATCTATGATGCAATCCTCTCGATCCCCGTCTATGAGAAAACCGTAGTATCTCTCGGGCGGATGAGACTGCCTACTACTCCTGCGGAGCGGCATAGGAATGTCCTGTTCTTTTGAACTTGCTGGCTCTTCCAAGCTCTCAGTAATAGTTTGTGGTTCTGGAATTTCTTCCAGTTCTATTGCGTTCCCACTTATCTGGGTTTCCAAAAACTCAGTTTCCAAGAAACGGGCATGTTGAGAAACAAGAACTTTTTGTTCCTCTGCGGAATAGAACAGATACCCCCTGGAGTTCTTTGGGTATCCCATAAACTTACACTGTACTGAACGTGCCTCGAGCTTGTCCGCATGCTGCTTTTTTACAAAAGCTGGACATCCCCATATCTTAAGGTACTTAAGACAGGGTTTCTTCCCACTCCACATCTGATATGGAGTGGTAGGCACAGTCTTGGTGGGAGCCTTATTTAAGAGATATGCAGCTGCTTCTAGTGCATAGCCCCAGAAAGATCGCGGTAACTCAGCCTTACTCATCATGGAACGAACCATATCCAATAGGGTTCGATTCCTCCTTTCCGATACACCGTTATGTTGCGGAGTGTATGGAGGAGTACGCTGAGAGAGAATTCCATTCTCTTTTAAATAGTCCAGGAACTCGGCACTCAAGTATTCTCCACCTCGATCCGATCTTAGAATCTTAATACTTTTGCCTGTTTGTTTTTCAACTTCATTCTTGTAATCCCGAAATTTCTCAAAGGCCTCGGATTTGTGCTTCATTAAGAAGACATGTCCATACCTAGAGAAATCGTCTGTGAAAGTAATGAAGTATGAATAACCGCTTCGCGCATGTGTAGACATTGGACCGCACACGTCACTGTGTACGAGTCCCAAGAGCTCGCTCGCTCTTTCTCCGTGTCCAGTGAACGGAGTCTTTGTCATCTTTCCCATGAGACAAGATTCACAAGTGGCATAAGACTGATACTCGAACGGATCCAAGTATCCTTCTTTATGTAACTTAGTCAACCGTGTCTCATTGAGGTGACCCAGTCTACAATGCCATAAGAAAGCCTGATTAATGTCTGGGGACTTTCTTTTGTGTGTATTCTGGACATTGAAAATCTGTGGTTGGTTCAATACGTATATACCATTGCTCAGTGTACCTGACCCAATCAGAACTTGATTAAGGTGAATGTTTACAACATTACTTACAAACGCAAATTCATAACCTTCTTTAGAAACCAAAGATACAGAAATGATATTACAAGTTGCGTTGGGTACAAAAAAGCAATTACGCAAAACCAAAACATGCCCATCTGACATTCCTAGGTGATAGTCCCCCACGGCTTTAGCATCCATGCTAGCTCCGTTTGCAACTCTGAGGGTCATGTCACCTTCCTTCAAAAACCTACGATTTCTCAACGCCTGCAATGAATTACAGATATGAGATCCTGATCCGGTATCCAATACCCAGGAAGTAGAGTTTATAGAAAGACAGTTTTCAATAACATACACACCTGAAGCTGAAGCCGCAATCTGCTTCAGTTCCTGTGTCTTGACCTTCCAAGCCCTGCAATCTTTCTTCCAGTGTCCACTCTTGTGACAATAGAAGCATTCCTCTTTACCAACAAGCTTCCCCGCAATCTTTGTTGCCTTTTCCTTTCCCTTCGTACCCACTTTACTAACACCGCCTCTTGGTTTGGCGGGGGCTTTCCTCTTCTTTCCCTTGGCTTTCGCCTTGGACCTAGAAGAAGAAGATCCTCCTACAAACAAAGTGGATGTTTCCCTACCCTTCTGTAGGGTGCCCTCTGCGCTCCTCAGCAGGTTGAGGAGTTCTGAAAGTTCAACTTCCTTTTCTTGCAAGTTGAAATTCAGTATGAACTGGGCGTAAGTGGATGGAAGGGACTGGAGAATTATATCCGTATAGAGTTCACTGTCCAACGTGGTCCCAAGTTCCGCGAGCTCCTCAGTGTAGCCAATCATCTTAAGCACGTGGTCCGCTACCGATGATCCGACGGCCAACTTTGTCGAAAATAATTTCTTCGACACTTCGTATCTTGCGATACGAGACTGCTCTCCATACAGTTCTTTTGTATGAAGAAATATGGATTCCAAATCCATATACTCGTGCCTCCTCTGATGGTCGTTGTCCATCGAGGCAAGTACGAGGCACCTGGCCTTCGCGCTGTCAATCTCCCAAGTCTTACGGATTTCCTTATCCGCGACGCTGGAGGTGGGACCTGGGACGGGGGGAGCTTTGGTGGTAAGAAGATACCCCAGCTTGTCGTAAGAGATTGCCAATTTGACATTCCTGAGCCAATCTTTGTAGTTTGGCCCTGTCAATATGTTTTTATCTAGAAGTAACTTAAGTCCAGTCATTTCGATTTGGTCGCTGCAGGGGGGAGAGAAGGAACACTTTTAGCACGATGCTCTTGCAAGTTTAGAATGGTTTTTAATTTGTCTAAACAGGATGGCTCCCACTGTCTCTCGAATCCCTCCTCAAACCACAAAGGAAGAATTAGCCGGGATCAATCCCACCGTGCAATACTTGCTTAACCGTTCAGCCAGGCCAGTGTCGGTACTTCGAGGGAGGTTTTCCAACGCTTTCGCGAAGTTCCTTAATTAAATAACCTCTTTTCTCTGGGGGCATAGCCCCGCTGACACCTTTCTAGGCACCTACTAGGTTTATAGCATTGATCGTCTAGTAAGAAATTTCCCGAGGAGTAGCATATACTCACAGTAGGATCGGGATCCAAATATCATTGTGTGACGAAACTGAAGGAATCCTACCAGAATCACCACACTCCAAATGGTATGCAAATCTAGCAAGTTTCAGTACTTATGAAACTCCCGATGTGGATTTTTGCCCCATGCTCTTATGACCTTGACGAAGGTCAACAAATCATAAGTCACATGTCAAGTTCTGCCCATCATTATCCAGGTTAATTTGAGCCCACCCGTATATACCCTTGACGAAGGTCAACAAGGCAACACGACTGTCCCAAAACAACGTATCTATCTATGCTACATATGAACACCCAACAGCTACCAAACTCTATGCCTTGACGAAGGTCAACAAACATAGCTTGAATACTATTGAATATTCATACGAAACGACGGAGGGCTACGAATGGTTTTGGCGAAACCGTGAACGTAGTGAACTTGATATAATCGATGGAACGAGATAGCTTTTAGAAGGAGTGGCTCAAACTCCGCATTTAAAAGTTAGTTTTGAAAAGAACCGAGTGGTTTTTCGAAAGTGTTCCAACGATTTTAACTTGGTTTATTATCTTGCATTAGTTCTTTTAATGCGTGATATTCTTGCATTAGTACTTTTAATGCGTCCCATCATTTAATTCCTACCATTGCAGAAAACAACCAAAATATGACATACGCTTATGCCATTCGCATTCGCCACGGGGTCCCGTCATCACTCGTTAGGTTACTTAACTAACGACAGAGCGGGGGCTGGGCTAGCGCGGCTGTAAAACATAAGCAACGCCTAAATAGAAAGCAATGATAGACATTACAGATCACAGATGAATACATTGGATATACTAGCAATCCGCAATCCTTTCGAGCCTGAAACGAAAAGCGGATAACACGGTCGCGGTGAATAGCCAAATACCCCACCCAAGACCCCTACGGGTGCGGCAAACTACCCGCCAAGTACCCGGCAGTTTGTGCACCCCTCCATGGGTCTATCCTAGGAGCAAAAACAGTAAAAAGAATTATACAATGACGGCTACAACCCCGACCCGGTTGTGCGGCCAAACAAATAATAATTATTACATCAATTTACATTTACAATGAATGAAAGAAAAACAAAAACTCATCTCACATCCAACCCCGGCTATTCACCTGCGACAGTCCAACACATTCATATACACATTCCAGCACATTACAGATCATGTATAACCCCGACTAATCGACTTATAGCGATTAGCCGACGTTCAATACATGCAAACATCACAGATATAACCAATATAGCCAAAGTGCAGTGAAGTTCGGAAAAAAAATACGGAATTATAGGACCCCAAAAGTGAATTTCAGTTCTGGAAAATCTGGGCACATAATATATATTTTAAAAATCCCAAAATCCCACCACAAGAACACTGCACGAAAAACGATGCAGAGAGGAAACCAAACTGCGGCGCTTCCGCGGCACATGCCTACCTCGTGCCGCGGAAGCGCGGCGGTTTATTTGAATTGGTGCATCGTTTTTCTTGTGTGTTCAAACAAAACCCTGAGCCGAATTTACAAGTATAAAGTTTTCCATTTTGAGCAGAAAAAATTTCAACAGAAACTTAGGGTTTTGGTTTTTCCGGTTTTGCGATTTTTCGGTTCCGAACTTCGTTACACTTCACTACCAAGCTAGTTTAAGTTTAGTTAGGCTCTGATACCACTGTAAGTCCATATTGCGACCCCCGGTACTTACGGGGAGGCGGAAACGGTATAAAAAACAAATTTTTATCGCAAGAGGCAACATGGACTGCACTAGGTCGGGATCGTGTCTAAACTAAACTAGCAAATACGCTAAAAGGAGTTAGCTACTATGGAAGATGGTTATACCTAAACTTGAACTCCTTCTTCTTTAAACCTTGTAGAGGTTGATGGTTCTCTTTTCGTCGCCTTCTCCCGTCGAAGATGGATCCACCTCGAAGGTTCGACCTTTGGGCTCTTCCTCGATCTTTGAGTGAACTAGGGTTTCCGGCTTGCTAAACCTTCATCCTAGAATGAGTAGAGAGTGATTAGGGTTTGCTTTTCCTTTCAAGGTGATGGATTCTCAACACATGAGAAGGGGTCACCTTGAGCTTGAGGAAGAAGAAGATGAAGAGAGGAGAGAGAGAGGTTATGATAGAATGAGCTATATGTTTCTCTCTTGCAACCATAATGCAAAAGAAAAATATTATCTAAATAATAATAATTGAAATAAGAATAGTTGATGGTTATTTTTGGAATGACCACTATCATGCTTCTTTAAATGAAGTGTAAGCATGAATCAAGGAAGATCTTTCAAAGCATGATGGTGGTCAATGGTCAACAAGTCAACCAAGGTCAATAAGTCAACAAAAATCAACCATAACATAATTCTCATTTTAATTACTATTATTAATAGATAATCCATAAATCCATTAGGGTTTGGAAAATGATAACTGTCAACTGTGCATACGCACCCGTTCCGAAACCCTAATGAAAAACCTCATTCTCCGCCTCAAGCAACTGTGCATACACACCTGCATTCTCGTTCCGAGGAACAAGAATACCAAGATATAAAAGCAACCCTAAAACATATACCAGTATCTGGCTCAAACCAGAGCCTGCCAGTATAATCCGTCCGGACTCCAAACGTGCACAAGTGCGCGGATGAGAACGAACCTTGTCGCAAAACCATGCGACCTCTACTCTGTTTTGCCCAGAGGCGAATACCCTCTGTGTGGGACTCTAAAGACTCGGCACTACGCTGGCAGTGGGTTTAACCACAGACCGCAAGCGGCACTAGCTGTGCGTAACGGTCCCCAGGTAGATGCCGACAAGAAGGCTGACGAGGTGAAACCCCATCTGTACTCCTACTGAGTCTGAATGTGACATTCTCCGTACAGTCCGGTCTGTTCGTCTGATACATCGCATGGCGGGCCTATGGGGAGGTAAACGTCAGTCCCCTAATAGCGGTACAAGTCGTGTCGGAGTGAAGCCCAAAACACCCTGAGATAACACTGGAAGCTTACCAGTATATCTCGCTTGCCCTGGCCAGGGACTACTCGTGTAATGGCTCTCCTAGACACAGCGCGATGTCAACCCCCAATACCGGGAGAGACGAATCCTGTCTAACCGTCACTGCCTCCAAGCGCTTCGGGACTGCACCCAACCACTACCTGTTTGCACGACTCCTTTGAGCCGTGGTAGGGTAGTGATCAAAATGCAGTGGGAACACACTCGAGGAGAAGTGCCAGTGTCAAGTCAGCGGACTAAGCTGTACTCATGTCACCTGGGAACTGATAACTGACGATAGGTATAATACCAACCTTTCAGTTCCCGACGAGTCCTGTCCAGTGTACTCGTAACCCAACGAGCACCCGCATACTATCTCCAGTACGACGTACTGATGGCTGTGGGACAGACCATCTCCCACACTGGGATGAGAAGCGCATACGCTAGTCTACTCCGGAGTATCGATGCCCTGTCTCGATAGTCCTACGACTAGGGACCTGTATAAGGATGTGCCTATAGATTACCCAGCCCCCACTAGTGTGACTGCCATCACAACGCTGGTAATCAAGCAAAGATCCTAAGGGCTCCACTAATGCGTATGAGTGATATACTGAAATAAACACAAGTACACATTGAAGTAGAAACAAACCAAGTAGCATACTACTATATTGAGCAAGATTGTTTATACAAGGTGAATATCCCAAGCTTCCATTAAATAATATACAAACTAGTATGATACAGTAATGGCCTCCAGGGCATATACACTAACAGTGATAATATGCAACATTACAGAAAAGTAATAAGCATCACAGAACAATACAGATAATCTGGGATCCCCGGGTTTCACAGAGCCGCTGCTGAAACCCGACGTTCCCCTGGTCATGTGGATAGCCTGTGCAATGAAACCTAGACCCCTACGGGTGCGGCAAGTTACCCACCAAAACCTGAAGCGAGGCAGCCCCCTACAGCAAAATGAATGGACCACCCAGCACTTCACGGAATCCTGTAACTTGAGCACCCCTCCTTGGGTCAACCTGTACCCCCTACGAGTGCGGCGAAAAGTCTGCCAATTCTAGAGTGAGGCCCTCTGCTACTCAAAGCCATGAGATGCGAACCTGTTGCCCTCCAGAACCCGGCTATCCGGGCACTCCGTCGCGGGGTAAACCTAGTACAGAAATGAAAAATATGTACAACGGGTACATCAACCTCATCCCGGTTTGCCCCAAAAGAATATTATACAAACAGGCAGTGACGGCAGTCCACATGTTGGACGCTCGCCCCACAATATCAAATGTACTAATAAATTCAAACATCACTACCATTGCACACTACTAACCACCACGAAAAATCCGCAACATCACAGCACAACACAGAACATCAACGCGAATGTCACGTTCGCAAACCCGTCTAAAAGGACTATAGAAATTAGACGCAATTTACCGCTCGAATGACATTCACGGTCGGAGATATAATGTAAGTATTGTAAACTAACAAGTTTAAATTCCGATCGAGAAAACTTCCCGAAGTGGGCCCCACGTACATCTGCAGTACTCAAACAAAATATGGGCCCAAACAAAATATACCAGAAACCACAATTCCCTATGCAAGACAGCCAGAAGAAATATGGTACAATGAAGCGCCAAGACTGTGGCGGAACCGCGACCAAACCTTGGCTTGCGCGGCGGTTCCGCGGCACTATGGTTGAATCACTGGGTCAAATTTCTACTGTGGTCTTAAAAAAGCCTGCACGATTTTCTGTGATACTCAAAATGATTTTTAGACCTGTTTAAAAATTCGACAGAAACTTTAGCCTGAAAATCGCGGTTTCGGAAATTTCGTTCGATCGATGTTTTAAACGCGTTAGAACAAGTTAGTAAAGGTTAATAGCCTGTCTCTGATACCATGTAAGTCTATGGTAGCGCCCCGGCCGTCATTCTGACGCCAAACGCGGAACAAAAACTTTTATAACTGGCGCTATCGCATTCTATAACCCGGATCTTGCCATTAACGCTAAACTAACAAACTGTAAAGAGGTAGAAAGGCTATACCGATCGATCCGAGTCCTTCGGTCTTTAGCCATCATCCCACGCTCCTTTGCGGCAACTCCGATCTCTTTGCTCCTCGTCGAGGTGGCACCACATCTACGGATCTTTAAACGGGCTCCCGCCTCTATACCCAGGCAACTCGGTCATCAAGTCTGCTAAAAGAGATGACCAAGATGAAGTAGAGAACGAGTAGAATACTTTGTCTCATAACACTCTTTGGTTCTCATCACATGAGAGGATAAGAGTGGAGGTTGAAGAAGATGCTAGGGTTTGGAAATGGTGAACTCAAGAAACACTAGTGAGCCAAAAGAAAACTAAGCTCATAAACTTGTGTTCTATATTATCTTCTCTTGTGAATAGATATGAGAGGATATATAATCAAAACCATAAAAAAATATCTAATGAAAATATCTCCTCAAATATCCAAACCCAAAACAAAACACATTTAATTCTTCATGACTCACTTAGTGACTCATTAGCATGAGTCACTAATGAACATGCTAGAATAATGTGTCATCCATAATGAGTCACCATTTCCAAAACCAAATAATCATTTAAACCAAAATGATTAATCCAAAGAGAAATGCATCTTCTAAAATATTCACATAACGGATTACGAAAATACCCCTCACCTGTATATACATACCTGTATCCGTATTCCGACCGAATACGAATACGAGAGACCAAAATATTCCAACTCAATATAATACATGGATCCGGCTTAAACCAAAGCCCACCAGTATTATCTGCCCGAAATATGACACGTGCATAAATGCACGTGCATTTTCCGAACCCTGCCATAAAACCATACGGCCTCTACAACGTTTCGCCCGAACTTGGGAAACTATCTGTGGGGGACTCTAATGACTCATCAGTACCCTAGCAGTGGGTTTAACCACAAGCACGTCAGCAGCACTAGCAGTGCGTAACGGCTGCCCATGTACTGACCTCAAGGGAAGCCGATGAGCGAACTCATCCTGGAACCCTACTGAGCCTAACAGTGACAATATACATACAGTCCGGTCCGTTCGTCTATGAGTATCGCATATCGGGCCTAGGGGGCTGGTAACGTCAGACCGCCAATAGCGGTATAAGTCGTGTCGGAGACAAGCCCTGAACAGCCGGAGAAACTACTGGAATACTTACCAGTAATTCTCACCTGCCTTGGTTAAGGACTTGGTGTAATGGCTCTCCTAGACACATCACGATCTCACCCCCAATACCGGGAGAGACGAATCCCCTGCCGATCCGCTCACTTGCCTCCATGTGGCTCGGGACTGTACCCAAAAAAAACCTGTTTGCATGACTCCTTTGAACCGTGGAAGGGTAGAAATCAAAGCACAGTGGGAACTCACACGAGACAAATGACGACCTCAGGTCGATGAACTAACCTGTACACATGTCACCAGGGAACTTCTATCTGACGCTAGGTATAAATACCAACTAGCAGGTTCCCGGCGAGTCCTGTCCGGTGTACTCATAACCCAATGAGCGCCTGTATACATCTTAGGTGATCCAACTGACACCAATGGCTTGTGAGACCGGCCACCGCCCCTCGTCGGGGTCTCGAATGTATACACTAGTCTACTCCGGAGTATCGATGCCCTGAATCGAAACTCCCACGACTAGGGACCACTTTTAAGGATGTGCTTATAGACTATCCAACTCTCACGTATATGATCGCCATCATACTGTTGGTAGTCAAGCAGGATCCTAAGGGCTCTATCAACGTGTAATAGTGATCAGTCATCTGAACCTGTACACGACTGATAAAGGCAAACCAGATAGCATACTATCATCTCGAGTAAGACTGTGCTACCGGTATAGGTCCTCCTCAATCATTGCAATCACGTACCTGCGATCCAATAATTGACTTTGAGGGCACTATATCCAACAAGTGTAAACCAGTCATCGTCTAGGGGTGGCATTCATCAACTTGATGTTTCCATAGGAGTTAGAGTTGAAATGGCAGCAATGCAAAAGAAACTTGAAGCTATGGAACATAAATTTTTAGCAGCGTCCCTAAATCAGATGTCACTCCCCAAAACTGTCTGTGGATGTTATTCTGATCCATCTCATCTTACGGAAGAATGTCCTTTAAATTCTCCGTTTCAAGGTCAAGAGCATACCAATGCTGCTTTCCAGCAAAGACCTAGAAACGATCCGTATTCTTCCACTTATAATCAGGGTTGGAGGAATCACCCTAACTTTGCTTGGAACCAACAACAAACTCAAAACACGGTTCCAAACCAAAATAACTTTCAAAGGGGTCCTCCACCACAACAGCAACCACTTCAAATAAGTCAGCACCCCTACCAATCACAAAACTTTCAAAATCCGGTCAACACACCTACACCGTATAATCCTTTGCAGTTGACCGGTACTGATAATTCCTCTTCACTCGAACAGACTTTTGAAATGTTTATGAAACATTCCATTCAAATGTTGGCTGAATTTAAGTCTTCCCTCGATAAAATCCAGAAAAACCCTGACTCCCAAAGTGAGAGTATTAAATCGATGGAAGCACAAATTGCTCGATTAAATGCCGAAATGAGTGCTAGAGAGAAAGGGAAACTTCTGTCTCAACCCCTACCGAATCCTGGACATTCACAACATTACAATGTGAATGCCATCACAACGTTGAGATCCGGAAGAGTGCTGAATAATCAAGTCAGGGAAAAGATTGATAATCATGAAGAATTAATCAATAATACCCCGGCTGAGACTTTTCCTTCTACATCCACTTCTACTTCTAATCCTACTTTATCTACCCCACCACCTTCTTGCGAGCCTATTCTTCGTTTTCCTCAAGGCTCGACATCTCAGCATACCTCTTCTAGTCCTCCAAAGACGATCCCCACTCCTATTCTGGGATCAGTTCCACACACACCACCTTCTCCAATGTTGGACCCAGCTATTATTGCCAAAGCTCTTTATCCGAATCGGTTAAGGGGTAACAAATCTAGTCCACATATGGAGAAGATTATGGAAATGTTTAAACAGGTTAATATCAACATCCCTCTCCTAGATACTATACAACAAGTCCCCGCTTATGCGAAAATTCTCAAAGACTTGTGCACTAGGAAGAGGAAGACTCAAGTGCCTAAGAAGGTCTTCATGACTAATAATGTTAGCACTGCTTTTACCCTACAGTTACCAAAGAAACGTAAGGACCCAGGATGTCCTACTATATCGATTTCTATTGGGGGTAAAAACATTAACCGTGCTTTACTTGACCTGGGTGCTATTGTTAACCTGCTTCCATATTCTGTTTACGAGCAGTTAGGGATTGGAGAGTTGAAACCAGCTCATTGCACTCTCCAAATAGCAGACCGTTCAATCACCAAACCTAGGGGTGAACTGTAGGATGTGTTGATAAAAGTCGGGGAATTCATATTCCCTGTGGACTTTATTGTTCTCGATACACACCCTGTAGTGAACCCACAGAACCAAATTCCGGTGATTCTGGGTCGACCATTCCTTGCCACTTCCAATGCTGTCATTAATTGTCGAAACGGTTCAATGAACCTATCTTTTGGAAAAATGAAAATTGAACTGAACATCTATAAAATTGGAAGTCAGCCATCTGAACCCTCTGCTCATATACTAGATGTCTGTTCTGTCTACGAGATTGCTCCCGAAAGTTGCGAAGTTCATGAACTTTGCTTTGAAGATCTCGACGACACTAGTACATCAATGTTTGATCTTTCACATCTTAGTGAGGACACTCTTTCCACTCTTGAGTCTGAAATTCTTGACTCTTCACCCTCTGAGTCTGTATCCTATGCAGGCTATGAACTTCTTCGTGACTCTGAATATCATTCGCTGACCCCACCTTCTATAGTTTCTCCGCCAGCATTACATCTCAAACTTTTACCTTCTCATCATAAATATGCATATTTAGGTGAGAATAAGTCCTTACCTGTGATCATTTCATCTTCTCTAGCCTCAGAGCAAGAGAATGCTCTTTTGACGGTATTGAGATCTAATAGCCAGGCGTTTGGTTGGACTACGGCTGACATCAAAGGGATTAGTCCCTTGATTGTAGAACATCATATACATCTGATGGATGAAGCCAAGCCAACCCGAGAACAACAGAGACGGTTAAACCCCGTCATGAAGCATGCGGTGAAGAAAGAGATCGTCAAATTCCTTGACAATGGTATCATTTACCCAATCACCGATAGCCAATGGGTAAGTCCAATTCATGTCGTCCCTAAGAAATCTGGCATTACGGTCGTAACCAATGAGGCAAATGAGTTAATCCAGACATGCACTGAAACTGGGTGGCATGTATGTATTGATTATAGAAAACTCAATGCTGCAACAAGGAAAGACCACTTTCTTCTACCTTTTATTGACCAGATGCTAGAACGCTTAGCTGGACGAGAATATTACTGCTTCATGGACGGATACTCTGGATATAACCATATCCCTATTGCCAAGAAGGATCAAGACAAAACCACATTTACTTGTCCTTTTGGTACTTATGCTCATAGACGCATTCCCTTTGGGTTATGCAATGCTCCCGCTACATTTCAGCGGTGTATGATGGGGATATTCTCGGACATGGTCGAGAATTTTCTAGAGATTTTCATGGACGATTTCTCGATATTCGGAGATTCTTTTGTTGACTGCTTATCACATCTTGACGCGGTTCTTACTCGTTGTAAGGAGAAGAAATCAATCTTGAATTGGGAAAAATGCCATTTCATGGTCCAAGAGGGAATTGTGCTTGGACATGTTATTTCACGGAAGGCATTGTGGTTGACAGAGCCAAAATAGATGTCATTCAGAACCTTCCTCATCCCAAATGCATCAAGGATATACGATTTTTTCTTGGCCATGCAGGCTTTTACAAGAGATTCATTGAGGATTTTAGCAAAATTGCTAGACCTTTAACTCTTCTCTTTGCCAAGGACACAACCTTTCACTTTGACTCGAATTGTGAGGCAGCATTTGACTCACTTAAACACTCCCTCACTACAGCCCCCGTTCTATCTTCTCCAGATTGGAACCACCCGTTTGAGCTTATTATGTGTGATGCATCAGATTTTGCAGTTGGTGCAGTCTTAGGAAAACACATTGAAAAGATGCCACACGTGATCTATTATGCAAGTAAGACTCTGAATGATGCTCAAATTAATTATACAACTACCGAAAAATAACTTTTGGCAGTTGTATTTGCATTAGAAAAATTCAGGCCTTACTTGATTGGCTCACCTATTGTTGTGTACACTGACCACTCCACCTTGAAACATCTTTTGGCAAAGAAGGATGCTAAAGGTAGGCTAATACGTTGGATCCTTCTATTACAAGAATTTGATCTTGTTATTAAAGATAAGAAAGGATGTGAGAACGTTGTAGCCGACCATCTTTCGTGCATCTCTTCTTCACATGTGACCCTGCCGATCAATGATTCTTTTCCAGACGAACAACTCTTGAAAGTATCCACTGAACCTTGGTTCGGGGATATTGTGAATTATCTTGCTACGGGACTTATTCCCTGTGAATGGTTGAAACAGGACAAGCATCGATTTCTATCCCAAGTAAAACATTTTTACTGGGATGAACCCTATCTGTTTAAGTATTGTCCTGACCAGATCATTCACAAATGTGTCCCCAATGATGAATTCAAGAGTGTTCTATCTTTTTGTCATGATCAGGCATGTGGGGGTCATTTCAGTTCTCGAAAGACGGCGGAGAAGGTTTTGCAATGCGGTTTTTATTCGCCGACTTTGTTCAAAGATTCATTTGATCATTGCAAAACTTGTACACAGTGTCAATACACGGGTAGGATTTCCTGGAGAAATGAGATGCCACTTCAACCCATCTTGGTGGTTGAAATTTTCGACGTTTAGGGTATTGACTTTATGGGTCCTTTTCCTAACTCCTTTGGGAATTTGTACATATTGCTTGCGGTTGATTACGTCTCGAAATAGGTGGAAGCTATTCCTTGTCGCACTAATGACAAAAAGGTTGTCATTAGGTTCCTTAAAGAAAACATCTTTTCGCGATTTCGACAGCCATGCGCTATCATTAGCGATAACGGGACACATTTCTGTAATTGGTCTTTCGAGACTTTGATGCGGAAATATGCAATCAACTACAAACTTTCTACACCCTATCATCCCCAAACAAGCAGGCAAGCTGAGGTTTCAAACAGACAAATCAAACAAATTTTGGACAAAACTGTTTCTAAAAATCGAAAAGATTGGTCAACCAAATTGACGGATGCTCTTTGGGCATTCCGTACTGCATATAAAACCGATCTAGGTATGTCTCCTTACAGACTAGTGTTTGGAAAGGCTTGTCACCTTCCGGTCGAGATTGAGCACAAAGCAATATGGGCCATTAGAGAACTTAACTTTGACTTACATCTGTAGGGTTACTAGGCACACTAACAAGTGTTAAGGAAGCATCAAACATGCCCATTTAAAATTTTAGCCGTGCCGAATAACCCTAAACAAGATCGTTGCTAGAAAATTAGGGTTTCATATGCAAGTAAACTATGTTTACAACTAAGTGAATACGAAATACAACCTTTGTAGATCGTTCCTTCACTTCTATAGCTCCTTGTTGAAGTCCCTGCGCTGCGATCATGGTTCTCCCGGACCCTTGCATGGCTTCACGAGACGAAAGACGCGTCCTTGCTTGAAGTCTTCGAGGCCGAAGATGATCTACGTCGAGGGGATGCCAATTCAAGCTTCTACTTCACTAACTTGAGAATTAGTGAAGCAAACACCCTAAACTAAAGTTCTAGTCTAGTAGAGGATGGAGAAATAGGAAGTGGGTTCTCTTTAGAATTTTATTTCTCACAATCTTTCTCACTTTGGATTAAACCCTAGCAAGCTTTTTCTTTTTCACAATGAAGAAGAAGAACAAAAGAAAGAGATGAGGATAATGATCAAGTGAGTAAGGTAACCATGGTGAGTGAGTATCATATACTAACCCTTGTAGAGCCATAACCATAGCTAAATGAAAATGGTTAGGTTAATAAAAATCTAAAGTAAAACAAATTTAGTGGACTTTGTCAAAGCATCCACAAGCTTCTACAAGCTTCATGCTTATGACCTAAGCACCACTAATTTGTAATTAGCTTAAATAAATATTAACCACCATCTTATATAGTATGGTGTATGTCTTACACACCCATGTTTAGTGTATCATCAACCATGATACAAAAGAAAACACTTTTAATATATATATCACATATACATATTCAAGTGTGCATATGAGAAAATACCTAAAGTGAACAAGTGTTAGTTAATGTAAACTAGTATATCAAATATACAATTATACAATAAATTATTAAATCAACACTTGACTTAATAATCCGGTCATATCACATATAACCAACTAACATCCAATGTATCGACTTATCGAATCATTACTTGATTCGATAACCCGGCTATATCATATATAACCGATCGATACAAAAAGTCACGAGAATAGAATACGGTATCACATACACGCATTATTCTCGGTGCCGCACATATCACATATGCGCTCCTATTTCGTTTTTCCTGAGCCAGTAAAACCTCTATGTAGGACTCTAAAGACTCGTCAGTACGCCGGCAGTAGGTGATGATCACATCAAGCACCCACAAGCCGTCAGCGGTACTAGTTGGACGTAACGGCTAGCCGGGTATTGAGCGATCAGAAGATCAGCAAGCAAGCCCGCTCCAACTCCTGTAAAAGCCTGCCGGTAACACTTCCCGTACAATCCGGTCTCCTCGTCTAATATGTCGCATATCAAGTCTAGGGGTGGTAAACGTCAGACCCCAATAACCGATAAGTCGTGCCGATGTGAGGCCCATAACGGGTCGAGAAACTACTGGTAACACTTACCAGTAAATCTCTAATCAGCCCTGGCCAGGTACTTCCCTGTTACGGCCAATCGAGCACAGCGCAACATCAACCCCCAATACCGGGAGAGACGAAACCCCTCCTATCGCTCATTGCCTCCATGTGACTCGGGACTGTACCCAAAAACCACCGTTTTTCACGCCCTCATGGACGTGGTAAGGTGGAAATCAAAGCACAGTGGGAATCACACAAGACTCTATGACGATCTCGGGTCTATAGACTAACCTGCGCAAGTGTCACCAGAGAACTGCCATCTGACGTGAGGTATAATACCATCTGGGAGTTCTCGGCGAGTCCATCAAGTGTACCCAGTCTCCACTGAGCACCCGTATACTATCTCTGATGTCAAACACTAATGGATATGGGATCATCCATCGCCCATCTCATGGGTCGAGAAGCGTATACGCTAGTCTACACTGGTATATCGATGCCCCGTCTCGATACACCCATGACTAGGGACCTTGAAGGATGTACTTATGGACTACCATGTCCCCACTAGTATGATCCGCATCATAGTCCAGGTAGTCAAGTACATATCCTAAGGGCTTTACCAACATGTAACTATAAAACAGTATAAAGAGACAAGTATACATGTTAAAGTAAAGAGCAACCAGATAACATACTATCGTATCGAGCAAGAAAGTCCTCTCTATATATGTCCAAGCATCCAATATAATATACATCATCTGTACAATACTGGCCTCTAGGGCATACATACAACTAACAATCTCCCACTTGTTGTGGTGTATATGGTTCTCGACTTCTTGTTTATATTCTCTAAATTTCTCAAAAGCTTCTGATTTGTGTTTCATCAGGAACACATATCCGAATCTAGAGAGATCGTCAGTGAATGTAATGAAGTACGCAGAACCATTCCTGGCATGTGTAGACATGGGACCGCATACATCACTATGTATCAGTCCCAAGAGTTCGGTAACTCTTTCTCCGTGTCCCGTAAACGGAGTTTTGGTCATCTTGCCTTTGAGACATGACTGGCAAGTGTCATAAGATGAAAATTCAAACGGATTCAAATATCCATCCTTATGCAACTTAGCTAGTCGTGTCGCATTGATGTGACCCAGTGTACAATGCCACAAGAAGGATTCGTTCATTTCTGAACTCTTCCTCTTGTGTGTGTTTTTTATGCTCAGAACTGTTGATTGATTTAGAACATAAATGCCATTGCACAACGTGCCTGATCCAACCAACTTTTGGTTAAGGAAAATGTTCATAATATTATCCTATAATACAAAATTATATCCCTCTTTACTCAGTAAAGTGTTAGTTATGTATATGCCCTAGAGGCCATTGTTGTACATATGATGTATATTATAATGGATGCTTGGTTATATATAGAGATGACTTTCTTGCTCGTCATGATAGTATGCTATTTGGTTTCACTTTATCTTAACATGTTGACTTGTATTGGTTTACTGTTTTACTCTCACATGTTGATAAAGCCCTTAGGATCTGTACTCGACTACTGGGACTATGATGAGATCATACTAGTGGGGCCGCGGTAGTCGATGAGTACATCCTATAACTGTTCCTAGTCGAGGGTATATCGAGACAGGGCATCGATACACCAGAGTAGACTAGCGTATACGCATCTTGACCCATATGATGGGCGATGGATGATCCCATATCCATCGGTGTTAGACATCAGAGATGGTGTACGGGTGCTCAGTGGAGACTGGGTATACTGGACGGACTCGCCGAGAACTCCCAGATGGTGATATACCACACGTCAGATGGCAGTTCTCCGGTGACACAGGTACAGGGTAGTCTGTAGACCCGAGATCGTCATGGAGTCTTGTGTGATTCCCACTGTGCTTTGACTTCCACCTTACCACGTCCAAAAGGGCGTGCAAAACGGTGGCTTTTGGGTACAGTCTCGAATCACATGGAGGCAATGAGCGATAGGAGGGGATTCGTCTCTCCCGGTATAGGGAGTTGATGTTGTGCTGTGTTCGATTGGCTATAACTGGAAGTCCCTGGCCAGGGCTGATATAGAGATTTACTGGTAAGTGTTACTCGTAGTTTCTCGACCCGTTATGAGCCATACATCGACACGACTTATCGGTTACTGGGGTCTGACGTATACTACCCCTAGACTTGATATGCGACATATCAGACGAACAGACCGGACTGTACGGGAGTGTTACTGGTTGGATTCACAGGAGAACGCACAGGCTAGCTTGTTGATCTTCTGATCGCTCAATACCTGGGTGGCTGTTTCGTTTAGCTGACCGCTTGCAGCTTGTGGGTGTTTGATATGATCATCACCTGCTACCGGCGTATTGACGATTCTTTAGAGTCCTACACAGAGGTTTCTTGGCTCAGGCGAAACGGAGTAGAGGCACATATGTGATATGTGCAGGACCGAGAATAATGCGATATGGGATACCGTATTATATTCTCGCGATATTTAGTTTTGAACCGGGTCATCGGATCAAGTGTTGATTCGATGAATCGGTACATGATATATTAGTCGGTAATATTCGATATAGCCGGATCGTCGGATCAAGTGTTGATTCGATAATTTAATATATAATAATATATATGATATATTATTATATTAACTAATATTGGCTTGCTTTATTATTTCATTTTCTCAGTGGATGATACATTGATATATATGCGATATATGTTAATTGTATTATTTTCTTTTGTTGCAAATATATAATATATATGTGATATATATTATTGTGACATGATATGATTAATTGTTAAACATGTTTAAGGATGATTAATTGAGGTTAGGGTTTGATTAGGGTTAGTAGCTTCAAGTTCCTTCTAGAAGCTATTTCTTTTGTCAAGGTTAGGATATTTTGTGATGACACATTATTAACTCAACCAAACCCTAACCCTAGTTGTTTCTCTACTTGTTCTCATCCAATCATCCTTGACCATGGTTAATAATTCAATCATATGTTTATATTTCTATTCATCACAAAAGAAAAAGATAATCATTATTCTTTTTCCATTATCATCTTCTTCTTCTCTCTTGAAAGAAAAGCTTGCTTGATTTTCTTAAGTGATGATAAAATATGAGAAAATGATATAAAAGGAAAGCAAAATCACTACTCTCTCATCCTCATCTCATCTAGCCCTTGGGATTAGGGTGTTCTTCTCTTTTGAGTGAGAAAGCTTGAGTCGAAGCAACTTCAAGGTAGATCATCGGAGATTTGGAATACGACAAGCTAGAATGGATCGTTCGAATCGTGGAGCCTCTCATGAGTCCGGGAGATCGTGGATCGCGGCAAAGGGACTTCTACTCGGAGCTTGTGAAGTGAAGGAGAGGACTACAAAAGTTGTAATCCCTCACACTTAGATAAAAGTTATCATCTTGCATATTAAACCCTAATAATCTAGCAAAGATCCCGGTTTTGGGTTGTTCGGCACGTCTAAAATTTAATCCGGGCATGTTTGATGCTTTAAGAACCTTCACAAGAGTGCCTAGGAACCCTACAGTGGTATCAGAGCCTAGCTAGAGCATTAGGCGATGTGTTTACGAAGTTAAAACTCCGATCGAACCCGAAACGAACAAAATGGACCCCTCTCTGGAAATTTTTTAAATTTTGGGATTTTTCAGAATTAAAAATATGTAAAAAAATCAGGAGATAATTCTAAGAATTACCATGAAACACGTGCCCACAATTCGACCAACAGAGCGCGGATCCGCGGCATAAAGAGGGTTCTCGCGGCGGTTCCGCGGCGGCGCTGTAGGATTGGGACACGTGGCTTCATGGTTTTAACCGTAGCTACTTGCTGACTATTCTGGGTATTTTAATCTGTTCCAGGTGTTTAAAATTCTGGGGTTTGTTTTGTAATAGTAGACTCGATCGGAAATTTTTAATTCGTATTTCTTTCTGGATATTTAGAAATTGCTAAACTAGTTGAACGGATATCATTAACCGACTTTTTCCCGGCACGGCAAACTTTCAAGCGTTGAATTTTTATTGGGTTTAAATCTTTCGGAAAATTGTACAAGTTAAGCGGTGGACCCTCTAGAAGACAACAAACCTTAACTCGATTATGTGACCGTCTTGAACTGCCTTTTGAACCTTCGGGTTTGGGGCAGTACGGCGTGCCACATGTGAGGCGTTGGCTTGACCCTTCTACGGCTGGATCACCGGTACTGTGACATATTCTGGGATTATTTGAACTCCGCTCCAGAGTTGAGCACTTTGGGAAATTTTGGGTGTTTGATTATCTGTTCGGAAAGTTTAATACTGTATATTTATCTGGAATGTGATACAATATGTGGAATTCATAGAGTTAGGCATGAAATGCGGAGTATGTGATATTTCGGATTTATGATGTCTAAAGTGATTGTGGATTCCAAATATTGTAGTTTTACACTTTCTTTTCTGTGACCGTAAGTGTAATATGTGATATCGCCGGTTTCGTTGCTATATGTCAACGACAATTGGGATGCGCATATTTACTTACGTTGATGATATGAGATATTATGTGTTGCTGTGATATGTTATATTGGATCGTTGCGATCAGAATAGCCGGGGGTTTTATGTGAGATGAGGGTATTTATTTTCATTCATGTAAAATTCATTTGTAATGTAATATTCTTTTATTTGGGGCACTTCCAGGATGCGGTTGCTGTCACCAGTGTATATTATTTACTTTTCCGCATTAGGTAGACCCAAGGAGGGGAGCACAAGTAACCGGGTTCTAGGGTCCAGTGGGAGGCCATCTCGAGGAGTCGAGACCGGGTCTCCTAACCCTAGAATTGGCAGTGTTACTTGCCGCTCTCGTAGGGGTCTTGGGATGTGGGTTTGGCTATTCGTCGCGACCGTGGAATCCGTGTTTTATACAGGCTCGTATTGAAAACACGGACGTCCTAGTATATCCAATATTTCATATATGTTCTTCTGCTGAAATGTTCTGTGATGAGATCATATTACTGCCTGAGACGAATGCTTATACTATATATATATGCTGATATATAAATATTACTGCTTTCGTTTCTTCTGTGATGCTTAGGAAGCATAAGCTGATGGGATTTTTATTAATGAGATTAATAAAAGAAAAGAAACCTAAAGATGTTGTAGAATCAAAACTTAATAAAAAGGGTAGCTACAGTTTTGCTTTGCACAGTGATATATACGATATATCCTGCACCTTATTCGATGAGGAAAGGACCGAGATCCCTTCACCGGGAGTGACTCCTTTAGCAAAACTGGCAGATGCTACAAAACGCGGTTTGTCTTTTGATTGCTTTTAGTGTTTTGCTTTGCACAGCGGTATATATCATATATCCTGCACCTTATTCGATGAGGAAAGGGCCGACGATCCCTTCACCGGGAGTGACCCCTTTAGCGATACAAGAAAAGCCTCAAAAACACTCCTTTTCAAAAACTACTCGATTCTACGACGATATCAAGTTCATTACGCTCAGGGTTTTCTGAAAAACCTGCGTAGCCCTTCGTCATTTCAGATAGATATTATTTAGTATTCGTGCTATGTTTGTTGACTTAGTTAAGGCATAGTGTACGGTAGCTAAGTAATGTTTATCTGTTAAAACATGAGATGTGATTGGATTAGGGTATTCGTACAGCTTTGTTGACTTAGTTAAGGGTCGTGCGGGTGGGTTTAATTCAATCAGGAAATGTACGGGTTGAACTTGACTTGCGATTTATGGTTTGTTGACTTAGTTAAGGTCATAGATCGCTAGGGGCAAAATATTATCGGGAATTTCAAGCGTTGAAATTTGCAATGAGATTGCATACCTCCTATGAGATAGTTGGATCCCGATACCCACTGCGAGTAAATGTTACTCCTGGGAGAGTTTTACACAGGACAATTAGTCATTCAAGTAGGTGTCTAGAAAAGTGTTAACGAGGTTACGCCTCTGGGAAAACGAGGTTTACTTTAATTAGGTCCGTGCGAAAGCACGGGGAACCTCCCTCAAAGTACCGACACTGATCTGGCTGAAAGATTGACGAAGTTGTAGGGTGTAATTAATCCCGGCTAATCTTACCTTTCAGGGTTTTAAGGTAGATTTGATAAAAACAGTGGGAGACATCCTGATTAGATAAGATAATAACCAATCTAATCTTGCAAGAGCATACGCTAAAGTGTTTTCTTCTCTCTCTCTCCAGGTAGCGACCATTTCAGGCCATAATCAAGATAATAATATGGATGTATTGACTGAACCCGATTATTGTACTGAGCAAGGGAACGTTAAACCCGTTCTTTCTTATAAGAGTTATAAGACTGAACAGGAAACAGGAGAATATCTAGATTCTCACGCCGCCCAAAAGAACATGCATGTTGATGCATCTTCTTCAGGTGTGTTAGTTATTGAGAACTGTTTCTCAGTTCACCCTACGTCCTGGGTATTAGATACCGGATCAGGATCCCACATATGTAAACAGTTACATGGGCTGCGTAAAGGTAGAGAACTGGGAAAAGGTGATCATTCCGTTCAAGTAGGGAACAGTGCAAGTATTGTAGCCAAAGCAGTTGGCGAATATCACCTTGTATTACCAAGTCGTAATACACTGATTCTAAATGAGTGCTATTATATACCGAACATGATGTGCAACATTATATCAGTTTCTTTATTGAGTAAAGAGGGATATAATTTTGTAGTACAGGATAATGTTATGAACATATTCCTAGATCAAAAGTTGATTGCATCAGGCTCGTTACATAATGGCATATTCATTCTAAATCAGAATACAGTCCTGAATATACAAAACACACACAAGAGGAAAAGTTCAGATATGAACGAATCCTACTTGTGGCATTGTAGACTTGGTCATATCAATGCGACACGACTGGCTAAGTTGCATAGAGATGGTTATTTGAATTCGTTCGAATTATCATCTTATGATACTTGCCATTCATGTCTCAAAGGAAAAATGACCAAAGCTCCGTTTAGTGGACACGGAGAAAGAGTTACCGAACTCTTAGGACTAGTACATAGTGATGTATGCGGTCCCATGTCTACGCATGCCAGGAACGGTTCTTCCTACTTCATTACATTCACTGACGATCTCTCTAGATACGGACATGTGTTTCTAATGAAACACAAGTCTGAAGCTTTTGAGAAATTCAGAGAATATAAGCACGAAGTAGAGAACCAAACGGGCAAAAGTATTAAGATTCTTCGATCTGATCGAGGAGGCGAATACTTAAGCGGTGAGTTCCTAGATTATCTAAAAGAGAATGGGATTCTCTCTCAGCTTACTCCTCCTTATACACCACAGCACAACGGTGTATCGGAACGAAGGAATCGGACCCTATTAGATATGGTGCGATCTATGATGAGCGAAGCTGAGTTACCTATTTCCTTCTGGGGGTATGCGCTTGAGACAGCCATATACATATTGAATCTAGTTCCGTCTAAATCTGTACCTACCACACCATATGAGATATGGAGTGGGAAGAGACCATATTTTAAACGAGTTAAGATATGGGGTTGTCCGGCCTATGTCAAAAGACAAAATCCAGACAAACTCGAGGCACGATCGGTTCTTTGCAAATTTGTGGGATATCCTAAGAATTCTCAAGGATATATTTTCTATCACGCTGAGGAACAAAAAGTGTTTATTTCTCAATATTCCACCTTTTTAGAAAAGGAATTTCTTGCAAAAGAAATTAGTGGCAGAGAGGTAGAACTGGAAGAGGTTCCAGCACCACAAACTGCAACTGATGATTTGATGGAACCAGAAGATTCAATAGTACCCGACGAACCCCAGCCTCTCCGCCGATCTAGTAGGGTTTCTCGTCCACCTGAGAGATACTACGGTTTTCTCATTGATGGTGGAAGCGAGGATTGCATCATGGATGATGATGAACCCACTAGTTTCGAGCAGGCCATCACGAGTGGTGACTCTGTGAAATGGCTGGATGCGATGCGATCTGAGATGGAATCCATGTACACCAACAAAGTATGGACTTTGGAAAATGCTCCTGAAGGGGTAAAACCCATTGGGAGCAAGTGGATCTTTAAAAAGAAATTTGGTGTAGATGGAAAAGTTGAGACTTTCAAAGCTAGACTTGTAGCAAAAGGTTTTCGTCAAAGACCAGGTGTGGACTATGACGAAACCTTTTCTCCAGTGGCTATGCTTAAGTCCATCCGGATCTTACTTGCCATTGCTGCATACCATGACTACGAAATCTGGCAAATGGATGTTAAGACCGCCTTTCTAAACGGTGATTTAGAAGAGAGCGTGTACATGACTCAGCCAGAGGGCTTCGTAGATAGTGGGAGCAGCGGAAAGGTGTGCAAGCTGCTTAAATCCATTTATGGGTTAAAGCAAGCATCGCGGAGTTGGAACATCTGTTTTGATGTTGTAGTCAAAGAGTTTGACTTCATCAAAAATATAGATGAACCTTGTATCTATAAGAAGGTAGCAGAGGGTAAAGTTGTCTTCCTCGTATTGTACGTGGATGACATACTCTTGATAGGAAATGATATTCCTATGCTGCAATCAGTCAAGCTCTTCTTATCACAGAGATTCTCAATGAAAGATCTAGGTGATGCCTCCTGCATATTGGGAATCATGATCTATAGAGATAGATCTAAACGGATACTGGGATTGTCCCAATCCAGGTACATTGACACCATACTAAAGAGGTTTAGTATGGAAGAATCCAAGCGTGGGAACCAACCCACGATCTCTGGACTCACTCTCTCCAAAGAGATGTCTCCCAAGACTGATTTGGAGAGAGCTCGCATGCAAGGGATACCCTATGCTTCGGCAGTAGGCTCTATCATGTATGCGATGCTATGTACCAGACCCGATGTAGCATACTCACTAAGTGTAGTGAGTCGGTATCAAGCAGATCCAGGAGAAAGTCATTGGACAGCAGTGAAGAACATTCTCAAGTACTTACGAAGGACTAAGGAGATGTTCTTGGTGTATGGTAACGGAGAACTCCAGGTGGAGTCCTTTACCGATTCCAGCTTCCAAAGTGATAAGGACGACTCTAAGTCGCATTCGGGTTTTGTCTTTACCCTCAATGGAGGGGCGGTATGTTGGAAGAGTTCCAAACAGGATACCGTTGCAGACTCAACGATGGAGGCTGAATACATCGCTGCCAACGATGCTGCCAAAGAGGCTGTCTGGATCAAGAAGTTCATTAGTGAACTTGGTGTGGTTCCATCCATTGAGCATCCAATACCTCTGTATTGCGATAACAATGGAGCTGTGGCTTTGGCCAAGGAACCCAGGTCCCATCAGAAGTCCAGACATATTCTGAGGCGGTATCACCTGATCAGGGAGATAGTTGATCGCCGGGAGATCGAGGTCAGGAGAGTAGATACGAAGGACAACACTGCGGATCCATTCACGAAGGCTATTCCCCAGATACAGTTTGAGAGATTATTCGGGATGCTAGGTATGAGATACTACAGCAGCTGGCCTTAGTGCAAGTGGGAGATTGTTAGTTATGTATATGCCCTAGAGGCCATTGTTGTACATATGATGTATATTATAATGGATGCTTGGTTATATATAGAGATGACTTTCTTGCTCGTCATGATAGTATGCTATTTGGTTTCACTTTATCTTAACATGTTGACTTGTATTGGTTTACTGTTTTACTCTCACATGTTGATAAAGCCCTTAGGATCTGTACTCGACTACTGGGACTATGATGAGATCATACTAGTGGGGCCGCGGTAGTCGATGAGTACATCCTATAACTGTTCCTAGTCGAGGGTATATCGAGACAGGGCATCGATACACCAGAGTAGACTAGCGTATACGCATCTTGACCCATATGATGGGCGATGGATGATCTCATATCCATCGGTGTTAGACATCAGAGATGGTGTATGGGTGCTCAGTGGAGACTGGGTACACTGGACGGACTCGCTGAGAACTCCCAGATGGTGATATACCACACGTCAGATGGCAGTTCTCCGGTGACACAGGTACAGGGTAGTCTGTAGACCCGAGATCGTCATGGAGTCTTGTGTGATTCCCACTATGCTTTGACTTCCACCTTACCACGTCCAAAAGGGCGTGCAAAACGGTGGCTTTTGGGTACAGTCCCGAATCACATGGAGGCAATGAGCGATAGGAGGGGATTCGTCTCTCTCGATATAGGGAGTTGATGTTGTGCTGTGTTCGATTGGCTATAACTGGAAGTCCCTGGCCAGGGCTGATATAGAGATTTACTGGTTAGTGTTACTAGTAGTTTCTCGACCCGTTATGAGCCATACATCGACACGACTTATCGGTTACTGGGGTCTGACGTATACCACCCCTAGACTTGATATGCGACATATCAGACGAACAGACCGGACTGTACGGGAGTGTTACTGGTTGGATTCACAGGAGAACGCACAGGCTAGCTTGTTGATCTTCTGATCGCTCAATACCTGGGTGGCTGTTACGTTTAGCTGACCGCTTGCAGCTTGTGGGTGTTTGATATGATCATCACCTGCTACCGGCGTATTGACGATTCTTTAGAGTCCTACACAGAGGTTTCTTGGCTCAGGCGAAACGGAGTAGAGGCACATATGTGATATGTGCAGGACCGAGAATAATGCGATATGGGATACCGTATTATATTCTCACGATATTTAGTTTTGAACCGGGTCATCGGATCAAGTGTTGATTCGATGAATCGGTACATGATATATTAGTCGGTAATATTCGATATAGCCGAATCGTCGGATCAAGTGTTGATTCGATGATTTAATATATAATAATATATATGATATATTATTATATTAACTAATATTGGCTTGCTTTATTATTTCATTTTCTCAGTGGATGATACATTGATATATATGCGATATATGTTAATTGTATTATTTTCTTTTGTTGCAAATATATAATATATATGTGATATATATTATTGTGACATGATATGATTAATTGTTAAACATGTTTAAGGATGATTAATTGAGGTTAGGGTTTGATTAGGGTTAGTAGCTTCAAGTTCCTTCTAGAATCTATTTCTT
Organism: Agapanthus africanus; assembly: GCA_030015575.1. Taxonomy (NCBI): domain Eukaryota; kingdom Viridiplantae; phylum Streptophyta; class Magnoliopsida; order Asparagales; family Amaryllidaceae; genus Agapanthus; species Agapanthus africanus. Next base: position 178,252,347 of record JASDDO010000016.1, on the reverse strand, counting down.
TTGTCAAGGTTAGGATATTTTGTGATGACACATTATTAACTCAACCAAACCCTAACCCTAGTTGTTTCTCTACTTGTTCTCATCCAATCATCCTTGACCATGGTTAATAATTCAATCATATGTTTATATTTCTATTCATCACAAAAGAAAAAGATAATCATTATTCTTTTTCCATTATCATCTTCTTCTTCTCTCTTGAAAGAAAAGCTTGCTTGATTTTCTTAAGTGATGATAAAATATGAGAAAATGATATAAAAGGAAAGCAAAATCACTACTCTCTCATCCTCATCTCATCTAGCCCTTGGGATTAGGGTGTTCTTCTCTTTTGAGTGAGAAAGCTTGAGTCGAAGCAACTTCAAGGTAGATCATCGGAGATTTGGAATACGACAAGCTAGAATGGATCGTTCGAATCGTGGAGCCTCTCATGAGTCCGGGAGATCGTGGATCGCGGCAAAGGGACTTCTACTCGGAGCTTGTGAAGTGAAGGAGCGGACTACAAAGGTTGTAATCCCTCACACTTAGATAAAAGTTATCATCTTGCATATTAAACCCTAATAATCTAGCAAAGATCCCGGCTTTGGGTTGTTCGGCACGTCTAAAATTTAATCCGGGCATGTTTGATGCCTTAAGAACCTTCACAAGAGTGCCTAGGAACCCTACATAAAGAAACCGATATAATGTTGCATATCAGGTTCGGCATGTAATAGCATTCGTTCAGAATCATTGTATTACCAGTTGGCAATACAAGGTGATATTCCCCGACGATTTTAGCTGCAACAATTGCACCATTTCCAACCCTTATGTCTTTATCACCTTGTCCAAGTTCTCTACCTATCCTAAGCCCATGTAACTGATTACATATATGGGATCCTGACCCGGTATCTAATACCCAGGACGTAGAGCAAATGGAGAAACAGTTCTCTGTAACGAACACACCCGAAGAAAATGCATCAACATGTACTTTCTTCATTCGGGTGGCATGGGAATCCTGGTATTCCCCTATATCCTGTTCAATCTTATAACTTTTATAAGAAAGAACGGAACCAACGTTCCCCAGCACAGTATAACATGCGGGTTCGGTCAATACATCCATATTATTATCTTGATTAAGGCATGATATGGTCGCTACCTGGAGAGAGAGAGAAGAAAACACTTTAGCGTATGCTCTTGCAAGATCAGATTGGTTATTATTTTATCTAATCAGGATGGCTCCCACTGTTTTTATCAAATCTTCCTTCAAACCCTAAAAGGAAAGACTAGCCGGGATTAATTACACCCTACAACTTCGCCAATCTTTCAGCCAGGCTAGTATCGGTACTTTGAGGGAGGTTCCCCGTGCTTTCGCACGGACCTAATTAAAGTAAACCTCGTTTTCCCATAGGCGTAACCCCGTTGACACCTTTCTAGACACCTACTTGATCGGCTAATTGTCCTGTGTAAAACTCTCCCAGGAGTAACAATTACTCGCAGTGGGTATCGGGATCCAACTATCTCATAGAAGGTATGCAATCTCATTGCAAATTTCAACACTTGAAATTCCCGATAATATTTTTCCCCTAGCGTCCCATGACCTTGACGCAGGCCAACAAACCATAGTGCGCTAGTCAAGTTCAACCCGTCATTTCTTGATTGAATTAAACCCACCCGTACGACCCGTGACGCAGGCCAACAAAGTCGCACGACTACCTTAATCCAATCTGCATCATACGCATAAGCAGATAAATACTAGTTAGCTACCGCACACTACGCCTTGACGCAGGCCAACAAACGTAGCACGAATACTAAGTAGGACTTATCTGAAATGACGGTGGGCTACGACAGGTTTTTCTGAAAACCTATTGCGTAATGAACTTGATATCGTTGTAGAATCTAGTGAAATTTGAAATGGAGTGATTTTGAAGCTTTCATTAGTTTTGCTAAAGAGGTCACTCCCGGTGAAGGGATCTCGGCTCTTTCCTTATGAAATAAGGTGCAGGATATATCATATACATCACTATGCAAAGCAAAACTCCAAAAGCAATCAAAAGCAAACCGAGCGTAGTAGCATCTGCCAGTTTTGCTAAAGAGGTCACTCCCGGTGAAGGGATCTCGGCTCTTTCCTCATCGAATAAGGTGCGAGATATATCATATATATCACTATGCAAAGCAAAACTGTAGCTACCCTTTTTGAAAAATTTGATTCTACAACATCTTTTAGGTTTCTTTTCTTTCATTAATCACATTAATGAAGTCCCATCGTTTAAGTCACCTAAACATCACAGATAAATACGACGTACACTTATGCCATCCGCATTTGCCTCGATGTCCCCTCGTGCACCGTTAGGTTATGTAACTAACGGCAGAGCGGGGCAGGGCTAGCGCAGGTGTAAAACATAAGTAACGCCTATATAATATATCATATATACTATATACAGTATCTATCACAGCACATCAAATGTGTAAGTCTACGCTAGCGCCCCGGCAGTCTACAGACGCCAAATGCGGAACAAAAACTTTTAACTTGGCGCTATCGTATACTTTAACCCGGATCTGCCATTATTGCTAAACTAACAAACTGTAAAGAGTGTAGAATGGTTATACCGAACGATCCGAGTCCTTCGTTCTTCAACCATCATCCCACGCTCCGTTGCGGCTGCTCCGATCTCGTCGATCGCCGATGTCCTCGTCGAAGTGGCACCACATGATCGGTTCTTTAAACGGGCTCCCGCCTCTGACTCGAGGCAACTCGATCGTCAAGTTTGCTAAAAGAGACGACCAAGAATGATGTAGAGAATGAGTAGATGACTTTGTCTCACTTCGTCCAAATCCGTGGACGATCGGTTAATGAAGTTGCCATGGAAATCGGGTGATGGAATGAAATGAACTATGAATTCCATACACCCCAAAACTATCATATCTTTTCTAACCGATGAAATCAACAAGTGAGAGAGAGTATATTTGGAGAGAGAGAGGAGGCTTATCATATATAGAGGAGGAGAGTGAGTGTAGGAGCAAAGGGTGAGTATAAGAAAGCTTCTCACTCAAAAGATCAAGAAGAAATATCCTTAGCTAAACAAAACTCATTAATGAAAACCATGAGTCACTTAAACACCTCATCATGCCTTTAATGAAACCATTAATGCACTAATGAGTCATATGCCTCATCATCACTTCTAGAAGCTTCTAGAATGATGACTCACTCATATCTGAAGAAAAGATAAATCCGTCTTTAACCGAATGTTAAAAGACGGCTGATAGAAAACTGGAAACTGGCAACTTCCAAAAGTGATCCTGAAACGAATTTCAGGACAACCCCGAAACTGTATAAATATACCCGCATTTGTATTACGACCGAATACAAATGCAACTGAGACAAAGATATTATACCTACTCAATATAATACTCGGATCCGGCTTAAACCAAAGCCGACCAGTATCATCTGTCCGAAAATCGACACGTGCGTAAACGCACGTGCATTTTCCGAACCCTGCCATAAAACCATACGGCCTCTACAACGTTTCGCCCGAACTTGGGAAACTGTCTGTGGGGGACTCTAATGACTCGTCAGCACCCTGGCAGTGGGTTTAACCACAAACCGTCAGCGGCACTAGCTATGCGTAACGGCTGCCCATGGACTGACCTCAAGGGTGGCCGAGGAGCGAACTCAAGGGAGACCGATGAGCGAACTCCTCCGAAAACCCTACTGAGCCTAACAGTGACAATGTATATACAGTCCGGTCCGTTCGTCAATGAGTATCGCATATCCGCCTAGAGGGCTAGTAACGTCAGACCCCCATTAGCAGTATAAGTCGTGTCGGAGTGTAGCCCAGAACGCCCTGAGATACTACTGGAATACCTACCAGTAAATCTCCTGCCTCGGCCGAGGGCTTTGCGTAATGGCTCTCCTAGACACAGCACGATCTCGCCCCCAATACCGGGAGAGACGAATCCCCTGCCGATCCGCTCACGTGCCTCCATATGGCTCGGGACTGTACCCAAAAGCTACCTGTTTGCACGACTCCTTTGAGCCGTGGTAGGGTAGAAATCAAAGCACAGTGGGAACTCACACGAGACAAATGACGACCTCAGGTCGATGAACTAACCTGTACACATGTCACCAGGGAACTGCTATCTGACGATAGATATAATACTAACTAGCAGATTCCCGGCGAGTCCTGTCCGGTGTACTCATAACCCAATGAGCACCTGTATACATCTTAGGTGATCCAACTGACACCAGTGGCTTGTGAGACCGGCCACCGCCCCTCGTCGGGGTCTCGACTGTACACACTAGTCTACTCCGGAGTATCGATGCCCTGTCTCGAAACTCCCACGACTAGGGACCACAATTAAGGATATGCATATAAACTACCCAACTCTCACGTATATGATCGCCCTCATACTGTTGGTAGTAAAGCAAGATCCTAAGGGCTCTATCAAAGTGTAACATGCAATCAGTCACCTGAACATGTACTGTAAGTCGATGTTGTACACCCCAGTACTTATGGGGAGGCGGAATTTACAAAAACTTATCAAGTTTAAACAACAAACATCGACTAACCGCATGAATCGAAGCTAAACCCTAAAAAACCGTATTCTATGAGTTTCTTTACATAAGTGATTAGGGATTATACCTAATGAACCGGTCCTTCTTCTTTATGTCCTCCTTGGTTCTCCTCGGCCTTCTCTAGGTAGTAGACGATCCACCCGAGAGCGAAACTCCAAGCTAAACCTCTAACTTGAGGTAACTAATCAACTTTGATTGCTAATCAAAGATGATAGGATGATAAAGAGTGAAGGTTATGGATTGTTTAGTCTAACTAATCCTTTGATCTCAACACATGAGGATTAAGGATTAGGGTTTGAAGATGAGAGCTTGAGGAGAGAGAATGTGTAATATGATAATGAGAGAAGAGAGAGAGTGTATCATAATAATATGAAGCATTCTTATTTTCAACAAATGAATAAAAGAAATGAATAAGCATGCTTCACAAAATATCTTGTGATGATTCATTAACATGAGTCATTAAGCAATAAATGTGCATTAATGAAGTGAATGAATCACCACTATGACTCACTCTCTTTCCAAAACAAACCTCCTTAGTCACATCTTCTAGAAGCTTCTCGAGTAATTACGAGAACGCCCCTCCGATCCGTAAAAATACGGAAAAACTTTAGACTGTAAAAATCCAATAACCGGATACCAGTAACTGGCTTAAACCAAAGCCGACTGGTAAAAACTGTCCGAAAGTCGTACGCGCGTAAACGCACGTATGTGTCCGAACCCTTTGTCGCAAAACCATGCAACCTCTATATCGTTTCGCCTGGAGTAGGAAACTCTCTGTGTGGGACTCTAGAGACTCGACTACTACGCTGGCAGTGGGTTTAACCACAGACCGCAAGCGGCACTAGCTGTACGTAACGGTCCCCAGGTAGTTGTCGATAAGAAGGCCGATGAGTAAACCCATCCGAACTCCTACTGAGTCTGATGTGACAATCTCCATACAGTCCGGTCCGTTCGTCCATGACTATCGCATATCGGGCCTAGGGGGGCGGCAAGCGTCAGTCCCCTAATAGCGGTATAAGTCGTGTCGGAGTGAAGCCCATTACACCCTGAGAAACTGCTGGAACCTACCAGCAAATCTCGCTTGCCCTGGCCAGGGACTTTGCGTAATGGCTCTCTGACACAGCACGATATCTACTCCCAATACCGGGAGGGACGAATCCTGTCTAACCGCCACTGCCTCCAAGTGCTCGGGACTGCACCCAACTGCTACCTGTTTGCACGACTCCTTTGAGCCGTGGTAGGGTAGCAATCTAAGAACAGTGGGACACACTCGAGGCGAAGTAGCAGTGTCAAGTCTGCGGACTACGCTGTACTCATGTCACCTGGGAACTGTTCACTGACGACTGGTATCAAACCAACCAACAGTTCCCTGTGAGTCCTGTCCGGTGTACCCGTAACCTAACGAGCACCTGTATACTATCTCCAGTACGACGTACTGACGGCTGTGGGACAGACCATCTCCCCAACTGGGATGAGAAGCGTACACACTAGTCTACTCCGGAGTATCGATGCTCTGTCTCGATAATCCAACGACCAGGGACCTGAATAAGGATGTGCTTGTAGACTACCCAGCCCCCACTAGTGTGACTGCCATCACAACGCTGGTAGCCAAGCAAGATCCTAAGAGCTCTATCAATACGTATACTCACATATTAAGATAGAAAAACCAAGTAGCATACTACCATGTTTAGCAAGACTGTTATATACATGTGAATATCCCAAGCTTCCATTAAGTAATATACAAGCTAGTATGATACAGTAATGGCCTTCTAGGGCATAAACACTAACAATCTCCCACTTGCACTAGGGCCATGTACTGGCATATCGCAGACCAATGATCTCGAGTAGCCTCTCGAACTGAATCTGAGGAAGGGCCTTCGTGAATGGATCAGCAATGTTCTCTTCTGAAGCAACTCTCCGAACCTCGATCTCCTGACGATCAATGATCTCCCTGATCAGGTGATACCGCCTCAAGATGTGTCTGGACTTCTGATGGGACCTTGGTTCCTTCGCTAAAGCTATAGCTCCGTTGTTGTCGCAATACAGAGGTATTGGATCAACTATGGTAGGAACCACCTGAAGTTCTGTTAGGAACTTCTTCATCCAGACTGCTTCTTTTGCGGCATCGCAAGCAGCTATATACTCCGCTTCCATCGTCGAGTCAGCAACGGTGTCCTGCTTGGAGCTCTTCCAGCACACCGCCCCTCCATTGAGGGTAAAGACATATCCCGACATGGACTTGGAATCGTCCTTATCACTCTGGAAGCCGGAATCAGCAAAGGCCTCCAACCTGAGGTCTTTTCCGCCGTAAACCAAGAACATCTCCTTAGTCCTCCTTAGGTACTTGAGAATGTTCTTTACTGCTATCCAGTGCTTCTCCCCTGGGTCTGACTGATACCGGCTTACCACGCTTAGTGCGTAAGCTACATCTGGTCTGGTACACAACATCGCATACATTATAGAGCCTACCGCAGAAGCGTAGGGTATAATAGACATGCGTTCCCTTTCCAAATCAGTCTTGGGAGACATCTCTTTGGAGAGGGTGATTCCGTGACAAGCCGGTAGATTACCGCGCTTTGAATCTTCCATACTGAATCTTTTCAGTACAGTGTCGATATACCTGGACTGCGAAAGTCCCAACATCCTCTTGGATCTATCACGATAGATCCGGATCCCCAGAATGTAAGAGGCATCACCCAGGTCTTTCATGGAGAACCTGTGTGACAAGAATCCTTTGACAGATTGCAGCATAGGAATGTCATTTCCTATCAATAGAATGTCATCCACGTACAAGACGAGGAATACGACACTTCTGGCCACAACTTTACTATATATGCACGGTTCATCTGGATTTTTGATAAAGTCATATTCTTTGACTGTCTCATCAAAACAGATGTTCCAACTCCGCGATGCCTGCTTTAGTCCATAAATGGACTTAAGCAGCTTGCATACTTTCCCGCTGCTCCCACTCTGATTGAAACCCTCTGGCTGATCCATATAGACGCTCTCTTCTAAATTTCCATTCAGAAAAGCCGTCTTTACGTCCATCTGCCAGATTTCATAATCATGGAAGGCAGCAATAGCAAGAAGGACCCGAATGGATTTGAGCATAGCCACTGGAGAAAAAGTTTCGTCATAGTCCAAACCAGGTCTTTGACGAAAACCCTTTGCAACAAGTCTAGCCTTATAGGTTTCCACCTGTCCATCTACACCAATCTTTTTCTTGAAGATCCATTTGCATCCTATGGGTTTTACCCCATCTGGAGCAAAGTCCAAAGTCCATACTTTGTTGGTGTACATGGACTCCATTTCGGTCCGCATTGCATCTAGCCATCGTACCGAGTCGCCGCTCTGGATGGCCTGCCTGAAGTCAGTAGGTTCATCATCATCTATGATGCAATCCTCTCTATCCCCGTCAATGAGAAAACCGTAGTATCTCTCAGGCGGACGAGACGGCCTACTACTCCTGCGGAGGGGTGCGGGAATGTTCTGTTCTTCTTGAACCTCTGGTTCTACCAAACTTTCAGTAGCAGTTTGTGGTTCTGGAATTTCTTCCAGTTCTATTTCGCTCCCACTTATTTCCTTTTCTAAAAACTGATTTTCCAGAAAATGGGCATTACGAGAAACAAAAACCTTTTGTTCCTCTGCGTAATAGAAATAATATCCCTTGGAGTTCTTTGGATATCCCACAAACATACATTTTACTGATCGTGCCTCGAGCTTGTCCACATGCTGCTTTTTAACAAAAGCTGGACATCCCCAAATCTTCATATGCTGAAGATGGGGTTTCTTCCCAGTCCACATCTGATATGGAGTGGTAGGCACAGTCTTGGTAGGAGCTCTGTTCAGAAGATATGCCGCTGATTCAAGCGCATAACCCCAGAAAGATCGCGGTAACTCAGCATTACTCATCATGGATCGTACCATATCCAATAGGGTTCGATTCCGTCTCTCCGATACACCGTTATGCTGTGGAGTGTATGGAGGAGTAAGCTGAGAGAGAATTCCTTTCTCTTTTAGGTAACCTAGGAACTCGGCACTCAAGTATTCTCCACCTCGATCAGATCTAAGTGTCTTTATACTTTTGCCGGTTTGGTTTTCTACTTCATTCTTATACTCCTGGAATTTCTCAAAAGTCTCGGATTTATGTTTCATCAGATAAATGAATCCGTATCTTGAGTAATCATCCGTGAAAGTAATGAAATAGGAAAAACCACCTCTCGTATGTGTAGACATTGGACCGCATACATCACTGTGTATGAGTCCTAAGAGCTCGCTCGCTCTTACTCCTTGTCCAGTGAATGGAGTCTTTGTCATCTTTCCTTTGAGACAAGATTGACAAGTGTCATAAGTTTGATATTCGAACGTGTCCAAATATCCTTCTCTATGCAACTTAGTCAACCTTCTCTCATTGATGTGACCCAGTCTACAATGCCATAAGAAAGCTTTATTTAAATCTGGAGACTTTCTTTTTAGTGTGTTCTGGACATTGAAAATTTGGAGTTGGTTTAACACATATATGCCGTTATTTAGAGTACCGGACCCAATCAAACCATGATTAAGGTGGATGTTGACAACATCTCTTACAAACGTGAAATCATAACCTTTATTTGATAACAAGGAAACTGATATGATATTACACGTTAAGCTGGGTACAAAATAACAGTTATGTAAAACCAAAATGTGTCCACTCGTCAATCCTAGGTGATAATCCCCGACGGACGCAGCTCCCACGCTAGCTCCGTTAGCAACCCTGAGGATCATATCACCTTCCTTCAGCACTCTACGGTTTCTCAGTGCCTGCAATGAATTGCAAATATGAGATCCTGACCCGGTATCCAATACCCAGGAAGTAGAGTTGATCGACAGACAATTCTCAATTACAAACACACCTGAAGTCGAAGCCACAGCTTGCTTCGGTTCCTGGTTCTTGGCGTTCCACGCCTTGCAATCCTTCTTCCAGTGCCCTTTCCTGTGACAATGGAAGCACTCATCCTGACCAACTATCGGTACTGCTTTCTTTTTCTTTCCCTTCCCTCCCACCTTACTAACACCTCCTCTAGGTCTGGGTGCGGCCTTCTTCTTCCTTCCTTTGGCCCTAGCCTTGGACCCGGAAGAAGATGAACCGCCAACAAACATAGCGGGTGTTTCCCTTGCCTTCTGCAAGGTGCCCTCCGCACTCCTTAACATGTTCAGGAGTTCCGCAAGTTCAACTTCTTTTCCTTGAAGATTGAAGTTGAGGATAAACTGGGCGTAGGTGGGAGGAAGGGACTGGAGAACAAGGTCTGTATAGAGCTCATTATCCAAAGTCGTCCCAAGGTCTGCGAGCTCTTCTATATAGCCAATCATCTGTAGGACATGTTCACCTACCGATGACCCGACAGCCAACCTCGCTCGAAACAATTTCTTAGAGGTCTCGTATCTTGCTATACGAGATTGCTCTCCATAAAGTTCCTTTGTATGGAGAAATATGCCATCTAGGGACATATCCTCGTGCCTCCTCTGATGTTCATTATTCATCGAGGCAAGCACGATGCACTTGGCTCTCGCGCAATCTAAATCCCAGGTTTTGCGGATTTCCTTATCCGCATTGCTGGATTTGGGACCAGGGACAGCAGGTGCCGTAGCGGTGAGGACGTACCCCAGTTTGTCATAGGTCAAAGCCATCTTGACATTCCGCAGCCAATCTTTATAGTTTGGCCCCGTCAGTATATTTTTCTCTAAAAGTAACTTAAGTCCAGTCATTTTCAGGGTCGCTGCAATTAGGAGAGAGAGAAGAAAACTCTTTAGCATGATGCTCTTGCAAGTTTAGAGTGGTTTTTAGTTTATCTAAACTGGATGGCTCCCACTGTTTCTCAAATCCTTCCTCAAACCATAAAAGAAGAATTAGCCAAGACTATTCCCACCGTACAATACTTGCTTAACCGTTCAGCCAGGCCGGTGTCGATACTTCGAGGGAGGTTTTCCAACGCTTTCGCGAAGTTCCTTAATTAAATAACCTCTTTTCTCTGGGGGCGTAACCCCGCTGACACTTTTCTGGACACCTACTAGGTTTATAGCATTGATCGTTAAGCGACGAATATCCTGATAAGTAGCATATACTCACAGTAGGATCGGGATCCAAATATCATCATCTGATAATGCTGTAGGAATGCTACCAACATTCATCAAACTCCAAATGGTATGCATCTCTTTACAAATTTCAGTTTCTTTAGAAATTCCCGATATAAGTTTTTGCCCCATGCTCTTATGACCTTGGCTTTGGTCAAAATGTCATAAGTCACATGTCAAGTTCTACCCGTCATTATCTTGTCAATTTGAACCCATCCGTATATACCCCTGACTTTGGTCAAATGGTAATACGACTGTCCCAAACCAACTCATCTATCTTATGCAACAAATGAAAACCCAGTAGCTACCAAACACTATGCCTTGACTTTGGCCAAAATGCATAGCTTGAATACTACTGAATACCCAAATGAAATGACGGAGGGCTACGACTGGTTTTGGCGAAACCGTAAACGTAGTGAACTTGATATAACCGAAGGAACCTGATAGCTTTTAAAAGGAGTGGTTAAAGCTCCGCATTTAAAAATATCTGTTTTAAAAATAACCGAGTGGTTTCTTTTAAATTGTTCCAACGATTTAAACTTTGGTTTGTTTTACTTTGCATTATAGATAATGCGTCCCATCATTAACCTATCATTGCAGAAAACAACGAAAATATAACGTCCTCTTATGCCATCCGCATTCGCCACGGGGTCCCGTCATCACCCGTTAGGTTACTTAACTAACGACAGAGCGGGGGCTGGGCTAGCGCGGGTGTAAAACATAAGTGACGTCTAAATAGCTATAATAAATATAGATATTTTACATTCGTCTGACGCAATGATATTCATTCCAGAACACAGATAAACAATATTGGATTTGCAAGCAATCTGTATTTCTTTTGAGCCTGCAAGAAAAGACAGATTACACAGTTGTGATGAATAGCCGTTTACCCCACCCTCGACCCCTACGGGTACGGCAAACTACCCACCCGGCAGTCTGTGTACCCCATCTTGGGTCAGTCCTAGGAGCAAAAACAGTAAAATGAAATAATACAACGGTGGCTACAACCGCAACCTGGAAGTGCCCCGCGAAAATAATATTACAACAAATTACATTTACAACAAATGAATTAAACAATAACCCTTTGCTAACCCCGGCTATACACCACAACAGTCCAATACAGTTTATATGCACAAACAGATATAACCATTTCAGAAATGTGCAACCCCCTGCCAACCGACATACTAGCAGTTGGGGGAGGTTTACGAACACATCAAACAATCACAGATATAATCCAATACGCAAATACTGTATTTTTCGATCGAATAAACAACTTCAAAATTGCTCCAAAATCTGCTCTGTTAAACAGTAACCTGAGCAATAATTAAATATTCCAGAAAACCCTAAATGTCACAGGGGACCCACACAAGAAAGACGAGTCCATGACTCGACCAAAGCGCCGCGGATGCGCGGCAGATCCCACCGATCCGCCGCGCTTCCGCGGCCGAGTTGCCGAGTCATGGGCTCGAATTTCTTGGGTGTTCTCCTGGACCCCTTTCTAGCTCTCTGAACACTCCAGAAAAATTTTAGGACTTCATTTTCACTTCGACAGAAACTTAACAGAACTAGGGTTTTCCGGGTTCGTTTTTTCGTTCGAAATTCGTACAAATTTGCGATTAAGTTATTTAGTGTTTAGCGAGGCTTTGATACCACTGTAAGTCGATGTTGTACACCCCAGTACTTATGGGGAGGCGGAATTTACAAAAACTTATCAAGTTTAAACAACAAACATCGACTAACCGCATGAATCGAAGCTAAACCCTAAAAAACCGTATTCTATGAGTTTCTTTACATAAGTGATTAGGGATTATACCTAATGAACCGGTCCTTCTTCTTTATGTCCTCCTTGGTTCTCCTCGGCCTTCTCTAGGTAGTAGACGATCCACCCGAGAGCGAAACTCCAAGCTAAACCTCTAACTTGAGGTAACTAATCAACTTTGATTGCTAATCAAAGATGATAGGATGATAAAGAGTGAAGGTTATGGATTGTTTAGTCTAACTAATCCTTTGATCTCAACACATGAGGATTAAGGATTAGGGTTTGAAGATGAGAGCTTGAGGAGAGAGAATGTGTAATATGATAATGAGAGAAGAGAGAGAGTGTATCATAATAATATGAAGCATTCTTATTTTCAACAAATGAATAAAAGAAATGAATAAGCATGCTTCACAAAATATCTTGTGATGATTCATTAACATGAGTCATTAAGCAATAAATGTGCATTAATGAAGTGAATGAATCACCACTATGACTCACTCTCTTTCCAAAACAAACCTCCTTAGTCACATCTTCTAGAAGCTTCTCGAGTAATTACGAGAACGCCCCTCCGATCCGTAAAAATACGGAAAAACTTTAGACTGTAAAAATCCAATAACCGGATACCAGTAACTGGCTTAAACCAAAGCCGACTGGTAAAAACTGTCCGAAAGTCGTACGCGCGTAAACGCACGTATGTGTCCGAACCCTTTGTCGCAAAACCATGCAACCTCTATATCGTTTCGCCTGGAGTAGGAAACTCTCTGTGTGGGACTCTAGAGACTCGACTACTACGCTGGCAGTGGGTTTAACCACAGACCGCAAGCGGCACTAGCTGTACGTAACGGTCCCCAGGTAGTTGTCGATAAGAAGGCCGATGAGTAAACCCATCCGAACTCCTACTGAGTCTGATGTGACAATCTCCATACAGTCCGGTCCGTTCGTCCATGACTATCGCATATCGGGCCTAGGGGGGCGGCAAGCGTCAGTCCCCTAATAGCGGTATAAGTCGTGTCGGAGTGAAGCCCATTACACCCTGAGAAACTGCTGGAACCTACCAGCAAATCTCGCTTGCCCTGGCCAGGGACTTTGCGTAATGGCTCTCTGACACAGCACGATATCTACTCCCAATACCGGGAGGGACGAATCCTGTCTAACCGCCACTGCCTCCAAGTGCTCGGGACTGCACCCAACTGCTACCTGTTTGCACGACTCCTTTGAGCCGTGGTAGGGTAGCAATCTAAGAACAGTGGGACACACTCGAGGCGAAGTAGCAGTGTCAAGTCTGCGGACTACGCTGTACTCATGTCACCTGGGAACTGTTCACTGACGACTGGTATCAAACCAACCAACAGTTCCCTGTGAGTCCTGTCCGGTGTACCCGTAACCTAACGAGCACCTGTATACTATCTCCAGTACGACGTACTGACGGCTGTGGGACAGACCATCTCCCCAACTGGGATGAGAAGCGTACACACTAGTCTACTCCGGAGTATCGATGCTCTGTCTCGATAATCCAACGACCAGGGACCTGAATAAGGATGTGCTTGTAGACTACCCAGCCCCCACTAGTGTGACTGCCATCACAACGCTGGTAGCCAAGCAAGATCCTAAGAGCTCTATCAATACGTATACTCACATATTAAGATAGAAAAACCAAGTAGCATACTACCATGTTTAGCAAGACTGTTATATACATGTGAATATCCCAAGCTTCCATTAAGTAATATACAAGCTAGTATGATACAGTAATGGCCTTCTAGGGCATAAACACTAACATGTACACGACTGATAAAGGCAAACCAGATAGCATACTATCATTTCAAGTAAGACTGTCCTACCGGGATAGGTCCTCCGCAATCATTGCAATCACGTACCTGCGATCCAATAATTGACTATGAGGGCACTATCTCCAACAATCTCCCACTTGCACTCAAGGCTAATATTGCGATGTCGACTACTCACAGCCCGTGTGAAACCGAACATCCAACTCCTCTACTAATCAGTTTCACAAAGCCCGTTTGTAAAACTATTGTGTTCGAGAAATAGCCTCGGTGAGTGGATCCGCCTAGAAGTTTCTTTCTGTATCTCTCTTAATCTCAAGTTCGCGGAGAAAGCCATCTCCCGAATTGAGTAGTACCTGTCTTAGAACATGTCTGGATATCTGATGGGACCTTAGTTCATAAATGAACTCCATATCCAAACTTCTTAGACTGCATCGATCACTGAACCTAATCAGTATCGGGCACCTTGCTTCCCACAGTATCCCATTGGACCACCTGTCCACAATACTGTCCCTCGTCAGAGGGAAAACTAAAACTCTGACAATCACTCTGTCATCCATGTCACCTTTGAAGCCTGGAATGATAACCGTCTCCCGAAAGAGGCTGCCATTATCAAATCCATAGAACATGTACTAATGTTCTAAAACTGCTTCCTTATGTTTCTCCAGGATTGGATTAATACAAACTTATTGCATCTTGTGCAAAACCAACATTTGGTGTGGTACTTGACATCTCATGATTGACTCAATTGCCTAAGCAAGTGATCTGCCAGTCATGCACATCCCTCTCCCTTTTAGTCTATACGACACCTTTAGAGAGGGTGACTCCATCACCTGCAGGTACACCACCATGCTAGGAGTCAACTATTCCAAAAACCATTAGAATATCTGTCAAAGTACCCACATTGGGAAACTACCCAAATCCAGATCTAAAACCATAGATCTAGAAACCAGAATGTCAAATATTATATCCATATCCTGTCTGGAGAAACAACTGTGTGACGATCACAGTACAACCGATCGTAGTATAGGAATTTTACTTCCCACTCTGTGTATGTCATCCAGATACCATGACATCACACCCTACTACCTTCTTAACTGATCCATCCCCTATTCTGATTGAAGTCAAACCCATGACTGTCACATCAAAATTAGATGATCTATCTCTGCTATAACTGCTCAAGTCTATAAATAGACATAAGCTACTTGCCCACCATGCTTCCGTTGCTCCCACTGACTACGACAACCCTCCTACCGGGTCTCATATCCTGGAACAACAGTAGTGTCAAGTCTGGGTAGATAAGAACCTCCCTGTCACCGTCCTTGAGGCTACCGAAGTACCTCTCGGGTGTCTGAGGTTACGTACCATACCTGCGGAGTGGCTATTGGAATGTCAAACCTGATTGAATGTATAGGTCCTATTAAATTTTTCCGTAATCGTTCGCGGTTCTGGAATCACTTCCAGTTCTACCATACTCCCACTACTGTTTTCTGAAAAAGATCCATTTTTTACTAAAACTGTGGCGAGTCAAGAACAATATCACTATTGATCTTCTAAATGGTAGAATATCAACTCTCGTCATAGCCAGGGTCAACCCACAAACAGCCATTACAGAAACGTGCCCTGAGTTATCCAGTGTCTGGTTCTAATCATAAGCTGGACAACTCCCCGTACCTTAATTTCTTTTAAGGTACGAACTATTCTATATCCAATATAGAAACTTTGGCACTAATTTAATTTGGAACCATATTCAAATCCATGCATCTGTCTCCAGTGCATATCAACTTAATGGAAAGAGGCTAATCAGCATTACTCAACTTAGGAATCCATCCAATTATGAGTAACCTGAAAGAGAAACACGTTTCTCAAAACCATCACTATCATCTGAATACCAATCACAAGAATCTACACCTTCGATCTCTTTGAAGAATCCCGATACTTGTGATACCTGGTTCTCTACTTTATTCTTATACCCATAACTTCTCAAAACTTAGACCTTGTATTTCTACGAAACACTTGTCTAAATACTAGAGAAGTTATAAGTAAACAGAACATAGTACGAGGACCTACCCCTCTGTCCTGATGGACACTTGGACAACATACAATACTCTGTATAAGTCCGCTGAGTTTAAACAACTCAAAACCTGTGCGTCGTAAGTAGAAAACTGTACCCTGGCGATTTCCTCAAATATCACCAATTGCAACGAATTCCGATATAATGAGGATGATCACCTAATTCCCAATATCTTACTCCCACTCATCATCTGTAAAACCATACAGATATGAGAATGAAACCTGGTAAATACATACCCTTGGAGTAAGTGTCTAATCGGGAAAACAGTTTTTCTTTAACAATGCACTGAAACATGAAAATGTTTCGTAGGGGTATCCTGGTATTCATAGCAATGCCTCTTCCATAATCCTATTCATGACTTCAACCGTATATTTTATTGCCATCTCTCCAAATCCCTTTATTTGTCTTTAGTCGTTACCTTCTGTACACCATTGTTAGGCTAACTGGTTTTCTTCCTTCCCTACCGTTCGGCACCAGCCTATGGTTTGGAAGAAGACTATCCAGTAAGCATAATAGGTGTACCCTCCTAAACCAAGGAGTACTCGCATCTCGAGAGAAGGTGATGATAAAAGACAACTGAATAATATTTTATTCTTTTAAAGGTGAAATAGGAGCGGCGATGAAGTACGCGGTTTTGGTCGTGAATGATATTAGTCGCAATTTACTTTGCCCTCTTTCTAATCCCTTTATTTTGTCTTTACATATTACCTTCTGCACACCCTAGTTAGGCTAATTGGTTTTCTTCATTCCCTACCTTTCGGCACCAGCCTATGGTTTGGAATAAGACTATCCAATAGGCGTAATAGGTGTACTCTCCTAAACCAAGGAGCTCTCGCAACCTGAGAGAAGGTGATAATAAAAGACAACTGAATAAACCAATTCTATTTCTCCTGAACCTGAACCGGGATCCATCCTCGAAGAAGTCCCTTCGAGTTCGTATATAACCATACGATGGATCTATCCAATGGAAGTGGATATCCGTAGTTATACGGGTGTTCTGAGAAATACAAAGGGTAAAAGAAGGAGTGGCAATGACTTATGCAACTCAGACAATCCAAAAGCCAGTATTTTAAGAAGGTTCGGTTAACCTGGTCACTGAGTCATAGTCTAGGGTCGGTCAAAGGTCGCTGCCAAAGAGAGAGAGAGAAAAGAAACACTCTGCGTGCACTCTAACCTAGATCAGAATGGTCATCATTTTATCTAATCCGGAAACCTCCCACTGTCCTGTCAAATTCTCCTCCAAACCTAAAGAAGAATCAATCGGGATCACCCGAAGAGTAAACCAACTCATCAGTGGGAATCAGGATCCAACTCTCATCGCATGATAACGTGATGGAATGCATCCACGTTACTCATACTCCAGATGGTATGCGCATACTTGGCAAGTTTCAGTTTCTTTAGAAACTCCTGATATAGTTTTTGCCCCATGCTCTTATGATCGTGACTAAGGGCCACCAAACCATAAGTCACATGTCAAGTTCTGCCCGTCATTATCTTGTTAATTTGAACCCACCCGTACTCGCCCTTGACTAAGGGCCAACAAGGCTGTACGACTGTCCCAAACCAACTCATCTATCTATGCAACAAATGAATACCCAGCAGCTACCAAACACTATGCCTTGACTAAGGGCCAACAAGCATAGCTTGAATACTACTGACCATCCATAAGAAACGACGGAGGGCTACGGCAGGTTTTTGGCGAAAAACCTTTAGCGTAGTGAACTTGATATCGCTGAAGGAACCTGATAGCTTTTTAAAATATAGTGGCGAAAACCTTTTGCTAAAGAGGTCACTCCCGGTAAAGGGATCTCGGCTCTTTCCTCGTGGAATGAGGTGCAGGATATTCCACTGAATACCGCTATGCATAGCAACATGTAATCGACTATAGTGAAGTTATTACTCTGACGCAAACTTCTGTCCAAGGGGTCAGTCCCGGTGAAGGGATATCGGCCCTTGCCTCGTCGAATGAGGTGCAGGATATTCCACTGAATACCGCTATGCATAACAAAAGGAAACGTCTTTGCAACAACACTTTTTAAATTTGTTCCAACAACTCAAACAGGTTTGTTTAACTTTGCATTGATCAGAATCAACGCAGTCCCATCAATCAATCACACCAGAAAAGAACGAAAATAAAATGTACGTATATGCCATCCGCATTCGTCACTGGGTCCCGTCATCACCCGTTAGGTTACTTAACTAACGACAGAGCGGGGACTGGACTAGCGCGGGTGTAAAACATATACAACATCTAATAGTATATAAACCAATATACATAATCGCTCCAGGCGTGATAATATGCAACATTACAGAAAAGTAATAAGCATCACAGAACAATACAGATATCTGGGATCCCCGAGTTTCACAGAGCCGCTGCTGAAACTCGACGTTCCCCTGTCGTGTGGATAGCCTGTGCAATGAAACCTAGACCCCTACGGGTGCGGCAAGTTACCCACCAAGACCTGAAGCGAGGCAGCCCCCCTACAGCATAGTGAATGGACCACCCAGCACTCCACGGAATCCGGTAAGCTTGGGCACCCCTCCTTGGGTCAACCTATACCCCTTACGAGTGCGGCGAATAGTCTGCCAATTCTGAAGTGGGACCCCTCTGCCTCTCAAAGCCATGAGCTGCGGACCCGTTACCCCCCAGAACCCGGCTATCCGTGCACTCCGTCTCGGGGCAAAACCTAGTACAGTAATGAAAAAAAGTACAATAGGTACATCGACCGCATCCTGGTCGTGCCCCAAAAGAATATTATACAACAGGCAGTGACGGCTGTCCACAAGTTGGACGCTCGCCCCGCAATATCAAATGTACAAATAAACTCAAACTGTACTATCATTGCACACTGCTATCCACCACGACAAATCCGCAACAATACAGCACAACACAGAACATCAACGTGAATGTCACGTTCGCAAACCCGTCTAAAAGAACTATAGCAGTTAAACGCGGTTTACCGATCAAATGACATTCCCGGTCGGAGATATAATGTAAGCACTGTAAACTAACGTGTTTAAATTTCGATCGACCAAACACGAAATATTAAAAAGTGGGCCCCACAGCTTACTGGTGAACAGTAACATAATCTGGGCCAAAACTTTATATACCAAAAACCACAAAATCAAACCAGGAACACACTGTGAAAATTTGGGGCCACGAGCTCACTGTTCAGCCGCGGAAGCGCGGTCAAACCATAGGTTTGACCGCGTTTCCGCGGTGGTATCATCGAGTCACGTGCCCAAATTTCTTCGTCGTTCTTAGAATTCCCTGCACGGATTTTTAAGACACCCAGAAATTAATTTCGACACCGTTTAAAATCAACAGAAACTGTCGTGCAAGGATTTTGTCGTTTTTGATTTTCGGTCGGATCGATGTTTTGAACGCGTTAGCACAAGTTAGTATAGCAAAATGGTTAGGCTCTGATACCACTGTAAGTCTACGCTAGCGCCCCGGCAGTCTACAGACGCCAAATGCGGAACAAAAACTTTTAACTTGGCGCTATCGTATACTTTAACCCGGATCTGCCATTATTGCTAAACTAACAAACTGTAAAGAGTGTAGAATGGTTATACCGAACGATCCGAGTCCTTCGTTCTTCAACCATCATCCCACGCTCCGTTGCGGCTGCTCCGATCTCGTCGATCGCCGATGTCCTCGTCGAAGTGGCACCACATGATCGGTTCTTTAAACGGGCTCCCGCCTCTGACTCGAGGCAACTCGATCGTCAAGTTTGCTAAAAGAGACGACCAAGAATGATGTAGAGAATGAGTAGATGACTTTGTCTCACTTCGTCCAAATCCGTGGACGATCGGTTAATGAAGTTGCCATGGAAATCGGGTGATGGAATGAAATGAACTATGAATTCCACACACCCCAAAACTATCATATCTTTTCTAACCGATGAAATCAACAAGTGAGAGAGAGTATATTTGGAGAGAGAGAGGAGGCTTATCATATATAGAGGAGGAGAGTGAGTGTAGGAGCAAAGGGTGAGTATAAGAAAGCTTCTCACTCAAAAGATCAAGAAGAAATATCCTTAGCTAAACAAAACTCATTAATGAAAACCATGAGTCACTTAAACACCTCATCATGCCTTTAATGAAACCATTAATGCACTAATGAGTCATATGCCTCATCATCACTTCTAGAAGCTTCTAGAATGATGACTCACTCATATCTGAAGAAAAGATAAATCCGTCTTTAACCGAATGTTAAAAGACGGCTGATAGAAAACTGGAAACTGGCAACTTCCAAAAGTGATCCTGAAACGAATTTCAGGACAACCCCGAAACTGTATAAATATACCCGCATTTGTATTACGACCGAATACAAATGCAACTGAGACAAAGATATTATACCTACTCAATATAATACTCGGATCCGGCTTAAACCAAAGCCGACCAGTATCATCTGTCCGAAAATCGACACGTGCGTAAACGCACGTGCATTTTCCGAACCCTGCCATAAAACCATACGGCCTCTACAACGTTTCGCCCGAACTTGGGAAACTGTCTGTGGGGGACTCTAATGACTCGTCAGCACCCTGGCAGTGGGTTTAACCACAAACCGTCAGCGGCACTAGCTATGCGTAACGGCTGCCCATGGACTGACCTCAAGGGTGGCCGAGGAGCGAACTCAAGGGAGACCGATGAGCGAACTCCTCCGAAAACCCTACTGAGCCTAACAGTGACAATGTATATACAGTCCGGTCCGTTCGTCAATGAGTATCGCATATCCGCCTAGAGGGCTAGTAACGTCAGACCCCCATTAGCAGTATAAGTCGTGTCGGAGTGTAGCCCAGAACGCCCTGAGATACTACTGGAATACCTACCAGTAAATCTCCTGCCTCGGCCGAGGGCTTTGCGTAATGGCTCTCCTAGACACAGCACGATCTCGCCCCCAATACCGGGAGAGACGAATCCCCTGCCGATCCGCTCACGTGCCTCCATATGGCTCGGGACTGTACCCAAAAGCTACCTGTTTGCACGACTCCTTTGAGCCGTGGTAGGGTAGAAATCAAAGCACAGTGGGAACTCACACGAGACAAATGACGACCTCAGGTCGATGAACTAACCTGTACACATGTCACCAGGGAACTGCTATCTGACGATAGATATAATACTAACTAGCAGATTCCCGGCGAGTCCTGTCCGGTGTACTCATAACCCAATGAGCACCTGTATACATCTTAGGTGATCCAACTGACACCAGTGGCTTGTGAGACCGGCCACCGCCCCTCGTCGGGGTCTCGACTGTACACACTAGTCTACTCCGGAGTATCGATGCCCTGTCTCGAAACTCCCACGACTAGGGACCACAATTAAGGATATGCATATAAACTACCCAACTCTCACGTATATGATCGCCCTCATACTGTTGGTAGTAAAGCAAGATCCTAAGGGCTCTATCAAAGTGTAACATGCAATCAGTCACCTGAACATGTACACGACTGATAAAGGCAAACCAGATAGCATACTATCATTTCAAGTAAGACTGTCCTACCGGGATAGGTCCTCCGCAATCATTGCAATCACGTACCTGCGATCCAATAATTGACTATGAGGGCACTATCTCCAACAAAATGATCATATCACAGATATCGCAGAAGAAGAAACATATGAAACATTGGATATTCTAGGACGTCCGTGTTTTATTTTAAGCCTCTATAAAACACGGATTCCACGGTCGCGATGAATAGCCAAACCCACACCCCTAGACCCCTACGAGAGCGGCAAGCAACCCTACCTATTCTAGAGTTAGGAGACCCGGACTCGACTCCTCGAGTTGGTCTCCCACTGGACTCCAGAACCCAGTTACTTGTGCTCTCCTCCTTGGGTCTATCCTAGTGCGAAAAAGTAAATAATATACAAAATGTGACATCAACCTCATCCCGGAAGTGCCCCAATAAAAGAATATTACATACATTTAATTTTACATGAATGAAAATAAAAACTCTCATCTCACAGGAAAAAAACCCGGCTATTCAGAACGCGACGATCCAATATAACATATCAAGCAACATATAACTTCACATGTCATCAACGTAAGTAAATATGCGCATCCCAATTGTCGTTGACATATAGCAACGAAACCGGCGATATCACATATTACACTTACGGTCACAGAAAAGAAAGTGTAAAACTACAACATTTGGAATCCACAATCTCTTTAGACATCGTAAATCCGAAATATCATATATTTCGCATTTCATGCCTAACTGTATGAATTCCACATATTGTATCACATTCCAGATAAATAGACCGTATTAAACTTTCCGATAGAATAGTCAAATACCCAAGATTTCCTAAATAGCTCAACACTTGAGCGGAGTTCAAAAATTCTAGAATACGTCACAGTAGCAACGGTCCAGCCGTAGAAGGGTCAAGCCAACGCCTCACATGTGGCACGCCGGACTGCCCTAAACTCTAAGGTTCAAAAGGCAGTTCAAGACGGTCATATAATCGAGTTAAGTTTTGTTGTCTTCTAGAGGGTCCATCGCGTCACATACACGTTTTTCCGAAAGATTTAAACCCGAGAAAAATTCAACACTTGAATGTTTTTCGTGCCGGGAAAAATTGAGTTAATGATATCCGTTCGAACATTTTAATACTTTCTAAATTATCCGGAATAACATAACAAAATTAAATTCTCCGATCGAATCGACGATTTCAAAATATACCACAAAATACTCAACACTTGAGTCAGATTTAAAAATACCCAGAAATATATAGGAATAGCTACGGAGGTTACTGCACAAAACACTGCTCACAATTCATCTTTACGGCCGCGGAACCGCCGCCAGAAGTGGGGTGGGACCGCGGTTCCGCGGCGCCTGTACGGAGTTGAGGGCTCGTATTTTGTGGTAACCCTTATATTTCCCTGCTGATTTTTTTGAGCATTTTTAATTCTGAAAAAACACAGATTTTAAAAAATGTACAGAGAGGGGTTCATCTTGACGTGTTTGGGTTCGTTCGGAGTTTTAACTTCGTTAACACATCGCCTAATGCTCTAGCTAGGCTCTGATACCACTGTAGGGTTACTAGGCACACTAACAAGGGTTAAGGAAGCATCAAACATGCCCGTTTAAAATTTTAGCCGTGCCGAATAACCCTAAACAAGATCGTTGCTAGAAAATTAGGGTTTCATATGCAAGTAAACTATGTTTACAACTAACTGAATACGAAATACAACCTTTGTAGATCGGTCCTTCACTTCTATAGCTCCTTGTTGAAGTCCCTTCGCTATGATCATGGTTCTTCCGAACCCTTGCATGGCTTCACGAGGCGAAAGACGCGTCCTTGCTTGAAGTATTCGAGGCCGAAGATGATCTACGTCGAGGGATCCCAACTCAAGCTTCTACTTCACTAACTTGAGAATTAGTGAAGCAAACACCCTAAGCTAAAGTGCTAGTCTAGTAGAGGATGGAGAAATAGGAAGTGGGTTATCTTTAGAATTTTATTTCTCACAATCTTTCTCACTTTGGATCAAACCTTAGCAAGCTTTTTCTTTTTCACAATGAAGAAGAAGAACAAAAGAAAGAGATGAGGATAATGATCAAGTGAGTAAGGTAACCATGGTGAGTGAGTATCATATACTAACCCTTATAGAGCCATAACCATAGCTAAATGAAAATGGTTAGGTTAATAAAAATCTAAAGTAAAAAAAATTTAGTGGACTTTGTCAAAGCATCCACAAGCTTCTACAAGCTTCATGCTTATGACCTAAGCACCACTAATTTGTAATTAGCTTAAATAAATATTAATCACCATCTTATATAGTATGGTGTATGTCTTACACACCCATGTTTAGTGTATCATCAACCATGATACAAAAGAAAACACTTTTAATATATATATCATATATATATATATTCAAGTGTGCATATGAGAAAATACCTAAAGTGAACAAGTGATAGTTAATGTAAACTAGTATATCAAATATACAATTATACAATAAATTATAAAATCAACACTTGACTTAATAATCCGGTCATATCACATATAACCGACTAACATCCAATGTATCGACTTATCGAATCAACACTTGATTCGATAACCCGGCTATATCATATATAACCGATCGATACAAAAAGTCACGAGAATAGAATACGGTATCACATACACGCATTATTCTCGGTCCCGCACATATCACATATGCGCTCCTATTTTGTTTTGCCTGAGCCAGTAAAACCTCTATGTAGGACTCTAAAGACTCATCAATTCGCCGGCAGTAGGCGATGATCACATCAAGCACCCACAAGCCGTCAGCGGTACTAGCTGGACGTAACGGCTATCCGGGTATTGAGCGATCAGAAGATCAGCAAGCAAGCTCGCTCCAACTCCTATAAAAGCCTGCCGGGAACACTTCCCGTACAGTCCGGTCTCCTCGTCTGATATGTCGCATATCAAGTCTAGGGGTGGTAAACGTCAGACCCCAATAACCGATAAGTCGTGCCGATGTGAGGCCCATAACGGGTCGAGAAACTACTGGTAACACTTTCCAGTAAATCTCTAATCATCCCTTGCCAGGGACTTCCCTATTATGGCCAATCGAGCACAGCGCAACATCAACCCCCAATACCGGGAGAGACGAAACCCCTCCTATCTCTTATTGCCTCCATGTGACTCGGGACTGTACCCAAAAACCACCGTTTTTCACTCCTTCATGGACGTGGTAAGGTGGAAATCAAAGCACAGTAGGAATCACACAAGACTATATGACGATCTCGGGTTTACAGACTAACCTGCACAAGTGTCACCAGAAAACTGCCATCTGACGTGAGGTATAATACCATCTGGGAGTTCTCGGCGAGTCCGTCCAATGTACACAGTCTCCACTGAGCACCTGTATACCATCTCTGATGTCAAACACCAATGGATATGGGATCATCCATCGCCCATCTCATGGGTCGAGAAGCGTATACGCTAGTCTACACTGGTATATCGATGCCTCGTCTCGATACACCCACGACTAGGGACCTTGAAGGATGTACTTATGGACTACCATGTCCCCACTAGTATGATCCGCATCATAGTCCATGTAGTCAAGTACACATCCTAAGGGCTTTACCAACATGTAACTATAAAACAGTATAAAGAGAAAAGTATACATGTTAAAGTAAAGAGCAACCAGATAGCATACTATCATATCGAGAAAGAAAGTCCTCTCTATATATGTCCAAGCATCCAATATAATATACATCATCTGTACAATACTGGCCTCTAGGGCATACATACAACTAACAACATCAAGCCTGCAACTTTCGGAAGCTGCCATTAAACGAGCTAAGCGAACTCCGCGATGAAGCTTATGATAATGCAGTGATTGTAAAGAATCGGACTAAGGTATTTCACTATAAAAACATTTTGAGAAAAACTTTTACATCTGATCAACATGTCCTTCTTTATGATTCACGACTCCATCTTCATGCGGGTCAGCTAAAATCTCGTTGGAAAGGACCTTTTGTTGTGCGGTATGTATACCCACACGGGGCAGTTGAGGTAGAAAATGTTGAAAACGGTACAACTTTTAAAGTGAATGGACATAGACTAAAACCGTATTTTTCCACTGACCCCTCGGAGGAGCACCTGTTTTTACAGGAGCCGCTTTATAATGACTGATTTTCCTCCACCTCACCTCCATGACTTAGTAATTTTGTCACATTTTTAGAATGGAGGTGAGTCAACTTGTACATACATTTTATAAAAATAAAAAAATAAAAAATATATATAATAAAAAAAATTTGTACATAAATAAAAGAATAAGTTTGGGAGAGATTTTCACGATCATATTTCATATTCCCTTTAACAATTTTTGCCTCCCAAGTTTATAGGCTTCTGATCTTTAACAAGTAGCAACAGTGAGGACACTGTTGAAAACAAGTTTGGGGGAGCTTTGTGCTTATTTACGCATCACTTTGCATCATACTTTGCATAAGCACAAAACATATAAAACATATAAAAATGTTTTAAAAAAATTAAAAAATAAAAATATTTAATATTGAATTTTATAATAAAAGATTAGATAGTGAAAAATTACATCCAAAAGATTAGAAAGTTTAAGAAAACCTAGAAAGTTAGAAGTTTTCTTAAACGAACTAGTAATAAGTAGTTATGAGCCGTTGTCCCAAGAGTTAGTAAGATGAAAGAAGTCACTAATCTGAAGATAAAAATAAGTCTGAAAAATAGTTTCTATTCTGGAAGCCAAACATTTGAATGTTGATACCCTACTATACGCACTTACACACGTCTTGAAGCTCGGGATAGTAGAGGATACCTTGAAATGCTCTTGTCTAAAAGCCAAAGTATGAAGGAAATAATAAATGGAGTATAAAAGATAAAATGGTGAAAAGAAAAATGAACACTGGTTTTGTTATCACCAAGGCAGCAATAAAAAAAATATAGCGAGGGTGCTTCATCACCTAGTTCCTTAGACCAACTGGTTTGGGAGTCACTGTTAAGCCTTAGGTGTTGCAAGACGAGGAAAATACTAATACGCATAATCAGCAAGCACATGAGTAATCGATCGGTTAGTACCTCAAGAAGTATTAACGGTCGCATGAAAAATGTGTGAGCAAATCCATCTAAATATTCATTAATTGAAAAGTACTGAGAAAGATGGATAAGAGTATGATAGCTTGAATTGAATTCTCTGAGTGTAGGGATGTCCAGTTCACACACGTAGGGGTATATGATCAATGTTTGGAAGAAAGGTAGGAATGAAAAATAAAGACGATGTTTTATTGAGGGATGACGTGATTTCTAACATTTTTTCGTGACTATTAAGATAAGGCTCATGACAAACGAAAAGCTAGTATTAGTTGGAAACTCTAATTTTCGAAGTCTTTCTTTTACAATTCTGATCTTTACATGTAACTTTCACATTCTTCCTTTCATTATGGGATTTTGTGGGTGCAATCTGCTGAAAACCTTCAGGAGACAACACTCCTCCTACTAGGGACACCTAGAGGTTTAAAGGCTTGTTGCACGTGCTCAGTGCCATCGTGTTGCCTACGAAAGTGTGCTAGTTAGTTTTTCTTTTTCTTATATTTTCTCCTTCTCTTAAATAAAATAAAAGACGTTTGCTCGAGACGACCAAAATTAAGTTTGGGGGAATTTGATCAGTCGAAAATAGTGCATTCTTAACACGTTAATTTCCCTACTCTTATCACTCATATATAGGTGTTTATGGTAATTATAACACAGATTACGAATTCATCTGGAAAATACCAAATAACCTGTGTTATAGTTATAATCGACATTCTAAAGGGAAATTAAGTGTTTATTACTACTTGCATTGATCTGTATATATCAACCCTTGTCTCGAGATTGTGTGCAGGAAATTCTCCAGGTAAAAGAGCCGGAACTGCTAAAAGTGCTGATAAAATACATCAAGTCCAAGACTTGTGATCTGGAAGTAAACAAGAAAGTATAAAAATATTCCAGACATCAGGAAAGTGCCATAAAGCCAACATCAAACAACACAGAAATTTCCATGCAGCAACTCCACCAAACGGCCGCGGATCCGCGGCCGAGTCAGGCCGATCCGATTCGTCGGCGGCAGAACTTTTCCCGAGGCCTCTCCGCTCAACAACCAAACTTCTTCAAGACGCATTAGTTCCTCGAATTCTCCAGAAGCTTCCCTCCAACAGCAAGTCTTCTCTTGTAAGCTAGATAACTACCTTAATCTAGAATCTTCTCTTCAACTACCTAGCTTCCAAGGGAAGATTGACCTAGCTTCTAAGGGAAGCTTGAGGGAAAACTGTAAAAAGGCACATAAGGCTTCATTAATGGTTGTTCATTAATTAGGGTAAAATTTCTGGCAAGATCCAAATCAATTCTAAACAAATTGAGTGACACAATTTGATCCAAACCAAGATCCATCGAGTACCAAATCAAGCAAGCCTTCGATGATCCTTTGAAGCAACGCCGATCTTCATCCGAGCAAGAGATCCACGACGATCCGCGACTCAAGAAGACGATGTGAAGCTAATTTCGACGATTTAGTTCTCTCCTCAATTCTTATAACTAATCATCGATTAATAAAGGTGAAGATTATAAATCTTGCTTATCTTTACATTCTTGCATTATGAAGAGTGATTGAGTCTTGATTCTTTTCTTTTTCATGATATTTGAGTGAAAACTCCGCTTGTGGAGGAATCGAGAGAATAGGTAGATGATGTTGATGAAATTCTTGAACGATTCTTAAGTCTTATAAGTTTTGTAAACTTTAGGAAATTGAATCATCCAAAACCTAATTTGAGCGAGATTGCTTTCTTCGCTCCAAATTAGAGATCAACGATCTGTGATTTAATTTGCTAGAGGCTAGAATTTGAATGATAATCAATGAAAGGACAAGAGATGATGATGGAGAAACCCTAGTTTCTTCAATAGATCCCAAAACCTCATTGATCGTCATCGATCTAGCAACAAATCCTCCATAGATAAGAAATCATAATCATTAGTATTCATCATCACTATCAATTGCATCGATTCCTACAAGCCTCTTTACAAATCTTGATAATTCATTCGATTTCAACATCTTCTTGGTCTTTAGTATTTCTTGATTTTAGATGATTCTTGAAACTAAATTTCACAATTATTGAATCATTTTCTTTTATCTTTTAATTTTCAACTCAACTAAAACGACTACGAACGAATCACACTTTCCCTGTGGACGATCCGCACTCGCTAAATGAACCTACAAAAGACACCGATTATTGATTGCGGTTTTTATAAATTTCTTTGGTTGTGATATATTCTACATTTTCCAAACACGACAAGGAATTTAAGATCAATCATAGAGCAAGAAAGTCCTCCCTATATATGTCCAAGCATCCACTACAATATACATCACATGTACAGTAATGGCCTCTAGGGCATACATATAACTAACAATCTCCCACTTGTACTAAGGCCATTTGTTGCAGTATCTCATACTCAACATCCTATAGAAGTCTCTCTACGGTAAGTCCTTTGTGAGTGGATCCGCCGTGTTACTCTTCGGGTCTACTCTCCTAACCTCGATCCCTTGGAGATCAACCATCTCCCTGATCAGGTGATACTGTCCTCAGAATATGTCTGGATCGCTGATGGGACCGGTGTTCCTAGGCTAAAGCTACAACTCCATTGTTATTACAATAACAGTTATTGGACGCTCAATGGTAGGAACCATGTTAATCTCATGAACCAGAAATGCCCAGACAACCACTTTGGCAGCATCGTTGGTAGCGATGTATTCAGCCTTTATCGTCTAGTATGCCACGGTATCTAGCTTGGAACTCTTCTAACATACCGTCCCTCCACTGAGGATAAAGACAAAGCCTGTGACTGACTTTCAGTCGTCCTTATCACTCTGGAAGCTCGAACGAAGAACTTTCTTTTAGTGCTTCTCAAGTACTTAAGAATGTCCTCCACAGCTTTCCAGTGATTCTCCCAAGATCCGATTGATTCCTGATCACTATACCTAGTGATTTAGCTATATCTAGTCTGGTACATAACATCGCATACATGATAGAGCCTACTTCCGAAGCATAGGGTATCCCTTGCATGCGATCTCTCTCCAAATCAGTCTTGGAAGATATCTTTTTGGAGAGTGTGATTCCTCGGTAAGTGGGCGAACCACCACGCTTAGAATCCTCCATACTAAACCCCTTTAGTATGGTGTTAATGTACCTGGATTTGGGACACTCCCAACATCCACTTAGATCTATCACCATAGATCATAATCTACAAGATGTAGTAGGTATCATCCAGATCTTCCATGGAGAATCCTCGTGATAAGAGGAGCTTGACCGAGTGTAGCATAAGAAACCATTTCTTATCAAGAGTATGTCATCTACGTACAATACGTGGAAGACAACCTTACTCTCTACTACCTTCTTGTATATATAAGGTTCATCTACCTTTTTGATGAAGTCAAACTCTTTGACTACCATATCAAAATAGATGTTCCAACTCCGCAATGCCTGCTTTAATCCTGATGGACTTAAGCATAGCTTTGAAAGTCTCAACTTTTCCATCTATACCAAGAATCTTCTCAAGATCCATTTGCTCCCAATGGGTTTTACCCCTTCAGGTGCAACATGCAAAGTCATACTTTGTTGGTGTACATAGATTCCATCTTTGATCGTATAGCATCCAGCCATTTCACAAAGTCTCCACTTGTGATGGCCTGTATGAACCTAGTTGGGCCATCATCTACCATGATGCAATCCTCGTTCCCACTGTCACCGAGAAGACCGTAGTATCTCTCAAGTGGATGAGGAACCCTACCAGATTCGCGGAGAGGCTGAGGTTCGTTGGAGACTATTGAATCCTTTGGTATCACCAAATCATCAGCTGTTAGTTTTTCTAGCTGGAACTCCTTCCAGTTCTACCTCATGACCACAAATTTCTTCACAAGAAATTCCTTTTCTAAAAAGGTGGCATGCTGAGAAACAATACACTTTTTGCTCCTCGGTTAGGTAGAAGATATACCCTCGCAAATGTTTGGGATATCCAACAAACCTACAGAACAGACCTTGCCTCGAGCTTGTCCGGATTTTGCTTTTCAGCATAGGCCGGACAACCTTATATCTTAACTCATTTAAGACATGGTCTCTTCCAATACCATATCTCATATGGAGTGGTAGGCACTGATTTGGTTGGAACCCCATTCAATAGGTATGCAGCTTCTCAAGTGCATAACACCAAAAGGAAATAGGTAACTCAGCAGTACTCATCATAAAGCGCGCAATATCTCATAGGGTGCGATACCTCCGCCCCGGTACACCGTTGTGTTGTGGTGTACTCGAAGGAGTAAGCTGAGAGAGAATCACATTCTCCTTTTAGAAACTCCAAGAACTCCATGCGCAAGTATTCTACTCCTCGATCACATCGAAGGACTTAATACTTCTACCCGTATGGTTCTTAACTTCAAGCTTATATTCCTTGAGTTTCTCAAAAGTTTCAGACTTGTTTTTCAACAGGAACACATATCCGAATCATGAAAGATAGTCGATGAATGTAATGAAGAACAAAGAACTAACCCAGGCATTTGTAGACATAGGACCGTATACATCACCATGTATCAGTCCCCATAGTTCAGCAACTCTTTTTTTGTTTCCAGTAAACGGAGTATTGGTCATTTTACCTTTGAGACAAGACTGACAAGTATCATAAGATGAAAATTCGAACAGATTCTCATATTCATCCTTATATAACTTAGCTGGTCGTGTCGCATTGATATGACCTAGTCTATAATGCCACAAGAAAGATTCGTTCATTTCTGAACTACTCCTCTTGTGTGTGTTCTATATACTTTGAATTGTGGTTTGATTTAGAACGTATATGCCATTATATATCGTGTCTGATCCAATCAACTCTTGATTCTGGAAAATGTTCACAACATTATCCTGCATTACAGAATTATATCCTTCTTTAACTTAATAAAGAAACCGATGTAATGTTGTATATCAGGTTCGGTATGTAATAACATTCGTTCAGAATCAATGTATTAATACAAGGTCATATCTGCCAACTGACTTGGCTGCAACAATTGCACCATTCTCTAACTCTTAGAGATATATCACCCATTCTCAGTTCTCTACCATTCTGTAGCTCATGTAATATATTACATATGCGGGATCCTGATCTGGTATCACATACTCAGGACGTATAGGATACTGAGAAACAGTTCTCGGTAATGAACACACCCGAAGAAGATGCATCAACATGCACTTTCTTCGATTGGGTGGTATGGGAATCCGGATATTCCCCTATTTCCTGCCCGGACTTATAACAATTATAAGTGAGAGCGGAACCAGCGTTCCCCAGCTCAGTATAATAAGCAGGTTCGGTCAATGCATCCATATTATTATCTTGATTATGGCATAACATGGTCGCTACCAGGAGAGAAAGAGAAGAAAAACACTCTGTGTGCGCTCTTACAAGATCAGATTGGTTATTATTTTATCTAATCAGGATGGCTCCCACTGTTTTTATCAAATCTTCCTTCAAACCCTAAAAGGTAAGACTGGCCGGGATTAATTACACCCTACAAGTTCGCCAATCTTTCGTCCAGACCAGTGTCGGTACTTTGAGGGAGGATCCCCGTGCTTTCGCACGGACCTAATTAAATTAAACCTCGTTTTCCCAGGGGCGCAACCCCGTTTTCCCAGGGGCGCAACCCCGTTAACACCTTTCTAGACACCTACTTTGATCGGCTAATTGTAATGTGTAAAACTCTCCCAAGAGTAACTCTTACTCGCAGTGGGTATCGGGATCCAACTATCTCATAGAAGGTATGCAATCTCATTGCAAATTTCAATACTTATTTTACCCCTAGCGTCCTATGACCTTGACGGAGATCAACAAACCATAGGGTCCTAGTCAAGTTCTACCCGTACATTTCATGATTGAATTAAACCCACCCGCACGACCCTTGACGGAGGTCAACAAGGCTGCATGACTACCCTAATCCAATCGCATCATATGCAGCAGATAAGCACTATTCGGCAACCGCACACTACGCCTTGATGGAGGTCAACAAACGTAGCACGAATACTAAGTAGCACTTATCTGAAATGACGGGGGGCTACGACAGGTTTTTAAGAAAACCCTTTGCGTAATGAACTTGATATCGTTGTAGAATCGAGTGATTTTGAAAAAGAGTGTTTTGAGGCTTTTATTAGTTTTGCTAAAGAGGTCACTCCCGGTGAAGGGATCTCGGCTCTTTCCTTATCGAATAAGGTGCAGGATATTTCACAAATATCACTATGCAAAGTATGAACTAAAAAAAGCAATCAAAAGACAAACCGAGTGGGTTGTAGAATTTGGCAGTTTCGCTAAAGTGGTCACTCCCGGTGAAGGGATCTCGGCTCTTTCCTTATCGAATAAGGTGCTGGATATTCTACAAGGAATACCGCTATGCAAAGCAAGAACTAGAGCAACCAGTTCTTAAAACAAGTTTCTACAACAGCTTTAGCTTTCCTTTTCTTTCATTAATCTCATTAATGAAGTCCCATCATTTATGCTTCCTAAGCATCACAGAAGAAACGAAAGAACCAATATTTATTATACATCATCATATATATAATATAAGCATTCGTCTCAACATATAAAGTGATCACATCACAGAATATCAGCAGCAGAAGAACACATATGAAATATTGGATATACTAGGAATTCCGTGTCTTATTTAAGCCAATAAAAAACGCGGATTCCACGGTCGCGATGAATAGCCAAACCCACATCCCTAGACCACTACGAGAGCGGCAAGCAACCCTCCCAATTCTAGAATTAGAAGACCCGGTCTCGACTCCTCGAGATGGTCTCCCACTGGACTATAGAACCCGGTTACTTGTGCTCTCCTCCTTGGGTCTATCCTACTACGGAAAAGTAAATAATATACATCAATGGTGACATCATCCTCAACCCGGAAGTGCCCCAATAAAAGAATATTACATACAAGCTTTTACATGAATGAAAATGAAAAACTCTCATCTCACATAAAAAAAACCCGGCTATTCAAAACACGACGATCTAATATAACATATCACAGCAACACATAACATCACATGTCATCAACGTAAGTAAATATGAGTATCCTAATTGTCGTTGTCATATAGCAACGAAACCGGCGATACACCACATATTACACTTACGGTCGCAGAAAAGAAAGTGAAAAACTACAACAATTGGAATCCGCAACCACCTTAGACATCATAAACCCAATGCATCACATACTTTGAATTTCATGCCTAACCAAATGAATTCCTTAGACATCACATGCCTAACAATTATAAACCCCGCATTTTAGTCTCGATATTGAAAACACTTTCCAATAACAAGTCAGGTAATTCAACAAGATTCCCGATAACCTGATTGAATGCTCGTCGGAAACTTTAGTAGACGGCCGCATCCCCGATGCCGTCGACGAAGTGCACTAAGGCGGAACACCGCAGCCGCGAGCACCCGAACGAATGCTTTTGGCGACGGGGTTCTCCTACAGTCACTTGGTCGGGGATATGGGGAATGGCTATCTAGTAAGGTTACCCGGTGAGTATCCGCGTACGCTATGTAATTGTGACGGACTTTTGATCCACATCAAAATTCCGTGGCAACCAATCAAATGAGACTAAATTGCTAGATTTGTAAAATTCAAACTAGTTATCACATAACTAATTATTGTGGATTCCAAATATTGTATCACAATCACAAATAACTAGACGATGTTAAACTTTTCGATCGAATAAACAAACACCCAAAATTTCCCAAAGAGCTCAACACTTGAGCAGAGTTTAAAAGGTACCCAGAACATGCCACAGCACCTATGAACCATCCGTAGAAGGGCCGACCCATGCCTCACTCATGTCGCCGCAGAACTGCCACAAACCCTAGGGTATGAACGCGGTTCCGCGATCCAAAAAGTCGAGTTTGGGTATCGTTCTTCTAGAGGGTCCACAGAATCACTTGTATGATTTTCTGAAGATTTTAAACTTGGAAAAATCCAACTCTTAGAAAATTTCCAGCGAGGGAAAATATGGGTTATTGATATCCGTTGGAACTTTTTAACGTCGTCTAAATAACACGAAAAGATATTAGAATTACGACTACGAAACACTCCGAATTGCCATTGCAGAAAGTTAACATCACATGCAAATTTAGCAAAAACAAGAAACACCTGAAACACCAAAACCCAGAGACTGGAACACCCTAAAAATTTGAAGCCAAACACCCACCAAAAAAACCGGTGAGCTCGGATTTTTTGCCTATGTGGCCAGCCATATTCAGAGAAATTTGCTTCAAATTTCTATGGTGTTCATGTTATATCAGATACAACATTCTGCAGTTGCTAAAAAAAATTTTAGAGGCCATTTAAACTTCGACAGAAACTAGGATTATGTTTCGTGTGTTTCGGAGTTGTTTCGGTTTCGTAATCTAACAAACATCGTCTTATTCTCTAGCTTGGCTCTGATACCATTATAGGGTTACATAGCGCGGCAGCAAGGTTTCCGGAGGCATCGTCCATGCCGTTTTAAAATTTTTGTCGTACTAAAGAACCCTAACCCTAGTGTAAGTCGATGTAGTACACCCCAGTACTTGTGGGGAGGCGGAATTTTCAAAAACGATCATGTTTAAAGAACGAACATCGACTAACCGCTTGAATCGAAGCTAAACTCTAAATAACCGTACACAAAGAGTTTCATAACTATTGTGTTTAGGGATTATACCTAATGAAACTAGTCCTTCGTCTTTACGATCTCCTTGTTCTCCTCGGCCTTCTCTAGGTAGTAGACGATCCACCCGAGAGCAAAACTCCAAGCTTAGCCTCTAAACTTGAGGCAACTAACCTTCTTGGATTGCTAATCAAAGAAGTTAGATTGAGATAGAGTGATGGTTATGGATTGTTAAGTCTTGCTAATCCTTTGATCTCAACTCATGAGGTGTAAGGATTAGTCTCTTGAAGATGAGAGCTTGAGGAGAGAGAATATGATAATAATTGTGAGATAAGAATTGTGAGTATCATAATATATTATGAAGCATTCTCATTTATCAATAAAAGAAAATAAGTGATGAATAAGCATGCTTCACAAATATCTAATGGTGATTCATTAAGCATGTGTCATTATCATTTATGGTGCAATAATGATAATGATGAATCACTCTCATGACT
This sequence comes from Agapanthus africanus, assembly GCA_030015575.1. NCBI lineage: Eukaryota > Viridiplantae > Streptophyta > Magnoliopsida > Asparagales > Amaryllidaceae > Agapanthus > Agapanthus africanus. The sequence goes on along the minus strand of JASDDO010000016.1, from coordinate 178,216,416 downwards.
CACAAATCTTATCCAAAGTAACCTCCTTAGTCACATCTTCTAGAAGCTTCTCGTACAATTACGAGAACTCCCCTCCAATCCGCAAAAATACGGAAAAACTTTAGACTGTAAAAAATCCAATAACCGGATACCAGTAACTGGCTTAAACCAAAGCCGACTGGTAAAAACTGTCCGAAAGTCATACGTGCGTAAACGCACGTATGCGTCCGAACCCTTGTCGTAAAACCATACGACCTCTATATCGTTTCGCCTGGAATAGGAAACTCTCTGTGTGGGACTCTAGAGACTCGACTACTACGCTGGCAGTGGGTTTAACCACAGACCGCAAGCGGCACTAGCTGTACGTAACGGTCCCCAGGTAGTTGTCGATAAGAAGGCCGATGAGAAAACCCATTCGAACTCCTACTGAGTCTGATGTGACAATCTCCATACAGTCCGGTCCGTTCGTCCAAGACTATCGCATATCGGGCCTAGGGGGCGGCAAGCGTCAGTCCCCTAAAAGCGGTATAAGTCGTGTCGGAGGGAAGCCCATTACACCCTGAGAAACTACTGGAACCTACCAGCAAATCTCGCTTGCCCTGGCCAGGGACTTTGCGTAATGGCTCTCTGACACAGCACGATATCTACTCCCAATACCGGGAGGGACGAATCCTGTCTAACCGCCACTGCCTCCAAGTGCTCGGGACTGCACCCAACTGCTACCTGTTTGCACGACTCCTTTGAGTCGTGGTAGGGTAGCAATCTAAGAACAGTGGGACACACTCGAGGCGAAGTAGCAGTGTCAAGTCTGCGGACTACGCTGTACTCATGTCACCTGGGAACTGTTCACTGACGACTGGTATCAAACCAACCAACAGTTCCCTGTGAGTCCTGTCCGGTGTACCCGTAACCTAACGAGCACCTGTATACTATCTCCAGTACGACGTACTGACGGCTGTGGGACAGACCATCTCCCGAACTGGGATGAGAAGCGTACACACCAGTCTACTCCAGAGTATCGATGCTCTGTCTCGATAATCCAACGACCAGGGACCTGAATAAGGATGTGCTTGTAGACTATCCAGCCCCCACTAGTGTGACTGCCATCACAACGCTGGTAGACAAGCAAGATCCTAAGAGCTTTATCAATACGTACACTCACATATTAAGATAGAAAAACCAAGTAGCATACTACCATGTTTAGCAAGACTGTTATATACATGTGAATATCCCAAGCTTCCATTAAGTAATATACAAGCTAGTATGATACAGTAATGGCCTTCTAGGGCATAAACACTAACAATCTCCCACTTGCACTAGGGCCATGTACTGGCATATCGTAGACCAATGATCTCGAGTAGCCTCTCGAACTGAATCTGAGGAAGGGCCTTAGTGAATGGATCAGCAATGTTATCCTCCGTATTTACTCTCTTTACCTCGATCTCCCGGCGATCTACGATCTCCCTGATCAGGTGATACCGCCTTAAGATGTGTCTGGACTTCTGATGGGACCTTGGTTCCTTCGCTAAAGCTATAGCTCCGTTGTTGTCGCAATACAGAGGTATTGGACCAACACTGGTAGGAACCACCTGAAGTTCTGTGAGGAACTTCTTCATCCAGACAGCTTCTTTTGCGGCATCGCAAGCAGCTATGTACTCCGCTTCCATCGTCGAGTCAGCAACGGTGTCCTGCTTGGAGCTCTTCCAGCACACCGCCCCTCCATTGAGGGTAAAGACATAACCCGACATGGACTTGGAGTCATCCTTGTCACTCTGGAAGCCGGAATCAGCATAGGCCTCCATCTTGAGGTCCTTTCCGCCGTAAACCAGGAACATCTCCTTAGTCCTCCTCAGGTACTTGAGAATGTTCTTTACTGCTATCCAGTGATTCTCCCCTGGGTTTGCCTGATACCGGCTTACAACGCTCAATGCGTATGCTACATCTGGTCTGGTACATAACATCACATACATTATAGAGCCTACCGCAGAAGCGTAGGGTATAATCGACATGCGTTCCCTTTCCAAATCAGTCTTGGGAGACATCTCTTTGGAGAGGGTGATTCCGTGACAAGCCGGTAGGTTACCGCGCTTAGAATCTTCCATACTGAATCTTTTCAATATGGTGTCTATGTACCTGGACTGTGAAAGTCCCAACATCCTCTTTGATCTATCACGATAGATCTGGATCCCCAGAATGTAGGTGGCATCACCCAGGTCCTTCATGGAGAATTTCTGTGACAAGAATCTTTTGACTGACTGTAGCATAGGAATATCATTTCCTATTAGGAGAATGTCATCCACGTACAAGACGAGGAATACAACAACTCTCCCTACAATCTTACTGTATATGCATGGTTCATCTGGATTTTTGATAAAGTCGAATTCTTTGACAGTATCATCAAAACAGATGTTCCAACTCCGCGATGCCTGCTTTAGTCCATAAATGGATTTAAGCAGCTTGCATACTTTACCGCTGCTCCCACTCTGAATGAATCCCTCTGGCTGATCCATATAGACGCTCTCTTCTAAATTTCCATTTAGAAAGGCCGTCTTTACGTCCATCTGCCAGATTTCATAATCGTGGAAGGAAGCAATAGCAAGAAGGACCCGAATGGATTTCAGCATAGCTACAGGAAAAAAGGTTTCGTCATAGTCCAAACCAGGTCTTTGACGGAAACCCTTTGCAACAAGTCTAGCTTTATAGGTTTCAACCTGTCCATCTACACCAATCTTCTTTCTGAAGATCCACTTGCATCCTACGGGTTTCACCCCATCTGGAGCAGTGTCCAAAGTCCATACTTTGTTAGTGTACATGGACTCCATTTCGGTCCGCATTGCATCCAGCCATTTTACCGAGTCACCGCTCTGAATGGCTTGCTGGAAGCTAGTAGGGTCGTCATTATCAATGACGCAATCTTCTCTATCCCCATCTATGAGAAAACCGTAGTATCTCTCGGGCGGATGAGACTGCCTACTACTTCTGCGGATAGGCGCTGGTATGTCCCTTTCTTCTGAAACTTCTTGTTCTACCAAACTTTCAGTAACAGCTTGTGGTTCTGGAATTTCTTCCAGTTCTACTGCGCTCCCACTCTTCTGATTTTCTAAAAATTCAGTTTCTAAGAAGCGGGCATGACGAGAAACAAAAACCTTTTGTTCCTCTGCGTAGTAGAAGCAATATCCCATGGAATTCTTTGGATATCCCACAAACTTACACTCTACTGAGCGTGCCTCGAGCTTGTCCGGATGCTGCTTTTTTACAAAAGCTGGACATCCCCATGTTTTCAGGTACTGAAGATGGGGTTTCTTCCCACTCCACATCTGATATGGCGTGGTAGGCACAGTCTTGGTTGGAACCTTGTTTAAAAGATATGCTGCTGATTCTAGCGCATAACCCAAGAATGATCGCGGTAACTCAGCCTTACTCATCATGGAACGAACCATATCTAATAGGGTTCGATTCCTCCTTTCCGATACACCGTTGTGTTGTGGTGTGTATGGAGGAGTAAGCTGAGAGAGAATTCCTTTCTCTTTTAAGTAACCCAGGAACTCGGCACTTAAGTATTCACCACCTCGATCAGATCTCAGTGTCTTAATACTTTTGCCTGTTTGGTTTTCCACTTCATTCTTGTATTCTTGGAATTTTTCAAAGGCCTCGGATTTATGCTTCATCAAGAAGATATGTCCATACCTAGAGAAATCATCCGTAAAAGTAATGAAGTAGGAATAACCACCTCGCGCATGTGTAGACATTGGACCGCACACGTCACTGTGTACGAGTCCTAAGAGCTCGCTCGCTCTTACTCCGTGTCCAGAAAACGGAGTGTTTGTCATCTTTCCCATAAGACAAGATTCACAAGTGGCATAAGATTGATATTCGAACGGATTCAAATATCCTTCTCTATGTAACTTTGTTAACCGTGTTTCATTGATGTGACCTAGTCTACAATGCCATAAGAAAGCCTGATTTACTTCTGGAGACTTTCTTTTAAGTGTGTTCTGGATATTGAAAACCTGAGCTTGATTCAATACGTATATACCGTCATCTAATGTACCGGACCCAATCAGAACTTGATTTAGGTGGATGTGAACTACATCGCTTACGAATGTAAAGTCATATCCCTCTCTTGAAAGTGAGGACACTGATATGATATTACAAGTCAAACTAGGTACATACAGACAGTTACGTAGAATCAATATCTGCCCACTTGTCAAACCCAGGCGATATTCTCCCACGGATTCAGCATCCACGCTCATTCCGTTTGCAACTCTGAGAGACAAATCACCTATCCTTATAACTTTACGGTTTCTCAAAGCATGTAACGAATTACAGATATGAGATCCTGCTCCGGTATCTAGTACCCAGGAAGTAGAGTTAATTGACAAACAGTTCTCAATTACAAACACACTTGAGGCTGAAGCCACAACATGCTTCGAATCCCGGCTACTGGCTTCCAAAGCCCTGCAATCCTTCTGCCAATGTCCATTCCCATAACAATAGGAATATCCCTCCTTACCTATACCAAGTCCCAAAGCTGTTTCTCTTCCCTTTCCTCCTACTTTGCTGACACCGTATATCGGCTTTGTAGAGGTCTTCTTCTTTTCACCCTTTGCTTTCGCCTTGGATGAAGAGGAAGAAGGTCCCCTATTAAGCAGAGCTTGTGTCTCCCTGGTTTCTTTCAGGGTGTAAGTAGAGGGTAGGGACTGTGAAAATAAGTCAGTATATGACCTGTTTCCCAACGTGGTCTCCAGGTCCTTGAGCTTATCAATATAGCTAGTCATCGTAAGGACGTCGTCCCTTACAGATGACCCGTCAGCCGACCTCGCTTGAATCAATTCGTTCGAGGCCTCATATCTTACGATATGAGATTGCTCTCCATATAAATCTTTGTTATGGAGAAAGATGGAACCATAGTCCATCTTCTCGTGCTGCTTCTGGTATCTACCATCAACTGAAGCCAACACGAGGCACTTGGCTTTCGCTTTGTTCTTTTCCTTTGTCTGACGGATATCCATATCCGCGACGGTGGAAACTGGACCTGGGACGGTGGGATCTTGAGTAGTAATAGGGTGGTCCAGCTTGTCATAGGCAATGGTCATCTGAACAGACCTTTGCCAGTCAAATAAGTTAGATTCAGTCATCTTGTTATCTAGATGTAACCTAGTCATGGTCACAAGGTTGCTGCAATGAGAGAGAGAGAAGAAAACACTTTAGCATGATGCTCTTGCAAGTTTAGAGTGGTTTTTAATTTATCTAAACTGGATGGCTCCCACTGTTTCTCGAATCCTTCCTCAAACCATAAAAGAAGAATTAGCCAGGACTATTCTCACCGTACAATACTTGCTTAACCGTTCAGCCAGGCCAGTGTCGATACTTCGAGGGAGGTTTTCCAACGCTTTCGCGAAGTTCCTTAATTAAATAACCTCTTTTCTCTGGGGGCGTAACCCCGCTGACACCTTTCTGGACACCTACTAGGTTTATAGCATTGATCGTTAAGTGACGAATATTCTGATAAGTAGCATATACTCACAGTAGGATCGGGATCCAAATATCATCGTCTGATAATGTTGTAGGAATGCTACCAACATTCATCAAACTCAAAATGGTATGCATCTCTTTGCAAATTTCAGTTTCTTTAGAAATTCCCGATATACATTTTTGCCCCATGTTCTTATGACCTTGACGAAAGCCAACAAATCATAAAACACATGTCAAGTTCTGCCCATCATTATCTTGTTAATTTGAACCCACCCGTATATACCCTTGACGAAAGCCAACAAGGTTATACGACTGTCCCAAACCAACTCATCTATCTATGCAACAAATGAATACCCCAGCAGCTACCAAACACTATGCCTTGACGAAAGCCAACAAGCATAGCTTGAATACTACTGACCATCCATAAGAAATGACGGAGGGCTACGACTGGTTTTGGCGAAACCGTGAACGTAGTGAACTTGATATAACCGAAGGAACCTGATAGCTTTTAAAAGGAGTGGTTAAATCTCCGTATTTAAAAATATCTGTTTTAAAAATAACCGAGTGGTTTCTTTTAAATTGTTCCAACGATTTAAACTTGGTTTATTTTCTTTGCATTATAGATAATGCGTCCCATCATTAACCTATCATTGCAGAAAACAACGAAAATACAACGTCCTCTTATGCCATCCGCATTCACCACGGGGTCCCGTCATCACTCGTTAGGTTACTTAACTAACGACAGAGCGGGGGCTGGGCTAGCGCGGGTGTAAAACATAAGTGACGTCTAAATAGCTACATTATATATAGATATTTTACATTCGTCTGACGCAATGATATTCATTCCAGAACACAGATAAACAATATTGGATTTGCAAGCAATCTGTATTTCTTTTGAGCCTGCAAGAAAAGACAGATTACACAGTTGTGATGAATAGCCGTTACCCCACCCTCGACCCCTACGGGTACGGCAAACTACCCGCCCGGCAGTTTGTGTACCCCACCTTGGGTCAGTCCTAGGAGCAAAAACAGTAAAATGAAATAATACAACGGTGGCTACAACCGCAACCTGGAAGTGCCCCGCAAAATAATATTACAACAAATTACATTTTCAACAAATGAATTAAACAATAACCCATTGCAAACCCCGGCTATACACCACAACAGTCCAATACAGTTTATATGCACAAACAGATATAACCATTTCAGAAATGTGCAACCCCCTGCCAACCGACATACTAGCAGTTGGGGGAGGTTTACGAACACATTAAACAATCACAGATATAATCCAATATGCAAATACTGTACAATTTCGATCGATTAAAGAACATCAATATTGCTCCAAAATCTGCTCTGTTAAACAGTAACCTGAGCAAATATTAAATATCCCAGAAAACCCCAAACACCAGAGAGGACCCACACATGAAAGATGAGTCCATGACTCGGCAACTCGGCCGCGGAAGCGCGGCGGATCGGTGGGATCCGCCGCCCTTCCGCGGCGCTTTAGCCGACTCATGGGCTCAAATTTCATGGGTGTTCTCCTGGACTCATTTCATGCTTTCTGAACACACCTGAAAAATTTTTGGACTTCATTTTAAGTTCGACAGAAACTGAACAGATTTAGGGTTTTCCAGCTTCGTTTTTCCGTTCGAAATTCGTACAAATTTGCAATCAAGTTATTTAGTGTTTAGCGAGGCTCTAATACCACTGTAAGTCGATGTAGTACACCCCAGTACTTGTGGGGAGGCGGAATTTTCAAAAACGATCATGTTTAAAGAACGAACATCGACTAACCGCTTGAATCGAAGCTAAACTCTAAATAACCGTACACAAAGAGTTTCATAACTATTGTGTTTAGGGATTATACCTAATGAAACTAGTCCTTCGTCTTTACGATCTCCTTGTTCTCCTCGGCCTTCTCTAGGTAGTAGACGATCCACCCGAGAGCAAAACTCCAAGCTTAGCCTCTAAACTTGAGGCAACTAACCTTCTTGGATTGCTAATCAAAGAAGTTAGATTGAGATAGAGTGATGGTTATGGATTGTTAAGTCTTGCTAATCCTTTGATCTCAACTCATGAGGTGTAAGGATTAGTCTCTTGAAGATGAGAGCTTGAGGAGAGAGAATATGATAATAATTGTGAGATAAGAATTGTGAGTATCATAATATATTATGAAGCATTCTCATTTATCAATAAAAGAAAATAAGTGATGAATAAGCATGCTTCACAAATATCTAATGGTGATTCATTAAGCATGTGTCATTATCATTTATGGTGCAATAATGATAATGATGAATCACTCTCATGACTCACAAATCTTATCCAAAGTAACCTCCTTAGTCACATCTTCTAGAAGCTTCTCGTACAATTACGAGAACTCCCCTCCAATCCGCAAAAATACGGAAAAACTTTAGACTGTAAAAAATCCAATAACCGGATACCAGTAACTGGCTTAAACCAAAGCCGACTGGTAAAAACTGTCCGAAAGTCATACGTGCGTAAACGCACGTATGCGTCCGAACCCTTGTCGTAAAACCATACGACCTCTATATCGTTTCGCCTGGAATAGGAAACTCTCTGTGTGGGACTCTAGAGACTCGACTACTACGCTGGTAGTGGGTTTAACCACAGACCGCAAGCGGCACTAGCTGTACGTAACGGTCCCCAGGTAGTTGTCGATAAGAAGGCCGATGAGAAAACCCATCCGAACTCCTACTGAGTCTGATGTGACAATCTCCATACAGTCCGGTCCGTTCGTCCAAGACTATCGCATATCGGGCCTAGGGGGGCGGCAAGCGTCAGTCCCCTAAAAGCGGTATAAGTCGTGTCGGAGGGAAGCCCATTACACCCTGAGAAACTACTGGAACCTACCAGCAAATCTCGCTTGCCCTGGCCAGGGACTTTGCGTAATGGCTCTCTGACACAGCACGATATCTACTCCCAATACCGGGAGGGACGAATCCTGTCTAACCGCCACTGCCTCCAAGTGCTCGGGACTGCACCCAACTGCTACCTGTTTGCACGACTCCTTTGAGCCGTGGTAGGTTAGCAATCTAAGAACAGTGGGACACACTCGAGGCGAAGTAGCAGTGTCAAGTCTGCGGACTACGCTGTACTCATGTCACCTGGGAACTGTTCACTGACGACTGGTATCAAACCAACCAACAGTTCCCTGTGAGTCCTGTCCGGTGTACCCGTAACCTAACGAGCACCTGTATACTATCTCCAGTACGACGTACTGACGGCTGTGGGACAGACCATCTCCCGAACTGGGATGAGAAGCGTACACACCAGTCTACTCCGGAGTATCGATGCTCTGTCTCGATAATCCAACGACCAGGGACCTGAATAAGGATGTGCTTGTAGACTACCCAGCCCCCACTAGTGTGACTGCCATCACAACGCTGGTAGACAAGCAAGATCCTAAGAGCTCTATCAATACGTACACTTACATATTAAGATAGAAAAACCAAGTAGCATACTACCATGTTTAGCAAGACTGTTATATACATGTGAATATCCCAAGCTTCCATTAAGTAATATACAAGTTAGTATGATACAGTAATGGCCTTCTAGGGCATAAACACTAACACCTAGAATCTTAACTAGAAATTTAGACGAACTAGCAATGCAAACAACTTTACATCTAAGTGAATGAGGAATACAAGCTTTGTAAACCGGTCCTTCACTTCTAAAGCTTCGTGTAGTAGTCCCTTCGCTCTAAGTAGTGAACACCCGAACTCTAGTAAGGGTTTACATGAAGAAATGAACAAACTTGCTCGAAGTCTTCGAGGCCGAAGATGATCTACATCGAGATGACTCAAGCTCATGCTACCTCTTCACTAATTGTAGATTAATGAAGCAAACACCCTAAACAAAATGGCTAATATAGTAGAGGATGATGAAGTAGGAATTGGGCTCACTTTAGATTTATTTTTCTCACAATATTTCTTCACCATTTCAAAAGCTAGCAAGCTTTTTCATGAGGAAGAAGAAGATGAAGTGAAGATGAGAATGAAACTCATGAGGTGAAAATGGCAACCATGGGTGAGTTAGTGTCATACACTAACTCATGTAGAGATTAAACCATGGGTGAGTATAATGATTAGGTTAATAAATATCTACAAGTGAAACAAAATGAGTGGACTTGGTCAATGGTTCCACAAGCTTCTACAAGCTTGTAGCCATGACAATTTCCATCCAATTTTTGAATTACTTAGATAAATATAAACCCCTCATTATATCATGTAGGGATAGCTTAGCACCTTGTGAAGGTTTTGGCAAGCATCAAACATGCTATATTGAAATTTTTGGGGTGCTAAACAAACCCTAACCAAGATCTTAACTAGAGACTTAGGGTAAACAAAGCAAGTAAACAACTTTACTTCTAAGAGTTCGGGATTACAACCTTTGTAGTCCGTTCCTTCACTTCATAAGCTCCGTGTTGAGGTCCCTCCGCCGCGATCATTATGTACCCGGACTCTAGAGAGGCTCCATGAAGAGAAAGATGCAAGCTTGCTTCCGATCTTCAATAACTAAGATGATCTACCTTGAAGAAACCCAAACCCAAGCTCTTGCTTTGCTAATCAAGTATTAGCAAAGCAAACACCCTAATCTAATAGGATAAAATAGATGAGGATGATGAAGTAGGAATTTAGCTCTCTTTTGTTTTCAATTTCTCACTCATTATCATCACTTTACAAAAAGCTAGAAAGCTTTTCATCAAGAGGAGGAAGAAGAAGAAGAAGAAGAAGCAAATCCATTTGTGATGAATAATGAAATCAAGTGTGTGGTTAGAAATGCAACCATGGGTTAAGAATGAAGACTTAACCCATGTAGAGAATTAACTATGGTAAAGGGTTTGGGTTGGGTTAAGAAATATCTACACAAAATATCACAAGTCAAAGTCAAAGCTTCAAGAAGCTTCTTGAAAGCTTCATGCAAGCTTAACCCTAATCCAAACCCTAACCACATTTAAACTCCACAAAACATGTTGCATTTGTAACCCTAACATGTTACAATATTATATATCACATATACAATATTTATTGTAACAAAATAAAATAATACAATTAACATATATCACATATATATCAATGTATTATCCAAGTGAGAAAAATAATCTTTAAGTGAGCTAAAATTAGTTAATGTAATATAATATATCAAATACATAATTATACATTAAATTATCGAATCAACACTTGATCCGATAATCCAGCTATTTCACAAATAACCGACTAATATGATCTGTATCAGTTCATCGAATCAACACTTGATCTGATGACCCGGCTATATCACATATACCGGCCGATATCACATATCGCGAGAATCTAATACGGTATCACGTACACGTATTGTTCTCGGTCCCGCACATATCACATATGTGCTCCTACATCGTTTTGCCTGAGCCAGGAAACCTCTGTGTAGGACTCTAAAGAATCGTCAATGCGCCAGCAGTAGGTGATGATCATATCTGTTGGAGATAGTGCCCTCAGAGTCAATTATTGGATCACAGGCGCGTGATTGCAATGATTGAGGGAGGACCTATCCCGGTAGGACAGTCTTACTCGAGATGATAGTATGCTATCTGGTTTACCTTTATCATCGTGTACTGCTTTAGGTGACCTGACATGTCACTATTGCACGTTGATAGAGCCCCTAGGATTCTTGCTTGACTGCCAGCAGTATGAGGGCGATCATATACGTGGGAGCTGGTAGTCTATAAGCACATCCTTAAAAGGTCCCTAGTCATAGGAGTTTCGAGACAGGGCATCGATTCTCCAGAGTAGACTAGTGTATACAGTCGAGACCCCGACGAGGGGCGGTGGCCGGTCTCACAAGCCACTGGTGTCAGTTGGTTCACCTAAGATGTATACAGGTGCTCATTGGGTTATGAGTACACCGGACAGGACTCGCCGGGAACATGCTAGTTGGTCTTATACCTGACGTCAGATAGCAGTTCCCTGGTGACATGTGTACAGGTTAGTTCATCGACCCGAGGATCGTCATTTGTCTCGTGTGAGTTCCCAATGTACTTTGATTACTACCCTACCACGGCTCAAAGGAGTCGTGCAAACAGGTTTTAGTTGGGTACAGTCCCGAGCCACATGGAGGCAGTGAGCGGATCTTCAGGGGTTCGTCTCTCCCGGTATTGGGGGTGAGGTCGCGCTGTGTCTAGGAGAGCCATTACACGAAGTCCTTGGCCAAGGCAGGAGATTTACTGGTAGGTATTCCAGTAGTATCTCAGGGTGTTCTGGGCTACACTCCGAAACGACTTGTACCGCTTTTGGGGGTCTGACTTTTACCAACCCCCTAGGCCCGCCATGCGATGCTCATAGACGAACGGACCGGACTGTACGGATATTGTCACTGACAGGCTCAGTAGGGTGTCAGGATGAGTTCGCTCATCGACGTCCCTTTTGGTCAATAGCTGGTGGCCCGTCACGTATTGGCTTATACCTCTGACGTGCTAGTGGTTAAATCCACAGCCATAGTATTGATGAGTCTTTAGAGTCCACCACACTTTCAGTTACTCAAGCTTTCGGGCGAAACGCTGTAGAGGCCGTATGGAGATTGGCAGGGTCCGATCAGATACGTGCGGTATTGCACGGATCAGGATCGGACGGTTGTACTAGAGGCCGTATAGATATATGGCAGGGTTTGATCAGATACGTGCGGTATTGCACGGATCAGGATCGGACGGATATTACTAGCCGGCTTTGGTTTAAGCCGGATCCTAGTATAGTATAGTGTAGTTTTGTCTCTTTGCATTTGTGTTCAGTGGGAATACAGATGCGGGTGTGTATGCACAGTATCGGGGTTTTCCTGTAATTTATTACGGGACCAGTTTTCTGGAGTTGCCAGTTTGCATTCTGTTCCGGCCGGTTTTCCTTTGTTCTTTCCCGGCCGGACTTTTCTGATGGAGGGGGTTATTTGCAAGTTTGCAAATAACATTTGTGGAAGGGGTATCTTGCATATTGGTGGCATCATGATAGTTTTTCATGATGAGATTCTTTTTCCTTCTTATCACTTGCTTTATGGTGATTAGAGTTGATTAGAGTTTGATGTGAGGTTGTTATCATTTCTTTAGGGTTGTGGTCACCCCCTTACTTTTACTACACTCACCTCCCTTATACATGATGCTTTCCCTCCACCATTTCCTTGGATAGGCCGGCCACAATTTGAGAGGGGAAGAAGAGAGAGGATGATTTTGTGAGGGTGGGAAAATTATCATTCATATCATTTTTCCATTGCCACCAAAATTCCCAAGTTCATTTCTCAACCTCATTCCTCCATCAAGGCAACATAACCCCAAAGAGACAAAGCACTACACATTCTACAGCAAATCTTGGGCACGTCGACTTGCCAGCTTCGTGCCCGAGTTGCCTCGGTATAGAGGCGGGAGCCCGTAAAAGATGCAGGCGATGTGGTGCCCTTCAGGTGAGGAGGCGACAACCGTAGTTTCCGCAGGAGATCGGGACGACGACGAGAAGACCGGAGGACTCGGATCACTCCGTATATCTCTAACCCGTCTTGTAATTAGCTAGGACTAGTTAATGGTTCGATCCGGGTGTTTAGTGCGCGGTGGTGCCGGTTTGCTAAGTTCGCAAAATTAAAGTTTATCACCGCTTCCGCATTTGGCCGTCGGATTGACGGCCGGGGCGCCGCCGTGCACTTACAGTGGTATCAGAGCCTCGCCATTACGTCTAGCTTTGTTTAATGTGTTTACATTTCCGATCGACCAAAATTCCAAAATCCGCGTTTTTGTTCACATCAGTTTTCTGTTGAAATTTTTTGGAGTCGAAAAATTTTTGAGGTTGTAGAAAATTGATGTACTGAAAGTCGTAAGAACACTGGAAAATTTTGGTGCCCTGATCCTTCCGTACGACCGCGAAACCGCGGCCATAAGTCCTCTTTGGCCGCGGTTCCGCCGCAGGAATGTGGATTCATGTCATCATTTTTTTGCAGTGGGCTTGTGGGCTGAAAATAGGGGTTTTGGTATACTTTGTTTGGGCCCAGATTTTCTGTGAGTGCTACAGTATTGCTTGGGGGCCCACTTGGTAAAATTCAATCGATCGGATATCTTAAACACATTATTTCACAGTATTTACATTATATCTGCGACCGTGAATGTCACTCGATCGGTAAATCCTGTCTAGCTGCTATAGCCCGGTTAGACGGATTTGCGAACGTGACTTTCATGTTGATGTTCTATGTATTGCTGTGATGTTGCGGATCGGTCATGGGGATAGCCTGGATGCAATTCTAGTACAGTTTTTGTTGTATTATGTACATTTGATATTGCGGGGCGAGCGTCCGACATGTGGACTGCCGTCACTGCCTGATTGTATTATTATTTTGGGGCACGACCAGGTTGCGGTCGATGTACCCGTTGTATGTATATTTTACTTTCTGTACAAGGATTACCTCGCGGTGGGGTGCACGGATAGCCGGGTTCTGGAGGGCAACAAGCCCGCATCTCATGGCATTGGGACGGAGGGGGCTTCACTCTAGAATTGGCGGGCTATTCGCCGCACTCGTAGGGGGTACAGGTTGACCCAGGAGGGGTGCCCAAGTTACCGGATTCCGTGAAGTGCTGGGTGGTCCATTCACGGCGCTGAAGGGGGCTGCCTCGCTTCAGGTTTTGGCGGGTAACTTGCCGCGCCCGTAGGGGTCTAGGATTTCATTGCACAGTCTATCCACACGACCAGGGGAACGTCGGGTTTCAGTAGTGGCTCTGTGAAACCCGGGGATCCCAGATATCTGTATTGTTCTGTGATGCTGTACATTTCTGTGATGTTGCATTTCTTATCATGCCTTGAGCGAAATATAATATATTGGTATATATATTAGTAGATGTTGTATATGTTTTACATCCGCGCTAGTCCAGTCCCCGCTCTGTCGTTAGTTAGCTAACCTAACGGGTAATGACGGGACCCAGTGGCGAATGCGGATGGAATATACGTACATCAGTATATTTTCGTTCTTTGTGGTGTGATCAATTGATGGGACTGCGTTGATTCGGATCAATGCAAGTTAAAACAAACCTAATCTGATGTTGTTGGAACACTTTTCAAAAAGCTGTTATTGCAAGGACGTTCACTTTTGTTTTGCATCGTGGTATTCATTTGGAATATCCTGCTCCTCAGTCGACGAGGCAAGGGCCGAGATCCCTTCACCGGGAGTGACCCCTTGGACAGAAGTTTGCGTCAGGGCATTAACTTCACTATAGCCGATTACTTTTGCTTTGCATCGTGGTATTCATTTGGAATATCCTGCACCCCATTCTACGGGGAAAGAGCCGAGATCCCTTCATCGGGAGTGACCTCTTTAGTAAAGGTTTTCGTCACTATATTTTCTAAAAAGCTATCCGTTCCTTCAACGATATCAAGTTCATTACGTTAAAGGTTTTCGCCAGAAACCATTCGTAGTCCTCCGTCGTTTCATATGGATAGTCAATAGTATTCAAGCTGTGTATGTTGGCCAAAGTAAAGGCACAGTGTTTGGTAGCTGTTGGGTATTCATATGCAGCATAGATAGATGCGTTGGTTTGGGACAGCCGTACTGCCATTTTGGCCAAAGTCAAGGGTAGGTACGGGTGGGTTCAAATTAACCTGGAGAATGACGGGTAGAACTTGACATGTGACTTATGATATGTTGGCCAAAGTCAAGGTCATAAGAGCATGGGGTAAAAATCACATCGGGAGTTTCAAAAGTACTGAAACTTGCCAGATATGCGCATACCTTCTGGAGTGTGACACCGTGAGCGGATTCCGTCATGTTATCATGCAATGATAGTTGGATCCCGATTCCAACGATGAGTTAGTTTACTCCTCGGATGACCCCGACTAATTCTTCTTTCAGGTTTGGAGGAGAATTTGAGGTACAGTGGGAGGTTTCCTGATTAGAAAAAGTGATAACCATTCTGATCTAGGATAGAGTGCACGCTGAGTGTTTCTTTTCTCTCTCTCTTTGGCAGCGACCATTGACCCGATCCTAAACTATGACTTAGTGACCAAGTTGACCGAACCTTCTTAACACTGGCTTTTGGATTGTCAGAGTTGCAAACCTCATTGCCACTCCTACTTTTACCCTTTTCTCCAGGACACCCCGTATTACTACGAACGTCCACTTCCATTGGACAAAACCATCGTATGGTTATATACGAACTCGAAGGGATTTATTCGAGGATGGTTTCTGGTTCTGGAGAAAACGAATAGGATTATTCAGTTGTCTTTTCCTTTTACCTTCTCTCTCAGATTGCGAGTACTCCTTGGCTTAGGAGATAGTACACCTATTACGCAAATTGGATAGTCTTCTTCCAAACCATAGGCAGGTGCCGACCGGTAGGGAATGAAGAAAACCAATTAGCCTAAACGGTGTGCAGAAGGTATTAAGATTAAGACAAAGCAAGGGATTAGTAAGAGGGCAAAGTAAATTGCGACTGATATTCACGACCAAACCAAATATTTCTTCGCCAATCCTAAATCACCTTTGTATTTCTCCAGGACACTCCGTATCACTACGAAGATCCACAGTTTATTGGATACTCCATCGTATGGTTATATACGAACTCGAAAGGAACTTGTTCCAGTTCGGGGATGGATTCTGGTCCAGGAGAAATAGGAATAAGGTTTATTCGGTTGTCTTTTATCTTCACCTTCTCTCGCATTGCGAGTGCTCCTAGGATTAGGACAGTACACCCATTATGCTTATTGGATAGTCTTCTTCCAAGCCATAGGCTGGTGCCGAACGGCAGGGAAGGAAGAAAACCAATTGGCCTAAATGGGTGTGCAGAAGGTAATGACTAAAGACATATAAAGGGATTTGGAGAGGTGGCAAAGAATTATACGGTTATAGTTGTGAATCTGGATAATGGTAGAGGCATTACTAGGAATACCAGGATACCCCATCGAAACATTTCAATGTTTCAGTTCAGCTGTGTACTGTTAAAAGAAAACTGATTTCCCGATTGGACACTTGCTCCAGGGTATGTATTTACCAGGTTTGATTCTCACATCTGTATGGTTTTACAGATGGTGAGTGGGAGTAAGTTATTGGGAATAGGGTAATCATCCTCATTATATCGGGATTCGTTGTAATCGGTGATATTTGAGGAGATCATCTGGGCTGTTTGCCGGTCGGCAAATATTTGGTTTTGAATATCCGCTGTTGTGCACCAATTTCAAATTGATATATCTGTACGTCTATTTTCATAGAGTGAGATATACCTTTTGATATTATGTCGATGACATTTACCTATATCAGTGGATGGTTAGGTAAGGAGCATTAAACAGCGGTGTAATTCTTCTTAACCATAAGTACAGTTTTCAACCTACGACACACAGTGAAAGAGTTGTTAGACTCAGCGGACTTATACAGAGTATTGTATGTTGTCCAGTGTCCATTAGGACAGAGGGGTTGGTCCTCATACTATATTCTGTTTACTTTTAACTTCTCTAGTTCTTAGACATGTGTTTCGTAGAAACACAGGGTCTAAGTTTTGAGGAGTTATAGGTATTTGAATAGAGTAGAGAACCAGGTGTAGCAAGTATCGGGATTCTTCAAAGTGATCGAAGATGTAGATACTTGTGTATGGTATTCAGTTGATGGTAAAGATAAAGAGAAATTGCTTCTCTTTTCAGGTTACTCATAATTGGAAGCATTCCTAAGTTGAGTAACGCTGATCGGCCTCTCTCCATTTAGTTGACATGCACTGGAGACAGCTGCATGATTTGAATCTGGTTTACATTCCATTGGCCACTCCGCAGATAAGGTGGGTAACTTCAGGCACCCGAGAGGTACTCCGGTAGCCTCAAGGACGGTGACAGGGAAGTTCTTGTTTACCCACACTTGCCATTGTTGTTGTTCCAGGCTGCGAGACCCGGCAGGAGGATGAGTATAGCGTCGTTCTAAACTAGCTTTAGAAGTGCACATCTATATGACTCTGCCAGAGGGTTGTCGTAGTCAGTAGGAGCAGCGGAAGCATTGGTGGACATCAGGCTTATGTCTATTTATAGACTAAAGCAGATGTAGCGGAGATATATCATCTATTTCTGATGTGACAGTCATAGGTTTGACTTCATCAGAATAGGGGATGGATCTGTTGAGAAGGTAGTAGGGTGTGATATCCTGGTATTTGGATGACATACACAGAGTAGGAAAAGAAACTCCTATACTACGATCGGTTATACTTTGGTCGTCACACAGTGGTTTCTCCACAAAGGACTTGGACATTATATCAGACATACTGGTTACTAGATCTATGGTTTTAGATCTAGATTTGGGTGGTTTCCCAATCAGGGTACTTTGACAGCATTCTAAGAGTATTTAGAATGGACGACTCCTGGCACGGTAGTGTAGCTGCAGGTGATGGAGTCACCCTCTCTAAAGGTGTCTTATAGACTAAAGTAGAGAGGGATGTGCATGATTGGCAGATCACTTGCTTAGGCAATTGAGTCAATCATGAGATGTCAAATACCACACCAGATGTTGTTCTTGCACTAGATGCAATAAGTTAATATTGATCCAATCCTGGAGGAACAGTCGGAAGCAGTTTTAGAACATAAGTGGATGTTCTAAGGATATGATAACGACAGCCTCATTCGGGAGGCAGTTATCATTCCAGGCTTCCAAGGTGACCTGGACGACAGGGAGGTTGTCAGAGTTATAGTTTTCCTTCTGACGAGGGGCAGAATTTTGGACAGGTGGTCCAAGGCAATACTGAGGGTGGCATGGCGCAGGATACTGATTAAGTTCAGTTGACGATACAGTCTAAGAAGTTTGGATTTGGAGTTCATTTATGAGCTAGGTCCCATCAGACATCCAGACATTCTAAGACAGGTATTGCTCATTTCGGGAGATGGCTTTCTCCGCGAACTTGAGATAGAGAGAGACATAGAAAGAAACATCAAGGCGGATCCACTCACTGAGACTATTCCTCGAACGCAATAGTTTCACAAACGGATTTTGTGAGACTGACTAGTAGAGGAGTTGGGTGTTCGGTATCACACGGGCTGTGAGTATGCGACATCGCGATAATTAGCCTTGAGTGCAAGTGGGAGATTGTTGGAGATAGTGCCCTCAGAGTCAATTATTGGATCACAGGCGCGTGATTGCAATGATTGAGGGAGGACCTATCCCGGTAGGACAGTCTTACTCGAGATGATAGTATGCTATCTGGTTTACCTTTATCATCGTGTACTGCTTTAGGTGACCTGACATGTCACTATTGCACGTTGATAGAGCCCCTAGGATTCTTTCTTGACTACCAGCAGTATGAGGGCGATCATATACGTGGGAGCTGGTAGTCTATAAGCACATCCTTAAAAGGTCCCTTGTCGTAGAAGTTTCGAGACAGGGCATCGATTCTCCAGAGTAGACTAGTGTATACAGTCGAGACTCCGACGAGGGGCGGTGGCCGGTCTCACAAGCCACTGGTGTCAGTTGGTTCACCTAAGATGTATACAGGTGCTCATTGGGTTATGAGTACACCGGACAGGACTCGCCGGGAACATGCTAGTTGGTCTTATACCTGACGTCAGATAGCAGTTCCCTGGTGACATGTGTACAGGTTAGTTCATCGACCCGAGGATCGTCATTTGTCTCGTGTGAGTTCCCACTGTACTTTGATTACTACCCTACCACGGCTCAAAGGAGTCGTGCAAACAGGTTTTAGTTGGGTACAGTCCCGAGCCACATGGAGGCAGTGAGCGGATCTTCAGGGGTTCGTCTCTCCCGGTATTGGGGGTGAGGTCGCGCTGTGTCTAGGAGAGCCATTACACGAAGTCCTTGGCCAAGGCAGGAGATTTACTGGTAGGTATTCCAGTAGTATCTCAGGGTGTTCTGGGCTACACTCCGACACGACTTGTACCCCTTTTGTGTTGGAGATAGTGCCCTCAGAGTCAATTATTGGATCACAGGTACGTGATTGCGGTGATTGAGGGAGGACCTATCCCGGTAGGACAGTCTTACTCGAGATGATAGTATGCTATCTGGTTTACCTTTATCATCGTGTACTGCTTTAGGTGACCTGACAAGTCGCTATTACACGTTGATAGAGCCCCTAGGATTCTTGCTTGACCACCAGCAGTATGAGGGCGATCATATAGGTGGGAGCTGGGAGTCTATAAGCATATCCTTAAATGGTCCCTAGTCGTGGGAGTTTCGAGATAGGGCATCGATACTCCATAGTAGACTAGTGTATACAGTCGAGACCCCGACGAGGGGCGGTGGCCGGTCTCACAAGCCACTGGTGTCAGTTGGATCACCTAAGATGTATACAGGTGCTCATTGGGTTATGAGTACACCGGACAGGACTCGCCGGGAACATGCTAGTTGGTCATATACCAGACGTCAGATGGCAGTTCCCTGGTGACATGTGTGCAGGTTAGTTCATCGACCTGGGGATCGTCATTTGTCTTGTGTGAGTTCCCACTGTACTTTGATTACTACCCTACCACGGCTCAAAGGAGTCGTGCAAACAGGTTTTAGTTGGGTACAGTCCCGAGCCACATGGAGGCAGTGAGCGTATCTTCAGGGGTTCGTCTCTCCCGGTATTGGGGGTGAGGTCGTGCTGTGTCTAGGAGAGCCATTACACGAAGCCCTCGGCCGAGGCAAGGAGATTTACTGGTAGGTACTCCAGTAGTATCTCAGGGTGTTCTGGGCTACACTCCGACACGACTTGTACCGCTTTTGGGGGTCTGACTTTTACCAACCCCCTAGGCCCGCCATGCGATGCTCATAGACGAACGGACCGGACTGCACGGATATTGTCACTGACAGGCTCAGTTGGGTGTCGGGGTGAGCTTCCTCATCGACGTCCCTTTTGGTCAATAGCTGGTGGCCCGTCACGTATTGGCATATACCTCTGACGTGCTAGTGGTTAAATCCACAGCCATAGTATTGACGAGTCTTTAGAGTCCACCACACTTACAGTTACTCAGCTTTCGGGCGAAAGGTTGTAGAGGCTGTATGGAGATATGGCAAGGTCCGATCAGATACGTGCGGTATTGCACGGATCAGGATCGGACAGTTTGTACTATAGGCCGTATTGGTATATGGCAGGGTTCGATCAGATACGTGCGGTATTGCACGGATCAGGATCGAACAGATATTACTAGCCGGCTTTGGTATAAGCCGGATCCTAGTATAGTACAGTGTAGACTTTGTCTCATTGCATTTGTATTTCGGTAGAAATACAGATGCGGGTGTGTATGCACAGTATCGGGGTTTTCCTGTAATTTATTACGGGACCAGTTTTCTGGAGTTGCCAGTTTGCTTTTAGTTTCGGCCAATTTCCATTGTTCCGTTCATTGGCCGAAGATTGGTGGAGGAGGGTTTATTTGCATTGTTGCAAATAAGCTTTTGTGGAGGGGGTCTTTGCATATTATCATGTCATGATACTTGTCCCATCCTTTGACTTGATTTCTTCATGATGGCATGACTTTTTAAGTCATCATGGTTCATGATGGTTGGACTTTGTGAGGTGATGATGGTGGTGTTGAGTGTTGAGTTTACCTTGGTGATCATTCCCTTTTGCATGATAGACTTTCCTCTCTCTCTCTTTTTTTTTGATATAGGAGAATGACTCTCTCTTTTTTGCATCAATCTCATTTGTCCCCTCCTCTCTCTAGCATGGCCGGCCTCCCCTTTGATGGGGCTGTCCAAATATTTTGGTGTGGGTTTTTGCTTCATTTCATGTTGCAAAAATCCCACAAGTTCCATCTAAAAAGCTCCAAGTTCAATCCCTCCTCCAATGGCAATTCCACAAACCTCAAATGAGACTTGCTCACTACATATTCTACAACGAACCTTGGGCACGTCGAGTAGCCGGCTTCGTGCCCGAGTTGCCTCGGCATTGAGGTGGGAGCCCGTAAACGATGTAGGCGACGTGGTGCACTTCCGGCGACGAGGAGGAGACGGACGGAGATCCCGCGAGGAGATCGGAGTGGAGATGAAGACCGGAGGACTTGGATCGTCGGTATATCTCTTTCCCATCTTCTAGTTAGCTTAGACTTAGTTTAATGGTAACGATCCGGGTGTTTAGTGCGCGGTGGTACCGATTTGCTAAGTCCGCAAAATCAAAGTTATTCACCGTTTCCGCATTCCGCCGTCGGATTGACGGCCGGGGCGCCGCCGTGCACTTACACTGGTATCAGAGCCTCGCCATTAACATAGTCTAGCTTGGTGTAATGTGTTTTTCTGTTTCGATCGATCGAATGTTCCAAAACTGCATCTTAGTTCGAATCAGTTTCTGTTGAAAATTTTTGGTCTCGAAAAATTTTTCTGGTTGTAAAATATTGATGTACTGGGAAATCTAAGGGTTCTGTAAAAATTTGACGATGTAACTCCACAGTTGGAGCGCGGATCCGCCGCGAAACCCCACCTCGTGCGGCCCTTCCGCCGCGCACTATTCACATCACATCACCAAATTTTTTCAGAGGCCTTCTGGGCTTAAAATATGGGTTTTGGAATATTAAAATTGGGCCCAGGGTTTCTGTGAGTGCTACAGTTTTGTTTGAGGGCCCACTTGTTAATTTTTGATCGATCGGAATATTTTAAACACATTTTTCACAGTATTTACATTATATCTGCGACCGTGAATGTCACTCGATCGGTAAATCCTGTCTAACTGCTATAGCCCGGTTAGACGGATTTGCGAACGTGACTTTCACGTTGATGTTCTATGTTTATGCTGTGATGTTGCGGATCGGTCGTGGGGGATAGCCTGGATGCAATGCTAGTACTATATTGTTGTATTATGTACATTTGATATTGCGGGGCGAGCGTCCGACATGTGGACTGCCGTCACTGCCTGTTTGTATTATTCTTTTGGGGCACGACCTGGTTGCGGTCGATGTACCCGGTGTATGTATATTTTACTTTCTGTACTAGGATTACCCCGCGGAGGGGTGCACGGATAGCCGGGTTCTGGAGGGCAACAAGCCCGCATCTCATGGCATTGAGACGGAGGGGGCTTCACTCTAGGATTGGCAGGCTATTCGCCGCACTCGTAGGGGGTACAGGTTGACCCAGGAGGGGTGCCCAAGTTACCGGATTCCGTGAAGTGCTGGGTGGTCCATTCACGGCGCTGAAGGGGGCTGCCTCGCTTCAGGTTTTGGCGGGTGACTTGCCGCACCCGTAGGGGTCTAGGATTTCATTGCACAGGCTATCCACACGACCAGGGGAACGTCGGGTTTCAGTAGTGGCTCTGTGAAACCCGGGGATCCCAGATATCTGTATTGTTCTGTGATGCTGTACATTTCTGTGATGTTGCATTTCTTATTCATGCCTTGAGCGAAATATAATATATTGGTATATATATTAGTAGATGTTGTATATGTTTTACATCCGCGCTAGTCCAGTCCCCGCTCTGTCGTTAGTTAGCTAACCTAACGGGTAATGACGGGACCCAGTGGCGAATGCGGATGGCATATACGTACATCAGTATATTTTCGTTCTTTGTGGTGTGATTAATTGATGGGACTGCGTTGATTCGGATCAATGCAAGTTAAACAAACCTAATCTGATGTTGTTGGAACACTTTTCAAAAGGCTGTTATTGCAAGGACGTTCACTTTTGTTTTGCATCGCGGTATTCAGTTGGAATATCCTGCTCCTCAGTCGACAAGGCAAGGGCCGAGATCCCTTCACCGGGAGTGACCCCTTGGACAAAAGTTTGCGTCGGGGCATTAACTTCACTATAGCCGATTACTTTTGCTTTGCATCGCGGTATTCTTTTGGAATATCCTGCACCCCATTCTACGGGGAAAGAGCCGAGATCCCTTCACCGGGAGTGACCTCTTTAGCAACGGTTTTCGTCACTATATTTTAAAAAGCTATCCGTTCCTTCGACGATATCAAGTTCTTTACGTTAAAGGTTTTCGCCAGAAACCATTCGTAGCCCTCCGTCGTTTCATATGGGTGGTCAATAGTATTCAAGCTGTGTATGTTGGCCAAAGTCAAGGCACAGTGATTGGTAGCTATTGGGGTATTCATATGCAGCATAGATAGATGCGTTGGTTTGGGACAGTCGTACTGCCATTTTGGCCAAAGTCAAGGGTATGTACGGGTGGATTCAAATTAACCTGGAGAATGACGGGTAGAACTTGACATGTGACTTATGATATGTTGGCCAAAGTCAAGGTCATAAGAGCATGGGGCAGAAATCACATCGGGAGTTTCAAAAGTACTGAAACTTGCCAGATATGCGCATACCTTCTGGAGTGTGATACCGTGAGCGGATTCCGTCACGTTATCGTGCGATGATAGTTGGATCCCGATTCCCACTGATGAGTTAGTTTACTCCTCGGGTGACCCCGACTAATTCTTCTTTCAGGTTTGGAGGAGAATTTGACGGTACAGTGGGAGGATTCCAGATTAGATAAATTGGTAACCATTATGATCTAGGTTAGAGTGCACGCTGAGTGTTTCTTTTCTCTCTCTCTTTGGCAGCGTCCATTGACCCGACCCTAAGACTTTTACTCAAAGACCAAGTTGACCGAACCTTCTTGAACACCGGCTTTTGGATTGTCAGAGTTGCAGACCTCATTGCCACTCCTACTTTTACCCTTTTCTCCAAGACACCCCGTATTACTACGAACGTCCACTTCCATTGGACAAAACCATCGTATGGTTAGATACGAACTCGAAAGAATTTATTCGAGGATGGTTTCAGGTTCTGGAGAAAACGGATAGGATTATTCAGTTGTCTTTTCCTTTTACCCTCTCTCAGGTTACGAGTACTCCTTGGTTTAGGGGTAGTACACCTATTACGCAAATTGGATTGTCTTCTTCCAAACCTTAGGCTGGTGCCGACCGGTAGGGAATGAAGAAAACCAATTAGCATAACAATGGTGTGCAGAAGGTATTAAGTTAAGACAAAGCAAGGGATTAGTAAGAGGGCAAAGTAAATTGCAACAGATATTCACGACCAAACCAAGTTTTTCTTCGCCAATCCTAAAATCACCTTTGTATTTCTCCAGGACACTCCGTATCACTACGAAGATCCACAGTTTATTGGATACTCCATCGTATGGTTATATACGAACTCGAAAGGAACTTGTTCCAGTTCGGGGATGGATTCTGGTCCAGGAGAAATAGGAATAAAGTACATTCAGGTGTCTTTTATCTTCACCTTCTCTCGTGTTGCGAGTGCTCCTAGGATTAGGACAGTACACCCTTTATGCTTTTTGGATAGTCTTCTTCCAAACCATAGGCTGGTGCCGAACGGTAGGGAAGGAAGAAAACCATTTGGCCTAAAGGGGTGTACAGAAGGTAAAGACTAAAGACATATAAAGGGATTTGGAGAGGTGGCAAAGAATTATACGGTTGTGAATCTGGATAATGGATGAGGCATTACTAGGAATACCAGGATACCCTACGAAACATTTCAATGTTTCAGTCTCACTGTGTACTGTTAAAGGAAAACTGATTTCCCGACTAGATACTTACTCCAGGGTATGTATTTACCAGGTATGATTCTCACATCTGTATGGTTTTACAGATGATGAGTGGGAGTAAGTTGTTGGGAATTTGGTGACTATCCTCATTATATCGGGATTCGTTGCAATCGGTGATATTTGAGGAAATCACCTGGGCTGTTTGCCAGTCGGCAAATATTTGGTTTTGAATATCCGCTGTTATGCACCAATTTCAAATCGATATATCTGTACGTTTATTTTCATAGAGTGAGATATACTTTTTGAAATTATGTCGATGACATTTACCTATACCAGTGGATGGTTAGGTAAGGAGCATTAAACATCGGTGTAATTCTTCTTAACCATAAGTACAGTTTTCAACCTACGACACACAGTGAATGAGTTATCAGACTCAAGGGACTTATACAGAGTATTGTATGTTGTCCAGTGTCTATCAGGACAGAGGGGTTGGTCCTCGTACTATATTCAGTTTACTTATGACTTCTCTAGTTTTTAGACACGTGTTTCGTGGAAACGCAGGGTCTGAATTTTGAGAAGTTATAGGTATTTGAATAAAGTAGAGAACCAGGTATTGCAAGTATCGGGATTCTTCAAAGTGATCGAAGATGTAGATACTTGTGTATGATATTCAGTTGATAGTAATGGTTAAGAGAACTTGCTTCTCTTTCAGGTTATTCATAATTGGAAGCATTTCTAAGTTGAGTAACGCTGATCGGCCTCCTTCCATTTAGTTGACATGCACCGGGGACAGCTGCATGATATGAATCTGGTTCAATTAAATCAGTGCCTCTGGTTCTATATTGGATATAGTACAGTTCATATCTTAACATTGTTAAGGTACGGGGAGTTGTCCGGTTTATGTTTAAAACCAGACATTGGACAACTCAAGGCACGTTTCTGTAATGGCTGTTTGTGGGTTGACCCAGGCTGTGACGAGGGTTGACTTTCTACCATCTGGATGAACAATAGCGATATTGTTCTAGACTCGCCACAGTTTTATTAAAAATGGATTTTTTCAGAAAACAGTAGTGGGAGTATGGTAGAACTGGAAGTGATTCCAGAACCACAAACGATTACTGAAGATTTGATAAGGAACCTAAAGATTCAATCTGGATTGACATTCCATTGGCCACTCCACAGATGAGGTGGGTAACTTCAGGCACCCGAGAGGTACTCCGGTAGCCTCAAGGACGGTGACAGGGAAGTTCTTGTTTACCCACAATTACCATTGCTGCTGTTCCAGGCTGCGAGACCCGGTGGGAGGATGAGTATAGCGTCGTTCTAAACTAGTTTTAGAAGTGTACGTCTATATGACTCTGCCAGAGGGTTGTCGTAGTCAGTGGGAGCAGCGGAAGCATTGGTGGACAAGTAGCTTATGTCTATTTATAGACTAAAGCAGATGTAGCGGAGATAAATCATCTATTTCTGACGTGACAGTCATAGGTTTGACTTCATTAGAATAGGGGATGGATCTGTTGAGAAGGTAGTAGGGTGTGATGTCATGGTATTTGGATGACATACACAGAGTAGGAAAGGAAACTCCTATACTACAATCGGTTATACTTTGGTCGTCACACAGTGGTTTCTCCACAAAGGAAATGGATTTTATATCAGACATACTGGTTACTAGATCTATGGTTTTAGATCTAGATTTGGGTGGTTTCCCAATCAGGGTACTTGACAGCATTCTAAGAGTATTTAGAATGGACGACTCCTGGCACGGTAGTGTACCTGCAGGTAATGGAGTCACCCTCTCCAAAGGTGTCTTACAGACTAAAGGGGAGAGGGACGTGCATGATTGGCAGATCACTTGCTTAGGCAATTGAGTCAATCATGAGATGTCAAGTACCACACCAGATGTTGCTCTTGCACTAGATGCAATAAGTTGATATTGATCCAATCCAGGAGAAACAGTCGGAAGCAGTTTTAGAACATAAGTGGATGTTCTAGGGATATGATAACAACAGCCTTATTCAGGAGACAGTTATCATTCCAGGCTTCCAAGGTGACATGGACGATAAGAAGGTTGTCAGAGTTATAGTTTTCCCTCTGACGGGAGGCAGTATTTTGGACAGGTGATCCAAGGCAATACTGAGGGAGGCATGGCGCAGGATACTGATTAAGTTCAGTTGACGATACAGTCTAAGAAGTTTGGATTTGGAGTTCATTTATGAGCTATGTCCCATCAGACATCCAGACACATTCTAAGACAGGTATTGCTCATTTCGGGAGATGGCTTTCTCCGCGAACTTGAGATATAGGGAGACATAGAAAGAGACATCAAGGCGGATCCACTCACTGAGGCTATTCCTCGAACGCAATAGTTTCGCAAACGGGATTTGTGAGACTGACTAGTAGAGGAGTTGGGTGTTCGATATCACACGGGCTGTGAGTATGCGACATCGCAATAATTAGCCTTGAGTGCAAGTGGGAGATTGTTGGAGATAGTGCCCTCAGAGTCAATTATTGGATCACAGGTACGTGATTGCGGTGATTGAGGGAGGACCTATCCCGGTAGGACAGTCTTACTCGAGATGATAGTATGCTATCTGGTTTACCTTTATCATCGTGTACTGCTTTAGGTGACCTGACAAGTCGCTATTACACGTTGATAGAGCCCCTAGGATTCTTGCTTGACCACCAGCAGTATGAGGGCGATCATATAGGTGGGAGCTGGGAGTCTATAAGCATATCCTTAAATGGTCCCTAGTCGTGGGAGTTTCGAGATAGGGCATCGATACTCCATAGTAGACTAGTGTATACAGTCGAGACCCCGACGAGGGGCGGTGGCCGGTCTCACAAGCCACTGGTGTCAGTTGGATCACCTAAGATGTATACAGGTGCTCATTGGGTTATGAGTACACCGGACAGGACTCGCCGGGAACATGCTAGTTGGTCATATACCAGACGTCAGATGGCAGTTCCCTGGTGACATGTGTCCAGGTTAGTTCATCGACCTGGGGATCGTCATTTGTCTTGTGTGAGTTCCCACTGTACTTTGATTACTACCCTACCCGGCTCAAAGGAGTCGTGCAAACAGGTTTTAGTTGGGTACAGTCCCGAGCCACATGGAGGCAGTGAGCGTATCTTCAGGGGTTCGTCTCTCCCGGTATTGGGGGTGAGGTCGTGCTGTGTCTAGGAGAGCCATTACACGAAGCCCTCGGCCGAGGCAAGGAGATTTACTGGTAGGTACTCCAGTAGTATCTCAGGGTGTTCTGGGCTACACTCCGACACGACTTGTACCGCTTTTGGGGGTCTGACTTTTACCAACCCCCTAGGCCCGCCATGCGATGCTCATAGACGAACGGACCGGACTGCACGGATATTGTCACTGACAGGCTCAGTTGGGTGTCGGGGTGAGCTTCCTCATCGACGTCCCTTTTGGTCAATAGCTGGTGGCCCGTCACGTATTGGCATATACCTCTGACGTGCTAGTGGTTAAATCCACAGCCATAGTATTGACGAGTCTTTAGAGTCCACCACACTTACAGTTACTCAGCTTTCGGGCGAAAGGTTGTAGAGGCCGTATGGAGATATGGCAAGGTCCGATCAGATACGTGCGGTATTGCACGGATCAGGATCGGACAGTTTGTACTATAGGCCGTATTGGTATATGGCAGGGTTCGATCAGATACGTGCGGTATTGCACGGATCAGGATCGAACAGATATTACTAGCCGGCTTTGGTATAAGCCGGATCCTAGTATAGTACAGTGTAGACTTTGTCTCATTGCATTTGTATTTCGGTAGAAATACAGATGCGGGTGTGTATGCACAGTATCGGGGTTTTCCTGTAATTTATTACGGGACCAGTTTTCTGGAGTTGCCAGTTTGCTTTTAGTTTCGGCCAATTTCCATTGTTCCGTTCATTGGCCGAAGATTGGTGGAGGAGGGTTTATTTGCATTGTTGCAAATAAGCTTTTGTGGAGGGGGTCTTTGCATATTATCATGTCATGATACTTGTCCCATCCTTTGACTTGATTTCTTCATGATGGCATGACTTTTTAAGTCATCATGGTTCATGATGGTTGGACTTTGTGAGGTGATGATGGTGGTGTTGAGTGTTGAGTTTACCTTGGTGATCATTCCCTTTTGCATGATAGACTTTCCTCTCTCTCTCTTTTTTTTTGATATAGGAGAATGACTCTCTCTTTTTTGCATCAATCTCATTTGTCCCCTCCTCTCTCTAGCATGGCCGGCCTCCCCTTTGATGGGGCTGTCCAAATATTTTGGTGTGGGTTTTTGCTTCATTTCATGTTGCAAAAATCCCACAAGTTCCATCTAAAAAGCTCCAAGTTCAATCCCTCCTCCAATGGCAATTCCACAAACCTCAAATGAGACTTGCTCACTACATATTCTACAACGAACCTTGGGCACGTCGAGTAGCCGGCTTCGTGCCCGAGTTGCCTCGGCATTGAGGTGGGAGCCCGTAAACGATGTAGGCGACGTGGTGCACTTCCGGCGACGAGGAGGAGACGGACGGAGATCCCGCGAGGAGATCGGAGTGGAGATGAAGACCGGAGGACTTGGATCGTCGGTATATCTCTTTCCCATCTTCTAGTTAGCTTAGACTTAGTTTAATGGTAACGATCCGGGTGTTTAGTGCGCGGTGGTACCGATTTGCTAAGTCCGCAAAATCAAAGTTATTCACCGTTTCCGCATTCCGCCGTCGGATTGACGGCCGGGGCGCCGCCGTGCACTTACATTTTGGGGGTCTGACTTTTACCAACCCCCTAGGCCCGCCATGCGATGCTCATAGACGAATGGACCGGACTGTACGGATATTGTCACTGACAGGCTCAGTAGGGTGTCAGGATGAGTTCGCTCATCGACGTCCCTTTTGGTCAATAGCTGGTGGCCCGTCACGTATTGGCTTATACCTCTGATGTGCTAGTGGTTAAATCCACAGCCATAGTATTGACGAGTCTTTAGAGTCCACCACACTTTCAGTTACTCAAGCTTTCGGGCGAAACGCTGTAGAGGCCGTATGGAGATATGGCAGGGTCCGATCAGATACGTGCGGTATTGCACGGATCAGGATCGGACGGTTGTACTAGAGGCCGTATAGATATATGGCAGGGTTTGATCAGATACGTGCGGTATTGCACGGATCAGGATCGGACGGATATTACTAGCCGGCTTTGGTTTAAGCCGGATCCTAGTATAGTACAGTGTAGTTTTGTCTCTTTGCATTTATGTTCAGTGGGAATACAGATGCGGGTGTGTATGCACAGTATCGGGGTTTTCCTGTAATTTATTACGGGATCAGTTTTCTGGAGTTGCCAGTTTGCATTCCGTTCCGGCCGGTTTTCCTTTGTTCTTTCCCGGTCGGACTTTTCCGATGGAGGGGGTTATTTGCAAGTTTGCAAATAACATTTGTGGAAGGGGTATCTTGCATATTGGTGGCATCATGATAGTTTTTCATGATGAGATTCTTTTTCCTTCTTATCACTTGCTTTATGATGATTAGAGTTGATTAGAGTTTGATGTGAGGTTGTTATCATTTCTTTAGGGTTGTGGTCACCCCCTTACTTTTACTACACTCACCTCCCTTATACATGATGCTTTCCCTCCACCATTTCCTTGGATAGGCCGGCCACAATTTGAGAGGGGAAGAAGAGAGAGGATGATTTTGTGAGGGTGGGAAAATTATCATTCATATCATTTTTCCATTGCCACCAAAATTCCCAAGTTCATTTCTCAACCTCATTCCTCCATCAAGGCAACATAACCCCAAAGAGACAAAGCACTATACATTCTACAGCAAATCTTGGGCACGTCGACTTGCCAGCTTCGTGCCCGAGTTGCCTCGGTATAGAGGCGGGAGCCCATAAAAGATGCAGGCGATGTGGTGCCCTTCCGGCGAGGAGGCGACAACCGGTGTTTCCGCAAGAGATCGGGACGACGACGAGAAGACCGGAGGACTCGGATCACTCGGTATATCTCTAACCTGTCTTGTAATTAGCTAGGACTAGTTAATGGTTCGATCCGGGTGTTTAGTGCGCGGTGGTGCCGGTTTGCTAAGTTCGCAAAATTAAAGTTTATCACCGCTTCCGCATTTGGCCGTCGGATTGACGGCCGGGGCGCCGCCGTGCACTTACAATATCAAACACCCACAAGCTGCAAGCGGTCAACTAAACGTAACAGCCACCCAGGTATTGAGCGATCAGAAGATCAACAAGCAACCCTGTACATTCTCCTGCGAATCCAATCAGTAACACTCCCGTACAGTCCGGTCTCTTCGTCTAATATGTCGCATATCTCGCCTAGGGGTGGTAAACGTCAGACCCCGGTAGCTTGATAAGTCGTGTCGATATGAGGTCCATAACAGTTCGAGAAACTACTGATAACACTTACCAGTAAATCTCAGCAACCCTGGCCAGGGATTTCCAGTTATAGCCAATCGAACACAGCGCAACATCAACTCCCTATACCGGGAGAGACGAAACCCCTCCTATCGCTCATTGCCTCCATGAGATTCGGGACTGTACCCAAAAGCCACCTTTTTACACGCCCACTTGGACGTGGTATGATGGAAATGAAAGCACAGTGGGAATCACAAAAGGCTCTATGACGATCTCGGGTCTACAGACTAACCTGTACCAGTGTCACCAGACAACTGCCATCTGACGTGAGGTATAATACCATCTGGGAGTTCTCGGCGAGTCCGTCCAGTGTACCCAGTCTCCACTGAGCATCCGTATACCTTCTCTGATGTCAAACACCAATGGATATGGGATCATCCATCGCCCATCATATGGGTTAAGAAGCGTATACGCTAGTCTACTCTGGTGTATCGATGCCCTGTCTCGATACACCTACGATTAGGAACATTTGAAGGATGTACTTAGTGACTACACTGTCCCCACTAGTATGATCTGCATCATAGTCCTGGTAGTCAAGTACTCATCCTAAGGGCTTTATCAACATGTAACATAGAGACAATCAGAGTATATGTTAAGATAAAGAGCAACCAGATAGCATACTATCATGTCGAGCAAGAAAGTCCTCCCTATATATGTCCAAGCATCCACTACAATATACATCGTATTTACAGTAATGGCCTCTCGGGCATACATATAACTAACAATCTCCCACTTGCACTAGGACCATCTGTTGTGGTATCGCATACCAAACAATCAGCTGTGGTTGAAGTATCTCATACTCAACCATCCCATGAAAGTCTATACTGGGAAATATGCCTTTGTGAGTGGATCCGCGCTTTTGTCCTCTGTGTCTACTATACTAACCTCGATCTCTCTGGAGATCAACCATCTCCATGATCAGGCGATACTGCCTAAGAATATGTCTGGATCTCTGATGGGACGGGGGTTCCTAGGCATAAGCCACAGCTCCATTGTCACACAATGGTAGGAACGAAGTTCATCTCATGAACTAATATATATCCAGACTGCCTCTTTGGTAGTATCCTTGGTAACGATGTATATTGCCTTTAATCGTCTAGTGTGTCACGGTATCTAGCTTGGAACTCTTCTAACATACCGTCCCTCCACTGAGGGTAAAGACAATGCCTGTGACTGACATTCAGTCTACCTTACCACCCTGGAACCATTCCAGTGATTCTCCCCAGAATCGATTGATACCATATTACTATACCTAGCGAGAATCCTAACATCCATTTAGATCTATCTCATAGACCCAAAATCCAGGATTCAGGAGGTATCACATTGATCCTATATGGAGAATCCTTGTGATAAGAGGAGATTGACCGAGCATAGCATAGTAAACTCCTTCCCTATCAAGAGTATGTCATCCACGTACTATACGAGGATCACCACCATACTCCCTACTGCCTTTTTGTATATACAAGGTTTATCTAGCATTTTGATGAAGTCAAACTCTTTGACTACCACATCAAAACAGATGTTCCAACTCCGCGATGCCCGATTTATCCCATAAAACAACTTACACACGTTTCCACTGCTCCCACTGTCTATGAAGCCCTCTGGCTGTGTACTTATAGACGCTCTCTTCCAAATCACTATTTAGAAAAGCAGTCCTGACACCCAACCGCCAGATATCGTAGTCATGGTATGTAGCAATGGCAAGTAGGATCTGGATGGACTTAAGCATAGCTTTGAAAGTCTCAACTTTTCCATGTACACCAAGTAATCTTTTCAAGATTTACTTGCTTCTGATGGGGATTTAACCCTTCAGATAAAGCAACCAAAGTCCATACTTTGTTGGTGTATAAGGATTCCATCTCAGATCGCTAAGCATTCAGCCATTCTCACAGAGTCTCCACTCTTGATGGCCTGCTCGAAACAAGTTAGGTCATCATCTCATGATGCAATACTCGCTCCCACTGTCATAGAGAAACCGAAGTATCTCTCAGGTGGATGAGGAACCCTACTAGATCAGCGGAGAGGCTGAGGTTCGTTAGAAACTATTGAATCCTTTGGTTCTACCAAATCATCAGCTGCAGTTTGTATAGCTGGAACTCTTTCCAGTTCTACCTTATGACCATTAATTTCTTCACAAGAAATTCCCTTTTTCTCAAAAAGGTGGCATGCCGAGAAATAAAATATCTTTTGTTCCTCGATTAGGTAGAAGATATTCCCTTGCGAATGCTTGGGATATCCAACAAACTTCCACAGAACTGACCTTGCCTCTAGTTTGTCCGGATTTTGCTTTTGACATAGGCCGGACAACCCCAAATCTTAACATCCTTAAGAGATGGGCTCTTCCCATACCATATCACATATGGAGTGGTAAGCATTTGATTTGGTTAGACCCTATTCAATAGGTATGCAACTTCTCAAGTGCATAACCCCAAAAGAAAATAGGCAACTCAGTAGTACTCATCATAGAGCACACAATATCTCATAGGGTGCGATTGCTCCGTCCCGATGCACCGACGTGCTGTGGTGTATACGGAGGAGTGATGCTGAGAGAGAATCTCATTCTCTTTTAGAATAGTCCAGGAATTTCGTGCAAAAGTATTCTCCTCCCTGAACATATCAAAGGACATAATACTTATACCCGTTTTGGTTCTCTACTTCTAACTTATATTCATTGAATTTCTCAAAAGGTTCAGACTTGTGTTTCAACAGGAACATATGTCCGAATCTTGAGAGATAATCAGTGAATGTAATGAAGTACAAAGAACCGGTCCTGGCATGTGTAGATAGGGGACCTTACATACATCATCATGTATCAATCCCAAGAGTTCACTAACTCTTTCTCTGTTTCCAACAAACGGAGCTGTGGTCATCTTATCTTTGTGACATGACTGGCAAGTTTCACAAGATGTAAATTCAAACAGATTTAAATATGCATCTAAATGTAACTTAGCTAGTCGGGTCCCAGTTGATATGACCTAGTCTTCAAATACCTCAAGAAGGATTCGTTCATTTTTGAACTCTTCCTCTTGTGTGTGTTCTGTACATTAAGAACTGTAGTTTGATTTAGAACGTATATGCTTTTAGATAACGTGCCTGAACCGATCAACTCTTGATATAGGAAATGTTCAAAACATTATCCATAAATACAAAATTATATCCTTCTTTACTAATAAAGAGACTGATATGATGTTGTATATCAGGTTCGGTATCTAATAACATTCGTTCAGAATCAATGTAATTGGTAATACAGGGTGATAACTGCCAACAAACTTGGCTGCAACACTTGCACCATTTCCAACTCTTGAAACTTATCACCCGTTCTCAGTTCTCTACCTGTCTGTAGCCCATGTAACATATTACATATGTGGGATCCTGATCCGGTATCTCATACCCAGGACGTAAAGGATACTGAGAAACAGTTCTCGGTAATGAACACACCCGAAGAAGATGCATCAGCATGTACTTTCTTCGTTTGGGCGGCACGGGAATTCTGGTAATCCCCTATTTCCTGCTCGGTCTTATAACAATTATAAGTTGGAGCGGGACCAACGTTCCCTAGCGCAGTATAACAAGCGGGTTAGGTCAATACATCCGTATTATTATCTTGATTAAGGAGTGATATGGTCGCTACCTGGAGAGAGAGAGAAGAAAACACTCAGCGTATGCTCTTGCAAGATTAGATTGGTTATTAATATATCTAATCAGGATGTCTCCCACTGTTTTAGTCAAATCTTCCTTCAAACCCTAAAAGGAAAGACTAGCTGGGATTAATTACAGGCTACAATTTCGCCAATCTTTCAGCCAGGCTAGTGCCGGTACTTTGAGAGAGGTTTCCCGTGCTTTCGCACGGACCTAATTAAAATAAACCTCGTTTTCCCAGGGGCGTAACTGTAAGTCCATGCTACCTCTCCCGGTACTTTCGGGAATGCGGAATTTGGTAAAAAACGATTTTTATAGAGGTGGTAACATGGACCTAAAACCCGGATCTTGGTTAAACATCTATCTAACAACCTAACTACGAGTTTCTAGCTACTCGGTTAGGGAGTTATACCTTGCTTGTCTTGAACTCCTTCATCTTCAAGCTCCGATGGTGGTCCGGATTGGCTTCTTCTCGTCGTCTCCGTACGCCGAAGATAGATCCACCTGAAAGCTCCAACCTTTGGCTCCTTCTTCGTTCTTTGAAGAAACTAGTTCACTTGGTTTGCTAAACCTTGTGAACTAGGATGAGTAGAGAAGAGTTTGTATGGGATTTTATCTATGGTTCTTGATTCTCAACTCATGAGACAAGAGAACCATAGAGTCAAGAGAGGGAGCAAGAGGTTGAGGGTGAGAGCAAAACAAGAGAGCTCAAGAACAAGAGAGAGAATGAGCAAGAAAGAATGAGCAACTCTTTTGTCTTCCACCCTCTCATAATCCAAAGTCATCATAACTCATTATACCAAATCAAGTGTTATGTGATGGTTGAAGCAACCATAACCATATCATTTCATGCACTCATTTTGCACAAATGAGCAAGCAAGCAAAAGTCTTTGCTATGAAATGATGGCTATGGTTATCATGATGGTCAACTAGTCAAGCCTAGTCAACCGGTCAACAAAGTCAACAAGTCAACAAAAGTCAACAACCATGTCACCATAATACTTAATTAATATAATAGTTAATCACATATCATATACCCATTAGGGTTGAGCAAAAAGTCAAATAGTCAATGGTCAACTGTCAACAACCCTAATGAGAATCCGTTGCCTCTGTCTCCCTATCAACTGTGCATACACACCCGCATCCGCGTTCCGAGGAACACGAATGCAAACTGGATAAATCCAATCCCAAAAGGTACACTAGGATCTGGCTTAAACCAAAGCCCGCTAGTGTAAACTGTCCGGACACTGTACGTGCACAAGTGCACGGATGTGACCGAACCCTGTCGCAAAACCATGCGACCTGTCGCAAAACCATGCGACCTCTACTCTTTTGCCTAAAGGCGAAAAGCTTTCTGTGTGGGACTCTAAAGACTCGACACTACGCTGGCAGTGGGTTTAACCACAGACCGCAAGCGGCACTAGCTGTGCGTAACGGTCCCTAGGTAATGCCGACAAGAAGACCGACGAGGCGAAACCCATCTGAACTCCTACTGAGCCTGAGTGTGACATTCTCCGTACAGTCCGGTCTGTTCGTCTGATACATCGCATGGCGGGCCTAGGGGGCGGTAAACGTCAGTCCCCCAATAGCGGTACAAGTCGTGCCGGAGCGAAGCCCAAAACACCCTGAGATAACACTGGAAGCCTACCAGTATATCTCGTTTGCCCTGGCCAGGGACTACTCGTGTAATGGCTCTCCTAGACACAGCGCGATGTCAACCCCCAATATCGGGAGAGACGAATCCTGTCTAACCGTCACTGCCTCCAAGTGCATTGGGACTGCACCGAACCACTGCCTGTTTGCACGACTCCTTTGAGCCGTGGTAGGGTAGTGATCAAAGTACAGTGGGAACACACTCGAGGCGAAGTGACAGTGTCAAGTCAGCGGACTAAGCTGTACTCATGTCACCTGGAAACTGATAACTGACGATAGGCATAATACCAACCGGTCAGTTCCCGACGAGTCCTGTCCAGTGTACCCGTAACCTAACGAGCACCCGCATGCTATCTCTAGTACGACGTACTGACGGCTGTGGGACAGACCGTCTCCCACACTGGGATGAGAAGCGCATGCGCTGGTCTACTCCGGAGTATCGATGCCCTGTCTCGATAGTCCTGCGACCAGGGACCTGCATAAGGATGTGCTTATAGATTACCCAGCCCCACTAGTGTGACGGCCATCACATCGCTGGTAATCAAGCAAAGATCCTAAGGGCTCCACTAATGTGTATAGGCGATATACAAAAATAAACACATGTACACATTGAAGTAGAAACAAACCAAGTAGCATACTACTATTTTGAGCAAGATTGTACATACAAGGTGAATATCCCAAGCTTCCATTAAGTAATATACAAACTAGTATGATACAGTAATGGCCTCTAGGGCATATACACTAACAGTAACCCCGTTGACACCTTTCTAGACACCTACTTGATCGGCTAATTGTAATGAGTAAAACTCTCCCAGGAGTAACTCTTACCCGCAACGGGTATCGAGATCCAACTATCTCATAGGAGATATGCAATCTCATTGCAAATTTCAACACTTGAAATTCCGGATAATATTTTGCCCCTAGCAGCTATATGACCTTAACATAGTCAAAAAATCATAAGTGCTAGTCAAGTTCAACCCGTCATTTCCCGATTGAATTAAACCCACCCGCACGACCCTTAACATAGTCAACAAAGTCGCACGACTACCCTAATCCAATCGCATCATATGCTTATACAGATAAGCACTAATCAGCTACCGCACACTACGCCTTAACATAGTCAACAAACGTAGCACGAATACTAATTAGTACTTATCTGAAATGACGGAGGGCTACGACGGGTTTTTAAGAAAAACCCTTTGTGTAATGAACTTGATATCGTCGTAGAATCGAGTGATTTTAAATGGAGTGTTTTTGAGGCTTTTACTAGTTTTGCTAAATAGGTCACTCCCGGTGAAGGGATCTCGGCTCTTTCCTTATCGAATAAGGTGCAGGATATTTCACAAATACCGCTGTGCAAAGCAAAACTATAGAAGCAATCAAAAGACAAACCGAGTGTGTAGCATCTGCTAGTTTCGCTAAAGAGGTCACTCCCGGTGAAGGGATCTCGGCTCTTTCCTTATCGAATAAGGTGCTGGATATTCTACAAGGAATACCGGTATGCAAAGAAACAACTAGAGCTACCTGTTTTCGAAACAAGTTTCTACAACATCTTTAGGTTTCTTTTAGTTTCATTAATCTCATTAATGAAGTCCCATTTTATTTTATTATACTTCACAAGCATCAGATATGAAACGAAATCAACAATATATAATATATATCTCATATATATAATATAAACATTCGTCTCAGGCAGTAATATGATCTCATCACAGAACATTGCAGCAGAAGAACATATATGAAATGTTGTATATACTAGGAGGTCCGTGTTTTTAATACGAGCCTATATAAAACACGGATTCAACGGTCGCGATGAATAGCCAAACCCATATCCCTAGACCCCTATGAGAGCGGCAAGTAACCCCGCCAGTTTTAGAGTTAGGAGACCCGGTCTCGACTCCTCGAGATGGTCTCCCACTGGACCCTAGAACCCGGTTACTTGTGCTCCCCGCCTTGGGTCTATCCTAATGCGGAAAAGTAAATAATATACAATGGTGATATCATCCTCAGCCCGGAAGTGCCCTAATGAAAGAATATTACATACAATGAATTTTACATGAATGAAAATGAAAAACTCTCATCTCACATAAAAACCCCGGCTATTCAAAACACGACGATCCAATATAACATATCACAACAATATA
Organism: Agapanthus africanus; assembly: GCA_030015575.1. NCBI lineage: Eukaryota > Viridiplantae > Streptophyta > Magnoliopsida > Asparagales > Amaryllidaceae > Agapanthus > Agapanthus africanus. The sequence goes on along the minus strand of JASDDO010000016.1, from coordinate 178,177,718 downwards.
GTTGGCATCACCCAGGTCCTTCATGGAGAACCTCTGTGACAAGAATCCTTTGACTGACTGTAGCATAGGAATGTCATTTCCTATTAGGAGAATGTCATCGACGTACTAGACGAGGAATACCACATTTCTCCCTACAATCTTACTGTAAATGCATGGTTCATCTGGGTTTTTGACAAAGTCGAATTCTTTGACAGTATCATCAAAGCAGATGTTCCAACTCCGCGATGCCTGCTTAAGTCCATAGATGGACTTGAGCAACTTGCACACTTTACCGCTGCTCCCACTCTGAATGAATCCCTCTGGCTGATCCATATAGACGCACTCTTCCAAATTTCCATTTAGGAAAGCCGTCTTTACGTCCATCTGCCAGATCTCATAATCGTGGAAGGCAGCAATGGCAAGAAGGATCCGAATGGATTTAAGCATGGCTACCGGAGAAAAAGTCTCGTCATAGTCCAAACCAGGTCTTTAACGAAAACCCTTTGCAACGAGCCTAGCTTTATAGGTTTCAACCTGCCCATCTACACCAATCTTCTTTCTGAAGATCCATTTGCAGCCTACGGGTTTTACCCCTTCTGGAGCAAAGTCCAAAGTCCAAACTTTGTTGGTGTACATGGACTCCATCTCGGTCCGCATTGCATCCAGCCATTTTACCGAGTCACCGCTCTGAATGGCATGCTGGAAGCTAGTAGGCTCATCATAATCTATGATGCAATCCTCTCTATCCCCGTCTATGAGAAAACCGTAGTATCTCTCGGGCGGATGAGACTGCCTACTACTCCTGCGGAGCGGCGTAGGAATGTCCGGTTCCCCTGAACCTTCTGGTTTTACTAAGGTTTCAGTAATAGCTTGTGGTTCTGGAATTTCTTCCAGTTCTATTGCGCTCCCACTTATCTGATTTTCTAAAAACTCAGTTTCCAAGAAGCGGGCATGACGAGAAACAAGGACTTTTTGCTCCTCTGCGTAATAGAAAAGATACCCCTTGGAGTTCTTTGGGTATCCCACAAACTTGCACTGTACTGAGCGTGCCTCGAGCTTATCCGCATGCTGCTTTTTTACAAAAGCCGGACATCCCCATGTCTTAAAGGATTTAAGACAGGGTTTCTTCCCACTCCACATCTGATATGGTGTGGTAGGCACTGTCTTAGTAGGAACTTGGTTAAAGAGATGTGCAGCTGTTTCCAGTGCATAACCCCAGAAAGATCGCGGTAACTCAGCCTTACTCATCATGGAATGAACCATATCTAATAGGGTTCGATTCCTTCTTTCCGATACACCGTTGTGTTGTGGTGTGTATGGAGGAGTACGCTGAGAGAGAATTCCATTCTCTTTTAAGTAGTCCAGAAACTCGGCACTCAAGTATTCACCACCTCGATCCGATCTTAGGATCTTGATACTTTTGCCTGTTTGTTTTTCTACTTCATTCTTATATTCTCGAAATTTCTCAAAGGCCTCGAACTTGTGCTTCATTAAGAAGACATGTCCAAACCTAGAGAAATCATCTGTGAAAGTAATGAAGTATGAATAACCGCTTCGCGCATGTGTAGACATTGGACCACACACGTCACTGTGTATAAGTCCCAAGAGCTCGCTCGCTCTTACTCCGTGTCCAGTGAACGGAGTTTTTGTCATCTTTCCTATGAGACAAGATTCACAAGTGGCATAAGACTGGTGTTAGTGTATATGCCCTAGAGGCCATTACTGTATCATACTAGTTTGTATATTACTTAATGGAAGCTTGGGATATTCACCTTGTATAAACAATCTTGCTCAATATAGTAGTATGCTACTTGGTTTGTTTCTACTTCAATGTGTACTTGTGTTTATTTCAGTATATCACTTATACGCATTAGTGGAGCCCTTAGGATCTTTGCTTGATTACCAGCGTTGTGATGGCAGTCACACTAGTGGGGGCTGGGTAATTTATAAGCAGATCCTTATACAGGTCCCTAGTCGCAGGACTATCGAGACAGGGCATCGATACTCCGGAGTAGACTAGCGTATGCGCTTCTCATCCCAGTATGGGAGATGGTCTGTCCCACAGCCATCAGTACGTCGTACTGGAGATAGTATACGGGTGCTCGTTGGGTTACGAGTACACTGGACAGGACTCGTCGGGAACTGACAGGTTTGTATTATACCTATCGTCAGTTATATGTTCCCAGGTGACATGAGTACAGCTTAGTCCGCTGACTTGACACTGTCACTTCGCCTCGAGTGTGTTCCCACTGTACTTTGATTACTACCCTACCACGGCTCAAAGGAGTCGTGCAAACGGGTAGTAGTTGGGTACAGTCCTGAAGCACTTGGAGGCAGTGACGGTTAGACAGGATTCGTCTCTCCCGGTATTGGGGGTTGACATCGCGCTGTGTCTAGGAGAGCCATTACACGAGTAGTCCCTGGCCAGGGCAAGCGAGATATACTGGTAGGCTTCCAGTGTTATCTCAGGGTGTTTTGGGCTTCACTCCGACACGACTTGTACCGCTATTAGGGGACTGACGTTTTACCGCCCCCTAGGCCCGACATGCGATGTATTAGACGAACAGACCGGACTGTACGGAGACTGTCACATTCAGACTCAGTAGGAGTACAGATGGGGTTTCACCTCGTCAGCCTTCTTGTCGGCATCTACCTGGGGACCGTTACGCACAGCTAGTGCCGCTTGTGGTCTGTGGTTAAACCCACTGCCAGCGTAGTGTCGAGTCTTTAGAGTCCCACACAGAGGGTATTCGCCTCTGGGCAAAACAGAGTAGAAGTCGCATGGTTTTGCGACATGGTTCGTTCTCATCGCACTTGTGCACGTTTGGAGTCCGGATGGATTTTACTGGCTGGCTCTGGTTTGAGTCAGATACTGGTATATGTTTTGGGGTTGCTTTTATCTCTCAGTATTCATGTTCCTCGGAACAAGAATGCAGGTGTGTATACACAGTTATTTGAGGAGGAGGAAGAGGATTTTCATTAGGGTTTCGGAACGGGGTGCGTATGCACAGTTGACAGTCGTCTTTTTCCAAACACTAATGGATTTATGTTATATCAATTAATAATATTAATAAAATGAAATTGTGTCATGGTTGGTTTTTTGTTGACTTGTTGACCATGGTTGACTTGTTGACCATGGTTGAAGTTTTGACCATCATCATTACAAAAGAAAGATGCTCTTTGATTCTAGCAAATTCATTTAATGTTTGAAATGATAATGTTCATTCCTAAACCTTCCATCAACCTTTTCATTTTCATTATTATTATTAATTTGATAATTCTTTTGCTTTATGTTATGGTTGCAAAAAGAAAAGAGCTCATTCTATCATTTAGCTTCTCTCTCCTCACTTCATCTTCTTCTTCCTCTAGCAAAAGGAGAACCCTTCTCATGTGTTGAGAATCCCTCTCCTTAAAAGAAAAGCACCCTTTAGACACTCTCTACTCACTCTAGGATCAAAGGTTTAGCAAGCCGAAGATTCTAGTTCTCTCTAAGTTCGAGAAAGAGCCCAAAGGTTGAACCCTCAGGTGGATCCATCTTCGACGGAAGAAGGCGACGAGAAGAGAACCATCAACCTCTACTAGGTTTCAAGAAGAAGGAGTTCAAGTTAGGTATAACCACTTTGCCGAGTAGTTAACTCTCCTTTGCATGTTTGCTAGTTTAGTTTAGAAAAGATCCCGACTTTGTTAGTCCATGTTGCCCCATGCGCTGAAAATTTGATTTTTATACCGTTTCCGCCTCCCCGTAAGAACCGGGGGTCGCAACGTGGACTTACAGTGGTATCAGAGCCTAACTAAACTTAAACTAGCTTGGTAGTGAAGTGTAACGAAGTTCGGAACCGAAAAATCCAAAAACCAAACTTTTACAAAACCCTAGTTTCTGTTAAAAATTTTTCTGGTCAAAACAAGATTTGTTATACACCTAAATTCGGCTCAGGGTTTTGTGTGAACACCCAAGAAAAAAGATCCCCTGATTCCTTCAAACCGCCGCGGTTCCGCGGCATGAGGTAGGCATTTGCCGCGGAACCGCCGCCGTTTGGGGTCCTCTCGTGATCGGGTTTTGTGCAGTGTTCTTCTGGTAGGGTTTTAGGATTTTTAAGATATATTATATGTGCCCAGATTTTCCAGAATAGAAATTTGTTTTTGGGGGCCTATAATTCCGTATTTTTTCCGAACTTCACTACACTTGGACTATATTGGTTATATCTGTGATGTTTGAATGTATTGAACGTCGGCTAATCGCTATAAGTCGATTAGTCGGGGTTATACATCTCTGTGATCTGTGTTTGATATTGGAATGTGTATATAAATGTGTTGGACTGTCGCGGGTGAATAGCCGGGGTGGATGTGAGATGAGCTTTTGTTTTTCTTTCATTCATTTGTAACATGTAAATTGATGTAATATTATTATTTGTTTGGCCGCACAACCGGGTCGGGGTTGTAGCCGTCATTGTATAATTCTTTTTACTGTTTTTGCTCCTAGGATAGACCCATGGAGGGGTGCACAAACTGCCGAGTACTTGGCGGGTAGTTTGCCGCACCCGTAGGGGTCTTAGGTGGGGTATTGGCTATTCACCGCGACCGTGTAATCCGCTTTTCGTTGCAGGCTCGAACGAATTGCGGATTCCTAGTATATCCAATGTATTCATCTGTGATCTGTAATGTCTATCATTGCTATATTTATAACTATTTAGGCGTTGCTTATGTTTTACAGCCGCGCTAGCCCAGCCCCCGCTCTGTCGTTAGTTAAGTAACCTAACGGGTGATGATGGGGCCCCGTGGCGAATGTGAATGGCATAAGCGTACGTCATATTTTGGTTGTTTTCTGCAATGGTAGGATTAAATGATGGGACGCATTAAAAGAACTAATGCAAGAATATCACGCATTAAAAGAACTAATGCAAGATAATAAACCAAGTTAAAATCGTTGGAACACTTTCGAAAAACCACTCGGTTCTTTTCAAAACTAACTTTTAAACGCGGAGCTTGAGCCACTCCTTTTAAAAGCTATCTCGTTCCATCGATTATATCAAGTTCACTACGTTCACGGTTTCGCCAAAACCATTCGTAGCCCTCCATCATTTCAGTTAAATGTACGGTAGTATTCAAGCTATGTATTTTGACCTCACGCCAAGGCATAGTGATTGGTAGCTACCGAATATTTATCTGTTGCATAGATAGAATGCGTTGGTTTGAGACAGTCGTACTGCCATTTTGGCCTACGTCAAGGGTAGGTACGAGTGGGTTCAAATTAACCAGGATAATGATGGGAAGAACTTGACATGTGACTTATGACATTTTGACCTCACGCCAAGGTCATAAGAGCATGGGGCAAAAATCCACATCGGGAGTTTCATAAGTACTGAAACTTGCTAGATTTGCATACCATTTGGAGTGTGGTGATTCTGGTAGGATTCCTTCAGTTTCGTCACGCGATGATATTTGGATCCCGATCCTACTATGAGTATATGCTACTCCTCGAGAAATTTCTCACTAAACGATCAATGCTATAAACCTAGTAGGTGCCTAGAAAGGTGTTAGCGGGGCTACGCCCCCAGGGAAAAGAGGTTATTTAATTAAGGAACTTCGCGAAAGCATTGGAAAACCTCCCTCGAAGTACCGACACTGGCCTGGCTGAACGGTTAAGCAAGTATTGTGCGGTGGGATTGATCCCGACTAATTCTTCCTTTATGGTTTGAGGAGGGATTCGAGAGACAGTGGGAGCCATCCTGTTTAGACAAATTAAAAACCACTCTAAACTTGCAAGAGCATCGTGCTAAAGTGTTTCTTCTCTCTCTCCTAATTGCAGCGACCAATCGACATGACTGGACTTAAGTTACTTCTAGATAAAAATATATTGACAGGGCCAAACTACAAAGATTGGCTCAGGAATGTCAAGATGGCAATCACTTACGACAAGCTGGGGTATCTTCTTACCACCAAAGCTCCCCCCGTCCCAAGTCCCACCTCCAGCGTCGCGGATAAGGAAATCCGTAAGACCTGGGAGATTGATAGCGCGAAGGCCAGGTGCCTCGTACTTGCCTCGATGGACAATGAACATCAGAGGAGGCACGAGAATATGGACTTGGAATCCATATTTCTTCATACAAAAGAACTGTATGGAGAGCAGTCTCGTATCGGAAGATACGAAGTGTCGAAAAAGTTATTTTCGGCAAAGTTGGCCGTCGGATCATCGGTAGCGGACCACGTGCTTAAGATGATTGGCTACATTGAGGAGCTCGCGGAACTTGGGACCACGTTGGAAAGTGAACTCTATACGGATTTAATTCTCCAGTCCCTTCCATCCACTTACGCCCAGTTTATACTGAACTTCAACTTACAAGAAAAGAAAGTTGAACTTTCAGAACTCCTCAACATGCTGAGGAGCGCAGAGGGCACCCTACAGAAAGGTAGGGAAACACCCGCTTTGTTTGTAGGAGGATCTTCTTCCTCTAGGTCCAAGGCGAAAGCCAAGGGAAAGAGGAAGAAAGCCCCCGCCAAACCAAGGGGCGGTGTTAGTAAAGTGGGTACGAAGGGAAAAGAAATGGCAACAAAGATTGCGGGGAAGCTTGTGGGAAAGGAGGAATGCTTCTATTGTCATAAGAGTGGACACTGGAAGAAAGATTGCAGGGCTTGGAAGGCCAAGACACAGGAACTGAAGCAGGTTGCGGTTTCAGCTTCAGGTGTGTATGTTATTGAAAACTGTCTTTCTATAAACTCTACTTCCTGGGTATTGGATACCGGATCAGGATCTCATATCTGTAATTCTTTGCAGGCGTTGAGAAACCGTAGGGTTTTGAAGGAAGGTGACATGACCCTCAGAGTTGCGAACGGAGCTAGCATGGATGCTAAAGCCATGGGGGACTATCACCTGGGAATGTCAGATGGGCATGTTTTGGTTTTGCGTAATTGCTTTTTTGTACCCAACGCAACTTGTAATATCATTTCTGTATCTTTAGTTTCTAAAGAAGGTTATGAATTTGCGTTTGTAAGTAATGTTGTAAACATTCACCTTAATCAAGTTCTGATTGGGTCAGGTACACTGAGCAATGGTATATACGTGTTAAACCAACCACAGATTTTTAATGTCCAGAATACACACAAAAGAAAGTCTCCAGATATCAATCAGGCTTTCTTGTGGCATTGTAGACTGGGTCACATCAATGAGAGAAGGTTGACTAAGTTACATATAGAAGGGTATTTGAATCCGTTCGAATATCAATCGTATGCCACTTGTCAATCCTGTCTCAAAGGAAAGATGACATAGACTCCGTTCACTGGACACGGAGTAAGAGCGAGCGAGCTCTTGGGACTCGTACACAGCGATGTGTGCGGTTCAATGTCTACACTTGCGCGAAGCGGTTTTTCTTACTTCATTACTTTTACGGATGATTTTTCAAGGTTCGGACATGTCTTCTTGATGAAACATAAATCCGAAGCCTTTGGAAAATTCCAGGAATATAAGAATGAGGTAGAAAAACAAACCGGCAAAAGTATCAAGATTCTAAGATCGGATCGAGGTGGAGAATACTTGAGTGCCGAGTTCCTGAACTACTTAAAAGAGAATGGAATTCTCTCTCAGCTTACTCCTCCATACACTCCGCAACATAACGGTGTATCGGAGAGACGGAACCGCACCCTATTGGATATGGTACGGTCCATGATGAGTAACGCTGAGTTACCGCGATCATTCTGGGGGTATGCGCTAGAATCGGCTGCGTACCTTTTGAACCGAGTTCTCACTAAGACTGTGCCTACCACACCATATGAGTTATGGAGTGGGAAGAAACCCTATCTTCAATATCTGAAGATCTGGGGATGTCCGGCTTTTGTCAAAAAGCAGCATGCGGACAAACTCGAGACACGCTCTGTACTGTGCAAGTTTGTGGGATACCCAAAGAACACCAGGGGGTATCTTTTCTACTACGCAGAGGAACAAAAAGTCCTTGTTTCTCGTAATGCCCACTTTCTAGAACACCAGTTCTTAGAAAAGGAAATTAGTGGGAGCGCAGTAGAACTGGAAGAAATTCCAGAACCACAAACTATTACTGAAAGCTTAGTGGAACCAGAGGGTTCAAATGAACAGGACATTCCTACGCCGCTCCGCAGAAGTAGTAGGCAGTCTCATCCGCCCGAGAGATACTACGGTTTTCTCATAGACGGGGATAGAGAGGATTGCATCATAGATTATGATGAGCCTACTAGCTTCCAGCAGGCCGTTCAGAGCGTTGACTCGGTAAAATGGCTGGATGCAATGCGGACCGAAATGGAGTCCATGTACACCAACAAAGTATGGACGTTGGACATTGCTCCAGACGGGGTAAAACCCGTAGGATGCAAGTGGATCTTCACAAGGAAGATTGGTGTAGATGGACAGGTTGAGACCTATAAAGCTAGACTTGTAGCAAAGGGTTTCCGTCAAAGACCTGGCTTGGACTATGACGAAACCTTTTCTCCAGTGGCTATGCTGAAATCCATTCGGATCCTTCTTGCCATTGCTGCCTTCCACGATTATGAGATTTGGCAGATGGACGTAAAGACCGCTTTTCTGAATGGAAATTTAGAGGAGTGTGTCTATATGGATCAGCCAGAGGGTTTCATTCAGAGTGGGAGCAGCGGAAAGGTGTGCAAGTTGCTTAAGTCCATCTATGGACTAAAGCAGGCATCGCGGAGTTGGAACATCTGTTTTGATAAGACGGTCAAGGAATTTGGCTTTATCAAAAATCCAGATGAACCATGCATCTATAGTAGATTTGTAGCGAGAACTGTAGTATTCCTCGTTTTATACGTGGATGACATTCTCTTAATAGGAAATGACATTCCTATGCTACAATCTGTCAAGGGGTTCTTGTCGCACAGGTTCTCCATGAAAGACCTGGGTGATGCCTCATACATCCTGGGGATCCGGATCCATCGTGATAGATCCAAGAGGATATTAGGACTTTCTCAGTCCAGGTACATCGACACCATAGTAAAGAGATTCAGTATGGAAGATTCCAAGCGCGGTAACCTACCGGCTTGTCATGGGATCACCCTCTCTAAAGAGATGTCTCCCAAGACTGATTTGGAGAGGGATCGCATGTCTATTATACCCTACGCTTCTGCGGTAGGCTCTATAATGTATGCGATGTTGTGTACCAGACCGGATGTAGCTTATGCACTGAGTGTAGTAAGCCGGTATCAGTCAAACCCTGGGGAGAAACACTGGATAGCGGTAAAGAACATTCTCAAGTATCTGAGAAGGACTAAGGAGATGTTCTTGGTGTATGGCGGAAAAGACCTCCAGATCGAGGCCTTTGCTGACTCCAGCTTCCAGAGTGACAAGGATGATTCCAAGTCCATGTCGGGTTTTGTCTTTACCCTCAATGGAGGGGCGGTGTGTTGGAAGAGCTCCAAACAGGAAACCGTTGCAGACTCGACTATGGAAGCGGAATATATCGCTGCATCTGATGCCGCAAAAGAAGCTGTCTGGATGAGGAAGTTCTTAAAAGAACTTCAGGTGGTTCCGTCCATTGTTGACCCAATACCTCTGTATTGCGACAACAACGGGGCTATAGCTTTAGCGAAGGAACCCAGGTCCCATCAGAGATCCAGGCACATCTTGAGGTGGTATCACCTGATCAGGGAGATCGTGGATCACAAGGAGATCGAGGTTCGGAGGGTTGCTTCAGAAGAAAACACTGCAGATCCATTCACCAAGGCACTGCCCCAGACTCAGTTCGAGCGGCTGATCGAGATGATAGGTCTTCGATACGCCAGTACATGGCCTTAGTGCAAGTGGGAGATTGTTAGTGTATATGCCCTAGAGGCCATTACTGTATCATACTAGTTTGTATATTGCTTAATGGAAGCTTGGGATATTCACCTTGTATAAACAATCTTGCTCAATATAGTAGTATGCTACTTGGTTTGTTTCTACTTCAATGTGTACTTGTGTTTATTTCAGTATATCACTTATACGCATTAGTGGAGCCCTTAGGATCTTTGCTTGATTACCAGCGTTGTGATGGCAGTCACACTAGTGGGGGCTGGGTAATCTATAAGCACATCCTTATACAGATCCCTAGTCGCAGGACTATCGAGACAGGGCATCGATACTCCGGAGTAGACTAGCGTATGCGCTTCTCATCCCAGTGTGGGAGATGGTCTGTCCCACAGCCATCAGTACGTCGTACTGGAGATAGTATACGGGTGCTCGTTGGGTTACGAGTACACTGGATAGGACTCGTCGGGAACTGACAGGTTGGTATTATACCTATCGTCAGTTATCAGTTCCCAGGTGACATGAGTACAGCTTAGTCCGCTGACTTGACACTGTCACTTCGCCTCGAGTGTGTTCCCACTGTACTTTGATTACTATCCTACCACGGCTCAAAGGAGTCGTGCAAACGGGTAGTAGTTGGGTACAGTCCCGAAGCACTTGGAGGCAGTGACGGTTAGACAGGATTCGTCTCTCCCGGTATTGGGGGTTGACATCGCGCTGTGTCTAGGAGAGCCATTACACCAGTAGTCCCTGGTCAGGGCAAGCGAGATATACTGGTAGGCTTCCAGTGTTATGTCAGGGTGTTTTGGGCTTCACTCCGACACGACTTGTACCGCTATTAGGGGACTGACGTTTTACCGCCCCCTAGGCCCGACATACGATGTATTAGACGAACAGACCGGACTGTACGGAGACTGTCACATTCAGACTCAGTAGGAGTACAGATGGGGTTTCACCTCGTCAGCCTTCTTGTCGGCATCTACCTGGGGACCGTTACGCACAGCTAGTGCCGCTTGCGGTCTGTGGTTAAACCCACTGCCAGCGTAGTGTCGAGTCTTTAGAGTCCCACACAGAGGGTATTCGCCTCTGGGCAAAACATAGTAGAAGTCACATGGTTTTGCGACAGGGTTCGTTCTCATTCGCGCACTTGTGCACGTTTGGAGTCCGGACGGATTTTACTGGCTGGCTCTGGTTTGAGTCAGATACTGGTATATGTTTTGGGGTTGCTTTTATCTCTCAGTATTCATGTTCCTCGGAACAAGAATGCAGGTGTGTATGCACAGTTATTTGAGGAGGAGGAAGAGGATTTTCATTAGGGTTTCGGAACGGGTGCGTATGCACAGTTGACAGTCGTCTTTTTCCAAACCCTAATGTATTTATGTTATATCAATTAATAATATTAATAAAATGAAATTGTGTCATGGTTGGTTTTTTGTTGACTTGTTGACCATGGTTGACTTGTTGACCATGGTTGAAGTTTTGACCATCATCATTACAAAAGAAAGATGCTCTTTGATTCTAGCAAATTCATTTAATGTTTGAAATGATAATGGTCATTCCTAAACCTTCCATCAACATTTTCATTTTCACTATTATTATTAATTTGATAATTCTTTTGCTTTATGTTATGGTTGCAAAAAGAAAAGAGCTCATTCTATCATTTAGCTTCTCTCTCCTCACTTCATCTTCTTCTTCCTCTAGCAAAAGGAGAACCCTTCTCATGTGTTGAGAATCCCTCTCCTTAAAAGAAAAGCACCCTTTAGACACTCTCTACTCACTCTAGGATCAAAGGTTTAGCAAGCCAAAGATTTTAGTTCTCTCCAAGTTCGAGAAAGAGCCCAAAGGTTGAACCCTCAGGTGGATCCATCTTCGACGGAAGAAGACGACGAGAAGAGAACCATCAACCTCTACTAGGTTTCAAGAAGAATGAGTTCAAGTTAGGTATAACCACTTTGCCGAGTAGTTAACTCTCCTTTGCATGTTTGCTAGTTTAGTTTAGAAAAGATCCCGACTTTGTTAGTCCATGTTGCCCCATGCGCTGAAAATTTGATTTTTATACCGTTTCCGCCTCCCCATAAGAACCGGGGGTCGCAACGTGGACTTACAACTGGTACTCAAACGGATCCAAGTATCCTTCTTTATGTAACTTAGTCAACCGTGTCTCATTGATGTGACCCAGTCTACAATGCCATAAGAAAGCCTGATTTAATTCTGGAGACTTTCTTTTAAGTGTGTTCTGGACACTGAATATCTGAGCTTGATTCAATACGTATATACCGTTATTTAATGTACCTGACCCAATCAGTGCTTGATTTAGGTAGATGTTTACTACATCGCTTACAAAAGCAAAATCATATCCTTCCTTAGAAAGTAAGGATACAGATATGATATTACAAGTCGCACCTGGTACATACAAACAGTCACGCAGAATCAATATCTGCCCAGTTTTCAGTCCTAGGTGATATTCCCCTACAGATACAGCATCCATGCTCATTCCGTTAGCAACCCTGAGAGTCATATCACCTTTCCTGATAACCCTACGGTTTCTCAGACCCTGTAACGAATTACAGATATGAGATCCTGATCCGGTATCCAATACCCAGGAAGTAGGGTTAGCTGACAAACAGTTCTCAATTACAAACACACTCGAAGTCGAAGCCACAACATGCTTCGAATTCTGGCTACTGGCTTTACAAGCCCTTCAATCTCTCTGCCATAGTTCATTCCCGTTACAATAGGAACATTCCTCTTTAATCATATCCAGTCCCGAAACTTTTGCCCTTCCTTTTCCTTCTTCTTCCCTGGTTTCTTTCAGGGTATAAGCGGAGGGCAGGGACTGTAGAATTAGGTCAGTACTTGACCCATTCTCCAACGTGGTCTCCAGGTCCGTGAGCTTAAAATAGCTGGTCTCTGTAAGGACGTTGCCCCCTACAGATGACCCGACAGCCAACCTCGCTTGAAGCAATTCGTTCGAGGTCTCATATCTTGCGATACGAGATTGCTCTCCATATAAAACTTTGTTATGGAGGAAGATAGAAACTGAGTCCATCTTCTCGTGCTGCCTCTGGTTTGCACCATTAACTGAGGCTAACACGAGGCACTTGGCTTTCACACAATCCTTTTCCGATGTCCTGCGGATGTGAACATCCGTGACAGGGGAAACTGGACCTGAGACAGCAGGGATTTGATTAGTTAAGAGGTGTCCCAGCTTGTCATGGGCAATGGACATCTGGACAGACCTTTGCCAGTCATAACAGTCAGGTTCAGTCATATTATTATCTAGATGTAACCTAGGTGCGGTCACAGGGTCGCTGCAATTAAGAGAGATAGAAGAAAACACTCAGCATGATGCTCTTGCAAGTTTAGAGTGGTTTTTAATTTGTCTAAACAGGATGGCTCCCACTGTTTCTCAAATCCCTCCTCAAACCATAAAGGAAGAATTAGTCGGGATCAATCCCACCGCACAATACTTGCTTAACCGTTCAGTCAGGCCTGTGTCGGTACTTCGAGGGAGGTTTTCCAACGCTTTCGCGAAATTCCTTAATTAAAGAACCTCTTTTCCCTGGGGGCGTAGCCCCGCTAACACCTTTCTAGGCACCTACTAGGTTTATAGCATTGATCGTTTAGTGAGAAATTTCCCGAGGAGTAGCATATACTCACAGTAGGATCGGGATCCAAATATCATCGCGTGACGAAACTGAAGGAATCTTACCAGAATCATCACACTCCAAATGGTATGCAAATCTAGCAAGTTTCAGTACTTATGAAACTCCCGATGTGGATTTTTGCCCCATGCTCTTATGACCTTGACTAAGGCTAACAAATCATAAGTCACATGTCAAGTTCTACCCGTCGTTGTGCAGGTTAATTTGAACCCATCCGTATATACCTTTGACTATGGCCAACAAAGTAATACGACTGTCCCAAACCAACGCATCTATCTATGCAACATATGAGTATCCACCAGCTACCAATCACTGTGTCTTGACTAAGGCCAACAAACACAACTTGAATACTGTTGAATATTTATATGAAACGACGGAGGGCTACAAATGGTTTTGGCGAAACCGTGAACGTAGTGAACTTGATTTAGTCGATAGAACGAGATAGCTTTTAAATGGAGTGGCTCAAACTCCGCATTTTAAAAGTTTGTTTTGAAAAGAACCAAGTGGTTTTTCGAAAGTGTTCCAACAACTTATACTTGGTTTATTTTCTTGCATTAGTTCTTTTAATGCATGTTTTGCTTGCATTAGTTCTTTTAATGCGTGATATTCTTGCATTAGTTCTTTTAATGCGTCCCATCATTTAATCCTACCATTGCAGAAAACAACCAAAATATGACGTACGCTTATGCCATTCGCATTCGCCACTGGGCCCCGTCATTACCCGTTAGGTTACTTAACTAACGACAGAGCGGGGGCTGGGCTAGCGCGTCTGTAAAACATAAGCAACGCCTAAATAATATCATATATAGATATACTGCAATGATAAACATTTCAGATCACAGATGAATACATTGGATATACTAGGAATCTGTAATTCGTACGAGCCTGTAACGAAAGACAGATTACACGGTCGCGGTGAATAGCCAATACCCCACCCAAGACCCCTACGGGTGCGGCAAAATACCCGCCAAGTACCCGAAGCGTAGCAACCTCCCTCATCTCCATGAGTAGGCCACTCGACACTTCGGCATACCCGGTAGTTTGTGCACCCCCTTCATGGGTCTATCCTAGGAGCAGAAACAGTAAAAAGAAATTATACAATGACGGCTACAACCCCGACCCGGTTGTGCGGCCATACAAATAATTATTACATCAATTTACAAATTTACATGAATTGAAAGAAAAGAAAACTCTCGTCTCACAACCCCCGGCTATTCACCCGCGACAATCCAACATATTCATATACACATTCCAGCAACATTACAGATCACAGATTTGTATAACCCCCACTAATCGACATATAGCGATTAGTAGACGTTCAATACAAATATCACATTACAGAAAAACCCGTTAGCTTAAGTCTTTTAGAAGTTCGATCAAAAATACGGATTTTCGGGACCCCAAAAATAAAATTTTCGTTCTGGAAAATCTGGGCAGAAAATATATATTCCAAAAATCCCAAAATACCCCTGCAAGTACACTGTAGCAAAGAAACACCAGAGAAGGGCCAAGGAGGCCGCGGAACCGCGGTAATAGCAAGCTATTGCCGCGTTTCCGCAGTCGTTTAGGGGGAACTCTTGGTGCTTTTTCTACAGTAGCTTTTAAAAACCCTGAGCCGATTTTAGAGATGAAAATAATCAACTTTTGAACAGTATAAAAATCGACAGAAAGTTCGAATTTCGAGGTTCGTTTTCGGGACTTTTTCTTTGATCGATCTTCTAGTTACTTGCTAACATGTTAGATAGAGTTTAACTAGGCTCTGATACCACTGTAAGTCCATGCTACCTCTCCCGGTACTTTCGGGAATGCGGAATTTGGTAAAAAACGATTTTTATAGAGGTGGTAACATGGACCTAAAACCCGGATCTTGGTTAAACATCTATCTAACAACCTAACTACGAGTTTCTAGCTACTCGGTTAGGGGGTTATACCTTGCTTGTCTTGAACTCCTTCGTCTTCAAGCTCCGATGGTGGTCCGGATTGGCTTCTTCTCGTCGTCTCCGTACGCCGAAGATAGATCCACCTGAAAGCTCCAACCTTTGGCTCCTTCTTCATTCTTTGAAGAAACTAGTTCACCTGTTTTGCTAAACCTTGTGAACTAGGATGAGTAGAGAAGAGTTTGTATGGGATTTTATCTATGGTTCTTGATTCTCAACTCATGAGACAAGAGAACCATAGAGTCAAGAGAGGGAGCAAGAGGTTGAGGGTAAGAGCAAAACAAGAGAGCTCAAGAACAAGAGAGAGAATGAGAAAGAAAGAATGAGCAACTCTTTTGTCTTCCACCCTCTCATAATCCAAAGTCATCATAACTCATTATACCAAATCAAGTGTTATGTGATGGTTGAAGCAACCATAACCATATCATTTCATGCACTCATTTTGCACAAATGAGCAAGCAAGCAAAAGTCTTTGCCATGAAATGATGGCTATGGTTATCATGATGGTCAACTAGTCAAGCCTAGTCAACCGGTCAACAAAGTCAACAAGTCAACAAAAGTCAACAAGTCAACAAAGTCAACAAAAGTCAACAACCATGTCACCATAATACTTAATTAATATAATAGTTAATCACATATCATATACCCATTAGGGTTGAGCAAAAAGTCAAATAGTCAACGGTCAACTGTCAACAACCCTAATGAGAATCCGCTGCCTCTGTTTCCCTATCAACTGTGCATACACACCCGCATCCGCGTTCCGAGGAACACGAATGCAAACTGGATAAATCCAATCCCAAAAGGTACACTGAGATCTGGCTTAAACTAAAGCCCGCTAGTGTAAACTGTCCGGACACTGTACGTGCACAAGTGCACGGATGTGACCGAACCCTGTCGCAAAACCATGCGACCTGTCGCAAAACCATGCGACCTCTACTCTTTTGCCTAAAGGCGAAAAGCTTTCTGTGTGGGACTCTAAAGACTCGACACTACGCTGGCAGTGGGTTTAACCACAGACCGCAAGCGGCACTAGCTGTGCGTAACGGTCCCCAGGTAATGCCGACAAGAAGACCGACGAGGCGAAACCCATCTGAACTCCTACTGAGCCTGAATGTGACATTCTCCGTACAGTCCGGTTTGTTCGTCTGATACATCGCATGGCGGGCCTAGGGGGCGGTAAACGTCAGTCCCCCAATAGCGGTACAAGTCGTGCCGGAGCGAAGCCCAAAACACCCTGAGATAACACTGGAAGCCTACCAGTATATCTCGTTTGCCCTGGCCAGGGACTACTCGTGTAATGGCTCTCCTAGACACAGCGCGATGTCAACTCCCAATACCGGGAGAGACGAATCCTGTCTAACCGTCACTGCCTCCAAGTGCTTCGGGACTGCACCCAACCACTACCTGTTTGCACGACTCCTTTGAGCCGTGGTAGGGTAGTGATCAAAGTACAGTGGGAACACACTCGAGGCGAAGTGACAGTGTCAAGTCAGCGGACTAAGCTGTACTCATGTCACCTGGGAACTGATAACTGACGATAGGCATAATACCAACCGGTCAGTTCCCGACGAGTCCTGTCCAGTGTACCCGTAACCTAACGAGCACCCGCATGCTATCTCTAGTACGACGTACTGACAGCTGTGGGACAGACCGTCTCCCACACTGGGATGAGAAGCACATGCGCTGGTCTACTCCGGAGTATCGATGCCCTGTCTCGATAGTCCTGCGACCAGGGACCTGCATAAGGATGTGCTTATAGATTACCCAGCCCCACTACTGTGACGGCCATCACATCGCTGGTAATCAAGCAAAGATCCTAAGGGCTCCACTAATGTGTATAGGCGATATACAAAAATAAACACATGTACACATTGAAGTAGAAACAAACCAAGTAGCATACTACTATTTTGAGCAAAATTGTACATACAAGGTGAATATCCCAAGCTTCCATTAAGTAATATACAAACTAGTATGATACAGTAATGGCCTCTAGGGCATATACACTAACAGTAACCCCATTGACACCTTTCTAGACACCTACTTGATCGGCTAATTGTAATGAGTAAAACTCTCCCAGGAGTAACTCTTACCCGCAACGGGTATCGAGATCCAACTATCTCATAGGAGATATGCAATCTCATTGCAAATTTCAACACTTGAAATTCCGGATAATATTTTGCCCTTAGCAGCTATATGACCTTAACATAGTCAAAAAATCATAAGTGCTAGTCAAATTCAACCCGTCATTTCCCGATTGAATTAAACCCACCCGCACGACCCTTAACATAGTCAACAAAGTCGCACGACTACCCTAATCCAATCGCATCATATGCTTATACAGATAAGCACTAATCAGCTACCGCACACTACGCCTTAACATAGTCAACAAACGTAGCACGAATACTAATTAGTACTTATCTGAAATGACGGAGGGCTACGACAGGTTTTAAAGAAAAACCCTTTGTGTAATGAACTTGATATCGTCGTAGAATCGA
Organism: Agapanthus africanus; assembly: GCA_030015575.1. Lineage (NCBI taxonomy): Eukaryota > Viridiplantae > Streptophyta > Magnoliopsida > Asparagales > Amaryllidaceae > Agapanthus > Agapanthus africanus. Next base: position 178,159,882 of record JASDDO010000016.1, on the reverse strand, counting down.
GTGATTTTAAATGGAGTGTTTTTGAGGCTTTTACTAGTTTTGCTAAATAGGTCACTCCCGGTGAAGGGATCTCGGCTCTTTCCTTATCGAATAAGGTGCAGGATATTTCACAAATACCGCTGTGCAAAGCAAAACTATAGAAGCAATCAAAAGACAAACCGAGTGTGTAGCATCTGCTAGTTTCGCTAAAGAGGTCACTCCCGGTGAAGGGATCTCGGCTCTTTCCTTATCGAATAAGGTGCTGGATATTCTACAAGGAATACCGGTATGCAAAGAAACAACTAGAGCTACCTGTTTTCGAAACAAGTTTCTACAACATCTTTAGGTTTCTTTTAGTTTCATTAATCTCATTAATGAAGTCCCATTTTATTTTATTATGCTTCACAAGCATCAGATATGAAACGAAATCAACAATATATAATATATATCTCATATATATAATATAAACATTCGTCTCAGGCAGTAATATGATCTCATCACAGAACATTGCAGCAGAAGAACATATATGAAATGTTGTATATACTAGGAGGTCCGTGTTTTTAATACGAGCCTATATAAAACACGGATTCAACGGTCGCGATGAATAGCCAAACCCATATCCCTAGACTCCTATGAGAGCGGCAAGTAACCCCGCCAGTTTTAGAGTTAGGAGCCCGGTCTCGACTCCTCGAGATGGTCTCCCACTGGACCCTAGAACCCGGTTACTTGTGCTCCCCGCCTTGGGTCTATCCTAATGCGGAAAAGTAAATAATATACAATGGTGATATCATCCTCAGCCCGGAAGTGCCCTAATGAAAGAATATTACATACAATGAATTTTACATGAATGAAAATGAAAAACTCTCATCTCACATAAAAACCCCGGCTATTCAAAACACGACGATCCAATATAACATATCACAGCAACACATAATATCTCATATCATCAACGTAAGTAAATATGCGTATCCCAGTTGTCGTTGACATATAGCACCGAAACCGGCGATACACCACATATTACACTTACGGTCACAGAAAAAAAGTGTAAAACTACAACAGTTGGAATCCGCGACCACCTTAGACATCATAAATCCAACGTATCTCATTCTTTGGATTTCATGCCTAACCAAATGAATTTCTTAGACATCGCATGCCTAACAATTATAAACCCTGCATTTTAGTCTCAATCTTGAAAACACTTCTCAACATCTAGTCGGGCAATTCAACAAGATTCCCGATATTCTGATCGAATGCTCGTTGGAAACTTTAGTAGATGGCCACACCCCCCGATACCGTCGACGAAGTGCACTAAGGCGGAACACCACTGCCGCGAGCACCCGAACGGATGCTTTTGGCGACGTGGTTCTCCTACAGTCACTTGGTCGGGGTTATGGGGCGTGGCTATCTATTAAGTTTACCCGGCGAGTATCCGCATACGCTACATGATTGCGACAGACTTTTGATCGCATCAAAATCCCGTGGCAACCGATCAAATGAGACTAAACTGCTAGATTTATAACATTCAAATTAGTTATCTCATAACTACTTGTGGATTCCAAATATTGTATCACATTCCAGATAAATAGACAATGTTAAACTTTTCATTCGAATAAACAAACACCCAAGATTTCTCAAATAGCTCAACACTTGAGCGGAGTTCAAAAAGTCCCAGAACATGTCACAGCCGCTATGAACTAGCCGTAGAAGGGTCAAATCAACGCCTCACATGTGGCAACGCTAAACCACCACAAACCAAATGGTTCAGTAGCGGTTTTGATGGTCACATAATCGAGTTAAGGTTACGAGAGGGTCCACAAATTCGCTTGCATGATTTTCTGAAAGTTTTAAACTCAGGAAAAATCCAACAATTGAAAGTTTTCCGACAGGGGAAAAAGTGAGTTATTGATATCCGTTCGAACTTTTTAACACGTTCTAAATTACCCGGAAAAACTTAAACGAAGTTAAACTTTCCGATCGAATCAACGAGTTCCCAATATTTCCCAGAAAGCTCAACACTTGAGCAGAATTAAAAATTCCTGGAATTATGAAAAAGTACCCAAGAATATTACCCTGAAATATTAGCCCCTAACTCCTAAAGTTGGCCGCGGAACCGCCGCCAAACGCATGGTTTGGCCGCGGTTCCGCGGTCTCTTGAGTGAGTTATGGCTTCATACTTCATAGTAATCCTTAGAATTCCTTGCATGATTTTCTGAGTATTTTTAATATGTTAGTGTATATGCCCTAGAGGCCATTACTGTATCATACTAGCTTGTATATTACTTAATGGAAGCTTGGGATATTCACAGTTGTATAGACAATCTTTCTCAAAATGGTAGTATGCTACTTGGTTTGTTTCTACTTCAATATGTGCATGTGTTTCTTTTAGCATATCGCTTATACATTTTAGTAGAGCCCTTAGGATCTTTGCTTGATTACCAGCGTTGTGATGGCAGTCATACTTATGGGGGCTGGGTAATCTATAAGCACATCCTTAGACAGGTCCCTAGTCGTAGGACTATCGAGACAGGGCATCGATACTCCGGAGTAGACTAGCGTATGCGCTTCTCATCCCAGCGGAGGAGATGGTCTGTCCCACAGCCATCAATACGTCGTACTGGAGATAGTATGCGGGTGCTCGTTAGGTTACGAGTACACTGGACAGGACTCGTCGGGAACTGTTGGTTGGTATTATACCTATCGTCAGTTATCAGTTCCCGGGTGACATGAGTACAGCTTAGTCCGCTGACTTGACACTGTCACTTCGCCTCGAGTGTGTTCCCACTGTACTTAGATTACTACCCTACCATGGCTCAAAGGAGTCGTGCAAACAGGTAGTAGTTGGGTGCAGTCCCGAAGCACTTGGAGGCAGTGACGGTTAGACAGGATTCGTCTCTCCCGGTATTGGGGGTTGACATCGCGCTGTGTCTAGGAGAGCCATTACACGAGTAGTCCCTGGCCAGGGCAAGCGAGATATACTGGTAGGTTTCCAGTGTTATCTCAGGGTGTTTTGGGCTACACTCCGACACGACTTGTACCGCTATTAGGGGACTGGCGTTCACCACCCCCCTAGGCCCGCCATGCGATGTATCAGACGAACAGACCGGACTGTACGGAGATTGTCACATACAGGCTCAGTAGGAGTTCGGATGGGTTTACCTCATCGGCCTTCTTATCGACATCTACCTGGGGACCGTTACGTACAGCTAGTGCCGCTTGCGGTCTGTGGTTAAACCCACTGCCAGCGTAGTGTCGGGTCTTTAGAGTCCCACATAGAGAGTTTCCCTGCACTGAGAGAAACGTGTAGAGGCCGTATGGTTTTACGGCAGGGCTACGATCACTTACGTGCACTTGTGTGCGTATGCTGTTCGGGCAGGCAATACTAGTGGGCTTTGGTTTAATCCGGATCCTAGTATTGCACGAATGGATTTGTTTTGTCTACTGTGCATGCGCATTCTACGGAATGCGGATGCAGGTGTGTATGCACAGTTTCGAGGAGCGATGAAGGAGGAGGTGCCTCATTAGGGTTTTGGCAGTTGGTTCGGCCAAAACCGTTATGTGGCAGGCTCATTAGGGTTTTGGCAATTCATTTGGTCAAAACCATTATGAGCCGGAGACATTGTTCACTAATCCTTTTAGTGATAGTTTAGTGATGGCTAATTGCATTGACCATTTGACCACAATGACCTCTCTTAACTTTGTTGACCCGTTGACCGGAGTTGACCATTGACCTTCATGAGAGGTCTACACTCTTCTTTGGATTTCTTTTTCTTTTGTGAGAGGCGGCACAACTATCCACCTGCACAACAAGAACTGACTTGCTGGGAAAAACAAAACCTAACTTGTTTCCTCACGGTAGTCCACAGACGCCTAGCACGTAATCAACCAATCCGTGCCCAGGAGAACGTCAAATCCAACATCTCTAGAAGGATCAAACGACGGACGAATCTCTATCTCCTATCCGATTGGCACACAACTGAAATACGTGTCGCACAACAAAAGAATCGCTGACAGAAGTTAAAACAACAACTACGACTAATCTACCCAACCACGGTACAAGCATGAAAAACAAACGGATACACCAAAAGAACAAGCGAATTAAGGATACCTGAGAACTCCACATTGGACGTCTGCGCGTCCCGATGAGTAGAAGCAAACTCCTGTGTCTGCCCTCTACTCGCAGCTGGATGAACTCCCCTGGTAGACTGAGCCCTCTTAGCAAATCTTCCACGTCCACGGCCTCTCTGAAAACGATCATGACGAGGTGCTAAGGAACAATCCCTGACGAAGTGCTGAAGGCTTCCGCATCGAAAGCATCCACGCGCTGACTGCTGACCATCCTGAGGATGAGAGCTGAATGACTGTCCTCGTCCTAAGCCTCTGCTACTCCCGCGACGGCCACGAAATCTGTCCCGACGACCAAACCTCTGTCTCTGGGCCGGTACACTGGTACGAGTCCTCCACTGTCCTGGAACTCTCTGAGCCTCTGGAATATGCGCCTCATCAACTGGAGCTGCAACTACTGGTGCTATGTAGGTGACGGACTGCTGCATGCTGACCGCAAGTGACAACTGAGTAACAGGGGTGACAACCTCCTGTCGTAGCTCCCGAACGACATCAACCAAAGAACTCATCGTCTGGCGGAAATCCTGCATCTCTGCCAAAAGTCTATCCATAGTATATGTCGTAGGCTGATCCGTCTGCACCTGTGCAACTAGAGTGCCATCTTGGTCAGTACTCGTCTCACTCGAGCCAACTCTGACCTCGGCCCTCGCTGCATCACTCTGAGTCCCCATAGTCATCGGCGGCAAGGCTATAAATAGATATAAGATTCGATGAGAATAAGGAAATCGAATCTCAAGGATAGGAATCATCAAGGAAGGAATTTCAAACAATTTGTACTTAGGTCACTTAATGCAAGGTACCGCACCGTGGGTATGCTGCAGACATACACACACTACGTTACTCTGCTTAAGCTACCTACTCCATCATACTAAGGTCATCCTACACTCCGAAAGGTAAAACCTAGCGCTCTGATACCAACTTTGTCACGACCAAAAAATTGGCCCGTGACGGCCCTAATACTACGCAACGCCTAAAGACGTAGCGCAGTAAAAGAAAGCCAAAACCCAGAAATCTAAACCATATAAATACGGAAAAGAAAATAATAGAGAGAAAGCTGTAGAGAAAAGACAACAAACCCATAAATAATATACAGTAACGTCCTCACCAAGTCTCTAAGTCAATAACATAATAATAGATGGAGAGTACAAGATACAACGAATGTACAATACAAAATACAGATGACCACCAAAACCCACCTAAGCAAAATAGTACTGTGAGCTGATGCGGTATCTGTAGCAAAAGATGATAGCTGAAACGCTGAATAGTCTTCCTCGACTACTCTGGGGAACAACCTGAAACACCTGTGGCACAACGGGGGTGAGTTGCCAACTCGTGAATAGTAGATAACATATGCAGGTAATCGCAGGAATGCACGTACAGCATGAATCTAAGATATGCGATTACAGTAATAACATGTCATCCAAATGCTGAATAAAGGTAAGTACACTAGCAGGTACAATCAATATGTGAAACAACAGTAACATGACAATAATATGCAATAACCATGCAATAGGGATATGAGAATGTAAATATGCAACTATCATAAGGGTACACTAACAGGTACTACCAATATATGAATCTGTGCATAAAATAGATAAGTGTGAGGTATAGGGTGGAATATGTCATTTCCACGGAAACCTGACATCGTGGTAGGATCACAATCCATCAAGACACTCAAATCCAAAATCCTCAAATCAGCCCCCAAATTGGGCTCTCACATCGTATAAGTCTCACATCACCTCAATGTTCAATATCGAGTAATTCTCTATATCTCGAATGTACAAATCTACAATCTCTTTCATATCCATTATCCAATCTCAATGAATCACATATATCCCAAGTCGAATCTCAAGTAAGTTTCTAACATCCTAAGGTATATATATTTACAGAAATAAATATGATGGGGGCAATACACATATATTACCATCCCATTCCACTAATATTGGTGTAAGGGTATATATAACAACGGCTAATCCCCTGTTATATATACAAAGGTATTAAAAGAAATATCAAGAAAACAATGTGCCAAGCATCGACACAGAAATCCTGATAGGTACGTATCATACGCTGTCCCGAAAGCACGAGTGCCTAGCTCTGACCCTCGCCTTTCACGTATGCTTACTTACAAGACTCCGGTCGGTATCCCCAAGATAACCGCCGAGTAAAAGGTAATATCACCGGACGGTATGGTTCCCCTGACAGGCTCACCGTCTAACAAATCCAGCGATCCGTTCTCGCCCCGGGGTACCTCCGGGCCCCACCATGTACCCTCATGCGGCCTCTACGCCTCCTCGCATGGGGTATAAATAATCAGCACCGATAAAACCCATGGTGGATGCGCAAATATCATATCAAGGAAACCGGGTTTTTCAATGTATGCATTATAAGTCTACGGTAGCGCCCCGGCAGTCTACAGACGCCAAATGCGGAACAAAAAACTTTTAAACTGGCGCTATCGTATGCTTTAACCCGGATCTTCCATTATTGCTAAACTAACAAACAGTAAAGAGTGTAGAAAGATTGTACCGAACGATCCGAGTCCTTCGTTCTTCAACCATCATCCCACGCTCCGTTGCGGCTGCTCCGATCTCGTCGATCTCCGATATCCTCGTCGAGGTGGCACCACATCACTGATTCTTTAAACGGGCTCCCGCCTCTGACTCGAGGCAACTCGATCGTCAGGTTTGCTAAAAGAGACGACCAAGAATGATGTAGAGAATGAGTAGATGACTTTGTCTCACTTCGTCCAAATCCGTGGACGATCGGTTAATGAAGTTGCCGAGGAAATTGGGTGATGGAAAGAAATGAAGTAATGAAATTTCCATGCACCCAAATACTATCATATCTTTTCTACAAAATTAATCAAGCAAGCAAGTGAGGGAGGAGAGAGAGGGCCGGCCATATTTAAGCAAGGAGGGAGGTGATGGTAGGAGGAGGGAGGTGACCATAGCATGTAACCTTATCATGACAAAAGATCTTAAGCAATCCAAAAAACCATAATGAAAACAATGACTCATATAACCTAGTCATCAAGTCTTTAATGCATCCAATTAGAACACAACACCAATTAGCCTAGTCACCTCATCTAGAATCTTCTAGAACACTGACTCACCTCAACTGAAGAAAAGATAAATCCGTCTTTAACCGAATGTTAAAAGTCGGCTGATAGAAAACTGGAAACTGGCAACTTCCAAAAGTGATCCTGAAACGACTTTCAGGATAACCCCGAAACTGTATAAATATACCCGCATTTGTATTACGACCGAATACAAATGCAACTGAGACAAAGATATTATACCTACTCAATATAATACTCGGATCCGGCTTAAACCAAAGCCGACGAGTATCATCTGTCCGAAAACCGACACGTGCGTAAACGCACGTGCATTTTCCGAACCCTGCCATAAAACCATACGGCCTCTACAACGTTTCGCCCGAACTTGGGAAACTGTCTGTGGGGGACTCTAATGACTCGTCAGTACCCTGGCAGTGGGTTTAACCACAAACCGTCAGTGGCACTAGCAATGCGTAACGGCTGCCCACGGACTGACCTCAAGGGAGACCGATGAGCGCACTCAAGGGAGGCCGATGAGCGAACTCATCCAGAAACCCTACTGAGCCTAACAGTGACGATGTATATACAGTCCGGTCCGTTGGTCAATGAGTATCGCATATCCGCCTAGGGGGCTAGTAACGTCAGACCCCCATTAGCAGTATAAGTCGTGTCGGAGTGAAGCCCAATAACACCCTGAGATACTACTGGAGTACCTACCAGTAATTCTCCTGCCACGGCCGTGGGCTTTGTGTAATGGCTCTCCTAGACACAGCACGATCTCGCCCCCAATACCGGGAGAGACGAATCCCCTGCCGATCCGCTCACGTGCCTCCATATGGCTCGGGACTGTACCCAAAAACTACCTGTTTGCACGACTCCTTTGAGCCGTGGTAGGGTAGAAATCAAAGCACAGTGGGAACTCACACGAGACAAATGACGACCTCAGGTCGATGAACTAACCTGTACACATGTCACCAGGGAACTGCTATCTGACGATAGATATAATACTAACTAGCAGATTCCCGGCGAGTCCTGTCCGGTGTACTCATAACCCAATGAGCACCTGTATACATCTTAGGTGATCCAACTGACACCAGTGGCTTATGAGAACGGCCACCGCCCCTCATCGGGGTCTCGACTGTATACACTAGTCTACTCCGGAGTATCGATGCCCTGTCTCGAAACTCCCACGACTAGGGACCACAATTAAGGATATGCGTATAAACTACCCAACTCTCACGTATATGATCGCCATCATACTGTTGGTAGTAAAGCAAGATCCTAAGGGCTCTATCAAAGTGTAACATGCAATCAGTCACCTGAACATGTACACGACTGATAAAGGCAAACCAGATAGCATACTATCATCTCGAGTAAGACTGTTCTACCGGTATAGGTCCTCCGCAATCATTGCAATCACGTACCTGCGATCCAATAATTGACTATGAGGGCACTATCTCCAACAATCTCCCACTTGCACTCAAGGCTAATATTGCGATGTCGACTACTCACAGCCCGTGTGAAACCGAACATCCAACTCCTCTACTAATCAGTTCACAAAGCCCGTTTGTAAAACTATTGTGTTCGAGAAATAGCCTCGGTGAATGGATCCGCCTAGAAGTTTCTTTCTGAATCTCTCTTAATCTCAAGTTCGCGGAGAAAGCCATCTCCCGAATTGAGTAATACCTGTCTTAGAATATGTCTGGATATCTGATGGGACCTTAGTTCATAAATGAACTCCATATCCAAACTTCTTAGACTGTATGGATCACTGAACCTAATCAGTATCCGGCACCATGCCACCCACAGTATCCTCTTGAACCACCTGTCCATAATACTGTCCCTCTTCGTCAGAGGGAAAACTATAACTCTGACAATCACTCTGTCATCCATGTCACCTTTGAAGCCTGGAATGATAACCGTCTCCCGAAGGAGGCTGCCGTCATCAAATCCGTAGAACATGTACTTATGTTCTAAAACTGCTTCCTTATATTTCTCCAGGATTGGATTAATACAAACTTATTGCATCTAGTGCAAAAACAACATCTGGTGTGGTACTTGACATCTCATGATTGACTCAATTGCCTAAGCAAGTGATCTGCCAATCATGCACATCCCTCTCCCCTTTAGTCTGTAAGACACCTTTAGAGAGAGTGACTCCATCACCTGCAGGTACACCACCATGCTAGGAGTCAACTATTCCAAAAACCATTAGAATATCTGTCAAAGTACCCACATTGGGAAACTACCCAAATCCAGATCTAAAGCCATAGATCCAGAAACCAGAATGTCAAATATTATATCCATATCCTGTCTGGAGAAACAACTGTGTGACGACCACAGTACAACCGATCGTAGTATAGGAATTTTACTTCCTACTTTGTGTATGTCATCCAGATACCATGACATCACACCCTACTACCTCCTTAACTGATCCATCCCCTATTCTGATTGAAGTCAAACCCATGACTGTCACATCAAAATTAGATGATCTTTCTCCGCTATAACTGCCTAAGTCTATAAATAGACATAAGCATCTTGCCCACTATGCTTCTGCTGCTCCCACTGACTACGACAACCCTCCTACCGGGTCTCATATCCTGGAACAACAGTAGTGTCAAGTCTGGGTAGATAAGAACCTCCCTGTCACCGTCCTTGAGGCTACCGAAGTACCTCTCGGGCGTCTGAGGTTACCCACCAAATCTGCGGAGTGGCTATTGGAATGTCAAACCTGATTGAATGTATAGGTCCTATTAAATTTTCCGTAATCGTTCGCGGTTCTGGAATCACTTCCAGTTCTACCATACTCCCACTACTGTTTTATGAAAAAGATCCATTTTTACAAAAACTGTGGCGAGTCAAGAACAATATCACTATTGATCTTCCAAATGGTAGAATATCAACCCTCGTCATAGCCAGGGTCAACCCACAAACAGCCATTACAGAAACGTGCCCTGAGTTATCCAGTGTCTGGTTTTAATCATAAGCTGGACAACTCCCCGTACCTTAATATCTTTTAAGGTACGATCCATTCTATATCCAATACAGAAACTTTGGCACTTATTTAATTGGAACCATATTCAATCCATGCATCTGTCTCCAGTGCATATCAACTTAATGGAAAGAGGCTAATCAGCATTGCTCAACTTAGGAATCCATCCAATTATGAGTAACCTGAAAGAGAAACACGTTTCTCAAAACCATCACTATCATCTGAATACCAATCACAAGAATCTACATCTTCGATCTCTTTGAAGAATCCCGATACTTGTGATACCTGGTTCTCTACTTTATTCTTATACCCACAACTTCTCAAAACTTATACCATGTATTTCTACGAAACACTCGTCTAAATACTAGAGAAGTTATAAGTAAACAGAACATAGTACGAGGACCTACCCCTTTGTCCTGATGGACACTGGACAACATACAATACTCTGTATAAGTCCACTGAGTTGAACAACTCAAAACCTGTGCGTTGTAGGTGGAAAACTGTACCCTGGTGATTTCCTCAAATATCACCAATTACAACGAATTCCGATATAATGAGGATGATCACCTAATTCCCAATATCTTACTCCCACTCATCATCTGTAAAACCATACAGATATGAGAATGAAACCTGGTAAATACATACCCTTGGAGTAAGTGTCTAATCGGGAAAACAGTTTTTCTTTTAACAATGCACTGAAACATGAAAATGTTTCGTAGGGGTATCCTGGTATTCGTAGCAATGCCTCTTCCATAATCCTATTCATGACTTCAACCGTATATTTTATTGCCATCTCTCTAAATCCCTTTATTTGTCTTTAGTCGTTACCTTCTGTACACCATCGTTAGGCTAAATGGTTTTCTTCCTTCCCTACCGTTCGGCACCAGCCTATGGTTTGGAAGAAGACTATCCAGTAAGCATAATAGGTGTACCCTCCTAAACCAAGGAGTACTCGCATCTCGAGAGAAGGTGTCGATAAAAGACAACTGAATAATACCTTATTCTTTTTAAAGGTGAAATAGGAGCGGCGATGAAGTACGCGGTTTTGGTCGTGAATGATATCAGTCGTAATTTACTTTGCCCTCTTTCTAATCCCTTTATTTTGTCTTTACATATTACCTTCTGCACACCCTACTTAGGCTAATTGGTTTTCTTCATTCCCTACCTTTCGGCACCAGCCTATGGTTTGGAATAAGTCTATCCAATAAGCGTAATAGGTGTACTCTCCTAAACCAAGGAGCCCTCGCAACCTGAGAGAAGGTGATAATAAAAGACAACTGAATAAACCAATTCTTTTTCTCCTGAACCTGGATCCATCCTCGAAGAAGTCCCTTCGAGTTCGTATATAACCATACGATGGATCTATCCAATGGAAGTGGATATCCGTAGTAATACGGGTGTTCTGAGAAATGCAAAGGGTAAAAGAAGGAGTGGCAATGACTTATGCAACTCAGACAATCCAAAAGCCAGTATTTTAAGAAGGTTCGGTCAACCTGGTCACTGAGTCATAGTCTAGGGTCGGTCAAAGGTCGCTGCCAAAGAGAGAGAGAAAAGAAACACTCTGCGTGCACTCTAACCTAGATCAGAATGGTTATCACTTTATCTAATCCGGAAACCTCCCACTGTCCTGTCAAATTCTCCTCCAAACCTAAAGAAGAATCAATCGGGATCACCCGAAGAGTAAACCAACTCATCAGTGGGAATCAGGATCCAACTCTCATCGCATGATAACGTGATGGAATGCATCCACGTTACTCATACTCCAGAAGGTATGCGCATACTTGGCAAGTTTCAGTTTCTTTAGAAACTCCCGATCTGATTTTTGCCCCATGCTCTTATAACCTTGGCTTTGGTCAAAGTGTCATAAGTCACATGCCAAGTTCTACCCGTCACTATCTTGTCAATTTGAACCCACCCGCACATGCCCCTGACTTTGGCCAATCGGCAGAACGACTGTCCCAAACTAACTCATCTATCTATGCAACAAATGAATACCCAACAGCTACCAAACACTATGCCTTAACTTTGGCTAAAATGCATAGCTTGAATACTACTGAATACCCAAAAGAAGTGACGGAGGGCTACGGCTGGTTTTTGGCGAAAAACCTTTAGCGTAGTGAACTTGATATCGCTGAAGGAACCTGATAGCTTTTTTAAAATATAGTGGCGAAAACCTTTTGCTAAAGAGGTCACTCCCGGTAAAGGGATCTCGGCTCTTTCCTCGTGGGATGAGGTGCAGGATATTCCACTGAATACCGCTATGCAAAGCAACTTGTAATCGACTATAGTAAAGTTATTACCCTGACGCAAACTTCTGCCCAAGGTGTCAGTCCCGGTGAAGGGATATCGGCCCTTGCCCCGTCGAATGAGGTGCAGGATATTCCACTGAATACCGCTATGCATAACAAAAGGAAACGTCTTTGCAATAACACTTTTTAAATTTGTTCCAACAACTGTAAATTGGTTTGTTTTACTTTGCATTGATCAGAATCAATGCAGTCTCATCAATCGATCACACCAGAAAAGAACGAAAATAAAATGTACGTATATGCCATCCGCATTCGTCGCTGGGTCCCGTCATCACCCGTTAGGTTACTTAACTAACGACAGAGCGGGGACTGGACTAGCGCGGGTGTAAAACATATACAACATCTAATAGTATATAAACCAATATACAATAATCGCTCCAGGCGTGATAGAATGCAACATTACAGAAAAGTAATAAGCATCACAGAACAATACAGATATCTGGGATCCCCGAGTTTCACAGAGCCGCTGCTGAAACTCGACGTTCCCCTGTCGTGTGGATAGCCTGTGCAATGAAACCTAGACCCCTACGGGTGCGGCAAGTTACCCGCCAAAACCTAAAGCGAGGCAGCCCCCTACAGCATAGTGAATGGACCACCCAGCACTCCACGGAATCCGGTAAGCTTGGGCACCCCTCCTTGGGTCAACCTTTACCCCCTTCGAGTGCGGCGAATAGTCTGCCAATTTTAGAGTGGGGCCCCTCTGCCTCGCAAAGCCATGAGATGCGGACCCGTTGCCCTCCAGAACCCGGCTATCCGTGCACTCCGTCTCGGGGCAAAACCTAGTACAGTAATAAAAATAGTACAATAGGTACATCGACCGCAACCTGGTCGTGCCCCAAAAGAATATTATACAACAGGCAGTGACGGCAGTCCACAAGTTGGACGCTCGCCCCGCAATATCAAATGTACAAATAAACACAAACTGTACTACCATTGCATACTGCTATCCACCACGACAAATCCGCAACATCACAGCACAACACAGAACATCAACGCGAATGTCACGTTCGCAAACCCGTCTAAAAGAACTATAGCAATCAGACGCGGTTTACCGATCAAATGACATTCCCGGTCGGAGATATAATGTAAGCACTGTAAACTAACGTGTTTAAATTTCGATCGACCAAATATCAAAAAGTGGGCCCCACGACTTACTGGTGAACAGTAACAAAACCTGGGCCAAAACGATATTTACCAAAAATCCCAATTCCCAACAGAGAATTCACTGTAGAAATTTGAGAGAGTCATCCCACATTCCTGCGGCGGATCCGCGGCAAAACCCTAGCTTTGGCCGCGGATCCGCGCCTGAATAGTGGAATTACTGGCTCGAATTTTTACAGTATTCTTAAAAAAGCCTGCACAGATTTTTAAGATATGCAGAATAAAGTTTTGAAGCCATTTAAAATTGACAGAAACTGTGAGCTTGGAAAAATGTGATTTTTGATTTTCGGTCGGATCGATATTTTAAACGCGTTAGCACAAGTTAGTATAGCAAAATGGTGAGGCTCTGATACCACTGTAAGTCTACTGTAGCGCCCCGGCAGTCTACAGATGCCAAATGCGGAACAAAAAACTTTTAAACTGGCGCTATCGTATGCTTTAACCCGGATCTTCCATTATTGCTAAACTAACAAACAGTAAAGAGTGTAGAAAGATTGTACCGAACGATCCAAGTCCTTCGTTCTTCAACCATCATCCCACGCTCCGTTGCGGCTGCTCCGATCTCGTCGATCTCCGATATCCTCGTCGAGGTGGCACCACATCACTGATTCTTTTAACGGGCTCCCGCCTCTGACTCGAGGCAACTCGATCGTCAAGTTTGCTAAAAGAGACGACCAAGAATGATGTAGAGAATGAGTAGATGACTTTGTCTCACTTCGTCCAAATCCGTGGACGATCGGTTAATGAAGTTGCCGAGGAAATTGGGTGATGGAAAGAAATGAAGTAATGAAATTTCCATGCACCCAAATACTATCATATCTTTTCTATAAAATTAATCAAGCAAGCAAGTGAGGGAGGAGAGAGAGGGTCGGCCATATTTAAGCAAGGAGGGAGGTGATGGTAGGAGGAGGGAGGTGACCATAGCATGTAACCTTATCATGACAAAAGATCTTAAGCAATCCAAAAAACCATAATGAAAACAATGACTCATATAACCTAGTCATCAAGTCTTTAATGCATCCAATTAGAACACAACACCAATTAGCCTAGTCACCTCATCTAGAATCTTCTAGAACACTGACTCACCTCAACTGAAGAAAAGATAAATCCGTCTTTAACCGAATGTTAAAAGACGGCTGATAGAAAACTGGAAACTGGCAACTTCCAAAAGTGATCCTGAAACGACTTTCAGGATAACCCCGAAACTGTATAAATATACCCGCATTTGTATTACGACCGAATACAAATGCAACTGAGACAAAGATATTATACCTACTCAATATAATACTCGGATCCGGCTTAAACCAAAGCCGACGAGTATCATCTGTCCGAAAACCGACACGTGCGTAAACGCACGTGCATTTTCTGAACCCTGCCATAAAACCATACGGCCTCTACAACGTTTCGCCCGAACTTGGGAAACTGTCTGTGGGGGACTCTAATGACTCGTCAGTACCCTGGCAGTGGGTTTAACCACAAACCGTCAGTGGCACTAGCAATGCGTAACGGCTGCCCACGGACTGACCTCAAGGGAGACCGATGAGCGCACTCAAGGGAGGCCGATGAGCGAACTCATCCAGAAACCCTACTGAGCCTAACAGTGACAATGTATATACAGTCCGGTCCGTTCGTCAATGAGTATCGCATATCCGCCTAGGGGGCTAGTAACGTCAGACCCCCATTAGCAGTATAAGTCGTGTCGGAGTGAAGCCCAATAACACCCTGAGATACTACTGGAGTACCTACCAGTAAATCTCCTGCCACGGCCGTGGGCTTTGTGTAATGGCTCTCCTAGACACAGCACGATCTCGCCCCCAATACCGGGAGAGACGAATCCTCTGCCGATCCGCTCACGTGCCTCCATATGGCACGGGACTGTACCTAAAAACTACCTGTTTGCACGACTCCTTTAAACCGTGGTAGGGTAGAAATCAAAGCACAGTGGGAACTCACACGAGACAAATGACGACCTCCGGTCGATGAACTAACCTGTACACATGTCACCAGGGAACTGCTATCTGACGATAGATATAATACTAACTAGCAGATTCCCGGCGAGTCCTGTCCGGTGTACTCATAACCCAATGAGCACCTGTATACATCTTAGGTGATCCAACTGACACCAGTGGCTTGTGAGACCGGCCACCGCCCCTCGTCGGGGTCTCGATTGTATACACTAGTCTACTCCGGAGTATCGATGCCCTGTCTCGAAACTCCCACGACTAGGGACCACAATTAAGGATATGCGTATAAACTACCCAACTCTCACGTATATGATCGCCATCATACTGTTGGTAGTAAACCAAGATCCTAAGGGCTCTATCAAAGTGTAACATGCAATCAGTCACCTGAACATGTACACGACTGATAAAGGCAAACCAGATAGCATACTATCATCTCGAGTAAGACTGTTATACCGGTATAGGTCCTCCGCAATCATTGCAATCACGTACCTGCGATCCAATAATTGACTATGAGGGCACTATCTCCAACATGCATAATTTCATGAACTCCCGCGGTTCCCAAATCCAGAAAACATCACGTAAAACCCAAATAATAATGCGCAATCCAGAAATAAACATATACGATATATCTGATATGCGAGCATATAAATGAGAATATGTAGCTGAAACCAGATGTATGCGAGACCAATAGGGTACAGCTAAGTAACATCAGCAAAGGTAAATATGTAACTGCAACTGAATATGTGTGTAACCTACAGGTGTAGCAATATATAGGTATCTACCTATATGAACCGATGTCGTATACCCCCCTGGGTATAAGTAAAATATGTAGGATATCCCCCGGTATAACTAGAATATGAGCAAGGTATACCGATGAGCTAGATGTCATGTGTGCTAAGCAATAGAATCTATAAGGGATTGTGTGTGACATGGCAATTATTGACGGTGTGTGTGTAGCATACAATCCGTGCTCGTGCAACAGGAACCGTCAATAATGTGTGCAGTGTCCTACGGCTGCTAGTCACAGTACAACTATATCAAGGAAATACAGTAAAGGCTCAATTCTAACAATGACGTAGAATATGCGACAGGTATTTGAATCCTAGCCCAGACGCATAACGCCATGCGGGCGATTCCCCTTTAGATGTTAAATCTACTCACCTACACTCCACGCTAGGTGAATCCTACCATCTGCTCCCCCTTGTAGCAATGTCTGTAGTCCCTGCCTGCAACCCTGCAAATAAGACATGGAAATCATATATAAGCCAAATATTCCACGAAACGCGATATCGAACCAAAACGAGAAACTCGCGTCGCGAACTAAACGCGCGTGTGCACGATACGCTGAAACGTGTGTGTACGCGTCTAAAACCACCGCGACACGCCGCGATACGCTGGATCACAGAACCCTCTCACGTATCGCGCGTATCGCGCAAACACAACGAACATCAAATACGATATATAGTCCCATATTTTCCTACAGGTAAAATATTACAAAACTAGACATGCCAAAGCCCTAGACGACACAGAAGAGAGCCCTACACAAAACCCCAACACCCAAGTCCCCTACTTGGCCGCAAATTGCGGCCAAACTCAATAAATCTGCGGCCAGGATTTTGAATGAGGGTCTCGTGTTTTGGTAGTGGTATCTAGACCTAGTGAGCATGCTCCAGTATTCTCAAATTTAACCTGAAGGCACCGGGTCAAAAGCAGATCACAGATATCCAATATATCGTATAAAAACGACAATTTAGCACAAAAACAAACCCTATGGTATTTTAGTGTAATCTGGGCTATTTCTCAGTTGAAGTGACCCTATTAATACTAAAATAGGCTAGGTTATCTAACACAATCATCAGTTATCCAAAAGTCCACACAAAACATCATAATTAGTACTAAACTAGCTAATTAACACTAATCGAAGCTAATCGATGCACAACTTAAGCAAACCACGAAATGGGGTTCAAGAAGTATACCCTAATGAACCCTAGAAGGCAGGTGAAGAAGTGGAAGGAGCTGCTGCAAGTTGCTGGAGCTCCTGTTGCTGCTGTTGCTGCTGCTGATGCTGCTGCTGCTGTTGTTGTCACTGCTGTTGCTTCTGGGCTTGTGTGTGTGTGTGTTTGTGAGAGAGAATGAGAGAAAGAGAAAATGAGAGGAGAAATGAGAGAACAAAGCCAAGACCCCCCTCTTTCTCTCTTCCCTCATAATGAGGCATTTCTCACACCATGCTTCCCATGCCCCCTCTCTCACACAAAGTCAACAAGAAGTCAAATTAAAACCCTTTTAAAAATCCTTTTTCATTTCCTAATAACAACCATAACACACCTAACAACCCAAAACACTTAAACAAAGCCTAAAACTAGATTAAGAGATGGTTAAACCCCAAATTAACACCCTAGGTAACATGCACAAGTGTGTGTGTGCCTAACAAAATTCTAATAAAATACACATTGAATAGGATAAAATATTTAAAACTTAATTTGGTAAACTTTTTATTAAAAACCATATATTAAAATATAATTAGCTACAAAACACATTCTAAGGTGTTACAATCTCCCCCCTTAAAAGAAATTCGTCCCCGAATTTTAAAAATATTCCGATACGCGTACCTTCAAAGAGAAGATTAAAATCCTCAAATCTTGCTCGTAGCCTCCCAAGTGATTATCTCACTATACAGCTACGTCCAAGGAAAACCCTCCACAGATAGCAAGACCCTTGACCGATGTTCCTCCACCTGCTGAGCCATTAACACAATTGGCTGCTGGTGAACGAAAGATCGCGTCTAAGCTAAATGGTCTGGTGCTAAATCATGTGAGAAAGGTCAAGAAGGTAATTGTAGAGTATCATCACAAGGAATACGGGGTGAAAATCCAATAATCTGGGCGGAAGTGCCAATTAAAGGCGACGAAACTAACTCGCTTATAGGATCTCGGAAAGACCTAAATCCTGGGACAAGCTTCCCAAAATCCAACACGTCATTCATCGGAAAGTCCGTAGGAATACATGATCTGTCCCTGCGAACTCTAGTCTATGGCTAACACAGTCGGCATAAGACCTCAGTTCGCAATTGACAATTCCCATCCCGACCTAACACAGCTGGACCATCTCCGAAGTCTCTAGACTAGCTGGGGTCCAAAATCCTACTTACGCAGAGTCAGAAAAACAACAGACTGGTGATCGTCATAACCTAACCCCTAAACCTAAAGGTGGCCATTTGGAGTGTCTCCTGATAACAGCTATCGAAGGAGAACCCTAACGATGGCGAGTGACGATCCCCAACTGCTGACAACAAACAAACAAACACACAACTTAACAAAGAACAACTGAGCACATTGAGTAAAACCGGACGACAAGAATCCGAATGGAGTCACACCCTGACTAAACTTGGGTAGAAACCATAACGAAATTCGTGGAGATCTGCTCCCACTCCTACTTTGGAACGGTTAAAGATTGCAACTCTCCAGCCGGCCTCAGATGCTCGACCCAAGCACACAACAAGGCAGACACTTTGAAACGAAACCTGAAACTTCTCTTTACATCTCTGTCCACCCGTAACTGTCTCACAAGTCACGTTAAATGTTGGTGGAACTTGAATGCATATAGAGAGTTGACAGATGTGCATGTTCTAGGATTACACGTCTCTACCCGATGATATCAGGTACTCAAACGCGCGCCTAACTTAGCACACCATTGTCACAATTCAAGGTCTCCGAATCATTACCCAGCTGAGTATGCTCAAGTATCACTGACGAACGAGTATCGGCGGGCAGTGTCTCGCGAAAACGATTTAAGGAAAGTGGTCGGGCGCGGACATGAGTAAGCTGTCCCCTCCGTAGAGACGAACTTAAGCTATACTCAACGATCACACAAAAACTGTAAATCTGCAGAAGACTAATACAACAATCAAAATCCGCTGCAGGAAGATGTTCATTAAGCTCTAGTGGCCCGTGGAAAATCTGATACGACTCTCAAACAAGTTGTGCCCCCAAATCTCCAACGCAAAACCACCGCGGCCATCTCCAGATCATGAGTGGAATATCCTTCTCGTAATTCCTCCAATGTAGGGAAGCAAAAGCGATGACTCTGTAGTGTCACATCAGTACACACTCGAGCCCACTCAAGAAACATTACAGTTAAGCAACAAGGTCGCCCGAACCAAAGGCAAAGAAAGAACTGATGCAGTTGTCAACCGAATCTCCAACTGCCGAAAATTCCGTACACATGCCTCAGTCCACAGAAAAGAAACCTCCTTTCCGGTCAATTCAGTCGACGGTGCTGCACTACTCTAGCAATCCCGCATGAAACGGCGGTAAAACCTGCTAAGCCCAACAATATGCGGATCTCCGTCCAGCACACAAGTCTGGGCCTAAGCTGTACGGCCACAATCTCCCTCGGGAACATACAAAACCGTCTTCCGCGACTAAAAGACCTAGGAGTCAACACAAACAAGCCTGAAGAAACACTCCGAGAATCTAGCAGCTACCGGTGCTCTCCCCGTATGTGCATAACAAATCCTCAAGTGCTACTCCCGTCCCTCAAGACACATTAAATAGACCAGAATGTCGTAAATAACACAACAAAACTGGTTGAGGAACGACCTGAAGAAATCTGGTTCATCACATCTACGAATGCTGCTAGGGCATCAGTGAATCCAACGACTCATAAAAACACACAAAGCCCGTCCCACGCACAAGGCAGTCTTCGGAATGACATCACTCCGAATCCGCAATAATGATGACCTGATCCCAAGCAAACTTAGAAAATGTCTCACACTCTGGAGCTGATCGAGGAAATCGTCACGGCGAGGTGAAGGATACCTATCCGCACCCTAAGCCGGTTCAATTGACGATCCGTCGATACACAACCTCAAATTGCCGTCTTTCTCTCTGACGAACAGAAATAGGAGCTTCCAAAAGAGAAACACTCAGACGCACAAAACTCCCCAACCAAAACTCTGCAGCTGATCCTTTAGTTCCCAAGCTTCGCCGAGTCATCCGGAACAACGTCGGAAAAACTCTCGCATGAAAGGAACTCGGTCCAACAATCCCACTGTGGCTCCGGTATCACGAATGAACGCCAAGAATCCACGACATCTCCTCAATAGCCGACTAGCGAAAAAGGCTGAATTCAAGCTGTGAGAGGCGGCACAACTATCCACCTGCACAACAAGAACTGACTTGCTGGGAAAAACAAAACCTAACTTGTTTCCTCACGGTAGTCCACAGACGCCTAGCACGTAATCAACCAATCCGTGCCCAGGAGAACGTCAAATCCAACATCTCTAGAAGGATCAAACGACGGACGAATCTCTATCTCCTATCCGATTGGCACACAACTGAAATACGTGTCGCACAACAAAAGAATCGCTGACAGAAGTTAAAACAACAACTACGACTAATCTACCCAACCACGGTACAAGCATGAAAAACAAACGGATACACCAAAAGAACAAGCGAATTAAGGATACCTGAGAACTCCACATTGGACGTCTGCGCGTCCCGATGAGTAGAAGCAAACTCCTGTGTCTGCCCTCTACTCGCAGCTGGATGAACTCCCCTGGTAGACTGAGCCCTCTTAGCAAATCTTCCACGTCCACGGCCTCTCTGAAAACGATCATGACGAGGTGCTAAGGAACAATCCCTAACGAAGTGCTGAAGGCTTCCGCATCGAAAGCATCCACGCGCTGACTGCTGACCATCCTGGGGATAAGAGCTGAATGACTGTCCTCGTCCTAAGCCTCTGCTACTCCCGCGACGGCCACGAAATCTGTCCCGACGACCAAACCTCTGTCTCTGGGCCGGTACACTAGTACGAGTCCTCCACTGTCCTGGAACTCTCTGAGCCTCTGGAATATGCGCCTCATCAACTGGAGCTGCAACTACTGGTGCTATGTAGGTGACGGACTGCTGCATGCTGACCGCAAGTGACAACTGAGTAACAGGGGTGACAACCTCCTGTCGTAGCTCCCGAACGACATCAACCAAAGAACTCATCGTCTGGCGGAAATCCTGCATCTCTGCCAAAAGTCTATCCATAGTATATGTCGTAGGCCGATCCGTCTGCACCTGTGCAACTAGAGTGCCATCCTGGTCAGTACTCGTCTCACTCGAGCCAACTCTGACCTCGGCCCTCGCTGCATCACTCTGAGTCCCCATAGTCATCGGCGGCAAAGCTATAAATAGATATAAGATTCGATGAGAATAAGGAAATCGAATCTCAAGGATAGGAATCATCAAGGAAGGAATTTCAAACAATTTGTACTTAGGTCACTTAATGCAAGGTACCGCACCGTGGGTATGCTGCAGACATACACACACTACGTTACTCTGCTTAAGCTACCTACTCCATCATACTAAGGTCATCCTACACTCCGAAAGGTAAAACCTAGCGCTCTGATACCAACTTTGTCACGACCAAAAAATTGGCCCGTGACGGCCCTAATACTACGCAACGCCTAAAGACGTAGCGCAGTAAAAGAAAGCCAAAACCCAGAAATCTAAACCATATAAATACGGAAAAGAAAATAATAGAGAGAAAGCTGTAGAGAAAAGACAACAAACCCACAAATAATATACAGTAACGTCCTCACCAAGTCTCTAAGACAACAACATAATAATAGATGGAGAGTACAAGATACAACGAATGTACAATACAAAATACAGATGACCACCAAAACCCACCTAAGCAAAATAGTACTATGAGCTGATGCGGTATCTGTAGCAAAAGATGATAGCTGAAACACTGAATAGCCTTTCTCGACTACTCTGGGGAACAACCTGAAACACCTGTGGCACAACGGGGGTGAGTTGCCAACTCGTGAATAGTAGATAACATATGCAGGTAATCGCAGGAATGCACGTACAGCATGAATCTAAGATATGCGATTACAGTAATAACATGTCATGCAAATGCTGAATAAAGGTAAGTACACTAGCAGGTACAATCAATATGTGAAACAACAATAACATGACATTAATATGCAATAACCATGCAATAGGGATATGAGAATGTAAATATGCAACTATCATAAGGGTACACTAACAGGTACTACCAATATATGAATCTGTGCATAAAATAGATAAGTGTGAGGTATAGGGTGGAATATGTCATTTCCACGGAAACCTGACATCGTGGTAGGATCACAATCCATCAAGACACTCAAATCCCAAATCCCCAAATCAGCCCCCAAATTGGGCTCTCACATCGTATAAGTCTCACATCACCTCAATGTTCAATATCGAGTAATTCTCTATATCTCGAATGTACAAATCAACAATCTCTTTCATATCCATTATCCAATCTCAATGAATCACATATATCCCAAGTCGAATCTCAAGTAAGTTTCTAACATCCTAAGGTATATATATTTACAGAAATAAATATGATGGGGGCAATACACATATATTACCATCCCATTCCACTAATATTGGTGTAAGGGTATATATAACAACGGCTAATCCCCTGTTATATATACAAAGGTATTAAAAGAAATATCAAGAAAACAATGTGCCAAGCATCGACACAGAAATCCTGATAGGTACGTATCATACGCTGTCCCGAAAGCACGAGTGCCTAGCTCTGACCCTCGCCTTTCACGTATGCTTACTTACAAGACTCCGGTCGGTATCCCCAAGATAACCGCCGAGTAAAAGGTAATATCACCGGACGGTATGGTTCCTCTGACAGGCTCACCGTCTAACAAATCCAGCGATCCGTTCTCACCCCGGGGTACCTCCGGGCCCCACCATGTACCCTCATGCGGCCTCTACGCCTCCTCGCATGGGGTATAAATAATCAGCACCGATAAAACCCATGGTGGATGCGCAAATATCATATCAAGGAAACCGGGTTTTTCAATGTATGCATAATTTCATGAACTCCCGCGGTTCCCAAATCCAGAAAACATCACGTAAAACCCAAATAATAATGCGCAATCCAGAAATAAACATATACGATATATCTGATATGCGAGCATATAAATGAGAATATGTAGCTGAAACCAGATGTATGCGAGACCAATAGGGTACAGCTAAGTAACATCAGCAAAGGTAAATACTGTAAGTCTGCGCTAGCGCCCCGGCAGTCTACAGACGCCAAATGCGGAACAAAAAACTTTTAACTGGCGCTATCGTATACTTTAACCCGGATCTGCCATTATTGCTAAACTAACAAACTGTAAAGAGTGTAGAAAGGTTATACCGAACGATCCGAGTCCTTCGTTCTTCAACCATCATCCCACGCTCCGTTGCGGCTGCTCCGATCTCGTCGATCTCCGATATTCTCGTCGAGGTGGCACCACATCGACGATTCTTTAAACGGGCTCCCGCCTCTGACTTGAGGCAACTCGATCGTCAAGTTTGCTAAAAGAGACGACCAAGAATGATGTAGAGAATGAGTAGATGACTTTGTCTCACTTCGTCCAAATCCGTGGACGATCGGTTAATGAAGTTGCCGTGGGAATTGGGTGATGGAATAAAATGAACTGTGAAATTCCATACACCCCAAAAATACTATCATAATCTTTTCTCTCTAAAATGAAATCAACCAAGTGAGAGTGAGAGGGAGGAGAGAGAGGGCCGGCCACTTATAGCAAGAGGGGGGTGACCGTAGGAGAGGGGCGGTGACCACAAGAGAAAGCTTCTCACTCAAAATATCCTTAAGAAAACAAGAAGCTTTAATGCTAAAGCATGAATCACTAATACACCTCATCAAGCCTTTAATGCAACCAATGAAAACACAACACCAATTAATCCTAGTCACCTCATCTAGAACCTTCTAGAACCTTCTAGAAGCATGACTCACTCTCATCCAAGAAAAGATAAATCCGTCTTTAACCGAATGTTAAAAGACGGCTGATAGAAAACTGGAAACTGGCAACTTCCAAAAGTGATCCTGAAACGACTTTCAGGATAACCCCGAAACTGTATAAATATACCCGCATTTGTATTACGACCGAATACAAATGCAACTGAGACAAAGATATTATACCTACTCAATATAATACTTGGATCCGGCTTAAACCAAAGCCGACCAGTATCATCTGCCCGAAAAATAACACGTGCGTAAACACACGTGCATTTTCCGAACCCTGCCATAAAACCATACGGCCTCTACAACGTTTCGCCCGAACTTGGGAAACAGGGACACTAATGACTCGTCAGTACCCTGGCAGTGGGTTTAACCACAAACCGTCAGCGGCACTAGCAATGCGTAACGGCTGCCCATGGACTGACTTCAAGGGATGCCGATGAGCGCACTCATCCGGAAAACCCTACTGAGCCTAACAGTGACAATGTATATACAGTCCGGTCCGTTCGTCTATGAGTATCGCATATCTGCCTAGGGGGCTAGTAACGTCAGACCCCCAATAGCAGTATAAGTCGTGTCGGAGTGAAGCCCAATCACACCCTGAGATACTACTGGAGTACCTACCAGTAAATCTCCTGCCATGGCCATGGACTTTGTGTAATGGCTCTCCTAGACACAGCACGACCTCGCCCCCAATACCGGGAGAGACGAATCCCCTGCCGATCCGCTCACGTGCCTCCATATGGCTCGGGACTGTACCCAAAAGCTACCTGTTTGCACGACTCCTTTGAGCCATGGTAGGGTAGAAATCAAAGCACAGTGGGAACTCACACGAGACAAATGACGACCTCAGGTCGATGAACTAACCTGTATACATGTCACCAGGGAACTGCTATCTGACGATAGATATAATACTAACTAGCAGATTCCCGGCGAGTCCTGTCCGGTGTACTCATAACCCAATGAGCACCTGTATACATCTTAGGTGATCCAACTGACACCAGTGGCTTGTGAGACCGGCCACTGCCCCTCGTCGGGGTCTCGACTGTACACACTAGTCTACTCGGGAGTATCGATGCCCTGTCTCGATGTAAGTCGATGTAGTACACCCCAGTACTTGTGGGGAGGCGGAATTTACAAAAACAATCAAGTTTAAGGAACGAACATCGACTAACCGCTTAATTCGAAGCTAAACTATAAATAACCGTACACAAAGATTTCCTTATCACTTGTGATTAGGGATTATACCTATCGAAACTAGTCCTTCGTCTTTGTGTCCTCCTTTGTTCTCCTCGACCTTCTCTAGGTAGTAGACGATCCACCCGAGAGCAAAACACCAAGCTACACCTCTAACTTGAGGTAACTAATCTACTTTGATTGCTAATCAAAGAAGAAAGGATGATATAGAGTGAAGGTAATGGATGCTTAAGTCTAACTAAACCTTTGATCTCAACACATGAGGATTAAGGATTAGTCACTTGAAGATGAGAGCTTGAGGAGAGAGAATGTGAGATGAGATAATGAGATGAGAGAGAGTGTATCATAATATATTATGAAGCATTCTTATTATAGAATAAATCAATAATAGAAATGAATAAGCATGCTTCATAAATGAAAAGAGGTGATTCATTAACATGAGTCATTAAGCATTTATGATGCATTAATGACCATGATGAATCACCCTCATGACTCACTAATCTTATCCAAAGCTTATGTCACCTTAACCTCCTTAGTCACATCTACTAGAAGCTTCTCGTACAATTACGAGAACGCCCCTCCAATCCGCAAAAATACGGAAAAACTTTAGACTGTAAAAATCCAATAACCGGATACCAGTAACTGGCTTAAACCAAAGCCGACTGGTAAAAACTGTCCGAAAGTCGTACGCGCGTAAACGCACGTATGCGTCCGAACCCTTTGTCGCAAAACCATGCAACCTCTATATCGTTTCGCCTGGAGTAGGAAACTCTCTGTGTGGGACTCTAGAGACTCGACTACTACGCTGGCAGTGGGTTTAACCACAGACCGCAAGCGGCACTAGCTGTACGTAACGGTCCCCAGGTAGTTGTCGATAAGAAGGCCGATGAGAAAACCCATCCGAACTCCTACTGAGTCTGATGTGACAATCTCCATACAGTCCGGTCCGTTCGTCCAAGACTATCGCATATCGGGCCTAGGGGGGCGGCAAGCGTCAGTCCCCTAATAGCGGTATAAGTCGTGTCGGAGGGAAGCCCATTACACCCTGAGAAACTACTGGAACCTACCAGCAAATCTCGCTTGCCCTGGCCAGGGACTTTGCGTAATGGCTCTCTGACACAGCACGATATCTACTCCCAATACCGGGAGGGACGAATCCTGTCTAACCGCCACTGCCTCCAAGTGCTCGGGACTGCACCCAACTGCTACCTGTTTGCACGACTCCTTTGAGCCGTGGTAGGATAGCAATCTAAGAACAGTGGGACACACTCGAGGCGAAGTAGCAGTGTCAAGTCTGCGGACTACGCTGTACTCATGTCACCTGGGAACTGTTCACTGACGACTGGTATCAAACCAACCAACAGTTCCCTGTGAGTCCTGTCCGGTGTACCTGTAACCTAACGAGCACCTGCATACTATCTCCAGTACGACGTACTGACGGCTGTGGGACAGACCATCTCCCCAACTGGGATGAGAAGCGTACACACCAGTCTACTCCGGAGTATCGATGCTCTGTCTCGATAATCCAACGACCAGGGACCTGAATAAGGATGTGCTTGTAGACTACCCAGCCCCCACTAGTGTGACTGCCATCACAACGCTGGTAGACAAGCAAGATCCTAAGAGCTCTATCAATACGTACACTCACATATTAAGATAGAAAAACCAAGTAGCATACTACCATGTTTAGCAAGACTGTTATATACATGTGAATATCCCAAGCTTCCATTAAGTAATATACAAGCTTGTATGATACAGTAATGGCCTTCTAGGGCATAAACACTAACAATCTCCCACTTGCACTAGGGCCATGTACTGGCATATCGTAGACCAATGATCTCGAGTAGCCTCTCGAACTGAATCTGAGGAAGGGCCTTCGTGAATGGATCAGCAATGTTCTCTTCTGAAGCAACTCTCCGAACCTCGATCTCCTGACGATCAATGATCTCCCTGATCAGGTGATACCGCCTCAAGATGTGTCTGGACTTCTGATGGGACCTTGGTTCCTTCGCTAAAGCTATAGCTCCGTTGTTGTCGCAATACAGAGGTATTGGATCAACTATGGTAGGAACAACCTGAAGTTCTGTTAGGAACTTCTTCATCCAGACTGCTTCTTTTGCGGCATCGCAAGCAGCTATATACTCCGCTTCCATCGTCGAGTCGGCAACGGTGTCCTGCTTGGAGCTCTTCCAGCACACCGCCCCTCCATTGAGGGTAAAGACATAACCCGACATGGACTTGGAATCGTCCTTATCACTCTGGAAGCCGGAATCAGCAAAGGCCTCCAACCTGAGGTCTTTTGCGCCGTAAACCAAGAACATCTCCTTAGTCCTCCTCAGGTACTTGAGAATGTTCTTTACTGCTATCCAGTGCTTCTCTCCTGGGTCTGACTGATACCGGCTTACCACGCTTAGTGCGTAAGCTACATCTGGTCTGGTACACAACATCGCATACATTATAGAGCCTACCGCAGAAGCGTAGGGTATAATAGACATGCGTTCCCTTTCCAAATCAGTCTTGGGAGACATCTCTTTGGAAAGGGTGATTCCGTGACAAGCCGGCAGATTACCGCGCTTAGAATCTTCCATACTGAATCTTTTCAGTACAGTGTCGATATACCTGGATTGCGAAAGTCCCAACATCCTCTTGGATCTATCACGATAGATCCGGATCCCCAGAATGTAAGAGGCATCACCCAGGCCTTTCATGGAGAACCTGTGTGACAAGAATCCTTTGACAGATTGTAGCATAGGAATGTCATTTCCTATCAATAGAATGTCATCCACGTACAAGACGAGGAATACGACACTTCTGGCCACAACTTTACTATATATGCACGGTTCATCTGGATTTTTGATAAAGTCATATTCTTTGACTGTCTCATCAAAACAGATGTTCCAACTCCGCGATGCCTGCTTTAGTCCATAAATGGACTTAAGCAGCTTGCATACTTTCCCGCTGCTCCCACTTTGATTGAAACCCTCTGGCTGATCCATATAGACGCTCTCTTCTAAATTTCCATTCAGAAAAGCCGTCTTTACGTCCATCTGCCAGATTTCATAATCATGGAAGGCATCAATAGCAAGAAGGACCCGAATGGATTTGAGCATAGCCACTGGAGAAAAAGTTTCGTCATAGTCCAAACCAGGTCTTTGACGAAAACCCTTTGCAACAAGTCTAGCCTTATATGTTTCCACCTGTCCATCTACACCAATCTTTTTCTTGAAGATCCATTTGCATCCTATGGGTTTTACCCCATCTGGAGCAAAGTCCAAAGTCCATACTTTGTTGGTGTACATGGACTCCATTTCGGTTCGCATTGCATCTAGCCATCGTACCGAGTCGCCGCTCTGGATGGCCTGCTGGAAGTCAGTAGGTTCATCATCATCTATGATGCAATCCTCTCTATCCCCGTCTATGAGAAAACCGTAGTATCTCTCAGGTGGATGAGACGGCCTACTACTCCTGCGGAGGGGTGCGGGGATGTCCTGTTCTTCTTGAACTTCCGGTTCTACCAAACTTTCAGTAGCAGTTTGTGGTTCTGGAATTTCTTCCAGTTCTATTTCGCTCCCACTTGATTCCTTTTCTAAAAACTGATGTTCTAGAAAATGGGCATTACGAGAAACAAATACCTTTTTTTCCTCTGCGTAATAGAATAGATATCCCCTGGAGTGCTTTGGATATCCCACAAACAAACACTTTACTGATCGTGCCTCGAGCTTGTCCACATGCTGCTTTTTAACAAAAGCTGGACATCCCCAAATCTTTATATACTGTAGATGGGGTTTCTTCCCACTCCACATCTGATATGGAGTGGTAGGCACAGTCTTGGTAGGTACCATGTTCAAAAGATATGCCGCTGATTCTAGCGCATGTCCCCAGAAAGATCGCGGTAACTCAGCATTACTCATCATGGATCGTACCATATCCAATAGGGTTCGATTCCGTCTCTCCGATACACCGTTATGCTGTGGAGTGTACGGAGGAGTAAGCTGAGAGAGAATTCCTTTCTCTTTTAGGTAACCTAGGAACTCGGCACTCAAGTATTCACCACCTCGATCAGATCTAAGTGTCTTTATACTTTTGCCGGTTTGGTTTTCTACTTCATTCTTATACTCTTGGAATTTCTCAAAAGCCTCGGATTTATGTTTCATCAGATAAATGAATCCGTATCTTGAGTAATCATCCGTGAAAGTAATGAAATAGGAAAAACCACCTCTCGCATGTGTAGACATTGGACCACATACATCGCTGTGTATGAGTCCTAAGAGCTCGCTCGCTCTTACTCCTTGTCCAGTGAATGGAGTCTTTGTCATCTTTCCTTTGAGACAAGATTGACAAGTGTCATAAGATTGATATTCGAACGAGTCCAAATATCCTTCTCTATGCAACTTAGTCAACCTTCTCTCATTGATGTGACCCAGTCTACAATGCCATAAGAAAGCTTTATTTAAATCTGGAGACTTTCTTTTTAGTGTGTTCTGGACATTGAAAATTTAGAGTTGGTTTAAAACATATATGCCGTTATTTAATGTACCGGACCCAATCAAACCATGATTAAGGTCGATGTTAACAACATCTCTTACAAACGTGAAATCATAACCTTTATTTGATAACAAGGAAACTGATATGATATTACACGTTAAGCTGGGTACAAAATAACAGTTATGTAAAACCAAAATGTGTCCACTCGTCAATCCTAGGTGATAATCCCCGACGGACGCAGCTCCCACGCTAGCTCCGTTAGCAACCCTGAGGATCATATCACCTTCCTTCAGTACTCTATGGTTTCTCAGTGCCTGCAATGAATTGCAAATATGAGATCCTGATCCGGTATCCAATACCCAGGAAGTAGAGTTGATCGACAGACAATTCTCAATTACAAACACACCTGAAGTCGAAGCCACAGCTTGCTTCGGTTCCTGGTTCTTGGCGTTCCACGCCTTGCAATCCTTCTTCCAGTGCCCTTTCCTGTGACAATGGAAGCACTCATCCTGGCCAACTATCGGTACTGCTTTCTTTTTCTTTCCCTTCCCTCCCACCTTACTAACACCTCCTCTAGGTCTGGGTGCGGCCTTCTTCTTCCTTCCTTTGGCCCTAACCTTGGACCCGGAAGAAGATGAACCGCTAACAAACATAGCGGGTGTTTCCCTTGATGTCTTCAAGGTGCCCTCTGCACTCCTTAACATGTTCAGGAGTTCCGGAAGTTCAACTTCTTTTCTTTGAAGGTTGAAGTTCAGGATAAACTGGGCGTAGGTGTGAGGAAGGGACTGGAGAATAAGGTCTGTATAGAGCTCATTATCCAAAGTCGTCCCAAGGTCTGCGAGCTCTTCAATATAGCTGATCATCTGTAGGACATGTTCACCTACCGATGACCCGGCAGCCAACCTCGCTCGAAACAAGTTCTTAGAGGTCTCGTATCTTGCTATACGAGATTGCTCTCCATAAAGTTCCTTTGTATGGAGAAATATGCCATCTAGGGACATATCCTCGTGCCTCCTCTGATGTTCATTGTTCATCGAGGCAAGCACGATGCACTTGGCTCTCGCGCAATCTAAATCCCAGGTTTTGCGGATTTCCTTATCCGCATTGCTGGATTTGGGACCAGGGACAGCAGGTGCCGTAGCGGTAAGGACGTACCCCAGTTTGTCATAGGTCAAAGCCATTTTGACATTCCGCAGCCAATCTTTATAGTTTGGCCCCGTCAGTATATTTTTCTCTAAAAGTAACTTAAGTCCAGTCATTTTCAGGGTCGCTGTAATTAGGAGAGAGAGAAGAAAACTCTTTAGCATGATGCTCTTGCAAGTTTAGAGTGGTTTTTAGTTTATCTAAACTGGATGGCTCCCACTGTTTCTCGAATCCTTCCTCAAACCATAAAAGAAGAATTAGTTAAGACTATTCTCACCGTACAATACTTGCTTAACCGTTCAGCCAGGCTGGTGTCGGTACTTCGAGGGAGGTTTTCCAACGCTTTCGCGAAGTTCCTTAATTAAATAACCTCTTTTCTCTGGGGGCGTAACCCCGCTGACACTTTTCTGGACACCTACTAGGTTTATAGCATTGATCGTTAAGTGACGAATATCCTGATAAGTATCATATACTCACAGTAGGATCGGGATCCAAATATCATCGTATGATAATGTTGAAGGAATGCTACCAACATTCATCAAACTCAAAATGGTATGCATCTCTTTGCAAATTTCAGTTTCTTTAGAAATTCCCGATATAAGTTTTTTGCCCCATGCTCTTATGACCTTGGCGTTAGGTCAAAATGTCATAAGTCACATGTCAAGTTCTACCCATCATTATCTTGTCAATTTGAACCCATCCGTATATATCCTTGACGTTCGGCCAAAATGATAATACGACTGTCCCAAACTAACTCATCTATCTATGCAACAAATGAATATCCAGCAGCTACCAAACACTATGCCTTGGCGTTAGGTCAAAATACATAGCTTGAATACTACTGAATACCCAGATGAAATGACGGAGGGCTACGACTGGTTTTGGCGAAAACATGAACGTAGTGAACTTGATATAACCGAAGGAACCTGATAGCTTTTAAAAGGAGTGGTTAAAGCTCCGCATTTAAAAATATCTGTTTTAAAAAATAACCGAGTGGTTTCTTTTAAATTGTTCCAACGATTAAAACTTTGGTTTATTTTACTTTGCATTATAGATAATGCGTCCCATCATTAACCTATCATTGCAGAAAACAACGAAAATACAACTTCCTCTTATGTCATCCGCATTCGCCTCGGGGTCCCGTCATCACCCGTTAGGTTACTTAACTAACGACAGAGCGGGGGCTGGGCTAGCGCGGGTGTAAAACATAAGTGGCGTCTAAATAGCTATCATAAATATAGATATTTTACATTCGTCTGACGCAATGATATTCATTCCAGAACACAGATAAACAATATTGGATTTGCAAGCAATCTGTATTTCTTTTGAGCCTGCAAGAAAAGACAGATTACACAGTTGTGATGAATAGCCGTTACCCCACCCTCGACCCCTACGGGTACGGCAAACTACCCACCCGGTAGTCTGTGTACCCCACCTTGGGTCAGTCCTAGGAGCAAAAACAGTAAAATGAAATAATACAACGGTGGCTACGACCGCAACCTGGAAGTGCCCCGCAAAAATAATATTACAACAAATTACATTTACAACAAATGAATTAAACAATAACCCATTGCTAACCCCGGCTATACACCACAACAGTCCAATACAGTTTATATGCACAAACAGATATAACCATTTCAGAAATGTGTAACCCCTTGCCAACCGATATACTAGCAGTTAGGGGAGGTTTACGAACACATTAAACAATCACAGATATAATCCAATACGCAAATACTGTACAATTTCGATCGATTAAACAACATCAATATTGCTCCAAAATCTGCTCTGTTAAACAGTAACCTGAGCAAATATTAAATATTCCAGAAAACCCCAAATTTCACAGAGAAGCAACAGAAGAAAACTCGGCTCCTAACTCGCCAACTCGGCGGCGGAACCGCGGCGACTCAGTAGGCTGAGGCCGCGGTTCCGCGGAGCGTTAGACGATTTAGGCGACTGTTTTTCTTGGGTGTTCTACTGTGGTCATGTCAAGCTCTCTGAACACTCCAGAAAAATTTTTGGACTTCATTTTAACTTCGACAGAAACTTGACAGATTTAGGGTTTTCCGGCTTCGTTTTTCCGTTCGAAATTCGTACAAATTTGCAATTAAGTTATTTATTGTTTAGCGAGCCTCTGATACCACTGTAAGTCGATGTAGTACACCCCAGTACTTGTGGGGAGGCGGAATTTACAAAAACAATCAAGTTTAAGGAACGAATATCGACTAACCGCTTAATTCGAAGCTAAACTATAAATAACCGTACACAAAGATTTTCTTATCACTTGTGATTAGGGATTATACCTATCGAAACTAGTCCTTCGTCTTTGTGTCCTCCTTTGTTCTCCTCGACCTTCTCTAGGTAGTAGACGATCCACCCGAGAGCAAAACACCAAGCTACACCTCTAACTTGAGGTAACTAATCTACTTTGATTGCTAATCAAAGAAGAAAGGATGATATAGAGTGAAGGTAATGGATGCTTAAGTCTAACTAAACCTTTGATCTCAACACATGAGGATTAAGGATTAGTCACTTGAAGATGAGAGCTTGAGGAGAGAGAATGTGAGATGAGATAATGAGATGAGAGAGAGTGTATCATAATATATTATGAAGCATTCTTATTATAGAATAAATCAATAATAGAAATGAATAAGCATGCTTCATAAATGAAAAGAGGTGATTCATTAACATGAGTCATTAAGCATTTATGATGCATTAATGACCATGATGAATCACCCTCATGACTCACTAATCTTATCCAAAGCTTATGTCACCTTAACCTCCTTAGTCACATCTTCTAGAAGCTTCTCGTACAATTACGAGAACGCCCCTCCAATCCGCAAAAATACGGAAAAACTTTAGACTGTAAAAATCCAATAACCGGATACCACTAACTGGCTTAAACCAAAGCCGACTGGTAAAAACTGTCCGAAAGTCGTACGCGCGTAAACGCACGTATGCGTCCGAACCCTTTGTCGCAAAACCATGCAACCTCTATATCGTTTCGCCTGGAGTAGGAAACTCTCTGTGTGGGACTCTAGAGACTCGACTACTACGCTGGCAGTGGGTTTAACCACAGACCGCAAGCGGCACTAGCTGTACGTAACGGTCCCCAGGTAGTTGTCGATAAGAAGGCCGATGAGAAAACCCATCCGAACTCCTACTGAGTCTGATGTGACAATCTCCATACAGTCCGGTCCGTTCGTCCAAGACTATCGCATATCGGGCCTAGGGGGCGGCAAGCGTCAGTCCCCTAATAGCGGTATAAGTCGTGTCGAAGGGAAGCCCATTACACCCTGAGAAACTACTGGAACCTACCAGCAAATCTCGCTTGCCCTGGCCAGGGACTTTGCGTAATGGCTCTCTGACACAGCACGATATCTACTCCCAATACCGGGAGGGACGAATCCTGTCTAACCGCCACTGCCTCCAAGTGCTCGGGACTGCACCCAACTGCTACCTGTTTGCACGACTCCTTTGAGCCGTGGTAGGGTAGCAATCTAAGAACAGTGGGACACACTCGAGGCGAAGTAGCAGTGTCAAGTCTGCGGACTACGCTGTACTCATGTCACCTGGGAACTGTTCACTGACGACTGGTATCAAACCAACCAACAGTTCCCTGTGAGTCCTGTCCGGTGTACCCGTAACCTAACGAGCACCTGCATACTATCTCCAGTATGACGTACTGACGGCTGTGGGACAGACCATCTCCCCAACTGGGATGAGAAGCATACACACCAGTCTACTCCGGAGTATCGATGCTCTGTCTCGATAATCCAACGACCAGGGACCTGAATAAGGATGTGCTTGTAGACTACCCAGCCCCCACTAGTGTGACTGCCATCACAACGCTGGTAGACAAGCAAGATCCTAAGAGCTCTATCAATACGTACACTCACATATTAAGATAGAAAAACCAAGTAGCATACTACCATGTTTAGCAAGACTGTTATATACATGTGAATATCCCAAGCTTCCATTAAGTAATATACAAGCTAGTATGATACAGTAATGGCCTTCTAGGGCATAAACACTTACACTCGAAACTCCCACGACTAGGGACCACAATTAAGGATATGCGTATAAACCACCCAACTCTCACGTATATGATCGCCATCATACTGTTGGTGGTAAAGCAAGATCCTAAGGGCTCTATCAAAGTGTAACATGTAATCAGTCACCTGATCATGTACACGACTGATAAAGGCAAACCAGATAGCATACTATCATTTCGAGTAAGACTGTCCTACCGGTATAGGTCCTCCGCAATCATTGCAATCACGTACCTGTGATCCAATAATTGACTATGAGGGCACTATCTCCAACAATCTCCCACTTGAACTCAAGGCTAATTATTGCGATGTCGACTACTCACAGCCCGTGTGAAACCGAACATCCAACTCCTCTACTAATCAGTATCACAAAGCCCGTTTGTAAAACTATTGTGTTCGAGAAATTGCCTTAGTGAGTGGATCCGCCTAGAAGTTTCTTTCTATATCTCTCTAAATCTCAAGTTCGCGGAGAAAGCCATCTCCTGAATCGAGTAATACCTGTCTTAGAATATGTCTGGATATCTGATGGGACCTAGTTCATAAATGAACTCCAAATCCAAACTTCTTAGACTGTATCGATCACTGAACCTAATCAGTATCCGGCACTATGCCACCCACAGTATCCTCTTGAAACACCTGTCCATAATACTGTCCCTCTTCGTCAGAGGGAAAAACAACAACTCTGACAATCACTCTGTCAACCATGTCACCTTTGAAGCTTGGAATGATAACCGTCTCCCGAAGGAGGCTGCCGTTATCAAATCCGTAGAACATGTACTTATGTTCTAAAACTGCTTCCTTATGTTTCTCCAGGATTGGATTAATACAAACTTATTGCATCTAGTGCAAAAACAACATCTGGTGTGGTACTTGACATCTCATGATTGACTCAATTGCTTAAGCAAGTGATCTGCCAATCATGCACATCCCTCTCCCCTTTAGTCTGTAAGACACCTTTAGAGAGGGTGACTCCATCACCTGCAGGTACACCACCATGCTAGGAGTCATCTATTCCAAAAACCATTAGAATACTGTCAAAGTACCTACATTGGGAAACTACCTAAATCCAGATCTAAAACCATAGATCTAGAAACCAGAATGTCAAATATTATATCCATATCCTGTCTGGAGAAACAACTGTGTGACGACCACAGTACAACCGATCGTAGTATAGGAATTTTACTTCCTACTCTGTGTATGTCATCCAGATACCATGACATCACACCCTACTACCTTCTTAACAGATCCATCCCCTATCCTGATTGAAGTCAAACCCATGACTGTCACATCAAAATTAGATGATCTATCTCCGCTATAACTGCTCAAGTCTATAAATAGATATAAGCATCCTGCCCACTATGCTTCCGCTGCTCCCACTGACTACGACAACCCTCCTACCGGGTCTCATATCCTGTAACAACAGTAGTGTCAAGTCTTGGTAGATAAGAACCTCCCTGTCACCGTCTCTGAGGCTACCGAAGTACCTCTCGGGCGTCTGAGGTTACCTACCATACCTGCGGAGTGGCTATTGGAATGTCAAACCTGATGAATATATAGGTCCTATTAAATTTTCCATAATCGTTTGCGGTTCTGGAATCACTTCCAGTTCTACCATACTCCCACTACTGTTTTCTGAAAAAGATCTATTTTACTAAAACTGTGGTGAGTCAAGAACAATATCACTATTGATCTTCCTAATGATAGAATATCAACCCTCGTCATAGCCAGGGTCAACCCACAAACAGCCATTACAGAAACGTGCCCTGAGTTATCCAGAGTCTGGTTTTAAGTATAAGCTGGACAACTCCCCGTACCTTAATATCTTTTAAGGTACGATCCATTCTATATCCAATATAGAAACTTTGGCACTTATTTAATTGGAACCAGATTCAAATCATGCAGCTGTCTCCAGTGCATATCAACTTAATGGAAAGAGGCTAATCAGCATTACTCAACTTAGGAATCCATCCAATTATGAGTAACCTGAAAGAGAGAACTCGTTTCTCAAAACCATCACTATCATCTGAATACCAATCACAAGAATCTACATCTTCGATCTCTTTGAAGAATCCCGATACTTGTGATACCTGGTTCTCTACTTTATTCTTATACCCACAACTTCTCAAAACTTAGACGTTGTATTTCTACGAAACACTTGTCTAAATAATAGAGAAGTTATAAGTAAACAGAACATAGTACGAGGACCTACCCCTTTGTCCTGATGGACACTGGACAACATACAATACTCTGTATAAGTCCGCTGAGTTAAACAACTCATAACCTGTGCGTTGTAGGTTGAAAACTGTACCCTGGCGATTTCCTCAAATATCAACAATTACAACGAATTCCGATATAATGGGGATAATCACCTAATTCCCAATATCTTACTCCCACTCATCATCTGTAAAACCATACAGATATGAGAATGAAACCTGGTAAATACATACCCTTGGAGTAAGTGTCTAATCGGGAAAACAGTTTTTCTTTAACAATGCACTGAAACATGAAAATGTTTCGTAGGGGTATCCTGGTATTCATAGCAATGCCTCTTCCATAATCCAACTCATGACTTCAACCGTATATTTTATTGCCGTCTCTCCAAATCCCTTTATTTGTCTTTAGTCGTTACCTTCTGTACACCATCGTTAGGCTAAATGGTTTTCTTCCTTCCCTACCGTTCGGCACCAGCCTATGGTTTGGAAGAAGACTATCCAGTAAGCATAATAGGTGTACCCTCCTAAACCAAGGAGTACTCGCAACTGAGAGAAGGTGATGATAAAAGACAACTGAATAATACCTTATTCTTTTAAAGGTGAAATAGGAGTGGCGATGAAGTACGCGGTTTCGGTCGTGAATGATATCAGTCGCAATTTACTTTACCCTCTTTCTAATCCCTTTATTTTGTCTTTGCATATTACCTTCTGCACACCCTACTTAGGCTAATTGGTTTTCTTCATTCCCTACCTTTCGGCACCAGCCTATGGTTTGGAATAAGACTATCCAATAAGCGTAATAGGTGTACTCTCCTAAACCAAGGAGCTCTCGCAACCTGAGAGAAGGTGATAATAAAAGACAACTGAATAAACCAATTCTATTTCTCCTGAACCTGGATCCATCCTCGAAGAAGTCCCTTCGAGTTCGTATATAACCATACGATGGATCTATCCAATGGAAGTGGATATCCGTAGTAATACGGGTGTTCTGAGAAATGCAAAGGGTAAAAGAAGGAGTGGCAATGACTTATGCAACTCAGACAATCCAAAAGCCAGTATTTTAAGAAGGTTCGGTCAACCTGGTCACTGAGTCATAGTCTAGGGTCGGTCAAAGGTCGCTGCCAAAGAGAGAGAGAAAAGAAACACTCTGCGTGCACTCTAACCTAGATCAGAATGGTCATCATTTTATCTAATCCGGAAACCTCCCACTATCCTGTCAAATTCTCCTCCAAACCTAAAGAAGAATCAATCGGGATCACCCGAAGAGTAAACCAACTCATCAGTGGGAATCGGGATCCAACTCTCATCGCATGATAACGTGATGGAATGCATCCACGTTACTCATACTCCAGAAGGTATGCGCATACTTGGCAAGTTTCAGTTTCTTTAGAAACTCCCGATATAGTTTTTGCCCCATGCTCTTATGATCGTGTCTAAGGGCCAGCCCATCATAAGTCACATGTCAAGTTCTTCCCATCATTATCTTGTTAATTTGAACCCACCCGTACTCGCCCTTGACTAAGGGCCAACAAGGCTGTACGACTGTCCCAAACCAACTCATCTATCTATGCAACATGTGAACACCCCAGCAGCTACCAATCACTATGTCCTAGCTAAGGGCTAGACCAACATAGCTTGAATACTACTGACCATTCATATGAAATGACGGAGGGCTACGGCTGGTTTTTGGCGAAAAACCTTTAACGTAGTGAACTTGATATCGCTGAAAGAACCTGATAGCTTTTTAAAATATAGTGGCGAAAACCTTTTGCTAAAGAGGTCACTCCCGATGAAGGGATCTCGGCTCTTTCCTCATGGAATGAGGTGCAGGATATTCCACTGAATACCGCTATGCAAAGCAACATGTAATCGACTATAGTGAAGTTATTACCCTGACGTAAACTTCTGTCCAAGGGGTCGGTCCCGGTGAAGGGATATCGGCCCTTGCCTCGTCGAATGAGGTGCAGGATATTCCACTGAATACCGCTATGCATAACAAAAGGAAACGTCTTTGCAATAACACTTTTTAAATTTGTTCCAACAACTGTAAACAGGTTTGTTTAACTTTGCATTGATCAGAATCAACGCAGTCCCATCTATTAATCACACCAGAAAAGAACGAAAATAAAATGTACGTATATGCCATCCGCATTCATCACTGGGTCCCGTCATCACCCGTTAGGTTACTTAACTAACGACAGAGCGGGGACTGGACTAGCGCGAGTGTAAAACATATACAACATCTAATAGTATATAAACCAATATACAATAATCGCTCCAGGCGTGATAGTATGCAACATTACAGAAAAGTAATAAGCATCACAGAACAATACAGATAATCTGGGATCCCCGAGTTTCACAGAGCCGCTGCTGAAACTCGACGTTCCCCTGTCGTGTGGATAGCTTGTGCAATGAAACCTAGACCCCTACGGGTGCGGCAAGTTACCCGCCAAAACCTGAAGCGAGGCAGCCCCCTACAGCATTGTGAATGGACCACCCTGCACTTCACGGAATCCGGTAATCTTGGGCACCCCTCCTTGGGTCAACCTGTACCCCCTACGAGTGCGGCGAATAGTCTGCCAATTCTAGAGTGGGACCCCTCTGCCTCTCAAAGCTATGAGATGCGGACCCGTTGCCCACCAGAACCCGGCTATCCGTGCACTCCGTCTAGGGGCAAAACCTAGTACAGTAATGAAAAATAGTACAATAGGTACATCGACCGCAACCTGGTCGTGCCCCAAAAAGAATATTATACAACAGGCAGTGACGGCAGTCCACAAGTTGGACGCTCGCCCCGCAATATCAAATATACAAATAAACACAAACTGTACTACCATTGCACACTGCTATCCACCACGACAAATCCGCAACATCACAGCACAAAACAGAACATCAACGCGAATGTCACGTTCGCAAATCCGTCTAAAAGAACTATAGCAATCAAACGCGGTTTACCGATCAAATGACATTCCCGGTCGGAGATATAATGTAAGCACTGTAAACTAACGTGTTTAAATTTCGATCGACCAAATATCAAAAAGTGGGCCCCACGACTTACTGGTGAACAGTAACAAAATCTGGGCCAAAACGATATTTACCAAAACCCCCAAATTCCAACAGAGGAGACACATGCAAAATTTGGTGCACTGATCCCATCATATGGCCGCGGATGCGCGGCCAAACCATGGGTTTGGCCGCTAATCCGCGGCGCTTTGGTGAGATCACGTGCTCAAATTTTGCACGTGTGCTTAAAAAAACCTGCACAGTTTTCTGAGATGTGTGAAATATTTTTAGGACACCATTTAAAATCAACAGAAACTGTCAAGTTGGAAAAATGCGATTTTTGATTTTTCGTTTCGATCGATGTTTTAAACGCGTTAGCACAAGTTAGCATAGCAAAATGGTGAGGCTCTGATACCACTGTAAGTCTACGCTAGCGCCCCGGCAGTTTACAGACGCCAAATGCGGAACAAAAAACTTTTAACTGGCGCTCTCGTATACTTTAACCCGGATCTGCCATTATTGCTAAACTAACAAACTGTAAAGAGTGTAGAAAGGTTATACCGAACGATCCGAGTCCTTCGTTCTTCAACCATCATCCCACGCTCCGTTGCGGCTGCTCCGATCTCGTCGATCTCCGATATCCTCGTCGAGGTGGCACCACATCGACGATTCTTTAAACGGGCTCCCGCCTCTGACTTGAGGCAACTCGATCGTCAAGTTTGCTAAAAGAGACGACCAAGAATGATGTAGAGAATGAGTAGATGACTTTGTCTCACTTCGTCCAAATCCGTGGACGATCGGTTAATGAAGTTGCCGTGGGAATTGGGTGATGGAATGAAATGAACTGTGAAATTCCATACACCCCAAAAATACTATCATAATCTTTTCTCTCTAAAATGAAATCAACCAAGTGAGAGTGAGAGGGAGGAGAGAGAGGGCCGGCCACTTATAGCAAGAGGGGGGTGACCGTAGGAGAGGGGGGGTGACTACAAGAGAAAGCTTCTCACTCAAAATATCCTTAAGAAAACAAGAAGCTTTAATGCTAAAGCATGAATCACTAATACACCTCATCAAGCCTTTAATGCAACCAATGAAAACACAACACCAATTAATCCTAGTCACCTCATCTAGAACCTTCTAGAACCTTCTA
The DNA here is from genome assembly GCA_030015575.1 of Agapanthus africanus. Lineage (NCBI taxonomy): Eukaryota > Viridiplantae > Streptophyta > Magnoliopsida > Asparagales > Amaryllidaceae > Agapanthus > Agapanthus africanus. Next base: position 178,118,252 of record JASDDO010000016.1, on the reverse strand, counting down.
GAAGCATGACTCACTCTCATCCAAGAAAAGATAAATCCGTCTTTAACCGAATGTTAAAAGACGGCTGATAGAAAACTGGAAACTGGCAACTTCCAAAAGTGATCCTGAAACGACTTTCAGGATAACCCCGAAACTGTATAAATATACCCGCATTTGTATTACGACCGAATACAAATGCAACTGAGACAAAGATATTATACCTACTCAATATAATACTCGGATCCGGCTTAAACCAAAGCCGACCAGTATCATCTGCCCGAAAAATAACACGTGCGTAAACGCACGTGCATTTTCCGAACCCTGCCATAAAACCATACGGCCTCTACAACGTTTCGTCCGAACTTGGGAAACTGTCTGCGGAGGACTCTAATGACTCGTCAGTACCCTGGCAGTGGGTTTAACCACAAACCGTCAGCGGCACTAGCAATGCGTAACGGCTGCCCATGGACTGACTTCAAGGGATGCCGATGAGCGCACTCATCCGGAAAACCCTACTGAGCCTAACAGTGACAATGTATATACAGTCCGGTCCGTTCGTCTATGAGTATCGCATATCTGCCTAGGGGGCTAGTAACGTCAGACCCCCAATAGCAGTATAAGTCGTGTCGGAGTGAAGCCCAATCACACCCTGAGATACTACTGGAGTACCTACCAGTAAATCTCCTGCCATGGCCATGGACTTTGTGTAATGGCTCTCCTAGACACAGCACGACCTCGCCCCCAATACCGGGAGAGACGAATCCCCTGCCGATCCGCTCACGTGCCTCCATATGGCTCGGGACTGTACCCAAAAGCTACCTGTTTGCACGACTCCTTTGAGCCGTGGTAGGGTAGAAATCAAAGCATAGTGGGAACTCACACGAGACAAATGACGACCTCAGGTCGATGAACTAACCTGTACACATGTCACCAGGGAACTGCTATCTGACGATAGATATAATACTAACTAGCAGATTCCCGGCGAGTCCTGTCCGGTGTACTCATAACCCAATGAGCACCTGTATACATCTTAGGTGATCCAACTGACACCAGTGGCTTGTGAGACCGGCCACCGCCCCTCGTCGGGGTCTCGACTGTACACACTAGTCTACTCCGGAGTATCGATGCCCTGTCTCGAAACTCCCACGACTAGGGACCACAATTAAGGATATGCGTATAAACCACCCAACTCTCACGTATATGATCGCCATCATACTGTTGGTGGTAAAGCAAGATCCTAAGGGCTCTATCAAAGTGTAACATGTAATCAGTCACCTGATCATGTACACGACTGATAAAAGCAAACCAGATAGCATACTATCATTTCGAGTAAGACTGTCCTACCGGTATAGGTCCTCCGCAATCATTGCAATCACGTACCTGTGATCCAATAATTGACTATGAGGGCACTATCTCCAACAAATATGTAACTGCAACTGAATATGTGTGTAACCTACAGGTGTAGTAATATATAGGTATCTACCTATATGAACCGATGTCGTATACCCCCCTGGGTATAAGTAAAATATGTAGGATATCCCCCCGGTATAACTAGAATATGTGCAAGGTATACCGATGAGCTTGATGTCATGTGTGCTAAGCAAAAGAATCTATAAGGGATTGTGTGTGACATGGCAATTATTGACGGTGTATGTGTAGCATACAATCCGTGCTCGTGCAACAGGAACCGTCAATAATGTGTGCAGTGTCCTACGGCTGCTAGTCACAGTACAACTATATCAAGAAAATACAGTAAAGGCGCAATTATAACAATGACGTAGAATATGCGACAGGTATTTGAATCCTAGCCCAGACGCATAACGCCATGCGGGCGATTCCCCTTTAGATGTTAAATCTTCTCACCTACACTCCACGCTAGGTGAATCCTACCATCTGCTCCCCCTTGTAGCAATGTCCGTAGTCCCTGCCTGCAACCCTGCAAATAAGACATGGAAATCATATATAAGCCAAATATTCCGCGAAACGCGATATCGAACCAAAACGAGAAACTCGCGTCGCGAACTAAACGCGCGTGTGCACGATACGCTGAAACGTGTGTGTACTCGTCTAAAACCATCGCGACACGCCGCGATACGCTGGATCACAGAACCCTCTCACGTATCGCGCGTATCGCGCAAACACAACGAACATCAAATACGATATATAGTCCCAGATTTTCCTACAGGTAAAATATTACAAAACTAGACATGCCAAAGCCCTAGACGACACAGAAGAGAGCCCTACACAAAACCCCAACACCCAAGTCCCCTACTTGGCCGCAAATTGCGGCCAAACTCAATAAATTTGCGGCCAGGATTTTGAATGAGAGTCTCGTGTTCTGGTAGTGGTATCTAGACCTAGTGAGCATGCTCCAGTATTCTCAAATTTAACCTGAAGGCACCGGGTCAAAAGCAGATCACAGATATCCAATATATCGTATAAAAACGACAATTTAGCACAAAAGCAAACCCTATGGTATTTTAGTGTAATCTGGGCTATTTCTCAGTTGAAGTGACCCTATTAATACTAAAATAGGCTAGGTTATCTAACACAATCATCAGTTATCCAAAAGTCCACACAAAACATCATAATTAGCACTAAACTAGCTAATTAACACTAATCGAAGCTAATCGATGCACAACTTAAGCAAACCACGAAATGGGGTTCAAGAAGTATACCCTAATGAACCCTAGAAGGCAGGTGAAGAAGTGGAAGGAGCTGCAGCAAGTTGCTGGAGCTCCTGTTGCTGCTGTTGCTGCCTGCTGTTGCTGCTGCTGATGCTGATGCTGCTGTTGTTGTCACTGCTGTTGCTGCTGGTCTTGTGTGTGTGTGCGTTTGTGAGAGAGAATGAGAGAAAGAGAAAATGAGAGGAGAAATGAGAGAACAAAGCCAAGACCCCCCTCTTTCTCTCTTCCCTCATAATGAGGCATGGCTCACACCATGCTTCCCATGCCCCCTCTCTCACACAAAGTCAACAAGAAGTCAAATTAAAACCCTTTTAAAAATCCTTTTTCATTTCCTAATAACAACCATAACACACCTAACAACCCAAAACACTTAAACAAAGCCTAAAACTAGATTAAGAGATGGTTAAACCCCAAATTAACACCCTAGGTAACATGCACAAGTGTGTGTGTGCCTAACAAAATTCTAATAAAATACACATTAAATAGGATAAAATATTTAAAACTTAATTTGGTAAACTTTTTATTAAAAACCATATATTAAAATATAATTAGCTACAAAACACATTCTAAGGTGTTACAATCTCCCCCCCCCCTTAAAAGAAATTCGTCCCCGAATTTTAAAAATATTCCGATACGCGTACCTTCAAAGAGAAGATTAAAATCCTCAAATCTCGCTCGTAGCCTCCCAAGTGATTATCTCACTATACGGTTACGTCCAAGGAAAACCCTCCACAGATAGCAAGACCCTTGACCGATGTTCCTCCACCTGCTGAGCCATTAACACAATTGGCTGCTGGTGAACGAAAGATCGCGTCTAAGCTAAATGGTCTGGTGCTAAATCATGTGAGAAAGGTCAAGAAGGTAATTGTAGAGTATCATCACAAGGAATACGGGGTGAAAATCCAATAATCTGGGCGGAAGTGCCAATTAAAGGCGACGAAACTAACTCGCTTATAGGATCTCGGAAAGACCTAAATCCTGGGACAAGCTTCCCAAAATCCAATACGTCATTCATCGGAAAGTCCGTAGGAATACATGATCTGTCCCTGCGAACTCGAGTCTATGGCTAACACAGTCGGCATAAGACCTCGGTTCGCAATGGACAATTCCCATCCCGACCTAACACAGCTAGACCATCTCCGAAGTCTCTAGACTAGCTGGGGTCCAAAATCCTACTTACGCAGAGTCAGAAAAACAACAGACTGGTGATCGTCATAACCTAACCCCTAAATCTAAAGGTGGCCATTTGGAGTGTCTCCTGATAACAGCTATCGAAGGAGAACCCTAACGATGGCGAGTGACGATCCCCAACTGCTGACAACAAACAAACAAACACACAACTTAACAAAGAACAACTGAGCACATTGAGTAAAACCGGACGACAAGAATCCGAATGGAGTCACACCCTGACTAAACTTGGGTAGAAACCATAACGAAATTCGTGGAGATCTGCTCCCACTCCTACTTTGGAACGGTTAAAGATTGCAACTCTCCAGCCGGCCTCAGATGCTCGACCCAAGCACACAACAAGGCATACACTTTGAAACGAAACCTGAAACTTCTCTTTACATCTCTGTCCACCCGTAACTGTCTCACAAGTCACGTTAAATGTTGGTGGAACTTGAATGCATATAGAGAGTTGACAGATGTGCATGTTCTAGGATTACACGTCTCTACCCGATGATATCAGGTACTCAAACGCGCGCCTAACTTAGCACACCATTGTTACAATTCAAGGTCTCCGAATCATTACCCAGCTGAGTATGCTCAAGTATCACTGACGAACGAGTATCGGCGGGCAGTGTCTCGCGAAAACGATTTAAGAAAAGTGGTCGGGCGCGGACATGAGCAAGCTGTCCCCTCCGTAGAGACGAACTTAAGCTATACTCAACGATCACACAAAAACTGTAAATCTGCAGAAGACTAACACAACAATCAAAATCCGCTGCAGGAAGATGTTCATTAAGCTCTAGTGGCCCGTGGAAAATCTGATACGACTCTCAAACAAGTAGTGCCCCCAAATCTCCAACGCAAAACCACCGCGGCCATCTCCAGATCATGAGTGGAATATCCTTCTCGTAATTCCTCCAATGTAGGGAAGCAAAAGCGATGACTCTGTAGTGTCACATCAGTACACACTCGAGCCCACTCAAGAAACATTACAGTTAAGCAACAAGGTCGCCCGAACCAAAGGCAAAGAAAGAACTGATGCAGTTGTCAACCGAATCTCCAACTGCCGAAAACTCCGTACACATGCCCCAGTCCACAGAAAAGAAACCTCCTTTCCGGTCAATTCAGTCGACGGTGCAGCACTACTCTAGCAATCCTGCATGAAACGGCGGTAAAACCTGCTAAGCCCAACAATATGCGGATCTCCGTCCAGCACACAAGTCTGGGCCTAAGCTGTACGGCCACAATCTCCCTCGGGAACATACAAAACCGTCTCCCGCGACTACAAGACCTAGGAGTCAACACAAACAAGCCTGAAGAAACACTCCGAGAATCTAGCAGCTACCGGTGCTCTCCCCGTATGTGCATAACAAATCCTCAAGTGCTACTCCCGTCCCTCAAGACACATTAAATAGACCAGAATGTCGTAAATAACACAACAAAACTGGTTGAGGAACGGCCTGAAGAAATCTGGTTCATCACATCTACGAATGCTGCTAGGGCATCAGTGAATCCAACGACTCACAAAAACACACAAAGCCCGTCGCACGCACAAGGCAGTCTTCGGAATGACATCACTCCGAATCCGCAATAATGATGACCTGATCCCAAGCAAACTTAGAAAATGTCTCGCACTCTGGAGCTGATCGAGGAAATCGTCACGGCGAGGTGAAGGATACCTATCCGCACCCTAAGCCGGTTCAATTGACGATCCGTCGATACACAACCTCAAATTGCCGTCTTTCTCCCTGACAAACAGAAATAGGAGCTTCCAAAATAGAAACACTCAGACGCACAAAACTCCCCAACCAAAACTCTGCAGCTGATCCTTTAGTTCCCAAGCTTCGCCGGGTCATCCGGAACAACGTCGGAAAAACTCTCGCACGAAAGGAACTCGGTCCAACAATCCCACTGTGGCTCCGGTATCACGAATGAACGCCAAGAATCCATGACATCTCCTCAATAGCCGACTAGCGAAAAAGGCTGAATTCAAGCTGTGAGAGGCGGCACAACTATCCACCTGCACAACAAGAACTGACTTGCTAGGAAAAACAAAACCTAACTTGTTTCCTCACGGTAGTCCACAGACACCTAGCACGTAATCAACCAATCCGTGCCCAGGAGAACGTCAAATCCAACATCTCTAGAAGGATCAAACGACGGACGAATCTCTATCTCCTATCCGATTGGCACACAACTGAAATACGTGTCGCACAACAAAAGAATCGCTGACAGAAGTTAAAACAACAACTACGACTAATCTACCCAACCACGGTACAAGCATGAAAAACAAACGGATACACCAAAAGAACAAGCGAATTAAGGATACCTGAGAACTCCACATTGGACGTCTGCGCGTCCCGATGAGTAGAAGCAAACTCCTGTGTCTGCCCTCTACTCGCAGCTGGATGAACTCCCCTGGTAGACTGAGCCCTCTTAGCAAATCTTCCACGTCCACGGCCTCTCTGAAAACGATCATGACGAGGTGCTAAGGAACAATCCCTAACGAAGTGCTGAAGGCTTCCGCATCGAAAGCATCCACGCGCTGACTGCTGACCATCCTGGGGATGAGAGCTGAACGACTGTCCTCGTCCTAAGCCTCTGCTACTCCCGCGACGGCCACGAAATCTGTCCCGACGACCAAACCTCTGTCTCTGGGCCGGTACACTGGTACGAGTCCTCCACTGTCCTGGAACTCTCTGAGCCTCTGGAATATGCGCCTCATCAACTGGAGCTGCAACTACTGGTGCTATGTAGGTGACGGACTGCTGCATGCTGACCGCAAGTGACAACTGAGTAACAGGGGTGACAACCTCCTGTCGTAGCTCCCGAACGACATCAACCAAAGAACTCATCGTCTGGCGGAAATCCTGCATCTCTGCCAAAAGTCTATCCATAGTATATGTCGTAGGCTGATCCGTCTGCATCTGTGCAACTAGAGTGCCATCCTGGTCAGTACTCGTCTCACTCGAGCCAACTCTGACCTCGGCCCTCGCTGCATCACTCTGAGTCCCCATAGTCATCGGCGGCAAGGCTATAAATAGATATAAGATTCGATGAGAATAAGGAAATCTCTCAAGGATAGGAATCATCAAGGAAGGAATTTCAAACAATTTGTACTTAGGTCACTTAATGCAAGGTACCGCACCGTGGGTATGCTGCAGACATACACACACTACGTTACTCTGCTTAAGCTACCTACTCCATCATACTAAGGTCATCCTACACTCCGAAAGGTAAAACCTAGCGCTCTGATACCAACTTTGTCACGACCAAAAAATTGGCCCTAATACTACGCAACGCCTAAAGACGTAGCGCAGTAAAAGAAAGCCAAAACCCAGAAATCTAAACCATATAAATACGGAAAAGAAAATAATAGAGAGAAAGCTGTAGAGAAAAGACAACAAACCCACAAATAATATACAGTAACGTCCTCACCAAGTCTCTAAGTCAACAACATAATAATAGATGGAGAGTACAAGATACAACGAATGTACAATACAAAATACAGATGACCACCAAAACCCACCTAAGCAAAATAGTACTGTGAGCTGATGCGGTATCTGTAGCAAAAGATGATAGCTGAAACGCTGAATAGCCTTCCTCGACTACTCTGGGGAACAACCTGAAACACCTGTGGCACAACGGGGGTGAGTTGCCAACTCGTGAATAGTAGATAACATATGCAGGTAATCGCAGGAATGCACGTACAACATGAATCTAAGATATGCGATTACAGTAATAACATGTCATGCAAATGCTGAATAAAGGTAAGTACACTAGCAGGTACAATCAATATGTGAAACAACAGTAACATGACAATAATATGCAATAACCATGCAATAGGGATATGAGAATGTAAATATGCAACTATCATAAGGGTACACTAACAGGTACTACCAATATATGAATCTGTGCATAAAATAGATAAGTATGAGGTATAGGGTGGAATATGTCATTTCCACGGAAACCTGACATCGTGGTAGGATCACAATCCATCAAGACACTCAAATCCCAAATCCTCAAATCAGCCCCCAAATTGGGCTCTCACATCGTATAAGTCTCACATCACCTCAATGTTCAATATCGAGTAATTCTCTATATCTCGAATGTACAAATCAACAATCTCTTTCATATCCATTATCCAATCTCAATGAATCACATATATCCCAAGTCGAATCTCAAGTAAGTTTCTAACATCCTAAGGTATATATATTTACAGAAATAAATATGATGGGGGCAATACACATATATTACCATCCCATTCCACTAATATTGGTGTAAGGGTATATATAACAACGGCTAATCCCCTGTTATATATACAAAGGTATTAAAAGAAATATCAAGAAAACAATGTGCCAAGCATCGACACAGAAATCCTGATAGGTACGTATCATACGCTGTCCCGAAAGCACGAGTGCCTAGCTCTGACCCTCGCCTTTCACGTATGCTTACTTACAAGACTCCGGTCGGTATCCCCAAGATAACCGCCGAGTAAAAGGTAATATCACCGGACGGTATGGTTCCCCTGACAGGCTCACCGTCTAACAAATCCAGCGATCCGTTCTCGCCCCGGGGTACCTCCGGGCCCCACCATGTACCCTCATGCGGCCTCTACGCCTCCTCGCATGGGGTATAAATAATCAGCACCGATAAAACCCATGGTGGATGCGCAAATATCATATCAAGGAAACCGGGTTTTTCAATGTATGCATAATTTCATGAACTCCCGCGGTTCCCAAATCCAGAAAACATCACGTAAAACCCAAATAATAATGCGCAATCCAGAAATAAACATATACGATATATCTGAAATGCGAGCATATAAATGAGAATATGTAGCTGAAACCAGATGTATGCGAGACCAATAGGGTACAGCTAAGTAACATCAGCAAAGGTAAATATGCAACTGCAACTGAATATGTGTGTAACCTACAGGTGTAGCAATATATAGGTATCTACCTATATGAACCGATGTCGTATACCCCCCTGGGTATAAGTAAAATATGTAGGATATCCCCCCGGTATAACTAGAATATGTGCAAGGTATACCGATGAGCTTGATGTCATGTGTGCTAAGCAATAGAATCTATAAGGGATTGTGTGTGACATGGCAATTATTGACGGTGTGTGTGTAGCATACAATCCGTGCTCGTGCAACAGGAACCGTCAATAATGTGTGCAGTGTCCTACGGCTGCTAGTCACAGTACAACTATATCAAGGAAATACAGTAAAGGCGCAATTCTAACAATGACGTAGAATATGCGACAGGTATTTGAATCCTAGCCCAGACGCATAACACCATGCGGGCGATGCCCCTTTAGATGTTAAATCTACTCACCTACACTCCACGCTAGGTGAATCCTACCATCTGCTCCCCCTTGTAGCAATGTCCGTAGTCCCTGCCTGCAACCCTGCAAATAAGACATGGAAATCATATATAAGCCAAATATTCCGCGAAACGCGATATCGAACCAAAACGAGAAACTCGCGTCGCGAACTAAACGCGCGTGTGCACGATACGCTGAAACGTGTGTGTACGCGTCTAAAACCATCGCGACACGCCGCGATACGCTGGATCACAGAACCCTCTCACGTATCGCGCGTATCGCGCAAACACAACGAACATCAAATACGATATATAGTCCCATATTTTCCTACAGGTAAAATATTACAAAACTAGACATGCCAAAGCCCTAGACGACACAAAAGAGAGCCCTACACAAAACCCCAACACCCAAGTCCCCTACTTGGCCGCAAATTGCGGCCAAACTCAATAAATCTGCGGCCAGGATTTTGAATGAGGGTCTCGTGTTCTGGTAGTGGTATCTAGACCTAGTGAGCATGCTCCAGTATTCTCAAATTTAACCTGAAGGCACCGGGTCAAAAGCAGATCACAGATATCCAATATATCGTATAAAAATGACAATTTAGCACAAAAGCAAACCCTATGGTATTTTAGTGTAATCTGGGCTATTTCTCAGTTGAAGCGACCCTATTAATACTAAAATAGGCTAGGTTATCTAACACAATCATCAGTTATCCAAAAGTCCACACAAAACATCATAATTAGCACTAAACTAGCTAATTAACACTAATCGAAGCTAATCGATGCACAACTTAAGCAAACCACGAAATGGGGTTCAAGAAGTATACCCTAATGAACCCTAGAAGGCAGGTGAAGAAGTGGAAGGAGCTGCTGCAAGTTGCTGGAGCTCCTGTTGCTGCTGTTGCTGCTGCTGATGCTGATGCTGCCGTTGTTGTCACTGCTGTTGCTGCTGGTCTTGTGTGTGTGTGCGTTTGTGAGAGAGAATGAGAGAAAGAGAAAATGAGAGGAGAAATGAGAGAACAAAGCCAAGACCCCCCTCTTTCTCTCTTCCCTCATATTGAGGCATGGCTCACACCATGCTTCCCATGCCCCCTCTCTCACACAAAGTCAACAAGAAGTCAAATTAAAACCCTTTTAAAAATCCTTTTTCATTTCCTAATAACAACCATAACACACCTAACAACCCAAAACACTTAAACAAAGCCTAAAACTAGATTAAGAGATGGTTAAACCCCAAATTGACACCCTAGCTAACATGCACAAGTGTGTGTGTGCCTAACAAAATTCTAATAAAATACACATTAAATAGGATAAAATATTTAAAACTTAATTTGGTAAACTTTTTATTAAAATCCATATATTAAAATATAATTAGCTACAAAACACATTCTAAGGTGTTACAATTAGTAGCTATCAACTTTATCATGAAAGGATTTGTAATGATGATAGTTTTGCATTATTGCAACCATGGTTCATTTCTTTAGCCAATAATTCATTTTCATTTCTCTCTCTTGTTCTTGTGAGAAGAAAAGAAAAGCTCTCATTGTTGCTAGCTCCTCCTTCTTCCTCCTCTTGATAAATTCTTTTGATCTCATGTGTTGAGAGAAAAAGAATCCACATAGACAAACACTTCCGTCTTTCTCTTCTACACAACCTAGGGCATCTAGACTAGCGATCTCGTTGCCCTAGTTGCCTTGGCTTGAGGTGGAGCTCGGTGTACAACTCTCGGGTGGATCGTCTTCGACTCAAGAAGGCCGCGGAGGTGACCAAGATCCGGATCGTACCTTGGAGCTTGGACGGACGAGCGGGACAGCGGAATGAAGACCCGAAGGACCGGTTCCGTGAGGTATAATTTCTACGGCATAGTAGTTGAAGCCTCTAGTAGTTTGTTAGTTTCTAGTTTAGCAAAGATCTGGCTTTTAGTCCATGTTGCCTTTGAGCTAATTTTATTGTTTTTCGCCGTTTCCGCCTCCCCGTAAGAACCAGGGTGAGCAACATGGACTTACAGTGGTATCAGAGCCTAGCTAAACATAAACTAGCAAGTTAGCAAAGTATTTAGAATATCGATCGAAAAAAGGTCGCAAAACACATCCGACAAAAACCAACTTTCTGTCGATTTTTTATACTGTTCAAAAAAATTATTTGACATACATGAAAAATCGTCTCAGGGTTTTTATAGAACACACAGCAAAACTGAGCCTCTGACTCGGCCAACTCACCGCGGAAACGCGGCCAAACCTATGGTTTGGCCGCGGCTCCGCGGCCGAGTTGACTCGGCCGCGACTCCGTTTTGCTGCAGTGTTCTTACTGTGTTGTTTTGGGATTTTTAATACAGTCTGTTTCTACCCAGATTTTCCAGAGAACAAATTGGTTTTTGGGGTGGTTACAAATCCGTATTTGTGATCGATATTCTGTAGACTTTGGCTAATGGATATTTTCTGTGATGTGATATATGTATTGAACGTCCGCTAATCGCTATACATCGATTAGTGGGGGTTATACATATCTGTGATCTGTAATGTTGATGGTTTGTGTATATGAACTCGTTGGATTGTCACGGATGAATAGCCGGGGTGGATGTGAGATGAGAGTTTCTTTTTCTTTCATTCATTGTAAAATTTGTAAATTGATGTAATATTATTTGTTTGGCCGCACAATCGGGTCGGGGTTGTAGCCGTCATTGTATAATTTCTTTTTACTGTTTTTGCTCCTAGGATAGACCCAAGGTGGGGTGCACAAACTATCGGGTATCTCGAAGTGCCGAGTGGCCTACCCACGTTGTTGAGGGAGGTTGCTTCACTTTGGGTACTTGGCGGGTAGTTTGCCTCACCCGTAGGGGTCTAGGGTGGTGTTTGGCTATTCATCGCGACCGTGTAATCCGCTTTTCGTTGCAGGCTCGAACGAATCGCGGGTTCCTAGTATATCCAAAGTTTTCATCTGTGATCTGGATTGGCTATCATTGCTATATATCTATATATGATATCTATTTAGGTGTTGCTTATGTTTTGCATCCGCGCTAGTCCAGCCCCCGCTCTGTCGTTAGTTAAGTAACCTAAAGGGTGATGACGGGGCCCCGTGGCGAATGCGGATGGCATAAGCGTACGCCATATTTTGGTTGTTTTCTACAATGGTAGGATTAAATGATGGGACGCATTGGAATTAATGCAAGAAAATAAACCAAGTAAAAGTCGTTGGAACAAAACCACTCGGTTCTTTTCGAAAACCAGCTTTTAAACGCGGAGCTTGAACCACTCCTTTTTAAAAAGCTATCTCGTTCCATCGATTATATCAAGTTCACTACGTTCACGGTTTCACCAAAACCATTCGTAGCCCTACGTCATTTCGGTTAAATATTCAGTAGTATTCAAGCTATGTATTTTGACCTTCGCCAAGGCATAGTGATTGGTAGCTGCTGAATATTTATCTGTAGCATAGATAGATGTGTTGGTTTAGGACAGCCGTACTACTATTTTGGCCTTCGTCAAGGGTATGTACGGGTGGGTTCAAATTAACCTGGACAATGACGGGTAGAACTTGACATGTGACTTATGATATGTTGGCCTTCGTCAAGGTCATAAGAGCATGGGGCAAAAATCCACATCGGGAGTTTCAAAAGAACTGAAACTTGCTAGCGCTGCATACCATTTGGAGTGTGATGATTCTGGTAGGATTCCTTCAGTTTTGTCACGCGATGATATTTGGATCCCGATCCTACTGTGAGTATATGCTACTCCTCGGGAACTTTCTCACTTAACGATCAATGCTATAAACTAAGTAGGTGTCTAGAAAGGTGTTAGCGGGGCTACGCCCACAGGGAAAAAAGGTTATTTAATTAAGGAACTTCGCGAAAGCGTTGGAAAACCTCCCTCGAAGTACCGACACTGGCCTGGCTGAACGGTTAAGCAAGAATTGTACGGTGAGATTGATCCTGACTAATTCTTCCTTTATGGTTTGAGGAGGGATTCGAGAGACAGTGGGAGCCATCCTGTTTAGATAAATTAAAAACCAATCTAAACTTGCAAGAGCATCATGCTAAGCGTTTTCTTCTCTCTCTCTTAATTGCTGCGACCCAGTGACCGCACCTAGGTTACATCTAGATAATAAAATGACTGAATCTGACTGTTATGACTGGCAAAGGTCTGTCCAGATGTCCATTGCCCATGACAAGCTGTGACACCTCTTGACTGATCCAACCCCTGCCGTCTTAGGTCCAGTTTCCCCTGTCACGGATATTGATATCCGTAGGACATCGGAAGAAGACTGTGCGAAAGCCAAGTGCCTCGTGTTAGCCTCAGTTAATGGTACATACCAGAGGCAGCACGAGAAGATGGACTCAGTTTCTATCTTCCTCCATAACAAAGATTTATATGGAGAGCAATCTCGTATCGCAAGATATGAGACCTCGAACGAATTGCTTCCAGCGAGGTTGGCTATCGGGTCAACTGTAAGGGGCAACGTCCTTACAGAGACCTGTTCTTTTGAGCTCACGGACCTGCAAACCACATTGATGAACGGGTCAGATGCTGACTTAGTTCAACAGTCTCTACCTACTACCCTGAAGGAAACCAGGGAAGTAGAAAGAAAGGGAAGGGCAGAAGTTTCGGGAATGGATGGAGTAAAAGAGGGATGTTCCTATTGTTACGGGAATGAACATGGGCAGAAGGATTGCAGGGCTTGCAAAGCCAGTAGCCAGAATTCGAAGCATGTTGTGGCTTCGGATTCAGGTGTGTTTGTAATAGAGAACTGTATGTCAGTTAACCCTACTTCCTGGGTATTGGATACCGGATCAGGATCTCATATCTGTAATTCGTTACAAGCTCTGAGAAACCGTAGGGTTATCAAGAAAGGTGATATGACTCTCAAGGTTGCTAACGGAATGAGCATGTATGCTGAATCCGTAGGGGAATATCATCTAGGACTGACAACTGGGCAGATATTGATTCTGCGTGACTGTTTTTATGTACCAGGTGCGACTTGTAATATCATATCTGTATCCTTACTTTCTAAGGAAGGATATGATTTTACTTTTGTAAGAGATGTTGTAAACATCCACCTAAATCAAGTTCTGATTGGGTCAGGTACATTGAAAAACGGTAAATACGTTTTGAATCAAGCTCAGGTCTTCAGTGTCCAGAACACACTTAAAAGAAAGTCTCCGGAATTAAATCAGGCTTTCTTATGGCATTGTAGACTGGGTCACATTAATGAGACACGGTTGACTGTTAGTGTATATGCCCTAAAGGCCATTACTGTATCATACTAGCATGTATATTACTTGATGGAAGCTTGGGATATTCACAGTTGTATATACAATCTTGCTCGAAATGGAAGTATGCTACTTGGTTTGTCTTTGCTTTAATATGTGCATGTGTTTCTTTTAGCATATCGCTTATATACATATTAGTGGAGCCCGTAGGATCGTTGCTTGATTACCAGCGTTGTGATGGCGCTCACACTCATGGGGGCTGGGTAATCCATAAGCACATCCTTATACAGGTCCCTAGTCGTTGGACTATCGAGACAGGGCATCGATACTCCGGAGTAAACTAGCGTATGCGCTTCTCATCCCAGCGTGGGAGACGGTCTGTCCCACAGCCGTCAGTACGTCGTACTTGAGATAGTATGCGGGTGCTCGTTAGGTTACGAGTACACTGGACAGGACTCGTAGGGAACTGTTGGTTGGTATTATACCTATCGTCAGTTATCAGTTCCCAGGTGACATGAGTATAGCTTAGTCCGCTGACTTGACACTGTCACTTCGCCTCGAGTGTGTTCCCACTGTACTTTGATTACTACCCTACCACGGCTCAAAGGAGTCGTGCAAACAGGTAGTAGTTGGGTGCAGTCCCGAAGCACTTGGAGGCAGTGACGGTTAGATAGGATTCGTCTCTCCCGGTATTGGGGGTTGACATCGCGCTGTGTCCAGGAGAGCCATTACACAAGTAGTCCCTGGCCAGGGCAAGCGAGATATACTGGTAGGTTTCCAGTGTTATCTCAGGGTGTTCCGGTCTACACTCCGACACGACTTGTACCGCTGTTTGGGGACTGACGTTCACCGCCCCCATAGGCCCGCCATGCGATGTATCAGACGAACAGACCGGACTGTACGGAGACTGTCACATACAGGCTCAGTAGGAGTTCAGATGGGGTCACCTCGTCAGTCTTCTTATCGGCATCTACCTGGGGACCGTTACGTACAGCTAGTGCCGCTTGCGGTCTGTGGTTAAACCCACTGCCAGCGTAGTGTCGAGTCTTTAGAGTCCCACACAGAGAGTTATTCGCCTTTAGGCAAAATGAGTAGAGGTCGCATGGTTTTGCGACAGGGTTCGTTCACATCCGCGCACTTGTGCACGTTTGCTGTCCGGACAGCTTATACTAGCGGGCTTTGGTTTAAGCCAGATCCTAGTATATGATTTGGGATTGGTTTTATCTCATTGTATTCGTGTTCCTCGGATCACGAATAGGGGTGCGTATGCACAGTTGACTGAGACAGAGGCAGAGGACTTTGATTAGGGTTAATGACCATTGTCATTTTGTTAACCCTAATGCTTATGTGTGTATTATGATTAATTGATATTAGTTATATATAATTGTGCATGGTTAGGGTTGTTGACATTTTGACCATACTTGACTTGTTGACCTTGGTTGACATGTTGACCATCATCATTCCATATGAATGATGTTCTTTGATCCTTGCAATTTTCATTTAATGTGAAATGATAATGGTCAAGTCTTGATTAAACCATGACAATTATCTTGCTAATTATCTTTTTACATAATTCACACATATATGTGAGAATGGTTCTATTATTCTCTCATTCTATCATATAGATTCTCTCTCCTCCTCTTCCTCTCTCTCAAGCTCTCCCCTCTCATGTGTTGAGAAACACTTGAGCTTGAGATAAACCTCTCTAAAGTAATCTCTACTCTCATCTAAGGTTCTAGGATTAGCACTTCTAGCACCTTAGTTACTTCTAGCTTGAAGTTGAAGCCAAAAGTTGAGGCTCTCGGGTGGATCCTTCTTCGACTAGAGAAGGCGACAAGGTGATCTCTTTCTTCCACTCCAAGGAGCAAGGAGAGAAGGACATAAAGCCCAAGGTATAACCTTTCATCCATGTAGCTAAATCTAGTTAGCTTTTAGTTAGTTTTTGTTTAGCAAAGATCCTCCTTTAGTTAGTCCATGTTGCCTAGTTCGATAAAAATCCGATTTTTATTCCGTTTTCCGCCTCCCCGCAAACACCGTGGTGGGCAACGTGGACTTACAGTGGTATCCGAGCCTAACTAAACATAAACTAGCTAGTTAGTAAAGTGTATAGAAGTTCGATCGGTAAAAATCACAAAACTTTTTTTTTCAAAAACCTAGTTTCTGCCGATTTTTAAATCTGCTCTAAAAATAATAAATCACACCTTAAAAATCGGCTAAGGGTTTTTACAGTACACACAAGAAAAACGAACCAGCGAACCGACCAACCGACCGCGGTTCCGCGGCAGAAGCTTGGTTCTGCCGTGGATCCGCGGCCGAGTTGACTCGGCCGCGGCTCGTTTCTCTTGCAGTGTTCTTATTTCATGGTTTTGGGATTTTTAAGATATTTTATTTCTGCCCAGATTTTCCAGAATAGAAATTTGTATTTGGGTGGCTATAAATCCGTATTTTTTTTATCGAACTTCACTATACTTTGACTATTGGTTATATCTGTGATGTTTATATGTATTCAACGTCCGCTAATCGCTATACGTCGATTAGTGGGGGTTATACATATCTGTGATCTGTATTGCATATTGGTTTGTGTATATGAACTCGGTGGATTGTCGCGGATGAATAGCCGGGGTGGATGTGAGATGAGAGCTTCTTTTTCTTTCATTCATTGTAATATGTAAATTGATGTAATATTATTTATTTGGCCGCACAACCGGGTCGAGGTTGTAGCCGTCATTGTATAATTTCTTTTTACTGTTTTTGCTCCTAGGATAGACACATGGTGGGGTGCACAAACTACCGGGTATCTCGAAGTGCCGAGTGGCCTACTCACGTCGTTGAGGGAGGTTGCTTCGCTTCGGATACTTGGCGGGTAGTTTGCCGCACCCGTAGGGGTCTTGGGTGGGGTATTGGCTATTCATCGCGACCGTGTAATCCGCTTTTCGTTGCAGGCTCGAACGAATCGCGGATTCCTAGTATATCCAAAGTGTTCATCTGTGATCTGTAATGGCTATCATTGCTATATATTTATATATGATAACTATTTAGGTGCTGCTTATGTTTTGCATCCGCGCTAGTCCAGCCCCCGCTCTGTCGTTAGTTAAGTAACCTAACGGGTGATGACGGGGCCCCGTGGCGAATGCGGATGGCATAAGCGTACACCATATTTTGGTTGTTTTCTGCAATGGTAGGTTTAAATGATGGGACGCATTAAAAGAACTAATGCAAGAAAATAAACCAAGTAAAAGTCGATTGGAACACTTTGAAAACCACTCGGTTCTTTTCAAAACTAAACTTTTAAACGCGGAGCTTGAACCACTCCTTTTAAAAGCTATCTCGTTCCATCGATTATATCAAGTTCACTACGTTCACGGTTTCGCCAAAACCATTTGTAGCCCTCCGTCATTCCACATGAATGGTTAAAAAGTATTCAAGCTATGTATTTTGGCCAAAGTCAAGGCATAATGATTGGTAGCTATTGGGTATTCATGTGCAGCATAGGTAGATGCGTTGGTTTGGGACAGTCGTGCTGCCATTTTGGCCAAAGTCAAGGGTAGGTACGGGTGGGTCTAAATTAACCAGGAGAATGACGGGTAGAACTTGACATGTGACTTATGATATTTTGGCCAAAGTCAAGGTCATAAGAGCATGGGGCAAAAATCCACATCGGGAGTTTCATAAGTACTGAAACTTGCTAAGCGCTGCATACCATTTGGAGTGTGATGATTCTGGTAGGATTCCTTCGGTTTTATCACGCGATGATATTTGGATCCCGATCCTACTGTGAGTATATGCTACTCGTCGGGAAAGTTCTCACTTAACGATCAATGCTATAAACCTAGTAGGTGTCTAGAAAGGTGTTAGCGGGGCTACGCCCACAGGGAAAAGAGGTTACTTAATTAAGGAACTTCGCGAAAGCGTTGGAAAACCTCCCTCGAAGTACCGACACTGGCCTGGCTGAACGGTTAAGCAAGTATTGTACGGTGAGATTGATCCTGACTAATTCTTCCTTTATGGTTTGAGGAGGGATTCGAGAGACAGTTGGAGCCATCCTGTTTAGACAAACTAAAAACCACTCTAAACTTGCAAGAGCATCATGCTTAAGTGTTTCTTTTCTCTCTCCTAATTGCAGCGACCATTCAAAATGACCGGACTTAAGTTATTACTAGATAAAAACATACTGACAGGGCCAAACTACAAAGATTGGCTCAGGAATGTCAAGATGGCAATCACTTACGACAAGTTGGGGTATATCCTTACCACCAAAGCTCCCTCTGTCCCAGGTCCCACCTCCAGCGCCGCGGATGTAGAAATCCGTAAGACATGGGAGATAGATTGCGCGAAGGCCAAATGCCTCGTGCTTGCCTCGATGGATAATGAACATCAGAGGAGGCATGAGAATATGGACCTAGAGTCCATATTTCTTCATACAAAAGAACTATATGGAGAGCAGTCTCGTATCTCCAGATACGAAGTGTCGAAGAAGCTATTTTCGGCAAGATTGGCCATCGGATCATCGGTAGCGGAACACGTGCTTAAGATGATTGGCTACATAGAGGAGCTCGCGGACCTCGGGACCACATTGGAGAATGAACTCTACACTGACTTGATTCTCCAGTCCCTTCCTTCCACTTACGCCTAGTTTATCCTAAACTTCAACATGCAAGGAAAGGAGGTTGAACTTTCCGAACTTCTGAACATGTTGAGGAGTGCTGAGGGCACCCTACAGAAAGGTAGGGAGACATCCACTTTGTTTGTAGGAGGAATCTTCCTCTTCTAGGTCCAGGGCGAAAGCCAAGGGAAAGAAGAAGAAAGCCCCCGCCAAACCAAGGGGCGGTGTCAGTAAAGTGGATACGAAGGGAAAGGGAAAGGCAACAAAGGTAGCGGGAAAGCTGGTGGGGAAGGAAGAATGCTTCTACTGTCACAAAAGTGGACACTAGAAACAGGATTGCAAGGCTTGGAAGGCCAGAACCCAGGATCTGAAGCGAGTTGCGGCTTCAGCTTCAGGTGTGTATGTTATTGAAAACTGTCTATCAATAAACTCTACATCCTGGGTATTGGATACCGGATCAGGATCTCATATCTGTAATTCTTTGCAGGCGTTGAGAAAGCGTAGAGTTTTGAAGGCAGGTGATATGACCCTCAGAGTTGCAAACGGAGCTAGCATGGATGCTGAGGCCGTGGGGGACTATCACCTGGGATTGTCAGATGGACACTTTTTGGTTTTACGTAGTTGTTATTTTGTACCAAATGCAACCTGTAATATCATTTCTGTATCTTTATTGTCTAAAGAAGGTTATGAATTTGCATTTGTAAGTAATGTATTGAACATTCACCTTAATCAAGTTTTGATTGGGTCAGGTACATTAAACAACGGTATATACGTATTAAACCAACCACAGATTTTCACAGTCCAGAATACACACAAAAGAAAGTCTCCAGAAATCAATAAAACTTTCTTATGGCATTGTAGACTAGGTCACATCAATGAGAGAAGGTTGACTAAGTTACATACAGAAGGATATTTGGATCCGTTCGAATATCAAACGTATGCAACTTGTCAATCCTATCTCAAAGGAAAGATGAAAAAGACTCCGTTCACTGGACACGGAGTAAGAGCGAGCGAGCTCTTGGGACTCGTACACAGCGACGTGTGCGGTCCAATGTCTACGCATGCACGATGCGGTTATTCTTACTTCATTACTTTTACGGATGACTTTTCAAGGTACGGATATATCTTCTTAATGAAACATAAATCCGAGGCTTTTGAAAAATTCCAGGAATACAAGAATGAAGTAGAAAAACAAACAGGCAAAAGTATCAAGGCACTGAGATCTGATCGAGGTGGTGAATACTTGAGTGCCGAGTTCCTGGGTTACATAAAAGAGAATGGAATTCTCTCTCATCTTACTTCTCCATACACTCCGCAACATAACGGTGTATCGGAGAGACGGAACCGAACCCTATTGGATATGGTACGGTCCATGATGAGTAACGCTGAGTTGCCGCGATCGTTCTGGGGATATGCGCTAGAATCAGCTGCATACCTTTTGAACCGAGTTCCAACTAAGACTGTGCCTACTACACCATATCAGATGTGGTGTGGGAAGAGACCCTATCTTAATCACATTAAGACATGGGGATGTCCAGCTTTTGTCAAAAAGCAGCATGCGGACAAGCTCGAGGCACGCTCAGTACAGTGCAAGTTTGTGGGATATCCAAAGAACTCCAAGGGATATTTCTTCTATTGTGAAGAGGAATAAAAGGTTTTTGTTTCTCGCCATGCCCACTTTCTAGAACACCGGTTCATAGAAAAAGAAATAAGTGGGAGTGCAATAGAACTGGAAGAAATTCCAGAACCACGAGCTATTACTGAAAGCTTAGTAGAACCAGAGGGTTCGAAAGATCAGGACATTCCCACGCCACTCCGCAGGAGTAGTAGGCAGTCTCATCCGCCCGAGAGATACTACGGTTTTCTCATAGACGGGGATAGAGAGGATTGCACTATGGATTATGGTGAGCCTACTAGCTTCCAGCAAGCCATTCAGAGCGGCGACTCGGTAAAATGGCTGGATACAATGCGGACCGAGATGGAGTCCATGTACACCAACAAAGTTTGGACTTTGAACTTTGCTCCAGAAGGGGTAAAACTCGTAGGCTGCAAATGGATCTTCAGAAAGAAGATTGGTGTAGATGGGCAGGTTGAAACCTATAAAGCTAGACTTGTAGCAAAAGGTTTTCGTTAAAGACCAGGTTTGGACTATGATGAGACCTTTTCTTCAGTGGCTATGCTCAAATCCATTCGGATCCTTCTTGCCATTGCTGCCTTCCACGATTATGAGATCTGGAAGATGGACGTAAAGACGACTTTCCTAAATGGAAATTTGGAAGAGTGCGTCTTTATGGATCAGCCGGAGGGATTCATTCAGAGTGGGAGCAGCGGTAAAGTGTGCAAGTTGCTCAAGTCCATTTATGGACTGAAGCAGGCATCGCGGAGTTGGAACATCTGCTTTGATGATACTGTCAAGGAATTCGACTTTATCAAAAACCCAGATGAACCATGAATTTACAGTAAGATTGTAGGGAGAACTGTGGTATTCCTCGTCTTGTACGTGGATGACATTCTCCTAATAGGAAATGATATTCCTATGCTACAGTCAGTCAAAGGATTCTTATCGCAGAGGTTCTCCATGAAGGACCTGGGCGATGCCAACTACATTCTGGGGATCCAGATCTATCGTGATAGATCTAAGAGGATGTTGGGACTTTCACAGTCAAGATACATCGACACCATACTGAAAAGATTCAGTATGGAAGATTCCAAGCGCGGTAATTTACCGGCTTGTCACGGGATCACCCTCTCCAAAGAGATGTCTCCCAAGACTGATTTAGAAAGGGATCGCATGTCTATTATACCCTACGCTTCTGCGGTAGGCTCTATAATGTATGCGATGTTATGTACCAGACCAGATGTAGCATACGCATTGAGCGTTGTAAGCCGGTATCAGTTGAACCCAGGGGAGAAACACTGGATAGCGGTAAAGAACATTCTCAAGTACCTGAGAAGGACTAAGGAGATGTTCTTGGTGTATGGCGGAAATGACCTCCAGCTCGAGGTCTTTGCTGACTCCAGCTTCCAGAGTGACAAGGATGACTCCAAGTCCATGTCGGGTTATGTCTTTACCCTCTATAGAGGGGCGGTTTGCTGGAAGAGTTCCAAGCAGGAGACCGTTGCAGACTCAACTATGGAAGCGGAGTACATAGCTGCTTGCGATGCCGCAAAGGAAGCTGTCTGGATGAAGAAGTTCCTCACGGAGCTTCAGGTGGTTCCTACCATTGTTGATCCAATACCGCTGTATTGCGACAACAACGGCGCTATAGCTTTAGCGAAGGAACCCAGGTCCCATCAGAAGTCCAGGCACATTTTGAGGCGGTACCACCTGATCAGGGAGATCGTAGATCGCCGGGAGATCGAGGTGAAGAGAGTAAATACGGAGAACAACACTGCAGATCCACTCACGAAGGCCCAACCCCAGACACAGTTCGAGCGGCTGATCGAGATGATAGGTCTTCGATACGCCAGTACATGGCCTTAGTGCAAGTGGGAGATTGTTAGTGTATATGCCCCAGAGGCCATTACTATATCATACTAGCTTGTATATTACTTAATGGAAGCTTGGGATATTCACAGTTGTATAGACAATCTTGCTCAAAATGGTAGTATGCTACTTGGTTTGTTTCTACTTCAATATGTGCATGTGTTTCTTTTAGCATATCGCTTATACATATTAGTAGAGCCCTTAGGATCTTTTCTTAATTACCAGCGTTGTGATGGCAGTCATACTTGTGGGGGCTGGGTAATCTATAAGCACATCCTTATACAGGTCCCTAGTCGTAGGACTATCGAGACAGGGCATCGATACTCCGGAGTAGACTAGCGTATGCGCTTCTTATCCCAGCGGGGGAGATGGTCTTTCCCACAGCCATCAGTACGTCGTACTGGAGATAGTATGCGGGTGCTCGTTAGGTTACGAGTACACTGGACAGGACTCGTCGGGAACTGTTGGTTGGTATTATACCTATCGTCAGTTATCAGTTCCCCGGTGACATGAGTACAGCTTAGTCCGCTGACTTGACACTGTCACTTCGCCTCGAGTGTGTTCCCACTGTACTTAGATTACTACCCTACCACGGCTCAAAGGAGTCGTGCAAATAGGTAGTAGTTGGGTGCAGTCCCGAAGCACTTGGAGGCAGTGACGGTTAGACAGGATTCGTCTATCCCGGTATTGGGGGTTGACATCGCGCTGTGTCTAGGAGAGAGATAGTGCCCTCATAGTCAATTATTGGATCACAGGTACGTGATTGCAATGATTGCGGAGGACCTATACCGGTAGGACCGTCTTACTCAAGATGATAGTATGCTATCTGGTTTGCCTTTATCAGTCGTGTACATGTTCAGGTGACTGAATGCATGTTACACTTTGATAGAGCCCTTAGGATCTTGCTTTACCACCAACAGTATGATGGCGATCATATACGTGAAAGTTGGGTGGTTTATACGCATATCCTTAATTGTGGTCCCTAGTCGTGGGAGTTTCGAGACAGGGCATCGATACTCCGGAGTAGACTAGTGTGTACAGTCGAGACCCCGACGAGGGGCGGTGGCCGGTCTCACAAGCCACTGGTGTCAGTTGGATCACCTAAGATGTATACAGGTGCTCATTGGGTTATGAGTACACCGGACAGGACTCGCCGGGAACCTGCTAGTTGGTATTATACATATCGTCAGATAGCAGTTCCCTGGTGACATGTGTACAGGTTAGTTCATCGACCTGAGGTCGTCATTTGTCTCGTGTGAGTTCCCACTGTGCTTTGATTTCTACCCTACCACGGCTCAAAGGAGTCGTGCAAACAGGTAGCTTTTGGGTACAGTCCCGAGCCATATGGAGGCACGTGAGCGGATCGGCAGGGGATTCGTCTCTCCCGGTATTGGGGGCGAGATCGTGCTGTGTCTAGGAAAGCCATTACACAAAGCCCACGGCCGTGGCAGGAGATTTACTGGTAGGTACTCCAGTAGTATCTCAGGGTGTTATTGGGCTTCACTCCGACACGACTTATACTGCTATTGGGGGTCTGGCGTTACTAGCCCCCTAGGCAGATATGCGATACTCATAGACGAACGGACCGGACTGTATATACATTGTCACTGTTAGGCTCAGTAGGGTTTTCTGGATGAGTTCGCTCATCGGCATCCCTTGAGGTCAGTCCATGGGCAGCCGTTACGCATTGCTAGTGCCGCTGACGGTTTGTGGTTAAACCCACTGCCAGGGTACTGACGAGTCATTAGAGTCCCCCACAGACAGTTTCCCAAGTTCGGGCGAAACGTTGTAGAGGCCGTATGGTTTTATGGCAGGGTTCGGAAAATGCACGTGCGTTTACGCACGTGTTAATTTTCGGGCAGATGATACTGGTCGGCTTTTGTTTAAGCCGGATCCGAGTATTATATTGAGTAGGTATAATATCTTTGTCTCAGTTGCATTTGTATTCGGTCGTAATACAAATGCGGGTATATTTATACAGTTTCGGGGTTATCCTGAAAGTCGTTTCAGGATCACTTTTGGAAGTTGTCAGTTTCCAGTTTTCTATCAGCCGTCTTTTAACATTCGGTTAAAGACGGATTTATCTTTTCTTGGATGAGAGTGAGTCAAGCTTCTAGAAGGTTCTAGAAAGGGTGACTTGACATGGTGAGTCATTAGAGCTTTAATTGTGCTTTTAATGAAAGGATGACTAAGGTTAATGAGTCATCCTTTACATTAATTCCTTTTGTTTTTGCTTTGATATTTTGATTAAGATCTTTTTGCTTACACTCACCCCCTTTGCTCCTACACTCACCCTCCTCATTCTATATAAGTGGCCGGCCATTATTTGAGAGAGAGAGAGAGAGATTGATTTCATTTTAGAGAGAAAAGACTATGGTTTTAGGTGTATGGAAATTTCATATCTCGTTTTGTTCCATCACCCGATTAAAATGGCAACTTCATTAACCGATCGTCCACGGACTTGGACGAAGTGAGACAAAGTCATCTACTCATTCTCTACATCATTCTTGGTCGTCTCTTTTGGCAAACTTGACGATCGAGTTGCCTCAAGTCAGAGGCGGGAGCCCGTTTAAAGAATCAGAGACGTGGTGCCACTTGGACGAGCAGATCGGAGATCGATGAGATCGGAGCAGCCGCAACGGAGCGTGGGATGATGGTTAAAGAACGAAGGACTCGGATCGTTCGGTATAACCTTTCTACACTCTTTACAGTTTGTTAGTTTAGCAATAATGGCAGATCCGGGTTAAAGTATACGATAGCGCCAGTTAAAAGTTTTTTGTTCCGCATTTGGCGTCTGTAGACGGCCGGGGCGCTTGTGTAGACTTACAGTAGTATCAGAGCCTAACCATTTTGCTATGCTAACTTGTGCTAACGCGTTTAAAACATCGATCGAACCGGAAATCAAAAATCGCAATTTTCAAGCTTGACAGTTTCTGTTGATTTTAAATGATCTCCTAAAATTTTTCTACATGTCTCAGAAAACTGTGCAGGCTTTTCTAAGAACCACGACAAAATTTGGGCACGTGGCTCCACCAAACCGCCGCGGAAACGCGGTCAAACCCATGGTTTGACCGCGCATCCGCGGCCACTTGGTGAGCTCATGCTCCCAAATTTGTACAGTGGGTTCTCTGTTGGATTTTGGGGTTTTTGGTAAATATCGTTTTGGCCCAGGTTTTGTTACTGTTCACCAGTAAGTCGTGGGGCCCACTTTTTGATATTTGGTCGATCGAAATTTAAACACGTTAGTTTACAGTGCTTACATTATATCTCCGACCGGGATGTCATTTGATCGGTAAACCGCGTCTGATTGCTATAGTTCTTTTAGACGGGTTTGCGAACGTGACATTCGCGTTGATGTTCTGTGTTGTGCTGTGTTGTTGCGGATTTGTCGTGGTGGATAGCAGTGTGCAATGGTAGTACAGTTTGTGTTTATTTGTACATTTGATATTGCGGGGCGAGCGTCCAACTTGTGGACTGCCGTCACTGCCTGTTGTATAATATTCTTTTGGGGCACGACCAGGTTGCGGTCGATGTACCTATTGTACTATTTTTCATTACGGTACTAGGTTTTGCCCCGAGACGGAGTGCACGGATAGCCGGGTTCTGAGAAGCAACGGGTCCGCATCTCATGGCTTTGAAAGGCAGAGGGGCCCCACTCTAGAATTGGCAGACTATTCGCCGCACTCGTAGGGGGTACAGGTTGACCCAAGGAGGGGTGCCCAAGATTACCGGATTCCGTGAAGTGCTGGGTGGTCCATTCACTATGCTGTAGGGGGCTGCCTTGCTTCAGGTTTTGGCGGGTAACTTGTCGCACCCGTAGGGGTCTAGGTTTCATTGCACAGGCTATCCACACGACAGGGGAACGTCGAGTTTCAGCAGCGGCTCTGTGAAACTCGGGGATCCCAGATTATCTGTATTGTTCTGTGTTGCTTATTACTTTTCTATAATGTTGCATACTATCACGCTTGGAGCGATTATTGTATATTGGTTTATATACTATTAGATGTTGTATATGTTTTACACCCGCGCTAGTCCAGTCCCCGCTCTGTCGTTAGTTAAGTAACCTAACGAGTGATGACGGGACCCAGTGACGAATGCGGATGGCATATACATACATTTTATTTTCGTTCTTTTCTGGTGTGATCAATTGATGGGACTGTGTTGATTCTGATCAATGCAAAGTAAAACAAACCTGTTTGATGTTGTTGGAACAAATTTAAAAAGTGTTATTGCAAAGACGTTTCCTTTTGTTATGCATAGCGGTATTCGGTGGAATATCCTGCACCTCATTCGACGGGGCAAGGGCCGATATCCCTTCACCGGGACTGACCCCTTGGGCAGAAGTTTGCGTCAGAGTAATAACTTCACTATAGTCGATTACAAGTTGCTTTGCATAGTGGTATTCAGTGGAATATCCTGCACCTCATTCCACGAGGAAAGAGCCGAGATCCCTTTACCGGGAGTGACCTCTTTAGCAAAAGGTTTTCGCCACTATATTTTAAAAAGCTATCAGGTTCCTTCAGCGATATCAAGTTCACTACGTTAAAGGTTTTTCGCCAAAAACCAGCCGTAGCCCTCCGTCACTTCTTTTGAGTATTCAGTAGTATTCAAGCTATGTATTTTAGCCAAAGTTAAGGCATAGTATTTGGTAGCTGTTGGGTATTCAATTGTTGCATAGATAGATGAGTTAGTTTGGGACAGTCGTTCTGCCGATTGGCCAAAGTCAGGGGCATGTGAGGGTGGGTTCAAATTGACAAGATAGTGACGGGTAGAACTTGGCATGTGACTTATGACACTTTGACCAAAGCCAAGGTTATAAGAGCATGGGGCAAAAATCATATCGGGAGTTTCTAAAGAAACTGAAACTTGCCAGGCATGCGCATACCTTCTGGAGTGTCATAACGCGAGTGGATTCCGTCACGTTATCATGCGATGAGAGTTGGATCCCGATTCCCACTGATGAGTTGGTTTACTCTTCGGGTGATCCCGATTGATTCTTCTTTAGGTTTGGAGGAGAATTTGACAGGACAGTGGGAGGTTTCCGGATTAGATAAAGTGATGACCATTCTGATCTAGGTTAGAGTGCACGCAGAGTGTTTCTTTTCTCTCTGTCTTTGGCAGCGACCTTTGACCGACCCTAGACTATGACTCAGTGACCAGGTTGACCGAACCTTCTTAAAATACTGGCTTTTGGATTGTCTGAGTTGCATAAGTCATTGCCACTCCTTCTCTCATCGGCCTTCTTAAAATACTGGCTTTTGAACCCACCCTTTGCATTTCTCAGAACACCCGTATTACTACGGATATCCACTTCCATTGGATAGATCCATCGTATGGTTATATACGAACTCGAAGGGACTTCTTCGAGGATGGATCCAGGTTCAGGAGAAATAGAATTGGTTTATTCAGTTGTCTTTTATTATCACCTTCTCTCAGGTTGCGAGAGCTCCTTGGTTTAGGAGAGTACACCTATTACGCTTATTGGATAGTCTTATTCCAAACCATAGGCTGGTGCCGAAGGGTAGGGAATGAAGAAAACCAATTAGCCTAAGTAGGGTGTGCAGAAAGTAATATGTAAAGACAAAATAAAGGGATTAGAAAGAGGGCAAAGTAAATTGCGACTGATATCATTCACGACCAAAACCGCGTACTTCATCGCCACTCCTATTTCACCTTTAAAAGAATAAGGTATTATTCAGTTGTCTTTTATCATCACCTTCTCTCAGATACGAGTACTCCTTGGTTTAGGAGGGTACACCTATTATGCTTACTGGATAGTCTTCTTCCAAACCATAGGCTGGTGCCGAACGGTAGGGAAGGAAGAAAACCATTTAGCCTAACGTGGTGTACAGAAGGTAATGACTAAAGACAAATAAAGGGATTTGGAGAGACGGCAATAAAATATACGGTTGAAGTCATGAATTGGATTATGGAAGAGGCATTGCTATGAATACCAGGATACCCCTACGAAACATTTTCATGTTTCAGTGCATTGTTAAAGAAAACCTGTTTTCCCGATTAGACACTTACTCCAAGGGTATGTATTTACCAGGTTTCATTCTCATATCCGTATGGTTTTACAGATGATGAGTGGGAGTAAGATATTGGGAATAAGGTGATTATCCTCGTTATATCGGAATTCGTTGTAATTGGTGATATTTGAGGAAATCGCCAGGGTACAGTTTTCAACCTATGACGCACAAGTTTTGAGTTGTTTAACTCAGCGGACTTATACAGAGTATTGTATGTTGTCCAAGTGTCCATCAGGACAAAGGGGTAGGTCCTCGTACTATATTCTGTTTACTTATAATTTCTCTAGTATTTAGACGAGTGTTTCGTAGAAATACAAGGTCTAAGTTTTGAGAAGTTGTGGGTATAAGAATAAAGTAGAGAACCAGGTATCACAAGTATCGGGATTCTTCAAAGAGATCGAAAATGTAGATTCTTGTGATTGGTATTTAGATGATAGTGATGGTTTTGAGAAACGTGTTTCTCTTTCAGGTTGCTCATAATTGGATGGATTCCTAAGTTGAGTAATGCTGATTAGCCTCTTTCCATTAAGTTGATATGCACTGGAGACAGCTGCATGATTTGAATCTGGTTCCAATTAAATTAGTGCCAAAGTTTCTATATTGGATATAGAATGGATCGTACCTTAAAAGATATTAAGGTACGGGGAGTTGTCCAGCTTATGCTTAAAACCAGACTCTGGATAACTCAGGGCACGTTTCTGTAATGGCTGTTTGTGGGTTGACCCTGGCTATGACGAGGGTTGATATTCTACCATTTGGAAGATCAATAGTGATATTGTTCTTGACTCGCCACAGTTTTAGTAAAATGGATCTTTTTCAGAAAATAGTAGTGGGAGTATGGTAGAACTGGAAGTGATTCCAGAACCGCGAACGATTACGGAAAATTTAATAGGACCTATATATTCAATCAGGTTTGACATTCCAATAGCCACTCCGCAGATATGGTAGGTAACCTCAGACACCCGAGAGGTACTTCGGTAGGCTCAAGGACGGTGACATGGAGGTTCTTATCTACCCAGACTTGACACTACTGTTGTTCCAGGATATGAGACCCGGTAGGAGGGTTGTCATAGTCAGTGGGAGCAGCGGAAGCATAATGGGCAAGATGCTTATATATATTTATAGACTTGAGCAGTTATAGCGGAGATAGATCATCTAATTTTGATGTGACAGTCATGGGTTTGACTTCAATCAGAAAAGGGGATGGATCAGTTAAGAAGATAGTAGGGTGTGATGTCATGGTATATGGATGACATACACAGAGTAGGAAGTAAAATTCCTATACTACGATCGGTTGTACTATGGTCGTCACACAGTTGTTTCTCCAGACAGGATATGGATATAATATTTGACATTCTGGTTTCTGGATCTATGGTTTTAGATCTAGATTTGGGTAGTTTCCCAATGTGGGTACTTTGACAGATATTCTAATGGTTTTTGGAATAGTTGACTCCTAGCATGGTTGTGTACCTGCAGGTGATGGAGTCACCCTCTCTAAAGGTGTCTTACAGACTAAAGGGGAGAGGGATGTGCATGATTGGCAGATCACTTGCTTAGGCAATTGAGTCAATCATGAGATGTCAAGTACCACACCAAATGTTGTTTTTGCACTTGATGCGATAAGTTTGTATTAATCCAATCCTGGAGAAATATAAGGAAGCAGTTTTAGAACATAAGTACATGTTCTACGGATTTGATGACGGCAGCCTCCTTCGGGAGACGATTATCATTCCAGGCTTCAAAGGTGACATGGTTGACAGAGTGATTGTCAGAGTTATAGTTTTTCCCTCTGACGAAGAGGGACAGTATTATGGACAGATGGTCCAAGAGGATACTGTGGGTGGCATGGTGCCGGATAATGATTAGGTTCAGTGATCGATACAGTCTAAGAAGTCTGGATTTGGAGTTCATTTATGAACTAGGTCCCATCAGATATCCAGACATATTCTAAGACAGGTATTACTCGATTCGGAAGATGGCTTTCTCCGCGAACTTGAGATTTAGAGAGATATAGAAAGAAACTTCTAGGCGGATCCACTCACTAAGGCTATTTCTCGAACACAATAGTTTTACAAACGGGCTTTGTGAAACTGATTAGTAGAGGAGTTGGATGTTCGGTTTCACACGGGCTGTGAGTAGTCGACATCGCAATAATTAGCCTTGAGTGCAAGTGGGAGATTGTTGGAGATAGTGCCCTCATAGTCAATTATTGGATCACAGGTACGTGATTGCAATGATTGCGGAGGACCTATACCGGTAGGACAGTCTTACTCAAGATGATAGTATGCTATCTGGTTTGCCTTTATCAGTCGTGTACATGTTCAGGTGACTGAATGCATGTTACACTTTGATAGAGCCCTTAGGATCTTGCTTTACCACCAACAGTATGATGGCGATCATATACGTGAGAGTTGGGAGGTTTATACGCATATCCTTAATTGTGGTCCCTAGTCGTGGGAGTTTCGAGACAGGGCATCAATACTCCGGAGTAGACTAGTGTGTACAGTCGAGACCCCGACGAGGGGCGGTGGCCGGTCTCACAAGCCACTGGTGTCAGTTGGATCACCTAAGATGTATACAGGTGCTCATTGGGTTATGAGTACACCGGACAGGACTCGCCGGGAACCTGCTAGTTGGTATTATACATATCGTCAGATAGCAGTTCCCTGGTGACATGTGTACAGGTTAGTTCATCGACCTGAGGTCGTCATTTGTCTCGTGTGAGTTCCCACTGTGCTTTGATTTCTACCCTACCACGGCTCAAAGGAGTCGTGCAAACAGATAGCTTTTGGGTACAGTCCCGAGCCATATGGAGGCACATGAGCGGATCGGCAGGGGATTCGTCTCTCCCGGTATTGGGGGCGAGATCGTGCTGTGTCTAGGAGAGCCATTACACAAAGCCCACGGCCGTGGCAGGAGATTTACTGGTAGGTACTCCAGTAGTATCTCAGGGTGTTATCGGGCTTCACTCCGACACGACTTATACTGCTATTGGGGGTCTGGCGTTACTAGCCCCCGAGGCAGATATGCGATACTCATAGACGAACGGACCGGACTGTATAGACATTGTCACTGTTAGGCTCAGTAGGGTTTTCCGGATGAGTTCGCTCATCGGCATCCCTTGAGGTCAGTCCTTGGGCAGCCATTACGCATTGCTAGTGCCGCTGACGGTTTGTGCTTAAACCCACTGCCAGGGTACTGACGAGTCATTAGAGTCCCCCACAGACAGTTTCCCAAGTTCGGGCGAAACGTTGTAGAGGCCGTATGGTTTTATGGCAGGGTTCAGAAAATGCACGTGCGTTTACGCACGTATTATTTTTCGGGCAGATGATACTGGTCGGCTTTGGTTTAAGCCGGATCCGAGTATTATATTGAGTAGGTATAATATCTTTGTCCCAGTTGCATTTGTATTCGGTCGTAATACAAATGCGGGTATATTTATACAGTTTCGGGGTTATCCTGAAAGTCGTTTCAGGATCACTTTTGGAAGTTGCCAGTTTCCAGTTTTCTATCAGCCGTCTTTTAACATTCGGTTAAAGACGGATTTATCTTTTCTTGGATGAGAGTGAGTCAAGCTTCTAGAAGGTTCTAGAAAGGGTGACTTGACATGGTGAGTCATTAGAGCTTTAATTGTGCTTTTAATGAAAGGATGACTAAGGTTAATGAGTCATCCTTTACATTAATTCCTTTTGTTTTTGCTTTGATATTTTGATTAAGATCTTTTTGCTTACACTCACCCCCTTTGCTCCTACACTCACCCTCCTCATTCTATATAAGTGGCCGGCCATTATTTGAGAGAGAGAGAGAGATTGATTTCATTTTAGAGAGAAAAGACTATGGTTTTAGGTGTATGGAAATTTCATATCTCGTTTTGTTCCATCACCCGATTAAAATGGCGACTTCATTAACCGATCGTCCACGGACTTGGACGAAGTGAGACAAAGTCATCTACTCATTCTCTACATCATTCTTGGTCGTCTCTTTTGGCAAACTTGACGATCGAGTTGCCTCAAGTCAGAGGCGGGAGCCCGTTTAAAGAATCAGAGACGTGGTGCCACTTGGACGAGCAGATCGGAGCAGCCACAACGGAGTGTGGGATGATGGTTAAAGAACGAAGGACTCGGATCGTTCGGTATAACCTTTCTACACTCTTTACAGTTTGTTAGTTTAGCAATAATGGCAGATCCGGGTTAAAGTATACGATAGCGCCAGTTAAAAGTTTTTTGTTCCGCATTTGGCGTCTGTAGACGGCCGGGGCGCTTGCGTAGACTTACAGCCATTACACGAGTAGTCCCTGGCCAGGGCAAGCGAGATATACTGGTAGGTTTCCAGTGTTATCTCAGGGTGTTCTGGGCTACACTCCGACACGACTTGTACCGCTATTAGGGGACTGACGTTCACCACCCCCTGGCCCGCCATGCGATGTATCAGACGAACAGACCGGACTGTACGGAGATTGTCACATACAGGCTCAGTAGGAGATCGGATGGGTTTACCTCATCGGCCTTCTTATCGACATCTACCTGGGGATCGTTACGTACAGCTAGTGCCGCTTGCGGTCTGTGGTTAAACCCACTGCCAGCGTAGTGTCGAGTCTTTAGAGTCCCACACAGAGAGTTTCCCTGCACTGAGCGAAACGTGTAGAGGCCGTATGGTTTTACGGCAGGGCTACGATCACTTACGTGCACTTGTGTGCGTATGCTGTTCGGGCAGGCAATACTAGTGGGCTTTGGTTTAAGCCGGATTCTAGTATTGTACGAATGGATTTGTTTTGTCTACTGTGCATTCGCATTCTACGGAATGCGGATGCAGGTGTGTATGCACAGTTTCGAGGAGCGATGAAGGAGGAGGTGCCTCATTAGGGTTTTTGTCACGACCCGAATATTTCGACTCATGACCGGCACTTAACCACGCTACGTCTACAGGTGTAACGCGACTAAGTAAGCCGAACCCAGAAATCAAAACCATTTAAAAGTAGCGAGTGTTGAAAACATTTAATTAATACATTTAGAAAACCTTAAATAGTTCAATAAGTTCTTTTAAAGTTACGTTATCATTTAAATAATTTTAGCAGCATTTCCTTCGTAAAAGTAGCCCCGAGACCGGATACAAAACAGGATATGAGTGAAAATGAAATATAATGAAATGAAACATCCCCAAACGGGAGCAATCACGCCCAACGGCGGAAACCATCATCACAAGAGTAATATACGACGCCGTAGCGAAGAATAAGCAATAAGTAGACATCACAGAAATATAAAATGCATATAAAAACAGTCGGCTCCTACGAGCTCGACACCAGAATACATAATATACCTCATCGTCCTCACACTGTCACTAAGTCCAGTTCATATATGGTAGATGGAAATACTAGATACAAAAGGGGTACAATAAAAGTAATCAGATACCACAACTCACCTAAAAGCAAAACAGCTCTCGCACCAACTGTAGTGGTATCTGTAGCCAAAAGATGCAAAAGGCAGCCTGCCGCGACTACTCTGAAGGACAACCTGCAAATACTATGGCACAACGGGGGTGAGTTGCCAACTCGTGAATAGAGATAACATATAAAGGTAATCGCGAGCATGCACGTACTGCGCTACTCTAACATATGCCAGCAAGTAAGGTCTATATGCGACAAGTAGTAGGTGCAATAATCATGCAAAGGCTCTGTCGGTAAAACGACTACAGGATGAAATGCATGATAAACAATGCTGAGCATGGGATAAACAACATCTACATGGAAATATCAACATGGAAACATAATCGGTGGTCCAAACTGCACCCAAATCCCCAAATAAACTCAGGCGCCGGCACTCTCCTCGGCCCTCAAATCCTGTAAATATCTGAAAATCATGAGTGCCCAACATCGGCACTCAAAATATCATAAAATACTCGTGTCCAGCATCGACACGCAAATCCTCATATATCGGGCTCCGTCAGTCCGGATCAGCCCACGGGCTCCGTCTGCTGTATCGGCCATCGGCCCCGGCAGTACGGATCATCCCGCATCAATCTCTCGACTCTGGTCAGTATCCTCCGGACAACCGCCAGGTCCAACCAATCACCGGTAGGTACTCGTCACCCTGCCAGGCTCATCGTCTACTCCATGAAAAACATTTCTCGCCCCGGGGAACCATACCGGGTCCACCACGAACCCGCAAACGGATCATCCAACTCCTCGAATCGGGTTTCAAGCACACGTCTCAGCACCGAGAAAACGCATGGTGGACGCACCAAAATATCATATCACGAGGGATCGGGTTTTCAAATAGTGCATCTTTTCTTTAAATAATTCCACGGTCCTCAAAACCAGAAATTTCATGGAAATCCAACACCAATGAGTGAATCAAATGCGATATGCTATGTACATCAAGTCACAATGTAGGTACAAGGGAGAACCGCTTTTTAAAATAGTTTCAGTTTTTAAAGACATCTTGCGGCTCCCAATTTCTATGAAGATCATAACGAATCATATATGAAATTGTCACGCCCCACCCCCAATACAGAGAGTATTTTCTGCTCTGGCCGAAACCGCACGGTTTTGTCCTTTGGAGCGAACCAGACCTGACCACGGGCCACATCCCAGGAGGTCACCCATCCCAGGACTTCCCTCGCCCGAGCACACTTAACTACGGAGTTCTCAAACTCCTGTAGTGCCAGTTCACTTAAAAGGCGCCTCTGTATTGAAGAGTGGTATAATTCTATTTATAGTACAGATCTCTCCTCTTTCGGAATGTATTCCGAAAATTCCCCATTGTTTTATAGTGGGTCCCCATGCTTATCTGGTATAAATGGGTATACCGGATAATACTAGGGGTATTACATTCTCCCCCACTTAGAACAATGGTTCGTCCTCGAACCACAGACCTACTATTGAGGAACTAGCTCTGATACCATTCTATCACGCCCCACCCCCAATACAGAGAGTATTGTCCGCTCTGGCCGAAACCGCACGGTTTTGTCCTTTGGAGCGAACCAGACCTGACCACGGGCCACATCCCAGGAGGTCACCCATCCCAGGACTTCCCTGGCCCGAGCATACTTAACTACGGAGTTCTCAAACTCCTGTAGTGCCAGTTCACTTAAAAGGCGCCTCTGTATTGAAGAGTGGTATAATTCCATTTATAGTACAGATCTTTCCTCTTTCGGAATGT
Source organism: Agapanthus africanus (assembly GCA_030015575.1). Classification (NCBI taxonomy): domain Eukaryota; kingdom Viridiplantae; phylum Streptophyta; class Magnoliopsida; order Asparagales; family Amaryllidaceae; genus Agapanthus; species Agapanthus africanus. The sequence goes on along the minus strand of JASDDO010000016.1, from coordinate 178,082,601 downwards.
ATTCCGAAAATTCCCCATTGTTTTATAGTGGGTCCCCATGCTTATCTGGTATAAATGGGTATACCGGATAATACCAGGGGTATTACAGAAATGAACTACAGCAATGTAATCATGGCAATTCTACAGTGAGTGTGTCATGGCAATTACTAACGGTGTGTGTGTAACATGCAGATTAGTGCTGGTGCAACATGAACCGTTAGTAATAGTGCGGTGTTCTATCAATTTTAAGTTTACATACATATAGAAGGGAATGCAGTATGCAACAGTAGTATACATGACAGTCAATGTAGGAAAAATGCAATATTTAACTATAAGGTCTTATCAGCCCTGACGCATAACGCCATGCGGGCGATATCCCCGTAGATGTTAAATCTACTCACCGAAGTCTCGCGCTAAGTGTAGCCGACGACTTGCTTCCCTTTCTTCGCAGCGTCCGTCTCACTCGCCTGCGAACCTAGAATCACACAATATATCACACATAAGCTCAAATCCACAAAAACGTGACATTAAGGTCAAACTAGAAACCCGTGTCGCAAACCAAGCGCGTGTGTGCGCGATACGTAAAAACGTGTGATTACGCGCCTGAAACTACCCTGACGCGTCGTGATACGCAGAAATCCCAAACCACATGCGTATCACGCGTGTCGCGAAGGTTTAAAATACGAGAAATAAGGTAATTAGCTCCAGATTTTCCTACAGCAAGAATCACACAAAAATACACATGCCATGAGTCTAAGGGTCTCAGCAGACACCTATAGGACCAAACCCCAACCAAAACCCTCCCCATCTGGCCGCAATTTGCGGCCAGATCTAATTTTCCGGCGGCCTGCACATGAAGTATGGGGGTCGGGTTCTACCTGGGGTATCAGCACCCAACCACTATACTGCAGTCCTCACAAAAATATTCTGAACTCACCGGGCCGATAGCAGTTTACAGAAAGCTAGTTTTTGCTCAAAAACGAAGAATTTGCATCAATTAGGAATCTGGTGGTATTTTAGTGCAATGGGGGTTAAGCTAGGTTAACAGGGCCCTAACAACACTCTATCAACCTACTAAAGCCAAATCAAACATCACTTGGTCATGGTTCCCATAAATCACCACATATCGCACTAAAACGTACCAATAAACACTAATCGAAGCTAAGTTACACTAAATAAGCAAACTAGGGGGTAAGTTCAGGAAGTATACCCTACACTCGACCCTAGGGAGCTGGAGGAAGAAGAAGAAGTGGAGGGAAGGAGCTGCAGATGGAGTTGTTGCTGCTGCTACTCACTGCTGCTGCTGCTCTCACTGTTGTTGCTGCTGTTTACTGCTACTTGCTGCTGCTGTGTTGCTTGCTGTTGCTGTTGTGGAGGCTTCTGCTGCTGCTGCTGTAGAGGTAAGTGTGTGTGTGAGTGTGAGAGTGAGGTTGAGAGAAAAGATTACAAGAATGAGAGGAAATCATAACCCCAAATGCCAACCCCTCCATGCTCTCTCTTCATTAAATGCAAGCATGGCTTTTGCCATGATGCATTCTTTCTCTCTCATTCTCACCAAGTCAACACTAAAAGGGGAATTCAAATTAAAGCAACCATCATTTAACTAATTAAACTCAATTAAAACCCAAAAGACTTAATCCCCATGATTAAACCCACCATGGTTGCTAATCATGTTATTACCTCATTTTAAAACCCTAGTTTACATGCACATGTGTGTGCAAGCCTAGGAAAATTCTAGAAAAATATTTATTAAATTTGGAAAAATATTTGAAACTCAATTTGGTAAACTTTTTATTAAAAAACCTTTATTTAAATATAAATAGCCACTAAACACATTCTAAGGTGTTACAGTTTTGGCAGTTGGTTCGGCCAAAACCGTTATGTGGCAGGCTCATTAGGGTTTTGGCAATTCGTTTGGCCAAAACCATTATGAGCCAGAGACATTGTTTACTAATCCTTTTAGTGATAGTTTAGTGATGGCTAATTGCATTGACCATTTGATCACCATGACCTTTCTTGACTTTGTTGACCCATTGACCGGAGTTGACCATTGACCTTCATGAGAGGTCTACACTCTTCTTTGGATTTCTTTTTCTTTTATGGATTATGAAAATGGTCAATTCAATTACTAGCCATCAACTTTATCATGAAAGGATTTGTAATGATGATAGTTTTGCATTATTGCAACCATGGTTCATTTCTTTAGCCAATAATTCATTTTCATTTCTCTCTCTTGTTCTTGTGAGAAGAAAAGAAAAGCTCTCATGGTTGCTAGCTCCTCCTTCTTCCTCCTCTTGATAAATTCTTTTGATCTCATGTGTTGAGAGAAAAAGAATCCACATAGACAAACACTTCCATCTTTCTCTTCTACACAGCCTAGGGCATCTAGACTAGCAATCTAGTTGCCCTACTTGCCTCGGCTTGAGGTGGACCTCGGTGTACAACTCTCGGGTGGATCGTCTTCGACTCAAGAAGGCCGCGGAGGTGACCAAGATCCGGATCGTACCTTAGAGCTTGGACGGATGAGCGGGACAGCGGAATGAAGACCCGAAGGACCGGTTCCGTGAGGTATAATTTCTACGGCATAATAGTTAAAGACTCTAGTAGTTTGTTAGTTTCTAGTTTAGCAAAGATCCGGCTTTTAGTCCATGTTGCCTTTACGCTAATTTTATTGTTTTTCGCCATTTCCGCCTCCCCGTAAGAACCGGGGTGAGCAACGTGGACTTACATAATATGAAATTTTCAACTTTTGAAAAAAATTCCAGAAAGTGGGATTTATCGGGGTTTCAGAGTTCGATCGGACTTCAAACTTCGTCTAGACAACGCCTAATGCTCTAACTTGGCTATGATACCACTGTAGGGATATCTTAGCACCTTGTGAAGGTTTTGGCAAGCATCAAACATGCTATATTGAAATTTTTGGGGTGCTAAACAAACCCTAACCAAGATCTTAACTAGAGACTTAGGGTAAACAAAGCAAGTAAACAACTTTACTTCTAAGAGTTCGGGATTACAACCTTTGTAGTCCGTTCCTTCACTTCATAAGCTCCGTGTTGAGGTCCCTTCCCCGCGATCATCATGTACCCGGACTCTAGAGAGGCTCCATGAAGAGAAAGATGCAAGCTGCTTCCGATCTTCAAGAACTAAGATGATCTACCTTGAAGAAACCCAAACCCAAGCTCTTGCTTTGCTAATCAAGTATTAGAAAAGCAAACACCCTAATCTAAATGGCTAGAATATATGAGGATGATGAAGTAGGAATTTAGCTCTCTTTTGTTTTCAATTTCTCACTCATTATCATCAATTTACAAAAAGCTAGAAAGCTTTTCATCAAGAGGAAGAAGAAGAAGAAGAAGCAAATCCATTTGTGATGAATAATGAAATCAAGTGTGTGGTTAGAAATGCAACCATGGGTTAAGAATGAAGACTTAACCCATGTAGAGAATTAACTATGGTAAAAGGTTTGGGTTGGGTTAAGAAATATCTACACAAAATATCACAAGTCAAAGTCAAAGCTTCAAGAAGCTTCTTGAAAGCTTCATGCAAGCTTAACCCTAATCCAAACCCTAACCACATTTAAACTCCATAAAACATGTTGCATTTGTAACCCTAACATGTTACAATATTATATATCACATATACAATATTTATTGTAACAAAATAAAATAATACAATTAACATATATCACATATATATCAATGTATTATCCAAGTGAGAAAAAGAATCTTTAAGTGAGCTAATATTAGTTAATGTAATATAATATATCAAATATATAATTATACATTAAATTATCGAATCAACACTTGATCCGATAATCCGGCTATTTCACAAATAACCGACTAATATGATCTGTATCAGTTCATCGAATCAACACTTGATCCGATGACTCGGCTATATCACATATACCCGGCCGATATCATATATCGCGAGAATCTAATACGGTATCACATAAACGTATTGTTCTCGGTCCCGCACATATCACATATGTGCTCCTACTCCGTTTTTCCTGAGCCATGAAACCTCTGTATAGGACTCTAAAGAATCGTCAATACGCCGGCAGTAGGTGATGATCATATCAAACACCCACAATATGCAAGCTGTCAGCTAAACATAACAGCCACCCAGGTATTGAGCGATCAGAAGATCAACAAATAAGTCTGTACATTCTCCTGCGAATCCAATCAGTAACACTCCCGTACAGTCCGGTCTCTTCGTCTAATATGTCTCATATCTCGCCTGGGGATGGTAAACGTCAGACCCCGGTAGCTTGATAAGTCGTGTCGATATGAGGTCCATAACAGTTCGAGAAACTACTGATAACACTTACCAGTAAATCTCAGCAACCCTGGCCAGGGATTTCCAGTTATAGCCAATCGAACACAGCGCAACATCAACTCCCTATACCGGGAGAGACGAAACCCCTCCTATCGCTCATTGCCTCCATGTGATTCGGGACTGTACCCAAAAGTCACCGTTTTGCACGCCCTCTTGGACGTGGTATGATGGAAATCAAAGCACAGTGGGAATCACACAAGACTCCATGACGATCTCGGGTCTACAGACTAACCTGTACCAGTTTCACCAGACAACTGCAATCTGGCGTGAGGTATAATACCATCTGGGAGTTCTCGGCGAGTCCGTCCAGTGTACCCAGTCTCCACTGAGCACCCGTATACCTTCTCTGATGTCAAACAACAATGGATATGGGATCATCCATCGCCCATCATATGGGTCAAGAAGCGTATACGCTAGTCTACTCTGGTGTATCGATGCCCTGTCTCGATACACCTACGACTAGGAACATTTGAAGGATGTACTTAGTGACTACACTGTCCCCACTAGTATGATCTGCATCATAGTCCTGGTAGTCAAGTACTCATCCTAAAGGCTATATCAACATGTAACATAGAGACAATCAGAGTATATGTTAAGATAAAGAGCAACCAGATAGCATACTATCATTTAGAGCAAGAAATTCCTCCCTATATATGTCCAAGCATCCACTATAATATACATCGTATGTACAATAATGGCCTCTAGGACATACATATAACTAACATATCAAGCATGGTGTGAGTCTCATACTCCCATGAAGCATGTGGAATCAAGCATGACACAAATAAAATGTACATTAATATATATCACATATATACTATATGCACACAAGTGAGAAAAAGAATACTTAGTGAGCAAATATTAGTTAATGTAAGTTAATATATCAAAGATATAATTATACATTAAATTATCAAATCAATAATTTATTTAATAATCCGGCTTTATTACATACAACCGACTAATATCATATGAATCATTTTATCGAATCAACACTTGATTCGATAACCCGGCAATATCTCATATAACCGACCGATATCACATATCGCGAGAATAGAATGCAGTATCACATACGCGCATTAATCTTAGTCCTGCACATATCACATATGTGCTCCTACTTCGTTTTGCATAAACCAGGAAACCTCTGTGTAGGACTCTAAAGACTCGTCAATACGCCGGCAGTAGGTCGTGATCATATCAGACTCCCACAAGCCTCAAGCGGTCTGCTAAACGTAACGGTCACCCAGGTATTGAGCGATCAGAAGATCAACAAGCAAGCCTGCTCTTACTACTGCGAATCCAATCAGTAACACTACCGTACAGTCCGGTCTCTTCGTCAGATATGTCGCATATCACAGCCTGGGGGTGGTATAACGTCAGACCCCAATAGCCTGATAAGTCATGCCGATGCAAGGTCCATAACAGTTCGAGAAACTACTGATAACACTTACCAGTAGATCTCAGCAACCCTGGCCAGGGATTTCCTGTTATGGTCAATCGAGCATAGCACAACATCAACTCCCAATACAGGGAGAGACGAATCCCCTCCTATCGCTCATTGCCTCCATGTGACTCGGGACTGTACCCAAAAACCACCTTTTTGCATGATCTCTTGAACGTGGTATGGTGGAAATCAAAACACAGTGGGAATCACACAAGACTCTATGACGATCTCGGGTCGACAGACAAACCTGTACCAGTGTCACCAAAGAACTGCTATCTGACGATAGGTATAATACCATTTAGGAGTTCTCGGCGAGTCCGTTCAGTGTACCCAGTCTCCACTGAGCACCCGTATACCTTCTCTGATGTCAAACACCAATGGATATGGGATCATCCATCGCCCATCATATGGGTCAAGAAGCGCATACGCTAGTCTACTCTGGAGTATCGATGCCCTGTCTCGATACTCCCACGACTAGGAACAAATGAAGGATGTACTTGACGACTACCTCTGCCCCACTAGTATGATCCGCATCATAATCCTGGTAGTCAAGTACTCATCCTAAGGGCTTTATCAACATGTAATAGAGAGACAATAAGTGTACATGGTAAGATAAAGTGCAACCAGATAGCATACTATCATGTCGAGCATGAAAGTCCTCCCTATATATGTCCAAGCATCCACTACAATATACATCACATGTACAGTAATGGCCTCTAGGGCATACATATAACTAACATCTTCATCATGTGCTCCTAGTGGCCACCTTGAACAAGCTTGATCTTCACTTCTTTCTCCATCGGTTTTCTACGATCGATCTTGCACTCCGGTCCTCCTTTGTCATAGATGATCCACCCGAAGGATGTGATCCATGGCTTTAGCTTCTAGCTAAGTGTCAATAGGAGCAACTAGAGAACTTGGGATGCTAATCCAAGAACTCTAGGATGTAGTGTGAAGTTCTAAGTGTTCTACTATCTCTATCTTGCCTCCGCTCTTGCTTCTCAACACATGAGAGTGTGGAGAGGAGGAAGATGATGAAGGTGGTAAAGCTCAAGAGAAGGAGGCGGAGGTGAAGCAAAATGGTGAGATGCAAAAAATAATGAGCAAGCATGTGAGAGAAAATAGATGGCAATGGTTTTGTAAAACAATATCCATCATTAAAGAAATCCAACCATGCTTTGATAGTTTCCACAGATGAATTAATAATTCATTTGTCAATTATTGAAGCCATGGTTCTCACCATACCCCCCTCTCCTTCACTTTACACATCATTTCCATTTATCAAATAAATGGAAAAAGCTAATGAGGTGTCCACCTTCTAGAATGTTATCTATAATAAAATACGGATTACAGTCTACAATATATACATACCTGCATTCGGATAAAAACACAAATGCCCAAAGAGATAGAATAACACGAAGAACGTAATATTAGAATAAACATATCGAAATGCATATATGTAAATTATCAAATCAATACATGATTTAATAATCCAGCTCAAACCCGAGCCGGCTAGTATTACCAACTGTCTGATCGAAAGTCCGAGTACAAAGTACATCAATTGATCGGAACCATGCACGTATCCAATACGGCTACTACATCATGTTAGTGTATATGCCCTAGAGGCCATTACTGTATCATACTAGTTTGTATATTACTTAATGGAAACTTGGGATATTCACCTTGTATAGACAATCTTGCTCAATATAGTAGTATGCTCCTTGGTTTGTTTCTGCTTTAATGTGTACATGTGTTTATTTTAGTATATCACATATACACATTAGTGGAGCCCTTAGGATCTTTGCTTGATTACCAGCGTTGTGATGGCAGTCACACTAGTGGGGGCGAGGTAATCCACAAGCACATCCTTATGCAGGTCCCTAGTCGTAGGACTATCGAGATAGGGCATCGATACTCCGGAGTAGACTAGCGTATGCGCTTCTCATCCCAGTGTGGGAGACGGTCTGTCCCACAGTCGTCAGTACGTCGTACTTGAGATAATATGCGGGTGCTCGTTAGATTACGAGTACACTGGACAGGTGTAACATTTCCAAATAATAATATATTAATTTTTGGGAATTTTTATAATTTAATATTATTTTATTAAATATTTTAATATTTCGGTATTATTAAATACAAATAAATGGGAAAAATTTTGGAAAATTATAAAATAGGGTAAATTAGAGAATTATGCCCTTTCTAAGTTTAATTGATTAGTTATATGCTAATTTAGTGCTAATCGCGAATAAAAATCGCTAATCTGTTTTTTTAGAATTTTTGTGCAAAACATGCACATATCACTTTTTCACACTTGTGCATTTTCTTGCCATGGTTCACTTTGGGTTTACTATTCTTGGGAGAAGGTTTTTGAGAGAATAAGAAAAAGAAAAGGAAAAGAAAAGAGAAAAGAATAAAGAAATTGGTTGTTGGTGAGAGAGAGAGGTATGGGCTTCTTTGACTAAAGACTTAGCCATTTTCCATTCAACCTTCACTCATTTTTCTCCCTCTCCCTCTTGTTGCTGCTGCTACTCCTGCTCCTCACCTCCCTCCCCTCTTCAACTCCTCAAAACACCTCTAAAACAACTCCAAAACCCCACTCTCATTTCATTAAAAGTGTGCACAAGCTCAAGATCTACACTTGGAGCTAAAGAAGCAAGGATTTTGGCCACTAGGGGCAACTCAAGAAAATTCTTGAGTTGCCAAATGAGGTATTTGCTGAACCATTTGCTTAGTTTTAGCGTTACTTATGCCCCCATGTTTAGATTGAACCGATATTGTTTGATATGTGGAGTTAAAGAAAACCTAGTTAGGGTTTGAGGAATTTATGAGTTGTAATGTGAAATTGAGTTCAGTAGAGGCTACACCAACACCCTAGTGCATGAATTGAGACCCTAACCTGAGAGTTGAAACCTGAAATACGGATTTAGAAACCGATATCGGAGAATTTGTGGAATCTGTGAAGGGTATATTGAATCTGCTGTCACCCGAGACATCCTAAATTAAAATTGATTGGACAGTGACATGTGCAGGCACACAGGAAGCTACCACCAAGACCCCAACCCCTAACTCATCAAGCCGGCCGCAGATTTATCCCATTTGGCCGCAATTTGCGGCCATACCTGCACCAAACTTTCTCGTTTTGGTTCTGTAGTCCCTACATGCATAGATTAGACCCCTGGTATATATAGATTTGTCTAATTGGACCTAGGGTGAAATCTGGAACATATTTCCTAAGTTGCTGTTTTGGATTCGTGTTTCCGTATTCCGTATTCTTAAGTCTGAATTTGTGTCTTGTGTTTTACCTCGACTAATTGGCGTTTATACGATGATATAGAGGAATTATTAATGGTTTTGAAGGCGTGCCATAGGTTCTAACCTATATGCCCCTTATCGTATCGTTTTGGGATTCGTATGCCGTGTTAGCTTTGAATTGGTTTTAATGCACATATACGATATTTTGATGTGTAGGTACCCCATGAAGACTTCGGGACGACAAGCAAACGCGTGGTGGCATCGAAAGATAAAGACGCAAGGTGAGTAGATTATATCTACTGGGGGAAGTCGGGTGGATGGCGTATAGCACCCCCGAAGTCCGTAGTTGTTATTATACATGATAGTTAGGTGTATTATGGATAGTGTAGGGTTAGAAGTGACTAGTGTAGTTCATAGTCGCGAACCCTAGAATAGATTTACACCTACACGCACACCCTTAAATATTCCTTTCACTTGCACTGTGTTTGATGATATTGGATGACTTTGGAGATGAGTCGATAATGTTGGGCATTGTGCCGTGAGATCGGTGATTTGATGTGATTCGTATTTGGGATACGATACATGATCTCTAGCGGGCCTTGGGACGTGTGTTTGCACACGCAGTATATAGATGGTATCGATTTGTACTAGACTTAGATCAGTACCCCAGATTATTTGTTATGATGATAAGGATACCTGATATCTGATGAGAGGAATGTGATATTGACCCGTACCCAGCTATTGGGATGCCGTACGATGATTTACCGTACGAGCCTATATTAATGATAGATCCGCGCTCATGACTCGAGGTTGTCTTACGATATACTGTATCGTACACGATATTATTGAGGCAGGATCCCCGACTAGTATATCTATATATATATATCGACTCAGATTTAGGTGGTTTCCATACCTCTCCCGATTGACTTGATACTTAGATCTGTAGTTTGCATAGTAGATTCTTCACTGTGGTGTTGATTATTTGATTTCCGCATATTCATGCTATTCGCATTGCTTGCATATGTTTATTGCTATATTATTATCATGCTGTTTGGACACCAGCACCATTATCGATGATGTGTATGTTCCACGTACACTATTTGCCGGCTCACACACTTCATCATCGATAATTGCCATGTCACTACACTGTAGTACTGTTGCATTCATGATATGATCCTTGCATGGCATATTGTACACTTATACCTGTACACAAACATAGATGATTCTGACTTGATTAGGGATTTGGGAACCGCAAGATATTCTTCAAAACTGATTCGTTTTAAAGAGCGGTTTCCCTCGACATGTGCACATTATTATTCCATGTTGCATGACTTCTGATATGCTTACCTTTCTTTACATGTCGCATACATCATGTTTTGATTATACGCATTGAGATATGTTGTTTCCATGATATTTCTGGATTTGGAAACCGTGGGTATTTCAAAAGAGAATATATAATTGTTTTAAAAACCCGGTTACCCTTGATATGATATTTCAGTGCGTCCACCATGTGTTTTCTCGGTGCTGAGAGCGACATGTGAAACCCGATTCGAGGAGGCGGATGAGGCCGATTGCGGGTACATGGAGGACCCGGTATGGTACCCCGGGGCGAGAACGGTTTCGCTGTGTAGTAGACGGTGAGCCTGGCAGTGGGACTACTACCTACCGGTGATTGGTTGGACCTGGCGGTTATCCAGAGGATACTGACCAGAGTCGATAGATGGATATGGGCGTACTGCCGGGGCCGAGGGCCTATTCCGCAGACAAAGCCCGTGGGCTGATCCGGACTGACGGAGCCCGATAGATGAGGATTTACGTGTCGATGCTAGGCACGGGTTTCATGATGTTTTCCATGATTTGATTATATCCTCATATTTACATACATGTTGTTTATTGTCATTGGGTGACGGGTGGACGGGTTCCACGTTTATTGTCATTGGGTGACGGGTGGACGGGTTCCACGTTTATACAGACTTGATCACATACAGACTGGATTTATATTGATCATACTTCATGCAGACATACATTATACCGATGACACGTTATTACCTGAGTACTTGGTACTACATACATGCTTAGATGTTACATTGCCACTTTATCATGCTTCAGACGTACTCTTGTGGTTTATATTACTGATTGTTTGACCTAGGTTTATGTCTTGCATTCGGTTTCTGCTCGTAGATATTTCTATTCACGAGTTGGCAACTCACCCCCGTTGTGCCACAGTTCTTGCAGGTTTTGCCGTACAGGTTCCATTGCGGCATTTCTGGCACACTGCTTCCTTGCGGGTGAATTGCTTTTGGTAGGTGGATTTTTTTGCATCAAGAACCACCATTGTACTTGTATTATTCATTGTATCTAGAATTTCCATCAACCAAAACTTGTATATTGTTTCAGACTTAGACACTAGTGATATTTTATTTCGACCCTAGAGTCGCGCTTAGTAGTGTTACAGTTTTCCTGCTTATCTGGGTTTCTTTTGAATTTTGACCCTCGCCATTCGGCGTTGTATATTATATTGCTTGTGTGGTTATGACCGTCGATTGACGAAGAGCTAGCTCCTGCTTGGGGATGCCTTTTATCATTGCATATATATTGTTCTTGTTGTACCCCGTTCGGGGCCAGTATTTCCAAAAGAAACTCTGCCGAAATTTTTAGAAAAGACCTGACATTTTAAAATGCATATTCGGCATAGTTATTTAAAAACCTTGACTTCAAACATGTTTTCCTTCACTTCTTTAAACCAGTTTACTTTACTTACTCTTAAAATGGTTTTAGATTTCTGGGCTTTTGACTTACTTGGATCAGATGGAGTCCTATAGACTTCATATGGTTCAAGGGCCATTCACGTGCTCTTTCGGGTCATGACAAAGTTGGTATCAGAGCGCTAGGTTGACCTTGGTTCGAGTCTAAGTTTGACTATGTGGAGCCTAGGGCGTTTATATATATATACGGAACTTAGGCTTGACCTTACGGAACTTATACTTAGTCGAGGGGGAATTAGACCCGAACTTTCGTCGTATAGGATAACCCTTGGTTGATGGAATATGTGACTAAAGTAGAGTGACGTACCGTGGGTATGTTCCGCGGCATACTTACGACACGCCACTCCGCTTAAGGAACCATAGGATGTACATATTTTTGAGATCAATGACTCTCTTCATATCCGTGATTATACATCCATTTGAGATCCTCGATTCTATTAGTTTCATGATCATACCTTCATTGATGCTGTTCCTTCTTATGATCATGTATCCACTCTGGATCTGTTGTTCTCTTTCTTGCCATTGATCTGCTCTCTTCGATACTCGATTGAGGTTCCTGTCGCCATGTTTGAGCGCAGTTTGGGCTGCTGCTAGGGTTACGGTCAGGGGGAGCTCGTCTGGTACGAGGGCCGACCATTGTGTTTTCTGGTGACATGGGAACGTCTCGAGTTAGTATTGATGACAGTGACCTCTAGTGGAGACGAGTGCTTGGTTTTGCACCGGATGATCGGGCCATTGTTAGAGCTGCCAGTTGAGAGAGGACTGTTGATGTACAACATACCTCAGAGATTATGATGTCGCCTACCGTGCAGACAGATGGACCAGCTGTTGCTGAGGTTGACAGGATGTCGCTTCCGGAGCTTACGAGCTGAGATTGCCGGAGCTTCCAGGCAGATATGAGACAGATGATGGCTAGTCTACCCGATTTGAGAGATGAAGGTGATTCGTCCGATTTATGCGCCGGAGCGGGCCCAGTTGAGTTGAAGATTTCCAGTGTGGAGAGTCTTACTCAGATCTAGAGCAGACCGATTCAGAGATGACCGCCAATGTATCGCCTTTCCTGGAGGATTGAGGCGCTGTTCGGCGTACAGGCGAATGAGCCAGTTGTTGCTGCAAATGACGAGATATCGCCCAGATGGTTGGAGCTACTGCAGCATGAGCATATACTTAGAGATATGATGGACGGTCGCTAGTCACCTGAGGATGAATGACTAGGACATGTGGTTCGTTCGTTTACCGATGCGAGGTCATCAGATAGATTGTTTCCAGCTAGAGACGACTTCACGCAGGTTCGTTGAGAGTCGATAGAGACGATCGAATGTCAGAAGCCCATTTTCCAAGTTTAAAGTATACGGAAAGACATGCAGGTGATTCTATGGACCCTCTAGAAGAATGAAACCCTAACTCGACTTAATGACCGTGTGAAAGACTTTGAACCTTGGGGTTTGCGGCAGTTCCGCGGCGCCATTAGTGAGGCTTGGTTTTGCCCTTTTACGGTTGGACCACCGACGCTGTGGCATGTACTCGATACTATTAAACTGTACTCAAGATGTTGATCTCTTGGGGGATTATAAGGTTCTGACGAGTCGATCGAATGTTTCGACATCATTCGGATATCATGTGATGGGATGCATTGCTTGGGAGACTCCAGATACGAGTATAGCCGTTGGAGCACAGTCCATGCAGCCACGATGAGACGAGTCCGGATCAGTCGACATTGAAGAAGAGTGAAGAAAAGAGTTCGCAAGAGATTTCGACAAGATGACGTCCCACTTCGCTGACATCAGAGATGTGATACGCACCCAGAGGCGTTGTATATGGATATATCTTCCAGAAAGAGGCGCGATAAGTACGCAGCCATTCCGGAATAAGAATTAGCTTCAGCAATGGATGATGACTTCCGGGCAATTCGGCAGGAATGAGATTTGAGAGAGAAACCTCGATAGGACCTTTCTGGAATACGATACGAGAAGACCTAGACCCAGGAGTGGTCATATTGCACACACCTAGCAGGCCAGAGTTCGGCATCGTCAACAAGGTAGTTGACCAGGTTCGGATAAAGGAACTTACCCAGATGCGTTGCGAATTTCAAGGACGGACGAGTATTGAGTATTCCTCCGATGGTTGACCTGTTCGGCTAGACATATTCTATAGAATGGTGAAGCTACAGTGTACGCGATTTCGAGTCCGTGCGAGAGACTTCGGATTGACCGTGGCCGAGAACAGTGCAGTGCGTAGATAGCATGCCGTGACGTCGAAGTGGACGAAAATACAGACAAGCGGACAAGAGGTTCGTACGAGACGTTGACGAGCTGTCATTACTTCCCATCGAGACCAAAGGTCAAATATGCTTACAGAGGCGTTGGGATGCAACCAGATTCTGAGAAATGTTGTGCTGAGGACACAGATGTCTATTGAACGAAAAGAGATTATGCAAGAGAGCCAGCCTTCGTACAGTTCGGCATAGGCAAGATCGGAAGAGACCTTGAGCAGGATTCCTTCCAGGACATTGCTGCAATGATGTTTGCACCCAGGATCAGATGTGTGATGTACATTCAGAGAGCCAGAGGCCGACGCCAGTGACATGCTGCTTTACGAGTGGTCGTGAGGATTGACCGAGAGATAACCAGAGAAGTGCCAGAACGGAATCGTCCCCATTAGCACACTTGACAGGGCCGATGAGCCGATTGACTGTGAGATAGGTAATCCGCAGAAAAGATAAGGACCCAGAGTCAGAGGACGCCAGACCGTGAGCAAGAGGCAAGTAGATATCTTGCGCTGCTAGCAGGGGATGCACCGACTCCTTCTCGACCTTGAAGGAGGAACTACCGACGACGGTATTTATGATTTGTGATTTTGTGATTCGATTATCACGTATCCGTGATCTTTGAATTTTGGTATTTTGGGCGTTCTATTGCATGCTTTAGTTTTGATGACTGAGTTTCATGATATTGTTTCATGCACCCACTGGATATTTATATTTTGCGCATAAGTTATTACATTTGAGCTATTGATTGTGATTTCATGCCTATCTTATGCAGTGATTTGATTTACACTTCCAGCATAGTTTTCATGCACCTTTAGTGTTTTGATATACGATTTTGGTGCACGCTAGATGCACTAAATCGGGATTCTTCGTGCATGTCACATGCACCTGATTTAGCTGTCAGGCACACACGTTGCCTATGACAGATGTTTCGTGCACACCAGTTGCACCTAGATGTTGTTTTGTACACCTGTATGACACATATATGGATTTTGATTCCGTGCGCACCAGACGCACCGGATGTTCTTATATACATTTTGGGGATTGATTTCTAGTAGAGCAGTACATTTTTATGATATTCGCTATGTATTGATGTTCTCGGAGCCCCGACAAATTGGATTTTTACAGAAATGTTTTGGTATTTGGGGGTTTAAATTTAAATTCGGGGACCGAATTTATTTAAGGGGGGTAGATTGTAACATTTCCAAATAATAATATATTAATTTTTGGGAATTTTTATAATTTAATATTATTTTATTGAATATTTTAATATTTCGGTATTATTAAATACAAATAAATGGGAAAAATTTTGGAAAATTCTAAAATAGGGTAAATTAGAGAATTATACCCTTTCTAAGTTTAATTGATTAGTTATATGCTAATTTAGTGCTAATCGCGATTAAAAATCGCTAATCGGTTTTTTTAGCATTTTTGTGCAAAACATGCACATATCACTTTTTCATACTTGTGCATTTTCTTGCCATGGTTCACTTTGGGTTTACTATTCTTGGGAGAAGGTATTTGAGAGAATAAGAAAAAGAAAAGGAAAATAAAAGAGAAAAGAATAAAGAAATTAGTAGTTGGTGAGAGAGAGAGGTATGGGCTTCTTTGACTAAAGACTTAGCCATTTTCCCTTCAACCTTCACTCATTTTTCTCCCTCTCCCTCTTGTTGCTGCTGCTACTCCTGCTCCTCACCTCCCTCCCCTCTTTAACTCCTCAAAACACCTCTAAAACAACTCCAAAACCCCACTCTCATTTCATTAAAAGTGTGCACAAGCTCAAGATCTACACTTGGAGCTAAAGAAGCAAGGATTTTGGCCACTAGGGGCAACTCAAGAAAATTCTTGAGTTGCCAAATGAGGTATTTGCTGAACCATTTGCTTAGTTTTAGCGTTACTTATGCCCCCATGTTTAGATTGAACCGATATTGTTTGATATTGTGGAGTTAAAGAAAACCTAGTTAGGGTTTGAGGAATTTATGAGTTGTAATGTGAAATTGAGTTCAGTAGAGGCTACACCAACACCCTAGTGCATGAATTGAGACCCTAACCGGAGAGTTGAAACCCAAAATACGGATTTAGAAACCGATATCGGAGAATTTGTGGAATCTGTGAAGGGTATATTGAATCTGCTGTCACCCGAGACATCCTAAATTAAAATTGATTAGACAGTGACATGTGCAGGCACTCAGGAAGCTACCACCAAGACCCCAACCCCTAACTCATCAAGCCGGCCGCAGATTTATCCCATTTGGCCGCAATTTGCGGCCATACCTGCACCAAACTTTCTCGTTTTGGTTCTGTAGTCCCTACATGCATAGATTAGACCCCTGGTATATATAGATTTGTCTAATTGGACCTAGGGTGAAATCTGGAACATATTTCCTAAGTTGCTGTTTTGGATTCGTGTTTCCGTATTCCGTATTCTTAAGTCTGAATTTGTGTCTTGTGTTTTACCTCGACTAATTGGCATTTATACGACGATATAGAGGAATTATTAATGGTTTTGAAGGCGTGCCATAGGTTCTAACCTATATGCCCCTTATCGTATCGTTTTGGGATTCGCGTGCCGTGTTAGCTTTGAATTGGCTTTAATGCGCATATACGACACTTTGATGTGTAGGTACCCCATGAAGACTTCGGGACGACAAGCAAACGCGTGGTGGCATCGAAAGATAAAGACGCAAGGTGAGTAGATTATATCTACTGGGGGAAGTCGGGTGGATGGCGTATAGCACCCCCGCAGTCCGTAGTTGTAATTATACATGATAGTTAGGTGTATTATGGATAGTGTAGGGTTAGAAGTGACTAGTGTAGTTCATAGTCGCGAACCCTAGAATAGATTTACACCTACACGCACACCCTTAAATATTCCTTTCACTTGCACTGTGTTTGATGATATTGGATGACTTTGGAGATGAGTCGATGATGTTGGGCATTGTGCCGTGAGATCGGTGATTTGATGTGATTCGTATTTGGGATACGATACGTGATCTCTAGCGGGCCTTGGGACGTGTGTTTGCACATGCAGTATATAGATGGTATCGATTTGTACTAGACTTAGATTAGTACCCCAGATTATTTGTTATGATGATAAGGATACCTGATATCTGATGAGAGGAATGTGATATTGACCCGTACCCAGCTATTGGGATGCCGTACGATGATTTACCGTATGAGCCTATATTGATGATAGATCCGCGCTTATGACTTGAGGATGTCCTACGATATACTGTATCGTACGCGATATTATTGAGGCGGGATCACCGACTAGTGTATATATATATATATATATATATATATATATATATATATCGACTCAGATTTAGGTGGTTTCCATACCTCTCCCGATTGACTTGATACTTAGATCTGTAGTTTGCATAGTAGATTCTTCACTGTGGTGTTGATTATTTGATTTCCGCATATTCATGCTATTCGCATTGCTTGCATATGTTTATTGCTATATTATTATCATGCTGTTAGAACACCAGCACCATTATCGATGATGCGTATGTTCCACGTACACTATTTGCCGGCTCACACACTTCATCATCGATAATTGCCATGCCACTACACTGTAGTACTGTTACATTCATGATATGATCCTTGCATGGCATATTGTGCACTTATACCTGTACACAAACATAGATGATTCTGACTTGATTAGGGATTTGGGAACCGCAAGATATTCTTCAAAACTGATTCGTTTTAAAGAGCGGTTTCCTTCGACATGTGCACATTATTATTCCATGTTGCATGACTTCTGATATGCTTACCTTTCTTTACATGTCGCATACATCATGTTTTGATTATACGCATTGAGATATGTTGTTTCCATGATATTTCTGGATTTGGGAACCGTGGGTATTTCAAAAGAGAATATATAATTGTTTTAAAAACCCGGTTACCCTTGATATGATATTTCAGTACGTCCACCATATGTTTTCTCAGTGCTGAGAGCGACATGTGAAACCCGATTCGAGGAGGCGAATGAGGCCGATTGCGGGTACTTGGTGGACCCGGTATGGTACCCCGGGGCGAGAACGGTTTCGCAGTGTAGTAGACGGTGAGCCTGGCAGAGGGACTACTACTTACCGGTGATTGGTTGGACCTGGCGGTTATCCAGAGGATACTGACCAGAGTCGATAGATGGATATGGGCGTACTGCCGGGGCCGAGGGCCGATTCCGCAGACATAGCCCGTGGGCTGATCCGGACTGACGGAGCCCGATAAATGAGGATTTACGTGTCGATGCTAGGCACGGGTTTCATGATGTTTTCCATGATTTGATTATATCCTCATATTTACATACATGTTGTTTATTGTCATTGGGTGACCGGTGGACGGGTTCCACGTTTGTTGTCATTGGGTGACGGGTGGACGGGTTCCACGTTTATACAGACTTGATCACATACAGACTGGATTTATATTGATCATACTTCATGCAGACATACCTTATACTGATGACACGTTATTACCTGAGTACTTGGCACTACATACATGCTTAGATGTTACATTGCCACTTTATCATGCTTCAGACGTACTCTTGTGGTTTATATTACTGATTGTTTGACCTAGGTTTATGTCTTGCATTCGGTTTCTGCTCGTAGATATTTCTATTCACGAGTTGGCAACTCACCCCCGTTGTGCCACAGTTCTTGCAGGTTTTGTCGTACAGGTTCCATTGCGGCATTTCTGGCACACTGCTTCCTTGCGGGTGAATTGCTTTTGGTAAGTGGATTCTTTTGCATCAAGAACCACCATTGTACTTGTATTATTCATTGTATCTAGAATTTCCATCAACCAAAACTTGTATATTGTTTCAGACTTAGACACTAGTGATGTTTTATTTCGACCCTAGAGTCGCACTTAGTAGTGTTACAGTTTTCCTGCTTATCTGGGTTTCTTTTGAATTTTGACCCTCGCCATTCGGCGTTGTATATTATATTGCTTGTGTGGTTATGACTGTCGATTGACGAAGAGCTAGCTCCCTCTTGGGGATGCCTTTTATCATTGCATATATATTGTTCTTGTTGTACCCCGTTCGGGGCCAGTATTTACAAAAGAAACTCTGCCGAAATTTTTAGAAAAAACTTGACATTTTAAAATGCATATTCGGCTTAGTTATTTAGAAACCGTGACTTCAAACATGTTTTCCTTCACTTCTTTAAACCAGTTTACTTTACTTACTCTTAAAATGGTTTTAGATTTCTGGGCTTTTGGCTTACTTGGATCAGATGGAGTCCTATAGACTTCATATGGTTGAAGGGCCAGTCACGTGCTCTTTCGGGTCATGACAACAGAACTCGTCGGGAACTGTTGGTTGGTACTATACCTATCTTCAGTTATCAGTTCCCAGGTGACATGAGTACAGATTAGTCCGCTGACTTGACACTGTCACTTCGCCTCGAGTGTGTTCCCACTGTACTTAGATTACTACCCTACCACGGCTCAAACGAGTCGTGCAAACAGGTAGTAGTTGGGTGCAGTCCCGAAGCACTTGGAGGCAGTGACGGTTAGACAGGATTCGTCTCTCCCGGTATTGGGGGTTGACATCGCGCTGTATCTAGGAGAGCCATTACACGAGTAGTCCCTAGCCAGGGCAAGCGAGATATACTGGTAGGTTACCAGTGTTATCTCAGGGTGTTCTGGGCTGCACTCCGACATGACTTGTACCGCTAGTAGGGGACTGACGTTTACCGCCCTCCTAGGCCCGCCATGTGATGTATCAAACGAACAGACCGGACTGTACGGAGATTGTCACATTCAGGCTCACTAGGAGTTCAGATGGGTTTCACCTCGTCCGTCTTCTTGTCGGCATCTACCTGGGGACCGTTACGCACAGCTAGTGCCGCTTGCGGTTTGTGGTTAAACCCACTGCCAGCGTAGTGTCGAGTCTTTAGAGTCCCACACAGAAAGCTATTCGCCTTTAGGCAAAAGAGTAGAGGTCGCATGGTTTTGCGACAGGGTTCGGTCACATCCACTTGTGCACGTTTGGTGTCCGGACAGTTAACACTAGCGGTCTTTGGTTTAAGCCAGATCCTAGTGTACATTTTGGGATTGGTTTTATCTCGTTTGTATTCGTGTTCCTCGGAACGCGGATGCGGGTGTGTATGCACAGTTGACAGAGAAACAGAGGCAGAGGATTCTCATTGGGGTTATTGACTGTTGACTGTTCACTGTTGACCATTGACTTTTGCTAAACCTTAATGAAAATAAGAAATATGATTAATGATAATATTAATTAAGTATTATTGTGTCATGGTTGAGATAAGGGGTTGACTTTGTTGACTTGTTGACTTTGTTGACCGGTTGACTAGGTTGGACTAGTTGACCATCATCATTACAATGGCTATCATTTCATGGCAAAGACTTTTGCTTGCTTGTTTGTTTTTGCAAAATGAGTGCATGAAATGATATGGCCATTTTGACTTGAACCATCACATAATACTCAATTACTATTATGAGTAATCATGGTTTTGGATTATGAGAGCTTGGATGGCAAAAGACTTACTCATTTCTCTCATTTCATTTTCTCTCTCTTGCTTGAGCTCTCTCTCTTGCTCTTCCTCTTGCTCTCTCTCTAGCTCAAGGCAACACCCTCTCATGAGTTGAGAAACATTGCCTTAGAGATAAAAGAAAACCCATATCACTTCTCTACTCATCCTAGTTCAAGGTTTAGCAAACCAAGTGTTCTAGTTTCTTCAAGTTCGAAGAAGAAGCCAAAGGTAGAAGCTTTCAGGTGGATCCATCTTCGGCGCAAGGAGACGACGAGGTGAGGCTGATCCGTACACCGGAAAGAGTTGAAGACGAAGGAGTTCAAGAAAGGTATAACCCCCGAACCGAGTAGGTAAAACTCTTGTTAGGTTTGTTAGTTAGTTGTTTAACAAAGATCCGTATTTTGAGTCCATGTTACCACCTCTTGAAAAATCGTTTTTCATCATTTCCGCAAGCCCGTAAGTACCGGGAGAGGTAACGTGGACTTACAGTGGTATCAGAGCCAGGTTAAACACTATCTAACATGTTAGCAAAGTAAGTAGAAGTTCGATCGGAGAAAATATCACGAAACATACCCGAATAGCATAGTTTCAGCAGATTTTTTCCTCTGTTCAAAAATTAATAAATCATACATGAAAAATCGGCTCAGGCTTTTGTTAAGACACCCAAGAAAATAGGTCCACTGACTCGGTCAAAGCGCCGCGGAACCGCTGCAGGAGCTTGCTCCCGCCGCGGAACCGCGGCAGGAGATTGCTCCCGCCGCGGAACCGCGGCCGAGTTGACTCGGTCGTGGCACTGTTTTCTTGCAGAGTGTTTCTGGGATTGTTTTAGGATTTTTACAATATGTTTTTCCTGCCCAGATTTTCCAGAAAGCAAAATTAGTTTTTGGGGCTTGAAAATCCGTATTTTGATCGAACTTCTAAAGACTTAAGCTGACGGGTATATATCTGTGATGTGTTATATGTATTGAACGTCTGCTAATCACTATACGTTGATTAGTGGGGGTTATACATATCCGTGATCTGTAATGTTGATTGTATGTGTATATGAATTCATTGGATTGTCACAGATGAATAGCCGGGGGGTTGTGAGATGAGAGTTTTTCCTTTTATCTTTCAATTCATGTAATATGTAAATTGATGTAATATTATTTTTGGCCGCACAACCGGGTCGGGGTTGTAGCCGTCATTGTATAATATCTTTTTACTATTTTTGCTCCTAGGATAGACCCAAGGTGGGGTGCACAAACTACCGGGTATCTCGAAGTGCCGAGTGGCCTACTCACGTCATTGAGGGAGGTTGCTCCGCTTCGGATATTTGGCGGGTAGTTTGCCGCACCCGTAGGGGTCTAGGGTGGGGTATTGGCTATTCATCGCGACCGTGTAATCCGCTTTTCGTTACAGGCTCGTACGAATTGCGGATTCCTAGTATATCCAATGTATTCATCTGTGATCTGAAATGGCTATCATTGCAATATATCTATATATGATATTATTTAGGCGTTGCTTATGTTTTGCATCCGCACTAGTCCAGCCCCCGCTCTGTCGTTAGTTAAGTAACCTAACGGGTAATGACGGGGGCCCGTGGCAAATGCGGATGGCATAAGCGTACGTCATATTTGGTTGTTTTCTGCAATGGTAGGATTAAATGATGGGACGTGTAAGTCTACGCTAGCGCCCCGGCCGTCAACAGACGCCAAATGCGGAACAAAAAACTTTTAAACTGGCGCTATCGTATACTTTAACCCGGATCTGCCATTATTGCTAAACTAACAAACTGTAAAGAGTGTAGGAATGTTATACCGAACGATCCAAGTCCTCCGTTCTTAAACCATCATCCCACGCTCCGTTGCGGCTGCTCCGATCTTGTCGATCTCCGATCTCCTCGTCGAGGTGGCACCACATGATTGGTTCTTTAAACGGGCTCCCGCCTCTGACTCGAGGCAACTCGATCGTCAAGTTCGCTAAAAGAGACGACCAAGATTGATGTAGAGAATGAGTAGATGACTTTGTCTCATTTCGTCCAAATCCATGGACGATCGGTTAATGAAGTTGCCGTGGAAATCGGGTGATGGAATGAAATGAACTGTGAATTCCATACACCCCAAAACTATCATATCTTTTCTAACCGAAATGAAACCTCAAGTGAGAGTGTGAGAGTGAGGAGAGAGAGAGAGGGCAAGCCATATATAGCAAGAGGGAGGTGACCGTAGGAGAAGGGGGGTGACCACAAGAGAAACCTTCTCACTTTAAAAATATCTTTAAGAAAACAAGAAGCTTTAATGATAAAGGATGAATCACTTAAACACCTCATCAAGCATTAATGAACCATTAAATGCAACCAATGAAAACTTAACACCAATTAATCCTAGTCACCTCATCTAGAACCTTCTAGAAGAATCCACACTCATCTCAAGAAAAGACAAATCCGTCTTTAACCGAATGTTAAAAGACGGCTGATAGAAAACTGGAAACTGGCAACTTCCAAAAGTGATCCTGAAACGAATTTCAGGACAACCCCGAAACTGTATAAATATACCCGCATTTGTATTACGACCGAATACAAATGCAACTGAGACAAAGATATTATACCTACTCAATATAATATTCGGATCCGGCTTAAACCAAAGCCGACCAGTATCATCTGTCCGAAAATCGACACGTGCGTAAACGCACGTGCATTTTCCGAACCCTGCCATAAAACTATACGGCCTCTACAACGTTTCGCCCGAACTTGGGAAACTGTCTGTGGGGGACTCCAATGACTCGTCAGCACCCTGGCAGTAGGTTTAACCACAAACCGTCAGCGGCACTAGCTATGCGTAACGGCTGCCCATGGACTGACCTCAAGGGTAGCCGAGGAGCGAACTCAAGGGAGACCGATGAGCGAACTCCTCCGAAAACCCTACTGAGCCTAACAGTGACAATGTATATACAGTCCGGTCCGTTCGTCAATGAGTATCGCATATCCGCCTAGGGGGCTAGTAACGTCAGACCCCCATTAGCAGTATAAGTCGTGCCGGAGTGTAGCCCAGAACGCCCTGAGATACTACTGGAATACCTACCAGTAAATCTCCTGCCTCGGCCGAGGGCTTTGCGTAATGGCTCTCCTAGACACAGCACGATCTCGCCCCCAATACCGGGAGAGACGAATCCCCTGCCGATCCGCTCACGTGCCTCCATATGGCTCGGGACTGTACCCAAAAGCTACCTGTTTGCACGACTCCTTTGAGCCGTGGTAGGGTAGAAATCAAAGCACAGTGGGAACTCATACGAGACAAATGACGACCTCAGGTCGATGAACTAACCTGTACACATGTCACCAGGGAACTGCTATCTGACGATAGGTAAAGTACTAACTAGCAGATTCCCGGCGAGTCCTGTCCGGTGTACTCATAACCCAATGAGCACCTGTATACATCTTAGGTGATCCAACTGACACCAGTGGCTTGTGAGACCGGCCACCGCCCCTCGTCGGGGTCTCGACTGTACACACTAGTCTACTCCGGAGTATCGATGCCCTGTCTCGAAACTCCCACGACTAGGGACCACAATTAAGGATATGCATATAAACTACCCAACTCTTACGTATATGATCGCCATCATACTGTTGGTAGTAAAGCAAGATCCTAAGGGCTCTATCAAAGTGTAACATGCAATCAGTCACCTGAACATGAACACGACTGATAAAGGCAAACCAGATAGCATACTATCATTTCAAGTAAGACTGTCCTACCGGGATAGGTCCTCCGCAATCATTGCAATCACGTACCTGCGATCCAATAATTGACTATGAGGGCACTATCACCAACAATCTCCCACTTGCACTCAAGGCTAATATTGCGATGTCGACTACTCACAGCCCGTGTGAAACCGAACATCCAACTCCTCTACTAATCAGTTTCACAAAGCCCGTTTGTAAAACTATTGTGTTCGAGAAATAGCCTCGGTGAGTGGATTCGCCTAGAAGTTTCTTTCTGTATCTCTCTTAATCTCAAGTTCGCGGAGAAAGCCATCTCCCGAATTGAGTAGTACCTGTCTTAGAATATGTCTGGATATCTGATGGGACCTTAGTTCATAGATGAACTCCATATCCAAACTTCTTAGACTGTATGGATCACTGAACCTAATCAGTATCCGGCACCATGCCACCCACAGTATCCTCTGGAACCACCTGTCCATAATACTGTCCCTCGTCAGAGGGAAAACTAAAACTCTGACAAACACTCTGTCATCCATGTCACCTTTGAAGCCTGGATTGATAACCGTCTCCAGAAAGAGGCTGCCGTTATCAAATCCGCAGAACATGTACCAATGTTCTAAAACTGCTTCCTTATGTTTCTCCAGGATTGGATTAATACAAACTTATTGCATCTAGTGCAAAAACAACATCTGGTGTGGTACTTGACATTTCATGATTGACTCAGTTGCCTAAGCAAGTGATCTGCCAATCATGCACATCCCTCTCTCCTTTAGTCTGTACGACACCTTTAGAGAGGGTGACTCCATCACCTGCAGGTACACCACCATGCTAGGAGTCAACTAATCTAAAAACCATTAGAATATCTGTCAAAGTACCCACATTGGGAAACTACCCAAATCCAGATCTAAAACCATAGATCTAGAAACCAGAATGTCAAATATTATATCCATATCCTGTCTGGAGAAACAACTGTGTGACGACCACAGTACAACCGATCGTAGTATAGGAATTCTACTTCCTACTCTGTGTATGTCATCCATATACCTTGACATCACACCCTACTACCTTCTTAACAGATCCATCCCTTATTCTGATTGAAGTCAAACCCATGACTGTCACATCAAAATTAGATGATCTATCTCCGCTATAACTGCTCTAGTCTATAAATAGACATAAGCTACTTGCCCACTATGCTTCTGCTGCTCCCACTGACTACGACAACCCTCCTACCGGGTCTCATAACCTGGAACAACAGTAGTGTCAAGTCTTGGTAGATAAGAACCTCCCTGTCACCATCCTCGAGCCTACCGAAGTACCTCTCGGGTGTCTGAGGTTACCTACTAAATCTGCGGAGTGGCTATTGGAATGTCAAACCTGATTGAATATATAGGTCCTATTAAATTTTCCGTAATCGTTCGCGGTTCTGGAATCACTTCCAGTTCTACCATACTCCCACTACTATTTTCTGAAAAAGATCCATTTTTACTAAAACTGTGGCGAGTAAAGAACAATATCACTATTGATCTTCTAAATGGTAGAATATCAACCCTCGTCATAGCCAGGGTCAACCCACAAACAGCCATTACAGAAACGTGCCCTGAGTTATCCAGTATCTGGTTTTAATCATAAGCTGGACAACTCCCCGTACCTTAATTTCTTTTAAGGTACGAACTATTCTATATCCAATCCAGAAACTTTGGCACTAATTTAATTTGGAACCATATTCAAATCCATGCATCTGTCTCCAGTGCATATCAACTTAATGGAAAGAGGCTAATCAGCATTACTCAACTTAGGAATCCATCCAATTATGAGTAACCTGTAAGAGAAATACGTTTCTCAAAACCATCACTATCATCTGAATACCATTCACAAGAATCTACATCTTCGATCTCTTTGAAGAATCCCGATACTTGTGATACCTGGTTCTCTACTTTATTCTTATACCCATAACTTCTCAAAACTTAGACCTTGTATTTCAACGAAACACTTGTCTAAATACTAGAGAAGTTATAAGTAAACAGAACATAGTATGAGGACCTACCCCTTTGTCCTGATGGACACTTGGACAACATACAATACTCTGTATAAGTCCGCTGAGTTAAACAACTCAAAACCTGTGCGTCGTAGGTAGAAAACTGTACCCTGGCGATTTCCTCAAATATCACCAATTGCAACGAATTCCGATATAATGAGTATGATCACCTAATTCCCAATATCTTACTCCCACTCATCATCTGTAAAACCATACAGATATGAGAATGAAACCTGGTAAATACATACCCTTGGAGTAAGTGTCTAATCGGGAAAACAGTTTTTCTTTAACAATGCACTGAAACATGAAAATGTTTCGTAGGGGTATCCTGGTATTCATAGCAATGCCTCTTCCATAATCCAATTCATGACTTCAACCGTATGTTTTATTGCCATCTCTCCAAATCCCTTTATTTGTCTTTAGTCGTTACCTTCTGTACACCATCGTTAGGCTAACTGGTTTTCTTCCTTCCCTACCGTTCGGCACCAGCCTATGGTTTGGAAGAAGACTATCCAGTAAGCATAATAGGTGTACCCTCCTAAACCAAGGAGTACTCGCATCTCGAGAGAAGGTGATGATAAAAGACAACTGAATAATACCTTATTCTTTTAAAGGTGAAATAGGAGCGGCGATGAAGTACGCGGTTTTGGTCGTGAATGATATCAGTCGCAATTTACTTTGCCCTCTTTCTAATCCCTTTATTTTGTCTTTACATATTACCTTCTGCACACCCTACTTAGGCTAATTGGTTTTCTTCATTCCCTACCTTTCGGCACCAGCCTATGGTTTGGAATAAGACTATCCAATAGGCGTAATAGGTGTACTCTCCTAAACCAAGGAGCTCTCGCAACCTGAGAGAAGGTGATAATAAAAGACAACTGAATAAACCAATTCTATTTCTCCTGAACCTGGATCCATCCCCGAAGAAGTCCCTTCGAGTTCGTATATAACCATACGATGGATCTATCCAATGGAAGTGGATATCCGTAGTAATACGGGTGTTCTGAGAAATCCAAAGGGTAAAAGAAGGAGTGGCAATGACTTATGCAACTCAGACAATCCAAAAGCCAGTATTTTAAGAAGGTTCGGTCAACCTGGTCATTGAGTCATAGTCTAGGGTCGGTCAAAGGTCGCTGCCAAAGAGAGAGAGAGAAAAGAAACACTCTGCGTGCACTCTAACCTAGATCAGAATGGTCATCATTTTATCTAATCCGGAAACCTCCCACTGTCCTGTCAAATTCTCCTCCAAACCTAAAGAAGAATCAATCGGGATCACCCGAAGAGTAAACCAACTCATCAGTGGGAATCAGGATCCAACTCTCATCGCATGATAACGTGATGGAATGCATCCACGTTACTCATACTCCAGAAGGTATGCGCATACTCGGCAAGTTTCAGTTTCTTTAGAAAATCCTGATATAGTTTTTGCCCCATGCTCTTATAACCTTGGCTTTGGTCAAAATGTCATAAGTCACATGCCAAGTTCTACCCATCACTATCTTGTTAATTTGAACCCACCCGCACATGCCCCTGACTTTGGCCAATCGGCAGAACGACTGTCCCAAACTAACTCATCTATCTATGCAACAATTGAATACCCAGCAGCTACCAAACACTATGCCTTAACTTTGGCTAAAATGCATAGCTTGAATACTACTAAGTACCCAAAAGAAGTGACGGAGGGCTACGACTGGTTTTTGGCGAAAAACCTTTAGCGTAGTGAACTTGATATCGCTGAAGGAACCTGATAGCTTTTTAAAATATAGTGGCGAAAACCTTTTGCTAAAGAGGTCACTCCCGGTAAAGGGATCTCGGCTCTTTCCTCGTGGAATGAGGTGCAGGATATTCCACTGAATACCGCTATGCAAAGCAACTTGTAATCGACTATAGTGAAGTTATTACGCTGACGCAAACTTCTGTCCAAGGGGTCAGTCCCGGTGAAGGGATATCAGCCCTTGCCCCGTCGAATGAGGTGCAGGATATTCCACTGAATACCGCTATGCATAACAAATGGAAACGTCTTTGCAGCAACACCTTTTTAAAATTGTTCCAACAACTCAAACAGATTTGTTATACTTTGCATTGATCAGAATCAACGCAGTCCCATCAATAATCACACTAGAAAAGAACGAAAATAAAATGTACGTATATTCCATCCGCATTCGTCACTGGGTCCCGTCATCACCCGTTAGGTTACTTAACTAACGACAGAGCGGGGGCTGGACTAGCGCGGGTGTAAAACATATACAACATCTAATAGTATATAAACCAATATACATAATCGCTCCAGGCGTGATAGTATGCAACATTACAGAAAAGTAATAAGCATCACAGAATAATACAGATAATCTGGGATCCCCGAGTTTCACAGAGCCGCTGCTGAAACTCGACGTTCCTCTGTCGTGTGGATAGCCTGTGCAATGAAACCTAGACCCCTACGGGTGCTGCAAGTTACCCGCCAAAACCTGAAGCGAGGTAGTCCCCACAGCATAGTGAATGGAACACCCGGCACTTCACGGAATCCGGTAAATTGAGCACCCCTCCTTGGGTCAACCTGTACCCCCTACGAGTGCGGCGAATAGTCTGCCAATTCTGAAGTGGGGCCCCTCTGCCTCTCAAAGCCATGGATGCGGACCCGTTGCTTTCCCGAACCCGGCTATCCGTGCACTCCGTCGCGGGGCAAAACCTAGTACAGTAATGAAAAATAGTACAATAGGTACATCGACCGCAACCTGGTCGTGCCCCAAAAGAATATTATACAGCATGCAGTGACGGCTGTCCACATATTGGACGCTCGCCCCGCAATATCAAATGTACAAATAAACTCAAACTGTACTACCATTGCACACTGCTATCCACCACGACAAATCCGCAACATCACAGCACAACACAGAACATCAACGCGAATGTCACGTTCGCAAACCCGTCTAAAAGAACTATAGCAATCAGACGCGGTTTACCGATCAAATGACATTCCCGGTCGGAGATATAATGTAAGCACTGTAAACTAACGTGTTTAAATTACGATCGACCAAAGACCAAATATCAAAAAGTGGGCCCCACGGCTTACTGGTGAACAGTAACAAAACCTGGGCGCAAATGATATATACCAAAAATCACAAAATCCCAAATAAAGCCAACTGAGAAAAATTGGTCCACTGTTCCCTCTGAAGCGCGGCAGTTCCGCGGTCAAACCCTAGGTTTGACCGCGGAAGCGCGGCGCTTTAGTGGGATCACGTGACCGTTTTTTCTCAGATGTCTTAGAAAACCCTGCACTGATTTTTATGATATACAGAAATCAATTTTGACACCGTTTAAAATTAACAGAAACTGTCGGGTTGAAATTTTGCAATTTTGGTTTTTCGGTTCGATCGAAGTTTTGAACACGTTAGCACAAGTTAGTATAGCAAAATGGTTAGGCTCTGATACCACTGTAAGTCTACGCTAGCGCCCCGGCCGTCAACAGACGCCAAATGCGGAACAAAAAACTTTTAAACTGGCGCTATCGTATACTTTAACCCGGATCTGCCATTATTGCTAAACTAACAAACTGTAAAGAGTGTAGGAATGTTATACCGAACGATCCAAGTCCTTCGTTCTTCAACCATCATCCCACGCTCCGTTGCGGCTGCTCCGATCTTGTCGATCTCCGATCTCCTCGTCGAGGTGGCACCACATGATTGGTTCTTTAAACGGGCTCCCGTCTCTGACTCGAGGCAACTCGATCGTCAAGTTCGCTAAAAGAGACGACCAAGATTGATGTAGAGAATGAGTAGATGACTTTGTCTCATTTCGTCCAAATCCGTGGACGATCGGTTAATGAAGTTGCCGTGGAAATCGGGTGATGGAATGAAATGAACTGTGAATTCCATACACCCCAAAACTATCATATCTTTTCTAACCGAAATGAAACCTCAAGTGAGAGTGTGAGAGTGAGGAGAGAGAGAGAGGGCAAGCCATATATAGCAAGAGGGAGGTGACCGTAGGAGAAGGGGGGTGACCACAAGAGAAACCTTCTCACTTTAAAAATATCTTTAAGAAAACAAGAAGCTTTAATGATAAAGGATGAATCACTTAAACACCTCATCAAGCATTAATGAACCATTAAATGCAACCAATGAAAACTTAACACCAATTAATCCTAGTCACCTCATCTAGAACCTTCTAGAAGAATCCACACTCATCTCAAGAAAAGACAAATCCGTCTTTAACCAAATGTTAAAAGATGGCTGATAGAAAACTGGAAACTGGCAACTTCCAAAAGTGATCCTGAAACGAATTTCAGGACAACCCCGAAACTATATAAATATACCCGCATTTGTATTACGACCGAATACAAATGCAACTGAGACAAAGATATTATACCTACTCAATATAATATTCGGATCCGGCTTAAACCAAAGCCGACCAGTATCATCTGTCCGAAAATCGACACGTGCGTAAACGCACGTGCATTTTCCGAACCCTGCCATAAAACCATACGGCCTCTACAACGTTTCGCCCGAACTTGGGAAACTGTCTGTGGGGGACTCCAATGACTCGTCAGCACCCTGGCAGTAGGTTTAACCACAAACCGTCAGCGGCACTAGCTATGCGTAACGGCTGCCCATGGACTGACCTCAAGGGTGGCCGAGGAGCGAACTCAAGGGAGACTGATGAGCGAACTCCTCCGAAAACCCTACTGAGCCTAACAGTGACAATGTATATACAGTCCGGTCCGTTCGTCAATGAGTATCGCATATCCGCCTAGGGGGCTAGTAACGTCAGACCCCCATTAGCAGTATAAGTCGTGCCGGAGTGTAGCCCAGAACGCCCTGAGATACTACTGGAATACCTACCAGTAAATCTCCTGCCTCGGCCGAGGGCTTTGCGTAATGGCTCTCCTAGACACAGCATGATCTCGCCCCCAATACCGGGAGAGACGAATCCCCTGCCGATCCGCTCACGTGCCTCCATATGGCTCGGGACTGTACCCAAAAGCTACCTGTTTGCACGACTCCTTTGAGCCGTGGTAGGGTAGAAATCAAAGCACAGTGGGAACTCATACGAGACAAATGACGACCTCAGGTCGATGAACTAACCTGTACACATGTCACCAGGGAACTGCTATCTGACGATAGGTAAAGTACTAACTAGCAGATTCCCGGCGAGTCCTGTCCGGTGTACTCATAACCCAATGAGCACCTGTATACATCTTAGGTGATCCAACTGACACCAGTGGCTTGTGAGACCGGCCACCGCCCCTCGTCGGGGTCTCGACTGTACACACTAGTCTACTCCGGAGTATCGATGCCCTGTCTCGAAACTCCCACGACTAGGGACCACAATTAAGGATATGCATATAAACTACCCAACTCTCACGTATATGATCGCCATCATACTGTTGGTAGTAAAGCAAGATCCTAAGGGCTCTATCAAAGTGTAACATGCAATCAGTCACCTGAACATGAACACGACTGATAAAGGCAAACCAGATAGCATACTATCATTTCAAGTAAGACTGTCCTACCGGGATAGGTCCTCCGCAATCATTGCAATCACGTACCTGCGATCCAATAATTGACTATGAGGGCACTATCACCAACAGGACGCATTGGAATTAATGCAAGAAAAATAAACCAAGTAAAAGTCGTTGGAACAATTTCAAAACCACTCGGTTTCTTTTCAAAATAACTTTTAAACGCGGAGCTTAAGCCACTCCTTTTAAAAGCTATCTCGTTCCATCGATTATATCAAGTTCACTACGTTCACGGTTTCGCCAAAACCATTCGTAGCCCTCAGTCGTTTCACATGAATGGTCAATAAGTATTCAAGCTATGCTTGTTGGCCAAAGTCAAAGCATAGTGATTGGTAGCTATCGGGTATTCTTGTGCAGCATAGATAGATGTGTTGGTTTGGGGCAGTCGTTCTACCTTGTTGGCCAAAGTCAAGGGTATGTGCGGATGGGCTCAAATTAACCTGGAGAATGACGGGTAGAACTTGACATGTGACTTATGATTTGTTGGCCAAAGTCAAGGTCATAAGAGCATGGGGCAAAAATCCACATCGGGAGTTTCAAAAGAACTGAAACTTGCTAGCGCTGCATACCATTTGGAGTGTGATGATTCTGGTAGGATTCCTTCAGTTTTGTCACGCAATGATATTTGGATCCCGATCCTACTGTGAGTATATGCTACTCCTCGGGAAATTTCTCACTTAACGATCAATGCTATAAACCAAGTAGGTGTCTAGAAAGGTGTTAGCGGGGCTACGCCCTCAGGGAAAAGAGGTTATTTAATTGAGGAACTTCGCGAAAGCGTTGGAAAACCTCCCTCGAAGTACCGACACCAGCCTGGCCGAACGGTTAAGCAAGTATTGTACGGTGAGATTGATCCTGACTAATGCTTCCTTTTTGGTTTGAGGAGGGATTCGAGAGACAGTGGGAGCCATCCTGTGTAGACAAATTAAAAACCACTATAAACTTGCAAGAGCATCATGCTAAAGTGTTTCTTCTCTCTCTCCTAATTGCAGCGACCAAACATCATGACCGGACTTAAGTTATTACTAGATAAAAACATACTGACAGGGCCAAACTACAAAGATTGGCTCAGGAATATCAAAATGGCAATCACTTATGACAAGTTGGGGTATCTCCTTACCACCAAAGCTCCCCCTGTCCCAGGTCCCAAAACCAGCGTCGCGGATAGGGAAATCCATAAGACCTAGGAATCGATTGTGCGAAGGCCAAGTGCCTCGTGCTTGCCTCTATGGACAACGAACATCAGAGGAGGCACGAGAATATGGACCTCGAATCCATATTTCTCCATACAAAAGAACTGTATGGAGAGCAATCTCGTATCGCAAGATACGAAGTGTCGAAAAAGCTGTTTTCGGCAAGGTTGACCGTCGGATCATCGGTAGCGGAACACGTGCTTAAGATGATTGGCTTCATTGAGGAGCTCGCGGACCTTGGGACCACGTTGGAGAATGAGCTCTATACGGACTTGATTCTTCAGTCCCTTCCTTCCACTTACGCCCAGTTTATCCTGAACTTCAACTTGCAAGAAAAAGAAGTTGAACTTTCAGAACTCCTCAACTTGCTGAGGAGTGCAGAGGGCACCCTACAGAAAGGTAGGGAAACATCCACTTTGTTTGTAGGAGGATCTTCTTCTTCTAGGTCCAAGGAGAAAGCCAAGGGAAAGAAGAAGAAAACCCCCGCCAAACCAAGGGGCTGTGTTAGTAAAGTGGATTCGAAGGGAAAGGCAAAAGCAACAAAGATAGCGGGGAAACTTGTGGGGAAGGAAGAGTGCTTTTACTGTCATAAGAGTGGGCACTGGAAGAAAGATTGCAGGGCTTGGAAAGCCAGAACATAGGATCTGAAGCAAGTTGCGGCTTCAGCTTCAGGTGTGTATGTTATTGAAAACTGTCTATCAATAAACTCTACTTCCTGGGTATTGGATACCGGATCAGGATCTCATATCTGTAATTCTTTGCAGGCGTTGAGAAACCATAGGGTTTTGAAGGCAGGTGACATGACCCTCAAAGTTGCAAACGGAGCTAGCATGGATGCTAAGGCCGTGGGGGACTATCACCTGGGAATGTCAGATGGACATGTTTTGGTTTTACGTAATTGCTTTTTTGTACCCAACGCAACTTGTAATATCATTTCTGTATCTTTGATTTCTAAAGAAGGTTATGAATTTGCGTTTGTAAGTAATGTTGTAAACATTCACCTTAATCAAGTTCTGATTGGGTCAGGTACATTAAGCAATGGTATATACTGTCACGACCCGAAAGAGCACGTGACTGGCCCTTGAACCATATGAAGTCTATAGGACTCCATCTGATCCAAGTAAGCCAAAAGCCCAGAAATCTAAAACCATTTTTAAGAATAAGTAAAGAAACTGGTTTAAAGAGGTGAAGAAAAACATGTTTGAAATCAGGGTTTTTAAATAACTAAGCCGAATATGCATCCTAAAAACAGTACAATCTTTTCTAAAAATTTCGGCAGAGTTTCTTTTGTAAAACTGGCCCCGAATGGGGTACAACAAGGATAACAATATATGCAATGATAAAGGCATCCCCAAGCGGGAGCTAGCTCTTTGTCAATTGACGGTCACAACCACACAACGATATAATATACAACGCCAAGTGGCGAGGATCAAATCCAAAAGAAAGCTAAAAGCAACAAGAAAACCGCAATACTACTAAGCGCGACTCTAAGGTCGAATAATACATCACTAAAATCTAGGTCTGAAACAATATACAAATTTTGGTTGATGGAAATTCTAGATACAATGAATAAAATAAATACAATGGTGGTTCTTGATGCAAAAGAATCCACCTACCAAAAGCAAATCACCCGCAAGAAGGTAGTGTGCCAGAAATGCCGCAATGAAACCTGTACGGCAGAACCTGCAAGAACTGTGGCACAACGGGGGTGAGTTGCCAACTCGTGAATAGAAACACCTACAAGCAGAAACCGAAAGCAAGACATAATCCTAGGTCAATACGATCAGTATATAAAATCCTCAATATAACATGCAGCCTATAACAAGGCTAGGGTAAATATCTAACCCGAGTGCAATCTCGTGTGCCTGTGTCAGTGCCTCAGGTAGCAACATAACATATGAATGAGATATGAATGCGTGAAAACAGAATACATTTACATGAAGCAACTGTTTTCATAATTTAGTGAGATTTCCTTGTATTTTTAAAATAAGGTATCGTATTGAAATCAGCATAAAACTGTGCCTAGCATCGGCACAAAATGAAATCCCAATATCTCGATATCTCAAAGTCTCAAACACAATATCTAAGACGCCGTCAGTCCAGACCGGCCCCTACCATCAATCTCAAGACCACGACGGTATCCTCCGGATATCCGACGCGTTGGGTAAAATCACCGGTAGGTAGTACTCCCCTGCCAGGCTCAACGTCATCACCACATTCCTCTTGCCCCGGGGTACCGCACCGGGTCCACCATGTACCCGAAACGGTTCATCCGTCTCCTCGAATCGGGTTTCCAAATCCATCAGCAAACTCATGGTGGACGACTCATATATCATGGGAAAACCGCACTTTTTATTTTAAAAGAAAGAATATGTTTATTTGTGTTTTTTTGCGGTTTTCCTCCAAATCCAGAAAATCTCATGGAAATCCAAATCCAAAACCTCAATAACGCGTAAAATAGTGAATATATGCATGAGGATCCATGAATGCGGCATAACAATGAATAACAGTATGCATGAAATAGCAGGTAATAACTACAATGTCTAAACTATTAGTTAATAGGTTATGACAAGCAATAGTATTTTCTAAGGTGTACGTGACATGGCAATTACCGATGAAGATGTGTGTGAGCCGGCAAGTAAGTGTACGTGGTACATACGCAACATCGGTAATGGTGCTGGTGTCCTAACAGCATGATATCAATAATGGAGTATGAA
The DNA here is from genome assembly GCA_030015575.1 of Agapanthus africanus. NCBI lineage: Eukaryota > Viridiplantae > Streptophyta > Magnoliopsida > Asparagales > Amaryllidaceae > Agapanthus > Agapanthus africanus. The sequence continues at coordinate 178,046,900 of JASDDO010000016.1, read as the reverse complement.
ACATAATATAAGAATGCAATGCAAAGCGAACCACAAAAGAGTGGGAGCTGAATACTAGACGCAACTATAACTAGTCTGCAATAATCTAATATAAGTCCTACAAATGGTGCCTTTTGAAATATCACGAATCATGGGGTTTTGAAAATAGGGGCTACGGTATTTTTATGAAAAGATATGCCTTTTGAAATATCCGAAGATCCCTTAACCTGTCTTTTAAAAATACCCACGACCCGCTAGTTTTGAAATAGGTATGAGTCTAATCTTATCTAGCAACTACACTAAGCTATACAGCTGAACTAACCAGCTGGGCTACAGGTAAGGAAACCGCCTAACATCTGAGTCGATATATATAGATAATAGTCGGTGATTCCGCCTCAATAGTATCGCGCACGATACAGTATATCATATGACATCCTCAAGTCATGAGTGCGGATCTATCATCAATATAGGCTCGTACGGTAAATCGTCGTACGGCATCCCAATAGCTGGGTATGGGTCAATATCACACTATCTCATCACATTTCGGGTGTCACTTATCATCATATCATATAATCTGGGGTACTGATCTAAGTCTAGTACAACTGATATCATCTACAAGGTATGAATGCGGGGTAAACACATATCCCAAACCCGCAAGAATCACATTTCGTATCCCAAATACGAATCATAACAAATCACCGATCTCGCGGCACAAAGCCCACATCATCGACTCAACTCCAAAGTCATCCCATATCATCAAACACAGTGCAAGTATAAGAAACACACAAGTGTATGCGTGTGGGTGCAAATCTATCCTATGGTTCGCAACTAGGAACTACGCTAGTTATTTCTATCCCTAACTAACCATAACACACTAACTATCGCACCTATAAATATACTACATAGTACTAATTACGGACTGCGGGGGTGCTATACGCCATCCACCCGACTTCCCCCTGTAGATATAATCTACTCACCTTAGGTCTTCATTTGTCGACATCGCCACGCGTTTTCTTGTCGTCCCGAAGTCTTCATGGGGTACCTACACAGCAAGTATCGTATATACGCAATTAACACCAAAGCCCAGCTAAAACGGCACATGAAATCCAAAACGATACGATAAGGGGCCTATAGGTGAGAACCTATGGCACGCCTTCAAAACCGTTAATAAACCCTCTATATCGTCGTATAAACGCCAAATAGTCGAGGTAAAACGAAACACACCAATGCAGAAATGAAAATACGGAATACGGAAACACGAATCCAAAATAGCAACTTAGGATATATGTCCCAGATTTCACCCTAGATAGAATCTGTCAAAACTAGAAGTACCCAGGGTCAATACTAGAGGAAATAGGGCCAGGCACGCAAAACGAGGGGATTCCTCACTGGTCTGGCCGCAAATTGCGGCCAAAATGGGGATTTCGGCGGCCTCAAGAAGGAATTGGGGGCTGGGGTCTGGGGTGTTGGTTCAATGGTGCCTGCACATGTCACTGTCCACTCAATATTATTTTCAGGTGGCTCGTATGATAGCAGATTCAAGTTAACCTTCACAGATTTCACAATTTCCCCGATATCGGTTTCTAAAATCCGTATTCTGGTTCTAGCTTCAGGTTTTGGGTTCCAATTCATACACTAGGGTGATGGTATAACCTCTACTGACCTCAATTTCATATTACAACCCATAATTCACCACAACCCTAACTAGGTTTTCATCAAGTCCATAATATCACATAATATTGATATAATCTTAACTTGGGGTTAAAGGAAATGCTACAATTTAGCTAATGGTCCCGAAATTACCTCAATTGGCAACTCAAGAACCTCTACTGACCTCAATTTCATATTACAACCCATAATTCACCACAACCCTAACTAGGTTTTCATCAAGTCCATAATATCACATAATATTGATATAATCTTAACTTGGGGTTAAAGGAAATGCTACAATTTAGCTAATGGTCCCGAAATTACCTCAATTGGCAACTCAAGAACTTTCTTGAGTTGCCCTCTAGTGGCCAAAATCCATGCTTCTTTAGCTCCATGTGTAGATCTAGGGATTGTGCACAATTTTAATGAAATGGAGATTGGGTTTTGGTGTAGTTTTAGAGGTGTTTTGGAGCTTGAAGAGGGGAGGGAAATGGAGTGCAGGAGCAGCAGCAGTAGGAGGAAGAAGAGGGAGGAAAAATGATGGGAGAAATGGCTAAGGGTTTTAGTCAATGATGCCCCATACCTCTCTTCTCACCAACCCTCCATTCTTTAATCTTTTCTCTTTTATTTCCTTTTCCTTTCTCTCAAAACCTTCTCACACCAATAGTAAACCCAAAGTAACATGGTAGAAAATGCACAAGTGTGATAAAAATGATATGTGCAAGTTTTGCACAAAAATGCTAAAAAAAACGATTAGCGATTTTTAATCGCGATTAGCACTAATTTAGTGTCAAACTAATCACAAAAACTTTAAAATGTCATAATTCTCTAATCTACCCTATTTTAGAATTTTTCATAATTTTCTCAAATTTTTCCTATCTATTTGCATTTAATTATAGATTTAATATTAAAATAATCAATAAAATAATATTAAATTATAAAAATTCCCAAAATTAATATTTTATCTTTTTGAAAATGTTACAATCTACCCCCCTTAAAGAAATTCGGTCCCCGAATTTAAATTTAAACCCCCAATACTAAAACAATTTCAGTAATAATCCAATTTGTCGGGGCTCCGAAAACATCAATACATAAAGGATATCATATAAATGTACTGCTCTACTAGAATCAATTCCCCAAAATGCATATTTAAGAATATCCTATGCGTCTGGTGCGCAAGGAATCAAAATCCATATATGTGTCAAACAGGTGTACAAAACAACATCTAGGTGCAACTAGTGTGCACGAAACATCTGTCGTAGGCAACGCGTGTGCCTGACAGAAAAAAATCAGGTGCATGTGACATGCACGAAGAATCCCGATTTAGTGCATCTGGCGTGCACCAAAATCGTATATCAAAACACTAAAGGTGCATGAAAACTACGCTGGGAGTGCAAATCAAATCATTGCATACGGTTGGCATGAAATCTCAATCAATATCTCAAATGTAATAACTATGCGCAAAAAATATATAAATATCCAGTGGGTGCATGAAACAAATATCATGAAACTCAATCTTCAAAACTAAATCATGCAAACAGAACGTCCAAAATACCGAAATCCCAAAATGACGGATACGTGATAATCGAGTCACATAAATACCGTCGTCGGTAGTTCTTCCTTCGGGGTCGAGAAGGAGTCGGTGCATCCACTGCTAGCAGCGCAGGATATCTACTTGTCTCTTGCTCACGGTCTGGCGTCCTCTGACTCTGGGTCCTTATCTTCTTTGCGGATTTCCTATCTTGCAGCCAATCGGCTCCTCGGCCCTGTCAGGTGGCTAACGGGGACGATTCCGTTCTGGCACTTCTCTGGTCATCTCTCGGTCAATCCTCACGACCACTCGTAAGGCAGCATATCACTGGCGTCGGCCTCTGGCTCTCTAGAAGCACGTCACACATCTGATCCTGGGTGCAAACATCATTGCAGCAATGTCCTGGAAGGAATCCTGCTCAAGGTCTCTTCCGATCTCGCCTATGCCGAACCGTACAGAGGCTGGCTCTCCTGCACAACCTCTTCTCGCTCAAAAGACATCTGTGTCCTCAGCACAATATTTCTCGGAATCTGGTTGTATCCCAATGCCTCTGTAAGCATATCTGACCTCTGGTCTCGACGGGAAGCAATGACAGCTCGTCAGCGTCTCGCCCGAACCTCTGGTTCCACCTGTCTCTATTGTCGTCCACTATGACGTCACGCCTTGCTATCTACGCACTGCACTGTTCTCGGCCACGGTCAATCTGAAGTCTCTCGCACGGACTCGAAATCGCGTACTCTGTAGCTTCATCATTCTGTAGAAGATGTCAGGCCGAACAGGTCCTCGGGAACGCGTCCTAACCATCGGAGGAATACTGAATACTCGTCCGTCCTTGATCAATTCGCACTGCATCTTGGTAAGTTCCTTTATCCGAACCTGGCCAACTACCTCGTCGACGATACCGAACTCTGGCCTGCTGGTGTGCGCAACATGACCACCCCTGGGTCTAGGTCTTCTCGTATCGTATTCCGGAAAGGTCCTGTCGAGGTTTCCTTCTCAAATCTCATTTCCTGCCATATTTCCCGGAAGTCATCATCCATTGCTGAAGCTAATCTTGTTCCGGAACGGCTGCATCCTTATCGCGCTTCTTTCTGGAAGATATATCCATATGCAACGCCTCTGGGTGCGTATCCCGTCTCTGATGTCGGCGGAGTGGGACGTCATCTCGTCGAAATATCTTGCGAACTCTTTTCTTCACTCTGCGTCAATGTCGACTGATTCGGACTCGTCTCATCGTGGCTGCATGGACTATACTCCAACAGCTATCCTCATATCTGGAGTATCCCAAGCAACGCATCCCATCACACGATATCCGAATGATGTCGAATCATCCGATCGACTCGTCAGAACCTCATAATCCCCCAAGAGATCACATCATGGGTACAGTTTAATAGCATCGAGTACATGCCACAGCGTCGGTGGTCCAGCCGTAGAAGGGCAAACCCAAGCCTCACTAATGGCGCCGTGGAACTGCCGCAAACCCTAAGGTTCAAAGGCTTTCACACGGTCATTAAGTCGAGTTAGGGTTTCATTCTTCTAGAGGGTCCATAGAATCACCTGCATGTCTTTCCGTATACTTTAAACTTGGAAAATGGGCTCCTGACATTCGATCGTCTCTATCGACTCTCAACGAACCTGCGTGAAGTCGTCTCTAGCTGGAAACAATCTATCTGATGACCTCGCATCGGTAACGAGCGAACCACATGTCCTAGTCATTCATCCTCAGGTGACTAGCGACTCGGTATCATCTCTCTAAGTATATGCTCATGCTGCAGTAGCTCCAACCATCTGGGCGGTATCTCGTCATTTGCAGCAGCAACTGGCTCATTTGCCTGTACGCCGAACAACGCCTCAATCCTCCAGGAAAGGCAACGCATTGGCGGTCATCTCTGAATCGGGCTGCTCTAGATCCGAGTAAGACTCTCCACACTGGAAATCTTCAACTCAACTGGGCCCGCTCCGGCGCAAAATCGGACGAATCACCTTCGTCTCTCAAATCGGGTAGATTAGCTATCATCTGTCTCATATCTGCCTGAAAGCTCCGGCAATCTCAGCTCGTAAGCTTCGGAAGCGACATCCTGTCAATCTCAGCAACAGCTGGTCCATCTGTCTGCACGGTAGGCGACATCATAATCTCTGAGGTATGCTGTACATCAACAGTTCTCTCTCAACTGGCAGCTCTAACAATAGCCCGATCATCCGGTGTAAAACCAAGCACTCGCCTCCACTAGAGGTCGCAATCATCAATGCCAACTCGAGACGTTCCCATGTCACCAGAAAACACAATGGCCAGCCCTCGTACCAGACGAGCTCGCACTGACTGTAACCCTAGCAGCAGCCCAAACTGCGCTCAAACCTGGCGACATGAACCTCAATCGAGTATCGAAGAGAGCAGATCAATGGTAAGGAAGAGAACAACAGATCCAAAGGAAATACATGATCATAAGAAGGAACAGCATCAATAAAGTTATGATCATGAAGCTAATAGAATCGGGGATCTCAAATGGACGTAAAATCCTGGATATAAAGAGAATCACTGATCTCGAAAATATGTACATCCTAAGGTTCCTTAAGCGGAGTGGCGTGTCGTAAGTATGCCGCGGAACATACCAACGGTACGTCACTCTACTTTAGTCACCTATTCCATCAACCAAGGGTCATCCTAGTACGACGAAAGTTCGGGTCTAATACCCCCTCGACCAAGTCTAAGTTCCGTAAGGTCAAGCCTAAGTTCCGTATATATATAAACGCCCTAGGCTCCACATAGTCAAACTTAAACTCGAACCAAGGTCAACCTAGCGCTCTGATACCAACTTTGTCACGACCCGAAAGAGCACGTGACTGGCCCTTGAACCATATGAAGTCTATAGGACTCCATCTGATCCAAGTAAGCCAAAAGCCCAGAAATCTAAAACCATTTTTAAGAATAAGTAAAGAAACTGGTTTAAAGAGGAGAAGAAAAACATGTTTGAAATCAGGGTTTTTAAATAACTAAGCCGAATATGCATTCTAAAAACAGTACAATCTTTTCTAAAAATTTCGGCAGAGTTTCTTTTGTAAAACTGGCCCCGAATGGGGTACAACAAGGATAACAATATATGCAATGATAAAGGCATCCCCAAGCGGGAGCTAGCTCTTCGTCAATTGACGGTCACAACCACACAACGATATAATATACAACGCCAAGTGGCGAGGATCAAATCCAAAAGAAAGCTAAAAGCAACAAGAAAACCGCAATACTACTAAGCGCGACTCTAAGGTCGAATAATACATCACTAAAATCTAGGTCTGAAACAATATACAAATTTTGGTTGATGGAAATTCTAGATACAATGAATAAAATAAATACAATGGTGGTTCTTGATGCAAAAGAATCCACCTACCAAAAGCAAATCACCCGCAAGAAGGTAGTGTGCCAGAAATGCCGCAATGAAACCTGTACGGCAGAACCTGCAAGAACTGTGGCACAACGGGGGTGAGTTGCCAACTCGTGAATAGAAACATCTACAAGCAGAAACCGAAAGCAAGACATAATCCTAGGTCAATACGATCAGTATATAAAATCCTCAATATAACATGCAGCCTATAACAAGGCTAGGGTAAATATCTAACCCGAGTGCAATCTCGTGTGCCTGTGTCAGTGCCTCAGGTAGCAACATAACATATGAATGAGATATGAATGCGTGAAAACAGAATACATTTACATGAAGCAACTGTTTTCATAATTTAGTGAGATTTCCTTGTATTTTTAAAATAAGGTATCGTAATGAAATCAGCATAAAACTGTGCCTAGCATCGGCACAAAATGAAATCCCAATATCTCGATATCTCAAAGTCTCAAACACAATATCTAAGACGCCGTCAGTCCAGACCGGCCCCTACCATCAATCTCAAGACCACGACGGTATCCTCCGGATATCCGACGCGTCGGGTAAAATCACCGGTAGGTAGTACTCCCCTGCCAGGCTCAACGTCATCACCACATTCCTCTTGCCCCGGGGTACCGCACCGGGTCCACCATGTACCCGAAACGGTTCATCCGTCTCCTCGAATCGGGTTTCCAAATCCATCAGCAAACTCATGGTGGACGACTCATATATCATGGGAAAACCGCACTTTTTATTTTAAAAGAGAGAATATGTTTATTTGTGTTTTTTTGCGGTTTTCCTCCAAATCCAGAAAATCTCACGGAAATCCAAATCCAAAACCTCAATAACGCGTAAAATAGTGAATATATGCATGAGGATCCATGAATGCGGCATAACAATGAATAACAGTATGCATGAAATAGCAGGTAATAACTACAATGTCTAAACTATTAGTTAATAGGTTATGACAAGCAATAGTATTTTCTAAGGTGTACGTGACATGGCAATTACCGATGAAGATGTGTGTGAGCCGGCAAGTAAGTGTACGTGGTACATACGCAACATCGGTAATGGTGCTGGTGTCCTAACAGCATGATATCAATAATGGAGTATGAAACATAATATAAGAATGCAATGCAAAGCGAACCACAAAAGAGTGGGAGCTGAATACTAGACGCAACTATAACTAGTCTGCAATAATCTAATATAAGTCCTACAAATGGTGCCTTTTGAAATATCACGAATCATGGGGTTTTGAAAATAGGGGCTACGGTATTTTTATGAAAAGATATGCCTTTTGAAATATCCGTAGATCCCTTAACCTGTCTTTTAAAAATACCCACGACCCGCTAGTTTTGAAATAGGTATGAGTCTAATCTTATCTAGCAACTACACTAAGCTATACAGCTGAACTAACCAGCTGGGCTACAGGTAAGGAAACCGCCTAACATCTGAGTCGATATATATAGATAATAGTCGGTGATTCCGCCTCAATAGTATCGCGCACGATACAGTATATCATATGACATCCTCAAGTCATGAGTGTGGATCTATCATCAATATAGGCTCGTACGGTAAATCGTCGTACGGCATCCCAATAGCTGGGTATGGGTCAATATCACACTATCTCATCACATTTCGGGTGTCACTTATCATCATATCATATAATCTGGGGTACTGATCTAAGTCTAGTACAACTGATATCATCTAAATGGTATGAATGCGGGGTAAACACATATCCCAAACCCGCAAGAATCACATTTCGTATCCCAAATACGAATCATAACAAATCACCGATCTCGCGGCACAAAGCCCACATCATCGACTCAACTCCAAAGTCATCCCATATCATCAAACACAGTGCAAGTATAAGAAACACACAAGTGTATGCGTGTGGGTGCAAATCTATCCTATGGTTCGCAACTAGGAACTACGCTAGTTATTTCTACCCCTAACTAACCATAACACACTAACTATCGCACCTATAAATATACTACATAGTACTAATTACGGACTGCGGGGGTGCTATACGCCATCCACCCGACTTCCCCCTGTAGATATAATCTACTCACCTTAGGTCTTCATTTGTCGACGTCGCCACGCGCTTTCTTGTCGTCCCGAAGTCTTCATGGGGTACCTACACAGCAAGTATCGTATATACGCAATTAACACCAAAGCCAAGCTAAAACGACACATGAAATCCAAAACGATACGATAAGGGGCCTATAGGTGAGAACCTATGGCACGCCTTCAAAACCGTCAATAAACCCTCTATATCGTCGTATAAACGCCAAATAATCGAGGTAAAACGAAACACACCAATGCAGAAATGAAAATACGGAATACGGAAACACGAATCCAAAATAGCAACTTAGGATATATGTCCCAGATTTCACCCTAGATAGAATCTGTCAAAACTAGAAGTACCCAGGGTCAATACTAGAGGAAATAGGGCCAGGCACGTAAAACGAGGGGATTCCTCACTGGTCTCGCCGCAAATTGCGGCCAGAATGGGGATTTCGGCGGCCTCAAGAAGGAATTGGGGGCTGGGGTCTGGGGTGTTAGTTCAATGGTGCCTGCACATGTCACTGTCCACTCAATATTATTTTCAGGTGGCTCGTATGATAGCAGATTCAAGTTAACCTTCACAGATTTCACAATTTCCCCGATATCGGTTTCTAAAATCCGTATTCTGGTTCTAGCTTCAGGTTTTGGGTTCCAATTCATACACTAGGGTGATGGTATAACCTCTACTGACCTCAATTTCATATTACAACCCATAATTCACCACAACCATAACTAGGTTTTCATCAAGTCCATAATATCACACAATATCGATATAATCTTAACTTGGGGTTAAAGGAAATGCTACAATTTAGCTAATGGTCCCGAAATTACCTCAATTGGCAACTCAAGAACTTTCTTGAGTTGCCCTCTAGTGGCCAAAATCCATGCTTCTTTAGCTCCATGTGTAGATCTAGGGATTGTGCAAAATTTTAATGAAATGGAGATTGGGTTTTGGTGTAGTTTTAGAGGTGTTTTGGAGCTTGAAGAGGGGAGGGAAATGGAGTGCAGGAGCAGCAGCAGTAGGAGGAAGAAGAGGGAGGAAAAATGATGGGAGAAATGGCTAAGGGTTTTAGTCAATGATGCCCCATACCTCTCTTCTCACCAACCCTCCATTCTTTAATCTTTTCTCTTTTATTTCCTTTTCCTTTCTCTCAAAACCTTCTCACACCAATAGTAAACCCAAAGTAACATGGTAGAAAATGCACAAGTGTGATAAAAATGATATGTGCAAGTTTTGCACAAAAATGCTAAAAAAAAACGATTAGCGATTTTTAATTGCGATTAGCACTAATTTAGTGTCAAACTAATCACAAAAACTTTAAAATGTCATAATTCTCTAATTTACCTTATTTTAGAATTTTTCATAATTTTCTCAAATTTTTCCTATCTATTTGCATTTAATTATAGATTTAATATTAAAATAATCAATAAAATAATATTAAATTATAAAAATTCCCAAAATTAATATTTTATCTTTTTGAAAATGTTACATATACGTATTAAACCAACCACAGATTTTCAATGTCCAGAATACACACAAAAGAAAGTCTCCGGAAATAAATCAGATTTTCTTATGGCATTGTAGACTGGGTCACATCAATGAGAGAAGGTGGACGAAGTTACATACAGAAGGATATTTGGATCCGTTCGAATATCAATCATATGCAACTTGTCAATCCTGTCTCAAAGGAAAGATGACAAAGACTCCGTTCACTGGACACGGAGTGAGAGCGAGCGAGCTCTTGGGACTCGTACACAGCGACGTGTGCGGTCCAATGTCTACACATGCGCGAAGCGGTTATTCTTACTTCATTACTTTTACGGATGACTTTTCAAGGTACGGTTATGTCTTCTTAATGAAACATAAATCCGAAGCCTTTGGAAAATTCCAGAAATATAAGAATGAAGTAGAAAAACAAACCAACAAAAGTATCAAGACACTAAGATCTGATCGAGGTGGTGAATAATTGAGTGCCGAGTTCCTGGATTACTTAAAAGAGAATGGAATTCTCTCTCAGCTTACTCCTCCATACACTCCGCAACATAACGGTGTATCGAAGAGACAGAACCGAACCCTATTGGATATGGTACGGTCCATGATGAGTAACGCTGAGTTACCGCGATCCTTCTAGGGATATGCACTAGAATCAGCTGCATACCTTTTGAACCGAGTTCCAACTAAGACTGTGCCTACTACACCATATCAGATGTGGTGTGGGAAGAGACCCTATCTTAATCACATTAAGACATGGGGATGTCCAGCTTTTGTCAAAAAGCAGCATGCGGACAAACTCGAGGCACGCTCAGTACAGTGCAAGTTTGTGGGATATCGAAAGAACTCCAAGGGATATTTCTTCTATTGCGAAGAGGAACAAAACATTTATGTTTCTCGTCATGCCCACTTCTTGGAAACTGAGTTTTTGGAAAATCAGATAAGTGGGAGCGCAATAGAACTGGAAGAAATTCCAGAACCACGAGCTATTATTGAAAGCTTAGTAGAACCAGAGGGTTCGAAAGATCATGACATTCCTACGCCGCTCCGCAGGAGTAGTAGGCAGTCTCATCTGCCCGAGAGATACTACGGTTTTCTCATAGACGGGGATAGAGAAGATTGCATCATTGATTATGATGAGCCGACTAGCTTCCAGCAGGCCATTCAGAGTGTTGACTCGGTAAAATGGCTGGATGCAATGCGGACCGAAATGGAGTCCATGTACACCAACAAAGTATGGACGTTGGACATTGCTCCAGATGGGGTCCAGCAAACCCGTAGGATGCAAGTGGATCTTCAAAAGGAAGATTGGTGTAGATGGACAGGTTGAGACCTATAAAGCTAGACTGGTTGTAAAGGGTTTTCGTCAAAGACCTGGTTTGGAATATGACGAAACCTTTTCTCCAGTAGCTATGCTGAAATCCATTCGGATCCTTCTTGCCATTGCTGCCTTCCACGATTATAAGATTTGGCAGATGGACGTAAAGACCGCTTTTCTAAATGGAAATTTAGAGGAGTGTGTTTATATGGACCAGCCAGAGGGTTTCATTCAGAGTGGGAGCAGCGGAAAGGTGTGCAAGTTGCTTAAGTCCATCTACGGACTAAAGCAGGCATCGCGGAGTTGGAACATTTGTTTTGCTGAGACGGTCAAAGAATTTGGCTTTATCAAAAATCCAGATGAACCATGCATCTATAGTAGATTTGTAGCAAGAACTGTCATATTCCTCGTATTGTACGTGGATGACATTCTCTTGATAGGAAATAACATTCCTATGCTACAATCTGTCAAGGGGTTCTTGTCGCACAGGTTCTCCATGAAAGACCTGGGTGATGCCTCGTACATTCTGGGGATCCGGATCTTTCGTGACAGATCCAAGAGGATATTAGGACTTTTACAGTCCAGGTACATCGACACCATACTGAAAAGATTCAGTATAGAAGATTCCAAGCGCGGTAATCTACCGGCTTGTCATGGGATTACCCTCTCCAAAGAGATGTCTCCAAAGACTGATTTGGAAAGGGTTCACATGTCTATTATACCCTACGCTTCTGCGGTAGGCTCTATAATGTATGCGATATTGTGTACCAGACCAGATGTAGCTTATGCACTGAGTGTGGTAAGCCGGTATCAGTCAAACCCTGGGGAGAAACACTGGATAGCGGTAAAGAACATTCTCAAGTACCTGAGAAGGACTAAAGAGATGTTCTTGGTGTATGGCGGAAAAGACCTCCAGATCGAGGCCTTTGCTGACTCCAGCTTCCAGAGTGACAAGGATGATTCCAAGTCCATGTCGGGTTATGTCTTTACCCTCAATGGAGGGGCGGTGTGTTGGAAGAGTTCCAAACAGGAAACCGTTGCTGACTCGACGATGGAAGCGGAATATATCGCTGCTGCAGATGCCGCAAAAGAAGCCGTCTGGATAAGGAAGTTCTTAACGGAACTTCAGGTGGTTCCGTCCATTGTTGATCCAATACCGCTGTATTGCGACAACAACGGGGCTATAGCTTTAGCGAAGGAACCCAGGTCCCATCAGAAGTCCAGACACATCTTGAGGCGGTATCACCTGATCAGGGAGATCGTGGGTCGCCAGGAGATCGAGGTTCGGAGAGTTTTTACGGAAGATAACACTGCTGATCCACTCACAAAGGCCTTACCCCAGACTCAGTTCGAGCGGCTGATCGAGATGATAGGTCTTCGATACGCCAGTACATGGCCTTAGTGCAAGTGGGAGATTGTTAGTGTATATGCCCTAGAGGCCATTACTGTATCATACTAGTTTGTATATTACTTAATGGAAGCTTGGGATATTCACCTTGTATAGATAATCTTGCTCAATATAGTAGTATGCTACTTGGTTTGTTTCTGCTTTAATGTGTACATGTGTTTATTTTAGTATATCACCTATACACATTAGTAGAGCCCTTAGGATCTTTGCTTGATTACCAGCGTTGTGATGGCAGTCACACTAGTGGGGGCTGGGTAATCCACAAGCACATCCTTATGCAGGTCCCTAGTCGTAGGACAATCGAGACAGGGCATCGATACTCCGGAGTAGACTAGCATATGCGCTTCTCATCCCAGTGTGGGAGACGGTTTGTCCCACAGCCGTCAGTACGTCGTACTTGAGATAGTATGCGAGTGCTCGTTAGGTTACGAGTACACTGGATAGGACTCGTCGGGAACTGTTGGTTGGTACTATACCTATCATCAGTTATCGGTTCCCAGGTGACATGAGTACAGCTTAGTCCGCTGGCTTGACACTGTCACTTCGCCTCGAGTGTGTTCCTACTGTACTTAGATTACTACCCTACCACGGCTCAAAGGAGTCATGCAAACAGGTAGTAGTTGGGTGCAGTCCCGAAGCACTTGGAGGCAGTGACGGTTAGACAGGATTCGTCTCTCCCGGTATTGGGGGTTGACATCGCGCTGTTTCTAGGAGAGCCATTACACGAGTAGTCCCTGGCCAGGGCAAGCGAGATATACTGGTAGGTTTCTAGTGTTATCTCAGCGTGTTCTGGGCTACACTCCGACACGACTTGTACCGCTAGTAGGGGACTGACGTTTACCGCCCCCCCAAGCCCGCCATGCGATGTATCAAATGAACAGACCGGACTGTACGGAAATTTTCATATTCAGGCTCGGTAGGAGTTCAGATGGGTTTCACCTCGTCCGTCTTCTTGTCGGCATCTACCTGGGGACTGTTACGCACAGCTAGTGCCGCTTGCGGTCTGTGGTTAAACCGACTGCCAGCGTAGTGTCGAGTCTTTAGAGTCCCACACAGAAGCTATTCGCTTTTAGGCAAAAGAGTAGAGGTCGCATGGTTTTGCGACAGGTCGCTTGGTTTTGCGACAGGGTTCGGTCACATCCGTGCACTTGTGCACGTTTGGTGTCCGGACAGTTAACACTAGCGGGCTTTGGTTTAAGCCAGATCCTAGTGTACATTTTGGGATTGGTTTTATCTCGTTTGTATTCGTGTTCCTCGGAACGCGGATGCGGGTGTGTATGCACAGTTGACTGAGAGACAGAGGCAGAGGATTCTCATTGGGGTTATTGACTGTTGACTGTTCACTGTTGACCATTGACTTTTGCTAAACCCTAATGAGAATAAGAAATATGATTAATGATAATATTAATTATGTATTATTGTGTCATGGTTGAGATGAGGGGTTGACTTTGTTGACTTGTTGACTTTGTTGACCGGTTGACTAGGTTGGACTAGTTGACCATCATCATTACAATGGCTATCATTTCATGGCAAAGACTTTTGCTTGCTTGTTTGTTTTTGCAAAATGAGTGCATGAAATGATATGGCCATTTTGACTTAAACCATCACATAATACTCAATTACTATTATGAGTAATCATGGTTTTGGATTATGAGAGCTTGGATGGCAAAAGACTTACTCATTTCTCTCATTTCATTTTCTCTCTCTTGCTTGAGCTCTCCCTCTTGCTCTTCCTCTTGCTCTCTCTCTAGCTCAAGGCAACACCCTCTCATGAGTTGAGAAACATTGCCTTAGAGATAAAAGAAAACCTATATCACTTCTCTACTAATCCTAGTTCACAAGGTTTAGCAAACCAAGTGTTCTAGTTTCTTCAAGTTTGAAGAAGAAGCCAAAGGTAGAAGCTTTCAGGTGGATCCATCTTCGGCGCAAGGAGACGACGAGGTAAGGCCAATCCGTACACCGGAAAGAGTTGAAGACGAAGGAGTTTAAGAAAGGTATAACCCCCTAACTGAGTAGGTAAAACTCTTGTTAGGTTTGTTAGTTAGTTGTTTAACAAAGATCCGTATTTTGAGTCCATGTTACCACCTCTTGAAAAATCGTTTTTCATCATTTCCGCAAGCCCGTAAGTACCGGGAGAGATAACGTGGACTTACACATCATATCACCTGAACCAGGGAAACCCTATGTGTGGGACTCTAAAGACTCGATAGTACGCCGGCAGTGAGTTACTGGATAAATCCATAACCACAAGCACGTCAGCGGCACTAGCTATACGTAACGGCTACCCCGGTACCTGTCGAAAAGGAAGGCCGACGAGCAAACTCATCTGAATCCCAACTGAACCAATCCGTGAAAATCTCCGTACAGTCCGGTCTCTTCGTCTGAAAGTATCGCATATCGGGTCTAGGGTGTGCGACACATCAAACCCTAATAACCCGATAATTCGTGCTGATGCGGCTCAGGACCAATCCGGGAAACTACTGATCAGCCTATCAGTAAATCCCAACTGCCCTTTGCCAAGGTATTATGGTCCTGACCAATCGAACACAGTGCGATATCGACTCCCTATACCGGGAGAGACGAATCCCCAACAATCGCTCACTGCCTCCATGTGGCTCGGGACTGTATCCAACCAAAACCTGTTTGCATGACTCTGTAGAGTCATGGTAGGGTAGTGATCAAAGTACAGTGGGAACTCACACGAGACAAATGACGATCTCTAGTCTAAAGACTAACATGTACTCATGTCACCTGAGAACTTCCACCTGACGATAGGTATAGTACCATCTGGAAGTTCTCGGCGAGTCCGTCCAGTGTACTCACACCCAGTGAGCACCTGTATACGATCTTAGGTGCAAAAGACCAATGGTTGCGGGACCATAACATCGATCCTCGTCGGGGTCTAGAAACGTATACACTAGTCTACTCTAGAATATCGATGCCCAGTCTCGATACTCCTACGACTAGGGACCTTTTAAGGATGTGAGTACAGACTACCCAGCTCCCATAAGTATGCTCGACATCATAACGCAGGTAGTCTAACAATGATCCTACAGGTTTTATCAACATGTATGAACGATACATAATAATAGCAAGTAAAACACATGCACATGTTAAGATAAAGACAAACCAGATAGCATACTATCATATCAAGCAAGACTGTCCTGTTTATATATATGTCTAAGCATCCACATGTATACATATACAATAATGGCCTCTAGGGCATACATATCCAACAATTTCCCACTTGCACTAAGGCCATATATTGGCGTACCGAATACACAACATCTGCTCTAGATCCAGTTGTTGGCGTATCGCATACCCAACATCTCAAAAAGTCTCTCGAACTGTGCTTGAGGAAGGGCCTTGGTGAATGGATCCGCCGTATGGTCTTTTGTGTCTACTCTCCGCACCTCAATCTCCTGGTGATCAACGATCTCCCTGATCAGGTGATACCGCCTCAAGATGTGCCTGGATTTCTGAGTGGACCGTGGTTCCTTTGCTAGAGCCATAGCTCCATTGTTGTCGTAATACAGAGGTATTGGGTTAACAAAGGATGGAACCACATGAAGTTCAGTAATGAACTTCTTAATCCAAACGGCTTCTTCTGCGGCATCGTTGGCAGCAATGTATTCAGCCTCCATCATTGAGTCTGCGACGGTGTCCTATTTGGAACTCTTCCAATAGACCGCCCTTCTGTTGAGGTTAAACACAAAACCCAAGACAGACTTGCAGTCATCCTTGTCACTCTAGAAGCTCGAATCAGTAAAAGACTCCACCTGGAGGTCATCATTACCGAATACCAGGAACAGTTCTTTAGTCCTCCTCAGGTACTTAAGAATGTTCTTAACAGCTGTGCAGTGGTTCTCACCTGGGTTAGACTGATACCGGCTCACCATGCTAAGCGCATAACTACATCTTGTCGGGTACATAGTATCGCATATATTATAGATCATATCGCTGAAACGTAGGGTATAGTGCTCATGCAAACCCTCTCATCATCAGTCTTGGGAGACATCTCTTTGGAGAGGGTGATTCCATTCAATGCGGGTATGTTACCGTGCTTGGAATCTTCCATACTAAATCTCTTTAGTACGGTCTCTATGTACCTAGACTGTGAAAGTCCAAGTAATCTCTTGGATCTATCTCTGTAGATCTTAATCCCCAGAATGTACGAGACATCACCCAGGTCCTTCATGGAGTACCTTTATGACAAGAATAGCTTGACCGATTGTAGTATAGGAATATCATTTCCTATCAAAAGAATTTGGTCCACGTACAAGACTAGGAATACGACAGTTCGTCCTACAATCTTCTTATATATACAAGGTTCATCCTCATTTTTGATGTAGTCAAATCCCTTGACTGTTTCATCAAAATAGATGTTCCACCTCCGCGATGCCTGCTTTAATCCATAAATGGATTTAAGAAACTTGCACACCTTCCCGCTGCTCCACTGTCTACAAAACCTTCGCTGATCCATATAAACGCACTCTTCCAAACTTCCGTTCATAAAAGCCGTTTTTACGTCCATCTTCCTGATCTCATTGTAACATTTAAGAAAATAAAATATTATTTTTAGGAATTTAAATAATTAAATTAATAATTATTATGAATTATTCTATAATTAATTGTAAATGGGTTATTTACTAAACACGATTAGTATTTACTAATTTTGCATTAAGTGTGTTAGGTGCATGTGACATGCAACATAACATGTTGCGTGGGACTTATTATATTTTTCTTTTGTTGAACCATGGCCAAAATTCCCCATTTTCCTTTATTTATGTTTTGGTTTTAAATAAAAATATAAAAGATAAAGGAAATTTTTAAATGGGACATGGTTGGTATAGGCTTGGCATGCGAGAAGAGAGAGAGTGTGAGAGAGAGGGGGGTATTGACCATGGCTCATCACCCATTCTCACTTCACTTCTTCTTCATCTCCTTCTCATCTCCCCACCACCTCCTTCTACCACTTCAAGCCACCCCCAAAACCAAGCTAAAAACTCATACCTCATTCACAAAAAAATATGCACAAGCTCACTATAAGGACCATGGTGTGATCAAGTTGCCACTTTCAAGACTTTGAGCAACTCAAGAATATTCTTGAGTTGCCAAATGAGGTATAACCCTGCACCCTAGTTTAGAATTTTAGTTTTCTAAATTCATATAGTAGTTTTGAGTTGATTAAATAAGGTTTACTCTTGGAAATTTCCAAGATGAGGTTTAGGGTATGATTTCGTTTGTGAAGGTGTATTTGAGGTGTAGTGATGTTTTACATGACATTAGAGATTTCTTTTCTGGACCAAAACCGAGAATTGAACCCAAAACACGATCCTAGAATTTTCCGATATCGTTTTTGTAAAAATTGTGAGGTCTACAGAGAATCTGGAGCAACCCGGGACCTTTATAAAAAAATCAAACATATACATTAACCTAGTTAGACTAATAGAAGACCACCACGAGAAGACGAGACCAAAATTCAAAAATTGGGCTGGCGGGGGCGGTTACTGTAGCACTATTGGCCATCAAGATTTTGGCCGTTGATGTTGGGTTTTGGCCTGTAGCTCACACTCCTCATAACTTAGCCACTTTATTGTTCTTTTTGTCCCAAATTACCTGAGGCAAAATCTGGGAGCGTTTGAGTTAATAATAGCAATGGTTTTCTGATTTCTAAAACATTGATTTTGGCATTTGATTGTGGATTTGGTCGTTGGACGTTTGTACGTCAACGACGAGGGTTTTATGATTTTTTTTGCATTCGTAGGCTATAGGTTCTAACCTATGAGCACTTCGTGTGTCGTATCGGATTTTTAATCGGATTTTGATGCGATACGATGTATTTTGTGATATGTAGGCACCCTCACGTGGACTTCGAACAACAAGGAAGAGCGTGGCGTCTTTGACTTCGGTAAGCGAGGATCAAGGTGAGTAGATGTATATCTATGGGGAAAGTCGGGTGGATGGCTTATAGCACCCCCGCCAATGTAGAATAGGGTTTTTACCATGTTATTATGAGTTTGGATGTGGTATTGGATACTTAGCGAGTAGGGTATTTAGAAGACCTTAGGTTAGATTAGGTTGATTTAGGAAGACCTATCCAGAGGATGACTACCTTGGAGGCGAATTACAGGTTTCATGTAGTCACACACACCCGCACACTTGACTTGTGTATATGTGTATATAAATATATATATATTTATTTATATATGTATGTGTGTAGGTTTATTTTATATATATATACACACACACACACACACATACATACATATACACATGAGATGAGGATAGTATATGATACTTAGAGATGAGTCGATATGATCGGGCATGATGCCGTGAGTTTTGATATGTGCTTGAGTCATGATATGATACATGACGTGATATTATAGTGGACCATTGGGCGATGTGTATTCATACATACGACAATATGTGTTGATGATATTGGAATGTACGAAACTTTAGAACATTACCCCTGATTATGATATTGTTCGATGATGATACCATATGAATAATGATGTGTATATGATAGTTGACCCGTACCCTCGATTTTGGGGATATCGTACGATGGATTTTTCCGTACGAGCTATAGATATGATGATTGATCCGCACTCTTGACTCGAGGATGCCGTACTATGTATTATACAGTACGTGACGCTACGAGGCTGGATCGCCGACTACTAGGTATATCGACTCGGAATATATGTAGATTTTCTTATCTCTTCGACTAGTTCCTTAGTTTAGTCTTTTAGTTATTTGGATAGATGCCAGGAAAGGCTCGAGTCATACCTATTTTCAAAACTAACGAATCGTGAGTATTTTCAAAGGACCACCCGAGGGATGCTATGGATTTTTCAAAGGACATATCTTTTCTCAAAAACACCGTAGCCCCTACTTTTCTAAAAACCACGATTCGTGCTATTTCAAAACACCAAACCCGTATGACTCATACACCGATATGTATATTGATTAATGTTACGTTTACTATTCCCATTTTTGTTATATTTATGTTCTCATTGCAATGCATTGAATATTTATCACATGTGTTTCTCTAGCTATTATGAATCTCGTCTGTTAGGACACCAGCACCATCACCACTGATGCACATGTTCCACGTACACTTGCTTGCCGTCACACACACATCATCATCGGTAATTGCCTTGTCACGTAAACTTTAGAAAATGTTACTTCATTGGTATAACCTGCTAGCTGGTAGTTTCACATATTATTAGTATGTTTGCTCTCATATACTTGTTTAGATGTTACATTCCTTACTTAGATACCCCAGGCATATATGTATATATACTAATTCTGTATGCAATATTGTGGGCTTTATGCCGATGTTCACTGCTTATTGACTCTTGATTTTGGGATTTTGGATTTCCATGAGATTTCTGGATTCAGGGGAAAACCGCAAGAATTTTATAAACTCGTTATCATTTTAAAAATGCAAGTTATGGTTTTCTCGTGATATGATGTGTATGGCATCCACCATGAGTTTTCTCGGTTCTTGAGCTATATCATATACCCGATTCGAGGAGGGAGGTGCACCGTCTGCGGATACATGGTGGACCCGGTGAGGTACCCCGGGGCAAGATGGACGTATTGAGAAGGCGTTGAGCCCGGCAGGGGAGCATTACCTACCGGTGATAGTTGGCGCGGCGGATATCCGGAGGATACTGACCGTAGTATTGGGATATTGAGATATTGAGACATTGAGACATTGAGATATTGAGACATTGAGATGTTGAGATATACGGATTTGGTGTCGATGCTTAACACGGATTTTCTGTCGATTCACCGATGATGTTCCAGCTTTATTATACAAGATTTTCTTATACCAGATATATCCAGATTTCATGGTTGATTGTTTCATTTATGATGCATTCATACATCAGATATATGACTTGTTGCTGCTTAGTGACACTGACACGAGTACATGGTATTACAGTAATGTTTAGATGATTACCCTTACCACTACTAGGTATTTCAATATATTATGAGTACAGTATGGTATGACCTAGGAGATCGTTATACATTCGGCTTCTACTCGGCGATGTCTTCTACTCACGAGTTAGCAACTCACCCCCGTTGTGCCACAGTTTCTTGCAGGTTTTGCCGTACAGGTTCTATGGCGGCTTTGCTGGCACACTACTTCCTTCCGGGTGATTGCTTTGGTGGGTGGGTTCACTTGCATCGTGACCACCGTTGTACTTTTATTTATTTCAGTTGTATCTAGTAAGCTCCATCAACCAGACTTGTATATTTAGTAGACTTAGATAACCACAGCTTGTATATTCTTTCGGCCTTAGAGTCGCGCTCATGTATTTATTGATGTTTTCTTGTTTTCTTGATGATGCATGTTTTCCTTATCTACTTCTGAGTTTTGATTCTCGCCTTCGGCGTTGTATATTGCATTACATGCGTGGTTGTTTCCGCCAATTGGCGAAGAGCTAGCTCCCGCTTGGGGATGCCTTATATGATATTGTTTGTACCGTTTTCTGGTTAAGTTTTACAAAGGAGGTGCTGCCCAAATTTTCAATGACGAAAATGTTTCCAAGTTAAATATAAACATTGTGTTTTTCGTATACTATTATCTATGTTTCTTAGAAAGAACTTGATTTCAATAACCTTATTTCAAGACTGCACCTCCACTATTTTCCCTAAAAAGGTTTAGATTTCTGGGCTTTTCGCTTACTTGTATTAGGTGTGGTCTTATAGATTTCACCTAATTCAAGTGCCAGTCACGTGCCTTTTCGGGTCGTGACAAAGTTGGTATCAGGGTGCTAGGTTTAACATTGGTTCGAGTGTAGGTTTGACTATGCGGAATCTAGAGTGTATATATATATTCGGAACCTAGGCTTGAGCTTACGGAACTTAGACTTGGCCGAGGGGGTATTAGACCCGAACTTTCGTCGCGTAGGTTGACCTTGGTTGATAGAGTAGGTGACTTAAGTAGAGTGATGTTCGGTTGATAAAACTGCACATTTGTATTACATTTTTCCTACCATTTTCATATTAAAAAAGGACTTTATTATGATATATTATATATATGAGGGTTTATGTGTAAAGACACCATTTTCCATTTGTTAATATATTTTAATTAGTATTTGGTAGGAAAATGTATGCAAATAAATCTATTGACCAAATCCTAGTAGAAATAAGCCTACTAAATATTATTTGAGATTATTGTGCAGAATTTTCCAAGTTGTTATGCAGAATTTATCAAACAAATCAAGTTGTTGAAGAAATCTTGCCAAATTAAGAAGCAAAACTTGGAGACCAAATCTGGAAGCAACCGAGAAAAGATTTTCAGATTCTGAAGGTGCCTAGGATTGCCACATGTCAAAAGATGCAAGCCCAAGAAAACTCATCAAGAGATCTCACCCCTTGAGCGCGGATCCGCGGCCAAACCCCCCTTGGGCCGCAGATCCGCCGCAATCTTAAGGATTTGGAAGACAAGATTTTTTGGGGTGAATCAAAGCTATATTTTACCAAGTTTTCAACAAGAAGATTCTGGCTTTGCATTATAAAAGGGCACCGAGAGCCTCTTGGAAAAGTTATCAAGCCGACGAGATCACGAAGTCCAAGACGGCTCACGCATCCAGGCTGATCATCAACTGTTCGTCTACCTCCTTGGAAGAGATTGAGAAGCAAACCAGTATTTGTAATCATTTTCTAAGGGATCAAAGTGTAATGAATATTGTTGATTAATAAAGGTAGCTCTTTTTCCTATTCTATTTCTTCGTAGTTTAATTATGCATTTTCTCTCCATCTCTTTTTCTCCCAACATGCGCGAGTAATTCTCCGCTTGTTAGGGTTCGTAGGATTAGGGTAGGCTAATGGATGATGAACATCCCTAAACCCTTTTTAAGTCCTATAAAGTTTATGAACTTTATCAAAAGAATTATTAACATCGTAATCGGGCGTGCTAACAATTCTTTGTTAGTTCCGACCGCGATTAGAGATTAGATTAATGATTGTTTTGGTAAAGGCTAGATATGAACGGAGTTCCGTGTCGAGATAAGGGTTAAGAGTGGGATTCCTTTTCCCTCCAGAAACCCTAATCTATACGCATCACCGTCGTTCTAGTTCTAAATCTATTAATGGATAAAAATGGTAACTTTTAATTAATCGTCCATAACTACTAAATCCTAACGAACCCTACAAGCCCTCTTATTATCTTAACTACATCTTTAAAATAATCTAGATCTATATTTTACATTCTTGTTTAACGTAGATCTAGAAACCATTCTATAAAATTCTTTATCCCTCCTCTCTTTCTCAACACATCTAAAGTAAAAGTAAAAGGTTCCATGTTTCCCAGAGGACGACCCGTACTCATCTCGGTCTAGCTACGTGCGACACCGTTATTGATTGCGGTTAAACTACAAAAAACACTTTTCTCATCAATCAAATGGCGCCGTTGCCGGGGAAACGTGCTTAATTTTTTATTTTTACTATTTATGTTGAATTCTTAGACGAGTCATATCATTATTAAAACAAAACTGCAAATTATATATTTAACGATTATTGTGTGAATTTTTGCGAGAAAATCTGGAGTCACGGACTTGAGGAAACAGGAGATCTAGGGTTCACACTTCTCTGGTAAGATTCTAACTCCCTTCTCTCTCCTCTAAAATCCAATAAAATCTATTTTCTGCAGGATTCTTTGCAAAATATCGCCGCTCAAAAATCTTTTTGCAAAGTTTTGTTTTTCGGTTTGTTTTTGCATATTTTAATACGGATCTTTAAGGGGCAAGGACCAAATCAAGATTAGGTGGGGATTTCATCACCCTTCCTAAGCCCCACAAATCACAAACCAAGCATATAGATCAACCCTTCATTAATTTAAAAAATATCTAGACCAGACTCTAAGGACTGTCGCGCTCAATAAGGACAGAGGAAGGTCGTGGGTAATCTATCGTTTATCCGTATTATTTTTGTAGTGCCTAGGCAAGTGTGTCGAAGGCTAGTGGTTTTTAATTAGGCCCACGACGTGGTTCCTTCCCACTTACCTGGCACTTACCTGGCTACAAGGGTAGTACGGAGGCGGTAGAGGATTTATCCCGCGGCTTGTCCTTTGGAAGTCTAGGAGCGGTCTAGAGACTGGACCTAGGTAACCATAGTTCTAGGGTTGTGCATATTTTGTGATTTGTCTAAATCCGTCCTTTTTTTAAAACAAACCAATTACTTTCTCTCCTTTTTACCCCTTCCCCCTTCTTCTCTTCTTATAATGGGTGACCTAAACAGAAGAACACTTGCCGAGCTTTGCTGTCCACAACCAGATATCTCTTGTTTTCGAAATCCCTTCGGTATACCGTCCGGCTCTTCCATGTCCTTAAGAGATCATATAGAACAAGCAGGAAGAAACAGTTGTCCACCTTAGTCTAGATCTTATCAACCGTATCATAATCCTACACCTGTTTCAGTTCATACCCAGAGTGAGGAAGCCCCTAGACGAATGTCCATTGCTGAGCACATAGCTAGGTCTAGAGGCCAAAGTTTCAACCCGGACCAATATCAACCATCACCACCACTGTTCGGAGAAGAGTTTGATATGCGGTTTGTATATAGCCAACCAACCAACCCATATCAATATTCTTCTTATCATAATATTGATCCTACTCCTACCCAAGTTCAGCAACCATTCTGTTCCTATCAATCCAATCCGACTTTTTCACCTACTATAGACAGTTCTTCTAATCAGTCATTTGGGAGTTTTAATTATCCACAGGAATTTCAATCTTATACCGAAACCCCTTATCAACCCAAGACTAGTCTGGAGCAGACATTAGAAAAATATATGGAACTGACGAATCAAATTATGAAGGATTTGCGTAGTAAGACAGAACTGTACACCCTTCCTAATCAAACCTCCCCTTTCCAAACTGAAATCCATAACTCCAGTTTCATAGATTCATCAAGTACACCAAATAGAATGACTGATAAGTTGTGTGACTTTGTAGTGTTTGATTTACCCAACTGTGAAGGGTCCATTTCAAGTGAAACCATACCCAACCCTTGTGATCTCTACACCTCCACTCTTGAACCAAAACTGATTGAAAACCATACTTTTGATGAGATGTTTGAGAATTTTAACCTTCACTTGAATGAAGTGATTGACATTGGAGATATATTGATTGATGAACCCGAAATTTTGGATGATTTTGTCCCACCAATTCATCAAATCCTTTCACTTCCTTGTGGTCATCATCTTGAGCCTTTAATTCTTCCCGAACCCCAAATATGTCTTGAAGTTGATGATAATGGTATACCCGAAGATCAGACCGAAATACAGCCTCCATCTTCTACATCTGGTTCAGCAACACTCGACACACCAATTTGTTTACCCATTTCACCTTCTACTTTCTTCGGTTCTTCTTCTGTTCCTATAGTTTCAGTGAGTTTTGATGAATCGCAATCCGTTAATTCAAGTTCAATAATACCAGAAATTCAAATTGATTTGGATATATTTGAAAATGAGGTAGATGAGTTTTTCGAGTCCTCTACCTCAATGATTTTTTATGAATCAAGTAGGATAAATTCTGGTACAAAACTCTTTGACAGCAAAATGTTCAATCATACCATTGATAAAAGTTTTGAAGAACTTTTTGCTGACGAACTTGAATTTTTAAACAATACTGATTTTGTGATTAATCAATCTCCACCTATAGAGGTTGAACCGTCACCATTCCTTCTTCCTAATTATTCACATTCATCCTCATTCTTTCTTTTCTCTAATTTCAAACCCTTTCCAGACCACCTCTTATCCCTTCCCCATTTTTTCTTGACTCGATACAACACATTCTTCCACCAACCTATACGATATACTGATAAAATCTTTGAATGGTTGGTGTTAACTTTTGGTCTTTGTAAAGCCTTACTTTGACCAAATGACTCACCCCCTCTTAAAATGCTTCATATTGTCTAACTCATGTTTGAGGGGGGGTATATTTTTGGCTCTTGAACATAATTTTTGTCCTCAAATTTGTGAGCCAAAAATAAGTTTGGGGGAGGATTTCCACTTTCATATATTCTTTCCCCCATTAATAATGTCCTCCCAAGCTTACAGGTTTTTGTGATCCAGCAGATAGCAACAGTGAGGACACTGTTGAAAACAAGTTTAGGGGAGGTTTGTGCTTATTTACGCATACTTTGCATTATACTATATATATAAGCACAATTTTTTTTTTAACAAAAGAGTAGAAAGTGAAAAATTACATCCAAAAGATAGGAATAGTTTAAGAAAACCAAGAAAATTAGAAGTTTTCTTAAACGAACTGGTAATAAGTAGTTATGAGCCGTTGTCCCAAGGGTTAGTAAGATGAAGGAAGTCACTAATCTGAGGATAAAAATAAGTCTGAAAAATAGTTTCTATTCTGGAAGCTAAACATTTGAATGTTGATACCCTACTATATGCACTTACACACGTCTTGAAACTCGGATAGTAGAGGATACCTTGAAATGCTCCTGTCTAAAAGCCAAAGTATGAAGCAAATGAAAAAAAATGAAGAAAATATAAAAATGGTGGGAAAAAAAATGAACACTGGTTTTGTTATCGCCAAGGCAGCAATAAAAAAATATAGCGAGGGTGCCTCTTCACCTAGTGCCCTAAGGTCAACTGGTCTGGGAGTCACTGCTAAGCCTTAGGTGGTGCAAGACGAGGAAAATATTATCACCTAATTAGCAAGCACATGAGTAATCGGTCGGTTAGTACCTCAAGAAGTATTAACGGTCGCATGAAAATGTGTGAGCAAACCTAAGTATTCATCAAATTAAAAAGTACTAAGGTAGATGGACAAGAGTTGAATTGAATTCTCCGAGTGTAGGGATGCCCTATACACACACGTAGGGGTATATGATCAATGTTTGGATGAAAGGTAGGAATGAAGAATAAATACGATGTTTTATTGAGGGATGATGTGATTTCTAACATTTTTTCATGACTATTAAGATAGGGCTCATGACAACTGAAAAGCTAGTATAGTTGGAAACTCTTCTTTTCAAGGCCTTTCTTTTATGGTTCTTGTCTTTATATGTAAATTTCACCATCTTTGTTTTGTTATAGGATTTTGTGGGTGTAATCCGCTGAAAACCCTCAGGAGACAACACTCCTCCTACTAGGGACACCTAGAGGTTTAACGGCTTGTTGCTCGTGCTCAGTGCAATCGTGTTGCCTATGAAAGTGTGCTTAGTTTTCTCCTTTCTCCTCTTAAATAAACTAGTTTGCTCGGGACGATCAAAGATAAGTTTGGGGGTATTTGTTCAGTTGATAAAACTGCACATTTGTATTACATTTTTCCTACCATTTTCATATTAAAAAAGAACTTTATTATGATATATTATACATATGAGGGTTTATGTGTAAAGACACCATTTTCCATGTGTTAATATATTTTAATTAGTATTTGGTAGGAAAATGTATGCAAATAAATCTATTGACCAAATCCTAGTAGAAATAAGCCTACTAAATATTATTTGAGATTATTGTGCAGAATTTTCCAAGTTGTTATGCAGAATTTATCAAACAAATCAAGTTGTTGAAGAAATCTTGCCAAATTAAGAAGCAAAACTTGGAGACCAAGTCTGGAAGCAACCGAGAAAAGATTTTCAGATTCTGAAGGTGCCTAGGATTGCCACATGTCAAAAGATGCTAGCCCAAGAAAACTCATCAAGAGATCTCACCCCTTGAGCGCGGATCCGCGGCCAAACCCCCCTTGGGCCGTGGATCCACCGCAATCTTAAGGATTTGGAAGACAAGATTTTTTGGGGTGAATCAAAGCTATATTTTACCAAGTTTTCAACAAGAAGATTCTGGCTTTGCACTATAAAAGGGCACCGAGAGCTTCTTGGAAAAGTTATCAAGCCGACGAGATCACGAAGTCCAAGACGCCTCACACATCCAGGCTGATCATCAACTGTTCGTCTACCTCCTTGAAAGAGATCGAGAAGCAAACTAGTATTTGTAATCATTTTCTAAGGGATCAAAGTGTAATGAATATTGTTGATTAATAAAGGTAGCTCTTTTTCCTATTCTATTTCTTCGTAGTTTAATTATGCATTTTCTCTCCATCTCTTTTTCTCCCAACATGCGCGAGTAATTCTCCGCTTGTTAGGGTTCGTAGGATTAGGGTAGGCTAATGGATGATGAACATCCCTAAACCCTTTTTAAGTCCTATAAAGTTTATGAACTTTATCAAAAGAATTATTAACATCGTAATCGGGCATGCTAACAATTCTTTGTTAGTTCCGACCGCGATTAGAGATTAGATTAATGATTGTTTTGGTAAAGGCTAGATATGAACGGAGTTCCGTGTCGAGATAAGGGTTAAGAGTGGGATTCCTTTTCCCTCCAGAAACCCTAATCTACACGCATCACCGTCGTTCTAGTTCTAAATCTATTAATGGATAAAAAGGGTAACTTTTAATTAATCGTCCATAACTACTAAATCCTAACGAACCCTACAAGCCCTTTTATTATCTTAACTACATCTTTAAAATAATCTAGATCTATATTTTACATTCTTGTTTAACGTAGATCTAGAAACCATTCTATAAAATTCTTTATCCCTCCTCTCTTTCTCAACACATCTAAAGTAAAAGTAAAAGGTTCCATGTTTCCCAGAGGACGACCCGTACTCATCTCGGTCTAGCTACGTGCGACACCGTTATTGATTGCGGTTAAACTACAAAAAACACTTTTTCTCATCAATCAAGTTACGTACCGTGTGTATGTTCCGCGGCATACTTACGATACGCTACTTTGCTTAAGAAGCCTTATGATGTATATTTCTTATGCACTGTATTCCTATTCGTTCCTATGATCTATCCTCATCGATATCGGATTGTGGTTTTTGCTACCACAGCTACATGAGCAGAGAGAGCTACGGATAGAGTTGTGATCAGCACGAGCTCGTCATGGACAAGGACTGACCAGGATGTATTCCGGTGACACGAGCATTTCAATATATTGTTTTACTATGTTTTCCCGTTGACGCGAGCGTTCGAAGTCTACACCAGATGACCGGGCCATTGCCAGAGGCCATCCGTATTGTATAGACTACTAGGTTACCGTTAACTCCAGATGGTTGAGGCGTTGTCTACCGTGCGGACAGATGAACCAGCTGTTGCTGAATTTGATAAGATATCGCCCCAGACGTTTAAAAGCTATTGCAGCATGCGATAACACTCAGGAATGTGATAGAAGATCGCTAGTCACCCTTGGATAAGACTATAGGACCTTTTGTTCATTGGATACTCCGATGTTAGATCATCAGATTGACTAACTTCAGCTAGAAAAGGACCTCACACAGGCATGTTGTGAGTCGATCGAGACAGGACGAGCGTAGGTGCATCACTCCGATGATTTGGACGAGTTCCCGAGGACGTGGTTGGCCAGATGCCGTCTACAGGACATTAGAGATACCGAGTTTGTAGCTTCGAGAGAGACTCTAGATATGAGTGCAGTCGTTTGGAGCGCATTTCACACAGCTACGAAGAGATAATTCCGAATCGGTTCACATTGAAGAAAAGAAGAGTAAGAGGTTCGTAAGAGATCTTGACGAGATGATGTTCTACTCCGTTGACATCAGAAATGTGATACGCATTCAGTGGCGTTGAATATGGATATATCTTCCAGAAGAAGTCGTGATGAGTATGCAGCCGTTCCGGAACAAGAAATGGATTAAGTAAAAGGTGATAACTTCCGGGCAGTTCGGCAGTGGCGTTGAATATGGATATATCTTTCTAGAATGCTACACAAGAAGACTTGGACCCAGGATCGGTCGTATTACGCACACTCCGCGGGCCAGAGTTTCCATCATTGATAAGATATGATTGGTATTTCCTATGTGCACCACAGTTGCACATGATTCGTATTTCTATATATCAGTTGTACTGATTTTCGTTTTGTGCTGACCCATTGCACCTGATTTTGATTTCATACCCTCCGATATATTCGATTTTGAATTCATGCATAGGGGTTGCACACGATTTTGACTTATGTATTTGGTGTAATTCACACGAGCTTTCCGTACCTTGATGTGATTTTGTGCATGCAGATGCACGCGTTTATGAGTTTATATACCACGGTATACCTGATTTGGATTGATGTACGTTGTATACCATCGATTTCGATTGCGATATTCGATATTTGTTTTCGTGCACCTTGTGCACTTGATTTGGATTCTTGCGCATACTTGGCGCGGTAGATGCGATTTTGTGCACACCAGATGCACTAAATTGGGATTCTTCGTGCATATCAGATGCATCTGATATTGTCGTCAGGCACACCCGTTGCACTTGACAGATGTTTTCATGCACAGCCGTTGCACTTAGATTTTGTTTCTGTGCACATGTATGGCACATGCATTGATTTCGATTTCCGTGCGCACCAAACGCACGTGGCATTCTTGTACACATTTGGGACCGATTTCTTTTGGAACAGTTTGTTTTATGATATTTACTATTTGGCTTAGTAACTGAGCAGGACTGTTCTGAGAATAGTACCTAAGTGTTTTCACATGCATCGATATTTACCGAAGGGATTTTTAAAAATGAGTTATAGCCTCAATATTTTCTTACGTGTCCATGATGCCAAGAAACTTTATGAAAGGAAAACCCTCTCTAAGGTTATTTTCAAAAGGCGGAAAGTGTATGTTAAACGAAGGATATATATATGTATAGCTATTTTTCCTCATAATGAGAGTCCGCTACTTGTGCCGTGATACGTGCATCGCACGGCAGTTTGAAAAGGATTTTTGCATGCATTTCTATGTGGATGTGTTGACGATTTGACAACGATGCCTACTATATACATGTTATAGTTTTGATTACGTCATGTTTGATTTCGTATTGGTTTTGGACATTTGTATTTTCGTCATAACTCCGATGATTGCGTGACGCTTGACGGAGTTTTGATTTTGAGTTTTGCCCTCGTTTTCATGCGCAAGTGTTGCGCTATGATATATTTGATGTATTCATGATTTCGGAGCCCGGACGACTTGATAGTTTGCTAAAATGTTTTAAATAATTGGGGGATTTAAATTTAAATTCGGGGACCGAATTTATTAAAGGGGGAAGATTGTAACATTTCAGAAAATAAAATATTATTTTTAGGAATTTAAATAATTAAATTAATAATTATTATTAATTATTATACAATTATTTGTAAATGGGTTATATACTAAACTCGATTAGTATTTACTAATTTTGTATTAAGTGTGTTATGTGCATGCGACATGCAACATAACATGTTGCATGGGACTTAGTATATTTTTCTTTTGTTGAACCATGGCCAAAATTCCTCATTTGCTTTTATTTATGTTTTGGTTTTAAATAAAAAGATTAAAGAAAAAGGAAATTTTTAAATGGGACATGGGAGGTATGGGTTTGGCATGGGAGAAGAGAGAGAGTGTGAGAGAGAGAGGGGGAGGTATTGACCATGGCTCATCACCCATTCTCACTTCACTTCTTCTTCATCTCCTTCTCATCTCCCCTCCACCTCCTTCTACCATCTCAAGCCACCCCCAAAACCAAGCCAAAAACTCATACCTCATTCACAAAAAATGTGCACAAGCTCGCTATAAGGACCATGGTGTGATCAAGTTGCCTCTTTGAAGACTTTGAGCAACTCAAGAATATTCTTGAGTTGCCAAATGAGATAGAACCCTACACCCTTGTTTAGAATTTTAGTTTTCTAAATTCATATAATAGTTTTGAGTTGATTAAATAAGGTTTAGTGATCTTAGAAATTTCCAAGATGAGGTTTAGGGTATGATTGGGTTTATGAAGGTGTATTTGAGGTGTAATGATGTTTTACATGACCTTAGAGATTTCTTTTCTGGACCAAAACCGAGAATTGAACCCAAAACACGATCCTAGTATTTTTCGATATCAGTTTTGTAAAAATTGTTAGGTCTACAGGGAATCTGGAGCAACCCGGGACCTTTATAAAAAAATCAAAAATATACATTAACCTATTTAGACCAATATAAGACCACCACGAGAAGACGAGACCAAAATTCAAAAATTGGGCCGGCGGGGGCGGTTACTGTAGCACTATTGGCCGTCAAGATTTTGGCTGTTGATGTTGGGTTTTGGCCTGTAGCTCACACTCCTCATAACTTAGCCACTTTATTGTTCTTTTTGTCCCAAATTACCTGAGGCAAAATCTAGGAGCGTTTGAGTTAATAATAGCAATGGTTTTCCAATTTCTAAAACATGGATTTTGGCATTTGATTGTGGATTTGGTCGTTGGACGTTTGTACGTCAACGACGAGAGTTTTATGTTTTTTTTTGCATTCGCAGGCTATAGATTCTAACATATGAGTACTTCGTGTGTCGTGTTGGTTTTTGAATCGGATTTTGATGCGATACGATGTATTTTGTGATATATAATGTAACATTTCAGAAAATACAAAATATTATTTTTGGAATTTAATATTAAAATAATATATTTCGCGAAAACTACCCTATTTGCGAATTTGGGGTTTTCGTAAAATGGTATAAATATATACCAATATTTGTGAAATAATTGGAGAGTAAAATGATTTATTCATTTAGAAATATATTTATTGGATTTGGCATTTTTATAATTAATTATATGCTGTTTAAATAAAAATTGATTAGTGCACTACTAATCGCGATCAGGCCAAATCCGTGTTTCTACATTTTTCCATTGTTAGTGCACCATGACATGTTGCATTTTGTTGCATGTTGTTTCATTTTATTTGTGCTATGTGTTTGGTTTTAATTGAGTGAGGGAAAAAGAAAAGATAAAAGAGTATAATTGAGGAGAGAGGGGGGGAGACCCATGTGGCATGGCATGCGACATAAGAAAGTGAGGGTGAGAGAGAGAGAGAAACTTTGACCTCATTATTTTCCCTTCATCATCTTCATCTCCTTCTTCATCTCTTCCTCCACCTCCTCTACCCTCATGTTTCATCTCCAACCCTTCACCAAAACCCTATACTCCCTTCATTAAGAAGATGCACAACTTCATCCTCAACACTTTGGACCTTTCAAAATTGGATTTTGAAGATTTTGAGCAACTCAAGAAAATTCTTGAGTTGCCAAACGAGGTAATTCCTACACTTCTAGTTTAGATTTTTAGTTTCCTAGCACCCTATAGTAGTTTAGAGTTAAATCGATATAGATTAGCGATGCTTGGAAATTTCAAGAGAGGGTTTGGATGATTATGTGGACTTGTAATATTTAGTGGCTGTTTACAGGACCCTAGTGATGATTTTATGGCCTAGGGCACGGAATAAAAACCAAAATACAAACTTAGAAACTTCTCGTGTCGGTTTTGTGACATTTTTAGAGGTCTACAGTGAATCTGGAGCAACCCGGGACCTTTATAAAAAAATCAAAAATATACATTACCCTAGTTA
Source organism: Agapanthus africanus (assembly GCA_030015575.1). Classification (NCBI taxonomy): domain Eukaryota; kingdom Viridiplantae; phylum Streptophyta; class Magnoliopsida; order Asparagales; family Amaryllidaceae; genus Agapanthus; species Agapanthus africanus. Next base: position 178,013,694 of record JASDDO010000016.1, on the reverse strand, counting down.
GACAAATAGGAGACCACCACGAGAAGACGAGGCCCAAATTCCAAGGTGGGGCCGGCCTGGCCGGTTATTGTAGCCATTAGGTCGGTTACTGTAGCAGATTTGGTGTTGGGGTTTTGGCTGTAGCTCACATACCTTATAACATAGCTACTGTAATTTCTTTTTGTCCCAGATTACATGAGCCAAAATCTGGGAGCATATTGGGATGGTTTTGGGTTATGTTTTCCGTATTTTGGAATTCTTGGTTTTGATATTAGTTATGAGATTTGGTCGTTTGATGTTTGTACGTCAACGACGAGAGTTGTTTGGTTGTTTTTGCATGCGTAGGCTATAGGTTCTAACCTATGAGCGCACCGTGTGCCGTATCGGTTTTCCGGATTTGTTTTTCATAACATGGCGATATGTGTTGATTTATAGGTACATTCGCGTGGATTCCGAGACGGCGAAGTACATCGACTACGGCTGAACAAGGAGTTCCGCAGGTGAGTAGATTTATATCTACGGGGGAAGTCGGGTGGATGGCATTTAGCACCCCCGTAATTATAATGGAAACCGATATATATAGAATATGGTTAAGGAAGCCATGTTAGGAACTTATGGATATGGTTAAAGAATTAGCAGGAGACAAGATATACCACGACTTAAGGTATAGTGTATGGTTTAGTATGACATGATATGATAGATAGGATGTCTCGAATTGATATATAAGGATATGAAACGTGAATGTGAATCACGATATATATTTATATATATATATATATATATATGTAATGAAAAAGAATAATTATGAGATTATAAGTAGCATGATTGAGATCGATAATTACGATATGAGATTAATAAGATAGAATGTATATGTAAGATGACTTGATGTGAGATATTGATGTGATGAAAAGAGTATACGATGAGATACGAAATGAGATGTATAAGGATATGACATGAGATCAATGAATATGATAAGATTGAGATGGATGTGTTATGAGATCGGTAAAACGAGATATTTATATATAATTATGATAATAATGAGTGATATGCCGTACGAGACTTAGATCCGTACCCTCGTTGTTGTATAGGTTGATAGAATCCCTAATTGTTTAATGTCGTCGTACGATGGATTACCGTACGTGATGAGTTTTACCTGATGATTGATCCATACCCTTGATTAGAGGATGCCGTACGATGGATTGTACCGTACATGATGTTGTGAGGCTGGATGCCGATTGACAGATTCACCGGCTCGGATAGGTTATAGATATTTAATCCCTGTCTACACCGCTTATTTTAGCCTTTACGTAGATGTTGGATTAGATACGTGTACCTATTAGCATTGCGCTTACGATTTACTTGCTACTACGTTCATGATATTCTTATTTCTTTATATATATACCTGTGCTAGTACACCTACACCATTATCGATGATGTGTATGTTACACTTACACAGATTTTCCGGCTCGCACCCTTTCTTCATCGATAATTGCTATGTTACTTACACAGTAGAATTGCTACATTATGCTATGATATATTGCTATGCTCACATCACTATGCTATGTTGCATGATATATTTCTATGCTTACATCATTATGCTATGTTGCATGATATATTGCTATGCTCACATCATTATGATATACTTGCTATGCTCACATCACTAAACTATGTCGCATGATATACTTGATATGCTCACATTTCTCTTCTATATTTGCACACATCATGCTTTATGATTATACGCATTGAGATGCTGTTTTCATGAGATTCTGGATTTGAGAACCATGGTTATATTTCAAAAGAAAGTATGCATTGTTTTAAAACCCGGTTTCTCTTGATATGATATTTCGAGACGTCCACCATGAGTTTTCTCAGTTCTGAGACTTGTGTTAGAAACCCGATTCGAGGAGTGGTAGGCACCGTCTGCGGGTACATGGTGGACCCGGTATGGTACCCCGAGGCAAGAAATGATTTTCGTGGTGTAGACGATGAGCCTGGCAGAGGGAGCACTACCTACCGGTGATAGTATTTGGGCTCGTCGGTTATCCGGAGGATACCGACCGGAGTCATGAGATGGATGAGGGCCGATCAGAGTATGCGGCACCTGAGATGAGATAGATATGAGGGCCGATCTGAGAATGCGGCGCTTGAGGTATGAGGATTTACGTGTCGATGCTGGACACGGGTTTTCATGATGTTTCGAGTGTCGGTGTTGGACACTCAGGTTCCATGATTTTGATGTGTCGTTGATAGACACACGTAGTTGATATCCTCATACATACAGATTTTGTAACATTTCAGAAAAATAAAGTATTATTTTTCGGAATTTTTATAATTAAATAATAAAATATTGAATATTTTAATAAGGCGGTATAATTAAATACCGATAAATTGGGGGGGAAATTTGGAAAATTATGAAAATTACTGAAAAGAAGGTGATTTATGCAAATTATGAATTTTTATGATTATTTATATGCACTTTTAACGCTAATCGCGATTAGATATCGCTAATCGCGCATTAAGCGTGTTTTGTGTACATGACATGCACATGTCACATTTTTCATACTTGTTGCATTTTTCTATCATGTCTTTTTTTTCCTTATGTTTATCATGTATGGCTTTATAAATAGAAAAGAGAACAAAAAAAATAAAATAAAAAGTCAAAAGGGGATACAATGATTGCATGAGGGATGAGCATGAGAGAGAGAGGGGGTGAGGGGTCAACCAAGCATGGCTCTCATTTCATTTCCATTCATCATTCATCTTCTTCATCTTTTCTCTCCTCTCTCAACTCCCATGGCAACACCTCCTCCCTCCCCCTCTTCAAGCCTCACTTCATCACCAAAATTCACCAAAAGCCCATCTCCTTTTCACAAAAAGCATGCACAAGCTCAAGGGAAGCACATTGGACCAAGAAAAATCGAATTTTGAGGACTTTGGGCAACTCAAGAAAATTCTTGAGCTGCCAATTGAGGTAATTTCTGCACCATTGTTATTGTTTTTCATTCACCTTAGCTTCTATTATGAGTTAGAACCGATATATCGATGTTTAGTGAACTTAGAAAATTCCTAGAGAGGGTTTTGAGAAATGTTGAATTGTGAAGTGTAATTGAGGTTAGTAGAGACCTTATGACCCCTGTAGGGATTTTATCTTGGACTGAAACCATAGAATAAACCCGGAATACGAATTTAGAAACCCCGACATCGGAAAAACTGTGAAACTTTGATGGCATTTGGAAATCTGCTAACACTCGGGGACCTGAAAAATTATTTAGCAAGGACAGTGATGCATGCAGGAAACCTAGGACCCCCCCCACTGAAACCCTAGCCCCTAAGTCCCCAACCTGGACGCAGATTTAACCCAGGAGGCCGCAATTTGCGGCCTGGGTCCCACCATTTTTGTTCGTGCTTCGTCTGTGGCTCCATTATCTGTAATCTAAACCCTCCACATATGCAAAATTGGATAATTTGGCCTAGGGTAAAATCTGGGACTAGTTTCATGAGTTGTTGTTTTATTTCGGGGTTTTGTTTTGCGTATTTTGAATTCTGGATTTTAGGAATTTGGTTTTAACTCGGTGGTTTGAAGTTTGTACGACGGTATCGAGAGTTGTTTGGTGGTTTTGAAGGCGTGGTCCATAGGTTCTAACATATAGGCCTTTAGCGTGTCGTTTTGATTTTCCGACGTGATTTTAATACGCATTTCGATTGTGTTATATGTGTAGGTACCCCACGATGATTTGAGACGATGAAGAAGATGATGGCGACATCGACATCGGCAAGCAAGATCAGGTCAGTAGATATATATCTACGGGGAAAGTCGGGTGGATGGCGTATAGCACCCCCACAGTTCGATGTAGTATGCTATATACATACTATATATTTATATAATATCTTTTATGTGAGACATGGATATTCAAGATAGGGTTATATGTTCATGGGTTTGTTTAGTGTTAGTTGCGAAACCCTAGAGTAGTTGTTACACCCACACATGCACACACACACATGCATTCATGTATTTATTTTACTTGTGCGTATATAGGGATATGTATATATATATATATATATATATATATATATATATATATGTGTGTGTGTGTGTGTGTGTGTGTGTGTGTGTGTGTGTATACACACGAGTATGGGACTATGTATATATATATATATATATACGTATACATACACGGATTATGAGGATAGAACTTGGGATTTGAGATCAGTCGATGAGATTGGGCTTGAGGCCATGAGATCAGTGATGTAATTTGGTTCATATTCGAGATATGACTTGATGTTTTAGCGGGTCCTTTTGACGTGGTGTCTTCATACACACGCATGCATATACATAGATGGTATCAGTATTGTACTAGACGTAGATCAGTACCCCGGATCATGATAATTGATAAAAAGGATACCAGACGAATAATGAGATAATGTGACTTTGACCGGTACCCAGATTTGGGAGGCCGTACGACGGATTTACCGTACGAGCTATATATTGATGATAGATCCGCACTCTTGACTCGAGGATGTCATATTATATTAGGGTATCGTATGGGATACTATTGAGGCGGGATCACCGACTATTATATATTATATATGTATCGACTCAGATGTTAGGCGGTTTCCTTACCTTTCGTTTAGCCTGTTAGCTCAGTCCTGTAGTTTATTTGTAGATGTTAGACTAGATTTGACTCATACCTATTCAAAACCAACGAATCGTGTGTATTTTAAAGACGGTACAAGGGATTCTACGGGTATTTCAAAGGACGTATCTTTTCTTAGAAACACCGTAGCCCTTATTTTCAAAACACCATGATTCGTATTATTTCAAATGGCAAACCAGTTTTGACACTTGTATAGTATTGTAAATTCCTTATTGTTGCGTTATTATTCAGGTCCCGCATATTATTGCTGTTCGCATCGCATCGCATGCTTATATTGTGTTTCCATATGTTAATATTGAAATCATGTTTTCAGGACACCAGCACCATTACCGATGATGCGTATGTTCCATATACACTTACTTTCCGGCTCACACACATCTGTTAGTTATATGTATGCCCTAGAGGCCATTACTGTACATAGGATGTATATTGTAGTGGATGCTGGGACATATATAGGGAGGACTTTCTTGCTCGACATGATAGTATGCTATCTGGTTACTCTTTACCTTAACATGTACACTGATTGTCTCTCTGTTACATGTTGGTAAAGCCCTTAGGATGTGTACTTGACTACCTGGACTATGATGCGGATCATACTAGTGGGGACATGGTAGTCCATAAGTACATCCTTGAAAGTCCCTAGTCGTGGGTGTATCGAGACGGGGCATCGATATACCAGAGTAGACTAGCGTATACCTTCTCGACCCATACAGATGGGTGATGGATGATCCCATATCCATTGGTGTTTGACATCGGAGATGATATACGGGTGCTCAGTGGAGACTGGGTACACTGGACGGACTCGCCGAGAACTCCCAGATGGTATTATACCTCACGTCAGATGGCAGTTCTCTGGTGACACTGGTACAGAGTAGTCTATCGACCCGAGATCGTCATAGAGTCTTGTGTGGTTCCCACTGTGCTTTGATTTCCATCTTACCACGTCCAAGAGGGCGTGCAAAACGGTGGTTTTTGGGTACAGTCCCGAGTCACATGGAGGCAATGAGCGATAGGAGAGGATTCGTCTCTCCCGGTATAGGGAGTTGATGTTGCACTGTGTTCGATTGGCTATAACAGGAAGTCCCTGGCCAGGGCTGATCAGAGAATTGCTGGTAAGTGTTACCAGTAGTTTGTCGACCCGTTATGAGCCTCATATCGACACGACTTATCGAGCTATTGGGGTCTGACGTTTACCACCCCTAGGCAAGATATGCGACATATCAGACGATCAGACCGGACTGTACGGTAGTGTTACTGGTTGGATTCACTGGAGTGTGAGCGGGCTTGCTCATCGATCTTCTGATCGCTCGATACCCGGGTGGTCGTTACGTTTAGCAGACCTCTTGCGGCTTGTGGGTGTTTGATATGATCATCACCTGCTGCCGGCGTATTGACGAGTCTTTAGAGTCCTACACAGAGGTTTCCTGGCTCAAGCGAAACGAAATAGGAGCGTATACGAGATATGTGCGGGACCGAGAATGATACCAGTATGTGATACTGTATTCGATTCTCGCGATTTGTGACATTGATCGGTTATATGCGATATAGCCGGGTTATCGGATCAAGTGTTGATTCGATAAGTTGTTACTGTAGATATTAGTCGGTTATATGCGATATGACCGGATCATTAAATCAAGTGTTGATTTAATGATTTAATGCATAATTATATATATATGATATATTACTTTGCATTAACTAGTATCGGTTCACTTTAAATGGATTTTCTCACTCGGATGTGCATATTGTATATGTGATATATTTTGTGCACTTGATTGTATCATGTTTGATGATATATGTTTGCTAGGGTTTGTGTAAAGAATTAAACCTTGGTTAAATAAATGGTTAGGGTTTTTATTTTGTTATTCATTCATTTATCTTTTTAAATGGATTAAAAAGAAATGGGATAAGAAAACAAAATGGTTGCTTTCATTCTTGAAGCTTCATGAAGCTTTGACCAAAGTGACCACTTTGTCTTCATCCTTAACCCTAATCATTCATCTAACCTTGATCAATTCTCTACACTTAACCCTAGTTCACATTATGATAAGTATGCTTTTTCTTTTTATTTTAAAAACAACTTATCATAATATGCTTCTTCTTCTTCATCTTCTTTCATGAAGAAAGCTTCTCTTCATCAATGGTGAATTGAGCAAATGAGTGAGAAATCCAAATCTAAAGAGAACCCACTTCCTATTTCTTCATCCTCTACCTCTTGCCAAGTAGTAGAGTGTGTTTTCTTCACAAGTTTCAAGACTTGGTGAAGTTGGAGCTTGATCTAGCGATGCCTCGACGTAGATCATCTTCGGCATCGTCGTCGATAACCTAGCCCGTCCATTCTCCGATGAAGCCGACGCTTGAGCCTGGGATTCATTTTGGACAGCGGAGAGACATCATTGCGGAGCTATGGAGGTGGAGCACCGGATCTACAAAGGTTGTATTTCCGTATTCTAGTAGTTAAGTGTTAACTAGTTTCTTTTGTCGCCTAGAAATCTAGTAATCGATCCGTATTAGGGTTTCTCGGCACCCATAATTTTTGAAATTGGCATGGTTGATGCCTTGTGAGACCTCTAGTGTGTGCCTAGGAACCCTACAGTGGTATCAGAGCCTAGCTAGAGCCTTAGGCGAAGTCTAGACGGAGTTTGAAAGCCGGACGAACCGAAACCCAACCCCAAAATAGCTCTCTGGACTTTTTCCAAATTCTGGGTTTTTTCCAGATTAAAAATTGCCAAAAAATTCAGCAGGGAATTTCATGAGTTACTGTGAAGCACGTGCAGCTAACTCGACTTCAGAGGCGCGGAACCGCGGCCCCCACCATGGGATTCGCGGCGGTTCCGTGGCCACTTTGTTGAGTTAGTGCACGTGGATTGCACAGTAATTCTTGTTTTTAAGTACTGAGTCTTCTGGAAATTTTTAATATTTACTCTACAGAAGAGTATTCTGGGGTACTATAGGGAATCGAAGTTTCGATCGGATTATCAAATTTCGTCTTTGTGTATTTCCGGATAAATTTTAGAATATGTTAAAAAGTTCGACCGGATATAAATACCCAATTTTTCCCATGTCGGGAAATTTCCAAGTGTTGGATTTTTCCGTAGTTTAACGACGTTCTAAGTAGTGCAAGTAACTCGATGGACCCTCTAGAAGACAACAAACCTTAACTCGATTATGTGACCGTCTTGAACTGCCCTTTGAACCTTCGGGTTTGGGGCAGTACGGCGTGCCACATGTGAGGCGTTGGCTTGACCCTTCTACGGCTGGACCGTTGGTACTGAGGCACGAACTGAATGTTGTTAGACTTATTTCATGTGTTGAGCTGTATCGGGAAAACTTGGGTGTTCGATTGTTCGATCGAAAAGTTTAGCATTTTCTATTTATCCGGAATGGGATACAATAATTGGAATTCACAATAGTTATGTGATAACTGAATGAATGTTATAAACATAGCAGTTTAGTCTCACTTGATCGGTTGCCACGGAATTTTGATGTGATCAAAAGTCCGTCGCAATCACGTAGCGTACGCGGATACTCGCCGGGTAAACTTAATAGACAGCCTCACTCCATAGCCCCGACCAAGTGACTGTAGGAGAACCCCGTCGCCGAAAGCATCCGTCCGGGTGCTCGCGGCAGCGGTGTTCCGCCTTGGTGCACTTCGTCGACGGTATCGGGGGTGCGACCGTCTACTGAAGTTTGCGACGAGCATTCGATCAGGATGTCGGGAATCCTGTTGAATTGCCCGACTTGATATTGAAAAGTGTTTTCGATTTTGAGACTAAAATGCGGGGTTTATAATTGTTAGGCATGCGATGTCTAAAGAATTCATTTGATTAGGCATGCGATGTCTAAAGAGGTTGCGGATTCCAACTGTTGTAGTTTTACACTTTCTTTTCTGTGACCGTAAGTGTAATATGTGATATCGCCGGTTTCGTTGCTATATGCCAACGACAATTGGGATGCACATATTTACTTACGTTGATGATATGTGATGTTATGTGTTGCTGGATATGTTATATTGGATTGTCATGTTTGAATAGCCGGGGTTTTTTATGTGAGATGTGTTTTTCATTTTCATTCATGTAAAAACTTGTATGTAATATTCTTTTATTGGGGCACTTCCAGGTTGCGGAAGTTGTCACCTTTTGTATATTATTTACTTTTCCGCACTAGGATAGACCCAAGGAGGGGAGCACAAGTAACCGGGTTCTGGAGTCCAGTGGGAGACCAATTCGAGGAGTCGAGTCCGGGTCTCCTAACTCTAGAATTGGTAGGGTTGCTTGCCGCTCTCATAGGGGTCTAGGGGTGTGGGTTTGGCTATTCATCACGACCGTGGAATCCGTGTTTTATACTGGCTCGTATTGAAAACACGGACGTCCTAGTATATCCAATATTTCATATGATTCTTCTGCTGCGATATCTGTGATGTGATCATGTGATGTTCTGTGATGGATACTATATATAGTATATATGATATATTATATAGACGTTACTTATGTTTTACACCCACGCTAGCCTTGCCCCGCTCTGCCGTTAGTCACCTAACCTAACGGTGCACGAGGGGACATCGAGGCGAATGTGGATGGCATAAGTGTGCGTCGTATTTATCTGTGATGTTTAAGTACTTAAATGATGGGACTTCATTAATGTGATTAATGAAATAAAAGAAACCTAAGATGTTGTAGAATCGAATTTCAAAATAAAACAGGTAGCTACAGTTCTTGCTTTGCACAGCGGTATATGTGATATATCCTGCACCTTATTCGATAAGGAAAGGACCGAGATCCCTTCACCGGGAGTGACTCCTTTAGCAATAACTGGCAGATGCTACACCCTCGGTTTGTCTTTTGATTGCTTTTAAGTGTTTTTGCTTTGCACAGTGATATATATGATATATCCCGCACCTCATTCGACGAGGAAAGGACCGACGATCCCTTCACCGGGAGTGACTCCATTAGCAAAACTAGAAAAGCCTCAAAAACACTCCATTTTAAAAATCATTCGATCCTACAACGATATCAAGTTCATTACGCAATAGGTTTTCAGAAAAACCTGTCGTAGCCCTCCGTCATTTCAGATAAGTCCTATTTAGTATTCGTGCTACGTTTGTTGACCTCCGTCAAGGCGTAGTGTGCGGTAGCTAACTAGTATTTATTTGTTTATGCATATGATGCAGATTGGATTAGGGTAGTCGTGCGGCCTTGTTGACCTCCGTCAAGGGTCGTGCGGGTGGGTTTAATTCGATCAAGAAATGACGGGTTGAACTTGACTAGTAGCCTATGGTTTGTTGACCTCCGTCAAGGTCATAGGGTGCTGGGGGCAAAATATTATCGGGAATTTCAAGTGTTGAAATTTGCAATGAGATTGCATACCTTCTATGAGATAGTTGGATCCCGATACCCGCTGCGAGTAATTGTTACTCCTGGGAGAGTTTTACACATTACAATTAGCCGATCAAGTAGGTGTCTAGAAAGGTGTTAACGAGGTTACGCCTCTGGGAAAACGAGGTTTACATTAATTAGGTTCGTGCGAAAGCATGGGGGACCTCCCTCAAAGTACCGACACTGGCCTGGCTGAAAGATTGGCGAACTTGTAGTGTGTAATTAATCCCGGCTAGTCTTTCCTTTTAGGGTTTGAAGGAAGATTTGATAAAAAGCAGTGGGAGCCATCCTGATTAGATAAAATAATAACCAATCTATTCTTGCAAGAGCGTACGCTGAGTGTTTTCTTCTCTCTCTCTCCTGGTAGCGACCATATCACGCCTTAATCAAGATAATAATACGGAATATTGACCGAACCCGCTTGTTATACTGAGCTGGGGAACGTTGGTCCCGCTCCAACTTATAATAGTTATAAGACAGAGCAGGAAATAGGGGAGTACCAAGATTCCCATGCCTCCCAAACGAAGAGAGTGCATGCTGATGCATCATCTTCGGGTGTGTTCATTATACAGAACTGTTTCTCAGTATCCTCCGCATCCATGGTATATGATACCGGATCAGGATCCCAGATATGTAAGATGTTACATAGGGCTACAAAAGGGTAGAAAAACTGAGAACGGGTGATAAGTTTCATGAGGCAGAAAACGGGGCAAGTGTTGCAGCCAAGTCTGTTGGTCACTGTCACCCTGTATTGTAATACATTGATTTTGAACGTATGTTATTAGATACCGAACCTGATATACAAAATCATATCTGTCTCTTTATTAGTAAAGAAACGATAATATTTTGTATTGTTGGATAATGTTTTGAACATTTCCTATATCAAAAGTTGATCGGTTCAGGCACGTTATCTAAAAGCATTGATGTTCTAAATCAAACTACAGTTCTTAGTATATGGAACACACACAAGAGGAAGAGTTCAGAAATGAACGAATTCTTCTTGAGGTATTGTAGACTAGGTCAGATCAATGTGACCCGACTAGCTAGAGTTACATATAGATGCATATTTAAATCAGTTTGAATTTACATCTTGTGAAACTCGCCAGTCATGTCACAAAGATAAGATGACCATAGCTCTGATTATTGGAAACAGAGAAAGAGTTAGTGAACTCTTGGGACTGATACATGATGATGTATATAAGGTCTCCTGTCTACACATGCCAGGATTGGTTCTTTATACTTCATTACGTTCTCTGATGATCTCTTTAGATTCAGACATATGTTCTTGTTGAAACACAAGTCCGAACCTTTTGAGATATTCACAGAATATAAGTTAGAAGTAGAGAACCAAAATACGGGTATAAGTATTATGTCCTATGATGAGATCAAGGAGGAGAATACTTGTGCATGGAATTCCTGGACTATTCTAAAGGAGAATGAGATTCTCTCTCAGCATTACTCCTCCGTATATACCATAGCACGATGGTATATCGGGGCGGAGCAGTCACACCCTATATGATAAGGTGTGCTCTATGATGAGTACTACTGAGTTACCTTTTTCCTTTTGGCAGTTATGCACTTATGAAGTTGCATACCTATTGAATAGGGTTCGAATCAAATCAGTTGCCTACCACTCCATATGAGATATGGTATGGGAAGAGCCCATATCTTAAATTGGTTAAGATTTGGGGTTGTCCGGCCTATGTCTAAAAGCAATATCCGGACAAGCTCGAGGCAAAGTCTGTTAAGTACAACTGGAAAGGTTCCAGCTATACAAATGACAGCAGATGATTTGGTACAACCTGTTAGTTATATGTATGCCCTAGAGGCCATTACTGTACATACAATGTATATTGTAGTGGATGCTAGGACATATATAGGGAGGACTTTCTTGCTCAACATGATAGTATGCTATCTGGTTGTACTTTATCTTAACATGTACTCTGATTGTCTCTATATTACATGTTGATAAAGCCCTTATAATATGTACTCGACTACTGGGACTATGAGGAGATCATACTAGTGGGGCCACGGTAGTCGACGAGTACATCCTATAACTGTTCCTAGTCGAGGGTGTATCGAGACAGGGCATCGATGCACCAGAGTAGACTAGCGTATACGCATCTTGACCCATATGATGGGCGATGGATGATCCGATATCCATCGGTGTTTGACATCAAGGATGGTGTACGGGTGCTCAGTGGAGACTGGGTACACTGGACGGACTCGCCGAGAACTCCCAGATGGTATTATACCATACGTCAGATGGCAGTTCTCCGGTGACACTGGTACAGAGTAGTCTGTTGACCCGAGATCGTCATAGAGTCTTGTGTGATTCCCACTGTGCTTTGATTTCCATCATACCACGTCCAAGAGGGCGTGCAAAAAGGTGGCTTTTGGGTACAGTCCCGAATCACATGGAGGCAATGAGCGATAGGAGGGGATTCGTCTCTCCCGGTATAGGGAGTTGATGTTGTGCTGTGTTCGATTGGCTATAACCGGAAATCCCTGGCCAGGGTTGCTGAGATTTACTGGTAAGTGTTATCAGTAGTTTCTCGAACTTTATAGACCTTATATCGACACGACTTATCGAGCTACTGGGGTCTGACGTTTACCACCCCTAGGCGAGATATGCGACATATCAGACGACGAGACCGGACTGTACGGGAGTGTTACTGTTTGGATTCACAGGAGAAGTTGCAGGCTTGCTTGTTGATCTTCTGAGCGCTCAATACCTGGGTAGCTGTTACGTTTAGCTGACCGCTTGCAGCTTGTGGGTGTTTGATATGATCATCACCTACTGCCGGCGTATTGACGATTCTTCAGAGTCCTACACAGAGGTTTCTTGACTCGGGCAAAATGGAGTAGGAGCACATATGTGATATGTGCGGGACCGAGGATAATGCGATATGTGATACCGTATTCTATTCTCGCGATATTTGATATCAGCCGGGTCATCGGATCAAGTGTTGATTCGATGAATCGGTACGGATAAATATTAGCCGGTTATATGCGATATAGCCGGATTGTCGGATCAAGTGTTGATTCGATAATTTAATGTATAATAATATATATATGATATATTAAATTTCATTAACTAATATTTGCTCACTAAAAGATTCTTTTTCTCACTCGGGTAATACATTGATATATATGCGATATATGTTAAATGTATTATTTTATTTTGTTACAATAAATATTGTATATGTGATATATAATATTGTAACATATTATAATTATTAATGCAACATGATTAGAGGAGTTTAAACATGATTAGGGTTTGGATTAGGGTTAAACCTTCTAGTTGATTCTAGAAGCTTTTACTTTGTCATGATAAAGATATTTGTGTTGATCTTTATCCATGACTCACACTTAACCCAACCCAAACCCTAACCCTAGTAAACTCTCTACAATGGTTAGTACAACCATGGTTGCATAAATGATTATGATAACATTCTTTCTATTCATCACAAATGATTTATCATCTTCTTCCTCCTTCATTCTTCCATGAAAAACCTTGCTTGATTTTTCAAAGGTGATGAATAAATATGAGAAAAAGATAAATAAAGAGAGCAAAAATCCTACTTCATCATCCTCATCTTCCCTTGCCATTTAGATGAAGGTGTTCACATCATTTCATGAGTGTTAGCTTGTGTTAAAGAAACTTCAAGGTAGATCATCAAAGTATCGAAGATCGGAAGCAAAGGTTGCGTCTTTCTCTTCGTGGAACCTCTCGAGAGTCCGGATCCCGATGATCGCAGCGAAGGGACCACAACACGGAGCATATGAAGTGAAGGACCGGATCTACAAAGGTTGTAATCCCTCTCACTTAGTGTTAAATTGTTTAGCATGCATGTTTTCGCCTAATCTCTAGTTTAAAGTTCCGTATTCGGGTTGTTCGGCACGGCTAAATTTTTATTCGGGCATGGTTGATGCCTCGTAGACCCTTGTGCGCGTGCCTAGCAACCCTACAGTGGTATCAGAGCCAAGCTAGAGCTTTAGGCGAAGTCTAGACGGAGTTTGAAGTCCGATCGAACCAAAAAGATAACCCGAAACATGCTCTCTGGACTTTTTCTAAAAAGTGGGATTTTTCCAAATTAAAAATGCGTAAAAAATTCAGCAGGGAATTTTAAGAATTACGGTGCAAAAATTTTTTGGTGAACAGTAAATATCGCGGCGGAACAGCGGCAGAAGCATGCCTTCTGCGGCGGTCCCGCGGCGCAATGGTGACGTCATCAACTCCTGTTTGCACAGTAACTCCTATTTTATTATGCTGGATTTTCTGGGAATTTTTAATATTTATTCAAGAGTTGAATTTTCTGGGGTTGTTTTGGGGTTTCGGTGTTTCGATCGGAATATCAGATTTTGTCTATGTGGTTTTCCGGATAAATTTTAGAAACTGTTAAAAAGTTCAAACGGATATCAATAACTCACTTTTTCCCCTGTCGGAAAATTTTTCAAAAGTTGGACTTTTTCTCGTGTTTAAGAATGTTCTAAGTCGTGCAAATAACTCGATGGACCCTCTAGAAGACAACAAACCTTAACTCGATTATGTGACCGTCTTGAACTGCCTTTTAAACCTTAGGGTTTGGGGCAGTACGGCGTGCCACATGTGAGGCGTTGGCTTGACCCTTCTACGGCTGGACCATTGGTACTGTGGCATGTAATGGATGTTTTTAAACTGATTTCAAGTGTTGAGATATATTGGGGAATTCTTGGGTGCTTGATGAATCGATCGGAAAGTTTAACTTTTTCTATTTATCTGGAATGTGATACAATAATTGGAATCCACAGGTAGTTATGAGATAACTAATTTGAATATTATAAACATAGCAGTTTAGTCTCAGATGATCGGTTGCCACGGAATTTTGATGTGATCAAAAGTCCGTCGCAATCACGTAGCGTACGCGGATACTCGCCGGGTAAACTTAATAGACAGCCTCACTCCATAGCCCCGACCAAGTGACTGTAGGAGAACCCCGTCGCCGAAAGCATCCGTTCGGGTGCTCCCGGTAACGGTGTTCCGCCTTGGTGCACTTCGTCGACGGTATCGGGGGTGCGGCCATCTACTAAAGTTTGCGACGAGCATTCGATCAGGACGTCGGGAATCTTGTTGAATTGCCCGACTTGATATTGAAAAGAGTTTTCGATAATGAGACTAAAATGCGGGGTTTATAATTGTTAGGCATGTGATGTCTAAGGAATTCATTTAGTTAGGCATGCGATGTCTAAAGAGATTGCGGATTCCAACTGTTGTAGTTTTACACTTTCTTTTCTGTGACCGTAAGCGTAGTATGTGGTGTATCGCCGGCTTCGTTGCTATACATCAACGACAATCGGGATACGCATACTTGCTTACGTTGATGATATGTGATATTATGTGTTGCTGTGATATGTTGTATTGGATCGTCGCTTTTGAATAGCCGGGGGTTTTATGTGAGATGAGAGTTTTTCTTTTTCATTCATGTAAAATTCACTTGTATGTAATATTCTTTTATTGGGGCACTTCCAGGTAGCGGAAGATGTCACCGTTGTATATTATTTACTTTTTCGCATTAGGTAGACCCAAGGCGGGGAGCACAAGTAACCGGGTTCTAGGGTCCAGTGGGAGACCATCTCGAGGAGTCGAGACCGGGTCTCCTAACCCTAGAATTGGCAGTGTTACTTGCCGCTCTCGTAGGGGTCTAGGGATGTGGGTTTGGCTATTCATCGCGACCGTGGAATCCGTGTTTTATACAGGCTCGTATTGAAAACACGGACGTCCTAGTATATCCAATATTTCATATATGTTCTTCTGCTGCAATGTTCTGTGATGAGATCATATTACTGCCTGAGACGAATGTTTATATTATATATATGAGATATATGTTATATTGCAGATTTCGTTTCAAAAGAGATGCTTGTGAAGCATAATAAAATGGGACTTCATTAATGAGATTAATGAATTAAAAGAAACCTAAAATGTTGTAGAAACTTGTTTAATAAAAACTGGTAGCTACAGTTCTTGCTTTGCATAGCGGTGTTCCTTGTAGAACATCCAGCACCTTATTCGATAAGGAAAGGACCGAGATCCCTTCACCGGGAGTGACTCCTTTAGCAATAACTGGCAGATGCTACAAACTCGGTTTGTCTTTTGATTGCTTCTATAGTTCTTGCTTTGCATAGTGATATATATGATATATCCTGCACCTTATTCGATGAGGAAAGGGCCGACGATCCCTTCACCGGGAGTGACCCCTTTAGCAAAACTAGAAAAGCCTCAAAAACATTCCATTTAAAATCACTCGATTCTACAACGATATCAAGTTCATTACGCAAAGGGTTTTATTAAAAACCTGTCGTAGCCCTCCGTCATTTCAGATAAGTAATAGTTAGTATTCGTGCTACGTTTGTTGACCTCTGTCAAGGCGTAGTGTGCGGTAGCTGATTAGTGCTTATCTGTATAAGCATATGATGTGATTGATTTAGGGTAGTCGTGCGACCTTATTGACCTCTGTCAAGGGTCGTGCGGGTGGGTTTACTTCAATCAGGAAATGACGGGTTGAACTTGACTAGCAGCCTATGGTTTGTTGACCTCTGTCAAGGTCATAGGACGCTAGGGGTAAAATATTATTGGGAATTTCAAGTGTTGAAATTTGCAATGAGATTGCATACCTTCTATGAAATAGTTGGATCCCGATACCCGCTGCGAGTAAGAGTTACTCCCGGGAGAGTTTTATACATTACAATTAGCCGATCAAGTAGGTGTCTAGAAAGGTGTTAACGGGGTTATGCCTCTGGGAAAACGAGGTTTACATTAATTAGGTTCGTACGAAAGCACGGGGGACCTCCCTCAAAGTACCGACACTGGCCTGGCTGAAAGATTGGCGAACTTGTAGAGTGTAATTAATCCTGGCTAGTCTTTCCTTTTAGGGTTTGAAGGAAGATTTGACTAAAACAGTAGGAGACATCCTGATTAGATATATTAGATAACCAATCTAATCTTGCAAGAGCATACGCTGAGTGTTTTCTTCTCTCTCTCTCCAGAAAGAGACTATATCACGCCTTAATCAAGATAATAAAACGGATATATTGACCGAACCCGCTTGTTATACTGAGCTGGGGAACGTTGGTCCCGCTCCAACTTATAATTGTTATAAGACAGAGCAGGAAATTGGGGAATACCAGATTTCCCGTGCCGCCCAAACGAAGAAAGTGCATGCTGATGCATCATCTTCGGGTGTGTTCATTACAGAGAACTGTTTCTCAGTATCCTTTACGTCCTGGGTATGTGATACCGGATCAGGATCCCGCATATGTAATCTGTTACATGGGCTACAGAAAGGTAGAGAACTGAGAACGGGTGATAAGTTTCATGAGACAGAAAACGGTGCAAGTGTTGCAGCCAAGTCTGTTGGTCACTATCACCCTGTATTACCAGAATACATTGATTCTGAACAAATGTTATTAGATACCGAACCTGATATACAAAATCATATCAGTCTCTTTATTAGTAAAGAAAGGATATAATTTTGTGTTGTTGGATAATGTTTTGAACATTTCCTATATCAAGAGTTGATCGGTTCAGGCACGTTATCTAAAAGCATTGACGTTCTAAATCAAATTACAGTTCTTAGTATACGGAACACACACAAGAGGAAGAGTTCAGAAATGAACGAATCCTTCTTGAGGCATTGTAGACTAGGTCATATCAATGCGACCTGACTGGCTGAAGTTACATATAGATGCATATTTAAATTAGTTTGAATTTACATCTTGTGAAACTTGCCGGTCATGTCACAAAGATAAGATGACCACAACTCTGTTTATTGGAAACAGAGAAAGAGTTAGTGAACTCTTGGGATTGATACATGATGATGTATGAAAGTCCCCTGTCTATACATGCCAAGACCGGTTCTTTGTACTTCATTACATTCTCTGATAATCTCTTAAGATTCAGACATATGTTCCTGTTGAAACACAAGTCCGAAACTTTTGAGATATTCACAGAATATAAGTTAGAAGTAGAGAACCAAAATACGGGTATAAGTATTATGTCCTTTGATGAGATCAAGGAGGAGAATACTTTAGCACGGAAATCCTGGACTATTCTAAAGGAGAATGAGATTCTCTCTCAGCATTACTCCTCCGTATACACCATAGCACGATGGTATATCGGGGCGGAGCAATAGCACCCTATGTGATATGGTGTGCTCTATGATGAGTACTACTGAGTTGCCTATTTCCTTTTGGGAGTTATGCACTTGAGAAGCTGCATACCTATTGAATAGGGTTCAAATCAAATTAGTAGCCTACCACTTCATATGTGATATGGAAAGGGAAGAGCCCATATCTTAAGCTTGTTAAGATTTGGGGTTGTCCGGCCTATGTCTAAAAGCAAAATCCGGACAAGCTCGAGGCAAGGTCTGTTATGTAGAACTGGAAAGGTTCCAGCTATACAAACTGCAGCTGATGATTTGGTAGAACCAAAGAATTCAATAGTTTCCAACGAACCTCAGCCTCTCCGCCGATCTAGTAGGGTTCCTCACCCACCTGAGAGATACTTTGGTTTCTCTATGACAGTGGGAGCGAGGATTGCATCATGAGATGATGACCCAACTAGTTTGGAGCTGGCCATCAGGAGTGGGACTCTGTGAGAATGGCTGGATGCTTATCGATCTGAGATGGAATCCTTATACACCAACAAAGTATGGACTTTGGCTGCTTTATCTGAAGGGTTAAATCCCCATCAGGAGCAAGTATATCTTGAGAAGATTACTTGGTGTACATGGAAAAGTTGAGACTTTCAAAGCTAGACTTGTTAAAGGTTTGCATCATTGACCA
Organism: Agapanthus africanus; assembly: GCA_030015575.1. NCBI lineage: Eukaryota > Viridiplantae > Streptophyta > Magnoliopsida > Asparagales > Amaryllidaceae > Agapanthus > Agapanthus africanus. The sequence continues at coordinate 177,994,865 of JASDDO010000016.1, read as the reverse complement.
GGTATGGATTATGATGAAACCTTTTCTAAGGATCTATGCTTAAGTCCATCCAGATCCTACTTGCCACGGCTATATACCATGACTACGATATCTGGTGGTTGGGTGTCATGACTGCTTTTCTAAATGATGTTTTAGAAAAGAGCGTCTATAAGTACACAGCCAGAGGGCTTCGTAGACAGTGGGAGCAGCGGAAACGTGTGCAAGATGTTTTATATGATAAAACAGGCATCGCGGAGTTGGAACATCTGTTTTGATGTGGTAGTCAAAGAGTTTGACTTCATCAAAATGGTAGATGAACCTTGTATATACGAAAAGGTAGTAGAGAGTATGGTGGTGATCCTCGTAGAGTACGTGGATGACATACTCTTGATAGGGAAGGAGTTTCCTATGCTACGCTCGGTCAATCTCTGCTTATCACAAGGATTCTCCATATAGGATCAAAGTGATACCGACTAAATCCTAGGTTTTGGATCTATGAGATAGATCTAATTGGATGTTAGGATACTCACTAGTTGTAGTGAGATGGTATCAATCGATCCTGGGGAGAATCACTGGAATGGTTCCAGGATGATAAGGACGACTGGATGTCAGTCGCAGGCATTGTCTTTACCCTCAGTGGAGGGACGGTATGTTGGAAGAGTTCCAAGCTAGATACTGTGACATACTAGATGATTAAAGGCAAGATACATCGTTACCAAGGATGCTACCAAAGAGGCAGTCTGGATATATATACGTTCATAAGATGAACTTCGTTCCTACCATTATGTGACAACGGAGTTGTGGCTTTAGCCAAGGAACTACCGTCCCATCAGAAATCCAGATATAATTCTTAGGCAGTATCACCTGATCATGGAGATGGTTGATCTCCAGGTAGATTGAGGTTAGGAGAGTAGACACAGAGGACAACAGCGCGGATCCACTCACAAAGGCCTTTTTCCCAGTAGAGACTCTTACGGGATGGTTGAGTATGAGATACTACAACCGCAGCTAATTGTTGGGTATGCGATACCATAACAGATGGCCCTAGTGCAAGTGGGAGATTGTTAGTTATATGTATGCCCTAGAGGCCATTACTGTACATACGATGTATATTGTAGTGGATGCTAGGACATATATAGGGAGGACTTTCTTGCTCAACATGATAGTATGCTATCTGGTTGTACTTTATATTAACATGTACTCTGATTGTCTCTATATTACATGTTGATAAAGCCCTTAGGATATGTACTCGACTACTGGGACTATGATGAGATCAAACTAGTGGGGCCACGGTAGTCGACGAGTACATCCTATAACTGTTCCTAGTCGAGGGTGTATCGAGACAGGGCATCGATGCACCAGAGTAGACTAGCGTATACGCATCTTGACCCATATGATGGGCGATGGATGATCCCATATCCATCGGTGTTTGACATCAAGGATGGTGTACGGGTGCTCAGTGGAGACTGGGTACACTGGACGGACTCGCCGAGAACTCCCAGATGGTATTATACCATACGTCAGATGGCAGTTCTCCGGTGACACTGGTACAGAGTAGCCTGTTGACCCGAGATCGTCATAGAGTCTTGTGTGATTCCCACTGTGCTTTGATTTCCATCATACCACGTCCAAGAGGGCGTGCAAAAAGGTGGCTTTTGGGTACAGCCCCGAATCACATGGAGGCAATGAGCGATAGGAGGGGATTCGTCTCTCCCGGTATAGGGAGTTGATGTTGTGCTGTGTTCGATTGGCTATAACCGGAAATCCCTGGCCAGGGTTGCTGAGATTTACTGGTAAGTGTTATCAGTAGTTTCTCGAACTTTATAGACCTCATATCGACACGACTTATCGAGCTACTGGGGTCTGACGTTTACCACCCCTAGGCGAGATATGCGACATATCAGACGACGAGACCGGACTGTACGGGAGTGTTACTGTTTGGATTCACAGGAGAAGTTGCAGGCTTGCTTGTTGATCTTCTGAGCACTCAATACCTGGGTAGCTGTTACGTTTAGCTGACCGCTTGCAGCTTGTGGGTGTTTGATATGATCATCACCTACTGCCGGCGTATTGACGATTCTTCAGAGTCCTACACAGAGGTTTCTTGACTCAGGCAAAACGGAGTAGGAGCACATATGTGATATGTGCGGGACCGAGGATAATGCGATATGTGATACCGTATTCTATTCTCGCGATATTTGATATCAGCCGGGTCATCGGATCAAGTGTTGATTCGATGAATCGGTACGGATAAATATTAGCCGGTTATATGCGATATAGCCGGATTGCCGGATCAAGTGTTGATTCGATAATTTAATGTATAATAATATATATGATATATTAAATTGCATTAACTAATATTTGCTCACTAAAAGATTCTTTTTCTCACTCGGGTAATACATTGATATATATGCGATATATGTTAAATGTATTATTTTATTTTGTTACAATAAATATTGTATATGTGATATATAATATTGTAACATATTATAATTATTAATGCAACATGATTAGAGGAGTTTAAACATGATTAGGGTTTGGATTAGGGTTAAACCTTCTAGTTGATTCTAGAAGCTTTTACTTTGTCATGATAAAGATATTTGTGTTGATCTTTATCCATGACTCACACTTAACCCAACCCAAACCCTAACCCTAGTAAACTCTCTACAATGGTTAGTACAACCATGGTTGCATAAATGATTATGATAACATTCTTTCTATTCATCACAAATGATTTATCATCTTCTTCCTCCTTCATTCTTCCATGAAAAACCTTGCTTGATTTTTCAAAGGTGATGAATAAATATGAGAAAAAGATAAATAAAGAGATCAAAAATCCTACTTCATCATCCTCATCTTCCCTTGCCATTTAGATGAAGGTGTTCACATCATTTCATGAGTGTTAGCTTGTGTTAAAGAAACTTCAAGGTAGATCATCAAAGTATCGAAGATCGGAAGCAAAGGTTGCGTCTTTCTCTTCGTGGAACCTCTCGAGAGTCTGGATCCCGATGATCGCAGCGAAGGGACCACAACACGGAGCATATGAAGTGAAGGACCGGATCTACAAAGGTTGTAATCCCTCTCACTTAGTGTTAAATTGTTTAGCATGCATGTTTTCGCCTAATCTCTAGTTTAAAGTTCCGTATTCGGGTTGTTCGGCACGGCTAAATTTTTATTCGGGCATGGTTGATGCCTCGTAGACCCTTGTGCGCGTGCCTAGCAACCCTACAGAACCAAAGGATTCAATAGATTCCAATGAACCTCAGCCTCTCCGCCGATCTAGTAGGGTTCCTCACCCACCTGAGAGATACTTCGGTTTCTCTATGACAGTGGGAGCAAGGATTGCGTCATGAGATGATGACCCAACTAGTTTTGAGCTGGCCATCAGGAGTGAGACTCTGTAAGAATGGCTGGATGCTTAGTTATCTGAGATGGAATCCATATACACCAACGAAGTATGGACTTTGGTTGCTATAACTGAAGGGTTAAATCCCCATCAGGAGCAAGTATATCTTGAGAAGATTACTTGGTGTAAATGGAAAAGTTGAGACTTTCAAAGCTAGACTTGTTAAAGATTTTCGTCATTCACCAGGCGTGGATAATGATAAAACCTTTTCCCGTACCTATGCTTAAGTCCATCCAGATCCTACTTGCCACGGCTACATACCATAACTACGATATCTGGCGGTTGGGTGCCATGACTGCTTTTCTAAATAATGTTTTAGAATAGTGCGTCTATAAGTACACAGCCAGAGGGCTTCGTAGACAGTGGGAGCAGCGGAAACGTGTGCAAGATGCTTTATAGGATTAAAGCAGGCATCGCGGAGTTGGAACATCTGTTTTGATGGATTTGTCAAAGAGTTTGACATCATCAAAATGGTAGGTGAACCTTGTATAAACAAAAAGGTAGTAGGGAGTATGGTGGTGATCCTCGTAGAGTACGTGGATGACATACTCTTGATAAGAAAGGAGTTTCTTATGCTACGCTCGATCAATCTCCGTTTATCGCAATGATTCTCCATATAGGATCAAAGTGATACCTCCTATATCCTGGTTTTTGGATCTATGAGATAGATCTAATTGGATGTTAGGACACTCACTAGAAGTAGTGAGATGGTATCAATCGATCCTGGGGAGAATCACTGGAAGTGTTCCAGGGTGATAAAGACGATTGAATGTCAGTCGCAGGCATTGTCTTTACCCTCAGTAAAAGGGACGGTATGTTGGATGAGTTCCAAGCTAGATACCGTGACATACTAGACGATAAAGGCAGGATACATCGCTACTTAAGATGCTACCAAAGAGGCAGTTTGGGTGTATTTTCGTTCATGTGATGAACTTAGTTCCTTCCATTGTGTGACAATGGAGTTGTGGCTTATGCCAAGGAACGTCCGTCCCATCAGTGATCCAGACATATTCTAAGGCAGTATCACCTGATCATGGAGATAGTTGATCTCCAGGGTGATTGAGGCAAGGAGAGCAGACTTAAAGGATAACGCAGCGGATCCACTCACGAAGGCCTATTCCCAGAGAGAGACTTTTATGGGATGGTTGAGTATGAGATACTGCAACCACTGCTACAGATGGCCCTAGTGCAAGTGGGAGATTGTTAGTTATATGTATGCCCAAGAGGCCATTACTGTACATAGGATGTATATTGTAGTGGATGCTGGGACATATATAGGGAGGACTTTCTTGCTCGACATGATAGTATGCTATCTGGTTACTCTTTACCTTAACGTGTACACTGATTGTCTCTCTGTTACATGTTGGTAAAGCCCTTAGGATGTGTACTTGACTACCTGGACTATGATGCGGATCATACTAGTGGGGACATGGTAGTCCATAAGTACAACCTTCAAAGTCCCTAGTCGTGGGTGTATCGAGACAGGGCATCGATATACCAGAGTAGACTAGCGTATACCTTCTCGACCCATACAGATGGGTGATGGATGATCCCATATCCATTGGTGTTTAACATCGGAGATGATATATGGGTGCTCAGTGGAGACTGGGTACACTGGACGGACTCGCCGAGAACTCCCAGATGGTATTATACCTCACGTCAGATGGCAGTTCCCGGGTGACACTGGTACAGAGTAGTCTGTCGACCCGAGATCGTCATAGAGTCTTGTGTGGTTCCCACTGTGCTTTGATTTCCATCTTACCACGTCCAAGATGGCGTGCAAAATGGTGGTTTTTGGGTACAGTCCCGAGTCACATGGAGGCAATGAGCGATAGGAGGGGATTCGTCTCTCCCGGTATAGGGAGTTGATGTTGCACTGTCTTCGATTGGCTATAACAGGAAGTCCCTGGCCAGGGCTGATCAGAGAATTGCTGGTAAGTGTTACCAGTAGTTTCTCGACCCGTTATGAGCCTCATATCGACACGACTTATCGAGCTATTGGGGTCTGACGTTTACCACCCCTAGGCAAGATATGCGACATATCAGACGATCAGACCGGACTGTACGGTAGTGTTACTGGTTGGATTCACTGGAGTGTGAGCGGGCTTGCTCATCGATCTTCTGATCGCTCAATACCCGGGTGGTCGTTACGTTTAGCAGACCTCTTGCGGCTTGTGGGTGTTTGATATGATCATCACTTGCTGCCGGCGTATTGACGAGTCTTTAGAGTCCTACACAGAGGTTTCCTGGCTCAAGCGAAACGAAATAGGAGCGCATACAAGATATGTGCGGGATCGAGAATGATACCAGTATGTGATACTGTATTCGATTCTCGCGATTTGTGACATTGATCGGTTATATGCGATATAGCCGGGTTATCGGATCAAGTGTTGATTCCATAAGTTGTTACTGTAGATATTAGTCGGTTAAATGCGATATGACCGGATCATTAAATCAAGTGTTGATTTAATGATTTAATGCATAATTATATATATATGATATATTACTTTGCATTAGCTAGTATCGGTTCACTTTAAATGGATTTTCTCACTCGGATGTGCACATTGTATATGTGATATATTTTGTGCACTTGATTGTATCATGTTTGATGATATATGTTTGCTAGGGTTTGTGTAAAGAATTAAACCTTGGTTAAATAAATGGTTAGGGTTTTTATTTTGTTATTCATTCATTTATCTTTTTAATGGATTAAAAAGAAATGGGATAAGAAAACAAAATGGTTGCTTTCATTCTTGAAGCTTCATGAAGCTTTGACCAAAGTGACCACTTTGTCTTCATCCTTAACCCTAATCATTCATCTAACCTTGGTCAATTCTCTACACTTAACCCTAGTTCACATTATGATAAGTATGCTTTTTCTTTTTATTTTAAAAACAACTTATCATAATATGCTTCTTCTTCTTCATCTTCTTTCATGAAGAAAGCTTCTCTTCATCAATGGTGAATTGAGCAAATGAGTGAGAAATCCAAATCTAAAGAGAACCCACTTCCTATTTCTTCATCCTCTACCTCTTGCCAAGTAGTAGAGTGTGTTTTCTTCACAAGTTTCAAGACTTGGTGAAGTTGGAGCTTGATCTAGCGATGCCTCGACGTAGATCATCTTCGGCATCGTCGTCGATGACCTAGCCCGTCCATTCTCCGATGAAGCCGACGCTTGAGCCCGGGATTCATTTTGGACAGCGGAGAGACATCATTGCGGAGCTATGGAGGTGGAGCACCGGATCTACAAAGGTTGTATTTCCGTATTCTAGTAGTTAAGTGTTAACTAGTTTCTTTTGTCGCCTGGAAATCTAGTAATCGATCCGTATTAGGGTTTCTCGGCACCCATAATTTTTGAAATTGGCATGGTTGATGCCTTGTGAGACCTCTAGTGTGTACCTAGGAACCCTACAGTGGTATCAGAGCCTAGCTAGAGCCTTAGGCGAAGTCTAGACGGAGTTTGAAAGCCGGACGAACCGAAACCCAACCCCAAAATAGCTCTCTGGACTTTTTCCAAATTCTGGGTTTTTTCCAGATTAAAAATTGCCAAAAAATTCAGCAGGGAATTTCATGAGTTACTGTGAAGCACGTGCAGCTAACTTGACTTCAGAGGCGCGGAACCGCGGCCCCCACCATGGGATTCGTGGCGGTTCCGTGGCCACTTTGTTGAGTTAGTGCACGTGGATTGCACAGTAATTCTTGTTTTTAAGTACTGAGTCTTCTGGAAATTTTTAATATTTACTCTACAGAAGAGTATTCTGGGGTACTATAGGGAATCGAAGTTTCGATCGGATTATCAAATTTCGTCTTTGTGTATTTCCGGATAAATTTTAGAATATGTTAAAAAGTTCGACCGGAGACTTAGAGCGATGGGTTATATGTTCGCTTGGTGGGTTGATGTCTTGCTTTATTCTTTATTCTTTGTGTTGATCTTCGCCGTTGGGCGTCGTATACATATATTTTGACTTGCGTGGTTGTGATTCCTCCGATTGGAGAAGAGCTAGCTCCCGCTTGGGAATGCCTTTTATATTATCATGTATACGTGCTTTTGGATCAAAATATACAAAGGAGGTGCTGCCCAAATTTTTAAAAGACGAAACATGTTTTTTTCAACTAGTATAATCCATTTGCATTTTCATGTTCCATTATCTATGCATTTAAGAAAACATTTGATTTCATCATACCTTTATTTCAAAACTTCACCTCTTTTATTTTCTTTAAAAGGTTTAGATTTCTGGGCTTTGGCTTACTTAATTTACGTTACGCCTTTAGACGTGGCATGATTTAAGTGCCGGTCACGAACTAAATTTCGGGTCATGACAAAGTTGGTATCAGAACGTTAGGTTTAACCTTGGTTCGAGTCTAGGTTTGACTATGTGGAGTCTGGGGCGTAATCTATTTCGGAACCTAGGCTTGACCTTATGGAACTTAGACTTGAACATGGGGGTATTAGACCCAAAATTTCGTTACATAGGTTGACCCTGATTGATGGAGTAGGTAGCTTGAGTAGAGTGACGTACCGTACGTATATTCCGCGGCATACTTACGATACGATACTCCGCTTAAGTGACCTTAGGGTGTACATATCTTGAGACTTGTGATTCTCTTCGTTCCCTTGATCATACATCCATTTAAGATCCTTGATTCTATTCATTTTCATGATCATACTCTCACGGATTCCGTTCCACCTTATGATCATGTATCCATTCTAGATATGTTGATTCCTTTCATTCCTTTGATCTGTTTCCATCGATACATACTTGAGGTTCCTGTTGTTGGGGTAAAAATTTACACCCCGGTTGACCAAGTCAAAATCAAAGTCAACCCCAAGCCAAGTGGGCCCAAGCCCAGATCCAGTGGGCCCATGCCCGGGTCGAGCCAGAACAGGAAGCGGCCGGCCTCCCCCCATGCCCAGATAAAAATTTTGTAAAAAATAATTTTGTTGCATTTCTTTTATTGTTATTTTATGGATAAATATAAGAAAAATAGGCATAAAGCCAAATTTTTGTAAAGCCCATGGCTTAGTGCAAAAAGAAATGGCACATGAGCCATGAGATAGCCAAAATGCCATTTTGTGAAGCCCAAGGGGCTATGTGTAAAGTGTATAGCCTATAAAGGCAAGGATAATGAAATATCCCAACAACTTTTTCTCTCTCCAAAAAAAGTTTCAGATCTGAGATCTTTCTTCCTTCTTTAAGGTTCCAAAACCTTCTTCTTTCTTTTGAATTAAATCAAGAGTTTTACTCTTCCTTTTGAAAAACTAAATAGTTTTCCACCACAAAACCCATTAAGGGGAACTCAGATCTGCCATCAGATCTCAAAAAGAAAATATTTTTAAATCTCACATCTCTTTATCTCTAAGATCCGGCCAGCAAAGGAAGAAGAAGGACCCATTTCCTTAACCCAAAGCATATTAGGAGTTTAACTCCACCCTATTTTCTCTTTAGAGAATTTCCGGGGCTAAAAACCCCCATTTTCCTCACTGGTGCGCTTGCGCTCCAGCGCACTGCGCTCGAGCGCAACGTGCCGACACGTGGCGCGCTTGCGCTCCAGCGCTCTGCGCTCGAGCGCAAAGCGCCCGTGTGCCGACACGTGGCGTGCTTGCGCTCTGCGCTCGAGCGCAAAGCGCCCGCGTGCCGACACGTGGCGCGTTGCGCTCCAGCGCTCTGCGCTCGAGCGCAAAGCGCCCACGTGCCGACACGTGGCGTGCTTGCGCTCAAGCGCCTAGGCGCTGGCCCCACGCATCCTTTGGATGTCTTTTTCCCCTTTATTTATATATACATGTATATATATACATATGTATACAAATGTACACATACACATACTCCACGACACTGTCCCTGTTAGAAAAAATTTCTAACGGGGCGCTGCCCCGCACCCCGCAAGGGGGCTGCTAGCCCCCTTGACCCCCAGCCCGCTATCCGGATAGAGGGACCCCCGTAAAAACTCTGCGTGGCTCCCGATATATCCAAAACCCCCCTTTTAAAACAAAACACACGCACACCGCACATTGAGTTCGCATGACCAGTTTAACCCGTTAATCGGAGGTTCCCTCGCCCCAAAGGTGAGGGGTAATTAACGGCAGCTTAGTCCGCGGTTGCCGGAGATTCGGATCCCCACAATCATTAAACCCCGGCCTACCCTAGGCAGGGGGAATCTGTAGTACGCCTGACAAGCGTGCGCGTATTCCCATCTCAATGGGGTGACGAAAAACACCCTATACCTGTCACCATAGTTTGAGCACAGATTGAGCTACTGCTAGTGATGCGGTCCGGGCGAGCTCGTCATGGACGAGGACTGACCATCGTGTTTTCTGGTGACATGGGAACGTATCGATTTAGTGTTTGTGTTGTGACCTCTTGTTTGAGGCGAGTGTTCGGTTTTGCACCGGATGATCGGGCCACTGATAGAGGCTGCCTGTTGTGAGAGGATTGTTGATGTACAGCCTACCTCAGAGTTTGTGATGTCGTCTACCTTGCAGACAGATGACCCAGCTGTTGCTGAGATTGATGGGATGTCACTTCCAGAGCATACGAGCTAAGATCGCTAGAGCTTTCAGGCAGAGATGCAACAATAGATAGCTTGTCTATCTTGAGTTGAATTGAGAGACGAAGGTGATTCGTCTGATTTGATGCGCCGACGCAGGCCCAGTCGAGTTGAAGATTTCCAGTGTGGAGAATCCTACTCAGATCTAGAGTAGATCGATCCAGAGATGACGTTGTTCGTTGGATGCTCCGATAGGAGATCAGTAAGTTGACCAGCTTCGGATAGAGGACCTCACCGAGATCCGTTGTGAGTTGATCGAGAATGGATGAATATCGGGTATTCCTCCGATGGTTGGGACTAGTTCCCGAGGATGTGTTCGGCTAGATGTCTTCTACAGAGTGATGAAGATACCGAGTTCGTAGTTTTGAGTCCGTATGAGAGACTCCGGATTGACTATAGCCGAGGACAATTGCAGTATGCAGATAGAAAGACATGACGTCAAAGTGGACGATAATAAAGACGAGTGGAACAAGAGGTTCATGGGAGATGTTGACGAGCTGTTGTTACTCCCCGTTGAGATTAGAGATCTGATATGTATACAGAGGCGTTGGGATATAGCCAGTTCCCGAGAAAATGTTGTGCTGAGAACACAGATGTCCAGAAAATGAGAAAAGATTATGCAAGAGTACCAGCCTCCGTACAGTTCGGCATAGGTGAGATCAGAAGAGACCTTGAGCAGGTGCCTTCCAGGACACTGCTGCGATAAGAGTTGCACCGAGGATCAGTTGTGTCACGTGTATTCAGAGGGCCAGAGACCGACGCCAGTGACGTGCTGCTTTACTAGTGGTCATGCTAATTGGCCGAGAGATGACCAGAGGAGTGCCAGAGCGGAATCGTTTCCGTTAGCACACCTGACCGGGCCGACGAGCCGATGGATTGCGAGATCGGTAATCCACAAAGAAAATGAGGACCCAGAGACAGAGGACGCCAGACCGTGAGCAGGAGGCAAGCAGATGTTCTTGCTCCGCCAGTTTTGGGCGCACCGACATATTTTTCGACATTGTAGGAGGTGTACCTCAATGTCATTTGTTGCAATTTGTGTTTTGTGATCCGAGTATCACACTTTTATCACTTGGATTGAGTTTCGATGATTGGGTTTCGTGATTTATGGGTTCGTGCACCATGGCTGCTGCACCTATTGGATATTTCTTTTGTGCACAGTTATTGCACTTGATATATATTTATACACCGCTACATCGGTTTGCGATTTGTGCATATCTATTGCACTTGATGTCGATTTTGTGCCTTGGCTGCACGTGCTTATGATTTCATGGATTTCATTTGATTGATTTGATTGTGTGCATGTGGTTCGCACTCGATTTGATTTTTGCACTCAGTATAGCTCACATATGCTTGCAGTGCATTGATACGTGTTTTGTGCATGCAGTTGCACACGTTTATGATTTTATACACCTTGGTACACTCGGTGTTGCTTTTTATAGGCATTTGAGTTATTGATTAGTTTCTGTGCACTTGTTGCACCCGATTTGTATTTTGTTCATTTGTTGCACTAGATTTATACTCCGTGCATTTGCTGCACCAGATTTTTATTTCGTGCATTTGTTGCACTAGATTTATATTTTGTGCATTGGTTGCACCAGATTGGTATTTCGTGCATTGGTTGCACTAGATCTATACCCCGTACATTGGTTGCACCGATTTATGTCTTGAGCATTTGTTTCACCAGATTTATGTTTTTGTGCACGTTTGCGCTTGACGTTCGTTTTCGTGCATGCTACTGCACTAGATGCTTTATACGGACCTGACGCGCTTGGGTTGGATTTTTGCGGATATTAGGCGCTTGGTATTGGATTTTGTGCGCATCGGATGCACTTGATTTAGATTTTATTCGTGCATGTTGGATGCACTTGATTTCGATTTCATTCGTGCATGACGGATGCACTTGATTTGGATTTTCGCGCATGTTGGGCGCATGATATGAGATGTGATTTTGTGCACACCGGATGCACTCGATTGGGATTTTCATTCGTGCATGTTAGTTGCACTGGGTTGAGATTTTTGTGCACCATAGATGCATTTGATATTGCTGTCGTGCACATCCGTTGCACTGGACAGATACTTTCGTGCACAACCGTTGCACTTAGTTTGGTTTTGTGCACATTCGTAGCACGTGTATTTGGCTTTGATTTCCATGCGCACCAGACACACGTGATTGTTGGATAAATCTTTTGAGGCTGATTTTGCTCTTGAGCACTTTGTTTTCATGATAGGTACTATATTATGTAGTAGCCGAACATGACTGATCTGAGGACGGTACCTGAGTACTTTACATGCATTAAAAGTTTAACAAGAGGTTTTTCAAAAAAGGAGCTATAGTCTAGCTATTTCCTACGTGTCCGCGAGCGACACGAACGTTTATAAAGGGAAAACCTTTTGGGATATTTCAAAACGGCGGAACATATATTTGAGCAAAACACACATGAACGTATATTTATTACTTTACAAATGAGCGTCTGTCACTTGTGCCGTGAGTTACGCATCACACGGCGATTCAGAAAAGATTTTGCATGTGTTTTATTCAATTTTAGGAGATTTTTCTAAGGATGCGTACTATATACATATGATAGTATTCAACAAGTGTGTATTGGATTTCAGTAATGAATTTCGAGATCTGTATCTCCATTGTAACTCCGATGATTGCGTTACGCTTGACGGAGTTCGATTTTGAGTTTCATACTCGTTTTCAGGCGCACACGATGCGCTGTGGTATTTCTGTATCTTCCGTGATTTCGGAGCCCCGTTGATTTGAGCTGATTATTGAAATGTTTTAGCATTTGGGGGTTTAAATTTAAATTCGGGGACCGAATTTATTTAAGGGGGAAGATTGTAACATTTCAGAAAATATAAAATATTATATTTGGAATTTAATATTAAAATAATATATTTCGTGAAAACTACCCGATTTGCGAATTTGGGGTTTTCGTAAAATGGTATAAATATATACCAATATTTGTGAAATAATTAGAGATTAAAATAATTTATTCATTTAAAAATATATTTATTGGATTTGGCATTTTTATAATTAATTATATGCAGTTTAAATAAAAATTGATTAGTGCACTACTAATCGCGATTAGGCCAAATCCGTGTTTCTACATTTTTCCATTGTTAGTGCACCATGACATGTTGCATTTTGTTGCATGTTGTTTCATTTTATTTGTGCTATGTGTTTGGTTTTAATTGAGTGAGAGAAAAAGAAAAGAAAAAGAAAAGATAAGAGAGTATAATTGAGGAGAGAGATAGGGGGACCCATGTGGTATGGCATGCCACATAAGAGAGTGAGGGTGAGAGAGAGAGAGAAACTTTGACCTCCTTATTTTCCCTTCATCATCTTCATCTCCTTCTTCATCTCTTCATCCACCTCCTCTACCCTCATGTTTCATTTCCAGCCCTTCACCAAAACCCTATACTCCCTTCATTAAAAAGATGCACAACTTCATCCTCGACACTTTGGACCTTTCAAAATTGGATTTTGAAGAATTTGAGCAACTCAAGAAAATTCTTGAGTTGCCAAAAGAGGTAATTCCTACACTTCTAGTTTAGATTTTTAGTTTCCTAGCACCCTATCGTAGTTTAGAGTTAAATCGATATAGATTAGCGATGCTTGGAAATTTCAAGAGAGGGTTTGGATGATTGTGTGGACTTGTGATGGTTAGTGGCTGTTTATAAGACCCTAGTGATGATTTTATGGCCTAGGACACGGAATAGAAACCAAAATACGAACTTAGAAACTTCCCATGTCGGTTTTGTGACATTTTTGGAGGTCTACAGGGAATCTGGAGCAACCCGGGACCTTTATAAAAAAATCAAAAATATACATTACCCTAGTTAGACCAATAGGAGACCACCACGAGAAGACGAGGCCCAAATTCCAAGATGGGGATGGCCTGGCCGGTTACTGTAGCCATTAGGTCGATTATTGTAGCAGATTTGGTGTTGGGGTTTTGGCTATAGCTCACATACCTTATAACATAGCTATTGTATTTTTCGTTTTGTCCCAGATTACATAAGCCAAAATCTAAGAGCATATTGGGATGGTTTTAGGTTATGTTTTCCGTATTTTGGAATTCTTGATTTTGATATTAGTTATGAGATTTGGTCGTTTGATATTTGTACGTCAATGACGAGGGTTGTTTGGTTATTTTTGCATGCGTAGGCTATAGGTTCTAACCTATGAGCGCACCGTGTGCCGTATCGGTTTTCCGGATTTGGTTTTCATAACGTGGCGATATGTGTTGATTTTTAGGTACCTTCGCGTGGATTCCGAGACGGCGAAGCACATCGACTATGGCTGAACAAGGAGTTCCGCAGGTGAGTAGATTTATATCTACAGGGGAAGTCGGGTGGATGGCGTATAGCACCCCCGCAATTATAATGGAAACCGATATATATAGAATATGGTTAAGGAAGCCATGTTAGGAACTTATGGATATGGTTAAAGAATTAGCAGGAGACAAGATATACCACGACTTAAGGTTATAATTTATGGTTTAGTGTGACATGATATGATAGAAAGGATGTCTCGAATTGATATATAAGGATGTGAAACGTGAATGTGAATCATGATATATATATATATATATATATATATATATATATATATATATAATGTAAGAGAATAAGTATGGGATTTAGAGTAGCATGATTGAGATCGATAATTACGACATGAGATTAATAAGATAGAATGTATATGTAAAATGACTTGATGTGAGATATTGATGTGATGAAAAGAGTATACGATGAGATACGAAATGAGATGTATAAAGATATGACATGAGATCAATGAATATGATAAGATTGAGATGGATGTGTTATGAGATCGGTAAAACAATATATATAATTATGATAATAATGAGTGATATGCCGTACGTGTTAGTTATATGTTGCCCTAGAGGCCATTTCTATACATGAAATGTATATTGTAGTGGATGCTTGGACATATATAGGGAGGACTTTCTTGCTCGACATGATAGTATGCTATCTGGTTACTCTTTACCTTAACGTGTACACTGATTGTCTCTCTGTTACATGTTGGTAAAGCCCTTAAGATGTGTACTTGACTGCCTGGACTATAATGCGGATCATACTAGTGGGGACATGGTAGTCCATAAGTACATCCTTCAAGGTCCCTAGTCGTGGGTGTATCGAGACGGGGCATCGATATACCAGAGTAGACTAGCGTATACCTTCTCGACCCATGTAGATGGGTGATGGATGATCCCATATCCATTGGTGTTTGACATCAGAGATGATATACGGGTGCTCAGTAGAGACTGGGTACACTGGACGGACTCGTCGAGAACTCCCAGATGGTATTATACCTTACGTCAGATGGCAGTTCTCTGGTGACACTAGTACAGATTAGTCTGTAGACCCGATATCGTCATAGAGTCTTGTGTGATTCCCACTGTGCTTTGATTTCCACCTTACCACGTCCAAGAGGGCGTGCAAAACGGTGGTTTTTGGGTACAGTCCTGAGTCACATGGAGGCAATGAGCGATAGGAGGGGTTTCGTCTCTCCCGGTATTGGGGGTTGATGTTGCGCTATGCTCGATTGGCCATAACAGGGAAGTCCCTGGCCAGGGCTGGTTTAGAGATTTACTGGTAAGTGTTACCAGTAGTTTCTCGACCCATTATGAGCCTCATATCGGCATGACTTATCAGTTATTGGGGTCTGACGTTTACCACCCCTAGACTTGATATGCGACATATCAGACGAGGAGATCGGACTGTACGGTAGTGTCACTGTCAGGCTTTTTGCAGGAGTTGGAGCGGGCTTGCTTGCTGATCTTCTGATCGCTCAATACCCGGGTAGCCGTTACGTCCAGCTAGTACCGCTGACGGCTTGTGGGTGCTTGATATGATCATCACCTACTGCCGGCGTATTGACGAGTCTTTAGAGTCCTACATAGAGGTTTTACTGGCTCTGGCAAATCGAAAAAGGTGCGCATATGTGATATGTGCGGGACCGAGAATAATGCGTGTATGTGATACCGTATTCTATTCTCGCGACTATTGTATCGGCCGGTTATATGAGATATAGCCGGGTTATCGAATCAAGTGTTGATTCGATAAGTTGGTACATTTTGTGTTAGTCGGTTATATGAGATATAACCGGATTATTAAGTGAAGTGTTGATTTAATAATTTAGTGTATAATTGTATATGTGATATACTGATTTACATTAACTAACATTGGTTCACTTAAGCATTTGTTTTTCTCACTTATGCGCAACTTAATATATATGTGATATATATTAATTTGTGTTCATTTTGTATCATGGTTGTTGATACACACCACATGGGTGTATGAGATATACACCATTATAATTATATTGGTTAGGTTTTTATATTTAAAGTAATTCTAAAAACAAATGAGCTCACATGCATGAAGCTTCATGAAGCTTATGGTTGCATTGACTTAGTCCACTAGTTTTGTTTTACTTAAGATATTAATTAACCTAACCACTATAATTAGCCATGGTTATATCTCTACATAAGTTAGTATATGATACCCACTCACCCATGGTTAGCTAACACTCTCTCTTGATTAGTTTTCATTCTCATTTTGAGCTCATCTTCTTCCTCCTTCAAATTCTTTCCAGGGTTTGATAAAGAGAGAGAATCATAGTGAGAAAAGAAATTCTAAAGTGTACCCATTTCCTATTTCATCATCCTCTACTAGACTAGCACTTTAGTTTAGGGTGTTTGCTTCACTAATTCTCTAGTTAGTGAAGTAGAAGCTTGAGTTCGTATTCCCTCGACGTAGATCATCTTCGTCCTCAAAGACTTCATGCAATACCGTTGCAATCTTCTCATGGAGCCGTCCGAGAGTCCGGGAGTTTGATGATCGCAGCGAAGGGACTACAACAAGGAGCTTTAGAAGTGAAGGACCGATCTACAAAGGTTGTATTTCGTATTCACTTAGTGATAATTGTTATTTACTAGCATGTGTTACCCTAATTATCTAGCAAAGATGTTGTTAAGAGTTATTTGGCACGGCTAAAATTTTAATCGGGCATGGTTGATGCCTTGTAGAACCTTCTTAGAGTGCCTAGTAACCCTACAGTACGAGACTTAGATCCGTACCTTCGTTGTTGTATAGGTTGATAGAATCCCTAATTGTTTAATGCCGCCGTACGATGGATTACCGTACGTGATGAGTTTCACCTGATGATTGATCCATACCCTTGATTAGAGGATGTCGTACGTGTTAGTGTTTATGCCCTAGAAGACAATTACTGTATCATACTAGTTTATATATTACTTAATGGAAGCTTGGGATATTCACATGTATATAACAGTCTTGCTAAACATGGTAGTATGCTACTTGGTTTTTCTATCTTAATATGTGAGTGTACGTATTGATAGAGCTCTTAGGATCTTGCTTGTCTACCAGCGTTGTGATGGCAGTCACACTAGTGGGGGCTGGGTAGTCTACAAGCACATCCTTATTCAGGTCCCTGGTCGTTGGATTATCGAGACAGAGCATCGATACTCCGGAGTAGACTGGTGTGTACGCTTCTCATCCCAGTTGGGGAGATGGTCTGTCCCACAGCCGTCAGTACGTCGTACTGGAGATAGTATACAGGTGCTCGTTAGGTTACGGGTACACCGGACAGGACTCACAGGGAACTGTTGGTTGGTTTTATACCAGTCGTCAGTGAACAGTTCCCAGGTGACATGAGTACAGCGTAGTCCGCAGACTTGACACTGCAACTTCGCCTCGAGTGTGTCCCGCTGTTCTTAGATTGCTACCCTACCACGGCTCAAAGGAGTCGTGCAAACAGGTAGCAGTTGGGTGCAGTCCCGAGCACTTGGAGGCAGTGGCGGTTAGACAGGATTCGTCCCTCCCGGTATTGGGAGTAGATATCGTGCTGTGTCAGAGAGCCATTACGCAAAGTCCCTGGCCAGGGCAAGCGAGATTTGCTGGTAGGTTCCAGTAGTTTCTCAGGGTGTAATGGGCTTCCCTCCGACACGACTTATACCGCTATTAGGGGACTGACGCTTGACGCCCCCCTAGGCCCGATATGCGATAGTCTTGGACGAACAGACCGGACTGTATGGAGATTGTCACATCAGACTCAGTAGGAGTTCGGATGGGTTTCCTCATCGGCCTTCTTATCGACAACTACCTGGGGACCGTTACGTACAGCTAGTGCCGCTTGCGGTCTGTGGTTAAACCCACTGCCAGCGTAGTAGTTGAGTCTCTAGAGTCCCACACAGAGAGTTTCCTATTCCAGGCGAAACGATATAGAGGTCGTATGGTTTTACGACAAGGGTTCGGACGCATACGTGCGTTTACGCGCGTACGACTTTCGGACAGTTTTTACCAGTCGGCTTTGGTTTAAGCCAGTTACTGGTATCCGGTTATTGGATTTTTACTGTCTAAAGTTTTTCCGTATTTTTGCGGATTGGAGGGGCGTTCTCGTAGTTGTACGAGAAGCTTCTAGAAGTGGTGACTAAGGAGGTTTAGGTGTCATTTGCATTAAATGAGTTTAGTGAGTCATGGGGGTGATTCATGCATATCATTAATGCATGATAAATGCTTAATGAGTCATAACAATGAATCACCATTAGATATTTGTGAAGCATGCTTATTCATCACTTATTTTCTTTTGTTGATAAAAGAGAATGCTTCATTTATATTATGATAACTTACTATTCTCATTTCATAATAATTCACACATTCTCTCTCCTCAAGCTCTCTCTCTTTAAAAGACTAATCCTCACCCCTCATGTGTTGAGATCTAGGATTAGTTAGACTAAACAATCCATAACCATCACTCTATCTCAATCTATCTTCTTTGATTAGCAATCCAAGAAGGTTAGTTGCCTCAAGTTTAGAGGCTAAGCTTGGAGTTTTGCTCTCGGGTGGATCGTCTACTACTTCGAGAAGGCCGAGGAGAACAAGGAGATCGTAAAGACGAAGGTGTTGGTTCATTAGGTATAATCCCTAAACACAGTAGTTTAGAAACACTTTGTGTTTGGTTATTTATAGTTTAGCTTCGATTCAAGCGGTTAGTCGATGTTCGTTCACTAAACAAGTTCGTTTTTGAAAATTCCGCCTCCCCACAAGTATTGGGGTGTACTACATCAACTTACAGTACGATGTATTGTACCGTACGTGATGTTGTGAGGCTGGATGCCGATTGACAGATTCACTGACTCGGATAGGTTATCGATATTTAATCCCTGTCTACACCGCTTAGTTTAGCCTTTCCGTAGATGTTGGATTAGATACGTGTACCTATTAGCATTGCGCTTACGATTTACTTGCTGCTACGTTCATGATATTCTCATTTCATTATATATATACTTGTGCTAGTACACCTACACCATTATCGATGATGCGTATGTTACACTTACACAGATTTGCCGGCTCACACACTTTCTTTATCGATAATTGCTATGTTACTTACACAGTAGAGTTGCTACATCATGCTATGATATATTGCTATGCTCACAACACTATGCTATGTTGCATGATATATTGCTATGCTCACATCATTATGCTATGTTGTATGATATATTGCTATGCTCACATCATTATGGTATGTTGCATGATATACTTGCTATGCTTACATCACTATACTATGTCCCATGATATACTTGATATGCTCGCATTTCTGTTCTATGTTTGCATACATCATGCTTTATGATTATACGCATTGAGATGTTGTTTTCATGAGATTATGGATTTGAGAACCGTGGTTATATTTCAGGAGAAAGTATGTATTTTTTTAAAAACCCGGTTTCTCTTGATATGATATTTCGAGACGTCCACCATGAGTTTTCTCGGTTCTGAGACTTGTGTTAGAAACCCGATTCGAGGAGCGGTAGGCACTGTCTACGGGTACATGGTGGACCCGGTATGGTACCCCTGGGCAAGAAATGATTTTCGTGGTGTAGACGATGAGCCTGGCAGAGGGAGCACTAACAACCGGTGATAGTATTTGGACTCGTCGGTTATCCGGAGGATACCGACCGAAGTCATGAGATGGATGAGGGCCGATCAGAGTATGCGGCGCCTGAGATGAGATAGATATGAGGGCCAATCTGAGGATGCGGCGCCTGAGGTATGAGGATTTACGTGTCAATGCTGGACACGGGTTTTCATGATGTTTCGAGTGTCGGTGTTGGACACTTAGGTTCCATTATTTTGATGTGTCGTTGATAGACACACATAGTTGATATCCTCATACATACAGATATACGTTTTCATGATATGGTTTGTGTCATTGATGGATACGTGGATGATATCCACATGCATACAGGCATTGATTATTGTTGGCATTTATGCAGACACGGTCACCCTAGATATCATAGTATAACCTTTATGATATAGTTGACCTAGGAAATCGTTGTTTTATTTGATTTCTACCTGCTAATGTTTTCTACTCACGAGTTGGCAACTCACCCCCGTTGTGCCACAGTTCTTGTAGGTTTGACCGCATGGATCTGTAGCGGTATCGGTGGCACAGCTTGCTTTCGGGTGATTTGCTTTGGTAGGTGGTACATATTGGATCGTGACACTCTTGTATTTATTATTCCTGTTGTATCTAGTCAACTCCATCAATCAGAAAACAGTATTTGCATAAGTAGTAAGACTTAGAAGAGACTTGTAGTTGCGAGGCTTAGAGCGATGGGTTATATGTTCGCTTGGTGGGTTGATGCCTTGCTTTATTCTTTATTCTTTGTGTTGTTCTTCACCGTTGGGCGTCGTATACATATATTTTGACTTGCGTGGTTGTGATTCCGCCGATTGGCAAAGAGCTAGCCCCCGCTTGGGGATGTCTTTTATATTATTTTGTATATGTGGTTTTGGATCAAAATATACAAAGGAGGTGCTGCCCAAATTTTTAAAAGACGAAACATGTTTTTTTCAACTAGTATAATCCATTTGTATTTTTATGTTCCATTATCTATACATTTAAGAAAACATTTGATTTCTTCATACCTTTATTTCAAAACTTCACCTCTTTTATTTTCTTTAAAAGGTTTAGATTTCTGGGCTTCGGCTTACTTAATTTTGTTGGATATAGTGCCCTCAGAGTCAATTATTGGATCACATGCACGTGATTGCAATGATTGAGGGAGGACCTATGCCGGTAGGACAGTCTTACTCAAGATGATAGTATGCTATCTAGTTTATCTATATCATCGTGTACTGCTTTAGGTGACATTACAGATCACTATTGCACGTTGGTAGAGCCCTTAGGATTCTTGATTGACGGCCAGCAGTATGATGGCGATCATATACGTGGGAGCTGGGGTCTATAATCACATCCTTAAAGTAGTCCCTAGTCATGGGAGTTTCGAGACAGGGCATCGATACTCCGGAGTAGACTAGTGTATACAGTCGAGACCCCGACGAGGGGCAGTGGCTGGTCTCACAAGCCATTGGTGTCAGTTGGTTCACCTAAGATGTATACAGGTGCTCATTGGGTTATGAGTACACCGGACAGGACTCGCCGGGAACATGCTAGTTGGTATTATACCTGACGTCAGATAGCAGTTCCCTGGTGACATGTGTACAGGTTAGTTCATCGACCTGAGATCGTCATTTGTCTCGTGTGAGTTCCCACTGTGCTTTGATTACTACCCTACCACGGCTCAAAGGAGTCGTGCAAACAGGTTTTAGTTGGGTACAGTCCCGAGCCACATGGAGGCAGTGAGCGGATCGGCAGGGGTTTCGTCTCTCCCGGTATTGGGAGTGAGATCGCGCTGTGTCTAGGAGAGCCATTACACGAAGTCCTTGGCCAAGGCAGGAGATTTACTGGTAGGTATTCCAGTAGTATCTCAGGGTGTTCTGGGCTACACTCCGACACGACTTGTACCGCTTTTGGGGGTCGGACTTTTACCAACCCCCTAGGCCCGCCATGCGATGCTCATAGACGAACGGACCGGACTGTACGGATATTGTCACTGACAGGCTCAGTAGGGTGTCAGGATGAGTTCGCTCATCGACCTCCCTTTTGGTCAATACCTGGTAGCCCGTTACGTACAGCTAGTACCTCTGACGTGCTAGTGGTTAAATCCACAACCAAAGTATTGACGAGTTTTTAGAGTCCCCCACAGACAGTTTCTCAAGTTTCGGGCGAAACGTTGTAGAGACCGTATGATATATGGCAGGGTTCGATCATATACGTGCGGTATTGCACGGATCATGATAGGGCGGATCATACTAGTGGGCTTTGGTTTAAGCCGGATCCTAGTATTAGATTTGTTGGATTACTTTAGTCTCATCGCATTCGCATTCAGTAGAAATGCGGATGCAGGTATGTATATACAGGTGAGGGGTATCCTTGTGATCCGTCACGAGTTTACTTAAGATGTTGCCGGATGTTTTTGTTGGACCAAACATTTGGATTAATGTTTGGATGGTGGAAATAATGAGCTAGAATTTCATCATAACATGCATTAATGTGATATGGACATATATATATGACTCATGGTCTCTTTTTTGTGAAAATATGTCACATTAGTGATTGTTTTGTGTTGATATGATGAGAAGAGAGAGAGAGGGGCTGCCATATATGTGTTTGGTCTTGTATTTATCTAATACTCTCTCACTCTCATTTTATCACATGACAACAAAAGAAAAGAAAAGATGAAAAAGCCTTCTCTTCTTATTCTTCTTCCTCTAGCTCATTATCTTCCTCCAATGGCAACACCTTCAACCTCCATCCAAACTCATGGATGCAAGATGCAAAGTGATCACAAACATTCTCTACAACACCTTGGACACGTCGGCTAGCACACTTCGTGCCCGAGTTGCATCGGATGAAGCGGGAGCCCGTAAAAATAATCGATGATGTGGTGCCCTTTCTGACGAGGAGATCGAGACCGGAGATGCCGCGAGGAGCTTGGGATGGTAGCCAAAGACCGAAGGATACGGATCGATCGATATAGCTTTCCAACCCTTTCTCTAGTAGCTAGTTGTAGGTTAATGGTTCGATCCGGGTTTTATGCATACGATAGCGTCGTTTTTCAAGTTAAGAAAAGTTTTTGTTTCCGCATTTTGGCCTCGGAAAAACGGCCGGGGCGCTACCGTAGACTTACATGGTATCAGAGCCACGCCATTAACCTTTACTAGCTTGCTCTAACGTGTTTAGAACTTCGATCGAACGAAAATTCCAAAAACCACAGTTTCAAATATGCACTTTCAGTCGAATTTTATTTGTGCTCGAAAAATTATTTGGTACATTGCAGAAATATGTGCAGGCATTTTCAAGAGAACTGAAGAAATTTGGTCGGCTAATTTCACTGTAGCGCGGCGGATCCGCGGCCGTAACCACGTTTTGGCAACGGATCCGCCGCCGTACTGTACCCACAGTGCACCAAATTTCTTCAGTAGGTCTCTGTGTTGGAATTGGGGTTTTTGGTATATTCTGTTTGGGCCCAGATTATTTGAGTGCTGGAATTGTACTTGGGGCCCACTTCGGGAAATTTTGTCGATCGAAATTTTTAAAACATGTTAGTTCACAGTATTTACATTATATCTGCGACCGTGAATGTCACTTGATCGGTAAATCCTCTCTAACTGCTATAGCCCTTTTAGACGGATTTACGAACGTGACATTCACGTTGATGTTTTGTGTTGTGCAGTGATGTTGTGGATTTGTCGTGGTTGATAGCCTGGATGCAATGGTAGTACAGTTTGGTTGTATTTGTACATTTGATATTGCGGGGCGAGCGTCCGACATGTGGACTGCCGTCACTGCCTGTTTGTATATTATTCTTTTGTGGCACGACCGGGCTGAGGTCGATGTACCCGTTGTATATTTTACTTTCTGTACTAGGATTACCCCGTGGTGGGGTGCACGGATAGCCGGGTTCTAGAGGGAAACGAGCCCGCATCTCATGGCTTTGAGAAGGAGGGGGCTTCACTCTAGAATTGGCAGGCTATTCGCCGCACTCGTAGGGGGTACAGGTTGACCCAAGGAGGGGTGCTCAAGTTACCGGATTCCGTGAAGTGTTGGGTGGTCTATTCACGTTGTTGAAGGGGGCTGCCTCGCTTCAGGTTTTGGCGGGTAACTTGCCGCACCCGTAGGGGTCTAGGATTTCGTTGCACAGGCTATCCACACGACCAGAGGAACGTCGGGTTTCAGTAGCGGCTCTATGAAACCCGGGGATCCCAGATTATCTGTATTGTTCTGTGATGCTTATTAAATTTATGTGATGTTGCATTTTATCACGCCTTGAGCGAATATTATATATTGATATATATATACTAGTAGATGTTGTATATGTTTTACACCCGCGCTAGTCCAGTCCCCGCTCTGTCGTTAGTTAAGTAACATAACGGGTGATGATGGGACCCAGTGGCGAATGCGGATGGCATATACGTACATCATATTTTCGTTCTTTTGTGGTGTGATCAATTGATGGGACTGCGTTGATTCGGATCAATGCAAGCTAAACAAACCAATTCTGATATTGTTGGAACATTTTTCAAAAAGCTGTTATTGCAAGGACGTTCTCTTTTGTTTTGCACAGTGGTATTCACTTGGAATATCCTGCACCTCAGTCGACGAGGCAAGGGTCGAGATCCCTTCACCGGGAGTGACCCCTTGGACAGAAGTTTGCGTTAGGGTAATAACTTCACTATAGCCGATTGCCATTTTGCTTTACATCGTGGTATTCAGTTGGAATATCCTGCACCTCATTCTACGGGGAAAGAGCCGAGATCCCTTCACCGGGAGTGACCTCTTTAGCAAAGGTTTCGTCACTATATTTTTATAAAAAGCTATCTGGTTCCTTCAACGATATCAAGTTCATTACGTTAAAGGTTTTTCGCCAAAAACCATTCGTAGCCCTCCGTCATTTCAGAAAGGTAGCACCTAGTATTCATTCTATGTATGTTGGCCTACGTCAAGGCATAGGGTATGGTAGCTATTTGTTACTTTTCTGTTGCATAGATAGATGTGTTAGTTTGGGACAGTCGTACTACTATTTTGGCCTACGTTAAGGGTATGTACGGGTGTATTCAGATTAACCTGGATAATGATGGGTAGAACTTGACATGTGACTTATAATATGTTGGCCTACGTCAAGGTCATAAGAGTATGGGGTAAAAATCACATCGGGAGTTTCTAAAGAAACTGAAACTTGCCAGATATGCGCATACCTTCTGGAGTGTGATAACGTGAGTGGATTCCATCACGTTATCATGCGATGATAGTTGGATCCCGATTCCCACTGATGAGTTGGTTTACTCCTCGGGTGATCCCGACTAATTCTTCTTTCAGGTTTGGAGGAGAATTTGAGGTTACAGTGGGAGGTTTCCTGATTGGATAAAGTGGTAACCATTCTGATCTAGGTTAGAGTGCACGCTGAGTGTTTCTTTTCTCTCTCTCTTTGGTAGCGACCATGGCCCGACCCTTGACTATGACTCAGTGACCAAGATTAACCGAACCTTCTTAAAACACTGGCTTTTGGATTGTCAGAGTTGCATACCTCATTGCTACTCCTACTTTTACCCTTTTCTCCAGAACACCCTGTATTACTACGAACATCCACTTCCATTGGATAAAACCATCGTATGGTTATATACGAACTCGAAGGAACTTATTCGAGGATGATTTCCGGTTCTGGAGAAAACGAATAGGACTATTCAGTTGTCTTTTCCTTTTACCTTCTCTCAGGTTGCGAGTGCTCCTTGGATTAGGACAGTACACCTATTACGCTAATTGGATAGTCTTCTTCCAAACCATAGGCAGGTGCCGAACGGTGGGGAATGAAGAAAACCGATTAGTTTAACGAAGGTGTACAGAAGGTATTAAGTAAAGACAAATAAAGGGATTAGTAAAAGGGCAAAGTAAATTGCGACTGCTATTCACGACCAAACCAAGTATTTCATCGCCACTCCTACTTCACCTTTGTATTTCTCTAGGACACTCCGAATCACTACGAAGAACCGCAGTTACTTGGATACTCCATCGTATGGTTATATACGAACTCGAAGGAACTTGTTCCAGATCGGGGATGGATTCTGGTTCAGGAGAAAAAGGAATAAGGTCTTATTCAGTTGTCTTTTATCTTTACCTTCTCTCGGGTTGCGAGTGCTCTAAGGATTAGGACAGTACACCTATTACGCTTAATGGATAGTCTTCTTCCAAACCATAGGCTGGTGCCGAAGGGTAGGGAAGGAAGAAAACCATTTGGCCTAAAGGGGTGTACAGAAGGTAACGACTAAAGACATATAAAGGGATTTGGAGAGATGGAAAAGAAATACATGATTACAGTTGTGAATCTAATAATGGAAGAGGCATTACTAGGAATACCCGGATACCCCTTCGAAACATTTATATGTTTCAGTTTCACTGTGTATTGTTAAAAGAAAACTGGTTTCCCAATTAGTCCTTGCTCCAGGGTATGTATTTACCAGGTTCGATTCTCACATCTGTATGGTTTTACAGATGATGAGTGGGAGTAAGTTATTGGGAATTGGGTGATCATCCTCATTATATCTGGATTCGTTGTAATTGGTGATATTTGAGGAAACCACCTAGGTTGTTTGCCGGACGGCAAATATTTGGTTTTGAATATCCGTTGTTATGCACCAATTTCAAATTGATATATCTGTACGTTTATTTTTATAAAGTGAGATATAACTTTTTGAAATTATGTCTATGATATTTACCTATATCAGTGGATGGTTAGGTAAGGAGCATTAAACAGCGGTGTAATTCTTCTTAACCATAAGTACAGTTTTCAACCTACGACACACAGGGAATGAGTTATTAGACTTAGGGGACTTATACAGAGTATTGTATTTTGTCTAGTGTCCATGGGGACAGAGGGGTTGGTACTCGTACTATATTCTGTTTACTTGTGACTTCTCTATTTCTTAGACATGTGTTTCGTAGAAATGCAAGGTCTAAGTTTTGAGAAGTTATAGGTATAAAGAATAAAGTAGAGAACCAGGCGTTGCAAGTATCAGGATTCTTCAAGATGATCGAAGATGTAGATACTTGTGTATGGTATTCAATTAATAGTAATGATTAAGAGAAACTTGTTTCTCTTTCAGGTTACTCATATCTGGATGCACTTCTAAGTTGAGTAATGCTAATCGGCCTCTCTCCATTTAGTTGACATGCACTGGAAACAGCTGCATGATTTGAATCTGGTTCCAATTAAATCAGTGCCTCTGTTTCTATATTGGATATAGAATAGTTCATATCTTAACGATGTTAAGGTACGGGGAGTTGTCCGGCTTATGCTTAAAAGCAGACTCTGGATAACTCAAGGCACGTTTCTGTAATGGCAGTTTGTGGGTTGACCCGGGCTATGACGAGGGTTGACTTTCTACCATCTGGAAGATCAATAGTGATATTGTTCTTGACTCGCCACAGTTTTAGTAAAATGGATTTTTTCAGAAAACAGTAGTGGGAGTATGGTAGAACTGGAAGTGATTCCAGAACCGCAAACGATTACTGAAAATTTGATAAGAACCTAAAGATTCAATCTGGTTTGATATTCCATTGGCCACTCCGCAGATGTGGTAGGTAACCTCAGGCACTCGAGAGGTACTTCAGTATGCTCAAAGACGGTGACAGGGAGGTTCTTGTTTACCCAGACTTGCCGATGCTGTTGTTCCAGACTGTGAGACCCGGCAGGAGGATGGGTATAGCGTCGTTCTAAACTAGCTTTAGAAGTGCACGTGTATATGACTCTGCCATAGGGTTGTCGTAGTCTGTGGGAGCAGCGGAAGCATAGTGGACAAGTGGCTTATGTCTATTTATAGACTAAAGCGGATATAGCGGAGATAGATCATCTATTTCTGATGTGACAGTCATAGGTTTGACTTCATCAGAATAGGGGATGGATCTGTTATGAAGGTAGTAGGGTGTGATGTCCTGGTATTTGGATGACATACACAAAGTGGGAAGTGATATTCCTATACTACGATCGGTTATACTTTGGTCGTCACACAGTGGTTTCACCACAGAGGATATAGATATAATATCAGACATTCTGGTTACTAGATCTATGGTTTTAGATCTAGATTTGGGTAGTTTCCCAATCTGGGTACTAAGACAGCATTCTAAAAGTGTTTTAGAATGGACGACTCCTGGCACGGTAGTGTACCTGCAGATGATGGAGTCACCCTCTCTAAAGGTATCTTACGGACTAAAGGGGAGAGGGATGTGCATGATTGGCAGATCACTTGCTTAGGCAATTGAGTCAATCATGAGATGTCAAGTACCACACCAGATATTGTTTTTGCACTAGATGCAATAAGTTCAGATATTAATCCAATCCTGGAGAAACGATCGGAAGCAGTTTTAGAACATAAGTGAATGTTCTAGGGAAATGATAACGGCAGCCTCTTTCGAGAGACGGTTATCATTCCAGGCTTCCAAGGTGACCTGGATGACAGAGAGGCTGTCGGAGTTATAGTTTTTCCCTCTGACGAGGGGCAGTAGTTTGGACAGATGGTCTAAGCAGATACTGAAGGAAGCATGGCGCAGGATACTGATTAAGTTTAGTTGACGATACAGTCTAAGAAGTTTGGATTTGGAGTTCAATCTAAACTAGGTCCTATCAGATATCCAGACATATTCTAAGATAGGTATTGCTCATTTCGGGAGATGGCTTTCTCGGCGAACTTGAGATAAAGAGA
The DNA here is from genome assembly GCA_030015575.1 of Agapanthus africanus. Taxonomy (NCBI): domain Eukaryota; kingdom Viridiplantae; phylum Streptophyta; class Magnoliopsida; order Asparagales; family Amaryllidaceae; genus Agapanthus; species Agapanthus africanus. The sequence continues at coordinate 177,966,283 of JASDDO010000016.1, read as the reverse complement.
GACATAGAAAGAAACATTAGGGCGGATCCACTCACTGAGGCTATTCGTCGAACGCAATAGTTTCGAAAACGGGCTTTGTGAAACTGATTAGAAGAAGAGTTGGGTGTTCGGTATCACACGGGCTGTGAGTATGCGACATCGCAATAATTAGCCCTGAGTGCAAGTGGGAGATTGTTAGATATAGTGCCCTCAGAGTCAATTATTGGATCACAGGCACGTAATTGCAATGATTGAGGGAGGACCTATGCCGGTAGGACAGTCTTACTCAAGATGATAGTATGCTATCTAGTTTATCTTTATCATCGTGTACTGCTTTAGGTGACATTACAGATCACTATTGCACGTTGGTAGAGCCCTTAGGATTCTTGATTGACGGCCAGCAGTATGATGGCGATCATATACCTGGGAGCTGGGGTCTATAAGCACATCCTTAAAGTGGTCCCTAGTCGTGGGAGTTTCGAGACAGGGCATCGATACTCCGGAGTACACTAGTGTATACAGTCGAGACCCCGATGAGGGGCACTGGCTGGTCTCACAAGCCATTGGTGTCAGTTGGTTCACCTAAGATGTATACACGTGCTCATTGGGTTATGAGTACACCGGACAGGACTCGCCGGGAACATGCTAGTTGGTATTCTACCTGACGTCAGATAGCAGTTCCCTGGTGACATGTGTACAGGTTAGTTCATCGACCTGAGATCATCATTTGTCTCGTGTGAGTTCCCACTATGCTTTGATTACTATCCTACCACGGCTCAAAGGAGTCGTGCAAACAGGTTTTAGTTGGGTACAGTCCCAAGCCACATGGAGGCAGTGAGCGGATCGGCAGGGTTTCGTCTCTCCCGGTATTGGGGGTGAGATCGCTCTGTGTCTAGGAGAGCCATTACACGAAATCCTTGGCCAAGATAGGAGATTTACTGGTAGGTATTCCAGCAATATCTCAGGGTGTTCTGGGCTACACTCCGACATGACTTGTACCGCTTTTGGGGGTCTGACTTTTACCAAACCCCTAGGCCCGCCATGCGATGCTCATAGACGAACGGACCGGACTGTACGGATATTGTCACTGACAGGCTCAGTAGGGTGTCAGGATGAGTTCACTCATCGACCTCCCTTTTGGTCAATACCTGGTAGCCCGTTACGTACAGCTAGTACCTCTGACGTGCTAGTGGTTAAATCCACAGCCAAAGTATTGACGAGTCTTTAGAGTCCCCCACAGACAGTTTCTCAAGTTTCGGGGGAAACGTTGTAGAGGTCGTATGATATATGGCAGGGTTCGATCATATACGTACGGTATTGCACGGATCATGATCGGGCGGATCATACTGGTGGGCTTTGGTTTAATCCGGATCCTAGTATTAGATTTGTTGGATTACTTTAGTCTCATCGCATTCGCATTCAGTCGGAATGCGGATGCATGTATATATATACAGGTGAGGGGTATCCTTGTAATCCGTCACGAGTTTACTTTAGATGTTGCCGGATCTTTTTGTTGGACCAAACATTTGGATTAATGTTTGGATGGTGGAAATAATGAGCTAGAATTTCATCATAACATGCATTAATGTGACATGGACATATATATATGACTCATGGTCTCTTTTTTGTGAAAATATGTCACATTAGTGATTGTTTTGTGTTGATATGATGAGAGGAGAGAGAGAGGAGCTGCCATATATGTGTTTGGTCTTGTATTTATCTAATACTCTCACTCTCATTTTATCACATGACAACAAAAGAAAAGAAAAGATGAGAAAGCCTTCTGTTCTTATTCTTCTTCCTCTAGCTCATTATCTTCCTCCAATGGCAACACCTTCAACCTCCATCCAAACTCATGGATGCAAGAGGCAAAATGATCACAAACATTCTCTACAACACCTTGGACACGTCAGCTAGCACACTTCGTGCCCGAGTTGCTTAGGATGAAGCGGGAGCCCGTAAAAAGAATCGATGACATGGTGCCCTTTCCGACGAGGAGATCGAGACCGGAGATTCCGCGAGGATCTTGGGATGGTGGCCAAAGACCGAAGGACACGGATCGATCGGTATAACTTTCCAACCCTCTCTCTAGTAGCTAGTTGTAGGTTAATGGTTCGATCCGGGTTTTAAGCATACGATAGCGCCGTTTTTCAAGTTAAGAAAAGTTTTTGTTTCCGCATTTTGGCCTCGGAAAGACGGCCGGGGCGCTACCATAGACTTACAAATTTACGTTACGCCTTTAGACGTGGCGTGATTTAAGTGCCGGTCACGAACTAAATTTCGGGTCGTGACATGTAGGCACCCTCACGTGGACTTCGAACAACAAGGAAGAGCGTGGCGTCATTGACTTCGGCAAGAGAGGACCAAGGTGAGTAGATGTATATCTACGGGGGAAGTCGGGTGGATGGCGTATAGCACCCCCGCAAATGTAGAATAGGGTTATTACCATGTTATTATGAGTTTGGATGTCGTATTGGATACTTAGCGAGTAGGGTATTTAGAAGACCTTAAGTTAGATTAGGTTGATTTAGGAAGACCTAACCAGAGGATGACTACCTTGGAGGCGAATTACAGGTTTCATGTAGTCACACACACCCGCCGCACACTTGACTTGTGTATATGTGTGTGTGTGTGTGTGTAGGTTTATACACACACACACACACACACACACACACACACACGTGAGATGAGGATAGTATATGATACTTGGAGATGAGTCGATATGATCAGGCATGATTCCGTGAGTTTTGATATGTGATTGAGTCATGATATGATACATGACGTGATATTATAGTGGACCATTGGGCGACGTGTATTCACACATACGACAATATGTGTTGATGATATTGGAATGTACGAAACTTTAGAACAGTATCCCTGATCATGATATTGTTCGATGATGATACCATATGAATAATGATGTATATATGATAGTTGACTCGTACCCTCGATTTTGGGGATGCCGTACGATGGATTTTTCCGTACGAAGTATAGATATGATGATTGATCCGCACTCTTGACTCGAGGATTCCGTACTATGTATTATACAGTACGTGACGCTATGAGGCTGGATCGCCGACTACTAAGTATATCGACTTGGAATATATGTAGATTTTCTGTCACGTCCCGAAAGTACGGAACATGACCGGCACTTAAACTACGAAACGTCTCGAGGCGTACGTAATCTAAGTAAGCCGAAAACCCAGAAATCCAAACCAAAAAAAGTAGTAGAGTGAAGGAAAAACCAACTTAAAACAAGTAGTTTTAATAGCATAAGCCGAATTATGCGTTTTTAAAAACAGCAAATATTTCCTGAAAATTTCGGCAGAGTCTCCTTTGTAAATACTGGCCCCCAAACGGGATACAACATGAATAGTATACAAAATCAATAAAAAGGCATCCCCAAGCGGGAGCTAGCTCTTGGTCAATCGACGGTCACAACCACGCAAGCAATATAATATACAACGCTGAAAAGCGAGGATCACAACAGAAAAAGAAATTCAAAACAGCAAGAAATCCATATAAATACAACGCGCGACTCTAAGGTCGAAAGAATAAACAACACTGGTCTCTATCTGAAATAAATACATGTTTGGTTGATAGAACTTCTAGATACAACAGAATAATAATATGTTAGTTATATGTATGCCCTAGAGGCCATTACTGTACATAGGATGTATATTGTAGTGGATGCTGGGACATATATGGGGAGAACTTTCTTGCTCGACATGATAGTATGCTATCTGGTTACTCTTTACCTTAGCGTGTATACTGTTTGTCTCTCTGTTACATGTTGGTAAAGCCCTTAGGATGTGTACTTGACTACCTGAACTATGATGCGGATCATACTAGTGGGGACATGGTAGTCTATAAGTACATCCTTCAAAATCCCTAGTCGTGGGTGTATCGAGACGGGGCATCGATATACCAGAGTAGACTAGCGTATACCTTCTTGACCCATACAGATGGGCGATGGATGATCCCATATCCATTGGTGTTTGACATCAGAGATGATATACGGGTGCTCAGTGGAGACTGGGTACACTGGACGGACTCGCCGAGAACTCCCAGATGGTATTATACCTCACGTCAGATGGCAGTTCTCTGGTGACACTGGTACAGGTTAGTTTGTAGACCCGAGATCGTCATAGAGTCTTGTGTGATTCCCACTGTGCTTTGATTTCCACCTTACCACGTCCAAGAGGGCGTGCAAAATGGTGGCTTTTGGGTACAGTCCCGAATCACATGGAGGCAATGAGCGATAGGAGGGGATTCGTCTCTCCCGGTATAGGGAGTTGATGTTGCGCTGTGTTCAATTGGCTATAACCGGAAATCCCTGGCCAGGGTTGCTGAGATTTACTGGTAAGTGTTATCAGTAGTATCTCGAACTGTTATAGACCTCATATCGACACGACTTATCGAGCTATTGGGGTCTGACGTTTACCACCCCTAGGCGAGATATGCGACTTATCAGACGATCAGACCGGACTGTACGGTAAGTGTTACTGGTTGGATTCACAGGAGTGTGAGCGGGCTCGCTCGTCGATCTTCTGATCGCTCAATACCCGGGTGGCCGTTACGTTTAGCAGACCGCTTGCGGCTTGTGGGTGCTTGATATGATCATCATCTGCTGCCGGCGTATTGACGAGTCTTTAGAGTCCTACACAGAGGTTTCCTGGCTCAAGCGAAACGAAATAGGAGCGCATATGAGATATGTGCGGGACCGAGAATAATGCGTGTATATGATACCGTATTCTATTCTCGCGATGAATGTATCGAATGGTTGTATGTGATATAACCTAGTTATCAAATCAAGGATTGATTCGATAAGCCGATACATTGGATATTAGTCGGTTATATGCGATATGACCGGATCGTTAAATCAAGTATTGATTTAATGATTTGATGCATAATTATATATTTGATATATTACTTTGCATTAACTAATATTAGTTCACTTTAAATGGATTTTCTCACTTGATATGCACATTGTATATGTGATATATTTTTGTGCACTTATTTGTATCATGTTTGATGATACATACTCACTTAGGTTTGTGTAAAGAATTAAACCATGGTTATATGAGTGGTTAGGGTTTTGTTTATTTACTTATTCATTTATTTATTTATTTTGGCAAAAGAAAATGATAAAGAGAAAATGGTGGCTTTCTTTGTTCTTTGCTTGAAGCTTCTTGAAGCTTCAAAGCATCTTTGACTAAGTGACCATTTTGTCTTCATGCTTAACCCTAACCAATCAAACTAACCATAGTCTATTCTCTACACCTAACCATGGTTGGTATATGATAAGTATTCATATTATTTTCTATTTTGAAAAGAACTTATCATATTCTATCTTCTTCTTCTTCTTCTTCAAGAAGAAAAGCTTGCCTCCATCAATGGCAACTTGTGAAAATGAGTGAGAAATCCAATTCTAAAGTGAACCCACTTCCTATTTCTTCATCCTCTACCACTTGCCAAGTAGTATAGGGTGTTTTCTTCACAAGTTTCATGGCTTGGTGAAGTTGGAGCTTGATCTTGTGTTGCCTCGACGTAGATCATCTTCGGCATCGAAGTCGACGACCTAGCCCGCCCATTTCTCCGATGAAGCCGACGCTAGAGCCCGGGATCCGATGATCGCAGCGAGGGGACTTCATCGCGGAGCTATGGAGGTGGAGGATCGGATCTACAAAGGTTGTATTTCAGTTCACTTAGTTAAGTTGTTAACTAGTTGCATGTTTCGCCTAAAATTCTAGTTAACGATCCGTATTAGGGTTTCTCGGCACTTATAAAATTTGAAATTGGCATGGTTGATGCCTTGTGAGACCCCTTGAGCGTGCTTAGGAACCCTTCAGTGGTATCAGAGCTAAGCTAGAGCCTTAGGCGATGTGTAAACGGAGTTAGAAGTCCCATCGAACCGAAACCCTAACACAAATTTGCTCTCTGGACTTTTTTCAAAAACTGGGTTTTTTCCAAATTAAAAATGCTTAAAAAAATTCAGCAGGAAATTCTAAGAATTACGGTGCAAAAATTATCTAATGATGTCTCTAAAGAGCGGCGGAACCGCGGCATTAGCATGCTAATGCGGCGGTTCCGCGCCCATTTAGTCTCTTCAGTCAACCATTTTTGCACAGTAACTTCTTTATTTAAATGCTGAGTTTTATGGGAATTTTTAATATTAACTCAAGAGTTGAGTTTTCTGGGGTGTTTTGGAGCTTCGTGGATTCGATCGGATTGTCTAATCTTGTCTATGTGTTTTCCGGGTAATTTTTGAATATGTTAAAAAGTTCGACCGGATATAAATACCCACTTTTTTCCCTGTCGGGAAATTTCCAAGTGTTGGATCTTTCCATGGTTTAATAACGTTCTAAGTTGTGCAAGTAACGCGATGGACCCTCTAGAAGACAACAAACCTTAACTCGATTATGTGACCGTCTTGAACTGCCCTTTGAACCTTAGGGTTTGGGGCAGTACGGCGTGCCACATGTGAGGCGTTGGCTTGACCCTTCTACGGCTGGACCGCTGGTACTGAGGCATGAACTGGATGTTTTTAAACTTGTTTCATGTGTTGAGCTGTTTCGGGAAAACTTGGGTGTTTGACTGTTCGATCGGAAAGTTTAACATTTTCTATTTATCTGGAATGGGATATAATAATTGGAATTCACAAGTAGTTATGAGATAACTGAATGAATGTTATAAACATAGCACTTTAGTCTCACTTGATCGGTTGCCACGGAATTTTGATGTGATCAAAAGTCCGTCGCAATCACGTAGCGTACGCGGATACTCGCCGGGTAAACTTAATAGACAGCCTCACTCCACAGCCCCGACCAAGTGACTGTAGGAGAACCCCGTCGCCGAAAGCATCCGTTCGGGTGCTCGCGGTAGCGGTGTTCTGCCTTAGTGCACTTCGTCGACGGTATCAGGGGTGCGGCCGCCTACTAAAGTTTGCGACGAGCATTCGATCAGAATGTCGGGAATCCTGTTGAATTGCCCGACTAGATATCGAAAAGAGTTTTCGATAATGAGACTAAAATGCGGGGTTTATAATTGTTAGGCATGCGATGTCTAAGGAATTCATTTGGTCAGGCATGCGATGTCTGAGGAGGTTGCGGATTCCAACTGTTGTAGTTTTACACTTTCTTTTCTGTGACCGTAAGTGTAATATGTGATATCGCCGGTTTCGTTGCTATATGTCAACGATAATTGGGATGGGCATATTTACTTACGTTGATGACATGTGATGTTATGTGTTGCTGGATATGTTATATTGGATCGTCGTGTTTGAATAGCCGGGGTTTTTTTTATGTGAGATGAGTGTTTTTCATTTTCATTCATGTAAAAACTTGTATGTAATATTCTTTTATTGGGGCACTTCCAGGTTGCGGAAGTTGTCACCGTTGATGTATATTATTTACTTTTCCACACTAGGATAGACCCAAGGAGGAGGGCACAAGTAACCGGGTTCTGGAGTCCAGTGGGAGACCACCTCGAGGAGTCGAGTCCGGGTCTCCTAACTCTAGAATTGGTAGGGTTGCTTGCCGCTCTCGTAGGGGTCTAGGGGTGTGGGTTTGGCTATCCATCGCGACCGTGGAATCCGTGTTTTATACTGGCTCGTATTGAAAACACGGACGTCCTAGTATATCCAATATTTCATATGATTCTTCTGCTGCGATATCTGTGATGTGATCATTTGATGTTCTGTGATAGATATTGTATATAGTATATATGATATATTATATAGACGTTACTTATGTTTTACACCCGCGCTAGCCCTGCCCTGCTCTGCCGTTAGTTACCTAACCTAACGGTGCACGAGGGGACATCGAGGCGAATGCGGATGGCATAAGTGTACGTCGTATTTATCTGTGATGTTTAGGTAGCTTAAATGATGGGACTTCATTAATGTGATTAATGAAAGAAAAGAAACCTAAAGATGTTGTGGAATCGAATTTCAAAATTAAAAAACAGGTAGCTACAGTTCTTGCTTTGCATCGCGGTGTTCCTTGTAGAACATCCTGCACCTTATTCGATAAGGAAAGGACCGAGATCCCTTCACCGGGAGTGACTCCTTTAGCAATAACTGGCTGATGCTACAACCCTCGGTTTGTCTTTTGATTGCTTCTATAGTTTCTGCTTTGCACAGTGATATATATGATATATCCCGCACCTCATTCGACGAGGAAAGGACCGACGATCCCTTCACCGGGAGTGACTCTTTTAGCAAAACTAGAAAATCCTCAAAAGCACTCCATTTTAAAATCATTTGATTCTATAACGATATCAAGTTCATTACGCAATAGGTTTTCAGAAAAACCTGTCGTAGCCTTCCGTCATTTCAGATAAGTCCTACTTAGTATTCGTGCTACGTTTGTTGGCCTGCGTCAAGGCGTAGTGTGCGGTAGCTAACTAGTATTTATCTGCTTATGCGTATGATGCAGAATGGATTAGGGTAGTCGTGCGACTTTGTTGGCCTGCGTCAAGGGTCGTGCGGGTGGATTTAATTCAATCAGGAAATAACGGGTTGAACTTGACTAGCGGACTATGGTTTGTTGGCCTGCGTCAAGGTCATAGGACGCTAGGGGCAAAACATTATCGGGAATTTCAAGTGTTGAAATTTGCAATGAGATTGCATACCTTCTATGAGATAGTTGGATCCCGATACCCACTGCGAGTAATTGTTACTCCTGGGAGAGTTTTACACATTACAATTAGCCGATCAAGTAGGTGTCTAGAAAGGTGTCAACGGGGTTACGCCTCTAGGAAAAACGAGGTTTACATTAATTAGGTTCGTGCGAAAGCACGGGGGACCTCTCTCAAAGTACCGACACTGGCCTGGCTGAAAGATTGGCGAACTTGTAGTGTGTAATTAATCCCGGCTAGTCTTTCCTTTTAGGGTTTGAAGGAGGATTTGATAAAAACAGTGGGAGCCATCCTGATTAGATAAAATAATAACCAATCTATTCTTGCAAGAGCGTACGCTGAGTGTTTTCTTCTCTCTCTCTCTCTCTTGGTAGCGACCATGTCACGCCTTAATCAAGATAATAATACGGATATATTGACCGAACCCACTTGTTATACTGAGCTGGGGAACGTTGGTCCCGCTCCAACTTATAATTGTTATAAGACAGAGCAGGAAATTAGGGATTACCAGAATTCCCGTGCCGCCCAAACGAAGAAAGTGAATATGATGCATCTCCTTCGGGTGTGTTCATTACAAAGAACTTTTCTCTGTATCCTTTACGTCCTGGGTATATGATACCGGATCAGGATCCCGCATATGTAATATGTTACATGGGCTACAGATAGGTAAAGAACTGAGAACGGGTGATAAGTTTCATGAGGCAGAAAACGGGGCAAGAGTTGCAGCCAAGTCTGTCGGTCACTGTCACCTTGTATTACCAATACATTGATTCTGAACGAATGTTATTAGATACCGAACCTGATATACAAAATCATATCAGTCTCTTTATTAGTAGAGAAATGATAAAATTTTGTATTGTTGAATAATGTTTTGAACATTTCCTATATCAAAAGTTGATCGGTTCAGGCACGTTATCTAAAAGCATTGATGTTCTAAATCAAACTACAGTTCTTAGTATATAGAACACACACAAGAGGAAGAGTTCAGAAATGAACTGATCCTTCTTGAGGTATTGTAGACTAGGTCATATCAATGCGACCCGACTAGCTAAGTTACATTTAGATGCATATTTAAATCAGTTTGAATTTACATCTTGTGAAACTTGCCAGTCATGTCACAGAGATAAGATGACCATAGCTCTGTTTACTGGAAATAGAGAAAGAGTTAGTGAACTCTTGGGATGATACATGTTGATGTATGTAGGTCCCCAGTCTACACATGCCAAGACCGGTTCTTTGTACTTCATTACATTCTCTGATAATCTCTCGAGATTCAGACATATGTTCCTGTTGAAACACAAGTCCGAACCTTTTGAGATATTCACAGAATATAAGTTAGAAGTAGAGAACCAAAATAAGGATATAAGTATTATGTCCTTTGATGTGATAGAGGAGGAGAATACTTGAGCACGGAACTCCTGGACTATTTTAAGAAGAATGAGATTCTCTCTCAGTATTACTCCTCTGAATATACCACAGCACAACGGTGTATTAGGGCGGAGCAATAACACCCTATATGATATGGTGTGCTCTATGATGAGTATTACTGAGTTACCTATTTCCTTTAGGGAGTTACGCACTTATGAAGTTGCATACCTATTGAATAGGGTTCCAATCAAATCAGCTGCCTACCGCTTCATATGTGATATGGAAAGGGAAGAGCCCATATCTTAAGTTAGTTAAGATTTGGGGTTGTCCGGCCTATGTCTGAAAAGCAAAATCCGTACAAGCTCGAGGCAAGATCTGTTATGTAGAACTGGAAATGTTCCAGCTATACAAACTGCAGCAGATGATTTGGTAGAACCAAAGGATTCAGTAGATTCCAACGAACCTTAGCCTCTCCGCCGATCTGGTAGGGTTCCTCACCCACCTGAGAGATACTTTGGTTTCTCTATGACAGTGGGAGCGAGGATTGCATCATGAGATGATGACCCAACTAGTTTCGAGCTGGCCATCAGGAGTAAGACTCTGTAAGAATGGCTGGATGTTTATCGATCTGAGATGGAATTCTTATACACCAACAAAGTATGGACTTTAGTTGCTATATCTGAAGGGTTAAATCCCCATCAGAAGCAAGTATATCTTGAGAAGATTACTTGGTGTACATGGAAAAGTTGAGACTTTCAAAGCTAGACTTGTTAAAGGTTTTCGTCATCGACCAGGTATGGATTATGATGAAACCTTTTCCAGTAGCTATGCTTAAGTCCATCCAGATCCTACTTGCCGCGGCTACATACCATGACTACGATATCTGGCGGTTGGGTGCTATGACTGCTTTTCTAAGTGATGTTTTAGAAGAGTGCGTCTATAAGTACACAGTCAGAGGGCTTCGTAGACAGTGGGAGAAGCGGAAACGTGTACAAGATGCTTTATAGGATAAAGCAGGCATCGCGGAGTTGGAACGTCTGTTTTGATGTAGTAGTCAAACAGTTTGACATCATCAAAATGGTAGATGAACCTTGTATATACAAAAAGGTAGTAGGGAGTATGGTTGTGATCCTCGTAGAGTACGTGGATGACATACTCTTGATAGGGAAGGAGTTTCCTATGCTACGATCGGTCGATCTCCTCTTATCACATGGATTTTCCAATAGGATCAAAGTGATACCTCCTAAATCCTGAGTTTTCATCTATGAGATAGATGTAATTGGATGCTAGGATTCTCACTAGATGTAGTGAGATGGTATCAATCGATCCTGGGGAGAATCACTGGAAGGGTTCCAGGGTGATAAAGACGACTGAATGTCAGTCACAGGCATTGTCTTTACCCTGAGTAAAGGGACGGTATGTTGGAAGAGTTCCAAGCTAGATACCGTGGCAAACTAGACGATAAAGACTGGTAACATCGCTATTAAAGATACTACCAAAGTGGCAGTTTGGGTGTATATTGGTTCATAAGATGAACTAGGTTCCTACCATTGTATGACAATGGAAGTGTGGCTTTGGCCAAGGAACCATGATCCCATCAGTGACCCAAACATATTCTGAGGCAGCATCACCTGATCATGGAGATAGTTGATCTCCAGGGCGATCGAGGTAAGGAGAGTAGAATCAGAGGACAACACAGCGGATCCACTCACGAAGGCCTTTTCCCAAAGAGAGACTTTTACGGGATGGTTGAGTATGTGATACTACAACCACTGCTACAGATGGCCCTAGTGCAAGTGGGAGATTGTTAGTTATATGTATGCCCTAGAGGCCATTACTGTACATAGGATGTATATTGTAGTGGATGCTGGGACATATATAGGGAGGAATTTCTTGCTCGACATGATAGATGCTATCTGGTTACTCTTTACCTTAACGTGTATACTGTTTGTCTCTCTGTTACATGTTGGTAAAGCCCTTAGGATGTGTACTTGACTACTTGAACTATGATGCGGATCATACTAGTGGGGACATGGTAGTCTATAAGTACATCCTTCAAGGTCCCTAGTCATGGGTGTATCGAGACGGGGCATCGATATACCAGAGTAGACTAGCGTATACCTTCTCGACCCATACAGATGGGCGATGGATGATCCCATATCCATTGGTGTTTGACATCAGAGATGATATACGGGTGCTCAGTGGAGACTGGGTACACTGGACGGACTCGCCGAGAACTCCCAGATGGTATTATACCTCACGTCAGATGGCAGTTCTCTGGTGACACTGGTACATGTTAGTCTGTAGACCCGAGATCGTCATAGAGTCTTGTATGATTCCCACTGTGCTTTGATTTCCACCTTACCACGTCCAAGAGGGCGTGCAAAACGGTGGCTTTTGGGCACAGTCCCGAATCACATGGAGGCAATGAGCGATAGGAGGGGATTCGTCTCTCCCGGTATAGGGAGTTGATGTTGCGCTGTGTTCGATTGGCTATAACCGGAAATCCCTGGCCAGGGTTGCTGAGATTTACTGGTATGTGTTATCAGTAGTATCTCGAACTGTTATAGACCTCATATCGACACGACTTATCGAGCTATTGGGGTCTGACGTTTACCACCCCTAGGCGAGATATGCGACATATCAGACGATCAGACCGGACTGTACGGTAAGTGTTACTGGTTGGATTCACAGGAGTGTGAGCGGGCTTGCTCGTCGATCTTCTGATCACTCAATACCCGGGTGGCCGTTACGTTTAGCAGACCGCTTGCGGCTTGTGGGTGCTTGATATGATCATCATCTGCTGCAGGCGTATTGACGAGTCTTTAGAGTCCTACACAGAGGTTTCCTGGCTCAAGCGAAACGAAATAGGAGCGCATATGAGATATGTGCGGGACCGAGAATAATGCGTGTATATGATACCGTATTCTATTCTCACGATGAATGTATCGAATGGTTGTATGTGATATAACCTAGTTATCGAATCAAGGATTGATTCGATAAGCCGATACATTGGATATTAGTCGGTTATATGCGATATGACCGGATCGTTAAATCAAATATCGATTTAATGATTTGATGCATAATTATATATTTGATATATTACTTTGCATTAACTAATAGTAGTTCACTTTAAATGGATTTTCTCACTTGATATGCACATTGTATATGTGATATATTTTTGTGCACTTATTTGTATCATGTTTGATGATACATACTCACTTAGGTTTGTGTAAAGAATTAAACCATGGTTATATGAGTGGTTAGGGTTTTGTTTATTTACTTATTCATTTATTTATTTATTTTGGCAAAAGAAAATGATAAAGAGAAAATGGTGGCTTTCTTTGTTCTTTGCTTGAAACTTCTTGAAGCTTCAAAGCATCTTTGACTAAGTGACCATTTTGTCTTCATGCTTAACCTTAACCAATCAAACTAACCATAGTCTATTCTCTACACCTAACAATGGTTGGTATATGATAAGTATTCATATTATTTTCTATTTTGAAAAGAACTTATCATATTCTATCTTCTTCTTCTTCTTCTTCAAGAAGAAAAGCTTGCCTCCATCAATGGAAACTTGTGAAAATGAGTGAGAAATCCAATTTTAAAGTGAACCCACTTTCTATTTCTTCATCCTCTACCACTTGCCAAGTAGTATAGGGTGTTTTCTTCAAAAGTTTCATGGCTTGGTGAAGTTGGAGCTTGATCTTGTGTTGCCTCGACGTAGATCATCTTCGGCATCTAAGTCGACGACCTAGCCCGCCCATTTCTCCGATGAAGACGACGCTAGAGCCCGGGATCCGATGATCGCAGCGAGGGGACTTCATCGCGGAGCTATGGAGGTGGAGGACCGGATCTACAAAGGTTGTATTTCCGTTCACTTAGTTAAGTTGTTAACTAGTTGCATGTTTCGCCTAAAATTCTAGTTAACGATCCGTATTAGGGTTTCTCGGCACTTATAAAATTTGAAATTGGCATGGTTGATGCCTTGTGAGACCCCTTGAGCGTGCTTAGGAACCCTTCATAATATACAAGGTATAATGATGGGTACGATACAAATAAACCCATATGCTAGCAAGTCACCCGAAAAGAAGCAGTGCCAGCAAAGCCGTAATGAAACCTGTACGGTAAAACTTGCAAGAAACTGTGGCACAACGGGGGTGAGTTGCCAACTCGTGAGTAGAAAAACATCTACGAACAGAAACCGCATGAACAACGCAATCCTAGGTCATATGATCATAATATATCCTCAAATATATAACCAGCAGCCTATAACAATGGCTAGGGTACATGTCTAACCCAAGTGTAATCCCATGTGCCCGTGTCAGTGCCTCAGGTAGCAATATATCATATGGATGATGTTTGAATGCATGAAAACAGAATACATGTACTAAAGAAACTGCTTTCATGATTTAGGGAGATTTCCTTTGTATTTTTAAAATGAGGTATCATAAATGAAATCAACATAAACAGTGTCTAGCATCGACACAAAACGTAAATCTCAATGTCTCAAAATCTCAGGCTCCGGCTATCCGGACTGGCCTGTATCATCAAATCTCAGTACCTCAATATCTCGAAATCTCAATGTCTCAATCTCAATATCTAGGGCGCTGTCAGTCCCGACCGGCCCGTACCATCCATCTCAATACCATGACGGTATCCTCCAGATATCCGACGCATCGGGTAAAATCACCGGTAGGTAGTCTCCCCCTGCCAAGCTCACATCGTCATCACCATGCGCTTCTTGCCCCAGGGTACCTTACCGGGTCCACCATGTACCCGAAACGGTTCATCCAACTCCTCGAATCGGGCTTCAAAATTCATCAGCAAACTCATGGTAGACGAATCATACATCATGGGAAAACCGCACTTTTCATTTAAAAGAGAGAGAAGAAGTTTATAAATGTTTTTGAGGTTTTCCCCCAAATCCAGGAAATCTCATGAAAATCCGAATCCAAATCCTCAATAGCATGTAAACAGTGAATATAGGCATGTGAATCCATTAATGCGGCATAACAGTGAATAATAACATGCATGAAGTAGCAGGTAATAACTACAATGTCTAAACTAGCATTTAAGGCAATTACACTAATATCTTGTCTAAACTATTAGCTAACATGCTATGTCAATGTAATAGTATTTTCTAAGTGTACGTGACATGGCAATTACCGATGAAGATGTGTGTGAGCCGGCAAGTAAGTGTACGTGGTACATACGCATCATCGGCAAAGGTGCTGGTGTCCTAACAGCATAATATCAACAATGGAAATGAAATCACAAAATAAGTATGCGATGCGGAGCGAACAGCAATAATGTGCGGGAGCTGAATACTAGACACAACGATAACTAATCTGCATTTAATAAAATATGAGTTCTACGGTGGTGCCATTTGAAATAACCCGAATCGCGGTGTTTTGAAAATAAGGGCTACAGTGTTTTTAAGAAAAGATAAGTCCTTTGAAATATCCGTAGAATCCCTTGACCTGTCTTTAAAAATACCCGCGATCCATTAGTTTTTGAAATAGGTAGGAATCTAATCTAGTCTGACAACTACACTAAACTATACGGCTGAACTAACAAGCTGAATTAAGGGTAAGGAAACCGCCTAACATCTGAGTCGATACATATATAAACATATATATTAGTCGGTGATCCCTCCTCGATAATATCACATCCGATACCATATCTATAATCAGATATTCCCAAGTCAAGAGTGCGGATCTATCATCAATATATAGCTCGTACGTAAATCCGTCGTACGGCATCCCCAAATCTGGGTACGGGTCAATATCATATTCATCACATTATTCATCTGGTATCTTCTTTATCAAAGATCCTAATCCGGGTACTGATCTCTGTCTAGTACAATACTGATACCACCTAAGTATGCATGCACGTGTGTGAAAACTGCGTCAAAGGACCCGCTAAAACATCATGTCATATATCAAATACGAACCCTGTCATATCACCGATCCCACGGCCTCAAATCGAATCTCATCGACTCATCTCAAATCCCAAGTACTATCCCGAAATCCAGTATATGAACACATAGTCTCATACCTATGTGAACACATAAAAATATATTCCCATATACGCACATATGAAAGAAGAATGTATGCAAGTATGGGTGTGTGTGTATGTGTGGTGCAACCACTACTCTAGGGTTTCGCAACACTAAACCAATTCAAACACACCAAATATCCATCTTTAACATTAATAATTTCAAACAATATATAATCAATATATGTGTGTATACGTATTCGTATACATCACCATGAACTGCGGGGGTGCTATACGCCATCCACCCGACTTCTCCCCGTAGATATAAATCTACTCACCTGGTCCTCGCTCGCCGGTGCCGACGTCGCCACACGCTTGCTTGTCGTCTCGAAGTCCACATGGGGTACCTACATATCATAACGCACCGTATCGCATTAAAATCCGACTCATGACCAAAACGACACACGAATCCCACATAGGTCAAAACCTATGGTTGCTTTCACAAATCAACCCAAAAACCCTTGACGTCGGCGTACAAACGCCAAACCATCGAGAAAAACCCAAACACACTCATTTGCACATTCACAGGCACTAATTATAATATAAAATAGGTTAAAATTCACAAAAACCTCAAACTCACTTTAAAAGCTATTTTTCCGAAAATCTAGCAAGCAAAATTAACCGTTTTAGTACAAAACTCGACGTTTAAACAAATCTAGCGGCCGCAATATCCACTCAATATCATAACCAAGTCATATAAACCATTCCAATAATTTATTCTCATCAAAATATATATATTTACAAAACCTAGTTAACAAAATTAGCACAATTTTCCATTTTAGCTCAAAACTTGGTGTTCTAATCAACTTTAAATATTTTAACAATGCTAGTGGCCATAATTCTCATTAAAACATATTAACTAAGCCACACAACCATTAACTAGATTTTAATCTCACTACTTTATATTAATTACAAAAATCTAGTTCGCAAAACAAACATAATTAGGACAATTTAAATTTAACAATCTAGCAATTGAGCAACTAGACTAGTTTTCGCAAGCATTAACATGATAATCTTGTCATGGTAACCTTAAGCAAGTAACAACCACTCTAATTGAATCTAAACCCTAACTTTTGAATCCAAAACCATCCACTTGAATTTCCAAACTTGAATTCAAAACCCCTTTATTTATTTTTTTTAAAACCCTAATTAAGCTTGATTTAAACATTCAATTAACAACTAACAAATATGGATGAATCTTTATACCTCATGATCAAGAGATCAACATGAAGATCTTAGCCTCCAAAATGCCAAATTTCCTCCAAGATCCATGCTAGCTTGGGCAAAGAAATAATGGGTAAGAGTTGGATTGGAGAATTTTTGAGGTTTTAACTTGATTTTTGAGGCAAATTGATGAAGTTTTTGATGAGAAATGAGAGGATAAAATTGGGGGGCTGCTGTTGAAGAGGGCTCGGCCAGCATTGGGGAAGGGGTGATGGTGAAGTGTGTGGGTGTGGGGAGAAAAGTCCAAGTCAAAGGAAACCCCGTACTTTATATAATAACACCCATACCTCATTCTTTTCTTTTCTTTTTGTTTTATGAGGCAAAGGAGTGGCCCAAATGGGGGGGAGAGAATGGCAGCAGCCATTTTCGGCCATGAGGAAATGGGGAGGATTTTATGTGGGTGTGGGTGTAAGTTTCCAAGTAAAGAAAGCCCAAACTCAAACAACAAGCCCAAGTTCATATTCTTATCATTTCCTTTTTCATTTCTTGTTCCCTTTTCATTCAAGGCCTCATCAAGTGGGGGAAAATTTGGGAGGGGCAGCCAAGGGCTTAGCCAGCAGCTTAGGGGGGAGGAGAGAGGGTGTGGGTGAGGGAAAAATGATAAATGTTATACCCCAATTTCCATTAACACTAATTTCACTAATTAAGCCATTTTTCTTCGATATTTTCTAAACCGAACCATCTCATTTCAAAAACAATATTTTACATGTTAGTTTAGTGTGTCATGAATTATAAAATTTGTATCAATCCATTCCAATTTGTAATTTTCCCTAATTAAATGTATTAGTGACGGCTTAAAATAATATTAAAATAATTAATTTCAGAAAATTAGAAATTTTACCAGTGGCTCAATAAACACCAAAAACTAGCAATTACATAGCTAGAATATGTATATTTAATTTTATAATAAAGATATTTGTATTTTGACTTTTTACCGAAACCCCCTTATTTTACCGATTTTCTGAAATTTCACCGAAACGATTTTCAAAACGTTACAATCTTCCCCCCTTAAAGAAATTCGGACCCCGAATTTAGATTAAAACTCCCCCCAAATACTAAAACATCTATGCAAAACCATCAAGTCGTCGGGGCTCCGAAATCATAAATACATAAAACAAATCGTAGCGCAGCGCATGCGCATGAAAAATGAGCATATAACTCAAAATCAAAACTCCGTCAAGCATCCCGTAATCATCGGAGTCATGGTAAGGACATAAATGTCAAATCCAATACAAAACCAATATGATATAACTCGAAACTATACATGTAAATATCAAATCTATATATGTAAATATCTGAAGGAAATGCATGCCAAATCTATTCAGATACTGTCCTCTGACTAGTCCTTCTCAGTATGAAAACACATAGCAAATATCATAAAAACGTACTGCTCTATAAGAAATCAATCACAAAATATGCATATGAATACTACGTGCGTCTGGTGCGCACGGAAATAAAAATTCATAAATGTGCCATACATGCGCACAGAAACAATATCTAAGTGCATCGGGTGTGCACGAAACATCTGTCATAGGCAACGTGGGTGCCTGACAGCAAAATCAGGTGCATCTAACATGCACGAAGAATCTCGATTTAGTGCATCTGGTGTGCACCAAAATCACATCTCAAACCATGCGCTCAACATGCGCGAAAATCCAAATCATGTGCATTCATCATGCACGAAATCATGAAATCCAATATCAAGCACCGAACATGCGCAAAATCGAATCAGGTGCACAAGGTGCACAAAACAATATCGAACATCACAATCGAGACAGTGCATCTAAGTGCACAAAATGCGTACCACTGTACTACAAGCATATGTGAACTATACCGAGTGCAAAAACAAAATCGTATGCTTGTATACGCACAAATCAACTCAACTGTATGAAATCCATATAATCACAAACATGAGAAACCAAGGCACGAAAACGATATCAGGTGCAACAACTGTGCAAAAATCGTAAATACTCAGTAGGTGCAACCATACTGCATGAAAACAAATATCATGAAACTCAATCAACAAAATCAATCATGCGAATAGACCGCCCAAAATACCGAAATCAAATATGGCGGAATAGTCCCGCTCAAGCACATCCTCTAAGAATCTCTGGCCAACTGTCGTGGTCACTCATAGCATGTCTCGTCGACGATCCTGAAATCTGGCCTGCTGGTGTGCGTATCATGACCACTCCTGGGTCCAAGTCTTCTCGTAATTTATTCCCGAAAGTTCCTATCGAGGTCTCTCCTAAATCTCGTCTCTGCCGAACAGTCCGGAAGTCAACGTCCTTTACTATATCAGTTTCTTGTTCCGGAACGGCTGCATACTCATCGCGACTCCTTCTGGAAGGTATATCCAAGTACAATGCCTCGGCATGTGTACCGCATCTCTGATGTCGGCGGAGTGGAACGTCATCTTATCCAGATCTGGTACGAACTCCTTGCTCCACTTTTCTCTAATGTCGACTGCTTCGGACTCGTCTCGTCGTGGCTGCATGGACTGAGCTCCAACGGCTATCCTCGTATCTGGAGTCTCCCAAGAATGCATCTCACCACCTAGCATCCGAATGAAGTCGAACCATCCGATCGATTTGTCAAAACCTCATAATCCCCCAAGATCTCAACATCTTGGGTACAGTTTAACAGTATCGAGTATGTACCACAGCATCGATGGTCCAGCCGTAGAAGAGCAAACCCAAGCCTCACTAATGGCGTCGCGGAACTGCCGCAAACCCTAAGGTTCAAAGGCTTTCACACGGTCATTAAGTCGAGTTAGGGTTTCATTCTTCTAGAAGGTCCATAGAATTGCCTGCATGCTCTTCCGAATACTTTAAACTTGGAATAATAGGTTTCTGACATTCGATCGTCTCTGTCGACTCTCAACGTCTCCGCGTGAAGTCGTCTCTAGCTAGAATCAATCTATCTGATGATCTCGCATCGGGGTAGGCGAACGAACCACATGTCCTAGTCATTCATCCTTGGGTGACTAGCGACCTTCTATCATCTCTTAGTACAACCCGTACTGCAATAGCTCCAACATTTGGGCGATATCTCGTCGATCGCAGCAACAACTGGCTCATTCGTCTGCACGCTGAAAAGTGACTCAATCATCATGAATAAGCAATACATCAACGGCCATCAAAATCCGGTTGGCCTCTATCAGTCGCGCAATCCTCTAGTGCCGATCAGCACAACCGAGTAATCTGATACAGCAATCCATCCAACACTCGTGGCGCGAAAACATAATAAAAAGACACATCTCTGCAATCGTGTGTCGCCTGAATCACGCCCTGGTCAGTCCTCGTTCTTGACGAGCTCGTGATGACCGCAACTCTAGCCGTAGCTCTCCCTGCCCGTAATCTTGGCAGTAAAACCATGACTGGTACCGATGAGGCTAGATCATAGGAAGGAATATAATACTGAACAAAGAAATGTACATCCTAAAGCTTCTTAAGTGGAGTAGCGTATCGTAAGTATGCCGCGGAACATACCCACGGTACGTCACTCTACTTTAGTCACCTATTCCATCAACCAAGGGTCATCCTACGCTCCGAAGGTAAAACCTAACGCTCTGATACCAACTTTGTCACGTCCCGAAAGTACGGAACATGACCGGCACTTAAACTACGAAACGTCTCGAGGCGTACGTAATCTAAATAAGCCGAAAACCCAGAAATCCAAACCAAGAAAAGTAGTAGAGTGAAGGAAAAACCAACTTAAAACAAGTAGTTTTAATAGCATAAGCCGAATTATGCGTTTTTAAAAACAGAAAATATTTCCTGAAAATTTCGGCAGAGTCTCCTTTGAAAATACTAGCCCCCAAACGGGATACAACATGAATAGTATACGAAATCAATAAAAAGTCATCCCCAAGCGGGAGCTAGCTCTTCGTCAATCGACGGCCACAACCACGCAAGCAATATAATATACAACGCCGAAAGACGAGGATCACAACAGAAAAGGAAACTCAAAACAGCAAGAAATCCATATAAATACAACACGCGACTCTATGGTCGAAAGAATAAACAACACTGGTCTCTATCTGAAATAAATACATGTTTGGTTTATGGAACTTCTAGATACAACAGAATAATAATATACAAGGTATAATGATGGGTACGATACAAATAAACCCACCTGCTAGCAAGTCACCCGAAAAGAAGCAGTGCCAGCAAAGCCGTAATGAAACCTGTACGGCAAAACCGGCAAGAAACTGTGGCACAACGGGTGTGAGTTTCCAACTCGTGAGTAGAAAAACATCTACGAACAGAAACCGCATGAACAACGCAATCCTAGGTCATATGATCATAATATATCCTCAAATATATAACCAGAAGCCTATAACAATGGCTAGGGTACATGTCTAACCAAAGTGTAATCCCATGTGCCCGTGTCAGTGCCTCAGGTAGCAATATATCATATGGATGATGTATGAATGCATGAAAACAGAATACATGTACTAAAGAAACTGCTTTCATGATTTAGGGAGATTTCCTTTGTATTTTTAAAATGAGGTATCATAAATGAAATCAGCATAAACAGTGTCTAGTATCGACACAAAACATAAATCTCAATGTCTCAAAATCTCAGGCTCCGGCTATCCGGACTGGCCTGTATCATCAAATCTCAGTACCTCAATATCTCGAAATCTCAATGTCTCGATCTCAATATCTAGGGCGCCGTCAGTCCCGACCAGCCCCTACCATCCATCTCAGGACCACGACGGTATCCTCCGGATATCCGACGCGTCGGGCAAAATCACCGGTAGGTAGTCTCCCCCTGCCAGGCTCACATCGTCATCACCATGCGCTTCTTGCCCCGGGGTACCTTACCGGGTCCACCATGTACCCAAAACGGTTCATCCAACTCCTCGAATCGGGCTTCAAAATCCATCAGCAAACTCATGGTGGACGACTCATACATCATGGGAAAACCACACTTTTCATTTAAAAGAGAGAGAAGAAGTTTATAAATGTTTTTGCGGTTTTCCCCCAAATCCAGGAAATCTCATGAAAATCCGAATCCAAATCCTCAATAGCATGTAAACAGTGAATATAGGCATGAGAATCCATAAATGCGGCATAACAGTGAATAATAACATGCATGAAGTAGCAGGTAATAACTACAATGTCTAAACTAGCATATAAGGCAAGTACACTAATATCATGTCTAAACTATTAGCTAACAAGCTATGTCAATGTAATAGTATTTTCTAAGTGTACGTGACATGGCAATTACCGATGAAGATGTGTGTGAGCCGGCAAGTAAGTGTACGTGGTACATACGCAACATCGGTAATGGTGCTGGTGTCCTAACAGCATGATATCAACAATGGAATATGAAATCACAAAATAAGTATGCGATGCGGAGCGAACAGCAATAATGTGCGGGAGCTGAATACTAGACACAACGATAACTAATCTGCATTTAATAAAATATGAGTTCTACGGTGGTGCCATTTGAAATAACCCGAATCGCGGTGTTTTGAAAATAAGGGCTACGGTGTTTTTAAGAAAAGATAAGTCCTTTAAAATATCCGTAGAATCCCTTGACCTGTCTTTAAAAATACCCGCGATCCGTTAGTTTTTGAAATAGGTAGGAATCTAATCTAGTCTGACAACTACACTAAACTATACGGCTGAACTAACAAGCTGAATTAAGGGTAAGGAAACCGCCTAACATCTTAGTCGATACATATATAAACATATATATTAGTCGGTGATCCCGCCTCGATAATATCACATCCGATACCATATCTATAATCAGATATTACCAAGTCAAGAGTGCGGATCTATCATCAATATATAGCTCGTACGTAAATCCGTCGTACGGCATCCCCAAATCTGGGTACGGGTCAATATCATATTCATCACATTATTCATCTGGTATCTTCTTTATCAAAGATCCTAATCCCGGTACTGATCTCTGTCTAGTACAATACTGATACCACCTAAGTATGCATGCACGTGTGTGAAAACTGCGTCAAAGGACCCGCTAAAACATCATGTCGTATATCAAATACGAACCCTGTCATATCACCGATCTCACGGCCTCAAATCGAATCTCATCGACTCATCTCAAATCCCAAGTACTATCCCCAAATCCAGTATATGAACACATAGTCCCATACCTATGTGAACACATAAGAATATATTCCCATATACGCACATATGAAAGAAGAATGTATGCAAGTATGGGTGTGTGTGTGTGTGTGGTGCAACCACTACTCTAGGGTTTCGCAACACTAAACCAATCCAAACACACCAAATATCCATCTTTAACATTAATAATCTCAAACAATATATAATCAATATATGTGTGTATACGTATTCGTATACATCACCACGAACTGCGTGTTAGTTATATGTATGCCCTAGAGGCCATTACTGTACATTGGATGTATATTGTAGTGGATGCTGGGACATATATAGGTAGGACTTTCTTGCTCGACATGATAGTACGCTATCTGGTTGTACTTTATCTTAACATGTATACTCTCTGTCTCTCTGGTTACATGTTGATAAAGCCCTTAGGATGTGTACTCGACTTCCAGGACTATGATGCAGATCATACTAGTGGGGCCTGGGTAGTCAATGAGTACATCCTTCATTGTTCCTAGTCGTGGGAATATCGAGACGGGGCATCGATATTCCAGAGTAGACTAGCGCATATCTTCTCGACCCATGCGATGGGCGATGGATGATCCCATATCCATTGGTGTTTGACATCGAAGATGGTATGCGGGTGCTCAGTGGAGACTGGGTACACTGAACGGACTTGCCGAGAACTCCCAGATGGTATTATACCTCACGTCAGATGGCAGTTCTCTGGTGACACTGGTACAGCTTAGTCTGTTGACCTGAGATCGTCATAGAGTCTTGTGTGTCTCCCACTGTGCTTTGATTTCCACCCTACCACGGCTCTACTGAGTTGTACAAACAGGTGGTTTTTGGGTACATTCCCGATTCACATGGAGGCAATGAGCGATAGGAGGGGATTCGTCTCTCCCGATATTGGGGGTTGATGTTGTGCTATGCTCGACTGGCCATAACAGGAAATCCCTAGCCAGGGTTGCAGTGATATACTGGTAAGAGTTATCAGTAGTTTCACGAATGTTATGGACCTTACGTCGGCATGACTTATCGAGCTATTGGGGTCTGACGTTTACCACCCCTAGGCGAGATATGCGACAAATCAGACGAACAGACCGGACTATACGGTAAGTGTTACTGGTTGGATTCACAGGAGTGTGAGCGGGCTTGCTCGTCGATCTTCTGATCGCTCAATACCCGGGTGGCCGTTACGTTTAGCAGACCGCTTGCGGCTTGTGGGTGTTTGATATGATCATCATCCGCTGCCGGCGTATTGACGAGTCTTTAGAGTCCTACACAGAGGTTTCCTGGCTCAAGCGAAACGAAATAGGAGCGCATATGAGATATGTGCGGGACCGAGAATAATTCGTGTATGTGATACCGTATTCCATTCTCGCGATGAATGTATCGAATGGTTGTATGCGATATAACCTAATTATCGAATCAAGGATTGATTCGATAAGCCGATACGTTGGATACTAGCCGGTTATATGCGATATAACCGGATCATTGAATCAAGTGTTGATTTAATGATTTAATGTATAATTATATATTTGATATATTACTCTGCATTAACTAGTATTGGTTCACTTTAAATGGATTTGCTCACTTGGATTGTACACAATGTATATGTGATATATTTTGTGCACATCATTGTATCATGATACATGCAAGCTAGGGTTAGTGTAAAGAATTAGACTATGGTTAAGTTTATGATTAGGGTTTTCCTTTTAATTACTTATTCATTTATTTATTGTTTTTGTTTATTTTGGAAAATGAAAAAGATAATGAGAAAAAGAATGGTTGCTTGTTTTGTTTTTTAGTTGAAGTTTCTTGAAACTTTGACCAAGTCACCATTCTTATCTCATCCTTAACCCTAACCATTCAAGTTAACCATGGTCCATTCTCTACAACTAACCAAGGGTTAGTAAATGATAAGTATTGATTTATTTATCATTTACAAAACACTTATCATATTCTTTTTCATCATCTTCTTCTTCTTCAACATGAGAAAAAAGCTTGCTACATCAATGGTGATTGATGAAAAAGTGTGGGAAATCCAAAACTAAAGTCTACCCAATTCCTATTTCTTCATCCTCAATCTCTTGCCAAGTAGTATAGGGTGTTTCCTTCACAAGTTTTCAAAGCTTGGTGAAGTTGGAGCTTGTTCTTGTGACGCTTCGACGTAGATCATCTTTGGCATCGAACCGACGATCAAGCCCGCCCATTCTTCGATGATGCCAATGCTAAAGTCGTGAGTTCAATTTGGACAGCGGAGGGAGATCATCGTGGAGCTTGGGAAGTGGTGGACCGGATCTACAAAGGTTGTAGCCCTTTTCCTTTAGATACATTTCCGTTTACTTGCATACTTCGCCTAGATATCTAGTAAACGATCCGTATTAGGGTTTGTAGGCACCCGTAAAATTTGATTTGTGCATGTTTGATCACTTGTGAGACTTCACTGGAGTGCCTAGGAACCCTACAGTGGTATCATAGCCTAGCTTTAGCCTTAGGCAATGCGTAGACGGAGTTAGAAGTCCGATCGACCCGAAACCCCGACTTGAAAGTGCTCTCTGGACATTTTCTGTTTTCGTGGATTTTTTTGAGAATTAAAAATATGCAGAAAAATCTGCAGGAAATTCTAAGAATTACGGTGCAAAAAGTAACTAATGATCCCTCAAAAGTGCGGCGGAACCGCGGCATTAGCATGCTAATGCAGCGGTTCCGCCGCCGTTTTGTCTTATTAGGCATTCAATTTTGCACAGTAATTCCTATTTTGCAGTGCTGATTTTCCTGGGAATTTTTTTATCTGAAATCAAGAGTTAAGTTTTTTGGGTTTTATTAGGAGTTCGTACATTCGATCGGATTGTCTAATTTTGTCTATGTGTTTTTCGGATATTTTAGAATATGTTAAAAATTTCGACCGGACATAAATACCCACTTTTTCCCCTGCCGGGAAATTTCCAATTGTTGGATTTTTCCGTAGTTTAACGACGTTCTAAGTAGTGCAAGTAACGCAATGGACCCTCTAGAAGACAACAAACCTTAACTCGATTATGTGACCGTCTTGAACTGCCCTTTGAACCTTCGGGTTTGGGGCAGTACGGCGTGCCACATGTGAGGCGTTGGCTTGACCCTTCTACGGCTGGACCGTTGGTACTGAGGCACGAACTGAATGCTGTTAGAATTATTTCATGTGTTGAGCTGTATCGGGGAAACTTGGGTGTTCGATTGTTCGATCGAAAAGTTTAGCATTTTCTGTTTATCCGGAATGTGATACAACAATTGGTTCACAAAAGTTATGTGATAACTGAATGAATGTTATAAACATAGCACTTTAGTCTCACTTGATCGGTTGCCACGGAATTTTGATGTGATCAAAAGTCCGTCGCAATCACGTAGCGTACGCGGATACTCGCCGGGTAAACTTAATAGACAGCCTCACTCTATGGCCCCGACCAAGTGACTGTAAGAGAACCCCGTCGCCGAAAGCATCCGTTCGGGTGCTCGCGGTGGCGATGTTCCGCCTTGGTGCACTTTGTCGACGGCGTCGGGGGTGCGGCCGTCTACTGAAGTTTGCGACGAGCATTCGATCAGAATGTCGGGAATCCCGTTGAATTGCCCGACTTGATATTGAAAAGAGTTTTCGATAATGAGACTAAAATGCGGGGTTTATAATTGTTAGGCATGCGATGTCTAAAGAATTCATTTGGTTAGGCATGCGATGTCTGAGGTGGTTGCGGATTCCAACTGTTGTAGTTTTACACTTTCTTTTCTGTGACCGTAAGTGTAATATGTGATATCGCCGGTTTCGTTGCTATATGTCAACGACAATTGGGATGCGCATATTTACTTACGTTGATGACATGTGATGTTATGTGTTGCTGGATATGTTATATTGGATCGTCGTGTTTGAATAGCCGGGGGTTTTTATGTGAGATGAGTGTTTTTCCATTTTCATTCATGTAAAAACTTGTATGTAATATTCTTTTATTTGGGGCACTTCCAGGTTGCGGAAGATGTCACCGTTGATGTATATTATTTACTTTTCTGCACTAGGATAGACCCAAGGAGGGGAGCACAAGTAACCGGGTTCTGGGGTCCAGTGGGAGACCAACTCGAGGAGTCGAGTCCGGGTCTCCTAACCCTAGAATTGGTAGGGTTGCTTGCCGCTCTCGTAGGGGTCTAGGGGTGTGGGATTGGCTATTCATCATGACCGTGGAATCCGTGTTTTATACTGGCTCGTATTGAAAACACGGACGTCCTAGTATATCCAATATTTCATAGTTTTCTTCTGCTGTGCTTTATCTGTGATGTGATCATGCGATGTTCTGTGCTCTGTTCAGATAGATGTAGTATATAGTATATATGATATATTATATAGACGTTACTTATGTTTTACACCCGCGCTAGCCCTGCCCCGCTCTGCCGTTAGTTACCTAACCTAACGGTGCACGAGGGGACATCGAGGCGAATGCGGATGGCATAAGTGTACGTCATATTTATCTGTGATGTTTAGGTAATTTAAATGATGGGATATTCATTAATGAGATTAATGAAAGAAAATAAACATAATTAATGTTGTGTAATCGAATTTCAAAATAAAACATGTAGCTACAGTTCTTGCTTTGCATCGTGGTGTTTCTTGTAGAACATCCTGCACCTTATTCGATAAGGAAAGGACCGAGATCCCTTCACCGGGAGTGACTCCTTTAGCAATAACTGGCAGATGCTACAACCCTCGGTTTGTCTTTTGATCGCTTCTATAGTTTCTGCTTTGCACAGTGATATATATGATATATCCCGCACCTCATTCGATGAGGAAAGGGCCGACGATCCCTTCACCGGGAGTGACCCCTTTAGCAAAACTAGAAAAGCCTAAAAAACATTCCATTTAAAAAACCATTTGATTCCGCAACGAGATCAAGTTCAAAGCGTTAAAGGTTTTCACAAAAACCAGCCGCAACCCTCCGTCATTTTAGGAAGTAGAGTACTTAGTATTCGTGCTGTGTTTGTTGACCATAGTCAAGGCACAGTGTACGGTAGCTAAGTGATGTCTTCCTACACCGCATATGATGCGATTAGTTAGGACAGTCATGTGGCTTTGTTGACCTTAGCCAAGGGTCATGTGGGTGGGTCTAATTAATCACGAAATGACGGGTAGAACTTGACTAGTACCTATGATTTGTTGACCTTAGCCAAGGTCATAGGTGCTAGGGGTAAAAACCATTATCGGGAGTTTCAAGTGTTGGAATTTGCAATGAGATTGCATACCTTCTATGTGATAGTTGGATCCCGATACCCACTGCGAGTAATTGTTACTCCTGGGAGAGTTTTGCACTTTGCAATTAGCCGATCAAATAGGTGTCTAGAAAGGTGTCAACGGGGTTACGCCTCTGGGAAAACGAGGTTTACTGTAATTAGGTCCGTGCGAAAGCATGGGGAACCTCCCTCAAAGTACCGACACTGGCCTGGCTGAAAGATTGGGGAACTTGTAGAGTGTAATTAATCCCGGCTAGTCTTTCCTTTTAGGGTTTGAAGGAAGATTTGATAAAAACAGTGGGAGCCATCCTGATTAGATAAAATATATAACCAATCTGATCTTGTAAGAGCGCACGCAGAGTGTTTTATTCTCTCTCTCTCCTGGTAGCGACCATATCACGCCTTAATCAAGATAATAAAACGGAATTTTGACCGAACCCGCTTGTTATACTGAGCTGGGGAACGTTGGTCCCGCTCCAACTTATAATTGTTATAAGACAGAGCAGGAAATAGGGGAATACCAGATTTCCTATGCCGCCCAAACGAAGAAAGTGCATATGATGCATCTCCTTCGGGTATGTTCATTACAAAGAACTGTTTCTCAGTATCCTCTGAATCCTGGGTATATGATATCGGATCAGGATCCCAGATATGTAAGCTGTTACATAGGGCTGCAAAAAGGTAGAAAAACTGAGAACGGGTGATAAGTTTCATGAGACAGAAACCGGGACAAGTGTTGCAGCCAAGTCTGTTGGTCACTGTCACCCTGTATTACCAATACATTGATTCTGAACAAATGCTATTAGATACCGAACCTGATATACAAAATCATATCAGTCTCTTTATTAGTAAAGAAATGATATAATTTTGTATTGTTGGATAATGTTTTGAACATTTCCTATATCAAAAGTTGATCGGTTCAGGCACGTTATCTAAAAGCATTGACGTTCTAAATCAAACTACAGTTCCTTGTATACAGAACACACGCAAGAGGAAGAGTTCAGAAATGAACGAATCCTTCTTGAGGCATTGTAGACTAGGTCACATCAATGCGACCCGACTGGCTGAAGTTACATTTTAGATGCATATTTAAATTAGTTTGAATTTACATCTTGTGAAACTTGCCAGTCATGTCACAAAGATTAGATGACCATAGCTCTGTTTATTAGAAACAAAGAAAGAGTTAGTAAACTCTTGGGACTGATACATGATGATGTATGTAAAGTCTCCTGTCTACAAATGCCAGGACTGGTTCTTCATACTTCATTACGTTCTCTGATAATCTCTCAAGATTCAGTCATATGTTCCTGTTGAAACATGAGTCCGAACCTTTTGAGATATTCACAGAATATAAGTTAGAAGTAGAGAACCAAAATACGGGTATAAGTATTACGTCCTATGATGAGATCAGGGAGGAGAATACTTGTGCATAGAATTCCTGGACTATTCTAAAGGAGAATGAGATTCTCTCTCAGTGTTACTCCTCTGAATACACCACAGCACAACGGTGTATCAGGGCGGAGCAATTGCACAATATTAGATATGGTGTGCTCTATGATGAGTATTACTGAGTTACCTATTTCCTTTTAGGGATTATGCACTTGAGAAGCTGCATACCTATTGAATTAGGTTTGAATCAAATCACTGCCTACCACTCCATATAAGATATGGTGTGGGAAGATCCTATCTCTTAAGCGAGTTAAGATTTGGGGTTGTCCGGCCTATGTTTAAAGCAAAATCCGGACAAGATCGAGGCAGGATCAGTTCTGTAGAACTGGAAAGGTTCCAGCTATACAAAACTGCAGTTGATGATTTGACAGAACCAAAGGATTCTATAGTCCCCGACGAACCTCAGCTTCTCCGTCGATCTAGTAGGGTTCCTCATCCGCCTGAGAGATACCTCGGTTTCTCGATGACGGTGGGAGCAAGGATTGCATCATGAGATGATGACCCAACAAGTTTCGTGCAGGCCATCGAGAGTAGGGACTCTGTAAGAATGGCTGGATGCTTAGCGATCTGAGATGGAATCCATATACACCAGCAAAGTATGGACTTTGGTTGCTATATCTGAAGGGTTAAATCCCCATCAGGAGCAAGTATATCTTGAGAAGATTACTTGGTGTAGATGGAAAAGTTGAGACTTTCAAAGCTAGGCTTATTAAAGGTTTTAGTCATCAACTAGGCATGGATAATGATGAAACCTTTTCCAAGTGACTATGCTTAAGTTCATCCAGATCCTACTTGCCACGGCTACATACCATGACTGCGATATCTGGTGGTTGGGTGCCCTGACTGCTTTTCTAAATACTGATTTAGAAGAGAACGTCTATAAGAACACAGCCAGAGGTCTTCGTAAACAGTGGGAGCAGCCGAAACGTGTGCAAGTTGCTTTACATAATGAAGCATGCATCGCGGAGTTGGAACGTCTGTTTTGATATGATAGTCAAAGTGTTTGACTTCATCAAAATGGTAGACGAACCTTGTATATACAAAAGGGTAGTAGAGAGTAAGGTGGTCATCTTCGTATTGTACGTAGACAACATACTCTTGATAGGAAAAGAGTTTCCTATACTACGATCGATCAATCTCCTATTATCACTAGGATTCCCCAAACTGGATCAAAGTGATACCTCCTAAATCCTGAGTTTTCATCTATGAGATAGATGTAATTGGATGCTAGGATTCTCACTAGATGTAGTGAGATGGTATCAATAGATCCTGGGGTGAATCACTGGAAGAGTTCCAGGGTGATAAAGACGACTGAATGTCAGTCACAGACACTGTCTTTACCCTTAGTAAAGGGACGGTATGTTGGAAGAGTTCCAAGCTCGATACCGTGGCAAACTAAAAGATAAAGGCTGGTAACATCGCTACTAAAGATACTCCCAAAGAAGCAGTTTGGGTGTATATTGGTTCATAAGATGAACTAGGTTCCTGCCATTGTATGACAATGGAAGTGTGGCTTCGGCCCTGGAACCCTGGTCCCATCAGTGACCCAGACATATTCTGAGGAAGCATCACCTGATCATGGAGATAGTTGATCTCCAAGGTGATCGAGGTTAGGAGAGAAGACTCAGAGGACAACACGGCGGATCCACTCACGAAGGCCTTTTCCCAGAGAGAGACTCATATGGGATGGTTGAGTATTAGATACTGCGACCACTGCTACAGATGACCCTAGTGCAAGTGGGAGATTGTTAGTTATATGTATGCCCTAGAGGCCATTACTGTACATTGGATGTATATTGTAGTGGATGCTGGGACATATATAGGTAGGACTTTCTTGTTCGACATGATAGTACGCTATCTGGTTGTACTTTATCTTAACATGTATACTCTCTGTCTCTCTGGTTACATGTTGATAAAGCCCTTAGGATGTGTACTCGACTTCCAGGACTATGATGCATATCATACTAGTGGGGCCTGGGTAGTCAATGAGTACATCCTTCATTGTTCCTAGTCGTGGGAATATCGAGACGGGGCATCGATATTCCAGAGTAGACTAGCGCATATCTTCTCGACCCATGCGATGGGCGATGGATGATCCCATATCCATTGGTGTTTGACATCAAAGATGGTATGCGGGTGCTCAATGGAGACTGGGTACACTGAACGGACTCGCCGAGAACTCCCAGATGGTATTATACCTCACGTCAGATGGCAGTTCTCTGGTGACACTGGTACAGCTTAGTCTGTTGACCTGAGATCGTCATAGAGTCTTGTGTGTCTCCCACTGTGCTTTGATTTCCACCCTACCACGGCTCTACTGAGTTGTGCAAACAGGTGGTTTTTGGGTACAGTCCCGATTCACATGGAGGCAATGAGCGATAGGAGGGGATTCGTCTCTCCCGGTATTGGGGGTTGATGTTGTGCTATGCTCGACTGGCCATAACAGGAAATCCCTGGCCAGGGTTGCAGTGATATACTGGTAAGAGTTATCAGTAGTTTCACGAATGTTATGGACCTTACGTCGGCATGAATTATCGAGCTATTGGGGTCTGACGTTTACCACCCCTAGGCGAGATATGCGACAAATCAGACGAACAGACCGGACTATACAGTAAGTGTTACTGGTTGGATTCACAGGAGTGTGAGCGGGCTTGCTCGTCGATCTTCTGATCGCTCAATACCCGGGTGGCCGTTACGTTTAGCAGACCGCTTGCGGCTTGTGGGTGTTTGATATGATCATCATCCGCTGCCGGCGTATTGACGAGTCTTTAGAGTCCTACACAGAGGTTTCCTGGCTCAAACGAAATGAAATAGGAGCGCATATGAGATATGTGCGGGACCGAGAATAATTCGTGTATGTGATACCGTATTCCATTCTCGCGATGAATGTATCGAATGGTTGTATGCGATATAACCTAGTTATCGAATCAAGGATTGATTCGATAAGCCGATACGTTGGATACTAGCCGGTTATATGCGATATAACCGGATCATTGAATCAAGTGTTGATTTAATGATTTAATGTATAATTATATATTTGATATATTACTCTGCATTAACTAGTATTGGTTCACTTTAAATGGATTTGCTCACTTGGATTGTACACAATGTATATGTGATATATTTTGTGCACATCATTGTATCATGATACATGCAAGCTAGGGTTAGTGTAAAGAATTAGACCATGGTTAAGTTTATGATTAGGGTTTTCCTTTTAATTACTTATTCATTTATTTATTGTTTTTGTTTATTTTGGAAAATGAAAAAGATAATGAGAAAAAGAATGGTTGCTTGTTTTGTTTTTTAGTTGAAGTTTCTTGAAACTTTGACCAAGTCACCATTCTTATCTCATCCTTAACCCTAACCATTCAAGTTAACCATGGTCCATTCTCTACAACTAACCAAGGGTTAGTAAATGATAAGTATTGATTTATTTATCATTTACAAAACACTTATCATATTCTTTTTCATCATCTTCTTCTTCTTCAACATGAGAAAAAAGATTGCTACATCAATGGTGATTGATGAAAAAGTGTGGAAAATCCAAAACTAAAGTCTACCCAATTCCTATTTCTTCATCCTCTACCTCTTGCCAAGTAGTATAGGGTGTTTCCTTCACAAGTTTTCAAAGCTTGGTGAAGTTGGAGCTTGTTCTTGTGACGCTTCGACGTAGATCATCTTTGGCATCGAACCGATGATCAAGCCCGCCCATTCTTCGATGATGCCAATGCTAGAGTCGTGAGTTCAATTTGGACAGCGGAGGGAGATCATCGTGGAGCTTGGGAAGTGGTGGACCGGATCTACAAAGGTTGTAGCCCTTTTCCTTTAGATACATTTCCGTTTACTTGCATACTTCGCCTAGATATCTAGTAAACGATCCGTATTAGGGTTTGTAGGCACCCGTAAAATTTGATTTGTGCATGTTTGATCACTTGTGAGACTTCACTGGAGTGCCTAGGAACCCTACACTGCGGGGGTGCTATACGCCATCCACCCGACCTCTCCCCGTAGATATAAATCTACTCACCTGGTCCTCGCTCGCCGGTGCCGACGTCGCCACGCGCTTGCTTGTCGTCTCGAAGTCTACATAGGGTACCTACATATCATAAGACACCGTATCGCATTAAAATCCGACTCATGACCAAAACGACACACGAATCCCACATAGGTCAAAACCTATGGTTGCTTTCACAAATCAACCAAAAAACCCTTGACGTCGGCGTACAAATGCCAAACCATCGGGAAAAACCTAAACACACTCATTTGCACATTCACAAGCACTAATTATAATATAAAATAGGTTAAAATTCACAAAACCTCAAACTCACTTTAAAAGCTATTTTTCCGAAAATCTAGCAAGCAAAATTAACTGTTTTAGTACAAAACTCGACGTTTAAACAAATCTAGCGGCCGCAATATCCACTCAATATCATAACCAAGTCATATAAACCATTCCAATAATTTATTCTCATCAAAATATATATATTTACAAAACCTAGTTAACAAAATTAGCACAATTTTCCATTTTAGCTCAAAACTTGTTGTTCGAATCAACTTTAAATATTTTAACAATGCTAGTGGCCATAATTCTCATTAAAACATATTAACTAAGACACACAACCATTAACTAGATTTTAATCTCACTACTTTTTATTAATTACAAAAATCTAGTTTGCAAAACAAACATAATTAGGACAATTTAAATTTAACAATCTAGCAATTGAGCAACTAGATTAGTTTTCGCAAGCATTAACATGATAATCTTCTCATGGTAACCTTAAGCAAGTAATAGCCACTTTAATTGAATCTAAACCCTAACTTTTGAATCCAAAACCATCCACTTGAATTTCCAAACTTGAATTCAAAACCCCTTTATTTATTTTTTTTTAAAACCCTAATTAAGCTTGATTTAAACATTCAATTAATAACTAACAAATATGGATGAATCTTTATACCTCATGATCAAGAGATCAACATGAAGATCATAGCTTCCAAAATGCCAAATTTCCTCCAAGATCCATGCTAGCTTGGGCAAAAAATTATGGGTAAGAGTTGGATTGGAGAATTTTTGAGGTTTTAACTTGATTTTTGGGGCAATTTGATGAAGTTTTTGATGAGAAATGAGAGGATAAAATTGGGGGGGCTGCTGTTGAAGAGGGCTCGGCCAGCATTCGGGAAGGGGTGTTGGTGAAGTGTGTGGGTGTGGGGAGAAAAGTCTAAGTCAAAGGAAACCCCATACTTTATATAATAACACCCATACCTCATTCCTTTCTTTTCTTTTTGTTTTGTGAGGCAAAGGAGTGGCCCAAATGGGGGGGGGGAGAGAATGGCAGCAGCCATTTTCGGCCATGAGGAAATGGGGAGGATTTTATGTGGGTGTAAGTTTCCAAGAAAAGAAAGCCCAAACTCAAACAACAAGCCCAAGTTCATATTCTTTTCATTTCTTGTTCCCTTTTCATTCAAGGCCTCATCAAGTGGGGGGAAATTTGGGAGGGGCAGCCAAGGGCTTAGCCAGCAGCCTAGGGGGAGGAGAGAGGGTGTGGGTGAGTGTGGGTGAGGGTGAGGGAAAAATGATAAATGTTATTCCCCAATTTCCATTAACACTAATTTCACTAATTAAGCCATTTTTCTTCGATATTTTCTAAACCGTTTTGGCAATCCATCTCATTTCAAAAACAATATTTTACATGTCAGTTTAGTGTGTCATGAATTATAAAATTTGTATCAACCTATTCCAATTTGTAATTTTTCCTAATTAAATGTATTAGTGACGGCTTAAAATAATATTAAAATAATTAATTTCGGAAAAAATTCAGAAAATTAGAAATTTTACCAGTGGCTCAATAAACACCAAAAATTAGAAATAACATAGCTAGAATATGTATATTTAATTTTATAATAAAGATATTTGTATTTTGACTTTTTACCGAAACCCCCTTATTTTTCCGATTTTCCGAAATTTCACCGAAACGATTTTCAAAACGTTACATTTTCTTATCTCTCCGACTTGTTCCTTAGTTTAGTCTTTTAGTTGTTTGGATAGATGTCAGGCTAGGCTCGAGTCATACCTATTTTCAAAACTAACGAATCGTTGGTATTTTCAAAGGACCACCCGAGGGATGCTACGGGTTTTTCAAAGGACATATCTTTTCTCAAAAACACCGTAGCCCCTACTTTTCTAAAAATCATGATTCGTGCTATTTCAAAACACCAAACCCGTATGACCCGTACACCGATATGTATATTGATTAATGTTACGTTTACTATTCCTTTTTCTGTTATATTTATGTTCTCATTGCATTGCATATTTATGACATGTGTTTCTTTAGCTATTATGAATCCCGTCTGTTAGGACACCAGCACAATCACCACTGATGCGCATGTTCAACTTACACTTGCTTGTCGGCACACACACATCATCATCGGTAATTGCCTTGTCACGTACACTTTAGAAAATGTTACTTCATTGGTATAACCTGCTAGCTGGTAGTTTAACATATTATTAGTATGTTTACTCTCATATGCTAGTTTAGATGTTACATTCATTACTTAGATACCCCAGGCATATATGTATATATATTCATTCTGTATGAAAAATTGTGGGCTTTATGCCGATGTTCACTGCTTATTGACTCTTGATTTTGGGATTTTGGATTTCCATGAGATTTCTGGATTCAGGAGAAAACCGCAAGAATTTTATAAACTCATTATCATTTAAAAAATGCAAGTTGTGGTTTTCTCGTGATATGATGTGTATGGCGTCCACCATGAGTTTTCTCGGTTCTTGATCTGTATCACATACCCGATTCGAGAAGGGGGATGCACCTTCTGCGAGTACATGGTGGACCCGGTGAGGTACCCCGGGGCAAGATGGACGTATTGAGAAGGCGTTAAGCCCGGCAGGGGAGCATTACCTACCGGTGATAGTTGGCGCGGCGGTTATCCGGAGGATACTGACCGTAGTATTGGGATATTGAGATATTGAGACATTGAGATATTGAGATATTGAGATGTTGAGATGTTGAGATATACGGATTTGGTGTCGATACTTGACACGGATTTTCTGTCGATTCACCGATGATGTTCCAGCTTTATTATACAAGATTTTCTTATACCAGATATATCCAAATTTCGTGGTTGATTGTTTCATTTATGATGCATTCATACATCAGATATATGACTTGTTGTTGCTTAGTGACACTGACACGAGTACATGGTATTACAGTAATGTTTAGATGATTACCCTTACCACTACTAGATATTTCAGTATATTATGAGTACGGTATGGTATGACGTAGGAGATCGTTATACATTCGGTTTCTACTCGGCGATGTCTTCTACTCACGAGTTGGCAACTCACCCCCGTTGTACTACAGTTTCTTGCAGGTTTTGCCATACAGGTTCCATGGCGGCTTTGCTGGCACACTACTTCCTTCCGGGTGATTGCTTTGGTGGGTGGGTTCACTTGCATCGTGACCACCGTTGTACTTTTATTTATTTCAGTTGTATCTAGTAAGCTCCATCAACCATACTTGTATATTTAGTAGACTTAGATAACCACAGCTTGTATATTCTTTCGGCCTTAGAGTCACGCTCATGTATTTATTGATGTTTTCTGGTTTTCTTGATAATGCATGTTTTCCTTATCTTCTTCTGAGTTTTGATTCTCGCCTTCGGCATTGTATATTGCTTTACATGCGTGGTTGTTTCCGCCAATTGGCGAAGAGCTATCTCCCGCTTGGGGATGCCTTATATGATATTGTTTGTACCGTTTTCTGGTTAAGTTTTACAAAGGAGGTGCTGCCCAAATTTTCAATGACGAAAATGTTTCCAGGTTAAATATAAACATTGTGTTTTTCGTATACTATTATCTATGTTTCGTAGAAAGAACTTGATTTCAGTAACCTTATTTCAAGACTGCACCTCTACTATTTTCCCTAAAAAGGTTTAGATTTCTGGATTTTTGGCTTACTTGTATTATGTGTGGTCCTATAGACTTCACCTAATTCAAGTGCCAGTCACGTGCCTTTTCGGGTCGTGACACTCATAGTCATGGAAGGCAGCAATAGCAAGTAGGATCCGAATGGATTTGAGCATAGCCACTGGAGAAAAGGTTTCTTCATAGTCCACACCTGGTCATTGACGAAAACCTTTTGCAACAAGTCTAGCCTTATAGGTTTCCACCGGACCATCTACACCAAATTTCTTTTTGTAGATCCATTTGCATCCAACGGGTTTTACCCCAGGTGGAGCAATATCCAAGGTCTACACTTTATTGGTGTACATGGACTCCATTTCGGATCGCATAGCATCCAGCCACTTATCAGAATCCCTACTGATAATGGCCTGCCTGAAATTAGTAGGATCATCTTCTTCCAATATGCAATCTTCTTGATCCCCGTCTATGAGAAAACCGTAGTATCTCTCGGGCGGATGAGAAATCCTACCAGATCTGCGGAGTGGCTGAGGTTCGACTGGGACTTCTAAATCTTGAGGTTCTACTAAATCTTCAGTTACATTTTATGGTTCAGAAATTTCTTCCAGTTCTACCGTACTCCACTAACTTCTTTTGCAAGAAGTTACCTTTCTAAAAAGGTGGCGTGGCGAGATACAAACACCTTCTATTCCTCGGTGTGGTAGAACAGATATCCTAGTGAATTCTTAGGATATCCTACAAATTTGCATAGAACTGACCGTGCCTCAAGTTTGTCCGGTTTCTGTGTTTTTACATAGGCCGGACAACCCCGCGTCTTAATGAATTTAAGACATGGTTTCTTACCACTCCATATTTCATATGGAGTCTTAGACACAGATTTGGAAGGAACACGATTCAAAAGGTATGCTGCTGTTTGTAGCGCATGTCCCCAGAATGAAAGAGGCAACTCGGTACTACTAATCATGGAGCGAACCATATCCAAAAGGGTACGATTTCTCCGCTCTGACACACCGTTGTGCTGTGGTGTATATGGAGGAGTAAGCTGAGAGAGAATTCCATTCTCTTTTTGGTATTCTTGGAATTACGTGCTTAACTACTCCCCTCCTCTATCAGATCGGAGTATCTTGATACTTTTGCCATTCTGGTTCTCTACTTCGTTTCTGTATTCTTTGAATTTCTCAAAAGCTTCGGATTTGTATTTCATGAGATACACATATCCGAACCTAGAGAGATCGTCAGTGAATGTGATGAAGTACGAGAACCCACCCCTTGCATGTATAGACATTGGACCACATACATCACTGTGTATGAGTCCCAAGAGCTCTACTGCTCTTTCTCCATGTCCGGTGAACGGAGATTTAGTCATTTTTCCTTTGAGACAAGACTGACAGGTTTCATAAGATGAAAATTTGAACGTATTTAAAAATCCATCTATATGCAGCTTACTTAGTCTTTTCTCTTCGATATGACCAAGTCTACATTGCCACAAGTACGATTCGTTCACTTCTGAACTCTTCCTCTTGCGAGTGTTTTGTACATTGAGAACTGTGTTTTGACTAAGAACATAGATACCATTACACAGTGTACCTTCTACAACCAATACCTGATTAAGGTAAATGTCCATGATATTTCTATCAAGAACAAACTTATATCCATCTTTATCAAGTAAAGAAACTGATATGATGTTGCAAACCATGGAAGGTACATAGTAGCAATTGTTCAAAATCATAGTATTGCTATTTGGCAATGCTAGGTGATATTCACCGACGGCAGAAGCATCAACTTGTGCTCCGTTCCCTACTCTGAGGGACATATCACCAGGTCCAACCATCCTAATTTTTCTCAGTCCCCGTAATAAATTACAGATATGAGATCCTGTTCCGGTATCTAGTACCCAGGAGGTAGGACTGACCGAAAAGCAGTTCTCAATAACAAGAACACCTGAAGGAGACGCATTGGTATGCTTCTTCTTCGATGGGGTCATCAAGGAATTCATGCAATCCTCTTTCCCTTGCTCATACTCATGACAGCTTTCATAAGTCAGAGCCAAACAGACATTCCCTAACCCCGAATAAGAATTCGGATTGGTTAAGCGATAAATTTTATTATCTTGATTAGAGTGTGAATTGGTTGCTACCTAGAGAGAGAGAAAAGAAACACTCAGCATGCGCTCTTGGAAGATTAGATAGGTTATTAGTTTATCTAATCAGGATGGCTCCCACTGTTTCCTCGAATTCTTCTTCAAACCCAAAAAGAAGAAATAGTCAGGATTAATCGCACGTCACAATACTTGCTTAACCTTTCGGCCAGACTAGTGTTGGTACTTCGAGGGAGGTTTTCCAACGCTTTCGCGAAGTTCCTTAATTACATAACCTCTTTTCCCTTGAGGCGTAGCCCCGCTAACACCGTTCTAGACACCTACTTGGTTTATAGAATTGATTGTTAAGTGAGAAAATCTCCCAAGAGTAATCCTACTTTTCAGTGGGATCAGGATCCAACTATCATTGTGTGATAACCTAGATGGAAGCCACTCTAGTTGCCACACTCTAGAAGGTATGCAACACTATCAAGTTTCCTGTATAGTTGAAACTCCTGATGTGGTTTTTTCCCCTAGGACCCAAGTGACCTTGACGAATAATCAACAAATCAAAAGGTCCTAGTCAAGTTCAACTCATTGTTATACAAGATTGCATTAGACCCACCCGCATGATCCTTGACGAATAATTAACAAAATCATGCGACTGTCCTAACCAATTACATCTATCAATGCAACAGAGAATCATTACTCAACTACCGTTCACTGCGCCTTGACGAATAATCAACAAACGCAGCACGAATACTAAGTACTAATTATCTTAAACGACGGAGGGCTACGGCTGGGTTTTTTGCGAAAAACCCTTTAACGTAATGAACTTGATATCGTTGAAGGAACCGGATAGCTTTGAAAAAGGAGTGGTTTAGGCTCCACTTTTGAAAACTAGTGGTTTTGAAGAAAACCTAGTAATCTACAGTATAAGCTTTTGCTCAAGAGGTCACTCCCCGCGAAGGGATCTCGGCTCTTGCCTCCTGGAATGAGGTGCAGGATATTCACAACCGAATACAACCATGCAAAGCGAAAAAATATAACTATAGTTTTTCGAAATTTATTCCAACAACATCTTTTAGGTTTTTTATCTTGAATTAATAAAAATTAATGCGGTCCCATCATTTAATCCTATCACACCACAAAAGAACGAAAATACAATCTATGTATATGCCATCCGCATTCGCCACGGGGCCCGGTCATCACCCGTTAGGTTACTTAACTAACGACAGAGCGGGGGCTGGACTAGCGCGGGTGCAAAACATATACAACACCCGTTGTGCCACAGTTTCTTGCAGGTTTAGCCGTACAGGTTCCGTAGCGGCTTGCTGGCACACTACCTTCCTTCTGGGTGATTGCTTTATAGGTGGGATACATTGCTTCGTGACCACCAGTATTTATTTGTATATTATTTCAGTTGTATCTAGTTAAAGACTCCATCAACCAGACTTGTATATTTAGTAGACTTAGAAACCATTATTGTATATTCTTTCGGCCTTAGACTCACGCTCATGTATATGTTATCCTTTTATGGCTTTCTTGATGATGCATGTTTTCATCACTTTCTTTCTGAGTTTTGATCCTCGCCCTTCGGCGTTGTATATTTGTATTATTGCGTGGTTGTTTCTGCCAATTGGTGAAGAGCTAGCTCCCGCTTGGGGATGCCATATATATTATTGCTTGTATTCGTTTTGGGTTAAAAATTACAAAGGAGGTGCTGCCCAAATTTTTAATGACGAAAATATTTTAAAGTTAGATACAAAGACTGTATTTTTATATACTATTACTTATGTACTTAAAGAAAGAACTTGATTTCATTATACCATTCTTTCAAAACTCCACATCCACTATTTTCCCTAAAAGGTTTAGATTTCTCGACTTTTGGCTTACTTGGATTAGGTGGAGTCCTATAGACTTCGAATGATTCAAGTGCCAGTCACGTGCCTTTCGGGTCATGACATTGAGACTTTCAAAGCTAGACTTGTAGCAAAAGGTTTTCGTCAACGACCAGGTGTGGATTATGATGAAACCTTTTCTTCAGTGGCTATGCTTAAGTCCATCTGGATCCTACTTGCCATCGCTGCATACCATGACTACGAAATCTGTCAGATGGATGTCAAGACTGCTTTTCTAAATGGTGATTTAGAAGAGAGCGTGTACATGACACTTCCAGAGGGCTTCGTAGATAGTGGGAGCAGCAGAAAGGTGTGCAAGCTTCTTAAATCAATATACGGATTAAAGCAGGCATCGCGGAGTTGGAACATCTGTTTTGATGTGGCAGTCAAAGAGTTTGACTTCATCAAAAACGTAGATGAACCTTGTATATACGAGAAGGTTGTAGAAAGTAAGGTTGTCTTCCTCGTATTGTACGTGGATGACATACTCTTGATAGGAAGTGATGTTCATATGCTACACTCGGTCAGGCTCATCTTATCACAAAGGTTCTTCATGAAGGATTTGGGTGATGCCTCTTGCGTCCTGGGGAGAACCACTAGACAACTGTGAAGAACATTCTTAAGTACTTGAGAAGCACTAAAGAATTGTTCTTGGTGTATGGTAACGGTGAACTCCATGTCGAGTCCTTTACCGATTCGAGCTTCCAGAGTGATAAGGACGACTGTAAGTCGATCTTGGGTTTTGTTTTTACCCTCAGTGGAGGGATGGTATGTTGGAAGAGTTCCAAGCTTGATACCGTAGCAGACTCGACGATGAAGGCTGAATACATCACTACCAACGATGTTGCCAAAGAGATTGTCTGGGTGAACAAGTTCATGAGATGAACTTGGTGAGGTTCCTACCATTATGCATCCAATACTTGTGTATATTGATAACAATGGAATTGTGGCTTTGTCCTAAGAACCCCGGTCCCATCAGTGATCCTGACATATTCTTAGGCGGTATCACCTGATCAGGGAGTTAGTTAATCTCCGAGAGATCGAGGTCAGGAAAGTTGACATGAAGCATAACACGGCGGATCCACTCACAAAGGCCATTTGAGATACTTTATGGGATGTTGGGTATGAGATACTACAACAAATAGCCTTAGTGCAAGTGGGAGATTGTTAGTTATATGTATGTCCTGTAGGCCATTATTGTACATGATTGTATATTATAGTGGATGCTTGGACATATATAGAGAGGACTTTCTTACTCGACATGATAGTATTCTATCTGGTTGCTCTTTATCTTAACATGTATCATTATACTGTCTCTCCGTTACGTGTTGATAAAACCCTTAAGATGTGTACTTGACTACCAGGATTATGATGCAGATCATACTAGTAGGGCTAGGGTAGTCCATAAGTTCATCCTTTAATTGTTCCTAGTCGAGGGAGTATCGAGACAGGGCATTGATATTCCAGAGTAGACTAGTGTGTACGTTTCTTGACCCTGTATGGGACGATGGTTGATCCCACATCCATTGGTGTTTGACATCAAAGATTGTATGCAGGTGCTCATTGGAGAATGGGTACACCGAACAGGACTCGCCGAGAACTCCTAGATGGTATTATACCTATCGTCAGATAGCAGTTCTCTGGTGACACTGGTACAGGTTAGTCTGTAGACCCGAGATCGTCATAGAGTCTTGTGTGATTCCCACTGTGCTTTGATTTCCTTCCTACCACGCTCAAGAGAGCGTGCAAACAGGTGGATTTTGGGTACAGTCTCGAGTCACATGGGGGAAATGAGCGATAGGAGGGGTTTCGTCTCTCCCGGTATTGGGGATTGATGTTGCACTATGCTCGATTGGCTATAACAGGAAGTCCCTGGCCAGGGCTGATGATGAGATTTACTGGTAAGTGATATCAGTAGTTTCTCAACCCGTTATGAGCCTCACATCGGCATGACTTATCAAGTTATTGGGGTCTGACGTTTACCACCCCCAGACTCGATATGAGACATATCAGACGAAGAGACCGGACTGTACGGTAGTGTTACTTACTGGATTCACGGGAGTTTTGACAAGCTTGCTTG
This sequence comes from Agapanthus africanus, assembly GCA_030015575.1. Lineage (NCBI taxonomy): Eukaryota > Viridiplantae > Streptophyta > Magnoliopsida > Asparagales > Amaryllidaceae > Agapanthus > Agapanthus africanus. The sequence continues at coordinate 177,922,215 of JASDDO010000016.1, read as the reverse complement.
TTGATCTTCTGATCGCTCAATACCTGTGTAGCCGTTACGTCCAGCTAGTACCGCTGAAGGCTTGTGGGTAACCGATATGATCATTACCTACTGCTGGCGTATTGACGATTCTTTAGAGTCCTACACAGAGGTTTCCTGGCTCAAGCGAAACGAAGTAGGGCACATATGTGATATATGCGGGACCAAGATTAATACATGTATGTGATACCATATTCTAATCTCTCGATATATGATATCAGTCGGTTATATGAGATATAGCCGGGTTATTGAATCAAGTGTTGATTCGATAAGTTGATATAAATGATATTAGTCGGTTATATGTGATATAGCCGGATTATTAAATCAAGTGTTGATTTAATAATTTAATATATAATTATATATTTGATATATTAATATATATTAACTAATATTAGCTCACTTAAGAATTTCTTTTCTACTAATACATTTAAATATATATGTGATATATATATTAATGTATTTAATTTTGTGTCATGATTGATGATACATTGGACATTGGTGTATGAGACTCATACCAAACTAAAGATAATTTGGGGATTTAATTATTAAGGGATAAATCAAAATTAGGTGGAAATTGGCATGGTTTAGGATGCTTGTGGAAGCATGTAGAAATCTTGACTTAGTCCACTAATTTTGTTTTACTCTAGATATTTATTAACCCAACCATTATCTTTAGCCAGAAGTCACTATAAATATCATTTTTGTGATATTTTCTCACCTATGATTGAGATGGTCTCATTTTAGCTCTCTAGGTTTTCATGAGATGAAGAAAGAAAGAGAAAAATAATTCTAAAGTGATCAAAATTCCTACTTCATCAATCTATACCAAACTAGCCATTTAGTATAGGTTGTTTACTTCACTAATTCCTCAATTAGTGAAGAGGTAGCTTGAGTTAGAGATTCTTCGACGTAGATCATCTTCGGCCTCGAAGATCCTTAAGCAAGCTCGTTCCTTTCGTCTAGTGGAGCCTAAGAAATGTTCAGGGACCACTACTTGGAGCTAAGGGACTACTACACGAAGCTTTAGAAGTGAAGGACCGGTCTACAAAGGTTGTATTCTTTGTTCACTTAGTGTAAAGTTTGTTTACATGCTTTATAAACCCCTAATTCTCTAGTTCGATTCTTGGATGGTGTTGCTTAGCACTCTAGATTTTTTAAAATTGCATACTCGATGCTTGCTAAAACCTAGTGGTAGTGCTAAGTGAACCCAACAACCTCGATATACGAGCTATACAATTATCGTATCTAAAATAGCACGAATCATTATTTTTAGAAAAGTAGGGACTACGGCGTTTTTAAAGAAAAGAAATACCATTTGAAATCCGTAACGTCCCTCGGTTTGTATTTTTGAAAATGTACACGATTCGTTAGTTTTGAAAATATGTATGACTCGAACCCTATTCTAACATCTACTTAAGTAATTAAAAGACTAAAAGGCTAAACTAATCCCGAGTTAAAAGTACGGATCAATCATCATATATACGTCTCGTATGGTATAGTCCGTCGTACGGTCTCCTCAAAATCAAGGGTACGGGTCAAATATCATATATCATAATTCGTACGGTATGATCCGTCATACGATATCATAATCAAGGGTACGAATCTAAGGTCACGTACATCATATCACTCTTTATCCTCATATACATATATGTACACATATATCTCAAGTCATATCTGTATCAATCTTATATCATGTCTTGGCAAAAGTATCTATATTCTCATATCGCCTCACATCCGTATATCGACATATTAAGCCAAATTATCTTACTTCATCATAATCTTTTTTCATCATATCAATATCCCATATCAAGTCACCTTGTATATATATCATATTCTCATTTGTATGTATGTAAAATCTCATATCATCTATTTGTATATGAATATAACATGAACATTGCCTTGCATCCTCAAGCCAACATATCCACTAATATCATCTTTTATCATATCATCTCATACTAAAACCTTTAATCATATCCATAAGTTCGTAGCATATCTTATCTCCAATCATAATTTATATATCGATTTTTCCATATCAATCGTTGCGGGGGTGCTATACGTCATCCACCCGACTTCCCCCGTAGTTATAAATCTACTCACCTGCTAATCTCCTCGCTTAGCCGAAGTCGATGTGCTTCGTCGTCTCGGAAGTCCACGCGAAGGTACCTACATATCAACACATGTCGTAACGTTATTAAAACCAAGTTCGAAAATCAATACGGCACACGAAATGCTTATAGGTTAGAATATATAGCTTACGCATGCAAAAACAACCAAATAATCCTCGTCGTTGACGTAAAAACGTCCAACGACCAAATCACATCAAGAAATTCATAAATCCAAGTTTCAAATATCGGAAAACATTGTCAAAACCAACTCAAACAGCTCCCAGATTTTGGCACAGGTAGTCTAGGACAAAACTAACAATACAGTAGCTAGGTTATGAGGAATGTGAGCTATAGGACAAACCCCAACACTAAACTTCACAATTTGGCCGCCAGATTGCTACAGTAACCGTCCCCGCCGGCCCCACCTTGGAGTTTTGGTCTCGTTCTTGTGTGGTGGTCTTCTAGTGGTCTAACTAGTTAAATGTAGTTGTTTGTTTTTCTTACTAATATCCCAAGTTGCTCCAGATTTCCTGTATCCCCAAAACTCCACAAAACTGACACGGGAAAATTCTAAGTTCGTGTATTGGTTTCTATACTCTGGTCTAGGCCAGTAAACATCACTAGAGTCATGAAAAACATCCACTACACCTCAAATACACCTTCACAATTCATAGAATCCCCTAAGCCTCATCTAGGAAATTTCTAACATCACTAATCTACACAAGTTTAACTCTAATACACTATAGGATATTAGGAAACTCAAAAACTAAACTAGAAGTGTAGGATATAGCTCATTTGACAACTCAAGAATTTTCTTGGGTTGCCCAAAGTGCTCAAAACCTTAGCTTGATTCCTTCATGTGGTTTGGGATGACGTTGTGATCAATTTTTAAGAAAGGAAACATAAATTTGGAGGTGTTTTGAGGGGTGTTGTAAGGAGGTAGAGAAGGTGGGGGAAGGGGGATGAAGATGAAGTGAAGAAAAGGAAATGAAGAAGGGAGAAGATGGGAGCCATGGTTGAGATAACCCCTCTCACCCTCTTTCTCACTCTCAAGCCCATACTCAATTGTCATAACTTGTCCCCTCTCTCATGCCTCCATGTCTCTTCTTTTCTTTTCTTTTTCTCATTCCCTATTTCCCTCTCATATGAAAGAAGACCCAATACCACAATTACAAATGAAATAACATGCAACAAAATGCAACATGTCATGGTGCACTAGCCATGAATAATTAAAAAGACGGATTTGGCTTAATCGTGATTAGTAGTGCAATAATCAAGTTTGATTTAAACTTGCATATAATTAATTATAAAAATGCCCAAATCCAATAAATACCTTTTTAATAAATAATACATATTTGTAACGCTTTGAAAATCGTTTCGGTGAAATTTCGAAAAATCGGTAAAATAAGGGGGTTTTCTGTAAAAAGTCAAAATACAAATATCTTATTATAAAAATTAAATATACATATTCTAGCTATGTAATTGCTATTATTTGGTGTTTATTGAGCCGCTGGTGAAATTTCAAATTTTCTGAAAAAAATATTATTTTATTATTATTTTAAGCCGTCACTAATACATTTAATTAGGGAAAATTACAAATTGGAATGAGTTGAAACAAATTTTGTGAATCATAAAACATTAAATAAAATTTTATCATGTGGTTTTTGGAACGAAATCATTTGCCAAAACGGTTTAGAAATTATTGAAGAAAAAAGGATTTTTTTTAGCGTAAATGGATGTTTGGGTTATTGTATTTATCATTTTTCATCACCCCACACCCGTACCCACACCCACACACCCCCATTTACTTCTCCCCTTGGCTGAATTCATCAGCCCCCTCTCTTGTCCCCACTTGGTTTGCAAAAGAAAAGAAAAGAAAGAAAATAAAGGAAATGAAAGGAAATTGTAAAATGAGTTGGACCTTTGACTTTATGCCTTGACTTGGACTATTTTCCTCACCTCCCTCTCTCTCCTCTCCCCTCCATTTTCAGCCGAGCCCCCCCTTTGTGCAGCCCCAATTTTCCCCCTCTCTTTTCCTCATCAAAAAAGTCTTCAAAATCCATCAAATTTCCATCAAAAATTAAACCAAAACTCAAATCTAACTCCTACCCATTTTTCATTAGCTATTCTTGCATGGATCTAGGGAGCAAGTTGGCATTTTAGAGGCTTTGAATTTCATGTTTGATCTCTTGATCATGAGGTATAAATTCTAACCTTTTCTTAAATTTTGTTAATTGTTTCATGTTAGCTTAATTAGTTTTTTTTTAATTAGTTCTAGGTGCTTGAATTAAAATTCAAGAGAAGGGTTTTGAATTAATGATTAGGGTTGTGATCAAGTGAGGTTTTTATTAATTGGTTATGGGTGTAATGAGGAGATTAACATGTGGTTGTATGCAAAATCTAAGTTAGTTGCTATTTACTAATTTGTTAATTTAAAATTGTGATAACTTTGCTAATTGCTAACTAGGTTTTTATAATTAGTCTAATAATTAGGTTTAAAAATCTAATTATGGTTTGATAGCATTATTAACATTATAATGAGTGGTTTAATACCTTAGGTTATGCAAATTTAAGCTTAATTCTTAAATCGAGAATTTTTTTGCTTGAAAATTGTTAAAATTGGATAATTTGTAAACTAGGTTTTTGGGGTTTATGGAATTTAATGAGATTAAATTATGGGAATCATTTTTATGACTTATTTAAGATATTTAGTGAATATTGTGGCCTCTAGATTCGTCTATACATCGAGTTTTGTACAAAAACGGTGATTTGTGCTTGCTAGATTTTCGGAAAAATGACTTTTTAAGTGAAATTGGGGTTTTCGTGAATTTTAAGCTATTTTATATTATAATTAGTGCTTGTAATTGTACAAATTAGTGTGTTGGGAGCTTTCTCGATGGTTTGGCGTTTGTACGCCGACATCGAGGGTTTTTGGGTCGATTTGTGAAGCAACCATAGGTTTTGACCTATGTGAGATTCGTGCGTCGTTTTGGTCATGAGGCGGATTTTAATGCGATATGGTGCGTTATGATATGTAGGTACCCCATGTGGACTTCGAGACGACAAGCAAGCGCGTGGCGACGTCGGCACCGGCAAGCGAGGACCAGGTGAGTAGATTTATATCTACGGGGAGAAGTCGGGTGGATGGCGTATAGCACCCCCGCAGTTTGTGGTGATGTATACGAATACGTATGCACACACATATATATATTGTTTGAGATTATTGATGATAGAGATGGATCCTTGGTGTGATTGGATTGGTTTAGTGTTGTGAAACCCTAGAGTAGTGGTTGCACCACACATACACACACACACCCATATTTGCATACATTCTTCTTTCATATGTGCGTACATGGGATTATATATTGATGTGTATATTTACACATGGGTATGGGACTATGTGTTTATATACTGGATTTGAGGATAGTAATTGGGATTTGAGATGAGTCGATGATATTGGGCTTGAGGCCAGAAGATCCGTGATGTGTTTTGGTTCGTATTGAGATACGACATGATGTTTTAGCGGGTCTTTTGACGTAGTGATTCTTATACATGCATGCGTACATAGATGGTATCAATATTGTACTAGACGTAGATCAGTACCCCGATCATGATATTTGATAGAGAGGATATCAGATGAATAGTATAATGAATGTGATATTGACCCGTACCCAGATTTGGGATGCCGTACGACGGATTTACGTACGAGCTATATATTGATGATTGATCCGCACTCTTGACTTGGGATTCCTGATTATAGATATGGTATCGGATATGATATTATTGAGGCGGGATCACCGACTATACATATACAGGTATGTATATGTATCGACTCAGATGATAGGCGGTTTCCTTACCTGTAGTTCAGCCGTATAGTTTAGTGTAGTTGTTAGATTAGATTAGACTCCCACCTATTTCAAACTAGCGGGTCGTGGGTATTTTAAAAGACAGGTCAAGGGATCCTACGGATATTTCAAAGGACGTGTCTTTTCATAAAAACACCGTAGCCCCTATTTTCAAAACCCCATGATTCGTGTTATTTCAAAAGGCATCATTTGTAGGACTTATATTAGATTAATGCAGATTAGTTATAGTTGCGTCTAGTTTTCAGCTCCCGCTCCTTATTGTGGTTCGCTTCGCATCGCATGCTTATAGTATGTTTCATACTCCATTATTGATATCATGCTGTTAGGACACCAGCACCATTACCGATGATGCGTATGTACCACGTACACTTACTTGCCGGCTCACACACATCTTCATCGGTAATTGCCATGTCACATACACCTTAGAAAATATTATTGCTTGACATAGCATGTTAACTAATAGTTTAGACATTGTAGTTATTACCTGCTACTTCATGCATACTGTTATTCATTGTTATGCCGTATTCATGGATTCTCATGCTTATATTCATGGTTTTACATGCTATTGATGATTCGGATTCCCATGATATTTTATGGATTTGGAGGAAAACCGCAAAACATATATAAACTGCTTTCTTTCTTTTTAAATAAAAAGTGCGGTTTTCCTATGATGTATGAGTCGTCCACCATGAGTTTGCTGATGGATTTCGAGACCCGATTCGAGGAGTGGAGGAACCGTTTCGGGTATATGGTGGGCCCGGTATGGTACCCCGGGGCAAGAGGAATGTGGTGTTGACGTTGAGCCTGGCTGGGGAGCACTACCTACCGGTGATATTACCCGACGCGTCGGATATCCGGAGGATACCATCGTGGTCTTGAGATGGATGGTAGGGGCCGGTCTGGACTGACGGCGCCCTAGATATTGAGATTGAGACATTGATATTTCGAGACAGTGAGATTTATGTTTTGTGTCGATGCTAGACACTGTTGATACTGATTTCATTTATGATACCTCAGTTTAAAAATACGAAGGAAATCTCACTAATTTATGAAAACAGTTTCTTCATTTACATGTATTCTGTTTTAATGCATGCATACCTCATTCATATGATATATTGCTACCTGAGGCACTGACACAGGCACATGAGATTATACTCGGGTTAGATATTTACCCTAGCCTTGTTATAGGCTGCTGGTTATATATTTGAGGATATATTATGATCATTGACCCAGGTTGCGTTATTTATGCGATTTCTGTGCGTAGATGTTTTTCTATTCACAAGTTGGCAACTCACCCCCGTTGTGCCCCAGTTTTCTTGCAGGTTTGCCGTACAGGTTTCATTACGGCTTTGCGGGCTCAGTTTCATTCGGGTGACTTGCTAGTAGGTGGGTTTTTCTTGTATCGTACCCATCATATTACCTTGTATAATATTATTCCGTTGTATCTAGAAGTTCCATCAACCAAACATGTATTTATTGAGATAGAGACCAGTGTTGTTTATTCTTTCGACCTTAGAGTCGCTCGTTTTATTTCTGGTGGTTTTGAGTTCCCTTTTGAGATTTTGATCCTCGCCGTTGGCGTTGTATATTATTTTGCTTGTGTGGTTGTGACCGTCGATTGAAGAAGAGCTAGCTCCCGCTTGGGGATACCTTTTATTGATTTCGTATACTATTCATGTTGTATCCCGTTTGGGGGCCAGTATTTACAAAGGAGACTCTGCCGAAATTTTCAGTAAATTTTGATGTTCTTAAAAACCGCATAATTCGGCTTATGCTATTAAAACTACTTGTTTTAAATTGGTTTTCCTTCACTCTACTTCTTTTCTTGGTTTGGATTTCTGGGTTTTCGGTTTACTTAGATTACGTACGCCTCGAGACGTTTCGTAGTTTAAGTGACGGTCATGTTCCGTACTTTCGGGACGTGACAAAGTTGGTATCAGAGCGTTAGGTTTTACTTTCGGAGCGTAGGATGACCCTTGGTTGATGGAATAGGTGACTAAAGTAGAGTGACGTACCGTTGATATGTTCCGCGGCATATTTACGACACGCCACTCCACTTATGAAACCTTACGATGTACATTTCCTTGTTCAGTATTATATTCCTTCCTGATCTAGCCTCATCGGTACCAGTTTGGTTTTGCTGCTACGGTTACGGGCAGGGAGAGCTACAGCTAGAGTTACGGTCAGCACGAGCTCGTCACGAACGAGGACTGACCAGGGCGAAATTCCGGCAACACACGATTGTAGAGATGTGTCTTTTTACTGTGTTTCCGCGCCACGAGCGTTTGGCGGATCGCCTTTATGAGGTTACTCGGAGGTGCTGATCGACACTAGAGAATTGAGCCAATGATGGAGGCCAGCCAGATTTTGATGACCGTTGGTGTGTTTCTTACTCCTGATGATCGAGGCACTGTTCAGCGTGCAGACGAGCGAGCCAGTTATTGCCGCGAACGACGAGGTATTGCCCCAGATGCTGGAGTTAATGCAGAATGAGCTGTACTAAGAGATGATAGAAGGTCGCTAGTCATCGAGGATGAATGACTAGGACATGTGGATCATTCGCCTACCCCGATGCGAGGTCATCAGATAGATTGATTCCAGCTAGAGACGACTTCACGCGGAGACGTTGGGAGTCGACAGAGACGATCGAATGTCAGAAACCTATTATTCCAAGTTTAAAGTAGTCGGAAAGACATGCAGGCAATTCTATGGTCCCTCTAGAAGAATGAAACCCTAACTCGACTTAATGACCGTGTGAAAGCCTTTGAACCTTCGGGTTTGCGGCAGTTCTACGGCGCCATTAGTGAGGCTTGGGTTTGCCCTTCTACGGCTGGACCACCGATGCTGTGGTATGTACTCGATACTATTAAACTGTGCCCAAGATGTTGAGCTCTTGGGGGATTATGAGGTTTTGACGACTCGATCGGATGGCTCGACTTAATTCGGATGCTAGGTGGTGAGATGCATTCTTGGGAGACTCCAGATACGAGGATAGTCGTTGGAGCTCAATCCATGCAGCCACGACGAGACGAGTCCAAAGCAGACGACATTAGAGAAAAGTGAAGTAGGAGGTTCGTACCAGATCTAGATGAGATGACGTTCCACTCCGCCGACATCAGAGATGCAATGCGCATGCCGAGGCATGGTACTTAGATATACCTTCCAGAAGAGTCGTGATGAGAATGCAGTCGTTCCAGAGCAAGACGCAGATATAGTAAAGGACGATGACTTCCGGACAGTTGGCAGAGACGAAACATGGAAGAGACCGTGAGCAGGATTCCTTCCAGGACACTGCTTCAATGATACTTGCACCAGGATCAGAGGTGTCACGTACATTCAGAGAACCAGAGGCCGACGCCAGTGATACGCTGTCTTACGAGTGGTCGTGATGATGGACCGAGAGATTGGTAATTCACAGTGAAGACCTTGACCCAGGAGTGGTCATGGTTACGCACATCAGCAGGACAGAGTTCATGATCATCGACGAGATGTCCCACTAGTGACCGCGACAGTTGGCCGAGATTCTTAGAGGATACGCTTGAGCGGTACTGTTCCGCCATTTTTGATTTCGATGTTTTGGGTGATTTATTCGTATGATTTGATTTTGATGATTGAGGATTTACGATCTTTGCACAGTGTTGCACTTGATATCGTTTTCGTGCTTTAGTTTCACATGTTTGTGATTTTACGGTTTTAAACAGTTGAGTTGATTTTGTGCGTATGCACGCACGTGATTTGGTTCCTGTACTCTGTATAGTTTATATATGCTGGCAGTGCAGTGACATGTATTTTGTGCACTTGGATACACTGGATTTCGATTTCGAGGGTGATGCTCGACATTTGTTTTGTGCATTTTATGCACCGGATTGGATTTTTAGCGCCTGTTGGGCGTCTGTTACGAGATGCGATTTGGTGCACACCAGATGCATTAATTCGAGATTTTTCGTGCATGTCAGATGCACCTAATTTTGCTGTCAGGCACACATGTTGCCTACGACAGATGTTTCGTGCACACCCGATGCACTTAGATGTTGTTTCTGTGCGCATGTATGGCACATTCATGGATTTTGATTTCCGTGCGCACCAGACGCACGTAGCATTCATATGCATATTTTGGGATTGATTTCGTATAGAGCAGTACGTTTTTATGATATTGCTATGTGTTTTCGTACTGAGCAGGACTAGTCAGAGGACAGTACCTGAATATATTTTTTTGCATGCATTGATAGTTATTGAAGGGATTTCCAAAATGCGAGCAATAGCCTCCATATTTACCTACGTGTCTGATATGACACGAAATGTTTAAAACAAGGAGACCCTTCTAAATTGTTTCCAAAACGGCGGAACGTACATTTCAAACAAAGGTATATATGTATATAGTTATTTTCTTATGATAGACGTCCGACACTGTGCAGTGTTATACGCGTTGCACAGCGACTTAAAGAGATTTGGCATGCATTTCCTTCAGATACTTACAGATATAGATTCGATATTTACATGTATAGTTTCGAGTTATGTCATATTGGTTTTGATTTGGATTTGGCATTGATGTCTTCTCCATGACTCCGATGATTGCGGGATGCTTGACGGAGTTTTGATTTGAGTTATATGCTCATTTTTCCAGCGCATGCGCTGCGCTACGATTTGTTTTAAGTATTTACAATTTCGGAGCCCCGACGACTTGATGGTTTTTCTTAGATGTTTTAGTATTTTGGGGAGTTTGAGTTTAAATTCGGGGACCGAATTTCTTTAAGGGGGGAAGATTGTAACGCTTTGAAAATCATTTCGGTGAAATTTCGAAAAATCGGTAAAATAAGGGGGTTTTCTGTAAAAAGTCAAAATACAAATATCTTATTATAAAAATTAAATATACATATTCTAGCTATGTAATTGCTATTATTTGGTGTTTATTGAGCCGCTGGTGAAATTTCAAATTTTCTGAAAAAAATATTATTTTATTATTATTTTAAGCCGTCACTAATACATTTAATTAGGGAAAATTACAAATTGGAATGAGTTGAAACAAATTTTGTGCATCATAAAACATTAAATAAAATTTTATCATGTGGTTTTTGGAACGAAATCATTTGCCAAAACGGTTTAGAAATTATTGAAGAAAAAAGGCTTTTTTTAGCGTAAATGGATGTTTGGGGTATTGTATTTATCATTTTTCATCACCCCACACCCGTACCCACACCCACACACCCTCATTTACTTCTCCCCTTGGCTGAATTCATCAGCCCCCTCTCTTGTCCCCACTTGGTTTGCAAAAGAAAAGAAAAGAAAGAAAATAAAGGAAATGAAAGGAAATTGTAAAATGAGTTGGACCTTTGACTTTATGCCTTGACTTGGACTATTTTCCTCACCTCCCTCTCTCTCCTCTCCCCTCCATTTTCAGCCGAGCCCCCCCCTTTGTGCAGCCCCAATTTTCCCCCTCTCTTTTCCTCATCAAAAAAGTCTTCAAAATCCATCAAATTTCCATCAAAAATTAAACCAAAACTCAAATCTAACTCCTACCCATTTTTCATTAGCTATTCTTGAATGGATCTAGGGAGCAAGTTGGCATTTTAGAGGGTTTGAATTTCATGTTTGATCTCTTGATCATGAGGTATAAATTCTAACCTTTTCTTAAATTGTGTTAATTGTTTCATGTTAGCTTAATTAGTTTTTTTTTTTTAATTAGTTCTAGGTGCTTGAATTAAAATTCAAGAGAAGGGTTTTGAATTAATGATTAGGGTTGTGATCAAGTGAGGTTTTTATCAATTGGTTATGGGTGTAATGAGGAGATTAACATGTGGTTGTATGCAAAATCTAAGTTAGTTGCTATTTATTAATTTGTTAATTTAAAATTGTGATAACTTTGCTAATTGCTAACTTGGTTTTTATAATTAGTCTAATAATTAGGTTTAAAAATCTAATTATGGTTTGATAGCATTATTAACATTATAATGAGTGGTTTAATACCTTAGATTATGCAAATTTAAGCTTAATTCTTAAATCGAGAATTTTTTTGCTTGAAAATTGTTAAAATTGGATAATTTGTAAACTAGGTTTTTGGGGTTTATGGAATTTAATGAGATTAAATTATGGGAATCATTTTTATGACTTATTTAAGATATTTAGTGAATATTGTGGCCTCTAGATTCGTCTATACATCGAGTTTTGTACAAAAACGGTGATTTGTGCTTGCTAGATTTTCGGAAAAATGACTTTTTAAGTGAAATTGGGGTTTTTCGTGAATTTTAAGCTATTTTATATTATAATTAGTGCTTGTAATTGTACAAATTAGTGTGTTGGGAGCTTTCTCGATGGTTTGGCGTTTGTACGCCGACATCGAGGGTTTTTGGGTCGATTTGTGAAGCAACCATAAGTTTTGACCTATGTGAGATTCGTGCGTCGTTTTGGTCATGAGGCGGATTTTAATGCGATATGGTGCGTTATGATATGTAAGTACCCCATGTGGACTTCGAGACGACAAGCAAGCGCGTGGCGACGTCGGCACCGGCAAGCGAGGACCAGGTGAGTAGATTTATATCTACAGGGAGAAGTCGGGTGGATGGCGTATAGCACCCCCGCAGTTTGTGGTGATGTATACGAATACGTATGCACACACATATATATATTGTTTGAGATTATTGATGATAGAGATGGATCCTTGGTGTGATTGGATTGGTTTAGTGTTGCGAAACCCTAGAGTAGTGGTTGCACCACACATACACACACACCCATATTTGCATACATTCTTCTTTCATATGTGCGTACATGGGATTATATATTGATGTGTATATTTACACATGGGTATGGGACTATGTGTTTATATACTGGATTTGAGGATAGTAATTGGGATTTGAGATGAGTCGATGATATTGGGCTTGAGGCCAGAAGATCCGTGATGTGTTTTGGTTCGTATTGAGATACGACATGATGTTTTAGCGGGTCTTTTGACGTAGTGATTCTTATACATGCATGCGTACATAGATGGTATCAATATTGTACTAGACGTAGATCAGTACCCCGATCATGATATTTGATAGAGAGGATATCAGATGAATAGTATAATGAATGTGATATTGACCCGTACCCAGATTTGGGATGCCGTACGACGGATTTACGTACGAGCTATATATTGATGATTGATCCGCACTCTTGACTTGGGATTCCTGATTATAGATATGGTATCGGATATGATATTATTGAGGCGGGATCACCGACTATACATATACAGGTATGTATATGTATCGACTCAGATGATAGGCGGTTTCCTTACCTGTAGTTCAGCCGTATAGTTTAGTGTAGTTGTTAGATTAGATTAGACTCCCACCTATTTCAAACTAGCGGGTCGTGGGTATTTTAAAAGACAGGTCAAGGGATCCTACGGATATTTCAAAGGACGTATCTTTTCATAAAAACACCGTAGCCCCTATTTTCAAAACCCCATGATTCGTGTTATTTCAAAAGGCATCATTTGTAGGACTTATATTAGATTAATGCAGATTAGTTATAGTTGCGTCTAGTTTTCAGCTCCCGCTCCTTATTGTGGTTCGCTTCGCATCGCATGCTTATAGTATGTTTCATACTCCATTATTGATATCATGCTGTTAGGACACCAGCACCATTACCGATGATGCGTATGTACCACGTACACTTACTTGCCGGCTCACACACATCTTCATCGGTAATTGCCATGTCACGTACACCTTAGAAAATATTATTGCTTGACATAGCATGTTAACTAATAGTTTAGACATTGTAGTTATTACCTTCTACTTCATGCATACTGTTATTCATTGTTATGCCGTATTCATGGATTCTCATGCTTATATTCATGGTTTTACATGCTATTGATGATTCGGATTCCCATGATATTTTATGGATTTGGAGGAAAACCGCAAAACATATATAAACTGCTTTCTTTCTTTTTAAATAAAAAGTGCGGTTTTCCTATGATGTATGAGTCGTCCACCATGAGTTTGCTGATGGATTTCGAGACCCGATTCGAGGAGTGGAGGAACCGTTTCGGGTATATGGTGGGCCCGGTATGGTACCCCGGGGCAAGAGGAATGTGGTGTTGACGTTGAGCCTGGCTGGGGAGCACTACCTACCGGTGATATTACCCGACGCGTCGGATATCCGGAGGATACCATCGTGGTCTTGAGATGGATGGTAGGGGCCGGTCTGGACTGACGGCGCCCTAGATATTGAGATTGAGACATTGATATTTCGAGACAGTGAGATTTATGTTTTGTGTCGATGCTAGACACTGTTGATACTGATTTCATTTATGATACCTCAGTTTAAAAATACGAAGGAAATCTCACTAATTTATGAAAACAGTTTCTGTAACACCCGAGCCCAATGCTACTATTTTCAGTTACTGTTTGAGCATAATGTGGCACTCATTTCATTTAATTTGCTTGTTTGTTGCTTACTGTAAAAATTTACCCGGCAAAGTCATTTCTACATATAACAAATTTTAGCATCTAAAATAAAATTGAAAATATTCATCTTGGCCTACTTGACACCCCTAGCCTCGTGGTAGCGTCCGTGCATTGTGTTCTCGTCCCGTTCAGTAAAACGGGCAAGTTTGGATGGCTACGTGCACGCACGTGTGTCCGTTTTGAGAGTATGCTTTTTAATCATAAAACATTTCATTTTAAAATTTGGAACCCGCTTAAAATCCTATTATTTGAATTTCGAATTTTTGGACCCAACCCGGGCGCAATTTGGAAATGTTTCATTTGGCGCCAAAATCCCAAATTTTTAATATTATTAAAACCTTCGCATATATTTTTCTAACTAATCTGATATCTTACTGTTCATTACCTATCTTTTAAATCTTTAAGTTAACCATATAATATTTTTACAATCTTTTATATCCTTCTCAATTTATTCTCTCAGCCAATCGCAACCTCTCCTTTAACCCCGTGGGCCCTACTTTCTTTCTCTCCTTCTTCTCTCTCCCTCCACTTTCTCTCTCTCTCTACCCCTTATATATTCTCTCGTACTTCTCTTTATCATTTTTCTCTTCTTGCTTCATGTCTCGTTTCTCATTTCTTTTAACTGTTCTTTTGTTACCGGAATTCCGTCGTGCCGGTGACGTTTCTCGACGTTCCAGCGAGATACCCCGACCCGTGTGGTTCCTTTGTTCGTTGTTTGGGCTCATTCCGTGAACCGTGCGCCGTCGCGAGTTTTCCCCGCCGACGGTTAACGTTCCGTTTTCCCGATTCGCGACCCATCGAGGCAAGTTAATCTTGCTACATGCTATATACTTTTATAATCTTCATTTTATAATATTATACATTTGAAAATTTTATAGTTTACATATGAAATGTCGTTGAAAAATCGGATATGACAAATCTGAAATTTACTGTACACCTTATCTTATAAAATTCATTATAAATCATAGAAAAATCATTAGGATACGTTCTTTAGTTTGTTACGAAGCTAATTCAGAATACTATAACTCTATGAAATATTTACTTGCAAAATAAATTGTTTAATTAACGTAAAATGCAAATGAACACGTCTCTAAACTGCTGTCCAGGGAAATTCCAGCAGCAAACTTTTAACTTTGAATATTCATAACTTTTTGTTGGGATAACCTGAGATGCTTATACTTATAAAACTGAAAACCTTATTGAATTATCTTTGTTTTGGTATAAGATACGTCTCTTTTGGAGAACATTTGTTATTTTTAAGCTATTTTACAAATTAGGGTGACGCTAAATTTCTGAACGGAACCTTCTTGTGCATGGTTAATCAATACATCTTTTATAGTTACTAATCGCTTTGAATATGCTATCCATATTAATATTATTATATCAATATTTATATCACATATTGTTTAGTTGTACATCTCACATTACCATTTTATAGTTTTATAACTTTTCGGATACCCGTTTGCATCCATCGCATTTAAGATACATATAATTGCATCCACAGATCACATCACTACATAATAATGTGATATTAACACTCCATGTTTAATAAATTGTATCCTAATTAATATTGGAACTATAAATGTAACCCTAATCGATAACTGTGCATCCATATCCTTGAAATTATATCTATTGGCATATCATATTACATGTTCCAGTTATTGTTCTGATAGTACTCATGCTTGTTTATTTATACACATGTTTATGTTAGTTTGATTATGAGCACCCACATGACATCTTGTGCTTCCTGACATGACCTGTTACACTTCCTACTTGACATAACATGGTACTGTACACTCTTGACATGACATGACACCTTTATACATTACCTGGTTGACCTGATGTACCATGGCTTTACCTGTTACCTGATCTCATGCCTAATGCCAACAAACCTGACCATTCCTGCTGTCTATCCAGACAGACCTACTTTTACCTGATTTTTTGTTGGCATTAGTCCTTGACTACTGAATACCTGACCTGACATACATAGCTTGGGGGTATGGGGAAATCAAAGGTGAAACCGACTTGTAACTCAACAGTTCGATACTTGTTCTGATCAGTCTTACGGGCTTGGCCAGCCCTGGAGTGGTGATGCTGACATCACTCGCCCATCTTGCTACCTATTACTGCTTAGTGGCACGTCTCGGATTCAGCCCCGAGGACCTTGACCGTGGTCCCGGGCACGCACGGGATACTATTGAGTTACATCGACGATTCATCAATTGATTTCAAAGACTATAGAGTAGAAACCTGATAGGACAGTTTAGTTACCACTGCACATTACCCTGCACTGTTATTTCTTAGTACTGCTTTATTCATGTTCATACCTGCATTGCTTATTACCATGTTCATATTATATTGTTGGTTGACATGACGCGCTGACGTCTGGGTTTTGCATGGCCCAGATTCTTTACCACTGTCGACGACTGAGCAGGAGTACTTCAGCCAACAGGCTGATTTGTGAGTTCTGTAGTGGTTAGTTCATTTATTGCATTTTATTTCCAGGTGTGATCCCGCATCACGGGACGTACCTTTCTATTATTGCATTGGATCATTTGCTTCCGCACTTATTTATCATTGACTCTGGTTATTATGGATTTGGACATGTGTTAGATAGTTTATTTATCTTGTTCTTGATATCTCTACAGCCGTAATGTGACTGTGGATGGATACTTCCTACCCACAGGTAGCATGGTTGGCTATGTCACGTGCTCAATCTTGCGTACTCTGGGAAGCGGGGCGTGACATGGTTTTTTTGGTATCAGAGCCATAGGTTAATTGGGTTGATTCTTTGTAGTTGGGTATTGCACCCGATACACGAATCATAATACCCGTGGTTAGGAAACATGTCCTGCCACCTTGACCGTTTTACCATCCTTGAATCATTCTTCCGGATCATGTCAACATGCAAACTTACTTTGCATTGTCAACTCGAAAACCTAATTTCTTGTTATCCCTAGGACTTAGACGACTTGGGTGGAGTTAAGTAATTGCGGCTATGATACCGCGGCATAGCTACAATGCGGTACTCTATTTAAGTATCTTGGAGTTCTAGCCTTGATCCATATTCAGAATCTATCATCATGCTAATATTGGGTGTTTTGAGTTCAGGATTATGACAGGTAAGAAGTTGAAGACGTACCAGAGGCGTGTGAACGAAGCCGCCATGCTTGGAGTGATAAGAGGAATGCTGGAAATCAAAGAAACAGCCCGAGCTGATCCAGCAGCAAGCGGACTCGTTTCAGGAAGGTTTGCAGATCGTTCAGCAGTCTGTGAACAAGATTGGAACTAGACCAGTTGACCGAGTAGGGACCGTGGCAGAGTTCAGACGTGTGGGTCCTACTACTTTCACTGGTTTGGAGGAGCCGTACCAGCCGAGCAGTGGCTAGTCAGCACGGAGAATTCGCTGATTGCGGCACAGATTCCAGAGGACAAAGGAGTTGATGTGGTGCGCATTCAACTAGTGGATTACGCCGAGAGTGGTGGCTTGTGGAGGAGAACCGTTTGCCCAAGCCAAGCAGTTAGGCGGATTTCTCTAAGAGTTTCCTGGAGAAGTTCTTTCCGCGGACTGCATGGGAGGAAATGGAAGAGAAATTTATTGGGCTGAGGCAGAATGGAGCACCCGTGGACGTGCATGCAGCAGAGTGGACGAGACTCAGCAGTTTCGCTGGACCTTTAGTCGCCAATGATGCAGACAGGGCACGAAGGTCCATGCGCAGCTTGGATGTGGACATCCAAAGGCAAACCGTCTCCCTGGGTTTGACCACTTTCTCACAGGTTCTTACGGCAGCTCGAGAACAGCAGAGCATATCAGGAAAATTGGGAGTTCACAGCAGACAGCAGTTGCGGTAAGGAAGCAGTTCTGTCGGGCCGGTCGAGTTTAGGGCTAGGCCGACAAACAATGTTCTTGCATCAATGGAAGTGATGAAAGTAAAGAGCCGGCTGTTGTTCGTGATTCTATGGACGTGTTTGAAGATATATCGGGCTTACCGCAGAAGCGAGACGTGGAGTTCACGATTGACCTTAGTCCTGGTGCAGCGCCAGTGTCTAAAGCTTACTATCCAATGGCACCAGTGGAATTGGAAGGAGTTAAGAAGCAAGTTGGTGAATTACTTGAGAAGGGTTGGATTCGAAGCAGCAACTCGCCTTGGGAGCTCCAGTTCTTTTAGTAAAGAAGAAGGATGGCACGAGAAGGATGTGCATTGATTATCGAGAATTGAACCGGGCGACTATTAAGAACAAGTACCCGATCTCTCGCATTGGAGGACTTTTGAGCAGCTTAGTGGCGCGAGAGTATTCTCGAAACTGGATTTGCGATCCGGATATCATTAGGTCCTGCAGATGTTGAGACAGGAGAAGATTTATGCGAAGATGAGTAGTGCGAATTCTGGCTGGAAGAAGTGAAATTTCTGGGACATGTCGTGTCGGGTGATGGAATCGCCGTCCATCCCGAAAAGATTGCAGCAGTTCGAGATTGGCCTATTCCAAGGAATGTAGCTGAGATAAGAAGTTTCCTTAGATTAGCCGATACTACAGGAGATTTGTGGAGAACTTTGCTCGTTTGGCAGAACCGCTGACCAAGCTTATGCGTAAGGAGGTACCTTTTGTATGGACGGATAAGTGTGCGTTGGCTTTGAGACGTTGAAGCAGAAGTTGATAACCGACCCTATCCTGACCGTACCAGACAATTCCGGAGGACTGATGATTCATAGCGACGCATCTGGGAAAGAATTGGGATGTGTTTTGATGCAGCATGGGAAGGTCGTAGCATACGCATCAAGACAACTGAAGACCCATGAGAAGAATTATCCAACTCATGACTTGGAGCTTGCGGCTGTGATTTTCGCTTTGAAGATTTGGAGACACTACCTTTTGGACGTAAGAGTCGAAGTTTTTACAGATCATAAGAGCTTGAAGTACGTGTTCACGCAGAAGGAGTTGAACATGAGGCAACGCAGATGGTTGGAGCTGACGGCCGACTACGACCTTGATCTTAAGTACCATCCGGGAAAAGTTAACGTCGTTCCAGATGCGCTAAGTCGGTTACGAGCAATTCAGGTATTGACCGCACAAAGGGAGATCATTGTGGATTTTCGGAGATTTGACTTGGAGGTTGTGCTACCACATGCTACAGGACAGTCGATGCAGTTGCAAGTACAGTCGTCCTTAGTTGAGAAGATTAAAACAGCACAATCGCAGGATCCTAGACTACAAAAGTTTCGAGAGCAGGTTGAAGCCGGACTACGAACAGATTTATTGATCCACGAAGATGGTTCGTTGAGGTATGGTAGCCGTGTGTGTGTGCCAAAAGGGGATGTGCGTGAAGAGCTTATGAAGGAGGCACACAATTCAGTTTACTCTGTACATCCAGGAGGGACAAAGATGTACCAAGATATTCGACAGCATTTCTGGTGGGAAGGCATGAAACGGGAGATTGCTCGCTTCGTGGCTAAGTGCTTGGTATGTCAGCAAGTCAAGGCTGAACACCAAATGGTTGCTGGTTTATTGCAACCATTTCCGATTCCTCAGTGGAAGTGGGAACATATAACCATGGATTTCGTGACGGCTTTACCGCGGAGTCCAAAAGGCAACAATGCAGTATGGGTGATTGTTGATCGGTTGACCAAGGCAGCTCACTTTATTCCTTTTCGGGTTGGTCAATCAATAGAGACTTTGGCAGAGCGGTACATGCAGGAGATCATAAGATTGCATGGAGTACCGGTGAGCATCGTGTCCGACCGGGACACTCGGTCCTTATCACACTTCTGGAGGAGTTTACAGGAAAGTTTGGGGACTCGATTGAAGTTTAGCACAGCTTATCATCCTCAAACTGATGGTCAGTCGGAGAGAACGATCCAAACTCTTGAGGATACGTTGAGAACATGCAGGTTGGACTTCAAGGGGTCTTGGGAGGATCATCTACTTTTGGTGGAGTTGTCTTACAACAACAGTTTTCAGGCAACTATTCAGATGGCTCCATTTGAAGCTTTGTATGGTCGTAAATGCCGTTCACCTGTTTGTTGGGACGATGTCGGTGAACGAAGATTATTGGGACCAGATTTGGTTGTGCAGACAGTTGAGAAGGTTAACCCTATCAGAAATCATATGAAAGCAGCACAGGACCGACAGAAGAGTTGGGCAGATACGTCAAGAAGACCTCTGGAGTTCACCGTGGGTGATTTGGTATTCTTGAAGATATCACCGACTAGAGGGGTGATTCGCTTTGGGAGTCGGGGAAAGCTTGGTTCTCGATTCGTTGGAACCTTCGAGATATTGGAGCGTGTTGGAGAGGTAGCGTACCGTTTGGCGTTACCACAGTCCTTGGCAGGTGTGCACGATGTGGTTCATGTATCTCAACTACGGAGGTATGTTCGAGATGAAACCCACGTATTGGATCATTCGGAGTTGACCGTACGGGAGGACCTAACTTTTGAAGAGCGACCAGTTGAAATTAAGGATCGAAGAGAAAAGGTTCTTAAGAACAAGGTTACCTCTCTTGTGCTAGTTTCTTGGGGTAATCGATCGCATGGAGAATCCACTTGGGAACGAGAAGATGAAATCCGGCAGAAGTTTCCTCACCTTTTCTTGTAGTTATCTATCTTTGTATTCTTGGAATTTCGAGGACGAAATTCTTTTTGTAGTTGGGTATAATGTAACACCCGAGCCCAATGCTACTATTTTCAGTTACTGTTTGAGCATAATGTGGCACTCATTTCATTTAATTTGCTTGTTTGTTGCTTACTGTAAAAATTTACCCGGCAAAGTCATTTCTACATATAACAAATTTTAGCATCTAAAATAAAATTGAAAATATTCATCTTGGCCTACTTGACACCCCTAGCCTCGTGG
The DNA here is from genome assembly GCA_030015575.1 of Agapanthus africanus. Lineage (NCBI taxonomy): Eukaryota > Viridiplantae > Streptophyta > Magnoliopsida > Asparagales > Amaryllidaceae > Agapanthus > Agapanthus africanus. The sequence continues at coordinate 177,900,939 of JASDDO010000016.1, read as the reverse complement.
TAGCGTCCATGCATTGTGTTCTCGTCCCGTTCAGTAAAACGGGCAAGTTTGGATGGCTACGTGCACGCACATGTGTCCGTTTTGAGAGTATGCTTTTTAATCATAAAACATTTCATTTTAAAATTTGGAACCTGCTTAAAATCCTATTATTTGAATTTCGAATTTTTGGACCCAACCCGGGCGCAATTTGGAAATGTTTCATTTGGCGCCAAAATCCCAAATTTTTAATATTATTAAAACCTTCGCATATATTTTTCTAACTAATCTGATATCTTACTGTTCATTACCTATCTTTTAAATCTTTAAGTTAACCATATAATATTTTTACAATCTTTTATATCCTTCTCAATTTATTCTCTCAGCCAATCGCAACCTCCCCTTTAACCCCGTGGGCCCCACTTTCTCTCTCTCCTTCTTCTCTCTCCCTCCACTTTCTCTCTCTCTACCCCTTATATATTCTCTCGTACTTCTCTTTATCATTTTTCTCTTCTTGCTTCATGTCTCGTTTCTCATTTCTTTTAACTGTTCTTTTGTTACCGGAATTCCGTCATGCCGGTGACGTTTCTCGACGTTCCAGCGAGATACCCCGACCCGTGTGGTTCCTTTGTTCGTCGTTTGGGCTCATTCCGTGAACCGTGCGCCGTCGCGAGTTTTCCCCGCCGACGGTTAATGTTCTGTTTTCCCGATTCGCGACCCATCGAGGCAAGTTAATCTTGCTACATGCTATATACTTTTATAATCTTCATTTTATAATATTATACATTTGAAAATTTTATAGTTTACATATGAAATGTCGTTGAAAAATCGGATATGACAAATCTGAAATTTACTGTATACCTTATCTTATAAAATTCATTATAAATCATAGAAAAATCATTAGGATACGTTCTTTAGTTCGTTACGAAGCTAATTCAGAATACTATAACTCTATGAAATATTTACTTGCAAAATAAATTGTTTAATTAACGTAAAATGCAAATGAACACGTCTCTAAACTGCTGTCCAGGGAAATTCCAGCAGCAAACTTTCAATTTTGAATATTCATAACTTTTTGTTGTGATAACCTGAGATACTTATACTTATAAAACTGAAAACCTTATTGAATTATCTTTGTTTTGGTATAAGATACGTCTCTTTTGGAGAACATTTGTTATTTTTAAGCTATTTTACAAATTAGGGTGACGCTAAATTTCTGAACGGAACCTTCTTGTGCATGGTTAATCAATACATCTTTTATAGTTACTAATCGCTTTGAATATGCTATCCATATTAATATTATTATATCAATATTTATATCACATATTGTTTAGTTGTACATCCCACATTACCATTTTATAGTTTTATAACTTTTCGGATACCCGTTTGCATCCATCGCATTTAAGATACATATAATTGCATCCACAGATCACATCACTACATAATAATGTGATATTAACACTCCATTTTTAATAAATTGTATCCTAATTAATATTGGAACTATAAATGTAACCCTAATCGATAACTGTGCATCCATATCCTTGAAATTATATCTATTGGCATATCATATTACATGTTCCAGTTATTGTTCTGATAGTACTCATGCTTGTTTATTTATACACATGTTTATGTTAGTTTGATTATGAGCACCCACATGACATCTTGTGCTTCCTGACATGACCTGTTACACTTCCTACTTGACATGACATGGTACTGTACACTCTTGACATGACATGACACCTTTATACATTACCTGGTTGACCTGATGTACCATGGCTTTACCTGTTACCTGATCTCATGCCTAATGCCAACAAACCTGACCATTCCTGCTGTCTATCCAGACAGACCTACTTTTACCTGATTTTGTGTTGGCATTAGTCCTTGACTACTGAATACCTGACCTGACATACATAGCTTGGGGGTATGGGGAAATCAAAGGTGAAACCGACTTGTAACTCAACAGTTCGATACATGTTCTGATCAGTCTTACGGGCTTGGCCAGCCCCGGAGTGGTGATGCTGACATCACTCGCCCATCTTGCTACCTATTACTGCTTAGCGGTACGTCTCGGATTCAGCCCCGAGGACCTTGACCGTGGTCCCGGGCACGCACGGGATACTATTGAGTTACATCGACGATTCATCAATTGATTTCAAAGACTATAGAGTAGAAACCTGATAGGACAGTTTAGTTACCACTGCACATTACCCTGCACTGTTATTTCTTAGTACTGCTTTATTCATGTTCATACCTGCATTGCTTATTACCATGTTCATATTATATTGTTGGTTGACATGACGCGCTGACGTCTGGGTTTTGCATGGCCCAGATTCTTTACCACTGTCGACGACTGAGCAGGAGTACTTCAGCCAACAGGCTGATTTGTGAGTTCTGTAGTGGTTAGTTCATTTATTGCATTTTATTTCCAGGTGTGATCCCGCATTACGGGACGTACCTTTCTATTATTGCATTGGATCATTTGCTTCCGCACTTATTTATCATTGACTCTGGTTATTATGGATTTGGACATGTGTTAGATAGTTTATTTATCTTGTTCTTGATATCTCTACAGCCGTAATGTGACTGTGGATGGATACTTCCTACCCACAGGTAGCATGGTTGGCTATGTCACGTGCTCAATCTTGCGTACTCTGGGAAGCGGGGCGTGACAGTTTCTTCATTTACATGTATTCTGTTTTCATGCATGCATACCTCATTCATATGATATATTGCTACCTGAGGCACTGACACAGGCACATGAGATTATACTCGGGTTAGATATTTACCCTAGCCTTGTTATAGGCTGCTGGTTATATATTTGAGGATATATTATGATCATTGATCCAGGTTGCGTTATTTATGCGATTTCTGTGCGTAGATGTTTTTCTATTCACGAGTTGGCAACTCACCCCCGTTATGCCCCAGTTTTCTTGCAGGTTTGCCGTACAGGTTTCATTACGGCTTTGCGGGCTCAGTTTCATTCGGGTGACTTGCTAATAGGTGGGTTTTTCTTGTATCGTACCCATCATATTACCTTGTATAATATTATTCCGTTGTATCTAGAAGTTCCATCAACCAAACATGTATTTATTGAGATAGAGACCAGTGTTGTTTATTCTTTCGACCTTAGAGTCGCTCGTTTTATTTCTGGTGGTTTTGAGTTCCCTTTTGAGATTTTGATCCTCGCCGTTGGCGTTGTATATTATTTTGCTTGTGTGGTTGTGACCGTCGATTGACGAAGAGCTAGCTCCCGCTTGGGGATGCCTTTTATTGATTTCGTATACTATTCATGTTGTATCCCGTTTGGGGGCCAGTATTTACAAAGGAGACTCTGCCGAAATTTTCAGTAAATTTTGATGTTCTTAAAAACCGCATAATTCGGCTTATGCTATTAAAACTACTTGTTTTAAATTGGTTTTCCTTCACTCTACTTCTTTTCTTGGTTTGGATTTCTGGGTTTTCGGTTTACTTAGATTACGTACGTCTCGAGGCATTTCGTAGTTTAAATGCCGGTCATGTTCCGTACTTTCGGGATGTGACAATATTAATCTCCAATTATTTTCTAATTTTTTTCCAAATATTGGTATATAATTATACCATTTTACGAAAACCCCAATTCGCAAATCGAATAGTTTTCATGAAATATATTATTTTAATATTTAAATTCCAAAAATAATATTTTATATTTCTGAAATATTACACGGATATAAGCTACAGAAAAAAAATTCTCTGTTTGTTAGTTTTTTTGTCGAGCCATAACCGATGGAATAAGTGCGAGCCCAACGAAATAGATTCATATAACCGACGAAATAAGTGAGAAATCTGGATGATTCTGGGTTAAAATTTCCCGGTTTTTCAACGCTTTTCCGTCGGCTATTAACCGACGTAATAATATACCTAACGGAATAAATATTGAGCCCGACGAAATGCACTCTATTACGTCGCAATTTTATCCGTCGGAGTAAAGCCGACTGAACATCTTTATTTCGTCGGGCAATTGGTTTTCCCGTCGGCCGACTCCCGACGAAATAGGCCTTCATTTCTTGTAGTAATGGTGCTAGGGTTAATTAATCTAATTAAGAGATAGAGGGATCTAAGAGATTGCTAGGATTTGAGCCGTCGTCTTCTCTTCTCCAAATTCTATCGAAGATTGGCTTGCGAGGAGATCACGTGGGATATTCTCGCTCATCAAGAATGTGGTTTCTTTCCGATCGTTGGAAGAAGGCAAAGGTCAAAATTCCTTGTGGTAACGTGAGCGAGAATAACGATCTCACCATTTTCGGGTTAAGGTAATTCTTGTAGAACCTTTGTATGTAGATCTTCTATTCCGCTGCTATGATTTGTTAATTATCAAGTTTGATCTTGCACCTAAATGTTACAGGTACAATCACTCAATTGGAATTGCCGGACTGGGCTGTATCTTGTACTTCTAGTCCATTGCTTCAGGACAACGGATTAATTGAGAGAAAACGTAGGCTATGCAAACATAGATCGACTCACTTTTTCAGAGTTCAATTTATATGCTACAGTATATCTTTGTTTGTCTTGTCAAGGATGAAGGTCCGCTTACATGGGAATTAAATTACAAGACAAGATGGGAGGCAGAAGTAATCAAGTTTATAGTGCTTCTTGAAGCAATAACCAGAATGTTGGCCTCTTGGAAGAACCGTCACCTAACTCTCATCAATCCTCTCCATGATTCCTTCTCATTACTACTGAGCCTTCTTGCTTCCTAAGAAAATTCACAATCTCACTGACCAAACCATGCGAGACTTCTTCTGATTGGGGTTCTAATAAAATAAGACTAGGAATCTGCACATGCAATGCACATCTGTCTATATCAACATCCGTTTGAGATTTTTTTTTAGGAAAGAATTAGTTTAAATTTGTAGATTTTAAAGGTCTTTAGAAGATAAGAGACTTAAGAAGACTTGAAAACTTAAGAACTTTCTTTTAATTCAAATTATGAGAATTTTCTTACCGCTTGAGTAAAATTATCAATTTGTAGATCAAATTAATGCTTATCAAAAGAAAATTGTATGCATTTATTGCTGTGAAAACCACGTGCATTTTGCTTGGGAAAAAGCAATCGTATTAATAAACAGAAGTAAAGTAAAATGTGACTCAAAATTATTTTTTATCACTTAATGCTTTATTGTAATGCAGAATGTTACTGAAAAAGCTATATTTTATTTTAGTTGAAAAAAATACTGTACTCAAATTTTTGTAGATGATTAGCTTCTAATCGAAGATTGCAATATACATATGTTCAACTTATTTTATTCAACATTTGTTGTTGTTATTTTTGTATTTTGCATCATATGTACGGGATTATTCTCGGACGATTCTCATTTATTAAAAGGTTTAAATTGATAAACCCAGGAAAAATAATTACTTCCCCTCTCACGGTTTTTTTAATGCCTTTTAACCTTTCATGTCCCACAAAACAACAAAACATGAGATTATAAGTGCGGCCCGCGTACTAAATGGAAAGAGTTTAGTGACTGCATGTGTGTAATTTAATAGGTCCATTTTTATTTCTCAATGTTGGATGAGGTGGCAACCTGGGAAGCCTCTCTATTTCTAGGATTTATTCTCATATTTAATAACTTTTTTGAAGAAAGTGAGAAATGTAATGATCTACACCAAGCTTCTCTCTCTCCTCAAGGAGTTGCCATTATAGTACAAGTTCTATTCCATGGTTATGAAATCATGATTGTGAAACCGTGGTTTTGAAACCAAATCAAGTGTGTTCTGAGAAGCGGTGTGAAATCATGGTTTTATAACTATGGGATATTTTGATAACTTAAACCATTGTTTTGTAACCATGATTTTAAATGTAAATTTTTTTTTATAAAAATTTGACCTTTGCCTTTTAATTTTATAAAGGGGGGCACACTTTCGTTCCAACCGCTCGAATCGAACAGTGCGAACCGCACGACCACTCCCCCGAACGGAGAGTGGTCGCACGTTGAGCGGCGCCCGCCGCAGCGGCGAGCTCGCCTCCCCCGAACGCCCACAAAATAGTAGAGATTTGTTTTATTATTGATGACATGGCATTCTGTTATTCATTATAAATTCCAACCTTTTCTTTCTTTTTATTTCTTGTGTTTTTAATAAAAGATGATATATGAGTGAGCTATAAAAGAGTTGTTATTATAATGGTAAATATATATTAATTGGCGCACACTATGTATCCTGTAGAGTGTGTTGGTCTCAGGATTAGGAATAGTGAAGATCTTAATCTCTCCCTTCTGCCAAAACAAGCTCATAAATTACGGGGAAAAACTATTATGCAAGGGCTTGCATGGTGCAAGCCCTTGGATGGTGATGATGCTCGGTACTGGGGACTCCCCAGATCATGACACGTGGCAGATGACGTGTCCCAAAGCTTACAAGAAAGAAACAAGAACGGTACATTGGAAGCATACCCCGGGCTTTCCTCCCGATGATGTTCCCGACCTTCAGTGGCCCCTCAGACCACTCCTATGCCCGCCTTACAAACAACCATTGGCTCGCCTCCGAGCCCTCCCACGCGCTGAGCTCTTTCAGCCCTCCTAGCTCGCCTCCTAGCTATCACAGAACCAAGCTTGCTCGGCCTCCCGCTCGCCTCATAGCCTCTCGCCGAGCTTAGCTTTCTCGGTCTCATCGACCGACCCAGAGCGCATACCATAAGCATTCCGTATATGGCCCCGCGAATCTCGCCATACGCGAGATATCCATCGCTCCACGATCCCGCGTTCCACGCCATTGCGTTCCCCTGTTAACGAGCGTATCTCGTCATTAATGGGGGATCCCTCCTTTCACGCAGGCATAACGTCGGGGGCGTAACGGCCGGCGTGAATCTCGCGCCCGCCAGCCCATGGCTGCCACTATATAAACCCCTCTCTCAAACGACTCAGGTAAGGCAAGTTTACCCCAATAGGCCGTTACTCTGCCAAAATACCTCGACTAACTTGATCATCGGAGGGTCCACAGTGGTACAACCACCCCAGGACTTATTTGCAAGTAGCTCGGCCTCATCCCCAAATCAAGCCCACTAAGATCCACACGCATTGAGAGGCAACCCTCAAATCCAATCTCAGCCATCCATCAACGTTCGCTGCAGATCAACGGAAGACAACATCTGAAGGAGATCCTGTGCTCCATCAGTTGGCGCCGTCTGTGGGAAACTCGAAAATTCCACTCAGCGAAAGTTGATCTTCCGGTCTCGAACTCATGGCGAGTGATCATCGCGAGGATCCAAGCACTAGTCCCCGCCTTCCCCCACAACGGAGGCGTGGATGGATCCCCTCCTCCCCCGAACGCCATTCACGCACTGTCTGCTCGAATAGATCGGCTCGCGTCCGTCGTGGATGCGCTAGTCCGTGTCCAAATGGCAGGACAAGCTCCCCAAGTCTCCGCTCCCCCACCTCGGGAGAGACACATAAGGAGAGAAGACACCGCCCGCACTGGCACATCCGAGCACCGCCTCGCTGTCTCCGGCGTCTACAGATCCCCCATGCCGACCAATTCGATGACCCAGTGGGCACCTCACAGCTCGACGCCGAGGTCTTAGGAAAGAGCACCCCGCCCTGAGGCCCATCGAGCTCATGTCCCTCCCGAGGAGGTGTTAGTCGGCTTTCCTGCTCCCAGGCATGGCCGGCGCCTTCTCCCTCGACAGGGTCGCGCGGACAATCCTCACCGCATTAGATCGAAGATGACCTCGCCCGGGGACCTGAGGAACCTCATCAAACGGAACCGGAACCGCGGCCAAGCGCAAGCCGCCAGCAGCAGAGGCCATAAATCCGAGTATGCCAAATCCTCGGGGTACCACAACCGACTCAACGCCCTCGAAAAGAAGATCGAGGGTATACATCGGGGAGTCGCCCATCGAGCGATAGGGCTAGATATGCCGCCGACTCGCTTACGAGGCCCTTCATCGATGAGCTGCTCGCTGCCCACGTCTCCTCTAGGAACAAGCCCCCAAAGGTCTCTCTCTTCGACGGGAAGTCCGACCCAAAAGACCATTTGGACGCATTCACAGCGGGGATGAGTTTCCAAGACAACTCCGACGTCGCGCAATGCCGTGCTTTCCCCGCCACTCTCATCCGCTCTGGACGAGACTGGTTCCGAGGACTAACGCCACACTTAATCTCTACCTTCGATGAGCTGGCCACCCAGTTCCACAGCCATTTCGTCGGGAACAGAGGGCAGAAGCGGACCGTCGATCATCTCTTCACCATAAAGAGCGGGGACAAGGAATCCTTCAAAGGATACGTCACCCGCTTCTACAACGCTCTCCTTGAAGTCCCAGAGCATCGGGACGAGACGGTCATCACTGCCCTTAGGTCGGGTCTTAGGCACAAGGAGTGGCTCCGCTCCTTTGCATTAGCGCAACCTAAGACCATTGCCGAGATAAAAGCCTGGACCGAGCAAGAGATCCAGCTCGAATCCGAGGTGAACACGAACCTACCTCGGACAGACCAGACCGATCAGAAGAAGAGGGCAAGAGAGGATAAAAAGAAGATTGAGCGGCCAAAGCCCTACTTCCCGAAGTTCCAGGAGTATACCCCGCTCAACGTCTCCCAGGCAGAGCTGTTGGAGAGGAAAAGGGCGAGAGATTCTTCAACCCCCCCGGTCAACCATAAGGCGGCCAAACGGACACGAGGCCCCTATTGCGCTTTCCACAGGTCGCAGGGACACCCCACCGAGAACTGCAAACAGCTCCGAGACTACATCGAGGAGTTAATCTGCTCGGGGCACCTGGCAAGATACTTGCGGGACAAGCGACAAGCCGACCGAGAGCAAGAGCACCATCCCCCTCCCGGCGAGTTGACAATCGGACAAATCATGGTCGTATCAGTGGGTGGTGCGCTTGGGGCCGACGATACATAGCGCCCCTTTCTGGTCGAAGGGACTAGCAGCCAACCCAGGAAGAGGGTCAAAACAGCTGAGCCCATCATCTTTACCGACGATGACCTCCACGGGATATCCCTGCCTCACAACGACCCTCTGGTAATCACCGCACGGGTCCACCGTTACGAAGTGCAAATGATATTGGTTGACTCAGGAAGCTCGGCAGACATCCTCTTCTACGACTGCTTCCTGCGAATGGGACTTACCCCGTCAGACCTGATACTGACCGCCCACATCCTGTCGTGGTTCACTAACCACTCCATCCCAGCAGAAGGGGTGGTCGCCCTCTGCTTAACATCGGGGAGACATGCCATATGCATACCGTGCCGGTGGAGTTCATCGTCGCCAAAATTCCCTCGGCCTACAATATCCTCCTAGGACACCCGACGTTGAATTCCTTCCGGACCCAGATATCGACCTACCACCTAGCAATCAAGTTTCCACTCGACCAAGGAAAGATAGGTCGGGCCTACGGGAACCAGCAAACCGCGAAGATTTGCTTCACAGCGACATCTATGCCCGAGGAGAGAAACGATGACCTTGAAAGTACGGATGATTTCAGGGGATCTTTGGATACTCGGGACAAGCATAAAGAGATCCGAGGATCCTCGGTTGAGCCGCTAACCGAGGTCCCCCTAATCGAAGGGGACGATGAACGAACCGTCCAAATCGGGTCACTCTTAACGGGGGCTCAGCGTGACGACCTGGTCCACTTCCTCAGAGGAAATTCAGATGTGTTCGCCTGGGCGCCCGCCGACATGCCTGGGATCGACCCCAAAATAATATCACATAAGCTCGGGGTCGACGCGGCGGTCCGACCCGTCAGGAAGAAGAAACGAAGCTTCGCTCCGATCAAGCAAAAACCGATCGAGGAAGAGGTTGACAGGTTGCTCGCAACCAAATTCATTTGGAACGTGCCTTATTCGGAGTGGTTGGCGAATGTGGTCATGGTGAAGAAGGCGAGCGGGAAGTGGCGCATGTGCGTCGACTTTACTGACCTCAACAAGGCCTGTCCGAAAGACAACTATCCCCTCCCTCGGATAGATTAGCTCGTCGACAGTTCGGCAGGCCACGAGCTACTCAGCTTTATGGACGCCTTCTCCGACTACAACCAGATCCGAATGAATCCGGCAGACGAAGAGCTCACCGCATTCACAACGGGGAGGGGGGTATACTGCTATAAAGTGATGCCCTTCGGCCTCAAAAATGTCGGGGCTACGTACCAACGATTGGTCAACAGGATGTTTAAGCCTCAGATCGGCAGGAACATGGAGGTTTACATCGACGACATGCTTGTCAAATCGACCTCGTCAGATCGGCACGCCAAAGATCTGGGCGAGGCTTTCGATGTCCTCCGCAAATATAAGATGAAACTGAACCCCTCCAAGTGCGCGTTCGGGGTCACTAGTGGAAAATTCCTCGGGTTCATGGTCACCCACCGAGGGATCGAGGCTAACCCGGAGAAGATCAGCGCCATCCTCAACATGGCAGCGCCCAAAACCAACATCGAAATCATGCGACTCACAGGGCGGGTAGCCGCTCTGAGTCATTTCATGTCAAGATCCGGGGAAAAGTGCTTCCCGTTCTTAAAAGCTCTAAGGAAGATCCTAAGGTTCGAATGGTCGGAGGAGTGTCAGATCGCCTTCGAGCAATTAAAAGTGCACCTGGCGACTCCCCCACTACTCACCCGGCCAGTTGAAGGAGATGAGCTATCGCTGTACCTGGTGGTGTCCCATCAATCTGCAGGTTCGGTGCTCGTCCGAGAAGTCGAGGGGGTCCATAAACCGGTCTATTACGTAAGCCATGTCTTCAAGGACACAGAAACAAGGTACCCGGCCATAGAGAAGATTGTCTTGGCACTCATCGTGGCCTTGAGGAAACTACGGTACTATTTCCAGGCGTACACCATCCTCGTCCTCACCGAACGCCCTTTAGGGGCTATTCTCGCTTCCCCTGAGTCTTCTGGTCGTTTGGAGAAGTGGAGGTGGGAGTTGTCCCAATTCGACATCAAATATGGCCCGAAGCAAGCTATGAAGGCATAAGTCCTGGCCGATTTTATCGTCGAATGCACTATCCCTAACAAGGAGGCAGTGCCCGTGCCGGCCCTCGGAACTCAACCCTCGGTCGAAGAAAGGCCCGACTCCGTCCATGATTGGGTCCTTTACGTTGACGGGTCATCGACCGAGGAAGGATGTGGTGCCGGCCTCATCATTTGGGGCCCCAACAAGGCAGAGATGGAGTATTCTTTGAAGCTCGGGTTCAAAGCCTCAAACAACGCAGCTATGTACGAGGCTCTGCTTGCTGGACTGCGGATCGCCTCCGGAGTGGGGCTGAAGATGATCTGAATCCGTAGCGACTCTGCTCTGGTCGTCGGCCAAGTGACCGGTCGTTTCGAGGCACGGGAGCCCCTGATGGTGAAGTACTTAGCCGAGGTAAGAAGGCTACGAAAGGACTTCGACGAAGTTCAAGTGGAGCAGATCCCCAGGCACCTCAACGCCCAAGCTGACGCCCTGAGAAAGCTGGCTTCATCCTATACGGCCAACAACAAGAGAAATATTCTCTTCGAGGTCTTGCCACGGCCCAGCGTGGAAGACAGAGCAACATCGCTCCAAGTTTACACAGTCCGGGAAGAGGATCAAGATTAGAGGAAGCCCATCGTGGAATTCCTGAAGGAGGGTACGCTCCCCGGAGATCGTGGGGAGGCCCGCCGCCTCCGAGCCAAATCCCTGTTAGTGTATATGCCCTAGAGGCCATTACTGTATCATACTAGTATGTATATTACTTGATGGAAGCTTGGGATATTCACAGTTGTACAGACAATCTTGCTCAATATAGTAGTATACTACTTGGTTTGTCTCTGCTTTAATGTGTACATGTGTGTTTATTATATCACCTATACGCATTAGTAGAGCCCTTAGGATCTTTGCTTGATTACCGGCGTTGTGATGGCGATCACACTCGTGGGGGCTGGGTAATCTACATGCACATCCTCATACACGTCCCTAGTCATGGGAGTATCGAGATAGGGCATCGATGCTCCGGAGTAGACTAGCGTATGCGCTTCTCATCCCAGCACGGGAGACGGTCTGTCCCACAGCCGTCGGTACGTCGTACTTGAGATAGTATGCGGGTGCTCGTTAGGTTACGAGTATACTGGACAGGACTCGTCGGGAACTGATGGTTGGTATTATACCTATCGTCAGTTATCAGTTCCCAGGTGACATGAGTACAGCTTAGTCCGCTGACTTGACACTGTCACTTCGCCTCGAGTGTGTTCCCACTGTTCTTTGATTACTACCCTACCACGGCTCTACTGAGTCGTGCAAACAGGTAGTAGTTGGGAGCAGTCCCGAAGCACTTGGAGGCAGTGACGGTTAGACAGGATTCGTCTCTCCCGGTATTGGGGGTTGACATCGCGCTGTGTCTAGGAGAGCCATTACACGAGTAGTCCCTGGCCAGGGCAAGCGAGATATACTGGTAGATTTCCAGTGTTATCTCAGGGTGTATTGGGCTTCACTCCGACACGACTTGTACCGCTATTAGGGGACTGACGTTTGCCGCCCCCCTAGGCCCGCCATGCGATGTATCAGACGAACAGACCGGACTGTACGGAGATTGTCACATACAGACTCAGTAGGAGTTCGGATGGGTTTACCTCATCGGCCTTCTTATCGACATCTACCTGGGGACCGTTACGTACAGCTAGTGCCGCTTGCGGTCTGTGGTTAAACCCACCGCCAGCGTAGTGTCGAGTCTTCAGAGTCCCACACAGAGAGTTTCCCTGGACTGAGCGAAACGTGTAGAGGCCGTATGGTTTTACGGCAGGGCTGCGATCACTTACGTACACTTGTGTGCGTATGGTGTTCGGGCATGCAGTACTAGTGGGCTTTGGTTTAAGCCGGATCCTAGTATTGCTCGGATAGATTTGTTTTGTCTTCTGTGCATCCGCATTCTACGGAATACGGATGCAGGTGTGTATGCACAGTTTTCCGGAGCGGTGAAGGAGGAGGTGCCTCATTAGGGTTTTGGCAGTTGGTTCGGCCAAAACCGTTATGTGGCAGGCTCATTAGGGTTTTGACAGTTGATTCGGTCAAAACCATTTTGAGGCGGACTCATTAGGGTTTTGACAGTTCGTTTGGTCAAAACCATTATGAGCCGCGGATATCATTTACTAATCCTTTTAGTGATAATTTTATGATGGCTAATTGCATTGACCATTTGACCCCGTTGACCTCTCCTGACTTTGTTGACCGGTTGACCGTGTTGACCATTGACTTTCAAGAGGGATCTACATTCTTCTTTTCATTTTCTTTTTATTTTGGATTATGATAATGGTCATTTCAATGTAGCCATCAAACTTTATCTTGATGGGATTAGTAATGATGTTGTTTTTTGATTATTGCAACCATGGTTACTTTTCTTTGTATCATAATTTTCTTTCTCATTCTCTCTCTTGGTTTTCAAGTGAGAAGAAAAGAAATAAACCATGGTTGTTGCTCCTCCTTCTTCTTCCTCCTCTTGATTCATCTTTTGATCTCATGTGTTGAGAGATAAAGATCCCACAAAGACAAAACCATCCATTGATCATTTCTACACAACCTAGGGCTTCTAGATTAGCAATCTCTTTGTCCTAGTGTCACGCCCCGCTTCCCAGAGTACGCAAGATTTGGGCACGTGACATAGCCAACCATGCTACCTGTGGGTAGGAAGTATCCATCCACAGTCACATTACGGTTGTAAAGATATCAAGAACAGTAAAATAAACTAAACTAATACATGTCCAAATCCATAATAACAAGAATCAATAAACAATAAGTGCGGAAGCTAATGATCCAATACAATGAAGTAACAGTATGTCCCATAATGCGGGCTCACATCTGGAAATGAAATGACATAAATAAACGGAACTCTAAAGAACTCACAGTTCAGCCGGCTGGCTGAAGTACTCCTGCTCGATCGACGTCAAGGGCACGGAATCTGGGCCATGCAAAACCCAGACGTCAGCGCGTCATGATATCAAGTAATGTAGCATAAACATGGTAATAAACAATGCAAGCATGAACATGAATAAAGCGGTAATAAGAAGTAATAAACAGGGTAATGTGCAGTAGTGACTAACTGTCCTATCAGGTTTTCTACTCTATAGTCTTTGAAACCAATTGATGAATCGTCGATGTAACTCAATAGTATCCCGTGCGGGCCCGGGACCACGGTCATGATCCTCGGGGCTGAGTCCGAGACGTGCCGCTAAGCAGTAAAAGGTAGTAGGATAGACGAGTGATGTCAGCATCATCACTCCCGGACCGGCCAAGCCCGTAAGACTGATCAGAACAATGTATCGAACTGTTGAGTTACAAGTCGGTTTCACCTTTGATTTCCCCATACCCCCAAACTATGTATGTCAAGTCAGGTATTCAGTAGTCGAGGACTAATGCCAACACAAGTCAAGTAAAGGTAGGTCTGTCTGGATCGACAGCAGGAATGGTTAGGTTTGTCGGCATTAGGCATAAGATCAGGTAACAGTTCAGGTTACCTTCAACAGGTAGAGTCGATATGTACAGGGTGTTGTGTCCGGTGTATCAGTACATGTGTCAGGTGTATCAGGATCGGTCAATATGTAATGCAATCAGGTATGTGATGAAAACATGTATAGTAACAAATAATGAACAGTAGCAGGAAAGCAGTAAATAACAAATATTATTCTATGTGAACACAGTGATGTTTGTATTTTCATATTAGTCCGGTTCACGCACCTTTGAGGTGCAAAAGCCACAAGGTAAAGCAGTATTCACAATATAAATTTAGGAACTACATGGAATTATACTAAGCATAATAATTATCTCAAGAATAGTTTAACAGTTCAAGCAGATCAGATTCAGTTGTTTTATTTAGTTAAAGCATGGAGTGGTGTGGGTTAAATAATTACGAGGAACTGTTGTAACGATTCCAATATACAGATAACAACAGTAATACGATATCAAATGCCATCATTAAGTTACGGTATTAAATAGTGTGAATTAAATTGCGTGGCAAGACTAGATCTCGCACGCTAGCATGTTAGAGCAAGTATTCAGATACTTGCCTCAGAACAAGGATCGAGGTGCAGGCGGCCTGATGCACAAGTCACGATACGGTGTGTGAAACGGCGCGACACGGTACTGGGTCCAGGCGCGATCTGCTGCGCGGTACGGACGCGATCTGCGGCGCGGTCTGGTGCGCGATACGGATGCGATACGGTCACGATCTGCAGCGCGATCTGGTGCACGGTACGGGCGCGATACGGTCACGGTCTGCAGCGCGATCTGGTGCACGGTACGGGCGCGATACGGTCACGGTCTGCAGCGCGATCTGGTGCACGGTACGGGCGCGATACGGTCATGGTCTGCAGCGCGATCTGGTGCACGGTACGGGCGCGATACGGACGCGACGGTCGACGGCGTCGACTGGCTCCGGCGGTGAACAGTGCACGTGGCGAAGATCAAGGGGTGTGCCTGCGAGGTCGGGGCACTGGAACGGGTCGTCGGCGGCGACAGGCGGCGGTCCGATGAGGTGCTGGGATGTGCAGGCGGGGTGAACGGTGATCGGGGTGGTGCAGGGTGAATGGTGGTGGAAGAATGAAGGTGTGGGCGAGGCGAGGCGGAGAAGTCGACAGCGCTGGTGACGCTGACTCCGGCGTCGGGGCTCCGGCGGCAAGGGAGGAGGTGGCTAGGGTCGGGATCGAGGCCCGTAGTGGGTTGCTGGTGCACGGGGAGGAAGGCGAGGGTCGTGGTCGAGACGAGGAGGCGCGGGCGGCGACGGTGAGGTCGCGGGGCAGGTGATCGTCGGGGGCGACTCGCGCGACTGCAGCGAAGGCTGCAAGTGGCTGCAGTGCGCGGGGAGGAGACCGTGCTGAGATGGAGAGGAGGAGGCGGATGCGAGGGTGACGGTGGTGGCGTTGTCGGCGCGGGAACGTCGGCGGCAACGGTGACGAGCGGCTAGGGTTAGGGCTTGGAGGTTCGTCGTGGTGAGTTCTCGTATGAGGGTGAGGGACTGTTGGCGAAAAATATAAAAGAGAGAGAGAGAGAGAGAGTTTGATAGAGAGAGAGAGAAGGAGATTAGAGAGATGTAGAGAGGGATTGAGAGAGGTGGGGCCCACGAGGGATATAATCCCTCGTGATTGGTTGAGGAGGCACGGAAAATATTAAAAGGGAAACTTTTAAGGGATTAAAAAGATTTTAACGTTAGATATGTGGTAACAGAATATATATTATGGTTTTATAGTATTAAATTTAAATGGGTATTTCGGCGCAAAATGAAACATTTCCAAATCGTGCCCGGGTTGCGCCCAAATGTTCCAAATTCAAATTATAGGATTTTAAGCGAGTTCCAAATGTTGAAAAGAGGTGTTTAATGATTAAAATGCATGCCCCCAAGTCGGACACTTGCACGCGCACGTAGTCGTCCAAACTTGCCCGTTTCACCGAACGGGACGGAATCTCGACACGCGGACGCTACCACGCGACTAGTGGCGACGAGTAGGCCAACAAGGATATTTTTAATTTCATTTTCGGTGTTAAAATTTGTTATGTGCCAAAATGATTTAACCGGTTAAAATTTAGCAATAAGTACCAAACCACTAGGATAAACGACATGAGCAGTGGATAACACTCAACTAGAAATAGAAATAGTATTATTGGGCTCGGGTGTTACATCATACCCAACTACAAAAAGAATTTCGTCCTCGAAATTCCAAGAATACAAGATAGCTAACTATAGGAAAAGGTGAGGAAATTTCTGCCGGATCTCGTCTTCTCGCTCCCAAGTGGTTTCTCCAAGCAATCGATTTCCCCAAGAAACTAACACAAGAGGGATAACCTTGTTCTTAAGAGCCTTTTTCTCTTCGATCCTTGATTTCAACTGGTCGCTCCTCAAAAGTTAGGTCCTCCCGTACAGTCAACTCCGAATGATCCAAGACATGAGTCTCATCACGAACATATCTCCGTAGTTGAGACACATGAAACACATCGTACACTCCTGCTAGTGACTGTGGTAACGCCAAACGGTACACTACTTCTCCAACACGCTCCAATATCTCGAAGGGTCCAACGAAGCGAGGACTAAGCTTTCCCCGACTTCCAAAGCGGATCACCCCTCTAGTCGGTGATATCTTCAGGAATACCAAATCACCCACGGCGAACTCTAGAGGTCTTCTTGACGTGTCGGCCCAACTTTTCTGTCTGTCTTGAGCTGCCTTCATATGCTTCCTGATTGTATTCACCTTCTCGACTGTCTGTACCACCAAATCTGGTCCTAGTAACCTTCGTTCACCAACATCATCCCAACAAACCGGTGAACGGCACTTACGACCATACAACACTTCAAACGGAGCCATCTGAATAGTCGCTTGGAAGCTATTGTTGTACGAAAACTCCACCAGGTGTAGATGATCCTCCCAAGAACCTTTGAAGTCCAACATGCAAGCCCTCAACATATCTTCAAGGGTCTGGATCGTTCTCTCCGATTGTCCATCAGTCTGAGGATGATAAGCTGTGCTAAACTTCAATCGAGTCCCCAAACTTTCTTGTAAACTCCTCCAAAAGTGCGACAAGAACCGAGTGTCCCGGTCGGACACGATGCTAACCGGCACTCCGTGCAATCTGACAATTTCCTGTATGTATCGCTCTGCCAAAGTCTCCGTCGATTGACCAACCCGAAAAGGAATAAAGTGAGCTGCTTTGGTCAACCGATCGACAATCACCCATACTGCATTGTTGCCCTTTGGACTCCGCGGTAAAGCCGTCACGAAATCCATGGTTACATGTTCCCACTTCCACTGAGGAATCGGAAGTGGCTGCAACAAACCAGCAACCCTTTGGTGTTCAGCCTTGACTTGCTGACACACCAAGCACTTAGCCACGAAGCGAGCAATTTCCCATTTCATACCTTCCCACCAGAAATGCTGTCGAATATCTTGGTACATCTTTGTCCCTCCTGGATGTACAGAGTAAACTGAATTGTGTGCCTCCTTCATAAGCTCTTCACGCACATCCTCTTTTGGTGCACACACACGGCTACCATACCTCAACGAACCATCTTCGTGGATCAATAAATCTGTTCGTAGTCCGGCTTCAACCTGCTCTCGAAACTTTTGTAGTCTAGGATCCTGCGATTGTGCTGTTTTAATCTTCTCAACTAAGGACGACTATACTTGCAACTGCATCGACTGTCCCGTAGCATGTGGTAGCACAACCTCCAAGTCAAATCTCCGAAAATCCGCAATGATCTCCCTTTGTGCGGTCAATACCTGAATTGCTGGTAACCGACTTAGCGCATCTGGCACGACGTTAACCTTTCCCGGATGGTACTTAAGATCAAGGTCGTAGTCGGCCGTCAGCTCCAACCATCTGCGTTGCCTCATGTTCAACTCCTTCTGCGTGAACACGTACTTCAAGCTCTTATGATCTGTAAAAACTTCGACTCTTACGCCCAAAAGGTAGTGTCTCCAAATCTTCAAAGCGAAAATCACAGCCGCAAGCTCCAAGTCATGAGTTGGATAATTCTTCTCATGGGTCTTCAGTTGTCTTGATGCGTATGCTACGACCTCCCCATGCTGCATCAAAACACATCCCAATTCTTTCCCAGATGCGTCGCTATGAATCATCAGTCCTCCGGAATTGTCTGGTACGGTCAGGATAGGGGCGGTTATCAACTTCTGCTTCAACGTCTCAAAGGCCAATGCACATCCATCCGTCCAAACAAACGGTACCTCCTTACGCGTAAGCTTGGTTAATGGCTCAGCTAAACGAGCGAAGTTCTCCACAAATCTTCTGTAATGATCGGCGAGTCCAAGAAAACTTCTTATTTCCGCAGCATTCTTTGGAATAGGCCAATCTCGAACTGCTGTAATCTTCTCGGGATCGACGGCGATTCCATCGCCCGACACGACATGCCCCAGAAACTTCACTTCTTCCAGCCAGAATTCACACTTACTCATCTTCGCAAATAACTTCTCTTGTCTCAGCGTCTGCAGTGCGATCCTTCTTCTTCACTAAAAGAACTGGAGCTCCCCAAGCTGAGTTGCTGCTTCGAATTCATCCCTTCTCGAGTAGTTCACCAACTTGTTTCTTAACTTCTTCCAATTCCACCGGTGCCATCGGATAATAAGACTTTGATACTGGCGCTGTACCAGGAATAAGGTCAAACGCAAACTCCACATCTCGCTTCGGCGGTAAGACCGAAATATCTTTAAACACATCCTTAAAGTCGCGGACAACTGCCGGCTCTTCATTACTCTCTACTACCATAGCCGCAAGAATATTGTTCGTCGGCCTAGCCCTAAACTCGACTGGCCCGACAGAACTGCTTCCTTACCGCAACTGCTGTCTACATCGTTGGCCGCGAAAGGTCCAGCGAGACTACTGAGTCTCGTCCACTCTGCTGCATGCACGTCCACGGCTGCTCCATTCTGCCTTAGTCCGATAAACTTCTCTTCCATTTCCTCCCGTGCGGTCCGCGGGAAGAGGTTCTCTAGGAAACCTTTAGAGAAATCCGCCCAACTGATCGGCCTGGGCAAGCGGTTCTCCTCCACAAGCCACCACTCTTGGCGTAATCCACTAGTTGAATGCGCACCATATCAACTCCTTTGTCCTCTGGAATCTGTGCCGCAATCAGCAAATTCTCCGTGCTGACTAGCCACTGCTCGGCTGGCACGGCTCATCCAAACCAGTGAAAGTAGTAGGACCCACACGTCTGAACTCTGCCACGGTCCCTACTCGGTCAACTGGTCTAGTTCCAATCTTGTTCACAGACTGCTGAACGGTCTGCAACCCTTCCTGAAACGAGTCTGCTTGCTGCTGGATCAGCTCGGGCTGTTTCTTTGATTTCCAGCATTCTTCTTATCACTCCAAGCATGGCGGCTTCCGTTCACACGCCTCTGGTACGTCTTCAACTTCTTACCTGTCATAATCCTGAACTCAAAACACCCAATATTAGCATGATGATAGATTCTGAATATGGATCAAGGCTAGAACTCCAAGATACTTGAATAGAGTGCTGCATTGTAGCTATGCCGCGGTATCATAGCCGCAATTACTTAACTCCACCCAAGTCGCCTAAGTCCTAGAGATAACAAGGAATTGGGTTTTCGAATTGACAATGCAAAGTAAGTTTGCATGTCGACATGATCTGGAAGAATGATTCAAGGACGGTAAAACGGTCAAGGTGGCAGGACATGTTTCCTAATCACGGGTATCATGATTCGCGTATCGGGTGCAATACCCAACTACAAAGAATCAACCCAATTAACCTATGGCTCTGATACCATAAAACCATGTCACGCCCCGCTTCCCAGAGTACGCAAGATTTGGGCACGTGACATAGCCAACCATGCTACCTGTGGGTAGGAAGTATCCATCCACAGTCACATTACGGTTGTAAAGATATCAAGAACAGTAAAATAAACTAAACTAATACATGTCCAAATCCATAATAACAAGAATCAATAAACAATAAGTGCGGAAGCTAATGATCCAATACAATGAAGTAACAGTATGTCCCATAATGCGGGCTCACATCTGGAAATGAAATGACATAAATAAACGGAACTCTAAAGAACTCACAGTTCAGCCGGCTGGCTGAAGTACTCCTGCTCGATCGACGTCAAGGGCACGGAATCTGGGCCATGCAAAACCCAGACGTCAGCGCGTCATGATATCAAGTAATGTAGCATAAACATGGTAATAAACAATGCAAGCATGAACATGAATAAAGCGGTAATAAGAAGTAATAAACAGGGTAATGTGCAGTAGTGACTAACTGTCCTATCAGGTTTTCTACTCTATAGTCTTTGAAACCAATTGATGAATCGTCGATGTAACTCAATAGTATCCCGTGCGGGCCCGGGACCACGGTCATGATCCTCGGGGCTGAGTCCGAGACGTGCCGCTAAGCAGTAAAAGGTAGTAGGATAGACGAGTGATGTCAGCATCATCACTCCCGGACCGGCCAAGCCCGTAAGACTGATCAGAACAATGTATCGAACTGTTGAGTTACAAGTCGGTTTCACCTTTGATTTCCCCATACCCCCAAACTATGTATGTCAAGTCAGGTATTCAGTAGTCGAGGACTAATGCCAACACAAGTCAAGTAAAGGTAGGTCTGTCTGGATCGACAGCAGGAATGGTTAGGTTTGTCGGCATTAGGCATAAGATCAGGTAACAGTTCAGGTTACCTTCAACAGGTAGAGTCGATATGTACAGGGTGTTGTGTCCGGTGTATCAGTACATGTGTCAGGTGTATCAGGATCGGTCAATATGTAATGCAATCAGGTATGTGATGAAAACATGTATAGTAACAAATAATGAACAGTAGCAGGAAAGCAGTAAATAACAAATATTATTCTATGTGAACACAGTGATGTTTGTATTTTCATATTAGTCCGGTTCACGCACCTTTGAGGTGCAAAAGCCACAAGGTAAAGCAGTATTCACAATATAAATTTAGGAACTACATGGAATTATACTAAGCATAATAATTATCTCAAGAATAGTTTAACAGTTCAAGCAGATCAGATTCAGTTGTTTTATTTAGTTAAAGCATGGAGTGGTGTGGGTTAAATAATTACGAGGAACTGTTGTAACGATTCCAATATACAGATAACAACAGTAATACGATATCAAATGCCATCATTAAGTTACGGTATTAAATAGTGTGAATTAAATTGCGTGGCAAGACTAGATCTCGCACGCTAGCATGTTAGAGCAAGTATTCAGATACTTGCCTCAGAACAAGGATCGAGGTGCAGGCGGCCTGATGCACAAGTCACGATACGGTGTGTGAAACGGCGCGACACGGTACTGGGTCCAGGCGCGATCTGCTGCGCGGTACGGACGCGATCTGCGGCGCGGTCTGGTGCGCGATACGGATGCGATACGGTCACGATCTGCAGCGCGATCTGGTGCACGGTACGGGCGCGATACGGTCACGGTCTGCAGCGCGATCTGGTGCACGGTACGGGCGCGATACGGTCACGGTCTGCAGCGCGATCTGGTGCACGGTACGGGCGCGATACGGTCATGGTCTGCAGCGCGATCTGGTGCACGGTACGGGCGCGATACGGACGCGACGGTCGACGGCGTCGACTGGCTCCGGCGGTGAACAGTGCACGTGGCGAAGATCAAGGGGTGTGCCTGCGAGGTCGGGGCACTGGAACGGGTCGTCGGCGGCGACAGGCGGCGGTCCGATGAGGTGCTGGGATGTGCAGGCGGGGTGAACGGTGATCGGGGTGGTGCAGGGTGAATGGTGGTGGAAGAATGAAGGTGTGGGCGAGGCGAGGCGGAGAAGTCGACAGCGCTGGTGACGCTGACTCCGGCGTCGGGGCTCCGGCGGCAAGGGAGGAGGTGGCTAGGGTCGGGATCGAGGCCCGTAGTGGGTTGCTGGTGCACGGGGAGGAAGGCGAGGGTCGTGGTCGAGACGAGGAGGCGCGGGCGGCGACGGTGAGGTCGCGGGGCAGGTGATCGTCGGGGGCGACTCGCGCGACTGCAGCGAAGGCTGCAAGTGGCTGCAGTGCGCGGGGAGGAGACCGTGCTGAGATGGAGAGGAGGAGGCGGATGCGAGGGTGACGGTGGTGGCGTTGTCGGCGCGGGAACGTCGGCGGCAACGGTGACGAGCGGCTAGGGTTAGGGCTTGGAGGTTCGTCGTGGTGAGTTCTCGTATGAGGGTGAGGGACTGTTGGCGAAAAATATAAAAGAGAGAGAGAGAGAGAGAGTTTGATAGAGAGAGAGAGAAGGAGATTAGAGAGATGTAGAGAGGGATTGAGAGAGGTGGGGCCCACGAGGGATATAATCCCTCGTGATTGGTTGAGGAGGCACGGAAAATATTAAAAGGGAAACTTTTAAGGGATTAAAAAGATTTTAACGTTAGATATGTGGTAACAGAATATATATTATGGTTTTATAGTATTAAATTTAAATGGGTATTTCGGCGCAAAATGAAACATTTCCAAATCGTGCCCGGGTTGCGCCCAAATGTTCCAAATTCAAATTATAGGATTTTAAGCGAGTTCCAAATGTTGAAAAGAGGTGTTTAATGATTAAAATGCATGCCCCCAAGTCGGACACTTGCACGCGCACGTAGTCGTCCAAACTTGCCCGTTTCACCGAACGGGACGGAATCTCGACACGCGGACGCTACCACGCGACTAGTGGCGACGAGTAGGCCAACAAGGATATTTTTAATTTCATTTTCGGTGTTAAAATTTGTTATGTGCCAAAATGATTTAACCGGTTAAAATTTAGCAATAAGTACCAAACCACTAGGATAAACGACATGAGCAGTGGATAACACTCAACTAGAAATAGAAATAGTATTATTGGGCTCGGGTGTTACACCTAGTTATCTCGGAACGAGGTGGAGCTCGGTGCACATCTCTCGGGTGGATCGTCTTCGACTCAAGGAGGCCGCGGAGGTGACCAAAGTCCGGATCAACCCTCGGAGCAAGCAAGGAGAAGAACAACAAGAAGAGAAGGAGTTCAAGATGAGTGACCAAAGTCCGGATCAACCCTTGGAGCAAGCAAGGAGAAGAACAAGAAGAAGAGAAGGAGTTCAAGTTGAGTTATAACCCCTAACCGAGTAGATAAATCTCTAGTTAGGATACTAGTGTATTGTTTAGCAAAGATCCGGTTTTTACGGTCCATGTTGCCAAGTCCAGAAAATTTTTTGTTTTACCGTTTCCGTAACCCCGAAAGTACCGGGAGAGGTAACGTGGACCTAACAGTGGTATTAGAGCCTAACTAAACACACCCTAGCATGTTAGCAAAGTATTAAGAATATCGACCGGACGAAAACCCGCAAAATTACCCCGGAAAAATTCAGTTTCTGCCGAATTTTAGAACTGTTCCAAAATTAAAAATTTATACACTAAAAATCGGCTCAGGCTTTTGTTAGAAAACTGGAGAAATTTCATCCCCCAACTTGTCCAAAGCGCCGCGTTTCCGCGGCATAAGCTTGCTTATGCCGCGGAACCGCGGCGGCGTTGGCTCTGTTGGGAATCTTTTTCTTGCAGTTTTCTTAGAGGGGTATTTTGGGATTTTTGGTATATGACTTTTCTGCCCAGATTTTCCAGAAAGCAAAATTTGTTTTTGGGGCTCATAAATCCGTATTTTTTGGTCGATGTTCTGTAGACTTTGGCTAATGGTTATCTCTGTGATGTTATATGTGTATTGAACGTCTACTAATCGCTATACGCCGATTAGTGGGGGTTATACACATCTGTGATCTGTGTTGTTGATGGTATGTGTATATGAACTCGTTGGATTGTCGCGGATGAATAGCCGGGGTGGATGTGAGATGAGAGTTTATTTTTTCTTTCATTCATGTAATAAATTTGTAAATTGATGTAATATTATTTGTATGGCCGCACAACCGGGTCGGGGTTGTAGTCGTCATTGTATAATTCTTTTTACTGTTTTTGCTCCTAGGATAGACCCATGGAGGGGGTGCACAAACTACCGGGTATCTCGAAGTGCCGAGTGGCCTGCTCATGGCGTTGAGGGAGGTTGCTTCGCTTCGGGTACTTGGCGGGTAGTTTGCCGCACCCGTAGGGGTCTTGGGTGGGGTTTTGGCTATTCATCGCGACCGTGTAATCCGCTTTTCGTTGCAGGCTCGAACGAATCGCAGGTTCCTAGTATATCCAAAGTGTTCATCTGTGATCTGGATTGGCTATCATTGCTATATATAATAACTATTTAGGCATTGCTTATGTTTTACAGCCGTGTTAGCCCAGCCCCCGCTCTGTCGTTAGTTAAGTAACCTAACGGGTGATGACGGGGCCCCGTGGCGAATGCGAATGGCATAAGCGTACGTCATATTTTGGTTGTTTTCTGCAATGGTAGGATTTAAATGATGGGACGCATTAAAAGAACTAATGCAAGAAAATAAACCTAAAAGACGTTGTTGGAACAAGTTTTTCAAAAAGCTGTTATTGCAAGGACGTTCATTTTTTGTTTTGCATCGAGGTATTCGGTTATGAATGCCCAACACCTCAGTCGACGAGGCAAGGGCCGAGATCCCTTCATCGGGAGTGACCCCTTGGACAAAAATTTGCGTCAGGGTAATAACTTCACTATAGTCGATTATTCTTGCTTTGCATCGAGGTATTCAGTTTGGAATATCCTGCACCTCATTCGACGAGGAAAGAGCCGAGATCCCTTCACGGGGAGTGACCTCTTTAGCAAAAGTTTTCGCCACTATATTTTCAAAAAGGGCAATCATGTTCCTTCAACGATATCAAGTTCATTACGTTAATGGGTTTTTCGCCAAAAACCCAGCCGTAGCCCTCCGTCGTTTCGGATTAATATTATTCAATATTCGTGCTGCGTTTGTTGACCTAGTCAAGGCGTAGTGAACAGTAGCTAAATAATATTTTTCTGTGGACTGCAAATATGATTGGTTAGGACAGTCGTGCGGCCTTGTTGACCTAGTCAAGGGCACGTACGGGTGGGTCTAATGCAATCAGGATTATGACGGGTAGAACTTGTCTAACAGTTTGTGGCTTGTTGACCTAGTCAAGGTCATGAACCATTAGGGGCAAAAACCACATCGGGAGTTTCAAAAGAACTGAAACTTGCAGATTTAGCATACCTTTTGGAGTGTGGTGACTAGAGTGGATTCCATCTAGGTTATCACACAATGACAGTTGGATCCCGATCCCACTGATGAGTTGGATTACTCTCGGGAGATTATTTCACTTAACGATCAATGCTATAAACCTAGTAGGTGTCTAGAAAGGTGTTAGCGGGGCTACGCCCCCAGGGAAAAGAGGTTCTTGAATTAAGGAACTTCGCGAAAGCGTTGGAAAACCTCCCTCGAAGTACCGACACTAGCCTGGCTGAAAGGTTAAGCAAGTATTGTGACGTGAATTAAATCCCGGCTAATTCTTCTTTTAAAAAGGTTTTAAGAAGAATTTGAGTAAACAGTGGGAGACATCCTGGTTAGATAAATTAATAAACCAATCTAATCTTGCAAGAGCATACGCTGAGTGTTTCTTTTCTCTCTCTCCAGGCAGCAACCTTTTCACGCCCTAATCAAGATAATAAAATGTATCGCTTGACCGATCCGAATTCTTATTCGGGACTGGGGAAAGTTGGTTCAGCTCTAACTTGTGACAACAGTCATGAGTATGAGAATGGGAAAGGGGATTGTATGGATTTCCAGGATACCCAGTTGAAGAAGAAGCATGGTTTTGCATCTACTTCAGGTGTTCTTGTAATTGAGAACTGTTTTACGGTCAGCCCTACCTCCTGGGTACTTGATACCGGATCAGGATCTCATATCTGTAATTTATTGCAGGGACTGAGAAAAAGTAGGAAAGTTGCACCGGGTGATATGTCGCTCAGAGTAGCGAACGGAGCACAAGTTAATGCGGCAGCTGTCGGTGAATATCTCCTAGTATTGCCAAATGGCAAGACTATGATTTTGAACGATTGCTACTATGTACCCTCCATGGTTTGCATCATCATATCAGTTTCTTTACTCTATAAAGATGGATATAACTTTGTTCTTGAAAAGAATATCATGAACATTTACCTTCATAAGGTACTGGTTGCAGAGGGTACACTGTGTAATGGTATCTACGTTCTAAATCAGAATACAGTTCTCAATATACAAAACACACGCAAGAGGAAGAATTCAGATACGAATGAATCCTACTTGTGGCATTGTAGACTTGGTCATATCGGAGAGAAAATACTGAGTAAGTTGCATAAAGATGGACTCTTGAATGCGTTTGAGTTTTCATCTTATGAAACTTGTCAGTCTTGTCTCAAAGGGAAGATGACCAAATCTCCGTTCACCAGACATGGAGAACGAGCAACCGAGCTCTTGGGACTCGTACATAGTGATGTATGCGGTCCGATGTCTATACATGCAAGGGGTGGGTTCTCGTACTTCATCACATTCACTGACGATCTCTCTAGGTTCGGATATGTGTATCTGATGAAACACAAATCTGAAGCTTTTGAGAAATTCAAGGAATTTAGAAACGAAGTAGAGAACCAGACAGGCAAAAGTATCAAGATCCTCCGGTCTGACAGGAGAGGGAAGTACTTAAGCACGGAATTCCTAAATTACTTAAAAGAGAATGGTATTCTCTCTCAGCTTACTCCTCCTTATACACCACAGCACAACGGTGTTTCGGAGCGGAGGAATCGTACCTTACTGGATATGGTTCGCTCCATGATGAGTAATGCTTAGTTGCCTCTTTCATTTTGGGGACATGCGCTATTGACAGCAGCATACCTATTGAATGATGTTCCGTCTAAATCAGTGCCTAAGACTCCGTTCGAGATATGGAATGGAAAGAGGCCATATCTTAAAAGATTTAAGATATGGGGTTGTCCGGCTTATGTTAAAACGCATAAACTGGATAAACTAGAGGCACAGTCAGTTTTATGTAAGTTTGTGGGATATCCAAAGAATGGTTATGGATATCTAATCTACCACACCGAGGAACAGAAGGTGTTTGTTGCTCAGCATGCCGTTTTCTTAGAAACAGAGTTTCTTGCAAAAGAAATTAGTGGGAGCACGGTAGAATTGGAAGAAATTCAGCGACCACAAACTGAAACTGAAAATTTGACAGAACCTCAGGATTCAATAACCCCAGACGAACCTCAGCCACTCCGCAGATCTGGTAGGATTTCTCATCCGCCCGAGAGATACTACGGTTTTCTCATAGACGGGGATCGAGAGAATTGCATCTTGGAAGAAGATGACCCTACCAGTTTCAGGCAGGCCATTATCAGTAGGGACTCTGATAAGTGGCAGGAAGCAATGCAATCCGAAATGGAGTCCATGTACGCCAATAAAGTGTGGACCTTGGATATTGCTCCACCTGGGGTAAAACCCGTTGGATGCAAATGGATCTACAAAAGGAAACTTGGTGTAGATGGGCAGGTGGAAACCTATAAAGCTAGACTCGTTGCAAAAGGTTTTCGTCAAAGACCTGGTTTGGACTATGATGAAACTTTTTCTCCGGTGGCTATGCTCAAATCCATTCGGATCCTACTTGCCATTGCTGCCTTCCATGACTATGAAATCTGGCATATGGATGTTAAAACAGCTTTCCTAAACGGTTGTTTGGAAGAGTGCGTTTACATGGATCAACCAGAAGGTTTCGTAGACAGTGGGAGCAGCGGGAAGGTGTGCAAGTTGCTTAAATCCATTCATGGATTAAAGCAGGCATCGCGGAGCTGGAACATCTGTTTTGATGAGGTAATCAAGGAATTTGATTTCATCAAGAACGAAGATGAACCCTGTGTCTATAAGAAGATTGTAGGACGAACTGTCGTATTCCTAGTCTTGTACGTGGACGACATTCTTTTGATAGGAAATGATATTCCTATGCTACAATCGGTCAAGCTATTTTTGTCACGAAGGTTCTCCATGAAGGACCTGGGTGATGCCTCGTACATTCTGGGGATCAAGATCTATAGAGATAGATCCAAGAGACTACTGGGACTTTCGCAGTCCAGGTACATAGAGACCGTACTAAAGAGATTTAGTATGGAGGATTCCAAGCGCGGTAACATACCCGCATTGCACGGAATTACCCTCTCCAAGAAGATGTCTCCTAAGACTGACGAGAAGAGGGTTCGCATGAGCACTATACCCTACGCTTCGGCGGTAGGATCTATAATGTATGTGATGCTATGTACAAGACCAGATGTAGCTTACGCGCTGAGCGCGGTAAGCCGGTATCAGTCAGACCCAGGGGAGGACCACTGGACAGCAGTGAAGAACATTCTCAAGTACCTGAGAAGGACTAAGGAGATGTTCCTGGTTTACGGTAATGGAGACCTCAGGGTCGAGTCCTTTACCGATTCAAGCTTCCAGAGTGACAAAGATGACAGCAAGTCCGTCTCGGGTTTTGTGTTTACCCTCAACGGAGGGGCGGTATGTTGGAGGAGTTCCAAGCAGGATACTGTCGCAGACTCGACGATGGAAGCTGAATACATTGCTGCAAGCGATGCCGCAAAAGAGGCGGTCTGGATAAAGAAGTTCATTAGTGAACTTCAGGTGGTTCCGTCCATTGTTGACCCAATACCTTTGTATTGCGATAACAATGGGGCTATAGCTTTAGCGAAGGAACCAAGGTTCCATCAGAAATCCAGGCACATCTTAAGGCGGTATCACCTGATCAGGGAGATCATTGATCGCCAGGAGATCGAGGTGCGGAGAGTGGACACAAAGGACAACACAGCGGACCCATTCACGAAGGCCTTACCCCAGACTCAGTTCGTGCGGCTGATCGAGATGATAGGTCTTCGATACGCCAGTACATGGCCTTAGTGCAAATGGGAGATTGTTAGTGTATATGCCCTAGAGGCCATTACTGTATCATACTAGTATGCATATTACTTGATGGAAGCTTGGGATATTCACAGTTGTACAGACAATCTTGCTCAATATAGTAGTATGCTACTTGGTTTGTCTCTGTTTTAATGTGTACATGTGTGTTTATTATATCACCTATACGCATTAGTAGAGCCCTTAGGATCTTTGCTTGATTACCGGCGTTGTGATGGCAATCACACTCGTGGGGGCTGGGTAATCTACAAGCACATCCTCATACACGTCCCTAGTCATGGGAGTATCGAGATAGGGCATCGATGCTCCGGAGTAGACTAGCGTATGCGCTTCTCATCCCAGCACGGGAGACGGTCTGTCCCACAGCCGTCGGTACGTCGTACTTGAGATAGTATGCGGGTGCTCGTTGGGTTACGAGTACACTGGACAGGACTCGTCGGGAACTGATGGTTGGTATTATACCTATCGTCAGTTATCAGTTCCCAGGTGACTGAGTACAGCTTAGTCCGCTGACTTGACACTGTCACTTCGCCTCGAGTGTGTTCCCACTGTTCTTTGATTACTACCCTACCATGGCTCTACTGAGTCGTGCAAACAGGTAGTAGTTGGAAGCAGTCCCGAAGCACTTGGAGGCAGTGACGGTTAGACAGGATTCGTCTCTCCCGGTATTGAGGGTTGACATCGCGCTGTGTCTAGGAGAGCCATTACACGAGTAGTCCCTGGCCAGGGCAAGCGAGATATACTGGTAGATTTCCAGTGTTATCTCAGGGTGTATTGGGCTTCACTCCGACACGACTTGTACCGCTATTAGGGGACTGACGTTTGCCGCCCCCCTAGGCCCGCCATGCGATGTATCAGACAAACAGACCGGACTGTACGGAGATTGTCACATACAGACTCAGTAGGAGTTCGGATGGGTTTACCTCATCGGCCTTCTTATCGACATCTACCTGGGGACCGTTACGTACAGCTAGTGCCGCTTGCGGTCTGTGGTTAAACACACTGCCAGCGTAGTGTCGAGTCTTTAGAGTCCCACACAGAGAGTTTCCCTGGACTGAGCGAAACGTGTAGAGGCCGTATGGTTTTACGGCAGGGCTGCGATCACTTACGTACACTTGTGTGCGTATGGTGTTCGGGCAGGCAGTACTAGTGGGCTTTAGTTTAAGCCGGATCCTAGTATTGCTCGGATGGATTTGTTTTGTCTTCTGTGCATCCGCATTCTACGGAATACGGATGCAGGTGTGTATGCACAGTTTTCCGGAGCGGTGAAGGAGGAGGTGCCTCATTAGGGTTTTGGCAGTTGGTTCGGCCAAAACCGTTATGTGGCAGGCTCATTAAGGTTTTGACAGTTGATTCGGTCAAAACCATTTTGAGGCGGACTCATTAGGGTTTTGACAGTTCGTTTGGTCAAAACCATTATGAGCCGCGGATATCATTTACTAATCCTTTTAGTGATAATTTTATGATGGCTAATTGCATTGACCATTTGACCCCGTTGACCTCTCTTGACTTTGTTGACCGGTTGACCGTGCTGACCATTGACTTTCAAGAGGGATCTACATTCTTCTTTTCATTTTCTTTTTCTTTTGGATTATGATAATGGTCATTTCAATGTAGCCATCAAACTTTATCTTGATGGGATTAGTAATGATGTTGTTTTTTGATTATTGCAACCATGGTTACTTTTCTTTGTATCATAATTTTCTTTCTCATTCTCTCTCTTGGTTTTCAAGTGAGAAGAAAAGAAATAAACCATGGTTGTTGCTCCTCCTTCTTCTTCCTCCTCTTGATTCATCTTTTGATCTCATGTGTTGAGAGATAAAGATCCCACAAAGACAAAACCATCCATTGATCATTTCTACACAACCTAGGGCTTCTAGATTAGCAATCTCTTTGCCCTAGTTATCTCGGCTCGAGGTAGAGCTCGGTGCACATCTCTCGGGTGGATCGTCTTCGACTCAAGGAGGCCGCGGAGGTGACCAAAGTCCGGATCAACCCTCGGAGCAAGCAAGGAGAAGAACAACAAGAAGAGAAGGAGTTCAAGATGAGTGACCAAAGTCCGGATCAACCCTTGGAGCAAGCAAGGAGAAGAACAAGAAGAAGAGAAGGAGTTCAAGTTGAGGTATAACCCCTAACCGAGTAGATAAATCTCTAGTTAGGATGCTAGTGTATTGTTTTAGCAAAGATCCGGCTTTTACGGTCCATGTTGCCAAGTCCAGAAAAATTTTTGTTTTACCGTTTCCGCAACCCCGAAAGTACCGGGAGAGGTAACGTGGACCTAACAATCCCGCCATTTCGTCTGGAGCAATGGAAACCTCTACAAAAAATCCTTCACTCAACCTCTGCTTCGGTGCGTCGACCCCCATGAAGCCGACTACGTCCTCCGAGAGATTCATGAAGGGGTCGGCGGAGCACACCAAGGGGCCCGCACCTTAGTCGAGAAAACGCTCCTCCAAGGGTATTATTGGCCGACCATTTATCAAGACGTTCAGAAGCTCGTCAGAAGGTGCATGAGCTGCCAACTCCATGGCAACATACCCCGCCTTCCAGCTACCGAACTAACGGCCCTAACCTCCCCCTAGCCATTTGCCCAGTGGGGAATGGACATGATAGGCTAATTCCCTACTGGTACGGGTGGTTACAAGTACATCCTCGTCACGGTGGACTACTTTACGAAGTGGATCGAGGCTGTCCCCATCCGAAAACCGGACGCCACCACGACCATCAAGTTCCTGCAAAACAACATAATACTCCGGTTTGGGATCCCGAGGTGCATTATCACCGACCATGGGACGAATTTCGAAAACGAAAGAGTTAAAGAATTCTGCAGCGAATACCATATACTGATGAAGTTCGCCGTCGTCGCGCACCTCCAGTGCAACGAGCAAGCCGAGGTCGCTAACAGGGACGTCATTCGAGGACTTCGAGCTCGCCTTGAAGGACGACAGGGCAGTTGGGTCGACGATTTGCCCCGGGTCTTATGGGCCTTGCGCACATCGAAGAAGACCCCCACTGGAGAAACCCCATTCAGCCTATGCTATAGCACCGAGGAGATGGTCCCAACAGAGATCGGGCTTCCCAGTTACCAGGTTGATGTCACGACCCGAAATATTAGCTCGTGACCAGCACTTAAATCACGCAACGTCTAAAGGCGTAACGTAATTCAAGTAAGCTGAAACCCAGAAATCTAAACCTTTTTAAGAAAATAAAAGAGGTGAAGTTTTGAAATAAAGAATAATGAAATCAAGTTTTCTTAAATGAATAGAAAAGGAACATGAATAATGCAAGTGAAATCTACTAGTTTCAAAACATGTTTCGTCTTTTAAAAAAATTTGGGCAGCACCTCCTTTGTATTTTTTGATCGAAAACCATAATACATGAAAGTATAAAGGCATCCCCAAGCGGCAGCTAGCTCTTCGCCAACCATGCAAGACAGTATATATAAGTATACGACGCCCAACGACGAAGATCACCACAACAGATAAAGAATGAAGCGAGATATCAACCCATAATGCGAACATAAAACCCATCGCTCAAGTCTCGCAACTACAAGTCTTGCTATGTCTCATTACTTATACAATTACTAGTTTGATTTGATGGAGTTAACTAGATACAATATGGAATATAGATACAAGAGTGGGTACGATACAAATGTCCCACCTACCAATGCAAAACACCCGAATGCAACCGTATGCCAGCGAAGCCGCTACTGATCCATGTGGTCAACCTGCAAGAACTGTGGCACAACGGGGTGAGTTGCCAACTCGTGAATAGAAAAACATCAACAAGCAGAAATCGAATAAACAACGACTCCTAGGTCAACTATATCATGAAGGTAACACTATGATATCTAGGGTGACCAGGTCGTATATGTGCCAATAATGTAATCAACACCTATGTGTATGCGGATATCATCCAACCATATAATCAATGTATGTATGCATGTGGATCTCGTCCACGTGTCAACCAATGACACAACAATATCATGCATGTAAATGTCATGCATGTAAATATCATAAAAGCATGTGAATGAAAGTATGAGGATATAGATCAACGAGTGTCCCTCACGACACATCAAAATCATGGAACCTGAGTGTCCAACATCGACACTCGAAAGCATCATGAACCCCGTATCCAGCATCGACACGCAAATCCTCATATCTCGGGCTCCGTCAGTCCGGATCGGCCCATATCATCTCTCGACTACGGTCGGTATCCTCCGGATATCCGCCGAGCCCAATACAATCACCGGTAGGTAGTGGTCCCACTGCCAGGCTCACCATCTGCAGCACAACATCCCTTTCTTGCCCCGGTGTACCATACCGGGTCAACCATGTACCAGTAATCGGCCTCATCCGGCTCCTCGAATCGGGTTTCACATGTCACACTCAGAACCGAGAAAACACATGGTGGACGCGCTGAAATATCATATCAAGAGAAACCGGGTTTTTAAAACAGTACTTACTTTCTTTTGAAATAGTCACGGTTCTCAAATCTAGAAATCTCATGAAAACAGCATATCTCAATGCGTATAATCGTAAAGCATGATGTATGCGACATATAACAGAAATGTAAGCATATCCGTATATCATGCAACATGGAACAGTAATATGCACATATCGAGGGAAAACCGCTCTTTTAAATGAATCCAGTTTTAAAATATATATGCGGTTCCCAAATCTCCAAAATCGAATGCAATATGATATAAAGGTGCATATGTGTATGTACGCAAGTATGGATGTACAATATGTATGTACGCAAGTATGAGTGTACAATATGCATGTGCGCCAATATGGATGTACAAGTGAGTATATACGCAAGTATGTGTGTACAATATGCATATCATGATGCAGCAACCCTACTGTGAAGTGACATGGCAATTATCGATGATGAAGTTGTTAGTTATGTATATGCCCTAGAGGCCATTGTTGTACATATGATGTATATTATAATGGATGCTTGGATATATATAGAGAGGACTTTCTTGCTCGTCATGATAGTATGCTATTTGGTTTCCCTTTATCTTAACATGTTGACTTATATTAGTTTACTGTCTTACTCTCACATGTTGATAAAGCCCTTAGGATCTGTACTTGACTACTGGGACTATGATGAGATCATACTAGTGGGGCTATGGTAGTCGATGAGTACATCCTATAACTGTTCCTAGTCGAGGGTATATCGAGACAGGGCATCGATACACCAGAGTAGACTAGCATATACGCATCTTGACCCATATGATGGGCGTTGGATGATCCCATATCCATCGGTGTTTGACATCAAGGATGGTGTATGGGTGCTCAGTGGAGACTGGGTACACTGGAAGGACTCCCCGAGAACTCCCAGATGGTGATATACCACACGTCAGATGGCAGTTCTCCGGTGACACTGGTACAGGGTAGTCTGTAGACCCGAGATCGTCATAGAGTCTTGTGTGATTCCCACTGTGCTTTGATTTCCACCTTACCACGTCCAAGAGGGCGTGCAAAACGGTGGCTTTTGGGTGCAGTCCCGAATCACATGGAGGCAATGAGCGATAGGAGGGGATTCGTCTCTCCCGGTATAGGGAGTTGATGTTGTTCTGTGTTCGATTGGCTATAACTGGAAGTCCCTGGCCAGGGCTGATATAGAGATTTACTGGTAAGTGTTACCAGTAGTTTCTCGACCTATTATGAGCCTCACATCGACACGACTTATCGGTTATTAGGGTCTGACGTATACCACCCCTAGACTAGATATGCAGCATATCAAACAAAGAGACCGAACTGTACGGAAGTGTTACTGATTGGATTCAAAGGAGAATGTACATGCTAGATTGTTGATCTTCGGATCGCTCAATACCTGGGTGGCTGTTATGTTTAGCTGACCGCTTGCAGCTTGTGGGTGTTTGATATGATCATCACCTGCTACCGGCGTATTGACGATTCTTTAGAGTCCTACACAGAGGTTTCTTGACTCAGCCAAAACGGAGTAGGGGCACATATGTGATATGTGCACGACCGAGGATAATGCGATATGAGATACCGTATTATATTCTCGCGATATTTAGATATGAACCGAGTCATCGGATCAAGTGTTGATTCGATGAATCGGTACATTATATATTAGTCGGTTATATTCGATATAGCCGGATTGTCGGATCAAGTGTTGATTCGATGATTTAATATATAATAATATATATGATATATTGAATTACATTATCTAATATTGGATCGCTTTATTATTTCATTTTCTTACCGGGTAATACATTGATGTATATGCGATATATGTTAATTGTATTATTTTCTTTTGTTACAAATATTTAATATATATGTGATATATATTATTGTAACATGATATGATTAATGATGAAACATGTTTAGTGGAGATTAAACAAGATTAGGGTTTGATTTGTGTTAGTTTCTTCTTGCACCTTCTAGAAAGAATTTCTTTTGTCATGAGTTAGATATTATGGTTGATATTTTCTTATGACTCATTCTTTAACCCAACCAAACCCTAGCCCTAGTTAATTCTCTACAAGGGTTATCCTTGTCATCCGTAACCATGGTTCCATTATTAATCATATATTCATTTCATTATTCATCACAAAAGGATTATGCATTATTTCTTCTTCTTCTTCAACCTTGAGCTTTTAGAAAGCTTAATAGGTTTTCATTTTGTGATGATTTCATGTGAGAATTTGATATAAAAGGAAAGCATAAATACTACTCCATCATCCTCATCTAATCTAGCCAATTAGATTAGGGTGTTCACCTCATTAGAGGGAGAGAGCTTGAGTTATAGAAACTTCGACGTAGATCATCGGAGAAAAGGAACATTACAAGCTAGCATGGATCGTTCGAGTCGTGGAGCCTCTCTTGAGTCCGGGAGATCGTGGATCGCAGTGAAGGGACTTCTACTCGGAGCTTATGAAGCGAAGGAGCGGACTACAAAGGTTGTAATCCTTCACACTGAGTTGTAAAGTAGTTTACTTGCATGTTAAACCCTAATAATCTAGCAATGATCCCGGCTTTGGGTTGTTCGGCACGTCTAAATTTTTATTCGGGCATGGTTGATGCCTTATGAACCCTTGTAAGAGTGCCTAGGAACCCTACAGTGGTATCAGAGCCTAGCTAGAGCATTAGGCGACGTGTATACGAAGTTAAAACTCCGATCGAACCCCGAAACATCGAAATAGACCCTTCTCTGGAAATTTTGTAAAAATGTGATTTTTTCTGCATTAAAAATACTCAAAAAAATCAGCAGGGAATTATAAGAGTTACTGTAAAATATGACATCCCAATTCCACTGTAGCGCCGCGGAACTGCGGCAATACCTTGCTTGCGCGGCGGTTCCGCGGCGGAACAGTAGAATTAGGGTTAGTATTTTGTGCAGTAATGTCCGTAGCTGTTCCTGTATTTTTCTGGGTAATTTTAATCTGACTCAAGTGTTGAGTGTTCTGGCGATTATTTTGAATTCGTTGATTCGATCGGAAAAATTTAATTTCGTTTTGTTTCCGGATATTTTAGAAATTGTTAAAATGTTCGAACGGATATCATTAACTCATTTTTTCCCGGCACGAAAAACTTTCAAGTGTTGAATTTTTCTTGAGTTTAAATCTTTCGGAAAAACGTGCAAGTAACGCGGTGGTCCCTCTAGAAGAAAACAAACCTTAACTTGATTATGTGACCGTCTGAACCGCCTCTAAACCGTAGGGTTTGGGGCAGTACGGCGTGCCACATATGAGGCGTTGGCTTGACCCTTCTACGGCTGGACCATTGGTACTGTGACATATTCTGGGACTTTTGAACTCCGCTCAAGTGTTGAGCTATTTAGGAAATCTTGGGTATTTGATTATTCGATTAGAAAGTTTAATACAGTCTATTTATCTGGAATGTGATACAATATGTGGAATTCATATAGTTAGGCATGAAATGCGAAATATGTGATATTTCGGATTTACGATGTCTAAAGTGATTGTGGATTCCAAATGTTAAAGTTTTACACTTTCTTTTCTGTGACCGTAAGCGTAGTATGTGGTGTATCGCCGGCTTCGTTGCTATACATCAACGACAATCGGGATACGCATACTTGCTTACGTTGATGATATGAGATATTATGTGTTGCTGTGATATGTTGTATTGGATCGTCGTGTCATGAATAGCCGGGGGTTTTATGTGAGATGAGGGTTTTTATTTTCATTCATGTAAAATTCATTTGTATGTAATATTCTTTTATTGGGGCACTTCCGGGATGAGGTTGATGTCACCAGTGTATATTATTTACTTTTCCGCATTAGGTAGATCCAAGGAGGGGAGCACAAGTAACCGGGTTCTAGGGTCCAGTGGGAGGCCATCTCGAGGAGTCGAGACCGGGTCTTCTAACCCTAGAATTGGAAGTGTTGCTTGTCGCTCTCGTAGGGGTCTAGGGATGTGGATTTGGCTATTCATCGCTACCGTGGAATACGTGTTTTATACAGGCTCGTATTAAAACATGGACATCCTAGTATATCCAATATTTCATATATGTTCTTCTGCTGCAATCTTCTGTGATGAGATCATATTACTGCCTAAGACGAATGCTTATACTATATATATATATATGCTGATATATAAATATTACTGCATTCGTTTCTTCTGTGGTGCTCAGGAAGCATAAGCTGATGGGTTTTTATTAATGAGATTAATAAAAGAAAAGAAACCTAAAAGATGTTGTAGAATCAAAACTTTATAAAAATGGTAGCTACAGTTTTGCTTTGCATAGCGGTATATATGATATACACTGCACCTTATTCGATGAGGAAAGAGCCGAGATCCCTTCACCGGGAGTGACCTCTTTAGCGAAATTGGCAGATGCTACAAACTCACAGTTTAGTTTTTGACAGCTTATATAGTTCTTGCTTTGAACAGCGGTATATATGATATACCCTGCACCTTATTCGATGGGGAAAGAGCCGAGATCCCTTCACCGGGAGTGTCGGCTTACTAGGCACACTCATGAGGTTCTACAAGGCATCAACCATGCCAAAATAAATTTTTTTATGTGCCTAATAACTCTATATGCAAGATCGTATACTAGAGGATAGGCGAAACTAAAAACAAGCAAACTACTTTGCTACTAAGTGAAAGGGATAACAACCTTTGTAGATCCAGACTTTCACTTCTAAAGCTCCGAGTTGACGTCCCTTCGCTGCGATCATCGGGATCCCGGACCCTAGCGATGGTTTCATCGGAGAAATGAGCAGGCTAGGTCGTTGACTTCGAGGCCGAAGATGATCTACGTCGGGAAGACTCAAACTCAAGCTATTCCTTCACTTGGTCAAAAAATTTGTGAAGAGAACACCCTATACTACATGGCAAGTGGTAGAGGATGAAGAAATAGGAAGTGGGTTCACTTTGGATTTGGATTTCTCACTCTTTTTCTTCACTTGAAAATTTTCAAGAAAGCTTTCTTCACTTCAAGAAGAAGATGAAGAAGAAAAGAATATGAATAATAGAATTTTACAAAAATGAATAATCAAGTGAAGTCTATCATGATGCAACCATGGATGAATATAACCTTTGTAGAGACTAAACTAGAGTTTAAGTTAATGGTTAGGTTAAAGAAAGTATCATGCAAAACAAAATGGTTAGACTTTGTCAAAGATGCTTAAAAGCTTCATAAAGCTTCAAGCATAAAACAAAGAAAGCCACCATTTTATTTTTGCCAAAATAAATAAAATAAATAAAACCCTAACCATTAACCTAAACATGGTGTAAGTCATACACACACCCAAGTTTGCATGTATCATCAATCATGATACAAACTAGTGCACAAAAATATATCACATTTACAACTTGTGCACATCAAGTGAGAAAATCAATCTTAAGTGAACAAATACTAGTTAATGTAAAGTAATATATCAAATATATATTTATACATTAAATCATTAAATCAATACTTGATTTAATGATCCGGTCATATCGCATATAACCGACTAATATGTAGTGTATCAATGTATCGAATCAACACTTGATTCAGTAACCCGGCTATATCACATATAACCGATCAATGATACAAATCGCGAGAATAGAATACAGTATCACATACTGGTATTATTCTCGGTCCCGCACATATCTCATATGCGCTCCTATTTCGTTTCGCTTGAGCCAGGAAACCCTTGTGTAGGAGTCTAAAGACTCGTCAATACGCCGGCAGTAGGTGATGATCATATCAAACACCCACAAGCCGCAAGCAGTCTTCTAAACGTAACGGCCACCCGGGTATTGAGCGATCAGAAGATCAACGAGCAAGCCTGCTCACACTCCTGTGAATCCAACCAGTAACACTTACCGTACAGTCCGGTCTGTTCGTCTGATATGTCGCATATCTCGCCTAGGGGTGGTAAACGTCAGACCCCAGTAGCTTGATAAGTCATGCCGATGTAAGGTCCATAACAAGTATGAAACTACTGATAACTCTTACCAGTAAATCAGTGCAACCCTGGCCAGGGATTTCCAGTTATGGCCAGTCGAGCATAGCGCAACATCAACCCCCAATACCGGGAGAGACGAATCCCCTCCTATCGCTCATTGCCTCCATGTGAATCGGGACTGTACCCAAAAACCACCTGTTTGCACGACTCAGTAGAGCCGTGGTAGGGTTGAAATCAAAGCACAGTGGGAGACACACAAGACTCTATGACGATCTCGGGTCAACAGACTAAGCTGTACCAGTGTCACCAGAGAACTGCCATCTGACGTAAGGTATAATACCATCTGGGAGTTCTCGGCGAGTCCGTTCAGTGTACCCAGTCACCACAGAGCACCCGCATACCATCTCTGATGTCAAACACCAATGGATATGGGATCATCCATTGCCCATCAAATGGGTCGAGAAGATATACGCTAGTCTACTCTGGAATATCGATGCCCCGTCTCGATATTTCCACGACTAGGAACATTGAATGATTTACTCATTGACTATCCAGGCCCTACTAGTATGATCTGCATCATAGTCCTAGAAGTCGAGCACATATCCTAAGGGCTTTATCAACATGTAACAGAGAGACAATAAGTATACATGTTAAGATAAAGAGCAACCAGATAGTGTACTATCATGTCGAGCAAGAAAAACCTACCTATATGTCCCAGCATCCACTACAATATACATCTCATGTACAGCAATGGCCTCTAGGGCATACATATAACTAACAATCTCCCACTTGCACTAGGGCCATCTGTAGCAGTGGTTGCAGTATCTCATACTCAACCATCCCATAAAAGTCTCTCTCTTGGAAAAGGCCTTTGTGAGTGGATCCGCCGTGTTGTCCTCTGAGTCTACTCTCCTAACCTCGATCACCCTGGAGATCAACTATCTCCATGATCAGGTGATACTGCCTTGGAATATGTCTGGGTCACTGATGGGACCGGGGTTCCTGGGCCAAAGCCACACTTCCATTGTCACACAATGGTAGGAACCTAGTTCATCTCATGAACTAATATACACCCAAACTTCCTCTTTGGTAGTATCTTTGATAGCGATGTCACTAGCCTTTATCGTCTAGTTAGCCATGGTATAGCTTGGAACTCTTCCAACATACCGTCCCTCCACTGAGGGTAAAGAAAATGCCTGCGACTGACATTCAGTCGTCCTTATCACCCTGGAACCTTTCCAGTGATTCTCCCCAGGATCGATTGATACCATCTTACTACACTTAGTGAGAATCCTAATATCCATTTAGATCTATCTCATAGATCCAAAATCTAGGATTTAGGAGGTATCACATAGATCCTATATGGAGAATCCTTGTGATATGCGGAGATTGACCGAGCGTAGCATAGGAAACTTTTTTCCTATTAAGAGTATGTCATCCACGTACTCTATGAGGATCACCACCCTACTCTCTACTACCTTTTTGTATATACAAGGTTCATCTACCACTTTGATGAAGTCAAACTCTTTGACTACTACATCAAAACAGATGTTCCAACTCCGCGATGCCTGCTTTGTTCTGTAAAGCAACTTGCACACGTTTCCGCTGCTCCCACTGTTTACGAAGCCCTCTGGCTGTGTACTTATAGACGTTCTCTTCTAAATCAGTATTTAGAAAAATAGTCATGACACCCAACCACCAGATATCGTAATCATGGTATGTAGCAATGTTAAGTAGGATCCGGATGGACTTAAGCACAGCCACTTGAAAAGATTTCATCATTATCCACTCCTGGTTGATGATGAAAAACTTTAACAAGTCTAGCTTTGAAAGTCTCAACTTTTCCATCTACACCAAGTAATCTTCTCAAGATTTACTTGCTCCTTATGGGGATTTAACCCTTCAGATATAGCATCCAAAGTTCATACTTTGTTGGTGTACATGGATTCCATCTCAGATCAGTAAGCATCCAGCCATTCTAACAGAGTCCCCACTCTTGATGGCCTGCTCGAAACTAGTTGGGTCATCATCTCATGATGCAATCCTCGCTCCCACTGTCATCGAGAAACCGAAGTATCTCTCAGGCGGATGAGGAATCCTGCTAGATCGGCGGAGAGGCTGAGGTTCGTCGGGGACTATTGAACCCTTTGGTTCTATCAAATCATCAGCTGTAGTTTGTATAGCTGGAACTCCTTCCAGTTGTACAGAACTGACCTTGCCTCGATCTTGTCCGGATTTTGCTTTAGACATAGGCCGGACAACCCCAAATCTTAACTAGCTTAAGAGATGGGCTCTTCCCATACCATATCTCATATGGAGTGGTAGGCAGTGATCTGATTCGAACCTAATTCAATAGGTATGCAGCTTCTTAAGTGCATAACCCCCAAAAAGAAACAGGTAACTCAGTAGTACTCATCATAGAGCGCACCATATCATATAGGGTGTGATTGCTCCATCCCGATACACCGTTGTGCTGTGGTGTATACGGAGGAGTAATGCTGAGAGAGAATCTCATTTTCCTTTAGAATAGTCCAGGAATCCCGTGCTTAAGTATTCTCCTCCCTGATCACATCAAAGGACATAATACTTATACCCTTTATTGGTTCTCTACTTCTAACTTATATTCGGTGATTATCTCAAAAGTTTCGGACTTGTGTTTCAACAGGAACATGTGTCCGAATCTTGAGAGATCATCAGTGAATGTAAGGAAGTACAAAGAATCAGTCCTGGCATATGTAAATGTAGGGTTTCTAGGCACGCGCACAAGGGTCTACGAGGCATCAACCATGCCCGATTAAAAAATTAGCCGTGCCGAACAACCCGAAGCCGGATCTTTAAACTAGAGATTAGGCGAAAACTAGCATGTTAACAACTTTAACACTAAGTGAGAGGGATTACAACCTTTGTAGATCCGGTCCTTCACTTCATAAGCTCCGTATTGTGGTCCCTTCGCTGCGATCATCGGGTTCCGGACTCTCGAGAGGTTCCACGAAGAGAAAGATGCAGTCTTGCTTCTGATCTTCGATACAAAGATGATCTACCTTGAAGTTTCATTAACACAAGCTAACACTCACTAAAATTGAGTGAACACTCTCATCTAAAGGGCAAGGGAAGATGAGGATGATGAAATAGGATTTTTTCTCTCTTTATTTATCTTTTTCTCACATTTATTCATCACTTGGAAAAAGATAGTAAGCTTTTTCCATGAAGAAAGAAGAAGGAAAGCTTTTTCCAAGTGATGTTTAAATGGAATGTTTTTGAGGCTTTTCTACTTTTGCTAAAGGGGTCACTCCCGGTGAAGGGATCGTCGGCCCTTTCCTCATCGAATAAGGTGCAGTATATATCATATATACCGCTGTGCAAAGCAAGAACTATAGAAGCAATCAAAAGACAAACCGAGTTTGTAGCATCTGCCGGTTATTGCTAAAGGAGTCACTCCCGGTGAAGGGATCTCGGTCCTTTCCTTATCGAATAAGGTGCAGGATGTTCTACAAGGAACACCGCTATGCAAAGCAAGAACTAGAGCTACCAGTTTTTGAGACAAGTTTCTACAACATCTTTAGGTTTCTTTTATTTCATTAATCTCATTAATGAAGTCCCATTTTAATTATGCTTCACAAGCATCTCATTTGAAACGAAATCTGCAATATAACATATATCTCATATATATAATATAAACATTCGTCTCAGGCAGTAATATAATCTCATCACAGAACATTGCAGCAGAAGAACATATATGAAATATTGGATATACTTGGACGTCCGTGTTTTAGTATGAGCCTGTATAAAACACAGATTCCACGGTCGCGATGAATAGCCAAACCCACATCCCTAGACCCGTACGAGAGCGGCAAGTAACACCGCCAATTCTAGGGTTAGGAGACCCGGTCTCGACTCCTCGAGATGGTCTCCCACTGGACCCTAGAACCCGGTTACTTGTGCTCCCCTCCTTGGGTCTACCTAATGCGGAAAAGTAAATAATATACAACGGTGACAACTTCCGCAACCTGGAAGTGCCCCAATAAAAGAATATTACATACAAATGAATTTTACATGAATGAAAAAGAAAAAACTCTCATCTCACATAAAACCCCCGGCTATTCAAACATGACGATCCAATATTGGTTTGGTCGCGGTTCCGTGGTGAAATAGTTGAGTTAGGTATAATACCATCTGGGAGTTCTCGGCGAGTCCGTCCAGTGTACCCAGTCTCTACTGAGCACCCGTACACCATCCTTGATGTCAAACACCGATGGATATGGGATCATCCATCGCCCATCATATGGGTCAAGATGCGTATACGCTAGTCTACTCTGGTGTATCGATGCCCTGTCTCGATACACCCTCGACTAGGAACAGTTATAGGATGTACTCGTCGACTACCATGGCCCCACTAGTATGATCTCATCATAGTCCCAGTAGTCGAGTACATATCCTAAGGGCTTTATCAACATGTAATATAGAGACAATCAGAGTACATGTTAAGATAAAGTACAACCAGATAGCATACTATCATGTCGAGCAAGAAAGTCCTCCCTATATATGTCCAAGCATCCATTACAATATACATCGTATGTACAGTAATGGCCTCTAGGGCATACATATAACTAACAGTAAACTGGGGACCTTCATACATCAGCATGTATCAATCCCAAGAGCTCACTAACTCTTTCTCTGTTTCTAGTAAACGGAGCTATGGTCATCTTATCTTTGTGACATGACTGGCAAGTTTCATAAGATGTAA
Organism: Agapanthus africanus; assembly: GCA_030015575.1. Classification (NCBI taxonomy): domain Eukaryota; kingdom Viridiplantae; phylum Streptophyta; class Magnoliopsida; order Asparagales; family Amaryllidaceae; genus Agapanthus; species Agapanthus africanus. Next base: position 177,856,588 of record JASDDO010000016.1, on the reverse strand, counting down.
ATTTAAACTGATTTAAATATGCATCTAAATGTAACTTAGCTAGTCGGGTCGCATTGATATGACCTAGTCTACAATGCCTCAAGAAGAATTCATTCATTTCTGAACTCTTCCTCTCGTTTGTGTTCTGTACGTAAGGAACTGTAGTTTGATTTAGAATGTATATGCTTTTAGATAACATGCCTGAACCGATCAACTATTGATATATGAAATGTTCAAAACATTATCCAACAATACGAAATTATATCCTTCTTTAGTAAATAAAGAGACTGATATGATGTTGTATATCAGGTTCGGTATCTAATAACATTTGTTCAGAATCAATGTATTTGGAAATACAGGGTGATAGTGACCAACAGACTTGGCTGCAACACTTGCACCGTTTTTTGTCTCATGAAACTGTTGGAGATAGTGCCCTCATAGTCAATTATTGGATCGCAGGTACGTGATTGCAATGATTGCGGAGGACCTATCCCGGTAGGACAGTCTTACTCGAAATGATAGTATGCTATCTGGTTTGCCTTTATCAGTCGTGTACATGTTCAGGTGACTGATTGCATGTTACACTTTGATAGATCCCTTAGGATCTTGCTTTACTACCAACAGTATGATGGCGATCATATACGTGAGAGTTGGGTAGTTTATATGCATATCCTTAATTGTGGTCCCTAGTCGTGGGAGTTTCGAGACAGGGCATCGATACTCCGGAGTAGACTAGTGTGTACAGTCGAGACCCCGACGAGGGGCGGTGGCCGGTCTCACAAGCCACTGGTGTAGTTGGATCACCTAAGATGTATACAGGTGCTCATTGGGTTATGAGTACACCGGACAGGACTCGCCGGGAATCTGCTAGTTAGTATTATATCTATCGTCAGATAGCAGTTCCCTGGTGACATGTGTACAGGTTAGTTCATCGACCTGAGGTCGTCATTTGTCTCGTGTGAGTTCCCACTGTGCTTTGATTTCTACCCTACCACGGCTCAAAGGAGTCGTGCAAACAGGTAGCTTTTGGGTACAGTCCCGAGCCATATGGAGGCACGTGAGCGGATCGGCAGGGGATTCGTCTCTCCCGGTATTGGGGGCGAGATCGTGCTGTGTCTAGGAGAGCCATTACACAAAGCCCACGGCCGTGGCAGGAGATTTACTGGTAGGTACTCCAGTAGTATCTCAGGGTGTTATTGGGCTTCACTCCGACGCGACTTATACTGCTATTGGGGGTCTGACCTTGCTAGCCCCCTAGGCAGATATGCGATACTCATTGACGAACGGACCGGACTGTATATACATTGTCACTGTTAGGCTCAGTAGGGTTTTCGGAGGAGTTCGCTCATCGGTCTCCCTTGAGTTCGCTCCTCGGCCACCCTTGAGATCAGTCCATGGGCAGCCGTTACGCATAGCTAGTGCCGCTGACGGTTTGTGGTTAAACCCACTGCCAGGGTACTGACGAGTCATTAGAGTCCCCCACAGACAGTTTCCCAAGTTCGGGCGAAACGTTGTAGAGGCCGTATGGTTTTATGGCAGGGTTCGGAAAATGCACGTGCGTTTACGCACGTGTCAGTTTTCGGGCAGATGATACTGGTCGGCTTTGGTTTAAGCCGGATCCGAGTATTATATTGAGTAGGTATAATATCTTTGTCTCAGTTGCATTTGTATTCGGTCGTAATACAAATGCGAGTATATTTATACAGTTTCGGGGTTATCCTGAAAGTCGTTTCAGGATCACTTTTGGAAGTTGCCAGCTTCCAGTTTTCTATCAGCCGTCTTTTAACATTCTGTTAAAGACGGATTTATCTTTTCTTCTGTTGGGGTGAGTCATCATTCTAGAAGCTTCTAGAAGTGATGATGAGGCTTGGTGAGTCATTAAGGATAAGGTGACTAGGTTTAATGTGATTGGTTCCTTTTAATGACTCATGCTTTGAAATTGATGGTTTTGTTTTGCTTAAGATCTTTTATCATGATATTTGTGATATGGTCACCTCCCCCTCTCCTACGGTCACCCCCTCTCTCTTTATAAGAGGCCGGCCCCCTCCTCTCTCTCTTATGGTTGTTGATTTCATCGGTTAGAAAAGATATGATAGTTTTGGGGTGTATGGAATTCACAGTTCATTTCATTCCATCACCCGATTTCCACAGCAACTTCATTAACCGATCGTCCACGGATTTGGACGAAGTGAGACAAAGTCATCTACTCATTCTCTACATCAATCTTGGTCGTCTCTTTTAGCAAACTTGACGATCGAGTTGCCTCGAGTCAGAGGCGGGAGCCCGTTTAAAGAACCGATCATGTGGTGCCACCTCGATGAGGAGATCGGCGATCGACGAGATCGGAGCAGCCGCAACGGAGCGTGGGATGATGGTTGAAGAACGAAGGACTCGGATCGTTCGGTATAACCATTCTACACTCTTTACAGTATGTTAGTTTAGCAATAATGGCAGATCCGGGTTAAAGTATACGATAGCACCAGTTAAAAAGTTTTTGTTCCGCATTTGGCGTCTGTAGACTGCCGGGGTGCTAGCGTAGACTTACAGTGGTATCAGAGCCTAACCATTTTGCTATACTAACTTGTGCTAACGCGTTTAAAACATCGATCCGACCGAAAATCGAAAACTGCCAAAAATATCATTTTCCTTACTTGACAGTTTCTGTTGTTTTTAAACGGTGTCGAAATTGATTTCTGGATGTCTTAAAAATCAGAGCAGAGAATTATAAGACCCACGACGAAATTTGGAGTCGTGACTCCTCCAAGTTGCCGCGGAAGGGCGGCCAAACCCATGGTTTGGCCGCGCTTCCGCGGCCATGTGAGGAGCACGTGCTCCAATTTTTTTTCAGTGGGTTCTTGGTGGGATTTTGGGGTTTTTGGTATATAAATTTTTGGCCCAGATTTTGTTACTGTTCACCAGTAAGCTTTGGGGCCCACTTTTTGAAATTTGGTCTTTGGTCGATCGAAATTTAAACACGTTAGTTTACAGTGCTTACATTATATCTCCGACCGGGAATGTCATTTGATCGGTAAACGGCGTTTAACTGCTATAGTTCTTTTAGACGGGTTTGCGAACGTGACATTCGCGTTGATGTTCTGTATTGTGCTGTATTGTTGCGGATTTGTCGTGGTGGATAGCAGTGTGCAATGGTAGTACAGTTTGAGTTTATTTGTACATTTGATATTGCGGGGCGAGCGTCCAACTTGTGAACAGCCGTCACTGCCTGTTGTATAATATTCTTTTGGGGCACGACCAGGATGCGGTCGATGTACCTATTGTACTATTTTTCATTACTGTACTAGGTTTTGCCCCGAGACGGAGTGCACGGATAGCCGGGTTCTGGGGGGCAACGGGTCCGCAGCTCATGGCTTTGAGAGGCAGAGGGGTCCCACTTCAGAATTGGCAGACTATTCGCCGCACTCGTAGGGGGTACAGGTTGACCCAAGGAGGGGTGCCCAAGCTTACCGGATTCCGTGGAGTACTGGGTGGTCCATTCACTATGCTGTAGGGGGCTGCCTCGCTTCAGGTCTTGGCGGGTAACTTGCCGCACCCGTAGGGGTCTAGGTTTCATTGCACAGGCTATCCACACGACAGGGGAACGTCGAGTTTCAGCAGCGGCTCTGTGAAACTCGGGGATCCCAGATATCTGTATTGTTCTGTGATGCTTATTACTTTTCTGTAATGTTGCATATTATCACGCCTGGAGCGATTATGTATATTGGTTTATATACTATTAGATGTTGTATATGTTTTACACCCGCGCTAGTCCAGTCCCCGCTCTGTCGTTAGTTAAGTAACCTAACGAGTGATGACGGGACCCAGTGACGAATGCGGATGGCATATACGTACATTTTATTTTCGTTCTTTTCTGGTGTGATTATTGATGGGACTGTGTTGATTCTGATCAACGCAAAGTTAAACAAACCTGTATACAGTTGTTGGAACAATTTAAAAGGTGTTATTGCAAAGACGTTTTCTTTTGTTATGCATAGCGGTATTCAGTGGAATATCCTGCACCTCATTCGACGGGGCAAGGGTTGATATCCCTTCACCGGGACTGACCCCTTGGGCAGAAGTTTGCGTCAGGGTAATAACTTCACTATAGTCGATTACATGTTGCTTTGCATAGCGGTATTCAGTGGAATATCCTGCACCTCATTCCACGAGGAAAGAGCCGAGATCCCTTTACCGGGAGTGACCTCTTTAGCAAAAGGTTTTCGCCACTATATTTTTATAAAAAGCTATCAGGTTCCTTCAGCGATATCAAGTTCACTACGTTAAAGGTTTTTCGCCAAAAACCAGTCGTAGCCCTCCGTCGTTTCTTATGGATGGTCAGTAGTATTCAAGCTATGTTTGTTGGCTTTCGTCAAGGCATAGTGTTTGGTAGCTGCTGGGTATTCATTTGTTGCATAGATAGATGAGTTGGTTTGGGACAGTCGTATTACCTTGTTGGCTTTCGTCAAGGGTATGTACGGGTGGATTCAAATTAACAAGATAATGACGGGCAGAACTTGACATGTGACTTATGATTTGTTGACTTTCGCCAAGGTCATAAGAGCATGGGGCAAGAAAATGATATCGGGAGTTTCTAAAGAAACTGAAACTTGCCAAGTATGCGCATACCTTCTGGAGTATGAATAACGTGGATGCATTCCATCACGTTAACATGCGATGAGAGTTGGATCCCGATTCCCACTGATGAGTTGGTTTACTCTTCGGGTGATCCCGATTGATTCTTCTTTAGGTTTGGAGGAGAATTTGACAGGACAGTGGGAGGTTTCCGGGTTAGATAAAATGATGACCATTCTGATCTAGGTTAGAGTGCACGCAGAGTGTTTCTTTTCTCTCTCTCTCTCTTTGGCAGCGACCTTTGACCGACCCTAGACTATGACTCAGTGACCAGGTTGACCGAACCTTCTTAAAATACTGGCTTTTGGATTGTCTGAGTTGCATAAGTCATTGCCACTCCTTCTTTTACCCTTTGTATTTCTCAGAACACCCGTATAACTACGGATATCCACTTCCATTGGATAGATCCATCGTATGGTTATATACGAACTCGAAGGGACTTCTTCGAGGATGGATCCCGGTTCAGGTTCAGGAGAAATAGAATTGGTTTATTCAGTTGTCTTTTATTATCACCTTCTCTCAGGTTGCGAGAGCTCCTTGGTTTAGGAGAGTACACCTATTACGCTTATTGGATAGTCTTATTCCAAACCATAGGCTGGTGCCGAAAGGTAGGGAATGAAGAAAACCAATTAGCCTAAGTAGGGTGTGCAGAAGGTAATATGTAAAGACAAAATAAAGGGATTAGAAAGAGGGCAAAGTAAATTGCGACTGATATCATTCACAACCGAAACCGCGTACTTCATCGCCGCTCCTATTTCACCTTTAAAAGAATAAGGTATTATTCAGTTGTCTTTTATCGTCACCTTCTCTCGAGATGCGAGTACTCCTTAGTTTAGGAGGGTACACCTATTATGCTTACTGGATAGTCTTCTTCCAAACCATAGGCTGGTGCCGAACGGTAGGGAAGGAAGAAAACCATTTAGCCTAACGATGGTGTACAGAAGGTAACGACTAAAGACAAATAAAAGTGATTTGGAGAGATGGCAATAAAATATACGGTTGAAGTCATGAATTGGATTATGGAAGAGGCATTGCTATGAATACCAGGATACCCCTACGAAACATTTTCATGTTTCAGTGCATTGTTAAAGAAAAACTGTTTTCCCGATTACACACTTACTCCAAGGGTATGTATTTACCAGGTTTCATTCTCATATCTGTATGGTTTTACAGATGATGAGTGGGAGTAAGATATTGGGAATTAGGTGATCATCCTCATTATATCGGAATTCGTTGCAATTGGTGATATTTGAGGAAATCGCCAGGGTACAGTTTTCCACCGACAACGCACAGGTTTTGAGTTGTTTAACTCAGCGGACTTATACAGAGTATTGTATGTTGTCCAAGTGTCCATCAGGACAAAGGGGTAGGTCCTCGTACTATGTTCTGTTTACTTATAACTTCTCTAGTATTTAGACGAGTGTTTCGTAGAAATACAAGGTCTAAGTTTTGAGAAGTTATGGGTATAAGAATAAAGTAGAGAACCAGGTATCACAAGTATCGGGATTCTTCAAAGAGATCGAAGATGTAAATTCTTGTGATTGGTATTCAGATGATAGTGATGGTTTTGAGAAACGTGTTTCTCTTTCAGGTTACTCATAATTGGATGGTTTCCTAAGTTGAGTAATGCTGATTAGCCTTTTTCCATTAAGTTAATATGCACTGGAGACAGCTGCATGGATTGAATCTGGTTCCAATTAAATAAGTGCCAAAGTTTCTATATTGGATATAGAATAGTTCCTACCTTAGAAGAAATTAAGGTACGGGGAGTTGTCCAGCTTATGATTAAAACCAGACACTGGATAACTCAGGGCACGTTTCTGTAATGGCTGTTTGTGGGTTGACCCTGGCTATGACGAGGGTTGATATTCTACCATTTGGAAGATCAATAGTGATATTGTTCTTGACTCGCCACAGTTTTAGTAAAATGGATCTTTTTCAGAAAACAATAGTGGGAGTATGGTAGAACTGGAAGTGATTCCAGAACCGCGAACGATTACGGAAAATTTAATGGGACCTATACATTCAATCAGGTTTGACATTCAAATAGCCACTCCGCAGGAATGGTAGGTAACCTCAGACACCCGAGAGGTACTTCGGTAGCCTCAAGGACGGTGACAGGGAGGTTCTTATCTACCCAGACTTGACACTACTGTTGTTCCAGGATATGAGACCCGGTAGGAGGGTTGTCGTAGTCAGTGGGAGCAACGGAAGCATGGCGGGCAAGTAGCTTATGTCTATTTATAGACTTGAGCAGTTATAGCGGAGATAGATCATCTAATTTTGATGTGACAGTCATGGGTTTGACTTCAATCAGAATAGAGGATGGATCAGTTAAGAAGGTAGTAGGGTGTGATGTCATGGTATCTGGATGACATACACAAAGTAGGAAGTAAAATTCCTATACTACGATCGGTTGTACTATGGTCGTCACACAGTTGTTTCTCCAGACAGGATATGGATATAATATTTGACATTCTGGTTTCTAGATCTATGGTTTTAGATCTGGATTTGGGTAGTTTCCCAATGTGGGTACTTTGACAGATATTCTAATGGTTTTTGGAATAGTTGACTCCTAGCATGGTGGTGTACCTGCAGGTGATGGAGTCACCCTCTCTAAAGGTGTCGTATAGACTAAAGGGGAGAGGGATGTGCATGATTGGCAGATCACTTGCTTAGGCAATTGAGTCAATCATGAGATGTCAAGTACCACACCAAATGTTGGTTTTGCACTAGATGCAATAAGTTTGTATTAATCCAATCCTGGAGAAACATAAGGAAGCAGTTTTAGAACATAAGTACATGTTCTACGGATTTGATGACGGCAGCCTCCTTCGGGAGACGATTATCATTCCAGGCTTCAAAGGTGACGTGGATGACAGAGTGACTGTCAGAGTTTTTAGTTTTCCCTCTGACGAGGGACAGTATTATGGACAGGTGGTCCAAGAGGATACTGTGGGAAGCAAGGTGCCCGATACTGATTAGGTTCAGTGATCGATACAGTCTAAGAAGTTTGGATATGGAGTTCATTTATGAACTAAGGTCCCATCAGATATCCAGACATATTCTAAGACAGGTACTACTCAATTCGGGAGATGGCTTTCTCCGCGAACTTGAGATTTAGAGAGATATTGAAAGATACTTCTAGGCGGATCCACTCACTGAGGCTATTTCTCGAACACAATAGTTTTACAAACGGGCTTTGTGAAACTGATTAGTAGAGGAGTTGGATGTTCGGTTTCACACGGGCTGTGAGTAGTCGACATCGCAATATTAGCCTTGAGTGCAAGTGGGAGATTGTTGGAGATAGTGCCCTCATAGTCAATTATTGGATCGCAGGTACGTGATTGCAATGATTGCGGAGGACCTATCCCGGTAGGACAGTCTTACTCGAAATGATAGTATGCTATCTGGTTTGCCTTTATCAGTCGTGTACATGTTCAGGTGACTGATTGCATGTTACACTTTGATAGATCCCTTAGGATCTTGCTTTACTACCAACAGTATGATGGCGATCATATACGTGAGAGTTGGGTAGTTTATATGCATATCCTTAATTGTGGTCCCTAGTCGTGGGAGTTTCGAGACAGGGCATCGATACTCCGGAGTAGACTAGTGTGTACAGTCGAGACCCCGACGAGGGGCGGTGGCCGGTCTCACAAGCCACTGGTGTAGTTGGATCACCTAAGATGTATACAGGTGCTCATTGGGTTATGAGTACACCGGACAGGACTCGCCGGGAATCTGCTAGTTAGTATTATATCTATCGTCAGATAGCAGTTCCCTGGTGACATGTGTACAGGTTAGTTCATCGACCTGAGGTCGTCATTTGTCTCGTGTGAGTTCCCACTGTGCTTTGATTTCTACCCTACCACGGCTCAAAGGAGTCGTGCAAACAGGTAGCTTTTGGGTACAGTCCCGAGCCATATGGAGGCACGTGAGCGGATCGGCAGGGGATTCGTCTCTCCCGGTATTGGGGGCGAGATCGTGCTGTGTCTAGGAGAGCCATTACACAAAGCCCACGGCCGTGGCAGGAGATTTACTGGTAGGTACTCCAGTAGTATCTCAGGGTGTTATTGGGCTTCACTCCGACGCGACTTATACTGCTATTGGGGGTCTGACCTTGCTAGCCCCCTAGGCAGATATGCGATACTCATTGACGAACGGACCGGACTGTATATACATTGTCACTGCTAGGCTCAGTAGGGTTTTCGGAGGAGTTCGCTCATCGGTCTCCCTTGAGTTCGCTCCTCGGCCACCCTTGAGATCAGTCCATGGGCAGCCGTTACGCATAGCTAGTGCCTCTGACGGTTTGTGGTTAAACCTACTGCCAGGGTACTGACGAGTCATTAGAGTCCCCCACAGACAGTTTCCCAAGTTCGGGCGAAACGTTGTAGAGGCCGTATGGTTTTATGGCAGGGTTCGGAAAATGCACGTGCGTTTACGCACGTGTCAGTTTTCGGGCAGATGATACTGGTCGGCTTTGGTTTAAGCCGGATCCGAGTATTATATTGAGTAGGTATAATATCTTTGTCTCAGTTGCATTTGTATTCGGTCGTAATACAAATGCGAGTATATTTATACAGTTTCGGGGTTATCCTGAAAGTCGTTTCAGGATCACTTTTGGAAGTTGCCAGTTTCCAGTTTTCTATCAGCCGTCTTTTAACATTCTGTTAAAGACGGATTTATCTTTTCTTCTGTTGGGGTGAGTCATCATTCTAGAAGCTTCTAGAAGTGATGATGAGGCTTGGTGAGTCATTAAGGATAAGGTGACTAGGTTTAATGTGATTGGTTCCTTTTAATGACTCATGCTTTGAAATTGATGGTTTTGTTTTGCTTAAGATCTTTTATCATGATATTTGTGATATGGTCACCTCCCCCTCTCCTACGGTCACCCCCTCTCTCTTTATAAGAGGCCGGCCCCCTCCTCTCTCTCTTATGGTTGTTGATTTCATCGGTTAGAAAAGATATGATAGTTTTGGGGTGTATGGAATTCACAGTTCATTTCATTCCATCACCCGATTTCCACAGCAACTTCATTAACCGATCGTCCACGGATTTGGACGAAGTGAGACAAAGTCATCTACTCATTCTCTACATCAATCTTGGTCGTCTCTTTTAGCAAACTTGACGATCGAGTTGCCTCGAGTCAGAGGCGGGAGCCCGTTTAAAGAACCGATCATGTGGTGCCACCTCGACGAGGAGATCGGCGATCGACGAGATCGGAGCAGCCGCAACGGAGCGTGGGATGATGGTTGAAGAACGAAGGACTCGGATCGTTCGGTATAACCATTCTACACTCTTTACAGTATGTTAGTTTAGCAATAATGGCAGATCCGGGTTAAAGTATACGATAGCACCAGTTAAAAAGTTTTTGTTCCGCATTTGGCGTCTGTAGACTGCCGGGGTGCTAGCGTAGACTTACAGAAACTTATCACCCGTTCTCAGTTCTCTACCTTCATGTAGCCCATGTAACAGATTACATATGCGGTATCTAGATCCGGTATCTAATACCCAGGACGTAGAGGATACAGAGAAACAGTTCTTTGTAATGAACATACCCGAAGAAGATGCATCATCATGCACTTTCTTCGTTTGGGCGGCACGGGAAATCTGGTATTCCCCAATTTCCTGCTCTGTCTTATAACATTTATAAGTTAGAGCGGGACCAACGTTCCCCAGCTCAGTAAAACAAGCGGGTTCGGTCAATACATCCATATTATTATCTTGATTAAGGCGTGACATGGTCGCTACCTGGAGAGAAAGAGAAGAAAACACTCTGCGTGCGCTCTTGCAAGATTAGATTGGTTATATATTTTATCTAATCAGGATGGCTCCCACTGTTTTTATCAAATCTTCCTTCAAACCCTAAAAGGAAAGACTAGCCGGGATTAATTACACTCTACAAGTTCACCAATCTTTCAGCCAGGCCAGTGCCGGTACTTTGAGGGAGGTTCCCCGTGCTTTCGCACGGACCTAATTAAAGTAAACCTCGTTTTCCCAGGGGCGTAACCCCGTTGACACCTTTCTAGACACCTACTTGATCGGCTAATTGCAAAGTGCAAAACTCTCCCAGGAGTAACAATTACTCGCAGTGGGTATCGGGATCCAACTATCATATAGAAGGTATGCAATCTTCAACACTTGAAACTCCCGATAATGGTTTTTACCCCTAGCACTTATGACCTTAACTATGGTCAACAAATCATAAGCACTAGTCAAGTTCTACCCGTCATTTCATGATTAATTAGACCCACCCACATGACCCTTAACTAAGGTCAACAAAGTCACGCGACTGTCCTAACTAATCGCATCATATGCGGTGTAGGAAGACATCACTTAGCTACCGTACACTGTGCCTTGACTATGGTCAACAAACACAGCACGAATACTAAGTACTCTACTTCCTAAAATGATGGAGGGTTGCAGATGGTTTTTAATAAAACCTTTAACGCTTTGAACTTGATCTCGTTGCGGAATCAAATGGTTTTTTTAAATGGAGTGTTTTTGAGGCTTTTGCTAGTTTCGCTAAAGAGGTCACTCCCGGTGAAGGGATCTCGGCTCTTTCCTCGTCGAATGAGGTGCAGGATATTCACAATACCACTATGCAAAGCAAGAACTAGAAAAGCAATCAAAAGACAAACCGAAGGTTGTAGCATCTGCTAATTATTTCTAAAGAGGTCACTCCCAGTGAAGGGATCGTTGGCTCTTTCCTTATCGAATAAGGTGCTGGATGTTCTACAAGGAACACCGCTATGCAAAGCAATAACTAGAGCTACCTAATTTTATGAAATTCGATTCCACAACATCTTTTAGGTTTATTTTCTTTCATTAATCTTATTAATGAATGTCCCATCATTTAAGTCCACCTAAACATCACAGATAAATACAACGTACACTTATGCTATCCACATTCGCCTCGATGTCCCGTCTGCATCGTTAGGTTAGGTAACTAACGGCAGAGAGGGGCAGGGCTAGCGCGGGTGTAAAACATAAGCAACGTCTATATAATATATCATATATACTATATACAATATCTATCTGAACAAATCACATGATCACATCACAGATAACGCAGCAGAAAATATCATATGAAATATTGGATATACTAGGACGTCCGTGTTTTATTTTGAGCATGTATAAAACACGGATTCCACGGTCGTGATGAATAGCCAATCCCACACCCCTAGACCCCTACGAGAGCGACAAGTAACCCTACCAATTCTAGAGTTAGGAGACCCGGACTCGACTCCTCGAGATGGTCTCCCACTGGACCCTAGAACCCGGTTACTTGTGCTCCCCGCCTTGGGTCTATCCTAATGCGGAAAAGTAAATAATATACAACGGTGACATCATACTCAACCCGGAAGTGCCCCAATAAAAGAATATTACATATAAGTTTTTTACATGAATGAAAATGAAAAACACTCGTCTCACATAAAAAAATCGGCTATTCAAACACGACGATCCAATATAACATATCCAGCAACACATAACATCACATGCCATCAACGTAAGTAAATATGCCCATCCCAATTGTCGTTGACATATAGCAACGAAACCGGCGATATCACATATTACACTTACGGTCGCAGAAAAGAAAGTGTAAAACTACAACAGTTAGAATCCGCAACCTCTTTAGACATCGCATGCCTAATCAAATGAATTCCTTAAACATCGCATGCCTAACAATTATAAACCCCGCATTTTAGTCTCATTATCGAAAACACTTTTCAATATCAAGTCGGGCAATTCAACAAGATTCCCGACATCCTGAACGAATGCTCGTCGCAAACTTTAGTAGACGGCCGCACCCCTGATACCGTCGACGAAGTGCACTAAGGCGGAACACCGCTGCCGCGAGCACCCGAACGGATGCTTTCGGCGACGGGGTTCTCCTACAGTCACTTGGTCGGGGCTATGGGGTGTAGCTGTCTATTAAGTTTACTCGGCGAGTATCCGCGTACGTAACGTGATTGCGATGGACTTTTGATCACATCAAAATCCCTTGGAAACCGATCAAGTGAGACTAAACTGCTAGATTTATAACATTCAAATTAGTTATCTCATAACTACTTGTGGATTCCAAATATTGTATCACATTCCAGATAAATAGACAATGTTAAACATTCTGATCGAATAATCAAACACCCAAGTTTTCCCGAAAAGCTCAACACATGAAATAAGTTTAAAAACATCCACTTCATGCCACAGTACCAACGGTCCAGACGTAGAAGGGTCAAGCCAACGCCTCACATGTGGCACGCCGTACTGCCCCAAACCCTAATGTTCAAAAGGCAGTTCAAGACGGTCACATAATCGAGTTAAGGTTTGTTGTCTTCTAGAAGGTCCATCGCGTTACTTGCACTACTTAGACGTTCTTAAACTACGGAAAAATCCAACACTTGGAAATTTCCCGGCAGGGGAAAAAGTGAGTTATTTATATCCGGTCGAACATTTAAACATGTTCTAAAATACCCGGAAAAACAAAATAAACAAAGTTAAATAATCCGATCGAATCATCGAGTCCCCAATACACCCCAGAAAACTGAACTTTTTAATACAGATTAAAAATTCCCAGAAGAAACAGGAAACTGCTAAGGGTATTACTGTAGAAAATGAAGCGCCTAATCATCACATACGGCCGCGGAACCGCCGCCAGAAGTAGGGTAAGGCCGCGGTTCCGTGGCGCCACTGTAGCATTAGGTTGTCATTTTCTCCAGTTTTTCTTAGAATTTCCTGCTCTATTTTATGAGGATTTTTAATTAAGAAAAATACACTGTTTTAAAAAATGTACAGAGAAGGGTGTAGTTTAGGGTTTCGGGGTTCGATCGGGTTTCTAACTTCGTCTACACTTCGCCTAAAACTCTAGCTAGGCTCTGATACCACTGTCGGGTTACTAGGCACACTCATGAGGTTCTACAAGGAATCAACCATGCCAAAATCAAATTTTTTATATGCCTAATAACTCTATGCAAGATCGTATACTAGAGGATAGGCGAAACTAAAAACAAGCAAACTACTTTGCTACTAAGTGAAAGGGATAACAACCTTTGTAGATCCAGTCCTTCACTTCTAAAGCTCCGTGTTGACGTCCCTTCGCTGCGATCATCGGGATCCCGGACCCTTGCGATGGTTTCATCAAAGAAATGAGCGGGCTAGGTCGTTGACTTCGAGGCCGAAGATGATCTACGTCGGGGAGACTCAAACTCAAGCTATTCCTTCACTTGGTCAAAAACTTTGTGAAGAGAACACCCTATACTACATGGCAAGTGGTAGAGGATGAAGAAATAGGAAGTGGGTTCACTTTGGATTTGGATTTCTCACTCTTTTTCTTCACTTAAAAATTTTCAAGAAAGCTTTCTTCACTTCAAGAAGAAGATGAAGAAGAAAAGAATATGAATAATAGAATTTTACAAAAATGAATAATCAAGTGAATTCTATCATGATGCAACCATGGGTGAGTATAACCTTTGTAGAGACTAAACTAGAGTTTAAGTTAATGGTTAGGTTAAAGAAAGTATCATGCAAAACAAAATGGTTAGACTTTGTTAAAGATACATAAAAGCTTCATGAAGCTTCAAGCATAAAACAAAGAAAGCCACCATTTTATATTTTCCAAAATAAATAAAATAAATAAAACCCTAACCATTAACCTAAACATGGTGTAAGTCATACACACACCCAAGTTTGCATGTATCATCAATCATGATACAAACTAATGCACAAAAATATTTCACATATACAACTTGTGCACATCAAGTGAGAAAATCAATCTTAAGTGAACAAATACTAGTTAATGTAAAGTAATATATCAAATATATATTTTTACATTAAATCATTAAATCAATACTTGATATAATGATCCGGTCATATCGCATATAACCGACTAATATGTAGTGTATCAATGTATCGAATCAACACTTAATTCGGTAACCCAGCTATATCACATATAACCGATCAATGATACAAATCGCGAGAATATAATACAGTATCACATACTGGTATTATTCTCGGTCTCGCACATATCTCATATGCGCTCCTATTTCGTTTCGCTTGAGCCAGGAAACCCCTGTGTAGGACTCTAAAGACTCGTCAATACGCCGGCAGTAGGTGATGATCATATCAAACACCCACAAGCCGCAAGCGGTCTGCTAAACGTAACGGCCACCCGGGTATTGAGCGATCAGAAGATCAACGAGCAAGCCTGCTCACACTCCTGTGAATCCATCCAGTAACACTTACCGCACAGTCCGGTCTGTTCGTCTGATATGTCGCATATCTCGTCTAGGGGTGGTAAACTTCAGACCCCAGTAGCTTGATAAGTCATGCCGATGTAAGGTCCATAACAAGCATGAAACTACTGATAACTCTTACCAGTAAATCAGTGCAACCCTGGCCAGGGATTTCCAGTTATGGCCAGTAGAGCATAGCGCAACATCAACCCCCAATACCGGGAGAGACGAATCCCCTCCTATCGCTCATTGCCTCCATGTAAATCGGGACTGTACCCAAAAACCACCTGTTTGCACGACTCAGTAGAGCCGTTGTAGGGTGGAAATCAAAGCACAGTGGGAGACACACAAGACTCTATGACGATCTCGGGTCAACAGACTAAGCTGTACCAGTGTCACCAGAGAACTGCCATCTGACGTAAGGTATAATACCATCTGGGAATTCTCGGCGAGTCCGTTCAGTGTACCCAGTCACCACTGAGCACCCGCATACCATCTCTGATTTCAAACACCAATGGATATGGGATCATCCATTGCCCATCAAATGGGTCGAGAAGATATACGCTAGTCTACTCTGGAATATCGATGCCCCGTCTCGATATTCCCACGACTAGGAACATTGAATGATTTACTCATTGACTATCCAGGCCCCACTAGTATGATCTGCATCATAGTCCTGGAAGTCGAGCACATATTCTAAGGGCTTTATCAACATGTAACAGATAGACAATAAGTATACATGTTAAGATAAAGAGCAACCAGATAGCGTACTATCATGTCGAGCAAGAAAGTCCTACCTATATATGTCCCAGCATCCACTACAATATATATCTCATGTACAGCAATGGCCTCTAGGGCATACATATAACTAACAGGGAGTGACCTCTTTAGCGAAACTAGAAAAGCCTCAAAAACACTCCTTTTCAAAATCACTTGTTTCTACAACGATATCAAGTTCATTACGCTCATGGTTCTCTAAAAAACCTGCGTAGCCCTTCGTCATTTCAGATAGATATTACTTAGTATTCGTGCTATGTTTGTTGACTTAGTCAAGGCGTAGTGTACGGTAGCTAAATAGTGTTTATCTGCTAAAGCATAAGATGTGATTGGATTAGGGTAGTTGTACGGCCTTGTTGACTTAGTCATGGGTCGTACGGATGGGTTTAATTCAATCGGGAAATATACGGGTTGAACTTGACTTGTGATTTATGGTTTGTTGACTTAGCCAAGGTCATAAATCGCTAGGGGCAAAAGCATTATCGGGAATTTCAAGTGTTGAAATTTGCAATGAGATTGCATACCTCCTATGAGATAGTTGGATCTCGATACCCACTGCGAGTAAAAGTTACTCCTGGGAGAATTTTACACAGGACAATTAGCCGATCAAGTGGGTGTCTAGAAAGGCGTTAACGGGGTTATGCCTCTGGGAAAATGACGTTTATTTTAATTAGTTCCGTACGAAAGCACGGGGAACCTCTCTCAAGTACCGACACTGATCTGGATGAAATATTGACGAAATTGTAGGGTGTAATTAATCCCGGCTAATCTTACCTTTTAGGGTTTGAAGGAAGATTTGATAAAAACAGTGGGAGACATCCTGATTAGATAAGATAATAACCAATCTAATCTTGCAAGAGCATACGCTAAAGTGTTTTCTTCTCTCTCTCTCCAGGTAGTGACCATGTCAGGCCATAATCAAGATAATAATATGGATGTATTGACTGAACCCGCTTATTATACTGAGCAAGGGAACGTTGGTCCCGTTCTTTCTTATAAGAGTTATAAGACTGAACAGGAAACAGGAGAATATCTGGATTCTTATACCGCCCAAACCAAGAACATGCATGCTGATGCATCTTCTTCGGGTGTGTTAGTTATTGAGAACTGTTTCTCAGTTCACCCTACGTCCTGGGTATTAGATACCGGATCAGGATCCCACATATGTAATTTGTTACATGGGCTACGTAAAGGTAGAGAACTGGAAAAGGGTGATCATTCCGTAACCGTAGGGAATGGTACACATATTGCAGCCAAAGCAGTTGGCGAATATCACCTTGTATTACCAAGAAGTAATACACTGATTCTGAATGAGTGCAATTATATACCGAACATGATGTGCAACATTATATCAGTTTCTTTATTAAGTAAAGAAGGATATAATTTTGTAATACAGGATAATGTTATGAACATTTTCCTAAATCAAAAGTTGATTGGATCAGGCTCGTCACATAATGGCATATTCATTCTCAATCAAAATACAGTCCTTAATATACAAAGCACACACACGAGGAAAAGTTCAGAAATGAACGAATCCTTCTTATGGCATTGTAGACTTGGTCATATCAATGCGACACGGCTAGCTAAGTTACATAAGGATGGATATTTGAATACGTTCGAATTATCCTCTTATGATACTTGCCATTCATGTCTCAAAGGAAAAATGACCAAAACTCCGTTTAGTGGACACGGGGGAAGAGTTACGGAACACTTAGGACTGGTACATAGTGATGTATGCGGTCCTATGTCTACGCATGCCAGAAACGGTTCTTCCTACTTCATTACATTCACTGACGATCTCTCAAGATACGGACATGTGTTCCTGATGAAACACAAGTCTGAAGCTTTTGAGAAATTCAGAGAATATATGCACGAAGTAGAGAACCAAACGGGCAAAAGTATTAAAATCCTTCGATCTGATCGAGGAGGAGAATACTTGAGCAATGATTTTCTGGATTATCTAAAAGAGAATGGGATTCTCTCTCAGCTTACTCCTCCTTATACACCACAGCACAACGGTGTATCGGAGCGGCGGAATCGCACCCTATTAGATATGATGTGCTCTATGATGAGCAATGCTGAGTTACCTATTTCCTTCTGGGGGTATGCGCTTGAGACAGCCATATACCTATTGAATCTAGTTCCATCTAAATTTGTACCTACCACACCATATGAGATATGGAGTGGGAAGAGAACATATTTTAAACGAGTTAAGATATGGGGTTGTCCGGCCTATGTCAAAAGGCAAAATCCAGACAAACTCGAGGCACGATCAGTTCTTTGCAAGTTTGTGGGATATCCAAAGAATTCTCAAGGATATTTTTTCTACCACGCTGAGGAACAAAAAGTGTTTGTTGCTCAACATGCCACCTTTTTGGAAAAGGAATTTCTTGCAAAAGAAATTAGTGGCAAAAAGGTAGAGCTGGAAGAGGTTCCAGCACCGCAAACTACAACTGATGATTTATTGGAACCAGAGGATTCAGTAGTACCCGACGAACCCCAGCCTCTCCGCCGATCTAGTAGGGCTTCTCGTCCACCTGAGAGATACTACGGTTTTCTCATTGATGGTGGAAGCGAGGATTGCATCATGGAAGATGATGACCCGACTAGTTTCGAGCAAGCCATCACGAGTGGTGACTCTGTGAAACGGCTGGATGCAATGCGATCTGAGATGGAATCCATGTACACCAACAAAGTATGGACTTTGGAAAATGCTCCTGAAGGGGTAAAACCCATTGGGAGCAAGTGGATCTTTAAAAAGAAAATTGTTGTAGATGGAAAAGTTGAGACTTTCAAAGCTAGACTTGATGCAAAGGGTTTTCGTCAACGACCAGGTGTGGATTATGACGAAACCTTTTCTCCAGTGTCTATGCTTAAGTCCATCCGGATCTTACTTACCATTGCTGCATACCATGACTACGAAATCTGGCAAATGGATGTTAAGACCGCCTTTCTAAACGGTGATTTAGAAGAGTGCGTGTACATACTCAGCCAGAGGGCTTCATAGATAGTGGGAGCAGCGAAAAGGTGTGCAAGCTGCTTAAATCCATTTATGGGTTAAAGCAAGCATCGCGGAGTTGGAACATCTGTTTTGATGTTGTAGTCAAAGAGTTTGACTTCATCAAAAATATAGATGAACCTTGTATCTATAAGAAGGTTGCAGAGAGTAAGGTAGTCTTCCTCGTATTGTACGTCGATGACATACTCTTGATAGGAAATGATATTCCTATGCTGCAATCAGTCAAGCTCTTCTTATCACAAAGATTCTCAATGAAAGATCTAGGTGATGCCTCCTGCATATTGGGAATTATGATCTATAGAGATAGATCTAAACAGATACTGGGATTGTCCCAATCCAGGTACATTGACACCATACTAAAAAGGTTTAGTATGGAAGAATCCAAGCGTGGGAACCAACCCACGATCTCTAGACCCACTCTCTCCAAAGAGATGTCTCCCAAGACTGATTTGGAGAGAGCTCGCATGCAAGGGATACCCTATGCTTCGGCAGTAGGCTCTATCATGTATGCGATGCTATGTATCAGACTCGATGTAGCATACTCACTAAGTGTAGTGAGTCGGTATCAAGCAGATCCTGGAGAGAGTCACAGGGTAGCTGTGAAGAACATTCTCAAGTACTTGAGAAGGACTAAAGAGATGTTCTTGGTGTATGGTAACGGAGAACTCCAGGTGGAGTCCTTTACCGATTCGAGCTTCCAAAGTGATAAGGACGACTCTAAGTCGCACTCGGGTTTTGTCTTTACCCACAATGGAGGGGCGGTATGTTGGAAGAGTTCCAAATAGGATACCGTTGCAGACTAGACGATGGGGGCTGAATACATCACTGCCAACGAGGCTGCCAAAGAGGCTGTCTGGATAAAGAAGTTTATTAGTGAACTTGGTGTGGTTCCATCCATTGAGCATCCAATACCTCTGTATTGTGATAACAATGGAGCTCTGGCTTTGGCCAAGGAACCCAGGTCCCATCAAAAGTCCAGACATA
Organism: Agapanthus africanus; assembly: GCA_030015575.1. NCBI lineage: Eukaryota > Viridiplantae > Streptophyta > Magnoliopsida > Asparagales > Amaryllidaceae > Agapanthus > Agapanthus africanus. Next base: position 177,836,965 of record JASDDO010000016.1, on the reverse strand, counting down.
TTCTGAGGCGGTATCACCTGATCAGGGAGATAGTTGATCGCCGGGAGATCGAGGTCAAGAGAGTAGATACGAAGGGAAACACTGCGGATCCACTCACGAAGGCCATTCTCCAGATACAGTTTGAGAGATTATTCAGGATGCTAGGTATGAGATACTACAGCAGTTGGCCTTAGTGCAAGTGGGAGATTGTTAGTTATGTATATGCCCTAGAGGCCATTGTTGTACATATGATGTATATTATAATGGATGCTTGGATATATATAGAGAGGACTTTCTTGCTCGTCATGATAGTATGCTATTTGGTTTCCCTTTATCTTAACATGTTGACTTATATTAGTTTACTGTCTTACTCTCACATGTTGATAAAGCCCTTAGGATCTGTACTCGACTACTGGGACTATGATGAGATCATACTAGTGGGGCCATGGTAGTCGATGAGTACATCCTATAACTGTTCCTAGTCGAGGGTATTTCATGACAGGGCATCGATACACCAGAGTAGACTAGCGTATACGCATCTTGACCCATATGATGGGCGATGGATGATCCCATATCCATCGGTGTTTGACATCAAGGATGGTGTATGGGTGCTCAGTGGAGACTGGGTACACTGGACGGACTCGCCGAGAACTCCCAGATGGTGATATACCACACGTCAGATGGCAGTTCTCCGGTGACACTGGTACAGGGTAGTCTGTAGACCCGAGATCGTCATAGAGTCTTGTGTGATTCCCACTGTGCTTTGATTTCCACCTTACCAAGTCCAAGAGGGCGTGCAAAACGGTGGCTTTTGGGTGCAGTCCCGAATCACATGGAGGCAATGAGCGATAGGAGGGGATTCGTCTCTCCCGATATAGGGAGTTGATGTTGTGCTGTGTTTGATTGGCTATAACTGGAAGTCCCTGGCCAGGGCTGATATAGAGATTTACTGGTTAGTGTTACCAATAGTTTCTCGACCTGTTATGAGCCTCACATCGAAACGACTTATCGGTTACTGGGGTCTGACGTATACCACCCCTAGACTAGATATGCAACATATCAGACGAAGAGACCGGACTGTACGGAAGTGTTACTGATTGGATTCACAGGAGAATGTACAGGCTAGCTTGTTGATCTTCTGATCGCTCAATACCTGGGTGGCTGTTACGTTTAGCTGACCGCTTGCAGCTTGTAGGTGTTTGATATGTTCATCACCTGCTACCGGCATATTGACGATTCTTTAGAGTCCTACACAGAGGTTTCTTGACTCAGGCAAAACGGAGTAGGGGCACATATGTGATATGTGCACGACCGAGGATAATGTGATATGAGATACCGTATTATATTCTCGCGATATTTAGATATGAACTGGATCATCGGATCAAGTGTTGATTCGATCAATCGGTACATTATATATTAGTCGGTTATATTCGATATAGCCGGATTGTCGGATCAAGTGTTGATTCGATGATTTAATGTATAATAATATATATGATATATTGTATTACATTATCTAATGTTGGCTCGCTTTATTATTTCATTTTCTCACCGGGTAATACATTGATGTATATGCGATATATGTTAATTGTATTATTTTCTTTTGTTACAAATATATAACATATATGTGATATATATTATTGTAACATGATATGATTAATGATGAAACATGTTTAGTGGAGATTAAACAAGGTTAGGGTTTGATTTGGGTTAGTTTCTTCTTGCACCTTCTAGTAGGAATTTCTTTTGTCATGAGTTAGATATTATGGTTGATATTTTCTTATGACTCGTTCTTTAACCCAACCAAACCCTAGCCCTAGTTAATTCTCTACAAGGGTTATCCTTGTCATCCTTAACCACGGTTCCATTATTAATCATATATTCATTTCATTATTCATCACAAAAGGATTATGCATTATTTCTTCTTCTTCTTCAACCTTGAGCTTTTAGAAAGCTTACTAGGTTTTCATTTTGTGATGATTTCATGTGAGAATTTGATATAAAAGGAAAGCATAAATACTACTCCATCATTCTCATCTAATTTAGCCAATTAGATTAGGGTGTTCACCTCATTAGAGTGAGAGAGCTTGAGTTATAGAAACTTCGACGTAGATCATCGGAGAAAAGGAACACTACAAGCTAGTATGGATCGTTCGAGTCGTGGAGCCTCTCTTGAGTCCGGGAGATCGTGGATCGCGGCGAAGGGACTTCTACTCGGAGCTTATGAAGCGAAGGAGCGGACTACAAAGGTTGTAATCCCTCACACTTAGTTGTAAAGTAGTTTACTTGCATGTTAAACCCTAATAATCTAGCAAAGATCCCGGCTTTGGGTTGTTCGACACGTTTAAATTTTTATTCGGGCATGGTTGATGCCTTATGAACCCTTGTAAGAGTGCCTAGGAACCCTACAGAAGTGTGTGAGCCAGCAAATCTGTGTAAGTGTAACATACGCATCATCGATAATGGTGCAGGTGTACTAGCACTGGTATAAGCAATGCAATGAGAATAATTTGAATGCAGCATAAGGTAAATCATATGCAAATGCTAACGGGTATACATATCTAACATGACCGAGTCGGTGAATCTATCAATCAGCATCTAGCCACACAACATCACGTATGGTATAATCCATCGTAGGCATCCTCAAGGGTATGGATCAAACATCAAGTCAAACTCATCACGTGCGGAAAATCATCGTACGACGGCATTAAACTAATAGGGATCCTATCATCCTATGCGACAAAGAGGGGGTACGGACCTAACGTCTCGTACGACAATCACACATGATTCACCACATATATAAATATATATATATATATGTGTGTGTGTGTGTGTGTGTGTGTGTGTGTGTGTACCTATGTCCCAGGTCACATCCACAACAATCTCATATCAGGGGACCGGAAAGGTATCAATCATCTCATTCGACTCTCATCCGTATACCAACATATCACCAAGTCATCGTATCGCATCGTATATTCTTTTCATCACATTTATATCTCACATCGAATTAAATGTTATAAATATACACATTCTACCTTTACCATAAGCATCAGTATCTAATCTAACATACACCCCCGAACCATACAATCAGTTTTTAAAAGAAGCGAATCGTAGTTTTGAAAGTAGGGGTTACGGTGTTTTTAAGGAAAAGATATCATTGAAAATCCGTAACGTCCCTCAAGGTATATGTTTAAAAGATGCATACGATTCTTCAGTTTAGAAATACGTATGGTTCGGATGACATATCTACGTCGGCTATCTAGTCCTATAGTACCCTAAACGGCAATATCGTCAAATGTCATCCTCAAATCCCGTCATCACATATTAGCTGTATCATATCACTTCTAACTATTCTTTAGTTTCTAATATGGTTTCTATAGATATCTTTTAATTCGAACCCTAGTTTTCTACTCTAGGTTTTCTTAACCATATGCTACAAATCGGTTTCCACCAAAACTTTGCGGGGGTGCTATACGCCATCCACTCGACTTCCCCCGTAGATATAGATCTACTCACTTTGGTCTTCGCTTACCGAAGTCGATGACGCCATGCTCCGACGCATCGGAATCCACGCGAAGGTACCTACAATTTCCAATGCGTCATATAGTATCAAGAATCGAACATGAAAACCAAATCTGCATGCGAATCGCTTATAGGTTAGAACCTATAGCCTACGCCTGCAAAACCACTAAACAACCCCCCTCGCTGACGTAAAAACATCAGATGACGAAACACAATATCAAATACCAAATCTCAAATTAAAACGAAGTCGCAAAACAATTCAGCAACTCAAAAAAATGGTCCCAGATTTTACCCTAGGTGAAATTAGTCAATTTTGCACACATGGGGGGTCTAATTTACTGAAGATAGAGCCATGGACCAAACACGGATCAATTTGGTTGTACCCAGGCCGTAAATTGCGGCCCAAATCAATAAATTTGCGGCCAAGATGAATGGGTTGGGGCTCAGGTTTCAGAGGGTGATTCATGGTTGCCTGTACGTCTCATGGTTAAGGGAACTTCTTTTATAAAGGCCTCGGGTCATCCCAGATCTCTAAATACCATCACTAAATCCACAAAAACCCGATATCGACGAATCTAAAGTTCGTATTTTGGGGTTTGGTCACTGGTCCGGGTCAAGATTTGGTCTCTAGGGCCTTGTAACAGCCAGTAGGCATCACCCACTCCACACAACACTCAAACCCTTCTCTAGGAATTTCTAAGTTCACAAATTCACACCTTAACCCAATTCTAACTAACTAGAATGCTAGGAGAACATAAACTAAACTAAATGGAAGGGATTATACCTCATGGATGCCACCAAGCAAAACCCTAGAAGTCCCAAGTCCTCAAAATCCAACATTGATGGGTCCAAAGTGTAGAGGGTGAAAAGGGGATCAACTTTAATGAAAGGGGTTTAGGGTTTGGATGAATATTTTGAGATGATATCATGGGGTGAAGGTAGAGGGAAGTGGGAAAGAAGAAGGAGAAGGAAATGATGGGGGAGGAAAGATGTGGCTGCCCTCTCTCTCTCTCTCTTCTTTATTCCCACCTTCTCTCTCACTAATTTACCTTATTGCCCTTTCTCTTATTCTTTTCTTTTTCCCTCACAAAACCAAAACACAATATGAAACCAATAACACAAATGAACCACATGCAACCAAATGCAACATGACATGGTGCACTAGCCACGGAAAACTGTAGAAACCCGGATTTGGCCTAATCGCGATTAGCAGTGTACTAATCGGGTTTTTATTTAAACTGCATATAATTGATTTTTAAAATGCCAAATCCTTTAAATATATTTTTAATGAATAAATCATTTTAAATCTTCAATTAATTCATAAATATTGGTATATATTTATACCCTTTTTCGAAAACCCTAATTTCACAAATCGGGCAGTTTCCGGAAAATATATTATTTTAATATTAAATTCCAAAAATAATATTTTATATTTTCTGAAATGTTACAGTCGAGCACTTCGACGACGAAACTAACACCTCGGCCCTCCGGACTAATTTGGACGTCTTGCTGGAGAAGAGGGACCGGGCACAGATCAGAGCTGCTGCTTACCAACGACAGACCGCCCGCTACTACAACGCTCGGGTCAAGCATCGTGCCTTCAAGACCAGAGATTTGGTCCTAAGGCGGAACGAGTTTGGTGATCAGGGCAAACTGCACAAGTTTTCTCCGAAATGGGACGGCCTATTCCTCGTCTCCGAGGTCCTGCCCGGCGGGGCTTATCGCTTACAAGATGCTACGGGTCGCAAATTTCCACATCCTTACAATGCCGAGAAGCTCAAGTTATACCTCTAAAGGAATATCTATGAATATATGTTTCTTCTTCCATGAAAGCGATGTAAATTGTTCTAAGTTCTTTTTTTTAAATAATAAGAAGGAAACAACAAAACATCGCATAAAGGAGAACTTTATTTATTTAAAAGGTATTATAGGCTCCTCAGCCTTACAAAAAGAAGAAAAATAAAAAAAATTATTACAACAGGGGGAAGCAGGGTTGAGGAAGTACTCCTGGTGATACTCCGAGGAGATCTCCGCCAGCCGAGCCCTGGCTTCTGCAGCCCTCTCCCGCTGATGCTGCACACAAACCCGGGACGCTATGGAGGCACCTGGCGCTCCACCTGTCGAGCCCTGGCTCACGATCTGTCTCTTTTGGAAGCACTCCAAAATGAAGGCCAAGGATCGGTCATGCCTAGTCATCGAGATGAGAACGAGCAAGAAGATCGCGCGCACCTTGTCGAGCGCCTCATCCAGCAGTTCCTCGGTAAGGGGGTTGTACAACCCCGGAGACCTCCTCCAGATTGCGTACATCAGCAATTGGAGGAGGGGCGACCGGGGAGGAAGGAGACGGCCAATGTGGTCCTCGATGCGCTGGACCACTCCCCGGTACCTCTCCTCTGAAACCGACTGGTCGTATAAATAGATATCATCGGGAGTAATGATCTCTTCGATCGCATAGATACACCCGGCCGTCTCGAAAAAGCAATGCTGAAAAGTTAGCATCTCCTTCCTTATTTATAGCCTCTACAGAATCCCTAAGAGCCAAATTTGCGCGTGCATGGGCGTGAATCCTGAGATTCGCTCGATTCTTCCAACACTGTACCGCCACGCGGCGGGTATCCCGTGTTTCTCGGCGAATCGAAGTCGGAACGACGTGGATCCTGGGACGCCTCGCCTCACCTATGCGCCTCTGCCATGTGCCGCCCGCGACGGTCACCCTTCCCGATATTTACACATCTCGGAAGGACGGGCAGAGCCACGCAAAACCGAGCAGCTACCTTGCTCAATCCATCCATGGCAGGTAGTTCACTACCCACCGACGCCAAGGATTAAAGCCCTCTCCAAGAGGCAACCGAGCAGCTACCCTGCTCGGTCCATCCTTAGCGGGTAACTTCTTACCAATCTACGCTAAGGATCAAAGCCCTTGCCAAGAGGCAACCGAGCAGCTACCCTGCTCGGTCCATCCTTAGCGGGTACTTCTTACCCATCTACGCTAATGATCAAAGCCCTCGCCAAGGGGCAACCGAGCAGCTACCCTGCTCGGTCCATCCATGGCTGGTAGTTCGCTACCCACCGACGCCAAGGATCAAAGCCCTCGCCAAGAGGCAACCGAGAAGCTACCCTGCTCGGTCTATCCTTAGCGGGTAACTTCTTACCCATCTACGCTAAGGATCAAAGCCCTCGCCAAGAGGCAACCGAGCAGCTACCCTGCTCGATCCATCCATGGCTTGTAGTTCACTACCCACCGACGCCAAGGATCAAAGCCCTCGTCAAGAGGCAACCGAGAAGCTACCCTGCTCGGTCTATCCTTAGCGGGTAACTTCTTACCCATCTACGCTAAGGATCAAAGTCTTCTCCAAGAGGCAACCGAGCAGCTGCCCTGCTCGGTCCATCCATGGCTGGTAGTTCACTACCCACCGACGCCAAGGATCAAAGCCCTCGCCAAGAGGCAACCGAGCAACTAACATGCTCGGTCTATACTTAGCGGGTAACTTCTTACCCATCTACGGTAAAGGATCAAAGCCCTCACCAAGAGGCAACCGAGTAGCTACCCTGCTCGGTCCATCCATGGCTGGTAGTTCACTACCCACCGACGCCAAGGATCAAAGCCCTCGCCAAGAGGCAACCGAGCAGCTACCCCGCTTGGTCTATCCTTAGCGGGTAACTTCTTACCCATCTACGCTAAGGATCAAAGCCCTCGCCAAGAGGCAACCGAGAAGCTACCCTGCTCGGTCCATCCATGGCTGGTAGTTCACTACCCGCCGATGCCAAGGATCAAAGCCCTCACCAAGAGGCAACCGAGCAGCTACCCAGCTCGGTCTATCCTTAGCGGGTAACTCCTTACCCATTTACGCTAAGGATCAAAGCCCTCGCCAAGAGGCAACCGAGCAGCTACCCTGCTCGGTTCATCCATGGCTGGTAGTTCACTACCCACCGATGCCAAGGATCAAAGCCCTTACCAAGAGGCAACTGAGCAGCTACCCTGCTCGGTCTAGCCTTAGCGGGTAACTCCTTACCCATCTACACTAAGGATCAAAGCCCCCGCCAAGATTCAACCGAGCATCTACCCTGATCGGTCCGTCCATGGCTGGTAGTTCACTACCCACCGACGCCAAGGATCGAAGTTCTCGTCTAGAGGCCACCGAGCGGCTTCCCTGCTCGGTCCATCCTTCGTGGGTAACTCCCTGCCCGTCTATGCTAAGGGTCAGACCTCAACCTCGGCGAGGCCGACCAATCTTAAAAGCGGTGGTCGCCAGTCCAACTCGACGTATCTTCAACGAGCGATCGCCACCTCAACTTCGGGGCCATAAAGACGCCGACCTTACACCGGTCTTTGCACACTTGACAGATGACTGGATTTAACTCGACACGCGATCGCCAACTAAAGGACCGGTCGCTGACCTAATGATTCATCAGGCGAGCAAAATGAGACATTACCACAAAATGAAAAGGTTGCAACACAAATTTCTGAAAAAGGGCTTTATTCACAACTCAGGAGTCTTTACAAAGGTATTCTGGGCTCCTCAGCCTTACAAAATTGCCCGAAGGCCTACAAAATCCCAAAACGAAAACAAAAATATACAAAAAAGAAAAGGGCAGGAAGACTCAGTCCTCAGGGCCGGGAAGGACCTCGACGTGCTCCGCGGCAACCTCGGGGGCCGGGGCGACTGCTTGAGGGTCGGCACCCACCGCAGGAACTTCGACACCGGGAGCCTGGGTGACCACATTCTCCCCGACGCCCCCACCGGGGGCCTTCCCCCCCGTGACACTTCCGGCGGCGTCCCCCTGCGCCTCATCCTCGAAGGGATACTCGAGCTGGAGCTTACCGTTGGGAAACTCCAGCATCAGCACCTTGACGGCGTCGAGGGCGTCATGCCAGACGAGGGCCGAGGCTTCCGCGAGGTCGGCATAGAACTAATCCGACGTTCTGTAGCTCTCCACCGCCTTCGCGGCCCGGAGGTCGGCGCGCCTCATCGCCTCCTTCATCGCCTCGTTATCCCTCTTGAGTGTTAGTGTATATGCCCTAGGGGCCATTATTGTATCATACTAGCTTGTATATTACTTAATGGAAGCTTGAGATATTCACAGTTATATTAACAGTCTTGCTAAACATGGTAGTATGCTACTTGGTTTTATCTATCTTAATATGTGTGTACGTATTGATAGAGCCCTTAGGATCTTTCTTGACTAGCAGCGTTGTGATGGCAGTCACACTAGTGGGGGCTGGATAGTCTACAAGCACATCCTTTTTCAGGTCCCTAGTCGTAGGATTATCAAGACAGGGTATCGATACTCTGGAGTAGACAAGTGTGTACGCTTCTCATCCCAGTTGGGGAGATGGTCTGTCCCACAGCCATCAGTACATTGTACTGGAGATAGTATACAGGTGCTCGTTGGGTTACGGGTACACCGGACAGGACTCGCAGGGAACTGTTAGTTGGTATTATACCCGTCATCAGTTAACAGTTCCCAGGTGACAAGAGTACAGCATATTCCGTAGACTTGACATTGCTGCTTCGCCTCGAGTGTGTTCCCACTGTTCTTAGATTGCTACCCTACCACGGCTCAAAGGAGTCGTGCAAACAGGTAGCAGTTGGGTGCAATCCCGAAGCACTTGGAGGCAGTGGCGGTTAGACAAGATTCGTCTCTCCCGGTATTAGGAGTTGATATCGCGCTGTGTCAGAGAGCCATTACGCAAAGTCCCTGGCCAGGGCAAGCGATATTTACTAGTAGGTTTTCCAATAGTTTCTCAAGGTGTAATGGGCTTCGCTCCGACACGACTTATACCGCTTTTAGGGGACTGACGCTTGCCGCCCCCCTAGGCCCGATATGCGATAGTCCTAGACGAATAGTCCGGACTGTACGGAGATTGTCACATCAGGCTCAGTAGGAGTTCGGATGGGTTTCCTCATCGGCCTTCTTATCGACATCTACCTGGGGACCGTTACGTACAGCTAGTGCCGCTTGCGGTCTGTGGTTAAACCCACTACCAGCATAGTAGTCGAGTCTTTAGAGTCCCACACAGAGAGTTTCCCTGCTCCGGGCAAAACGATATAGAGGTCGTATGGTTTTACGACAAGGGTTCGGACGCATACGTGTTTTTACGCACGTACGATGTTCGGACAGTTTTTACTAGCCGGCTTTGGTTTAAGCCAGATTCTAGTATCGGATTATTGGATTTATACAGTCTAAAGTTTTTCCGTGTTTTCACGGATACGAACGGCGTTCTCGTAAATTCTCAAGAATCTTCTAGAAGGATGATGACTTGGGGGCTAAGGTGGCATTTGCATTTATTGATTTAGTGACTCATTTGTGTGATTCATTCATGTAGTTAATGGTGCATTTAATGACTAATGACTCATGAGATGAATCACTCATAATGAATAAATGAAGCATGGTTGATAAATCATTTGATTATTCATTTAATAAATCATTATGCTTCATATATTCAAATGATATCATTATTTCATTTTATTCTCACTCTCACCTTCTCTCTCCTCAAGCTCTCTCTCTCTTCAAACCCTAACCCTAACCTCTCATGTGTTGAGATCAAGGGTTAGCAAGACTTGTTAATCCCTAATCACACTCTATATTACTTAAGTGACTTTGATTAGCAATTTGAGTAACCTAGTTTCCTCAAGTTAGAGGCAAAGCTTGGAGTAGTAGCTTTCGGGTGGATCGTCTATTACAAAGAGGAGGCCGACGAGGAGGTGGTTAAGGAGAAGAAGAAGGACTTGTTTCATTAGGTATAATCTTCTTTCATAGAAGCTAACTACGCCTATGATAGTGTTAGTTATAGTTTAGCAAAGATCCGTTCGGTTAGTCGATGTTAGTTTAAAGAAAAAGATTGTTTTTCATATTTCCGCCTCCCCGCAACTCGTGGGGTGTACAACGTCGACTTACAGAGGTATCAGAGTCTCGTTAAACCATAACTAACTTTTTAGCAAAGTCGTTAGAAATTCGATCGCAAAACGAACCGAAAAAAACATCAAATTAACCAAGTTTCTGTCGATTTTAAAACTGGGTCTAAAAATTTTTCAGGGACCGTTAAAATTACAAGCAGGGAATTATAAGATTACTGGAGAAATTTGGGTTCCTGAATCGGCCAAACAGCCGCGGAACCGCGGCCGATCCAAGCGATCCGCCGCGGATCCGCGGCCGAGTTGAAGCCGATTCACCCCAAAATTCCCCAGTAACTCTTCTGTGTTAATTTTGTTCTTTCTGGAATGTTTTGTTTCTGCTCAAGTCTCAGGTGCACAGAGAAGTTTTTGGAGTAGAATCAATTGTGTTTGCTCGATCGATATTCTACGATGTTTGGCTAATTAGATTATATCTGTGATTTGTATAATGTGTTCGTAAACCTCCCCTAACTGCTAGTATGTCGGTTGGCAGGGGGTTGTACATTTCTGTAATAATTTTACTGTTTGTGTTTATGAACTTGATTGGATCGTTGTGATGATTAGCCGGGGTTTGAGATGGGTTTATTATATTCATTCATTCGATGTAAATTGTAATATGTTGTAATATTCTTTTGCGGGGCACATCCAGGTTGCGGTTGTAGCCACCGTTGTATTATTTCATTTTTCTGATTTTTGCTCCTAGGATAGACCTAAGGTGGGGTGGACAAACTACCGGGTACTTTGAAGTGTTTAGTGGCCTAGTCACGTTGTTGAGGGAGACCACTTCACTTCGGATACTTGGCGGGTAGTTTGCCGTACCCGTAGGGGTCTAGGGTGGGGTAATGGCTATTCATCACAACTGTGTAATCCGTATTTCGTTGCAGGCTCAAAGGAAACACGGATTATTTGAATATCCAATAATGTTCATCTGTGATCTGGAATGCCTATTATTGCGTCTGACGAATGTACAATATCTATATATGATAGTTATTTAGACGTCACTTATGTTTTACACCCGCGCTAGCCCAGCCCCCGCTCTGTCGTTAGTTAAGTAACCTAACGGGTGATGACGGGACCCAGTGGCGAATGCGGATGGCATAAGAGGGCGTTGTATTTTCGTTGTTTTCTGCAATGATAGGTTAATTGATGGGACGCATTATTTTAATGCAAAGAAAATAAACCAAAGTTGAATCGTTGGAACAGTTTAAAAGAATCCACTCGGTTATTTTAAAACAGGGGATATTTTTTTAAATTGCGGAGCTTTAACCACTCCTTTTAAGCTATCAGGTTACTTCGATCATATCAAGTTCACTACGTTCACGGTTTCGCCAAAACCATTCGTAGCCTTCCGTCATTTCATTTGGGTATTCAGTAGTATTCAAGATATGTATTTTGACCAACGCCAAGGCATAGTGTTTGGTAGCTGTTGGGTATTCATTTGTTGCATAGATAGATGAGTTAGCTTGGGACAGTCGTATTATCATTTGGCCAACGTCAGGGGTATGTACGGATGGGTTCAAATTAACAAGATAATGATGGGTAGAACTAGACATGTGACTTATGACATTTTGACCAACGCCAAGGTCATAAGAGCATGGGGCAAAAATTCATATCGGGAATTTCTAAAGAAACTGAAATTTGCAAAGAAATGCATACCATTTGGAGTGTGATGAATGTTGGTAGGATTCCTTCAGCATTATCACACGATGATATTTGGATCCCGATCCTACTGTGAGTATACGCTACTCATCAGGAGATTCGTCACTTAACGATCAATGCTATAAACCAAGTAGGTGTCGAGAAAGGTGTCAGCGGGGCTACGCCCCCAGAGAAAAGAGGTTATTTAATTAAGGAACTTCACGAAAGCGTTGGAAAACCTCCCTCGAAGTACCGACACCGGCCTGGCTGAACGGTTAAGCAAGTATTGTACGGTGAGAATAGTCCTGGCTAGTTCTTCCTTTTTGGTTTGAGGAGGGATTCGAGAAACAGTGGGAGCCATCCAGTTTAGATAAACTAAAAACCACTCTAAACTTGCAAGAGCATCATGCTAAAGTATTCTCTCTCTCTCTCCTAATTGCAGCGACCCAGATTATGACAGGACTTAAGTTACTACTAGAAAAAAATATATTGATGGGGCCAAACTATAAAGATTGGCTGCGGAATGTCAAGATGGCTTTGACCTATGACAAATTAGGGTATGTCCTTACCGCTAAGGCATCTGCTGTCCCTGGTGCCAAATCCAGTAATGCGGATAAGGAAATCCGCAAAACCTGGGAGTTAGATTGCGCGAAGGCCAAGTGCATCGTGCTTGCCTCGATGAATAATGAACATCAGAGGAGGCACGAGGATATGGATCTAGATGCCATATTTCTCCATACAAAGGAACTTTATGGAGAGCAATCTCGTATAGCAAGATACGAGACCTCAAAGAACTTGTTTCAGGCGAGGTTGGCCGTGGATCATCGGTAGGAGAACATGTCCTAAAGATGATTGGCTATATAGAAGAGCTCGCAGACCTTGGGACGACTTTGGAGAACGAGCTCTATACAGACTTGATTCATCAGTCCCTTCCTTCCACCTACGCTCAGTTTATTCTGAATTTCAACATTCGAAGAAAAGAAGTTGAACTTCCAGAACTCCTTAACATGTTGAGGAGTGCAGAGGGCACCTTGCAGAAGGAAAGGGATACACCCGCTATGTTTGTTCGCGGTGCTTCTTCTTCCGGGTCCAAGGCTAGGGCCAAAGGAAGGAAGAATAAGGCCGTCACCAAACCTAGAGAAGGTGTTAGTAAGGTGGGAGTGAAGGGAAAGAAAAAGATTGCGGTGCCAGTAGTGACAAAGGATGAGTGCTTCCACTGTCATAGGAAAGGGCACTGGAAGAAAGATTGCAAGGCTTGGAACGCCAAGAACCAGGAACCGAAGCAAGCTGTGGCTTCGACTTCATGTGTGTTTGTAATTGAGAATTGTTTGTCAATCAACTCTACTTCCTGGGTATTGGATACCGGATCAGGATCTCATATATGCAATTCATTGCAGGCACTGAGAAACCGTAGAGTGCTGAAGGTTGGTGATATGACCCTGAAGGTTGCTAACGGAGCTAGCATGGGAGCTGTGTCCGTAGGGGATTATCACCTTGGATTGACGAGTGGACATATTTTGGTTTTGCATAACTGTTTTTGTGTACCTAGTTTAACGTGTAATATCATATCAGTTTCCTTGTTATCGAAAGAAGGTTATGATTTCACGTTTGTAAGCGATGTTGTTAACATCCACCTTAATCATGGTTTGATTGGGTCCGGTACACTGGATAATGGTATATATGTCTTAAACCAATTACAGATTTTCAATGTCCAGAACACACTAAAAAGAAAGTCTCCAGATTTAAATCAAGCTTTCTTATGGCATTGTAGACTGGGTCACATCAATGAGACAAGGTTAACTAAGTTACATAGAGAAGGATATTTGGATTCGTTCGAATATCAAACTTATGCCACTTGTCAATCATGTCTCAAAGGAAAGATGACAAAGACTCCATTCACTGGACATAGAGTAAGAGCGAGCGAGCTCTTAGGACTCATACACAACGATGTATGTGGTCCAATGTCTACACATGCAAGAGGTGGTTTTTCCGATTTCATTACTTTTACGGATGATTACTCTAGGTACGGATTCATTTTCTTGATGAAACATAAATCCGAGGCTTTTGAGAAATTCCAAGAGTATAAGAATGAAGTAGAAAACCAAACCGGCAAAAGTATTAAGACACTGAGATCTGATCGAGGTGGTGAATAGTTAAGTGCCGAGTTCCTAGGTTACCTAAAAGAGAAGGAATTCTCTCACAGCTTACTCCTCCATACACTCCACAGCATAACGGTGTATCGGAGAGACGGAATCGAACCCTATTGGATATGGTACGTTCCATGATGAGTAATGCTGAGTTACCGCGATCTTTCTGGGGTTATGCGCTAAAATCAGCGGCATATCTTTTGAACAGGGCTCCTACCAATGTTTGTTATGTATATGCCCTAGAGGCCATTGTTGTACATATGATGTATATTATGATGGATGCTTGGATATATACAGAGAGGACTTTCTTGCTCGTCATGATAGTATGCTATTTGGTTTCACTTTATCTTAACATGTTGACTTTTATTGGTTTACTGTCTTTCTCTCACATGTTGATAAAGCCCTTAGGATCTGTACTCGACTACTGGGACTATGATGAGATCATATTAGTGGGGTCATAGTAGTCGATGAGTACATCCTATAACTGTTCCTAGTCGAGGGTATATCGAGACAGGGCATCGATACACCAGAGTAGACTAGCGTATACGCATCTTGACCCATATGATGGGCGATGGATGATCCCATATCCATCGGTGTTTGACATCAGAGATGGTGTACGGGTGCTTAGTGGAGACTGGGTATACTGGACGGACTCGCCGAGAACTCCCAGATGGTGATATACCACACGTCAGATGGCAGTTCTCCGGTGACACTGGTACAGGGTAGTCTGTAAGACCCGAGATCGTCATAGAGTCTTGTATGATTCCCACTGTGCTTTGATTTCTACCTTACCACGTCCAAGAGGGCGTGCAAAACGGTGGCTTTTGGGTACAGTCCCGAATCACATGGAGGCAATGAGCGATAGGAGGGGATTCGTCTCTCCCGGTATAGGGAGTTGATGTTGTGCTGTGTTCGATTGGCTATAACTGGAAGTCCCTGGCCAGGGCTGATATAGAGATATACTGGTAAGTCTTACCAATAGTTTCTCGACCTGTTATGAGCCTCACATCGACACGACTTATCGGTTACTGGGGTCTGACGTATACCACCCCTAGACTTGATATGCGACATATCAGACGAACAGACCGGACTGTACGGGAGTGTTACTGATTGGATTCACAGGAGAACGGACAGGCTAGCTTGTTGATCTTCTGATCGCTCAATACCTGGGTGGCTGTTACGTTTAGCTGACCGCTTGCAGCTTGTGGGTGTTTGATATGATCATCACCTGCTACCGGCGTATTGACGATTCTTTAGAGTCCTACACAGAGGTTTCTTGGCTCAGGAAAAATGGAGTAGAGGCACATATATGATATGTGCAGGACCGAGGATAATGCGATATGAGATACCGTATTATATTCTCGCGATATTTAGATATGAATCGGGACATCGGATCAAGTGTTGATTCGATGAATCGGTACATGTCATATTAGTCGGTTATATTCGATATAGCCGGATCGTCGGATCAAGTGTTGATTCGATGATTTAATGTATAATGATATATATGATATATTGTATTACATTATCTAATATTGGCTTGCTTTATTATTTCATTTTCTCACCAGATTAATACATTGATATATATGCGATATATGTTAATTGTATTATTTTCTTTAGTTGCAAATATATAATATATATGTGATATATATTATTGTGATATGATATGATTTATTATGAAACATGATTAGGGATGATAAAAAGAGATTAGGGTTTGATTAGGGTTAGCTTCTTCTTGTTCATTCTAGAAGAATTCTATTTTGTCTTGGTTAAGATATTATGGTTGATACTTATCCTCAACATAACCAAACCCTAACTCTAGTTTATTCTCTACAAGTTTTAACCTCTCATCCTTGACCATGGTTCAATAATCAATCATATACTCTTGACTACTATTCATCACAAAAGGATTATTCTTTTTCATATTTTTCATCTTCTTCTCTCTTGAGGTTGAGAGAGAGAGCTCTCTTGAGTTTTCATTTGTGATGATTTCTTATGAGAAAGTGAATTAAAAAGAAAGCATAAATACTACTCCATCATCCTCATCTAATCTAGCCCATTAGATTAGGGTGTTCATCTCTTTAGAGTGAGAAAGCTTGGGTTATAGCAACTTCGACGTAGATCATCGGAGAATCGGAACACTTCAAGCTAGCATGGATCGTTCGAGTCGTGGAGCCTCTCTTGAGTCCGGGAGATCATGGATCGCGGCGAAGGGACTTCTACTCAGAGCTTGTGAAGCGAAGGAGCGGACTACAAAGGTTGTAATCCCTCACACTTAGCTTTAAAGATGTTATCTTGCATGCTAAACCCTAATAATCTAGCAAAGATCCCGTCTTTGGGTTGTTCGGCACTTGTAAAATTTTATTCGGGCATGTTTGATACTTTATGAACCTTCACAAGAGTGCCTAGGAACCCTACAGTGGTATCAGAGCCTAGCTAGAGTATTAGGGGATGTGTTTACGAAGTTAAAACTCCAATCGAACCCGAACCGACAAAGTTAACCCCCTCTCTGGATATTTTTCAAAAACTGTGATTTTTCTGAATTAAAAATATCTAAAAATAACAGCAGGAAATTATAAGAATTATGGTGCAAAACGACAGTGTAATGTGTACGGACGACCGCGGAACCGCGGCCAATAGTTGCTTGGGCCGCGGATCCGCGGCCGTACTGTGGTTGTTTGACTTTCTGTTTGCACAGTAATTTCTCATTCTGTTAGTTATTTATTTTGGGTATTTTTAAAATGACTCAAGTGTTGAGTGTTCTGGGGTTTATTTTGTAATCGTAGATTCGATCGGAAAATTTAAATTCGTTATTATTTCCGGATATTTAGAAACTGTTAAAATGTTCGAACGGATATCATTAACTCAATTTTTCCTGGCACGGCAAAATTTTCAAGTGTTGAATTTTTATCGGGTTTAAATCTTTCGGAAAAATATGCAAGTAACACGGTGGACCCTCTAGAAGACAACAAACCTTAACTCTATTATGTGACCGTCTTGAACTGCCTTTTGAACCTTCGGGTTTGGAGCAGTACGGCGTGCCACATGTGAGGCATTGGCTTGACCCTTCTACGGCTGGTTCACTGGTACTGTGACATATTCTGGGATTATTTGAACTCCCCTCAAGTGTTGAGCACTTTAGGAAATTTTGGGTATTTGATTATCTGTTCGAAAAGTTTAATACTGTCTATTTATCTGGAATGTGATACAATATGTGGAATTCATTCTGTTAGGCATGAAATGCGAAGTATGTGATATTTCGGATTTACGATGTCTAAAGTGATTGTGGATTCCAAATATTGTAGTTTTACACTTTCTTTTCTGTGACCGTAAGTGTAGTATGTAGTTGTATTGCCGGTTGTCGTTGCTATACATCGACGACGATCGGTGTATGCATACTTACTTACGTTGATGATATGAGATATTATGTGTTGCTGAGATATGATGTGCAGGATTGTCGCGATTGAATAGCCGGGGGTTTTATGTGAGATGAGAGTTTTATATTTTCATTCATGTAAATTCAAATGTAATGTAATATTCTTTTATTTGGGGTACTTCCAGGTTGAGGTTGATGCCACCAGTGTTGTATATTATTTACTTTTCCGTATTAGGATGGACCCAAGGAGGGGAGCATAGGTGACCGGGTTCTGGGGTTCAGTGGGAGGCTATCTCGAGGAGTCAAGACCGAGTCTCCTAAACTCCAGAATTGGTAGGGTCGCTTGCCGCTCTCGTAGGGGTCCAGGGTGTGGGCTTGGCTATTCATCGCGACTGTGGAATCCGTATTTTCTATTATTGGCTAAATACTAAATACGGACGTCCTAGTATATCCCACATTATATCTATGTTTCTGCTGCGATATCTGTGATGTGATCATTTGATATGTTGTGATGGATACAGTATATAGTATATATGATATATTATATAGACGTTACTTATGTTTTACACCCGCACTAGCCCTGCCCTGCTCTGTCGTTAGTTACCTAACCTAACGGTGCACGAGAGGACATCGAAGCGAATGCGGATGGCATAAGTATACGTCGTATTTATCTGTGATGCTTAGGAAGCATAAGCTGATGGGATTTTTTATTAATGAGATTAATAAAAAGAAAAGAAACTTAAAAGATGTTGTAGAATCAAAACTTTATAAAAAGGGTAGCTACAGTTTTGCTTTGCATAGCGGTATATATGATATACCCTGCACCTTATTCGATGAGGAAAGAGCCGAGATCTCTTCACCGGGAGTGACCTCTTTAGCGAAACTGGCAAATGCTACAAAACTCGGTTTGTCTTTTGATTGCTTTTAGAGTTTTGCTTTGCACAGTGATATATATGATATGTCCTGCACCTTATTCGATAAGGAAGAGCCGAGATCCCTTCACCGGGAGTGACCTCTTTAGCAAAACCAATGAAAGCCTCAAAAACACTCCATTTCAAAATTTTACATGATTCTACGACGATATCAAGTTCATTACGCTCATGGTTTTTTGAAAAACCTGCGTAGCCCTCCGTCATTTCAGATAAGTACTACTTAGTATTCATGCTGCGGTAGTTTGGCCTCCGTCAAGGCGTAGTGTACGGTAGCTAACTAGTGCTTATCTGCTAGCATATGATGTGATTGGATTAGAGTATTCGTACGACGTAGTTTGGCCTCCGTCAAGGGTCGTACGGGTGGGTTTAATTCAATCAAGAAATGACGGGTTGAACTTGACTAGCGCCCTTTGGGTAGTTTGGCCTCCGTCAAGGTCATGGGACGCTAGGGGTAAAAGCATTATCGGTAATTTCAAGTGTTGAAATTTGCAATGAGATTGCATACCTTCTATGAGATAGTTCGATCCCGATACCCACTACGAGTAAGAGTTACTCCTGGGAGAGTTTTACACAGGACAATTAGTCGATCAAGTAGGTGTCTAGAAAAGTGTTAACGGGGTTACGCCTCTGGGAAAACGAGGTTTACTTTAATTAGGTCCGTGCGAAAGCACGGGGAAGCTCCCTCAAGTACCGACACTTATCTGGCGGAAAGATTGACGAAATTGTAGGGTGTAATTAATCCCGGCTAATCTTACCTTTTAGGGTTTGAAGGTAGATTTGATAAAAATAGTGGGAGACATCCTGATTAGATAAGATAATAACCAATCTAATCTTGTAAGAGCATTCGCTAAAGTGTTTTCTTCTCTCTCTCTCCAGGTAGCGACCATGTCAGGCCATAATCAAGATAATAATATGGATGTATTGACTGAACCCGCTTATTATACTGAGAAGGGGAACGTTGGACCCGTTCTTTCTTATAAGAGTTATAAGACTGAACAGAAAACAGGAGAATATCTGGATTCTCACGCCGTCCAAAAGAACATGCATGTTGATGCATCTTCTTCAGGTGTGTTAGTTATTGAGAACTGTTTCTCAGTTCACCCTACGTCCTGGGTATTAGATACCGGATCAGGATCCCACATATGTAAACTGTTACATGGGTTATCTAAAGGTAGAGAACTGGGAAAAGTTGATCATTCCGTTCAAGTAGGGAACGGTGCAAATGTTGCAGCCAAAGCAGTTGGCGAATATCACCTAGTATTACCAAGTGGTGATACACTGATTCTGAATGAGTGCTATTATATACCGAACATGATGTGCAACATTATATTAGTTTCTTTATTGAGTAAAGAAGGATATAATTTTGTAGTACAGGATAATGTTATGAACATATTTCTAGATCAAAAGTTGATTGCATCAGGCTCGTTACATAATGGCATATTCATTCTAAATCAAAATACAGTCCTCAATATACAAAACATGCACAAAAGGAAGAGTTCAGAAATGAACGAATCCTACTTGTGGCATTATAGACTTGGTCATATCAATGCGACACGACTGGCTATGTTACATAAGGATGGTTATTTGAATCCGTTCGAATTATCATCCTATGATACTTGCCATTCATGTCTCAAAGGAAAAATGACCAAAGCTCCGTTTAGTGGACACGGAGAAAGAGTTACGGAACTCTTAGGACTGGTACATAGTGATGTATGCGGTCCCATGTCTACACATGCCAGGAACGGTTCTTCCTACTTCATTACATTCACTGACGATCTCTCTAGATTCGGACATGTGTTCCTGATGAAACACAAGTCTGAAGCTTTTGAGAAATTCAGAGAATATAAGCACGAAGTAGAAAAACAAACGGGAAAAAGTATTAAGATCCTTCGATCTGATCGAGGAGGAGAATACTTAAGCAATGAGTTCCTAGATTATCTAAAAGAGAATGGGATTCTCTCTCAGCTTACTCCTCCTTATACACCACAGCACAACGGTGTATCGGAGCGGAGGAATCGCACCCTATTAAGATATGGTGCGCTCTATGATGAGTACAGCTGAGTTACCTATTTCCTTCTGGGGATATGCACTGGAGACAGCTGCATACCTATTGAATAGAGTTCCAACCAAATCAGTGCCTACCACTCCATATGAGATATGGAATGGTAAGAGACCATGTCTTAATTTTATTCAGATATGGGATTGTCCGGCCTATGTTAAAACACACAATCCGGACAAGCTCGAGGCAAGGTCTGTCCTATGTAAGTTTATTGGATATCCCAAACATTCACGAGGGTATATCTTCTACCACTCCGAGGAACAAAAGGTGTTTGTTTCTCGACATGCCACTTTCTTAGAAAAAGGTTTTCTTATGAAACAGATTAGTGGCATTGAGGTAGAACTGGAAGAAGTTCCAGCAGAACAAACTACAACAGATGATTTGGTAGAACCAGAGGATTCAATAGTACCCGACGAACCCCAGCCTCTCCGCCGATCTAGCAGGGTTTCTCATCCACCTGAGAGATACTACGGTTTTCTCATTGATGGTGGAAGCGAGGATTGCATCATGGAAGATGATGACCCAACTAGTTTCGAGCAGGCCATCACGAGTGGTGACTCTGTGAAATGGCTGGATGCAATGCGATCTGAGATGGAATCAATGTACACCAATAAAGTATGGATTTTGGAAAATGCTCCTTAAGGGGTAAAACCCAATGGGAGCAAGTGGATTTTTAAAAAGAAATTTGGTGTATATGGAAAAGTTGAGACTTTCAAAGCTAGACTTGTAGCAAAGGGATTTCGTCAACGACCAGGTGTGGATTATGACGAAACCTTTTCTCCAGTGGCTATGCTTAAGTCCATCCGGATCTTACTTGCCATTGCTGCATACCATGACTACGAAATCTGGAAAATGGATGTTAAGACCGCCTTTCTAAATGGTGATTTAGAAGAGTGCGTGTACATGACTCAGCCAGAGGGCTTCGTAGATAGTGGGAGCAGCGGAAAGGTGTGCAAACTGCTTAAATCCATTTATGGGTTAAAGCAAGTATCGCGGAGTTGGAACATCTGTTTTGATGTAGTAGTCAAAGAGTTTGACTTCATCAAAAACATAGATGAACCTTGTATCTATAAGAAGGTAGCAGAGAGTAAGGTTGTCTTCCTCGTATTGTACGTGGATGCCATACTCTTGATAGGAAATGATATTCCTATGCTGCAATCAGTCAAGCTCTTCTTATCACAAAGATTCTCAATGAAAGATCTAGGTGATGCCTCCTGCATATTGGGGATTAGGATCTATAGAGATAGATCCAAAAGGATACTGGGATTGTCCCAATCCAGGTACATTGACACCATACTAAAGAGGTTTAGTATGGAAGAATCCAAGCGTAGGAACCAACCCATGATCTCTGGACTCACTCTCTCCAAAGAGATGTCTCCCAAGACTGATTTAGAGAGAGCTCGCATGCAAGGGATACCCTATGCTTCGGCAGTAGGCTTTATCATGTATGCGATGCTATGTACCAGACCCGATGTTGCATACTCACTGAGTGTAGTGAGTCGGTATCAAGCAGATCCTGGAGAGAGTCACTGGACAGCTGTGAAGAACATTCTCAAGTACTTAAGAAGGACTAGAGACATGTTCTTGGTGTATGGTAACGGAGAACTCCGGGTGGAGTCCTTTACCGATTCCAGCTTCCAAAGTGATAAGGACGACTCTAAGTCGCACTCGGGATTTGTCTTTACCTTCAATGGAGGGACGGTATGTTGGAAGAGTTCCAAACAAGATACCGTTGCAGACTCGACGATGGAGGCTGAATACATCGCTGCCAACGATGCTGCCAAAGAGGCTGTCTGGATGAAGAAGTTCATCACTGAACTTGGTGTGGTTCCATCCATTGAACATCCAATACCTCTGTATTGCGATAACAATGGAGCTGTGGCTTTGGCCAAGGAACCCAGGTCCCATCAGAAGTCCAGACATATTCTGAGGCGGTATCACCTGATCAGGGAGATAGTTGATCGTCAGGAGATCGAGGTCAGGAGAGTAGATACGAAGGATAACACTGCGGATCCACTCACGAAGATACAGTTTGAGAGATTATTCAGGATGCTAGGCATGAGATACTACAGCAGCTGGCCTTAGTGCAAGTGGGAGATTGTTAGTTATGTATATGCCCTAGAGGCCATTGTTGTACATATGATGTATATTATGATGGATGCTTGGATATATACAGAGAGGACTTTCTTGCTTGTCATGATAGTATGCTATTTGGTTTCACTTTATCTTAACATGTTGACTTGTATTGGTTTACTGTCTTTCTCTCACATGTTGATAAAGCCCTTAGGATCTGTACTCGACTACTGGGACTATGATGAGATCATACTAGTAGGGCCATAGTAGTCGATGAGTACATCCTATAACTGTTCCTAGTCGAGGGTATATCGAGACAGGGCATCGATACACCAGAGTAGACTAGCGTATACGCATCTTGACCCATATGATGGGCGATGGATGATCCCATATCCATCGGTGTTTGACATCAGAGATGGTGTACGGGTGCTCAGTGGAGACTGGGTACACTGGACGGACTCGCCGAGAACTCCCAGATGGTGATATACCACACGTCAGATGGCAGTTCCCCGGTGACACTGGTACAGGGTAGTCTGTAAGACCCGAGATCGTCATAGAGTCTTGTGTGATTCCCACTGTGCTTTGATTTCCACCTTACCACGTCCAAGAGGGCGTGCAAAACGGTGGCTTTTGGGTACAGTCCCGAATCACATGGAGGCAATGAGCGATAGGAGGGGATTCGTCTCTCCCGGTATAGGGAGTTGATGTTGTGCTGTGTTCGATTGGCTATAACTGGAAGTCCCTAGCCAGGGCTGATATAGAGATATACTGGTAAGTGTTACCAGTAGTTTCTCGACCTGTTATGAGCCTCACATCGACACGACTTATCGGTTACTGGGGTCTGACGTATACCACCCCTAGACTTGATATGCGACATATCAGACGAACAGACCGGACTGTACGGGAGTGTTACTGATTGGATTCACAGGAGAACGGACATGCTAGCTTGTTGATCTTCTGATCGCTCAATACCTGGGTGGCTGTTACGTTTAGCTGACCGCTTGCAGCTTGTGGGTGTTTGATATGATTATCACCTGCTACCGGCGTATTGACGATTCTTTAGAGTCCTACACGGAGGTTTCTTGGCTCAGGCAAAATGGAGTAGAGGCACATATATGATATGTGCAGGACCGAGGATAATGCGATATGAGATACCGTATTATATTCTCGCGATATTTAGATATGAATCGGGATATCGGATCAAGTGTTGATTCGATGAATCGGTACATGTCATATTAGTCGGTTATATTTGATATAGCTGGATCGTCGGATCAAGTGTTGATTCGATAATTTAATGTATAATGATATATATGATATATTGTATTACATTATCTAATATTGGCTTGCTTTATTATTTCATTTTCTCACCAGATTAATACATTGATATATATGCGATATATGTTAATTGTATTATTTTCTTTAGTTGCAAATATATAATATATATGTGATATATATTATTGTGACATGATATGATTTATTATGAAACATGATTAGGGATGATAAAAAGAGATTAGGATTTGATTAGGGTTAGCTTCTTCTTGTTCATTCTAGAAGGATTCTATTTTGTCATGGTTAAGATATTATGGTTGATACTTATCCTTAAGCTAACCAAACCCTAACTCTAGTTTATTCTCTATAAGTTTTAACCTCTCATCCTTGACCATGGTTCTATAATCAATCATATACTCTTGACCACTATTCATCACAAAAGGATTATTCTTTTTCATATTCTTCATCTTCTTCTCTCTTGAGTTTTCATTTGTGATGATTTCTTGTGAGAAAGTGAATTAAAAAGAAAGCATAAATACTACTCCATCATCCTCATGTAATCTAGCCCATTAGATTAGGGTGTTTATATGTTTAGAGTGAGAAAGCTTGGGTTATAGCAACTTCGACGTAGATCATCGGAGAATCGGAACACTTCAAGCTAGCATGGATCGTTCGAGTCGTGGAGCCTCTCTTGAGTCCGAGAGATCGTGGATCGCGGCGAAGGGACTTCTACTCGGAGCTTGTGAAGCGAAGGAGCGGACTACAAAGGTTGTAATCTCTCACACTTAGCTTTAAAGATGTTATCTTGCATGCTAAACCCTAATAATCTAGCAAAGATCCCGTCTTTAGGTTGTTCGGCACTTGTAAAATTTTATTCGGGCATGTTTGATGCTTTATGAACCTTCACAAGAGTGCCTAGGAACCCTACAACCAAGACTGTGCCTACCATGCCATATCAGATGTGGAGTGGGAAGAAACCCTATCTTCCGTATCTAAAGATATGGGGATGTCCAGCTTTTGTTAAAAAGCAGCATGCGGACAAACTCGAGGCACGATCAGTACTGTGTAAGTTTGTGGGATATCCAAAGAACTCCAAGGGACATTACTTCTATTACGCAGAGGAACAAAGGGTTTTTGTTTCTCGTAATGCCCATTTTCTAGAACAGCAGTTTTTAGAAAAGGAAACAAGTGGGAGCGAAATAGAACTGGAAGAAATTCCAGAACCACAAACTACTACTGAAAGTTTGGTAGAACCAGTAGTTCAAGAAGAACAGGACATTCCCGCACCCCTCCGCAGGAGTAGTAGGCCGTCTCATCCGCCTGAGAGATACTACGGTTTTCTCATAGATGGGGATAGAGAGGATTGCGTAATTGATGATGATGAACCTACTAGCTTCCAGCAGGCCATCCAGAGCGGGGACTCGGTACGATGGCTAGATGCAATGCGGACCGAAATGGAGTTCATGTACACCAACAAAGTATGGACTTTGGACTTTGCTCCAGATGGGGTAAAACCCATAGGATGCAAATGGATCTTCAAGAAAAAGATTGGTGTAAATGGACAGGTGGAAACCTATAAGGCTAGACTTGTTGCAAAGGGTTTTCTTCAAAGACCTGGTTTGGACTATGACGAAACTTTTTCTCCAGTGGCTATGCTCAAATCCATTCGGGTCCTTCTTGCTATTGCCGCCTTCCAAGATTATGAGATCTGGTAGATGGACGTAAAGACGGCTTTTCTAAATGGTAATTTGGAAGAGTGCGTCTATATGGATCAGCCAGAAGGCTTCAATCAGAGTGGGAGCAGCGGGAAAGTGTGCAAGTTGCTTAAGTCCATTTATGGACTAAAGCAGGCATCGCGGAGTTGGAACATCTGTTTTGATGAAACGGTCAAAGAATATGACTTTATCAAAAATCCAGATGAACCATGTATATATAGTAAGATTGTAGCACGAACTGTCGTATTCCTCGTCTTGTACATGGATGACATTCTATTGATAGGAAATGACATTCTTATGCTACAATATGTCAAAGGATTCTTGTCACACAGGTTCTCCATGAAAGACCTAGGTGATGCCTCTTACATTCTGGGGATCCGGATCTATCGTGATAGATCCAAGAGGATGTTGGGACTTTCGCAGTCCAGGTATATCAACACTATACTGAAAAGATTCAGTATGGAAGATTCTAAGCGCGGTAATCTACCGACTTGTCATGGAATCACCCTATCCAAAGAGATGTCTCCCAAGACTGATTTGGAAAGGGATCGCATGTCTATTATACCCTACGCTTCTGCGGTAGGCTCTGTAATGTATGCGATGTTGTGCACCAGACCAGATGTAGTTTATGCACTGAGCGTGGTAAGCAGGTATCAGTCAGACCCAGGGGAGAAGCACTGGATAGCAGTAAAGAACATTCTCAAGTACCTGAGAAGGACTAAGGAGATGTTCTTGGTTTACGGCGGAAAAGACCTCAAGATCGAGGCCTTTGCTGATTCCGGCTTCCAGAGTGACAAGGATGACTCCAAGTCCATGTCAGGTTATGTCTTTACCCTCAATGGAGGGGCGGTGTGCTGGAAGAGTTCCAAGCAGGACACCGTTGCTGACTCAACGATGGAAGCGGAGTATATTGCTGCTTGCGATGCCGCAAAAGAAGCAGTCTGGATGAAGAAGTTCCTAACAGAACTTCAGGTGGTTCCTACCATTGTTGATCCAATATGTAACGTTTTGAAAATCGTTTTGGTGAAATTTCGGAAAATCGGTAAAATAAGGGGGTTTTCTGTAAAAAGTCAAAATACAAATATCTTTATTTTAAAATTAAATATACATATTCTAGCTATGTAATTGCTAGTATTTGGTGTTTATTGAGCCACTGGGGAAATTTCAAAATTTCTGAAATTTTTTCCGAAATTGATTATTTTAATATTATTTTAAACCGTCACTAATACATTTAATTAGGGAAAATTACAAACTGGAATGAGTTGAAACAAATTTTGGGCATCATAACACATTAAAATAAATTTTAACATATGGTTTTTGAATTGAAATGGAGTTGTTAACCGGTGTTAGAAAATATCTA
Source organism: Agapanthus africanus (assembly GCA_030015575.1). Taxonomy (NCBI): domain Eukaryota; kingdom Viridiplantae; phylum Streptophyta; class Magnoliopsida; order Asparagales; family Amaryllidaceae; genus Agapanthus; species Agapanthus africanus. The sequence goes on along the minus strand of JASDDO010000016.1, from coordinate 177,810,005 downwards.
AGAAAAATGCTTTTTTCGGTGAAATTAGTATAAATGGAAGTGGGGTATAACTTTTATCTTTTTTTTTCTCATCCAAACAAAACCCACACTCTCTTTTACTCCCTCTCACTTTTGTGGCCGTCCTTGGCAGCCCCCCCCCCTCACTTGGTTCTACAAGTGGCTTCTAGAATTAGGTTAAATGGAAAAAAATGAAATGAAAATGAATAAAACTTGAAAAGACATAAAGAAGGATATGATGGTGGAACTTTCTACATCTCTCCAAACCCTCACTCCCTCACTTCTCCCATCCAAATTTCCTGGCCGAGCCCAGGTCCTCCCACTCCCCACTTCTTTCCATTTCATTTTAATTCAAAAACCCTCCAAAATCCATCAAAAATCAACATATATTAGCACAATTCATCACTAAACCCTATCCAATTTCCTTTGCTCCCATTTAACTTGGATTTGGAAGCATGAGAGCCATATTTTAGGGTCAAGTTGCATGTTTGGATCTCAATGTGTTGAGGTAAAATTTTAATCCTTTTTGTCGAGTGTTGTTTATTTAATCCAAAATTGATTATTGTGTTGTTTAATATAGTTTTAAGTTTAAGATTTAAATTTCTAGAATATGGTTATTAAATTATTATTATTAGGGTTTTGATTCTTGGGTGTTGATCTAAAATTGTAGTTTAACCTATTAGGAAATGTTAAACCTAATCTAGTAGCCAATTTGCTAGTGTTGCATTAAAATTGTTTTAATTAGGTTCTTTTTGTAATCTAGATTTCTACAAAACATATAAATTTGTTAGATAAAAATTATAATTAGGGTTTAATTATTAGATTGCGGTATTAGTGTGTAGATTATATGTAAATTCAGTGTGAAACATAATCTAGTTACAAATTTCTAGCTTCCACGTTAAAAATTGTCACAATATTGCTATTTTATTAAACTAGGTTTTGAAAATTTATTTGAAACGTGGGATTAAAAATAAAGTAAGTGTTTTAGAACATCCTTAAGGTTTCAAGGAGTGGTTTAACGATTTAAAATATGCAAAAACAAGTTTGGAGGTGAAATTGTGAAATTTTGCTTTAAAATACCGAAATCGGGCAAGTTTACAAACTAGAATTTCAATTTAATACAATTTAGGGTGTTAAAAATATAGTAATGGTTTATATAATCTAGTTATACTATTTAATGTGTATTATGACCATTAGTTCCATTTAAACGTCAAGTTTTAAAGTAAAACGGTAAATTGACATTTTCAAGGTTTTTCGGAATTGGACGATTTAATCGATTTTAGGGTTTCGATGATTTAAACCAAGTTTTATATTATAAGTAATGAGTTTTAAAACTACGAGTTATTTGTTGGTGTTTTATCTCGATCAATCGGCGTTTGTACGCCGATATCGAGCGATATTTGGTTCTTTTGCATGAGCGGGTCATAGGTTTTAACCTATGCGCGTTTCGTGCGTCGTTTTGGTTTTGTCCGTGATTCAGTTTACGATATTATATGTGTTTGCATATAGGTACCCCTAACGTGGACTTCAGACGAGGAAGAAGAGGAGGGCGACATCGTTTTCGGCAGACAAGGACCAGGTGAGTAGATGTATATCTACGGGGGAAGTCGGGTGGATGGCGTTTAACACCCCCGCAAACGTAGAATAGGGATATTGCTTATTGTCATTAGGAAGTCGGACGTGACCTTAGATTCTTGGCGAGTAGGACCCTATTAAAGACCTTAGGTTGGACTAGACTGATTTAGATAGACTTTACCAGAGGAGGAATGTCTTGGAGGAAATTCGTAGGTTTCAGGTATACACACACACGCGCACACAGAAACTTGGCTTGGAGTATATGTGTATGTGTATATATAAGTAGGAATGTGTGTAGGTGTATATATACACAACATGTATATATGATATAAGGATGTTATATGATACATGGGGATGAGACGATATAACTGGGCTTGATGCCGTGATATCTTGGCTATACAGTCATATTATGATCTTAGCGGATCGTTGGAAACTGAGAGAATGGATATGTATACATAAACGATAATAGGTGATGATGACATTGAGATATACGAGACTCTAGAATAGAATCCGGACCGTAACCTGTGACTTGATTACGATATGATATATGTGTGATGATTGATAAGAATTCTTGATGTGTAGTATGAAAATTGTAAAGAAATCACAACCAAAAATTATTTGACCGCAATCAACTACGGTGTCGGATGTAGATTGTAAGTGAGTGCGGATCGTCCACAGGGACAGTGTAATCGTTCGACTTTTGAATTAGATGAGTCGAAACTTTAATGAAAAGAAAACAAAACAATTCGTGATTTAAAGAATTGAAGTTCAAGAATTAGAAAAATCTAGATCTAATTGCAAGAAAAAGATAGAATCAAGAATTGATAGTTTGTTGATTTTTCCAAACTAAATATCAAGAATCGAAATGAGGCTCGTAGGAATCGATCGGATCTATAGATGTGATGCAATCTTATGATGACGTATTCTTATCCTTCAATGAATTGATACTAGATCGATGATGATCGACAAGAATTAGGGATTTCTAGTGAAACTAGGGTTTCATCTTATCCCTTGTTCTTTCATCGATATCATTCATATTCTAGCCTCTAGTAAATTCAAGAAACAATCGTAGATCCCTAATTTCGAGCGATAACAATCAAGAAAGCATCGCAACGAAACTAGGTCATCGATTCTTGAACTTGCTAGGGTTTACAAAACTCGTAGGACTTAAAAATCGTTTTAAGATTTGTTACATCATCATTCTATTGATCGTCTCGACTCCTTAACGAGCGGAGTTTTACTCAAACATCACAACAAGAACAACAATTACAAATTGAAATCTAATCATGATGCAAGAATTAAAAGAAAGCAAGATTAAAGAATTTCACCTTTTATTTATATCAACAATTTCATTACATTCGCTCAAGAACTACAAGAGGAAGAACTCGATCGTCGATTTGGCTTCGCTCGGCTCCGTGAGTCGCGGATCGGCTTGGATCACTTGTCCGATTGGAGATCGGCTCGGCTCCTAAAAGGTTGAAGGGCTTCTCGCTTGATTGGTACTCAAGATCTTGAATTTGGAGTGGAATTAGGGTTAGGGTTTCACACAAGCCTTGTCACTAGACTTGTGGAAGAAGATGAAGAATTGAAGAAGACTAAAGATTAATGAAGAATTAGCTAACTAAAGAACAACCTCAACCCTTAGATCTAGGTTCCTATTTATAGACATCTAAACCCTAGATCTAGGATTTGAATTTTAAGTTTCCCTCCAAAAGTTTGTTGAGGAGATTTGAATTTCCCTTCAAAAGTTAGTTAGAGGAGAAGCTTCTAGATGTGATTAGTTAGGAGGGAGCTTCTAGAAGAGATTAGTTAGGAGCTTAATTAGGATTAGCCTTGCTTAATGATCTTTGCTGATCTGGTAGTAGCTTCGAGGTCCTTCTGGAATTTGACATATCATAAAGGAATGTGGGACCAGAGATGAGAATTTTGCACTAAAAATGAAGCGATGACGTAGCAGAAGCGCCGCGGAACCGCGGCGCAAGACGGCTCCCGCCGCGGTTCCGCGGCTCTTTAGAGTCTTTATGGCTCGGTTCTTCTGTGTTGAACTTGGGCTAACATATGGGCCTTTATTTTATATGTTGAATTTAATATCTCCTTTTGAATTGCTACCAGATCTGAAATCATTGAGTTGGCGTATTTTTTATCAGCTTCTTTGCTCCTGCAATTTCCTGCACAAATCTCGACACAAGTGTTGCGCAAATATAGAGATGATGCGATGCCATGAAATGCGATCAATTTCCCTTAAAAATGTCGGTTTTAGAGTCAAACACATGCAATCTGATATTTAACGACTGATTTGCTAATATGTGAAATATGAATACCGAACACTTCTAAATGAGTGCAAATGATAGGGAAATTGCCGGTTAGAAGATGCAATATTTTCGACTGATCAAATACCCCCAAACTTAATTTCGATCGTCTCGAGCGAACTGTTTATTAAAAAGAGAAGGAGAAAATAAAGGAAGAGAAAAACTAACTAGCACACTTTCGTAGGCAACACGATTGCACTGAGCACGTGCAACAAGCCTTTAAACCTCTAGGTGTCCCTGGTTGCAGGAGTGTTGTCTCCTGAGGGTTTTCAGCGGATTACACCCACAAAATCCAATAATAAAAGGAAGATCATGAATATTACATTTAAAGACAAGAATTGTAAAAGAAAAACTTTGAAAATTAGGGTTTCCAACTAAGCTAGCTTTTCGGTTGTCATGAGCCCTATCTTAATGGTCATGAAAAGATGTTAGAAATCACGTCCTCCCTCAATAAAACATCGTCTTATTCTTCATTCCTATCTTTCTTCCAAACATCGATCATATAACCCTGCGTGTGTGTAAAGACATCCCTACACCCGGAGAATTCAATTCAAGCTATCATACTCTTGCCCATCAGCCTCAGTACTTTTTTGATTAATGAATATTTAAACGAATTTGCTCACACACTTTCATGTGACCGTTAATACTTCTTGAGGTACTAACCGACCGATTACTCATGTGTTTGCTTATTTGGTGTATTTTCCTCGTCTTGCACCACCTTAGGCATAGCAGTGACTCCCAGACCAGTTGGCCTTAGGGCACTAGGTGAAGAGGCACCCTCGCTATATATTTTTTTATTGCCCTTGGTGATAACAAAACCAGTGTCCATTTTTCTCACCACTTTATATTTTCTTCATTTCATTTTTTATTTCCTTCATACTTTTGGCTTTAAGACAAGAGCATTTCAAGGTATCCTCTACTATCCTAGGCTTTAAGACGTGTGTAAGTGCGAATAGCAGGGTAGCAACGTTCAAAATGCTTGGCTTCCAGAATAGAAACTATTTTTCAGACTTATTTTTATCCTCAGATTAGTGACGTCCTTCATCTTACTAACCCTTGGGACAACGGCTTATAACTACTTATTACTAGTTCGTATAAGAAAACTTCTAATTTTCTTGGGTTTCTTAAATTTTTCTAATCTCATGGATGTAATTTTTCACTATCTAAACTTTTATTATCTTATTTATGTACAAAAATTATTTTTATAATTTTGTAAATTTTTAAATTTTTATAGGTTTTTTAAAAAAATGTTTTGTGCTTATGCAAAGTATGATGCAAATGATGCGAAAATAAGCACAAACCTCCCCCAAACTTGTTTTCAACAGTGTCCTCACTGTTGCCTTCAGCTAAATCCCGAAAAACCTGTAAGCTTGGGAGGAATTTATTAGTAGGGGCAAAATATTTAAGTGAAGATCCTCCCCCAAACTTATTTTTGGCTCATCATTATGTAAAAAATTTTCTTTTCAAGAGCCAGAAAATATACCCCCCCAAACTTGAGTTATGCAATGTTAATCTTTTGAAAATCATATGAGGGGGTCAAAAAATCATTGGTCGATGCCAAGCTTTGCAAAGACCGAAAGTTAACACCAACCATTCAAAAATTTTATCAATGCAGTGCTCTGGTTGGTGGAAGAAGAAGTGTGGAAAGGGTAAGTGGTGGAATAGAATGTGTGTGCGTCTCATTTTGGAGAGACGATGCAGTGAATGTGATGGATTGCTCGCATTCTTTTTACAATTCAGAAGAAGGGGTGGAGGTTCAATTTCATTGTTTGGGAGATAATTCATCTCAACACGCGTGTCATTCAAAAATGCGAGTTCATCAGCGAATATTTCCTCAAAAGTTCCATCAATACCCCGATGAATAATGTCATCACAAAGTGCGGGGTGATCTTCAGACTCTAAAAGCAGTTCATAATCGGTGTTAATTGTTGACCCGGACATCTCGGTGGAAGAGTCCGTATGTGTATGATACATAGTTGGGTCAAACAATAACGTATGAAAAGAGTCAAGATCGATATCAGGAGGATCATCAAATTCGCTGCTGTCGACATCCATTAAGTCGACAGAACAGACCTGAGCAGTAGGTTCGGAGGGTACACTTCCTAACTTGTAAATGTTTAGCTCTATTGACCTATTCCCGAAGGATAGGGTCATAGAACCGTTACGACAGTTGATAATAGCATTGGAAGTGGCCAAAAAGGGGCGACCTAAAATCACCGGAATTTGATTCCGTGGGTTCGCTACAGGCTGTGTATCAATTACAATAAAGTCCACAGGGAATATAAATTCCCCGATTTTTATTAACACATCCTCCAGTTCACCCCTAGGTTTGGTGATTGATCGGTCAGCCATCTGGAGAGTGCAATGGGTTGGCTTCAACTCTCCGATACCTAGTTGCTCATAAACTGAATGTGGAAGCAAGTTAACACTAGCGCCAAGGTCTAGTAGAGCACGGTTGATATGTTTTTCCCCAATAGAAATGGAAATAGTAGGATATCCAGGATCCTTACGTTTCCTCGGTAATTGTTGGGGAAAGGCTGTGTCTACTGTTTTTGCCATGAATATCTTCTTGGGCACTTGAGTCTTCCTCTTCCTAGTGCACAAGTTCTTAAGAGTTTTCGCATAGGACGGAACTTGTTGGATAGCATCTAGGAGAGGGATATTGATGTTAACTTGCTTAAAAATGTTCATAATCTTCTCCATATGTGGACTCGGTGTGTTAGCCCTTAACCGAATAGGATAAGGTGCTTTAGCAATAAGCGCTGGGTCCATCATAGGAGAAGGAAGTGTGTGTGGACCCGATCCCAAAATAGAAGTGGGGATCGTCCGTGGAGGAGCAAAAGAGGTGGGCTGAAGTGGCGAGCCTTTTAGGAAATGAAAAATAGGCTCGGAAGAAGATGGTGGGGTAGAAGAACAAGGATCAGAATTAGAAGTGTGTGTGTGAGGAAAGGTCTCATCCGGGGTGTTATTGATTGATTTTTCAGTATCATCAAACTCTTCCCCAACGTGATTGTCAAGCACTCTTCCAGATCTCAACGTAATTGCATCCACATGATGTGAATAGCCAGAATTAGGTAAAGGTTGAGATGGAAGTTTCCCTTTCTCTCTTGCACGCATTTCGGCTTTTAGTTGTGCAATTTGTTCTTCCATTGATTTGATATTTTCATTTTGAGAGATAATGATCTTCATCACATTCTCGATGGAAGATTGCAAACTTGCCGTCCCTTGGATGGATTGTTTCATGAAAGTATCCAAGGTTTGTGCTAGTGCAGAGGTATTATCTGTACTGGTCAATTGCAAAGAGTTTTCATGTGGTGCAAAAGTGTTCGCCAGATTTTGGAAGTTTTGTGATTGGAAGGGGTGCTGACTCAATTGAAGTAGTGGCTGCTGTTGTGGTGGAGGGACCCTTTGGAAATTGTGTTGGGTTGGAACCGTATTTTGAGATTGTGATTGGTTCCAAGCAAAATTAGGGTGATTCCTCCAACCCTGATTATATGTGGAAGAATATGGATCGTTCCTAGGTCCTTGTTGGTAAGCAGAATTGATAAGCTCATGACCTTGAAACGGACATTCTTCCGTCAAGTGAGACGGATCAGAACAGCAGCCACATACAGTTTTGGAGAGTGACATTTGACTTAGGGCGGCAGCTAAAAATTTGTTTTCCATAGTCTCGAGTTTCTTATTGATAGCTGCAATGTCAGCTCTAACTCCTATGGAAATATCATTGCCATCCCTAGACGATTGACTCGCACCCTCCCACTGTAAAGATTTTTCAGCGAAATCTTCTAGAAAGTTCCAGGTTTCCCCATCATCTTTGGTCATAAAGTTACCTTGACACATGGATTCAAGGGTCTGTCTTGTGTAAGGAGTAATGCCCTCATAAATGATTCGGCACAGTTCCCATCTCGGGATGCCGTGATGTGGACATTGGACTAACAGATCCTTGAAACGTTCAAGATACTTTAAAAATGTTTCATTTGGAAGCTGGGTGAATTGATAGATTTCGCTACGGACTCGAGCTGTTTTGTGATGTGGGCAGAATTTCTTAAGGAATGCTTTGACGAATTCATCCCAATTTGAAATAGAATGTGCGGTAGTGTTATATAGCCACTTCTCGGCTAAATCGCACAAGATAAATGGGAGAAGACGAAGACGCAAAGCATCCACAGAAAACTGTGAGGTACCCATCATTGCGCATACATTTTCAAATTTCGTGATAAACACGTATGCGTCTTCAGACCCGAGACCGTGAAACTTTGGTAGAAGGTTGATGTATTGGGGTTTTATTTGAAAATTTTCCCCGTTGGCTGGTGGAATGGAAAGACAGGTGGAAAGTGGACCTCGTGTTGGATAGCACCTCTCTTGGAGAGAGATGCGAGGTGGATTCTGCGCACCAACGGACGGCGGCAGAGTAGTGGAAAAGAAGTTCGATGGAAACGGATCCATCGATGTGGGTGTGGTGGTGAGTAAAAGAAAAGGTAAGTGTAGAAATACCGACTTTAGGGTCGATAAAAGGAAACGCGGACTAACGGGCACTAAAAACCCGTGTCCAGCCTATCTTGTACTAAAAAGGGTTAGTACAAGTGGCAGCGTGAATTTATAATTAGGGGAATGATATGAATGCGGTGTTTGTTTTGAAAATTGATACGGATTTTGAAAATATGATGCAACACAACAAATGCAACACACAAAACCCTAGAATCTAGTGGTCACCTAGGTCAAACTCTAGACCGCTCCTAACTGCCAAAAGACAAGTCGCGGGATAGAATCCTCCACTGCCTCTTTGTCCCCCTGTGGCCAGGTAAGTGCCAGGTAAGTGGGAAGGTACTCCACTACGTAAGTAGTGGGCCTAATTAATAACCACTAGCCTTCGACACACTTTCCTAGGCACCACAAGAAAACGCGGATAAGCAATGAATTACCCACGGCCTTATTCTGTCCTAAGTGAGCGCGACGGTCCTTAGAGTCATCTCTAGATTTCTTTTAATTAATGAGGGTAAGTGCGGATGCAAATTTTGCGATTTTCGGGGCTTAGGAAGGGTAATGAACTCCCCACCTAATTTGGATTTGGTCGTGCCCCTTAATTTCCGTATTAATATGCAAACAACCAAAAGAATCAAAAACACGCACAAATTTTATTTTGCTTTTGCGGCGCAGTGATTATTTGCAAAGAAACCTGCAGAAAAGTGTTATTTGGAGCAGATTTAGGAGAGAGATAAGAAAGTTAGAAGTTACTGTGAAAATTTTGTGCAGAGAAGCTTCCACAGAGGCGCGGAACCGCCGCAATAAGGCTCTAATGCCGCGGAAGGGCGGCCGTATGTGCTGTTCAGTGCACCACAATTCTTGACACTGTTCCACTTGAACTCCTCAACTCTCTGGAAAATTCAGAAAAAAATTTCTCCAGCTCCAATGATTCCAGATTTCCTCGCAATCAAATCACAAAACACGTATTAGGGTTTGTACGAGTTTAGATCTAAAAATTATAATGGAATAAAATTTTCAACTCAAATTTCAAAATACGAACAACTAGCGCACTATCCCCGGCAACGGCGCCATTTGATTGTAATAGATTCTTGTTTGTGTAAATCGAATCAAATAGTCCCCGGCAACGGCGCCATTTGATTGATAAGAATTCTTGATGTGTAGTATGAAAATTGTAAAGAAGTCACAACCAAAAATTATTTGACCGCAATCAAATACGGTGTCGGATGTAGATTGTAAGTGAGTGCGGATCGTCCACAGGGACAGTGTAATCGTTCGTCTTTTGAATTAGATGAGTCAAAACTTTAATGAAAAGAAAACAAAACAATTCATGATTTAAAGAATTGAAGTTCAAGAATTAGAAAAATCTAAATCTAATAACAAGAAAAAGATAGAATCAAGAATTGATAGTTTGTTGATTTTTCCAAACTAAATATCAAGAATCGAAATGAGGCTCGTAGGAATCGATCGGATCTATAGATGTGATGCAATCTTATGATGACGTATTCTTATCCTTCAATGAATTGATACTAGATCGATGATGATCGACAAGAATTAGGGATTTCTAGTGAAACTAGGGTTTCATCTTATCCCTTGTTCTTTCATCGATATCATTCATATTCTAGCCTCTAGTAAATTCAAGAAACAATCGTAGATCCCTAATTTCGAGCGATAACAATCAAGAAAGCATCGCAACGAAACTAGGTCATCGATTCTTGAACTTGCTAGGGTTTACAAAACTCGTAGGACTTAAAAATCGTTTTAAGATTTGTTACATCATCATTCTATTGATCGTCTCGACTCCTTAACGAGCGGAGTTTTACTCAAACATCACAACAAGAACAACAATTACAAATTGAGATCTAATCATGATGCAAGAATTAAAAGAAAGCAAGATTAAAGAATTTCACCTTTTATTTATATCAACAATTTCATTACATTCGCTCAAGAACTACAAGAGGAAGAACTCGATCGTCGATTTGGCTTCGCTCGGCTCCGTGAGTCGCGGATCGGCTTGGATCACTTGCCCGATTGGAGATCGGCTCGGCTCCTAAAAGGTTGAAGGGCTTCTCGCTTGATTGGTACTCAAGATCTTGAATTTGGAGTGGAATTAGGGTTAGGGTTTCACACAAGCCTTGTCACTAGACTTGTGGAAGAAGATGAAGAATTGAAGAAGACTAAAGATTAATGAAGAATTAGCTAACTAAAGAACAACCTCAACCCTTAGATCTAGGTTCCTATTTATAGACATCTAAACCCTAGATCTAGGATTTGAATTTTAAGTTTCCCTCCAAAAGTTTGTTGAGGAGATTTGAATTTCCCTCCAAAAGTTAGTTAGAGGAGAAGCTTCTAGATGTGATTAGTTAGGAGGGAGCTTCTAGAAGAGATTAGTTAGGAGCTTAATTAGGATTAGCCTTGCTTAATGATCTTTGCTGATCTGGAAGTAACTTCGAGGTCCATCTGGAATTTGACATATCATAAAGGAATGTAGGACCAGAGAAGAGAATTTTGCACTAAAAATGAAGCGATGACGTGGCAGAAGCACCGCGGAACCGCGGCGCCAGACGGCTCCCGACGCGGTTCCGCGGCTCTTTAGAGTCTTTATGGCTCGGTTCTTCTGTGTTGAACTTGTGCTAACATATGGGCCTTTATTTTATATGTTGAATTTAATATCTCCTTTTGAATTGCTACCAGATCTGAAATCATTGAGTTGGCGTATTTTTTATCAGCTTCTTTGCTCCTGCAATTTTCTGCACAAATCTCGACACAAGTGTTGCGCAAATATAGAGATGATGCGATGCCATGAAATGCGGTCAATTTCCCTTAAAAATGTCGGTTTTAGAGTCAAACACATGCAATCTGATATTTAACGACTGATTTGCTAATATGTGAAATATGAATACCGAACACTTCTAAATAAGTGCAAATGATAGGGAAATTGCCGGTTAAAAGATGCAATATTTTCGACTGATCATGTGACTTGGTTATGATATGATATATGTGTGACTTGATTACGATATGATATATGTGTGACCTGATTACGATATGATATATATGACATGATATTTCTGAGGAACAATTGACGACGTATATGTTCGCAGACAATGATATATGATTGATGATATTGGGATGTATGCGATTACAGTATAGTACCTTTGATCATGACATTATTTGATGATGATATTACACGAATGATGATGTACGTAGGTGATACTTGACCCGTACCCCGATATTGGGATGCCGTACGATGGATTTTACCGTACGAGGCATAGATGTGATGATTGATCCGCGCTCTTGATTCGAGGAAGCCATACTACGTACGTGACGCTATTGAGGCTGGATCGCCGACTATTACAGATATGGACTCGGACCTTAGGTGGATTCTTATTTCTTATCGACTAGTTCCTTTAGTTTAGTTCCTTAGGGGGTTAGATAGATACTAATTGAGGCTCGAGTCATATAGTTGTAATTAGAAATGTATATTCCAAATGAGTGTTTAGTACACATTTTACCTTTACATTCAGATTGAAATCATCAAGTTGCATGTTCATACATATGGTTCTTTAGTCAGTATGAAACTCTTCCTGTTAGGACACCAGCACCATTACCGATGATGCGCATGTCCCACGTACACTTATTTGCCGGCTCACACACACATCATCGGCAATTGTCATGTCACGTACACTTTAGAACATATTATCTTTTATGATAGAATCAGCTAAAGGCTAGATCAATATAGTATTGTGATTACTCTCAGGTGTTAGTCTAGACATTGCATTTATTACTTAGACATTTCATGCATTCACATTTTTATGTTATCATGCAGTATTATGGGGCTTATGCCTACACTTACCATTTACTTACTCATGATTTTAGGATTTTGGATTTCTATGAGATTTCTGGATTTTGGGGAAAACCGCGAGAATATATATAAAAACTTCTCTCTCTTTCTCCCTCTCTTTTTAAAATATAAGTTGCTGTTTTCTCGTGATGTATGTGTCGTCCACCATGAGATTTCATATTTTCTGTTGGATTTCGAGACCCGATTCGAGGAGTGGATGAACCGTCTCGGGTACATGGTGGACCCGGTATGGTACCCCGGGGCAAGAAGATCGAGTTGTAGATGATGAGCCTGGCAGGGGAAGACTACCTACCGGTGATGTCTGGCGCGGCGGAAATCCAGAGGATACCGACCGTTGTCGTGAGATTTGATGATATGGGCCGATCCGGACTGACAGAGCCTAAGATATTGAGACTATGAGGTATTGAGACTTGAGATTTACATGTTTTGTGTCGATGCTTGACACGGATTTCCATGGATTTCATCGATGATGTTTCAGACTTCTATACAAATTTTACTATGGCGAAAGTTCAAGACTTTTTATACAGATATATCCAGATTTCAGGGTTGATTGTTTTACATTCATGGTGCATGCATACCCATTCACACGACATATTACTATTTGAGGCACTGACACGAGCACGGAGCATTTCCACTTACGCGTAGTTTATTACCCTACACTACTAGATGCCTAGTGATATATTAGTATATTATTATGACCTAGGACAGCGTCGTGCATTCGATTTCTTTTCGCAGATGTCTTCTACTCACGAGTTGGCAACTTACCCCCGTTGTGCCAAATTTTATTACAGGTTTGATGTACAGGTTTCCTTGGCAGCTTGCTGGCACATCTTTTCATTCAAGGTGATTTGCACGGTAGGTTGGTTCATTTGTATCAGGACCGTCGTTGTACTTTATTTATTTCATTGGTATCTAGTAAGTTCCATCAACCAAACTTGTATTACTTGATAAGTTGTATGGACCAGTTATTTATTTCGACCTTAGAGTCGCGCATGTTTTATTGTGGTTTGGTGGATTTGTTTCTTTTGAGTTTGGAGTCTCGCCCTTTGGCGTTGTATATTATTGTGCTTGGTGTGGTTGTTTCCGCCTGTTGGCGTAGTGCTAGCTCCCGCTTGGGGATTCCTTTTATTGTTTGTATGTATTTATTCTTGTTTGTACCCGTTTGGGGCCAGTTTTTACAAAGGACACTCTGCCGAAATTTTTGAGAAAATTAGATGTTGCTTTTAAACTTATTTTCTGCATGTTTTCCTTTACATCTTCTTTTATATGGTTTAGATTTCTGGGCTTCGGCTTACTTAGATTACGTGGCGCCTCTGGACGCTTCGTAATTTAAGTGCTGGTCACGTTCCGTACTTTCGGGTCGTGACAAAGTTGGTATCAGAGCGCTAGGTTTAACCTTGTATAAGTCTAGGGTGACCCTTGGTTGATGGAGTAGGTGACTTAGGTAGAGTGACGTACCGTGGGTATGATCCACGGCATACTTACGATACGCTACTCTGCTTAAGGAGCCTTAGGATGTACAATTCTTTGCACCGCATTTCATTCGTTCCTTTGATCTATCTTCGTCGATATCGGATGGTGGTTTCTGTTACCACGGTTGCAAGGGCAGAGAGAGCTGCGGATCGTATGTGATGACCATTAGGGTATCGTTTATTCTTGAGGATTGAAGCATTGTTTAGCGTGCGGACGAAGGGTATTCACATGCCGTCCAGACGAAGTTAAAGGATTCGAACGATTGTCAGAAACCCATTTTCCCAAGTTTAAGGTATTCGGAAGAACATGCAGGTATTTCTATGGGCCCTCTAGAAGAATGAAACCCTAACTCGACATAATGACCACGAGAACGCCCTTGAACCTTAGGGTTTACGGCAGTTCTGCGGTGCCATTAGTGAGGCTTGGGTTTGCCCTTCTACGGCTGGACCATCGATGCTGGGGTATGTACTGGATATTTTTAAACTGTACTTGAGTGTTGAGCTCTCGGGGAATGATGGGATTTTGATGAATCGATCGAAAAGTTTAATGTAGTCCGGATATCAGGTGAAGGGATAGATTACGTGGGAGACTCTAGATATGAGTATTGTCGTTGGTAGCGCAGTCATCACACCTACGAAGAGACGAATTTGAAGCAGTCGACATCAGAGGAAAGAGGCGCACATTGACGATAGTGTTTACGATTGTGATTTGGTGATTTGAATTTCATATTTCCGTTGATTGGATTTTGGTATTTTGAGGATTTTGTTCTACGATTGGTGTTTCTTATGTGTACATTCATTATATTCTATGCGTGCTTCATATATCGGTTGTATTGATGTTGTTTTGTACATACCCAGTACACTCGATTTGGTTTTATACATTTTGATATTTTGATTTGATTTTGTGCATATGGGTTACACATGATTTTGACATATGCTTCGACCTAGTTTTCATGCATTTTCGTACAGTGATTTCGATTTTGATATTCGGTGTATGTTTTCGTGCACTATGTGCACCTGATTGAGATTATTGCGCACACTTGGCGCACTTGATGCGATTTTGTGCACTAAATCGGGGTTTTGTGCAGATTAGATGCACCTGATATTGAGTCGTGCATGCCCGTTGCACTTGACAGATGTTTTTGGTGCACACCTGTTGCACTTAGTTTTGTTTTTGTGTGTATTCGTGGCATCTGTATTTGGTTTCGATTTCAGTGCGCACCGGACGCACATGATATTTTTATGATGTGATTGGGATTGATTTCAGTTTAAGCAGTATGTTTTTATAATCATTACTATTGATTTGGTAACCAGGCGGGACGTGTATGTTAAATAAAAGATATATATATATATATATATATATATATAGCTAATTTTTTTTAAAATAAATGTCCGCTACTTATGCCATGACACGTGCATCGCACGGCGATTTTAAAAAAAAAGAGGTTTTTGCATGCTTCTTTATTAAGATGTTTAGACGATTTTACTACGATACGCACTATATATAAGTTATAGATTTGATGTATATTATGTTGGTTTTCGTATTGGGCTTGGATATTCTATTTCACCATAACTCCGATGATTGCGTTATGTTTGACGGAGTTTTGATTTTGAGTTATGTACTTGTTTTTTTTCATGCGCATGCATCGCGCTAAAAATGTGTTTTATGTATTGATGATTTCGGAGCCCCGACGATTTGAATGTTTTGCTAAATGTTTTAGTAATTGGAGGGGGAGTTTTAATTTAAATTCGGAGACCGAATTTCTTTAAGGGGGGAAGATTGTAACGTTTTGAAAATCGTTTTGGTGAAATTTCGGAAAATCGGTAAAATAAGGGGGTTTTCTGTAAAAGTCAAAATACAAATATCTTTATTTTAAAATTAAATATACATATTATAGCTATGTAATTACTAATATTTGGTGTTTATTGAGCCACTGGTGAAATTTCAAAATTTCTGAAAATTTTTCCGAAATTAATTATTTTAATATTATTTTAAGCCGTCACTAATACATTTAATTAAGGAAAAATTCAAACTAGAATGAGTTGAAACAAATTTTGTGCATCATAACACATTAAAAAATTTTTTAACATGTGGTTTTTGAATTGAAATGGAGTTGTTAACCGGTGTTAGAAAATATCGAAGAAAAAAGTTTTTTTCGGTGAAATTAGTATAAATGGAAGTGGGGTATAACTTTTATCTCTTTTTTTTCTCATCCAAACAAAACCCACTCTCTTTTACTCCCTCTCACCTTTGTGGCCGGCCTTGGCAGCCCCCCCTCTCACTTGGTTCTACAAGTGGCTTCCAGAATTAGGTTAAATGGAAAAAATGAAAAGAAAATGAATAAAAATTGAAAAGTCATAAAGAAGGATATGATGGTGGAACTTTCTACACCTCTCCAAACCCTCACTCCCTCACTTCTCCCATCCCAATTTCCTGGCCGAGCCCAGGTCCTCCCACTCCCCACTTCTTTCCATTTCATTTTAATTCAAAAACCCTCCAAAATCCATCAAAAATCAACATATATTAGCACAACTCATCACTAAACCCTATCCAATTTCTGTAGGGTTCCTAGGCACTCTCAAGAGGTCTCACAAGGAATCAACCATGCCAATTTCAAAAATCTAGGTGCCGAGAAACCCGACTACGGATCGTTGGCTAGAAATCTAGGCGAAAAAGCTAACTAGTTTACAGCTAAACTAAGAGATACGGAAATACAACCTTTGTAGATCCGGTTCTCCCCCTCCATAGCTCCGCAATGAAGTCTCCTCGCTGTCCATAACAAGTCCCGGGCTCTAGCGTCGGCTTCATCGGGTAATGGACGGGCTAGGTCATCGACGACGTGCCGAAGATGATCTACGTCGAGGCATCGCTAAATCAAGCTCCGACTTCACCAAGTCAAGAAACTTGTGAAGTAAACACACTCTACTACTTGGCAAGAGGTAGAGGATAAAGAAATAGGAAGTGGGTAGACTTTAGATTTGGATTTCTCACTCATTTCCATCAATCACCATTGATGGAGCTTAGGTTTTCTTCTTGAGTTCAAGGAAGAAGAAGAAGGAAATTGTTATGATAAGTTAATTTAGATAATAGAAAATAAAAGAATACTTATCATAATCAACCATGGTTAAGTGTAGAGACTAAACTCAAGTTAAGTGAATGGTTAGGTTAGGTATGAAGACAAAAATGATGACTAAGTCAAAGCTTCATGAAGCTTCAACATAAATCCAAATTAGCCACCATTTTCCTTTTGCCAAAAATGAATAAATAAACAAATAAATGAATAAGTAAAAACCCTAACCATTCCTTTAACCATAGTTTAATACTTTACACTTAACAAAAAAGCATGTATCATCAAACATGATACAATCATGTGCACAAAATCATATCGCATATGCAATGCGCACACCCGAGTGAGAATATCCATTTAAAATGAACCAATACTAGTTAATGCAAAGTAATATATCAAATATATAATTATACATTAAATCATTAAATCAACACTTGATTTAACGATCCGGTCATATCGCATATAACCGACTAGTATCATATGTATCGGCTTACCGAATCAACCCTTGATTCGATAACTAGGTTATATCACATACAACCTTTCGATACATCCATCGCGAGAATAGAATACGGTATCACATACACGCATTATTCTCGGTCCCGCACATATCTCATATGCGCTCCTATTTCGTTTCGCTTGAGCCAGGAAACCTCTGTGTAGGACTCTAAAGACTCGTCAATACGCCGGCAGCAGATGATGATCATATCAAACACCCACAAGCCGCAAGCGGTCTGCCAAACGTAACGGCCACCCGGGTATTGAGCGATCAGAAGATCGACGAGCAAGCCCGCTCACACTCCAGTGAATCCAACCAGTAACACTACCGTACAGTCCGGTCTGATCGTCTGATATGTCGCATATCTCGCCTAGGGGTGGCAAACGTCAGACCCCAATAGCTCGATAAGTCGTGTCGATATGAGGTCTATAACAATTCGAGAAACTACTGGTAACACTTACCAGTAAATCTCAACAACCCTGGCCAGGGATTTCCTGTTATAGCCAATCGAACACAGCGCAACATCAACCCCCTATACCGGGAGAGACGAATCCCCTCCTATCGCTCATTGCCTCCATGTGACTCGGGACTGTACCCAAAAACCACCGTTTTGCACGCCCTCTTGGACGTGGTAAGATGGAAATCAAAGCACAGTGGGAACCACACAAGACTCTATGACGATCTCGGGTCAACAGACTACTCTGTACCAGTGTCACCAGAGAACTGCCATCTGACGTAAGGTATAATACCATCTGGGAGTTCTCGGCGAGTCCGTCCAGTGTACCCAGTCTCTACTGAGCACCCGTATATCATCTCTGATGTCAAACACCAATGTATATGGCATCATCCATTGCCCATCTGTATGGGTCGAGAAGGTATACGCTAGTCTACTCTGGTATATCGATGCCCCATCTCGATACACCCACGACTAGGGACTTTGAAGGATGTACTTATGGACTACCATGTTCCCACTAGTATGTGTTGGAGATAGTGCCCTCATAGTCAATTATTGGATCGCAGGTACGTGATTGCAATGATTGCGGAGGACCTATCCCGGTAGGACAGTCTTACTCGAGATGATAGTGTGCTATCTGGTTTGCCTTTATCAGTCGTGTACATGTTCAGGTGACTGATTGCATGTTACACTTTGATAGAGCCCTTAGTATCTTGCTTTACTACCAACAGTATGATGGCGATCATATACGTGAGAGTTGGGTAGTTTATATGCATATCCTTAATTGTGGTCCCTAGTCGTGGGAGTTTCGAGACAGGCCATCGATACTCCGGAGTAGACTAGTGTGTACAGTCGAGACCCCGACGAGGGGCGGTGGCCGGTCTCACAAGCCACTGGTGTCAGTTGGATCACCTAAGATGTATACAGGTGCTCATTGGGTTATGAGTACACCGGACAGGACTCGCCGGGAATCTGCTAGTTAGTATTATATCTACCGTCAGATAGCAGTTCCCTGGTGACATGTGTACAGGTTAGTTCATCGACCTGAGGTCGTCATTTGTCTCGTGTGAGTTTCCACTGTGCTTTGATTTCTACCCTACCACGGCTCAAAGGAGTCGTGCAAACAGGTAGCTTTTGGGTACAGTCCCGAGCCATATGGAGGCACGTGAGCGGATCGGCAGGGGATTCGTCTCTCCCGGTATTGGGGGAGAGGTCGTGCTGTGTCTAGGAGAGCCATTACACAAAGTCCATGGCCATGGCAGGAGATTTACTGGTAGGTACTCCAGTAGTATCTCAGGGTGTAATTGGGCTTCACTCCGACACGACTTATACTGCTATTGGGGGTCTGACGTTGCTAGCCCTCTAGGCAGATATGCGATACTCATAGACGAACGGACCGGACTGTATATACATTGTCACTGTTAGGCTCAGTAGGGTTTTCCGGATGAGTGCGCTCATCGGCATCCCTTGAGGTCAGTCCATGGGCAGCCGTTACGCATTGCTAGTGCCGCTGACGGTTTGTGGTTAAACCCACTGCCAGGGTGCTGACGAGTCATTAGAGTCCCCCACAGACAGTTTCCCAAGTTCGGGCGAAACGTTGTAGAGGCCGTATGGTTTTATGGCAGGGTTCGGAAAATGCACGTGCGTTTACGCACGTGTCAGTTTTCGGGCAGATGATACTGGTCGGCTTTGGTTTAAGCCGGATCCGAGTATTATATTGAGTAGGTATAATATCTTTGTCTCAGTTGCATTTGTATTCGGTCGTAATACAAATGCGGGTATATTTATACAGGTTCGGGGTTATCCTGAAAGTCGTTTCAGGATCACTTTTGGAAGTTGCCAGTTTCCAGTTTTCTATCAGCCGTCTTTTAACATTCGGTTAAAGACGGATTTATCTTTTCTTCTGTTGAGGTGAGTCAGTGTTCTAGAAGATTCTAGATGAGGTGACTAGGCTAATTGGTGTTGTGTTCTAATTGGATGCATTTAATGGTTCATTAAAGCATGATGACTAGGTTTATGACTCATGCTTTAACATTAAAGCATTTTGTTTAGTTAAGGATATTTCTTCTTGATCTTTTAAGTGAGAAGCTTTCTTGTGGTCACCCCCCTCTCCTACGGTCACCTCCCTCTTGCTATATATGGCCGGCCCTCTCTCTCCTCACTTCACTTGATGTTTCATTTTAGAGAGAAAAGATTATGATAGTATTCGGGGTGTATGGAATTTTACAGTTCATTTCATTCCATCACCCGATTTCCACGGCAACTTCATTAACCGATCGTCCACGGATTTGGACGAAGTGAGACAAAGTCATCTACTCATTCTCTACATCAATCTTGGTCGTCTCTTTTAGCAAACTTGACGATCGAGTTGCCTCGAGTAAGAGACGGGAGCCCGTTTAAAGAACCGATCATGTGGTGCCACCTCGACGAGGAGATCGGAGATCGACGAGATCGGAGCAGCCGCAACGGAGCGTGGGATGATGGTTGAAGAACGAAGGACTCGGATCGTTCGGTATAACCATTCTACACTCTTTACAGTTTGTTAGTTTAGCAATAATGGCAGATCCGGGTTAAAGTATACGATAGCGCCAGTTAAAAGTTTTTTGTTCCGCATTTGGCGTCTGTAGACGGCCGGGACGCTAGCGTAGACTTACAGTGGTATCGGAGCCTAACCATTTTGCTATACTAACTTGTGCTAACGCGTTTAAAACATCGATCCGACCGGAAATCGAAAATTGCAAAATCCATGCTTGACAGTTTCTGTTGATTTTAAATGGTCTCAAAATTTATTTCTGGATGTCTTAAAAATCTGTGCAGGGAATTTTAAGAGCCACGACAAAATTTGGGGTCGTAACTCCTCCAAGCTGCCGCGGAAGGGCGGCCAAACCCATGGTTTGGCCGCGCTTCCGCGGCCACGTGGGGAGCACGTGCTCCCAAATTTGGTCAGTGGGTTCTGTGTTGGCTTTTGGGGTTTTTGGTATATTTAGTTTTGGTCCAGATTTTGTTATTGTTCACCAGTAAGCTGTGGGGCCCACTTTTTGATATTTGGTCTTTGGTCGATCGAAATTTAAACACGTTAGTTTACAGTGCTTACATTATATTTCCGACCGGGAATGTCATTTGATCGGTAAACTGCGTCTGATTGCTATAGTTCTTTTAGACGGGTTTGCGAACGTGACATTCGCGTTGATGTTCTGTGTTGTGCTGTGATGTTGCGGATTTGTCGTGGTGGATAGCAGTGTGCAATGGTAGTACAGTTTGTGTTTATTTGTACATTTGATATTGCGGGGCGAGCGTCCAACTTGTGGACAGCCGTCACTGCCTGTTGTATAATATGTAATTCCACGCTAGCGCCCCGGCAGTCTACAGACGCCAAATGCGGAACAAAAACTTTTAACTGGCGCTATCGTATACTTTAACCCGGATCTGCCATTATTGCTAAACTAACAAACAGTAAAGAGTGTAGAAAGGTTGTACCGAACGATCCGAGTCCTTCGTTCTTCAACCATCATCCCACGCTCCGTTGCGGCTGCTCCGATCTCGTCGATCTCCGATCTCCTCGTCGAGGTGGCACCACATGATCGGTTCTTTAAACGGGCTCCCGCCTCTGACTCGAGGCAACTCGATCGTCAAGTTTGCTAAAAGAGACGACCAAGAATGATGTAGAGAATGAGTAGATGACTTTGTCTTACTTCGTCCAAATCCGTGGACGATCGGTTAATGAAGTTGCCGTGGAAATCGGGTGATGGAATGAAATGAACTGTAAAATTCCATACACCCCGAATACTATCATAATCTTTTCTAATCAAAATGAAACATCAAGTGAGAGAGTGAATGAGAGAGAGAGGAGGCTTTTCATATATATAGAATGAGGAAGGTGAGTGTAGGAGCAAAGGTGGTGACTATAAGAGAAAAGCTTCTCACAAAAGATCTTAACCAAAACAAGAATCATTAAAGAAAACAATGACTCACTAATAACACCTCATCAAATAATAAATGCAACCAATTAGAACACAACACCAATTAGCCTCATCATCACTTCTAGAAGCTTCTAGAATGATGACTCACTCATATCTGAAGAAAAGATAAATCCGTCTTTAACCGAATGTTAAAAGACGGCTGATAGAAAACTGGAAACTGGCAACTTCCAAAAGTGATCCTGAAACGAATTTCAGGACAACCCCGAAACTGTATAAATATACCCGCATTTGTATTACGACCGAATACAAATGCAACTGAGACAAAGATATTATACCTACTCAATATAATACTCGGATCCGGCTTAAACCAAAGCCGACCAGTATTATCTGCCCGAAAACTGACACGTGCGTAAACGCACGTGCATTTTCCGAACCCTGCCATAAAACCATACGGCCTCTACAACGTTTCGCCCGAACTTGGGAAACTGTCTGTGGGGGACTCTAATGACTCGTCAGTACCCTGGCAGTGGGTTTAACCACAAACCGTCAGCGGCACTAGCAATGCATAACGGCTGCCCATGGACTGACCTCAAGGGATGCCGATGAGCGCACTCATCCGGAAAACCCTACTGAGCCTAACAGTGACAATGTATATACAGTCCGGTCCGTTCGTCTATGAGTATTGCATATCCGCCTAGGGGGCTAGTAACGTCAGACCCCCAAGAGCAGTATAAGTCGCGTCGGAGTGAAGCCCAATTACACCCTGAGATACTACTGGAGTACCTACCAGTAAATCTCCTGCCACGGCCGTGGGCTTTGTGTAATGGCTCTCCTAGACACAGCACGATCTCGCCCCCAATACCGGGAGAGACGAATCCCCTGCCGATCCGCTCACGTGCCTCCATATGGCTCGGGACTGTACCCAAAAGCTACCTGTTTGCACGACTCCTTTGAGCCGTGGTAGGGTAGAAATCAAAGCACAGTGGGAACTCACACGAGACAAATGACGACCTCAGGTCGATGAACTAACCTGTACACATGTCACCAGGGAACTGCTATCTGACGATAGGTATAGTACTAACTAGCAGATTCCCGGCGAGTCCTGTCCGGTGTACTCATAACCCAATGAGCACCTGTATACATCTTAGGTGATCCAACTGACACCAGTGGCTTGTGAGACCGGCCACCGCCCCTCGTCGGGGTCTCGACTGTATACACTAGTCTACTCCGGAGTATCGATGCCCTGTCTCGAAACTCCCACGACTAGGGACCACAATTAAGGATATGCATATAAACTACCCAACTCTCACATATATGATCGCCATCATACTGTTGGTAGTAAAGCAAGATCCTAAGGGCTCTATCAAAGTGTAACATACAATCAGTCACCTGAACATGTACACGACTGATAAAGGCAAACCAGATAGCATACTATCATCTCGAGTAAGACTGTGCTACCGGGATAGGTCCTCCGCAATCATTGTAATCACGTACCTGCGATCCAATAATTGACTATGAGGGCACTATCACCAACAATCTCCCATTTGCACTCAAGGCTAATATTGCGATGTCGACTACTCACAGCCCGTGTGAAACCGAACATCCAACTTCTCTACTAATCAGTTTCACAAAGCCCGTTTGTAAAACTATTGTGTTCGAGAAATAGCCTCGGTGAGTGGATCCGCCTAGAAGTATCTTTCTGTATCTCTCTTAATCTCAAGTTCGCGGAGAAAGCCATCTCCCGAATTGAGTAGTACCTGTCTTAGAATATGTCTGGATATCTGATGGGACCTTAGTTCATAAATGAACTCCATATTCAAACTTCTTAGACTGTATGGATCACTGAACCTAATCAATATCCGGCACCATGCCACCCACAGTATCCTCTGGAACCACCTGTCCATAATACTGTCCCTCATCAGAGGGAAAACTAAAAACTCTGACAATCACTCTGTCATCCATGTCACCTTTGAAGCCTGGAATGATAACCGTCTCTCGAAAGAGGCTGCCGTTATCAAATCCGTAGAACATGTACCAATGTTCTAAAATTGCTTCCTTATGTTTCTCCAGGATTGGATTAATACAAACTTATTGCATCTAGTGCAAAAACAACATTTGGTGTGGTACTTGACATTTCATGATTGACTCAATTGCCTAAGCAAGTGATCTGCCAATCATGCACATCCCTCTCCCCTTTAGTCTTTACGACACCTTTAGAGAGGGTGACTCCATCACCTGCAGGTACACTACCATGCTAGGAGTCAACTATTCCAAAAACCATTAGAATATCTGTCAAAGTACCCACATTGGGAAACTACCCAAATCCAGATCTAAAACCATAGATCTAGAAACCAAAATGTCAAATATTATATCCATATCCTGTCTGGAGAAAACAACTGTGTGACGACAACAGTCCAACCGATCGTAGTATAGGAATTTTACTTCCTACTCTGTGTATGTCATCCAGATACTATGACATCACACCTTACTACCTTCTTAACTGATCCATCCCCTATTCTGATTGAAGTCAAACCCATGACTGTCACATCAAAATTAGATGATCTATCTCCGCTATAATTGCTCAAGTCTATAAATAGATATAAGCATCTTGCCCACCATGCTTCCGTTGCTCCCACTGACTACGACAACCCTTCTACCGGGTCTCATAACCTGGAACAACAGTAGTGTCAAGTCTGGGTAGATAAGAACCTCCCTGTCACCGTCCTTGAGCCTACCGAAGTACCTCTCGGGTGTCTGAGGTTACCTACCATACCTGCGGAGTGGCTATTGGAATGTCAAACCTGATTGAATGTATAGGTCCTATTAAATTTTCCGTAATCGTTCGCGGTTCTGGAAT
The DNA here is from genome assembly GCA_030015575.1 of Agapanthus africanus. Taxonomy (NCBI): domain Eukaryota; kingdom Viridiplantae; phylum Streptophyta; class Magnoliopsida; order Asparagales; family Amaryllidaceae; genus Agapanthus; species Agapanthus africanus. The sequence goes on along the minus strand of JASDDO010000016.1, from coordinate 177,785,513 downwards.
CACTTCCAGTTCTACCATACTCCCACTACTGTTTTCTGAAAAAGATCCATTTTTACTAAAACTGTGGCGAATCAAGAACAATATCACTATTGATCTTCCAAATGGTAGAATATCAACCCTCGTCATAGCCAGGGTCAACCCACAAACAGCCACTACAGAAACGTGTCCTGAGTTATCCAGTGTCTGGTTTTAATCATAAGCTGGACAACTCCCCGTACCTTAATATCTTTTAAGGTACGAACTATTCTATATCCAATATAGAAACTTTGGCACTTATTTAATTGGAACCAAGATTCAATCCATGCAGCTGTCTCCAGTGCATATCAACTTAATGGAAAGAGGCTAATCAGCATTACTCAACTTAGGAATCCATCCAATTATGAGTAACCTGAAAGAGAAAGACGTTTCTCAAAACCATCACTATCGTCTGAATACCAATCATAAGAATCTACATCTTCGATCTCTTTGAAGAATCCCGATACTTGTGATACCTGGTTCTCTACTTTATTCTTATACCCACAACTTCTCAAAACTTAGACCTTGTATTTCTACGAAACACTCGTCTAAATACTAGAGAAGTTATAAGTAAACAGAACATAGTACGAGGACCTACCCCTTTGTCCTGATGGACACTTGGACAACATACAATACTCTGTATAAGTCCGCTGAGTTAAACAACTCAAAACCTATGCGTTGTAGGTGGAAAACTGTACCCTGGCGATTTCCTCAAATATCACCAATTACAACGAATTCCGATATAATGAGGATGATCACCTAATTCCCAATATCTTACTCCCACTCATCATCTGTAAAACCATACAGATATGAGAATGAAACCTGGTAAATACATACCCTTGGAGTAAGTGTCTAATCGGGAAAACAGTTTTTCCTTTAACAATGTACTGAAACATAAAAATGTTTCGTAGGGGTATCCTGGTATTCATAGCAATGCCTCTTCCATAATCCAATTCATGACTTCAACCGTATATTTTATTGCCCTCTCTCCAAATCCCTTTATTTGTCTTTAGTCGTTACCTTCTGTACACCATCGTTAGGCTAAATGGTTTTCTTCCTTCCCTACCGTTCGGCACCAGCCTATGGTTTGGAAGAAGACTATCCAGTAAGCATAATAGGTGTACTCTCCTAAACCAAGGAGTACTCGCAACTCGAGAGAAGGTGACGATAAAAGACAACTGAATAATACCTTATTCTTTTAAAGGTGAAATAGGAGCGACGATGAAGTACGCGGTTTTGGTCGTGAATGATATCAGTCGCAATTTACTTTGCCCTCTTTCTAATCCCTTTATTTTGTCTTTACATATTACCTTCTGCACACCCTACTTAGGCTAATTGGTTTTCTTCATTCCCTACCTTTCGGCACCAGCCTATGGTTTGGAATAAGACTATCCAATAGGCGTAATAGGTGTACTCTCCTAAACCAAGGAGCTCTCGCAACCTGAGAGAAGGTGATAATAAAAGACAACTGAATAAACCAATTCTATTTCTCCTGAACCTTGATCCATCCCCGAAGAAGTTCCTTCGAGTTCGTATATAACCATACGATGGATCTATCCAATGGAAGTGGATATCCGTAGTAATACGGGTGTTCTGAGAAATTCAAAGGGTAAAAGAAGGAGTGGCAATGATTTATGCAACTCAGACAATCCAAAAGCCAGTATTTTAAGAAGGTTCGGTCAACCTGGTCACTGAGTCATAGTCTAGGGTCGGTCAAAGGTCGCTGCCAAAGAGAGAGAGAGAAAAGAAACACTCTGCGTGCACTCTAACCTAGATCAGAATGGTCATCATTTTATCTAATCCGGAAACCTCCCACTGTCCTGTCAAATTCTCCTCCAAACCTAAAGAAGAATCAATCGGGATCACCCGAAGAGTAAACCAACTCATCAGTGGGAATCAGGATCCAACTCTCATCGCATGATAACGTGATGGAATGCATCCACGTTACTCATACTCCAGAAGGTATGCGCATACTCGGCAAGTTTCAGTTTCTTTAGAAACTCCTGATATTGTTTTTGCCCCATGCTCTTATAACCTTGGCGTTGGTCAAAATGTCATAAGTCACATGCCAAGTTCTACCCGTCACTATCTTGCCAATTTGAACCCACCCGCACATGCCCTTGACGTTGGCCAAAATGGCAGAACGACTGTCCCAAACTAACTCATCTATCTATGCAACAATTGAATATCCAGCAGCTACCAAACACTATGCCTTGGCGTTGGTCAAAATACGTAGCTTGAATACTACTGAATACCCAAAAGAAGTGACGGAGGGCTACGACTGGTTTTTGGCGAAAAACCTTTAGCGTAGTGAACTTGATATCGCTGAAGGAACCTGATAGCTTTTTTTAAAATATAGTGGCGAAAACCTTTTGCTAAAGAGGTCACTCCCGGTAAAGGGATCTCGGTTCTTTCCTCGTGGAATGAGGTGCAGGATATTCCACTGAATACCGCTATGCAAAGCAACTTGTAATCGACTATAGTAAAGTTATTACGCTGACGCAAACTTCTGCCCAAGGGGTCAGTCCCGGTGAAGGGATATCGACCCTTGCCCCATCGAATGAGGTGCAGGATATTCCACTGAATACCGCTATGCATAACAAAAGGAAACGTCTTTGTAACAACACTTTTTAAAATTGTTCCAACAACTCAAACAGGTTTGTTTTACTTTGTGTTGATCAGAATCAACACAGTCCCATCAATAATCACACCAGAAAAGAACGAAAATAAAATGTACGTATATGCCATCCGCATTCGTCACTGGGTCCCGTCATCACTCGTTAGGTTACTTAACTAACGACAGAGCGGGGACTGGACTAGCGCGGGTGTAAAACATATACAACATCTAATAGTATATAAACCAATATACAATAATCGCTCCAGGCGTGATAATATGCAACATTACAGAAAAGTAATAAGCATCACAGAACAATACAGATAATCTGGGATCCCCGAGTTTCACAGAGCCGCTGCTGAAACCCGACGTTCCCCTGTCGTGTGGATAGCCTGTGCAATGAAACCTAGACCCCTACGGGTGCGGCAAGTTACCCGCCAAAACCTAAAGCGAGGCAGTCCCCACAGCATAGTGAATGGAACACCCGGCACTTCACGGAATCCGGTAATCTTGGGCACCCCTCCTTGGGTCAACCTGTACCCCCTACGAGTGCGGCGAATAGTCTGCCAATTCTAGAGTGGGACTCCTCTGCCTCTCAAAGCCATGAGATGCGGACCCGTTGCCCCCAGAACCCGGCTATCCGTGCACTCCGTCGCGGGGCAAAACCTAGTACAGTAATGAAAAATAGTACAATAGGTACATCGACCGCAACCTGGTCGTGCCCCAAAAGAATATTATACAACAGGCAGTGACGGCAGTCCACAAGTTGGACGCTCGCCCCGCAATATCAAATGTACAAATAAACTCAAACTGTACTACCATTGCACACTGCTATCCACCACGACAAATCCGCAACATCACAGCACAACACAGAACATCAACGCGAATGTCACGTTCGCAAACCCGTCTAAAAGAACTATAGCAGTTAAACGAGGTTTACCGATCAAATGACATTCCCGGTCGGAGATATAATGTAAGCACTGTAAACTAACGTGTTTAAATTTCGATCGACCAACGACCAAATATCAAAAAGTGGGCCCCACTGCTTACTGGTGAACAGTAACAAAACCTGGGCCAAAAATATATACCAAAAACCCCAAAATCCCACAGAGAACCAACTGACAAAATTTGGGAGCACGTGCTCCCCACGTGGCCGCGGTTGCGCGGCCAAACCATGGGTTTGGCCGCCCTTCCACGGCAGCTTGGAGGGATCACGACCCCAAATTTTGTCGTGGATCTTAGAATTCCCTGCACAGATTTTTAAGACATCCAGAAATAAATTTTGAGACCGTTTAAAATTAACAGAAACTGTCAGGTAGGAATTTTGCAATTTTTGTTTTTCGGTTCGATCGAAGTTTTAAACGCGTTAGCACAAGTTAGCATAGCAAAATGGTGAGGCTCTGATACCACTGTAAGTCCACGCTAGCGCCCCGGCAGTCTACAGACGCCAAATGCGGAACAAAAACTTTTAACTGGCGCTATCGTATACTTTAACCCGGATCTGCCATTATTGCTAAACTAACAAACAGTAAAGAGTGTAGAAAGGTTGTACCGAACGATCCGAGTCCTTCGTTCTTCAACCATCATCCCACGCTCCGTTGCGGCTGCTCCGATCTCGTCGATCTCCGATCTCCTCGTCGAGGTGGCACCACATGATCGGTTCTTTAAACGGGCTCCCGCCTCTGACTCGAGGCAACTCGATCGTCAAGTTTGCTAAAAGAGACGACCAAGAATGATGTAGAGAATGAGTAGATGACTTTGTCTTACTTCGTCCAAATCCGTGGACGATCGGTTAATGAAGTTGCCGTGGAAATCGGGTGATGGAATGAAATGAACTGTAAAATTCCATACACCCCGAATACTATCATAATCTTTTCTAATCAAAATGAAACATCAAGTGAGAGAGTGAATGAGAGAGAGAGGAGGCTTTTCATATATATAGAATGAGGAGGGTGAGTGTAGGAGCAAAGGTGGTGACTATAAGAGAAAAGCTTCTCACAAAAGATCTTAACCAAAACAAGAATCATTAAAGAAAACAATGACTCACTAATAACACCTCATCAAATAATAAATGCAACCAATTAGAACACAACACCAATTAGCCTCATCATCACTTCTAGAAGCTTCTAGAATGATGACTCACTCATATCTGAAGAAAAGATAAATCCGTCTTTAACCGAATGTTAAAAGACGGCTGATAGAAAACTGGAAACTGGCAACTTCCAAAAGTGATCCTGAAACGAATTTCAGGACAACCCCGAAACTGTATAAATATACCCGCATTTGTATTACGACCGAATACAAATGCAACTGAGACAAAGATATTATACCTACTCAATATAATACTTGGATCCGGCTTAAACCAAAGCCGACCAGTATTATCTGCCCGAAAACTGACACGTGCGTAAACGCACGTGCATTTTCCGAACCCTGCCATAAAACCATACGGCCTCTACAACGTTTCGCCCGAACTTGGGAAACTGTCTGTGGGGGACTCTAATGACTCGTCAGTACCCTGGCAGTGGGTTTAACCACAAACCGTCAGCGGCACTAGCAATGCATAACGGCTGCCCATGGACTGACCTCAAGGGATGCCGATGAGCGCACTCATCTGGAAAACCCTACTGAGCCTAACAGTGACAATGTATATACAGTCCGGTCCGTTCGTCTATGAGTATCGCATATCCGCCTAGGGGGCTAGTAACGTCAGACCCCCAAGAGCAGTATAAGTCGCGTCGGAGTGAAGCCCAATTACACCCTGAGATACTACTGGAGTACCTACCAGTAAATCGCCTGCCACGGCCGTGGGCTTTGTGTAATGGCTCTCCTAGACACAGCACGATCTCGCCCCCAATACCGGGAGAGACGAATCCCCTGCCGATCCGCTCACGTGCCTCCATATGGCTCGGGACTGTACCCAAAAGCTACCTGTTTGCACGACTCCTTTGAGCCGTGGTAGGGTAGAAATCAAAGCACAGTGGGAACTCACACGAGACAAATGACGACCTCAGGTCGATGAACTAACCTGTACACATGTCACCAGGGAACTGCTATCTGACGATAGGTATAGTACTAACTAGCAGATTCCCGGCGAGTCCTGTCCGGTGTACTCATAACCCAATGAGCACCTGTATACATCTTAGGTGATCCAACTGACACCAGTGGCTTGTGAGACCGGCCACCGCCCCTCGTCGGGGTCTCGACTGTATACACTAGTCTACTCCGGAGTATCGATGCCCTGTCTCGAAACTCCCACGACTAGGGACCACAATTAAGGATATGCATATAAACTACCCAACTCTCACGTATATGATCGCCATCATACTGTTGGTAGTAAAGAAAGATCCTAAGGGCTCTATCAAAGTGTAACATGCAATCAGTCACCTGAACATGTACACGACTGATAAAGGCAAACCAGATAGCATACTATCATCTCGAGTAAGACTGTGCTACCGGGATAGGTCCTCCGCAATCATTGCAATCACGTACCTGCGATCCAATAATTGACTATGAGGGCACTATCACCAACATAATATTCTTTTGGGGCACGACCAGGTTGCGGTCGATGTACCTATTGTACTATTTTTCATTACTGTACTAGGTATTGCCCCGAGACGGAGTGCACGGATAGCCGGGTTCGGGAGGGCAACGGGTCCGCATCTCATGGCTTTGAGAGGCAGAGGGGTCCCACTCTAGAATTGGCAGACTATTCGCCGCACTCGTAGGGGGTACAGGTTGACCCAAGGAGGGGTGCTCAATTTACCGGATTCCGTGAAGTGCCGGGTGTTCCATTCACTATGCTGTGGGGACTACCTCGCTTCAGGTTTTGGCGGGTAACTTGCCGCACCCGTAGGGGTCTAGGTTTCATTGCACAGGCTATCCACACGACAGGGGAACGTCGAGTTTCAGCAGCGGCTCTGTGAAACTCGGGGATCCCAGATATCTGTATTGTTCTGTGATGCTTATTACTTTTCTGTAATGTTGCATACTATCACGCCTGGAGCGATTATTGTATATTGGTTTATATACTATTAGATGTTGTATATGTTTTACACCCGTGCTAGTCCAGTCCCCGCTCTGTCGTTAGTTAAGTAACCTAACGGGTTATGACGGGACCCAGTGACGAATGCGGATGGCATATACGTACATTTTATTTTCGTTCTTTTCTGGTGTGATAATTGATGGGACTGCGTTGATTCTGATCAACGCAAAGTAAAAACAAACCTGTATACAGTTGTTGGAACAATTTAAAAAGTGTTATTGCAAAGACGTTCCCTTTTGTTATGCATAGCGGTATTCAGTGGAATATCCAGCACCTCATTCGACGAGGCAAGGGCCGATATCCCTTCACCGGGACCGACCCCTTGGACAGAAGTTTGCGTCAGAGTAATAACTTCACTATAGTCGATTACATGTTGCTTTGCATAGCGGTATTCAGTGGAATATCCTGCACCTCATTCCACGAGGAAAGAGCCGAGATCCCTTTACCGGGAGTGACCTCTTTAGCAAAAGGTTTTCGTCACTATATTTTAAAAAGCTATCAGGTTCCTTCAGCGATATCAAGTTCACTACGCTAAAGGTTTTTCGCCAAAAACCAGCCGTAGCCCTCCGTCACTTCTTTTGGGTATTCAGTAGTATTCAAGCTATGTATTTTGACCTAACGCCAAGGCATAGTGTTTGGTAGCTGCTGGGTATTCAATTGTTGCATAGATAGATGAGTTGGTTTGGGACAGCCGTTCTGCCATTTTGACCTAACGCCAAGGGCATGTGCGGGTGGGTTCAAATTAACAAGATAGTGATGGGTAGAACTTGGCATGTGACTTATGACATTTTGACCTAACGCCAAGGTTATAAGAGCATGGGGCAAAAACAATATCAGGAGTTTCTAAAGAAACTGAAACTTGCCGAGTATGCGCATACCTTCTGGAGTATGAGTAACGTGGATGCATTCCATCACGTTATCATGCGATGAGAGTTGGATCCTGATTCCCACTGATGAGTTGGTTTACTCTTCGGGTGATCCCGATTGATTCTTCTTTAGGTTTGGAGGAGAGTTTGACAGGACAGTGGGAGGTTTCCGGATTAGATAAAATGATGACCATTCTGATCTAGGTTAGAGTGCACGCAGAGTGTTTCTTTTCTCTCTCTCTCTTTGGCAGCGACCTTTGACCGACCCTAGACTATGACTCAGTGACCAGGTTGACCGAACCTTCTTAAAATACTGGCTTTTGGATTGTCTGAGTTGCATAAGTCATTGCCACTCCTTCTTTTACCCTTTGCATTTCTCAGAACACCCGTATTACTATGGATATCCACTTCCATTGGATAGAGCCATCGTATGGTTATATACGAAATCGAAGGGACTTCTTCGAGGATGGATCCAGGTTCAGGAGAAATAGAATTGGTTTATTCAGTTGTCTTTTATTATCACCTTCTCTCAGGTTGCGAGAGCTCCTTGGTTTAGGAGAGTACACCTATTACGCCTATTGGATAATCTTATTCCAAACCATAGGCTGGTGCCTAAAGGTAGGGAATGAAGAAAACCAATTAGCCTAAGTAGGGTGTGCAGAAGGTAATATGTAAAGACAAAATAAAGGGATTAGAAAGAGGGCAAAGTAAATTGCGACTGATATCATTCACGACCAAAACCGCGTACTTCATCGCCGCTCCTATTTCACCTTTAAAAGAATAAGGTATTATTCAGTTGTCTTTTATCGTCACCTTCTCTCGAGATGCGAGTACTCCTTGGTTTAGGAGGGTACACCTATTATGCTTACTGGATAGTCTTCTTCCAAACCATAGGCTGGTGCCGAACGGTAGGGAAGGAAGAAAACCATTTAGCCTAACGATGGTGTACAGAAGGTAACGACTAAAGACAAATAAAGGGATTTGGAGAGATGGCAATGAAATATACGGTTGAAGTCATGAATTGGATTATGGAAGAGGCATTGCTATGAATACCAGGATACCCCTACGAAACATTTTCATGTTTCAGTGCATTGTTAAAAGAAAAACTGTTTTCCCGATTAGACACTTACTCCAAGGGTATGTATTTACCAGGTTTCATTCTCATATCTGTATGGTTTTACAGATGATGAGTGGGAGTAAGATATTGGGAATTAGGTGATTATCCTCATTATATCGGAATTCGTTGTAATTGGTGATATTTGAGGAAATCGCCAGGGTACAGTTTTCTACCTACGACGCACAGGTTTTGAGTTGTTTAACTCAGTGGACTTATACAGAGTATTGTATGTTGTCCAAGTGTCCATCAGGACAAAGGGGTAGGTCCTCGTACTATGTTCTGTTTACTTATAACTTCTCTAGTATTTAGACGAGTGTTTCGTAGAAATACAAGGTCTAAGTTTTGAGAAGTTATGGGTATAAGAATAAAGTAGAGAACCAGGTATCACAAGTATCGGGATTCTTCAAAGAGATCGAAGATGTAGATCCTTGTGATTGGTATTCAGATGATAGTGATGGTTTTGAGAAACGTGTTTCTCTTTCAGGTTACTCATAATTGGATGGATTCCTAAGTTGAGTAATGCTGATTAGCCTCTTTCCATTAAGTTGATATGCACTGGAGACAGCTGCATGGATTGAATCTTGGTTCCAATTAAATTAGTGCCAAAGTTTCTGTATTGGATATAGAATGGATCGTACCTTAAAAGATATTAAGGTACGGGGAGTTGTCCGGCTTATGATTAAAACCAGATGCTGGATAACTCAGGGCACGATTCTGTAATGGCTGTTTGTGGGTTGACCCTGGCTATGACGAGGGTTGATATTCTACCATTTGGAAGATCAATAGTGATATTGTTCTTGACTTGCCACAGTTTTAGTAAAAATGGATCTTTTTCAGAAAACAGTAGTGAGAGTATGGTAGAACTGGAAGAGATTCCAGAACCGCGAACGATTACGGAAAATTTAATAGGATCTATATATTCAATCAGGTTTGACATTCCAATAGCCACTCCGCAGGTATGGTAGGTAACCTCAGACACCCGAGAGGTACTTCGGTAGGCTCAAGGAAGGTGACATGGAGGTTCTTATCTACCCAGACTTGACACTACTGTTGTTCCAGGATATGAGACCCGGTAGGAGGGTTGTCATAGTCAGTGGGAGCAACGGAAGCATGGTGGGCAAGTAGCTTATGTCTATTTATAGACTTGAGCAGTTATAGTGGAGATAGATCATCTAATTTTGATGTGACAGTCATGGGTTTGACTTCAATCAGAATAGAGGATGGATCAGTTAAGAAGGTAGTAGGGTGTGATGTCATGGTATCTGGATGACATACACAGAGTAGGAGATAAAATTCCTATACTACGATCGGTTGAACTGTGGTCGTCACACAGTTGTTTCTCCAGACATGATATGGATATAATATTTGACATTCTGGTTTCTAGATCTATGGTTTTAGATCTGGATTTGGGTAGTTTCCCAATGTGGGTACTTTGACAGATATTCTAATGGTTTTTGGAATAGTTGACTCCTAGCATGGTGGTGTACCTGCAGGTGATAGAGTCACCCTCTCTAAAGGTGTCTTACAGACTAAAGGGGAGAGGGATGTGCATGATTGGCAGATCACTTGCTTAGGCAATTGAGTCAATCATGAGATGTCAAGTACCACACCAAATGTTGGTTTTGCACAAGATGCAATAAGTTTGTATTAATCCAATCCTGGAGAAACATAAGGAAGCAGTTTTAGAACATAAGTACATGTTCTACGGATTTGATGACGGCAGCCTCCTTCGGGAGACGGTTATCATTCCAGGCTTCAAAGGTGACATGGTTGACAGAGTGATTGTCAGAGTTATAGTTTTTCCCTCTGACGAAGAGGGACAGTATTATGGACAGGTGGTCCAAGAGGATACTGTGGGAAGCAAGGTGCCCGATACTGATTAGGTTCAGTGATCGATTCAGTCTAAGAAGTTTGGATATGGAGTTCATTTATGAACTAAGGTCCCATCAGATATCCAGACATGTTCTAAGACAGGTATTACTCAATTCGGGAGATGGTTTTCTCCGCGAACTTGAGATTAAGAGAGATATAGAAAGATACTTCTAGGCGGATCCACTCACTGAGGCTATTTCTCGAACACAATAGTTTTACAAACGGGCTTTGTGAAACTGATTAGTAGAGGAGTTGGATGTTCGGTTTCACACGGGCTGTGAGTAGTCGACATCGCAATATTAGCCTTGAGTGCAAGTGGGAGATTGTTGGAGATAGTGCCCTCATAGTCAATTATTGGATCGCAGGTACGTGATTGCAATGATTGCGGAGGACCTATCCCGGTAGGACAGTCTTACTCGAGATGATAGTGTGCTATCTGGTTTGCCTTTATCAGTCATGTACATGTTCAGGTGACTGATTGCATGTTACACTTTGATAGAGCCCTTAGGATCTTGCTTTACTACCAACAGTATGATGGCGATCATATACGTGAGAGTTGGGTAGTTTATATGCATATCCTTAATTGTGGTCCCTAGTCGTGGGAGTTTCGAGACAGGGCATCGATACTCCGGAGTAGACTAGTGTGTACAGTCGAGACCCCGACGAGGGGCGGTGGCCGGTCTCACAAGCCACTGGTGTCAGTTGGATCACCTAAGATGTATACAGGTGCTCATTGGGTTATGAGTACACCGGACAGGACTCGCCGGGAATCTGCTAGTTAGTATTATATCTACCGTCAGATAGCAGTTCCCTGATGACATGTGTACAGGTTAGTTCATCGACCTGAGGTCGTCATTTGTCTCGTGTGAGTTCCCACTGTGCTTTGATTTCTACCCTACCACGGCTCAAAGGAGTCGTGCAAACAGGTAGCTTTTGGGTACAGTCCCGAGCCATATGGAGGCACGTGAGCGGATCGGCAGGGGATTCGTCTCTCCCGGTATTGGGGGCGAGGTCGTGCTGTGTCTAGGAGAGCCATTACACAAAGTCCATGGCCATGGCAGGAGATTTACTGGTAGGTACTCCAGTAGTATCTCAGGGTGTAATTGGGCTTCACTCCGACACGACTTATACTGCTATTGGGGGTCTGACGTTGCTAGCCCTCTAGGCAGATATGTGATACTCATAGACGAACGGACCGGACTGTATATACATTGTCACTGTTAGGCTCAGTAGGGTTTTCCGGATGAGTGCGCTCATCGGCATCCCTTGAGGTCAGTCCATGGGCAGCCGTTACGCATTGCTAGTGCCGCTGACGGTTTGTGGTTAAACCCACTGCCAGGGTGCTGACGAGTCATTAGAGTCCCCCACAGACAGTTTCCCAAGTTCGGGCGAAACGTTGTAGAGGCCGTATGGTTTTATGGCAGGGTTCGGAAAATGCACGTGCGTTTACGCACGTGTCGGTTTTCGGACAGATGATACTGGTCGGCTTTGGTTTAAGCCGGATCCGAGTATTATATTGAGTAGGTATAATATCTTTGTCTCAGTTGCATTTGTATTCGGTCGTAATACAAATGCTGGTATATTTATACAGGTTCGGGGTTATCCTGAAAGTCGTTTCAGGATCACTTTTGGAAGTTGCCAGTTTCCAGTTTTCTATCAGCCGTCTTTTAACATTCGGTTAAAGACGGATTTATCTTTTCTTCTGTTGAGGTGAGTCAGTGTTCTAGAAGATTCTAGATGAGGTGACTAGGCTAATTGGTGTTGTGTTCTAATTGGATGCATTTAATGGTTCATTAAAGCATGATGACTAGGTTTATGACTCATGCTTTAACATTAAAGCATTTTGTTTAGTTAAGGATATTTCTTCTTGATCTTTTAAGTGAGAAGCTTTCTTGTGGTCACCCCCCTCTCCTACGGTCACCTCCCTCTTGCTATATATGGCCGGCCCTCTCTCTCCTCACTTCACTTGATGTTTCATTTTAGAGAGAAAAGATTATGATAGTATTCACAGTTCATTTCATTCCATCACCCGATTTCCACGGCAACTTCATTAACCGATCGTCCACGGATTTGGACGAAGTGAGACAAAGTCATCTACTCATTCTCTACATCAATCTTGGTCGTCTCTTTTAGCAAACTTGACGATCGAGTTGCCTCGAGTAAGAGGCGGGAGCCCGTTTAAAGAACCGATCATGTGGTGCCACCTTGACGAGGAGATCGGAGATCGACGAGATCGGAGCAGCCGCAACGGAGCGTGGGATGATGGTTGAAGAACGAAGGACTCGGATCGTTCGGTATAACCATTCTACACTCTTTACAGTTTGTTAGTTTAGCAATAATGGCAGATCCGGGTTAAAGTATACGATAGCGCCAGTTAAAAGTTTTTTGTTCCGCATTTGGCGTCTGTAGACGGCCGGGGCGCTAGCGTAGACTTACAGTATGATCCGCATCATAGTCCAGGTAGTCAAGTACACATCCTAAGGGCTTTACCAACATGTAACAGAGAGACAATCGGTGTACAAGTTAAGGTAAAGAGTAACCAGATAGCATACTATCATGTCGAGCAAGAAAGTCCTCCCTATATATGTCCCAGCATCCACTACAATATACATCCAATGTACAGTAATGGCCTCTAGGACATACATATAACTAACAATTTCCTTTGCTCCCATTTAACTTGGATTTGGAAGCATGAGGGCCATATTTTAGGGTCAAGTTGCATGTTTGGATCTCAATGTATTGAGGTAAAATTTTAATCCTTTTTGTCAAGTGTTGTTTATTTAATCCAAAATTGATTATTGTGTTGTTTAATATAGTTTTAAGTTTAAGATTTAAATTTCTAGAATATGGTTATTAAATTATTATTAGGGTTTTGATTCTTGGGTGTTGATCTAAAATTGTAGTTTAACCTATTAGGAAATGTTAAACCTAATCTAGTAGCCAATTTGCTCGTGTTGCATTAAAATTGTTTTAATTAGGTTCTTTTTGTAATCTAGATTTCTACAAAACATATAAATTTGTTAGATAAAAATTATAATTAGGGTTTTATTATTAGATTGTGGTATTAGTGTATAGATTATATGTAAATTTAGTGTGAAACATAATCTAGTTACAAATTTCTAGCTTCCACCTTAAAAATTGTCACAATATTGCTATTTTATTAAACTAGGTTTTGAAAATTTATTTGAAACGTGGGATTAAAAATAAAGTTAGGGTTTTAGAACATCCTTAAGGTTTCAAGGAGTGGTTTAACGATTTAAAATATGCAAAATCAAGTTTGGAGGTGAAATTGTGAAATTTTGCTTTAAAATACCGAAATCGGGCAAGTTTACAAATTAGAATTTCAATTTAATAAAATTTAGGGTGTTAAAAATATAGTAATGGTTTATATAATCTAGTTATGCTATTTAATGAGTATTATGACCATTATTTCCATTTAAACGTCAAGTTTTAAAGTAAAACGGTAAATTGACATTTTCAAGGTTTTTCGGAACTGGACGATTTGATCGATTTTAGGGTTTCGATGATTTAAACCAAGTTTTATATTATAAGTAATGAGTTTTAAAACTACGAGTTGTTTATTGGTGTTTTATCTCGATCAATCGGCGTTTGTACGCCGATATCGAGCGATATTTGGTTCTTTTGCATGAGCGGGTCATAGGTTTTAACCTATGAGCGTTTCATGCGTCGTTTTGGTTTTGTCCGTGATTCAGTTTACGATATTATATGTGTTTGCATATAGGTACCCCTCACGTGGACTTCAGACGAGGAAGAAGAGGAGGGCGACATCGTTTTCGGCAGACAAGGACCAGGTGAGTAGATGTATATCTACGGGGGAAGTCGGGTGGATGGCGTTTAGCACCCCCGCAAACGTAGAATAGGGATATTGCTTATCATTAGGAAGTCGGACGTGACCTTAGATTCTTAGCGAGTAGGACCCTATTAAAGGCCTTAGGTTGGACTAGACTGATTTAGATAGACTTTACCAGAGGAGGAATGTCTTGGAGGAAATTCGTAGGTTTCAGGTAGACACACACACACGCACACAGAAACTTGGCTTGGAGTATATGTGTATGTGTATATATAAGTAGGAATGTGTGTAGGTGTATATATACACAACATGTATATGTGATATAAGGATGTTATATGATACATGGGGATGAGACGATATAACTGGGCTTGATGCCGTGATCTCTTGGCTATACAGTCATATTATGATCTTAGCGGATCGTTGGAAAATGAGAGAATGGATATGTATACATAAACGATAATAGGTGATGATGACATTGAGATATACGAGACTCTAGAATAGAACCCGGACCGTAACCTGTGACTTGATTACGATATGATATATGTGTGACTTTGTTATGATATAATATATGTGTGACTTGATTACGATATGATATATGTGTGACCTGATTACGATATGATATATATGACATGATATTTCTGAGGAACAATTGACGACGTATATGTTCGCAGACAATGATATATGATTGATGATATTGGGATGTATGCGATTACAGTATAGTACCTTTGATCATGACATTATTTGATGATGATATTACACGAATGATGATGTACGTAGGTGATACTTGACCCGTACCCCGATATTGGGATGCCGTACGATGGATTTTACCGTACGAGGCATAGATGTGATGATTGATCCGCGCTCTTGATTCGAGGAAGCCATACTACGTACGTGACACTATTGAGGCTGGATCGCCGACTATTACAGATATGGACTCGGACCTTAGGTGGATTCTTATTTCTTATCGACTAGTTCCTTTAGTTTAGTTCCTTAGGGGGTTATATAGATACTAGTTGAGGCTCGAGTCATATAGTTGTAATTAGAAATGTATATTCCAAATGAGTGTTTAGTACACATTTTACCTTTACATTCAGATTGAAATCATCAAGTTGCATGTTCATACATATGTTTCTTTAGTTAGTATGAAACTCTGCCTGTTAGGACACCAGCACCATTATCGATAATACGCGTGTCCCACGTACACTTATTTTCCGGCTCACACACACATCATCGGTAATTTCCATGTCACGTACACTTTAGAACATATTATCTTTTATGATAGAATCAGCTAAAGCCTAGATCAATATAGTATTGTGATTACTCTTAGGTGTTAGTCTAGACATTGCATTTATTACTTAGACATTTCATGCATTCACATTTTCATGTTATCATGCAGTATTATGGGGCTTATGCCGACACTTACCATTTACTTACTCATGATTTTAGGATTTTGGATTTCTATGATATTTCTGGATTTTGGGGAAAACCGCAAGAATATATATAAAAACTTCTCTCTCTTTCTCCCTTTCTTTTTAAAATATAAGTTGCGGTTTTCTCGTGATGTATGTTGTTAGTTATATGTATGCCCTAGAGGCCATTACTGTACATTGGATGTATATTGTAGTGGATGCTGGGACATATATAGGTAGGACTTTCTTGCTCGACATGATAGTACGCTATCTGGTTGCTCTTTATCTTAACATGTATACTTTCTGTCTCTCTGATTACATGTTGATAAAGCCCTTAGGATGTGTACTCGACTTCCAGGACTATGATGCAGATCATACTAGTGGGGCCTGGGTAGTCAGTGAGTACATCCTTCATTGTTCCTAGTCGTGGGAATATCGAGACGGGGCATCGATATTCCAGAGTAGACTAGCGCATATCTTCTCGACCCATGTGATGGGCGATGGATGATCCCATATCCATTGGTGTTTGACATCGAAGATGGTATGCGGGTGCTCAGTGGAGACTGGGTACACTGAACGGACTCGCCGAGAACTCCCAGATGGTATTATACCTCACGTCAAATGGCAGTTCTCTGGTGACACTGGTACAGCTTAGTCTGTTGACCCGAGATCGTCATAGAGTCTTGTGTGTCTCCCACTGTGCTTTGATTTCCACCCTACCACGGCTCTACTGAGTTGTGCAAACAGGTGGTTTTTGGGTACAGTCCCGATTCACATGGAGGCAATGAGCGATAGGAGGGGATTCGTCTCTCCCGGTATTGGGGGTTGATGTTGTGCTATGCTCGACTGGCCATAACAGGAAATCCCTGGCCAGGGTTGCAGTGATATACTGGTAAGAGTTATCAGTAGTTTCACGAATGTTATGGACCTTAAGTCGGCATGACTTATCGAGCTACTGGGGTCTGACGTTTACCACCCCTAGGCGAGATATGCGACATATCAGACGAATAGACCGGACTGTACGGTAAGTGTTACTGGTTGGATTCACAGGAGTGTGAGCGGGCTTGCTCGTCGATCTTCTGATCGCTCAATACCCGGGTGGCCGTTACGTTTAGCAGACCGCTTGCGGCTTGTGGGTGTTTGATATGATCATCATCTGCTGCCGGCGTATTGACGAGTCTTTAGAGTCCTACACAGAGGTTTCCCGGCTCAAGCGAAACGAAATAGGAGCGCATATGAGATATGTGCGGGACCGAGAATAATGCGTGTATGTGATACCGTATTCCATTCTCGCGATGAATGTATCGATTGGTTATATGCGATGTAACCTAGTTATCGAATCAAGGATTGATTCGATAAGCCGATACATAGGATACTAGTCGGTTATATGTGATATGACCGGATCGTTAAATCAAGTGTTGATTTAATGATTTAATGTATAATTATATATTTGATATATTACTTTGCATTAAATAGTATTGGTTCACTTTAAATGGATTTACTCGCTTGTATTGCACATTGTATATGTGATATATTTTGTGCACATGATTGTATCATGTTTGATGATACATTCTTGCTTGGTTTTGTGTAAAGTATTGAACCATGGTTAGTGAGTGGTTAGGGTATCATTTCATTTGCTTATTCATTTATCTATTTATTTATTTATTTTATTTGTTTCATTTGAAAAGAAAAAGAGAAAGATAAATGGTGGACTTGTTTTGTTTTTAGTTGAAGCTTCTTGAAACCTTGACTAAGTCACCATTCTTGTCTCTTCTTTAACTCTAACCACTCATCTAACCTTAGTTAAATCTCTACACTAAACCATGGTTGAAGAAATGATAAGTATTCATTTATTTCCCTTTTTAAATTAAGACTTATCATATCTTCTTCTTCTTCATCTTCTTCTTCCATGAAGAAAGCTTGCTACTCCAATGGCAAGTGATGAAAACTAGTGAGAAATCCAAAACTAAAGTCTACCCACTTCCTATTTCTTCATCCTCTACCTCTTGCCAAGTAGTATAGGGTGTTTCCTTCACAAATTTTCATGGCTTGGTGAAGGTGGAGCTTGATCTAGTGATGCCTCGACGTAGATCATCTTCGGCACGTCGTCGATGACCTAGCCCGTTTTTCCTCCGATGAAGCCGACGCTAGAGCCCAAGATACGATTTGGACAACGAGGGGACTTCATCACGGAGCCTAGGAGGTGGTGGACCGGATCTACAAAGGTTGTAGCCCCTTTCCTTTAGATACATTTCCGTTTACATGCTTGCTTCGCCTATTTATCTAGTTAACGATCCGTATTAGGGTTTGTAGGCACCCGTAAAATTTGAATTAGCCATATTTGATGCCTTGTGAGACTTCATTAGTGTGCCTAGGAACCCTGCAGTGGTATCAGAGCCTAGCTAGAGCCTTAGGCGAAGTCCTGACGGAGTTAGAAGTCCGATCGACCCAAAACCCCGACTTTGAAAATGCTCTCTGGACATTTCTGTAAAATGTGGATTTTTGTAGATTAAAAATATTCAGAAAAATCAGCAGGAAGATCTAAGGGTTACAGTAAAATTCGAGGGCCTGACTCCATAAAGGCGCCGCGGATCCGCGGCATGAGCATGCTCATGCGGCGGTTCCGCGGCCATTTTGTCGTTTTGTGCATCCAATTTTGCACAGTAATTCTTAGTTGTCTGTGCTGGCTTTCCTGGGGATTTTTAATATTTTTTTCCAGAGTTGCATTTTCTGGGTTGTATTGGGGACTCGGTGTATCGATCGGATTGTCTAATTCTGTCTGTGTGCTTTTCCGGATAATCTTAGAATATGTTAAAAAGTTCGACCGGATATAAATACCCACTTTTTCCCCTGCCGGGAAATTTCCAATTGTTGGATATTTCCGTAGTTTAACGATGTTCTAAGTAGTGAAAGTAACGCGATGGACCCTCTAGAAGACAACAAACCTTAACTCGATTATGTGACCTTCTTGAACTGCCCTTTGAACCTTCGGGTTTGGGGCAGTACGGCGTGCCACATGTGAGGCGTTGGCTTGACCCTTCTACGGCTGGACCGTTGGTACTGAGGCACGAACTGAATGTTGTTAGACTTATTTCATGTGTTGAGTAGTATCGGGAAAACTTGGGTGTTCGATTGTTCGATCGAAAAGTTTAGCATTTTCTGTTTATCCGGAATGTGATACAATAATTGGAATTCACAAGTAGTTATGAGATAACTGAATGAATGTTATAAACATAGCAGTTTAGTCTCACTTGATCGGTTGCCATGGAATTTTGATGTGATCAAAAGTCCGTAGCAATCACGTAGCGTACGCGGATACTCGCCGGGTAAACTTAATAGACAGCCTCACTCTATTGCCCCGACCAAGTGACTGTAGGAGAACCCCGTCGCCGAAAGCATCCGTTCGGGTGCTCGCGGCAGCGGTGTTCCGCCTTGGTGCACTTTGTCGACGGCGTCGGGGGTGCGGCCGCCTACTAAAGTTTGCGACGAGCATTCGATCAGAATGTCGGGAATCCTGTTGAATTGCCCGACTTGATATTGAAAAGTGTTTTCGATTTTGAGACTAAAATGCGGGGTTTATAATTGTTAGGCATACGATGTCTAAGTAATTCATTTGGTCTGGCATGCGATGTCTGAGGAGGTTGCAGATTCCAACTGTTGTAGTTTTACACTTTCTTTTCTGTGACCGTAAGTGTAATATGTGATATCGCCGGTTTCGTTGCTATATGTCAACGACAATTGGGATGGACATATTTACTTACGTTGATGACATGTGATGTTATGTGTTGCTGGATATGTTATATTGGATCGTCGTGTTTGAACAGCCGGGGGGTTTTATGTGAGATGAGTGTTTTTTCATTTTCATTCATGTAAAAACTTGTATGTAATATTCTTTTATTGGGGCACTTCCAGGTTGCGGAAGATGTCACCGTTGATGTATATTATTTACTTTTCTGCACTAGGATAGACCCAAGGAGGGGAGCACAAGTAACCGGGTTCTGGGGTCCAGTGGGAGACCAACTCGAGGAGTCGAGTCCGGGTCTCCTAACCCTAGAATTGGTAGGGTTGCTTGCTGCTCTCGTAGGGGTCTTGGGGTGTGGGATTGTCTATTCATCACGACCGTGGAATCCGTGTTTTATACTGGCTCGTATTGAAAACACGGACGTCCTAGTATATCCAATATTTCATATGTTTCTTCTGCTGTGATTTATCTGTGATGTGATCATATGATGTTCTGTGACAGGTATTATATATAGTATATATGATATATTATATAGACGTTGCTTATGTTTTACACCCGCGCTAGCCCTGCCTCGCTCTGGCGTTAGTTACCTAATCTAACGGTGCAGACGAGACATCGAGGCGAATGCGGATGGCATAAGCGTACGTTATATTTATCTGTGATGGTTAGGTGGACTTAAATGATGGGATATTCATTAATGAGATTAATGAAAAAAAAATAAACCTAATTGATGTTGTGGAATCGAATTTCAAAATAAAACAGGTAGCTACAGTTCTTGCTTTGCATCGTGGTGTTCCTTGTCGAACATCCTGCACCTTATTCGATAAGGAAAGGACCGAGATCTCTTCACCGGGAGTGACTCCTTTAGCAATAACTGGCAGATGCTACAACCCTCGGTTTGTCTTTTGATCGCTTCTATAGTTTCTGCTTTGCACAGTGATATATATGATATATCCCGCACCTCATTCGACGAGGAAAGGGCCGACGATCCCTTCACCGGGAGTGACCCCTTTAGCAAAACTAGAAAAGCTTCGAAAAACATTCCATTTAAAAACCATTTGATTCCGCAACGAGATCAAGTTCAAAGCGTTAAAGGTTTTCACAAAAACCATTCGCAACCCTCCGTCATTTTAGGAAGTAGAGTACTTAGTATTCGTGCTGTGTTTGTTGACCATAGTCAAGGCACAGTGTACGGTAGCTAAGTGATGTCTTCCTACACCGCATATGATGCGATTAGTTAGTACAGTCATGTAGCTTTGTTGACCTTAGCCAAGGATCATGTGGGTGGGTCTAATTAATCACGAAATGACGGGTAGAACTTGACTAGTACCTATGATTTGTTGACCTTAGCCAAGGTCATAGGTGCTAGGGGTAAAAAACATTATCGGGAGTTTCAAGTGTTGAAATTTGCAATGAGATTGCATACCTTCTATATGATAGTTGGATCTCGATACCCACTGCGAGTAATTGTTACTCCTGGGAGAGTTTTGCACTTTGCAATTAGCCGATCAAGTAGGTGTCTAGAAAGGTGTCAACGGGGTTACGCCTCTAGGAAAACGAGGTTTACTGTAATTAAGTCCGTGCGAATGCACGGGGAACCTCCCTCAAAGTACCGACACTGGCCTGGCTGAAAGATTGGCGAACTTGTAGAGTGTAATTAATCCCGGCTAGTCTTTCCTTTTAAGGTTTGAAGGAAGATTTGATAAAAACGTGGGAGCCATCCTGATTAGATAAAATATATAACCAATCTGATCTTGCAAGAGCGCACGCAGAGTGTTTTCTTCTCTCTCTCTCTCCAGGTAGCGACCATATCACGCCTTAATCAAGATAATAATATGGATGTATTGACCGAACCCGCTTGTTGTACTGAGCTGGGGAACGTTGGTCCCGCTCCAACTTATAATTGTTATAAGACAGAGCAGGAAATAGGGAATACCAAGATTCCTATGCCGCCCAAACGAAGAGAGTGCATGCTGATGCATCATCTTCGGGTGTGTTCATTACAAAGAACTGTTTCTCAGTATCCTCTGAATCCTGGGTATTTGATACCGGATCAGGATCCCAGATATGTAATATGTTACATAGGGCTACAAAAAGGTAGAAAAACTGAGAACGGGTGATAAGTTTCATGAGACAGAAAACGGGGCAAGTGTTGCAGCCAAGTCTGTTGGTCACTGTCACCCTGTATTACCAATACATTGATTCTGAACAAATGCTATTAGATACCGAACCTGATATACAAAATCATATCAGTCTCTTTATTAGTAAAGAAAGGATGTAATTTTGTATTGATGGATAATGTTTTGAACATTTCCTATATCAAAAGTTGATCGGTTCAGGCACGTTATCTAAAAGCATTGAAGTTCTAAATCAAACTACAGTTCCTAGTATACAGAACACACACAAGAAGAAGAGTTCAGAAATGAACGAATCCTTCTTGAGGCATTGTAGACTAGGTCACATCAATGCGACCCGACTGGCTGAAGTTACATTTTAGATGCATATTTAAATCAGTTTGAATTTACATCTTGTGAATCTTGCCAGTCATGTCACAAAGATTAGATGACCATAGCTCTGTTTATTAGAAACAGAGAAAGAGTTAGTAAACTCTTGGGACTGATACATGATGATGTATGTAAAGTCTCCTGTCTACACATGCCAGGACTGGTTCTTCATACTTCATTATATTCTCTGATAATCTCTCAAGATTCAGTCATATGTTCCTGTTGAAACATAAGTCCGAACCTTTTGAGATATTCACAGAATATAAGTTAGAAGTAGAGAACCAAAATACGTGTATAAGTATTATGTCCTATGATAAGATCAGGGAGGAGAATACTTGTGCATAGAATTCGTGGACTATTCTAAAGGAGAATGAGATTTTCTCTCAGTGTTACTCCTCTGAATACACCACAGCACAACGGTGTATCAGGGCGGAGCAATTGCACAATATTAGATATGGTGTGCTCTATGATGAGTATTACTGAGTTACCTATTTCCTTTTGGGGATATGCACTTGAGAAGCTGCATATCTATTGAATTAGGTTTGAATCAAATCAATGCCTACCACTCCATATGAGATATGGTATGGGAAGAACCCATCTCTTAAGCGAGTTAAGATTTGGGGTTGTCCGGCCTATGTTTAAAGCAAAATCCGGACAAGCTCGAGGCAGGATCAGTTCTGTAGAACTGGAAAGGTTCCAGCTATACAAAACTGCAGTTGATGATTTGACAGAACCATAAGATTCTATAGTTCCCGACGAACCTCAGCCTCTCCGCCGATCTAGTAGGGTTCCTCATCCGCCTGAGAGATACCTCGGTTTCTCGATGACAGTGGGAGCAAGGAATGCATCATGAGATGATGACCCAACTAGTTTCGAGCAGGCTATCAAGAGTAGGGACTCTGTAAGAATGGCTGGATGCTTAGCGATCTGAGATGGCATCCATGTACACCAGCAAAGTATGGACTTTGGCTGCTATATCTGAAGGGTTAAATCCCCATCAGGAGCAAGTATATCTTGAGAAGATTACTTGGTGTAGATGGAAAAGTTGAGACTTTCAAAGCTAGGCTTATTAAAGGTTTTAGTCATCAACCGAGCATGGATAATGATGAAACCTTTTCCAAGTGACTTAAGTCCATCCGGATCCTACTTAACATTGCTACATACCATGACTACGATATCTGGTGGTTGGGTGCCCTGACTGCTTTTCTAAATACTGATTTAAAAGAGAACGTCTATAAGAACACAGCCAGAGGTCTTCGTAAACAGTGGGAGCAGCGAAAAAGTGTGCAAGTTGCTTTACATAATGAAGCAGGCATCGCGGAGTTGGAACGTCTGTTTTGATGTGATAGTCAAAGTGTTTGACTTCATCAAAATGGTAGACGAACCTTGTATATACAAAAGGGTAGTAGAGAGTAAGGTGGTCATCTTCGTATTGTACGTAGACAACATACTCTTGATAGGAAAAGAGTTTCCTATACTACGATCGGTCAATCTTCTATTATCACAAGGATTCTCCAAATAGGATAAAGATGATACCTCCTAAATCCTGAGATTTGGACCTATGAGATAGATCTAAAGGGATATTAGGGTTCTCACTAGGTATAGTGAGATTGTATTAATCGATCCTGGGGAGAATCACCGGAAGTGTTCCAGGGTGATAAAGACGACTGAATGTCAGTCACAGGCACTGTCTTTACCCTCAGTAAAGGGACGGTATGTTGGAAGAGTTCCAAGCTCGATGCCGTGGCAAACTAGACGATAAAGGCTGGTAACATCGCTATTAAAGATACTGCCAAAGAGGCAGTTTGGGTGTATATTGGTTCATAAGATGAACTAGGTTCCTGCCATTGTATGACAATGGAAGTGTGGCTTCGGCCCTGGAACCTTGGTCCCATCTGTGACCCAGACAAATTCTGAGGCAGCATCACCTAATCATGGAGATAGTTGATCTCCAGGGTGATCGAGGTTAGGAGAGAAGACTTAGAGGACAACACGGCGGATCCACTCACGAAGGCCTTTTCCCAGAGAGAGACTCATATGGGATGGTTGAGTATTAGATACTGCGACCACTGCTACAGATGGCCCTAGTGCAAGTGGGAGATTGTTAGTTATAAGTATGCCCTAGAGGCCATTACTGTACATTGGATGTATATTGTAGTGGATGCTGGGACATATATAGGTAGGACTTTCTTGCTCGACATGATAGTACGCTATCTGGTTGCTCTTTATCTTAACATGTATACTTTCTGTCTCTCTGATTACATGTTGATAAAGCCCTTAGGATGTGTACTCGACTTCCAGGACTATGATGCAGATCATACTAGTGGGGACTGGGTAGTCAGTGAGTACATCCTTCATTGTTCCTAGTCGTGGGAATATCGAGACGGGGCATCGATATTCCAGAGTAGACTAGCGCATATCTTCTCGACCTATGCGATGGGCGATGGATGATCCCATATCCATTGGTGTTTGACATCGAAGATGGTATGCGGGTGCTCAGTGGAGACTGGGTACACTGAACGGACTCGCCGAGAACTCCCAGATGGTATTATACCTCACGTCAGATGGCAGTTCTCTGGTGACACTGGTACAGCTTAGTCTGTTGACCCGAGATCGTCATAGAGTCTTGTGTATCTCCCACTGTGCTTTGATTTCCACCCTACCACGGCTCTACTGAGTTGTACAAACAGGTGGTTTTTGGGTACAGTCCCGATTCACATGGAGGCAATGAGCGATAGGAAGGGATTCGTCTCTCCCGGTATTGGGGGTTGATGTTGTGCTATGCTCGACTGGCCATCACAGGAAATCCCTGGCCAGGGTTGCAGTGATATACTGGTAAGAGTTATCAGTAGTTTCACGAATGTTATGGACCTCAAGTCGGCATGACTTATCGAGCTACTAGGGTCTGACGTTTACCAACCCTAGGCGAGATATGCGACATATCAGACAAACAGACCGGACTGTACGGTAAGTGTTACTGGTTGGATTCACAGGAGTGTGAGCGGGCTTGCTCGTCGATCTTCTGATCGCTCAATACCCGGGTGGCCGTTACGTTTAGCAGACCGCTTGCGGCTTGTGGGTGTTTGATATGATCATCATCTGCTGCCGGCGTATTGACGAGTCTTTAGAGTCCTACATAGAGGTTTCCTGGCTCAAGCGAAACGAAATAGGAGCGCATATGAGATATGTGCGGGACCGAGAATAATGCGTGTATGTGATACCGTATTCCATTCTCGCGATGAATGTATCGATTGGTTATATGCGATGTAACCTAGTTATCGAATCAAGGATTGATTCGATAAGCCGATACATAGGATACTAGTCGGTTATATGCGATATGACCGGATCGTTAAATCAAGTGTTGATTTAATGATTTAATGTATAATTATATATTTGATATATTACTTTGCATTAAATAGTATTGGTTCACTTTAAATGGATTTACTCGCTTGTATTGCACATTGTATATGTGATATATTTTGTGCACATGATTGTATCATGTTTGATGATACATTCTTGCTTGGTTTTGTGTAAAGTATTGAACCATGGTTAGTGAGTGGTTAGGGTATCATTTCATTTGCTTATTCATTTATCTATTTATTTATTTTATTTGTTTCATTTGAAAAGAAAAAGAGAAAGATAAATGGTGGACTTGTTTTGTTTTTAGTTGAAACTTCTTGAAACCTTGACTAAGTCACCATTCTTGTCTCTTCTTTAACCCTAACCACTCATCTAACCTTAGTTAAATCTCTACACTAAACCATGGTTGAAGAAATGATAAGTATTCATTTATTTTCCTTTTTAAATTAAGACTTATCATATCTTATTCTTCTTCTTCATCTTCTTCTTCCATGAAGAAAGCTTGCTACTCCAATGGCAAGTGATGAAAACTAGTGAGAAATCCAAAACTAAAGTCTACCCACTTCCTATTTCTTCATCCTCTACCTCTTGCCAAGTAGTATAGGGTGTTTCCTTCACAAATTTTCATGGCTTGGTGAAGGTGGAGCTTGATCAAGTGATGCCTCGACGTAGATCATCTTCGGCACGTCGTCGATGACCTAGCCCGTTTTTCCTCCGATGAAGCCGACGCTAGAGCCCAAGATACGATTTGGACAGCGAGGGGACTTCATCACGGAGCCTAGGAGGTGGTGGACCGGATCTACAAAGGTTGTAGCCCCTTTCCTTTAGATACATTTCCGTTTACATGCTTGCTTCTCCTATTTATCTAGTTAACGATCCGTATTAGGGTTTGTAGGCACCCGTAAAATTTGAATTAGCCATGTTTGATGCCTTGTGAGACTTCATTAGTGTGCCTAGGAACCCTACATATGTGTCGTCCACCATGAGATTTCATGTTTTCTGTTGGATTTCGAGACCCGATTTAAGGAGTGGATGAACCGTCTCGGGTACATGGTGGACCCGGTATGGTACCCCGGGGCAAGAAGATCGAGTTGTAGATGATGAGCCTGGCAGGGGAAGACTACCTACCGGTGATGTCTGGCGCGGCGGATATCCGGAGGATACCGACCGTTGTAGTGAGATTTGATGATATGGGCCGATCCGGACTGACGGAGCCCGAGATATTGAGACTATGAGGTATTGAGACTTGAGATTTACATGTTTTGTGTCGATGCTTGACACAGATTTCCATGGATTTCATCGATGATGTTTCAGACTTCTATACAAATTTTACTATGGTGAAAGTTAAAGACTTTTTATACAGATATATCCAGATTTCAGGGTTGATTGTTTTACATTCATGGTGCATGCATACTCATTCACACGACATATTACTATTTGAGGCACTGACACGAGGATGGAGCATTTGCACTTACGCGTAGTTTATTACCTACACTTATAGATGCCTAGTGATATATTAGTATATTATGACCTAGGACAGCGTCGTGCATTCGATTTCTTTTCGCAGATGTCTTCTACTCACGAGTTGGCAACTCACCCCCGTTGTGCCAAATTTTATTACAGGTTCGATGTACAGGTTTCCTTGGCAGCTTGCTGGCACATCTTTTCATTCAGGGTGATTTGCACGGTAGGTTGGTTCATTTGTATGAGGACCGCCGTTGTACTTTATTTATTTCATTGGTATCTAGTATGCTCCATCAGCCAAACTTGTATTACTTGATAAGTTGTATGGACCAGTTATTTATTTCGACCTTAGAGTCGTGCATGTTTTATTGTGGTTTGGTGGATTTGTTTCTTTTGAGTTTGGAGCCTCGCCCTTTGGCGTTGTATATTATTGTGCTTGGTGTGGTTGTTTCCGCCTGTTGGCGTAGAGCTAGCTCCCGCTTGGGGATGCCTTTTATTGTTTGTATGTATTTATTCTTGTTTATACCCGTTTGGGGCCAGTTTTTACAAAGGAGACTCTGCCGAAATTTTTGAGAAAATTAGATGTTGCTTTTAAACTTGTTTTCTGCATGTTTTCCTTTACATCTTCTTTTATATGGTTTAGATTTCTGGGCTTTGGCTTGCTTAGATTACATGGCGCTTCTAGACGCTTCGTAATTTAAGTGCCGGTCACGTTCCGTACTTTCGGGTCGTAACACAATACCGCTGTATTGCGACAACATCGGAGCTATAGCTTTAGCAAAGGAACCCAGGTCCCATCAGTAGTCCAGACACATCTTAAGGCGGTATCACCTGATCAGGGAGATCATTGATCGCAGGGAGATCGAGGTCCGGAGAGTTGCTACAGAGGAGAACATTGCTGATCCATTCACAAAGGCCTTACCACAGATTCAGTTCGAGAGGCTACTCGAGATGATCGGTCTTCGATATGCCAGTACATGGCCCTAGTGCAAGTGGGAGATTGTTAGTGTATATGCCCTAGGGGCCATTATTGTATCATACTAGCTTGTATATTACTTAATGGAAGCTTAGGATATTCACTGTTATATTAACAGTCTTGCTAAACATGATAGTATGCTACTTGGTTTTATCTATCTTAATATGTGTGTACGTATTGATAGAGCCCTTAGGATCTTGCTTGACTACCAACGTTGTGATGGCAGTCACACTAGTGGCTGGGTAGTCTACAAGCACATAATTTTTCAGGTCCCTAGTTGTAGGATTATCGACACAGAGCATCGATACTCCGGAGTAAACTAGTGTGTACGCTTCTCATCCCAGTTGGGGAGATGGTTTGTCCCACAGCCATCAGTACGTTGTACTGGAGATAGTATACATGTGCTCGTTGGGTTACGGGTACACCGGACAGGACTCGCAGGGAACTGTTGGTTGGTATTATACCCATCGTCAGTTAACAGTTCCCAGGTGACATGAGTACAGCATAGTCCGTAGACTTGACAATGCTGCTTCGCCTCGAGTATGTTCCCACTGTTCTTAGATTGCTACTGTAAGTGCACGGCGGCGCCCCGGCCGTCAATCCGACGGCCAAATGCGGAAGCGGTGATAAACTTTAATTTTGTGAACTTAGCAAACCGGCACCACCGCGCACTAAACACCCGGATCGGACCATTAAACTAGTTCTAGCTAACTACAAGACGGGTTAGAGATATACCGAGTGATCCGAGTCCTCCGGTCTTCTCGTCATCGTCCCGATCTCCCGCGGAAAGTCCTGTCTCCATATCGTCGCCTCCTCGCCGAAGGGGGCACCACATCGCCTGCATCTTTTACGGGCTCCCACCTTAATACCGAGGCAACTCGGGCGCGAAGTTGGCTGGCCGACGCGTCCAAGATTTGCTGTAGAATGTGTAGTGTAGAGGCTATGTCTCATTTGGGGTTTTGTTGCCATTTGAAGATGATGGAGGAATCAAGATAAGAAAAATGGTTCTTGCATTTTTCTAGCATGAAAAGAGATCAAATTGCTACACTCTCAAAAATGAAGCTCTCATCTTCTCTTTTCAAAAATGTTCAACCATCTCCTAAGAGAAAATGGTGGAGGAAAAGAATACATAAGCAAGAGGGAGGTGAGTGTAGGAAAAGAGAGAGGGTGACCATATCCAAACATCATCATAACTAACTCACATCAACTACTAATCACCTCAAATCAACAAAAAGCAAGTGATGATGATAGATAAGAATGGTATCAAAAGATGCTTTCATAATTAATCCATATGCAAGAAAACCCTCCACAATGTGTTATTTGCGAACTTGCAAATAACACCCTCCATCGGAAAAGTCCGGCCGGGAAAGAACAAAGGAAAACCGGTCGGAACGGAATGCAAACTGGCAACTCCAGAAAACTGGTCCCGTAATAAATTACAGGAAAACCCCGATACTGCAAATACATGCCCGCATTTGTATTCCCACTGAACACAAATGCAAAGAGACAAAACTACACTATCAAATACTAGGATCCGGCTTAAGCCAAAGCCGGCTAGTAAAAACCGTCCGATCACGATCCGTGCAATACCGCACGTATCTGATCGAACCCTGCCATATCTCCATACGGCCTCTACAGCGTTTCGCCCGAAAGCTTGAGTAACTGTAAGTGTGGTGGACTCTAAAGACTCGTCAATACTATGGCTGTGGATTTAACCACTAGCACGTCAGAGGTATAAGCCAATACGTGACGGGCCACCAGCTATTGACCAAAAGGGACGTCGATGAGCGAACTCATCCTGACACCCTACTGAGCCTGTCAGTGACAATATCCGTACAGTCCGGTCCGTTCGTCTATGAGCATCGCATGTCGGGCCTAGGGGGTTGGTAAAAGTCAGACCCCCAAAAGAGGTACAAGTCGTGTCGGAGTGTAGCCCAGAACACCCTGAGATACTACTGGAATACCTACCAGTAAATCTCATGCCTTGGCCAAGGACTTCGTGTAATGGCTCTCCTAGACACAGCGCGACCTCACCCCCAATACCGGGAGAGACGAACCCCTGAAGATCCGCTCACTGCCTCCATGTGGCTCGGGACTGTACCCAACTAAAACCTGTTTGCACGACTCCTTTGAGCCGTGGTAGGGTAGTAATCAAAGCACAGTGGGAACTCACACGAGACAAATGACGATCCCCAGGTCGATGAACTAACCTATACACATGTCACCTGGGAACTGCTATCTGACGTCAGGTATAAGACCAACTAGCATGTTCCCGGCGAGTCCTGTCCGGTGTACTCATAACCCAATGAGCACCTGTATACATCTTAGGTGAACCAACTGACACCAGTGGATTGTGAGACCGGCCACCGCCCCTCGTCGGGGTCTCGACTGTATACACTAGTCTACTCTGGAGAATCGATGCCCTGTCTCGAAACTTCCACGACTAGAGACCTTTTAAGGATGTGCTTATAGACTACCAGCTCCCACGTATATGATCGCCCTCATACTGCCGGTAGTCAAGCAAGAATCCTAGGGGCTCTATCAACGTGCAATAGTGACCTGTCAGGTCACCTAAAGCAGTACACGATGATAAAGGTAAACCAGATAGCAAACTATCATCTCGAGTAAGACTGTCCTACCGGGATAGGTCCTCCCTCAATCATTGCAATCACGTGCCTGTGATCCAATAATCGACTCTAAGGGCACTATCTCCAACAATCTCCCACTTGCACTCAAGGCTAATTATTGCGATGTCGCATACTCACAGCCTGTGTGATACCGAACACCCAACTCCCCTACTAGTCTGTCTCACAAATCCTGTTTGTGAAACTATTGCGGTCGAGGAATAGCCTCAGTGAGTGGATCCGCCTTGATGTTTCTTTCTATGTCTCTCTATATCTTATGTTCGCGGAGAAAGCCATCTCCCGAAATAAGCAATACCTGTCTTAGAATGTCTGGATGTCTGATGGGACCTAGCTCATGAATGAACTCCAAATCCAAACTTCTTAGACTGTATCGTCAACTGAACTTAATCAGTATCCTGCGCCATGCCTCCCTCAGTATTTTCTTGGACTACCTGTCCAAAATACTGTCCCTCGTAAGAAGGAAAACTATAACTCTGACAACCTCCTTGTCGTCCAGGTCACCTTGGAAGCCTGGAATGATAACTGTTTCCCAAATAGGGCTTTCGTTATCATATCCCTAGAACAGCCACTTATGTTCTAAAACTGCTTCCGACTGTTTCTCCAGGATTGGATCAATGTCAACTTATTGCATTTAGTGCAAGAACAACATCTGGTGTGGTACTTGACATCTCATGATTGACTCAATTGCCTAAGCAAGTGATCTTCCAATCATGCACATCCCTCTCTTCTTTAGTCTATAAGACACCTTTAGAGAGGGTGACTCCATCACCTGCAGGTACACTACCGTGCCAGGAGTCGTCCATTCTAAATACTCTTAGAATGCTGTCAAGGTACCCTGATTGGGAAACCACCCAAATCTAGATCTAAAAACATAGATCTAGTAACCAGTATGTCTGATATAATGTCCAAGTCCTATGTGGAGAAACTACTGTGTGACGACCAAAGTATAACCGATCGTAGTATATGAATTTCTTTTCCTACTCTGTGTATGTCATCCAAATACCAGGATATCACACCCTACTACCTTCTCAACAGATCCATCCCCTATTCTGATGACGTCAAACCCATGACTGTCACATCAGAAATAGATGATCTATCTCCGCAATATCTGCTTTAGTCTATAAATAGACATAAGCCTGATGTCCACCAATGCTTCCGCTGCTCCCACTGACTACGACAACCCTCTGCCAGAGTCATATAGACGTGCACTTCTAAAACTAGTTTAGAACGACGCTATACTCATCCTCCCGCCGGGTCTCGCAGCCTGGAACAACAACAATGGCAAGTGTGGGTAAACAAGAACTTCCCTGTCACCGTCCTTGAGGCTACCGGAGTACCTCTCGGGTGCGTGAAGTTACCCACCTAATCTGCGGAGTGGCCAATGGAATGTCAAATCAGATTGAATCTTTAGGTTCCTTTTCAAATCTTCAGTAATCGTTTGCGGTTTTGGAATCACTTCCAGTTCTACCATACTCCCACTACTGTTTTCTGAAAAAATCCATTTTTATTAAAACTGTGGCGAGTCTAGAACAATATCACTATTGATCTTCCAGATGGTAGAAAGTCAACCCTCGTCATAGCCTGGGTCAACCCACAAACAGCCATTACAGAAACGTGCCTTGAGTTATCCAGAGTCTGGTTTTAATCATAAGCCGGACAACTCTCCGTACCTTAACAATGTTAAGATATGAACTGTACTATATCCAATATAGAACCAGAGGCACTGATTTAATTTAACCAGATTCAAATAATGCAGCTGTCTCCAGTGCATGTTAACTAAATGGAGAGAGGCCGATCAGCGTTACTCAACTTAGGAATGCTTCCAATTATGAGTAACCTGAAAGAGAAGCAATTTCTCTTTATCATTACTATCAACTGAATACCATACACAAGTATCTACATCTTCGATCACTTTGAAGAATCCCGATACTTGCTACACCTGGTTCTCTACTCTATTCAAATACCTATAACTCCTCAAAACTTAGACCCTGTGTTTCTACGAAACACATGTCTAAGAACTAGAGAAGTTAAAAGTAAACAGAATATAGTATGAGGACCAACCCCTCTGTCCTAATGGACACTGGACAACATACAATACTCTGTATAAGTCCGCTGAGTCTAACAACTCTTTCACTGTGTGTCGTAGGTTGAAAACTGTACTTATGGTTAAGAAGAATTACACCGTTGTTTAATGCTCCTTACCTAACCATCCACTGATATAGGTAAATGTCATCGACATAATATCAAAAGGTATATCTCACTCTATGAAAATAGACGTATAGATATAACAATTTGAAATTGGTGCACAACAGCGGATATTCAAAACCAAATATTTGCCGACCGGCAAACAGCCCAGATGATCTCCTCAAATATCACCGATTACAACGAATCCCGATATAATGAGGATGATCACCCTATTCCCAATAACTTACTCCCACTCATCATCTGTAAAACCATACAGATGTGAGAATCAAACCTGGTAAATACATACCCTGGAGCAAGTGTCTAATCGGGAAATCAGTTTTCTTTTAACAGTACACAGTTGAACCGAAATATTGAAATATTTCGATGGGGTATCCTGGTATTCCTAGTAATGCCTCTACCATTATCCAGATTCACAACTATAACCGTATAATTCTTTGCCACCTCTCCAAATCCCTTTATATGTCTTTATTCATTACCTTCTGCACACCCCTTTAGGCCAATTGGTTTTCTTCCTTCCCTACCGTTCGGCACCAGCCTATGGTTTGGAAGAAGACTATCCAATAAGCATAATGGGTGTGCTGTCCTAATCCTAGGAGCACTCGCAATGCGAGAGAAGGTGAAGATAAAAGACAACCGAATAAACCTTATTCCTATTTCTCCTAAACCAGAATCCATCCCCGAACTGGAACAAGTTCCTTTCGAGTTCGTATATAACCATACGATGGAGTATCCAATAAACTGTGGATCTTCGTAGTGATACGGAGTGTCCTGGAGAAATACAAAGGTGATTTAGGATTGGCGAAGAAATACTTGGTTTGGTCGTGAATAGCAGTCGCAATTTACTTTGCCCTCTTACTAATCCCTTGCTTTGTCTTAATCTTAATACCTTCTGTACACCGTTTAGGCTAACTGGTTTTCTTCATTCCCTACCGGTCGGCACCAGCCTATGGTTTGGAAGAAGACTATCCAATTTGCGTAATAGGTGTACTACTCCTAAACCAAGGAGTACTCACAACCTGAGAGAAGGTGAAAAGAAAAGACAACTGAATAGTCCTATCCGTTTTCTCCAGAACCGGAAGCCATCCTCGAATTCCTTCGAGTTCGTATCTAACCATACGATGGTTTTGTCCAATGGAAGTGGATGTTCGTAGCAATACGGGGTGTCCTGGAGAAAAGAGTAAAAGTAGGAGTGGCAATGAGGTTAGCGACTCTGACAATCCAAAAGCCAGTGTTAAGTAGGTTCGGTCAACTTGGTCTCTGAGTCGTAGTCTTAGGGTCGGGTCAATGGTCGCTGCCAAAGAGAGAGAGAAAAGAAACACTCAGCGTGCACTCTAACCTAGATCAGAATGGTTACCAATTTATCTAATCAGGAAACCTCCCACTGTACCTCAAATCCTCCTCCAAACCTGAAAGAAGAATTAGTCGGGGTCACCCGAGGAGTAAACCAACTCATCAGTGGGAATCGGGATCCAACTATCATCGCATGATAACGTGATGGAATCCGCTCACGGTATCACACTCCAGAAGGTATGCGCATATCTGGCAAGTTTCAGTTCTTTTGAAACTCCCGATGTGATTTCTGCCCCATGCTCTTATGACCTTGGCGTGAGGTCAAAATATCATAAGTCACATGTCAAGTTCTACCCATCATTGTCCAGGTTAATTTGAACCCACTCGTACATACCCTTGACGTAGGCCAAAAAAGTAGTACGACTGTCCCAAAACAACGCATCTATCTATGCAACAGATAAATACCTGGCAGCTACCAAACGCTATGCCTTGGCGTGAGGTCAAAATACATAGCTTGAATACTGCCGAATATTTAACTGAAGGGCTACGAATGGTTTCTGGCGAAAACCTTTAACGTAATGAACTTGATATCGTTGAAGGAACGGATAGCTTTTTAGAAAATATAGTGACGAAACCTTTACTAAAGAGGTCACTCCCGGTGAAGGGATCTCGGCTCTTTCCCCGTAGAATGGGGTGCAGGATATTCCAAATGAATACCACGGTGCAAAGCAAAAGTAATCGGCTATAGTGAAGTTAATGCCCTGACGTAAAATTCTGTCCAAGGGGTCACTCCCGGTGAAGGGATCTCGGCCCTTGCCTCATCGACTGAGGAGCAGGATATTCCAAATGAATACCACGATGCAAAACAAAAGTGAACGTCCTTGCAATAACAGCTTTTTGAAAAGTGTTCCAACAACATCAGAATAGGTTTGTTTAACTTGCATTGATCCGAATCAACGCAGTCCCATCAATTGATCACACCACAAAGAACGAAAATATACTGACGTACGTATATGCCATCCGCATTCGCCACTCGGTCCCGTCATCACCCGTTAGGTTAGCTAACTAACGACAGAGCGGGGACTGGACTAGCGCGGACGTAAAACATATACAACATCTACTAATATATATACCAATATATTATATTTCGCTCAAGGCGTGATAAAAATGCAACATCACAGAAATGTACAGCATCACAGAACAATACAGATATCTGGGATCCCCGGGTTTCATAGAGCCGCTACTGAAACCCGACGTTCCCCTGGTCGTGTGGATAGCCTGTGCAATGAAATCCTAGACCCCTACGGGTGCGGCAAGTTACCCGCCAAAACCTGAAGCGAGGCAGCCCCCTTCAGCTCCGTGAATGGACCACCCAACACTTCACGGAATCCGGTAACTTGGGCACCCCTCCTGGGTCAACCTGTACCCCCTACGAGTGCGGCGAATAGCCCGCCAATTCTAGAGTGAAGCCCCCTCCGTCCCAATGCCATGAGATGCGGGCTTGTTGCCCTCCAGAACCCGGCTATCCGTGCACCCCACCGCGGGGTAATCCTAGTACAGAAAGTAAAATATACATACAACGGGTACATCGACCGCAACCAGGCCGTGCCCCAAAAGAATAATACAATCAGGCAGTGACGGCAGTCCACATGTCGGACGCTCGCCCCGCAATATCAAATGTACATAATACACCAACACTGTACTAGTATTGCATCCAGGCTATCCCCACGACCGATCCGCAACATCACAGCAATACATAGAGCATCAACGTGAAAGTCACGTTCGCAAATCCGTCTAACCGGGCTATAGCAGTTAGACTGGATTTACCGATCGAGTGACATTCACGGTCGCAGATATAATGTAAATACTGTGAAATAATGTGTTTAAAATATCCGATCGATCAAAAATTAACTAGTGGGCCCCCAAGTACTACTGTAGCACATCAAGAAATTCTGGGCCCAAAATTAACCTTCCAGAAACCACATTTTCAACTCAGGAACATTCTCCAAAGTTTTGGGGGCATGAACAGTTAACATTGCGGCGGAACCGCGGCCCAAGCAGGGGTTTGGCCGCGGTTCCGCGGTGGTATGGTGAGTTCATGCTACCAAATTTTTACAGTATGCTTATAATTCCCTGCACATCACTCTGAGACAACATGAAAAATTTTTGGACTCAAAAAAAATTCGACAGAAACTGATGTGCTTGAAAAACGCGTTTTTGGGATTTTGTTCGATCGGAAACGTAAAACACATCAAACAAAGCTAGACGAAGTTAATGGCGAGGCTCTGATACCACTGTAAGTGCACGGCGGCGCCCCGGCCGTCAATCCGACGGCCAAGTGCGGAAGCGGTGATAAACTTTAATTTTGCGAACTTAGCAAACCGGCACCACCGCGCACTAAACACCCGGATCAGACCATTAAACTAGTTCTAGCTAACTACAAGACGGGTTAGAGATATACCGAGTGATCCGAGTCCTCCGGTATTCTCGTCAATGTCCCGATCTCCCGCGGAAAGTCCTGTCTCCATATCGTCGCCTCCTCGCCGAAGGGGGCACCACATCGCCTGCATCTTTTACGGGCTCCCACCTCAATACCGAGGCAACTCGGGCGCGAAGTTGGCTGGCCGACGCGTCCAAGATTTGCTGTAGAATGTGTAGTGTAGAGGCTATGTCTCATTTGGGGTTTTGTTGCCATTTGAAGATGATGGAGGAATCAAGATAAGAAAAATGGTGCTTGCATTTTTCTAGCATGAAAAGAGATCAAATTGCTACACTCTTAAAAATGAAGCTCTCATCTTCTCTTTTCAAAAATGTTCAACCATCTCCTAAGAGAAAATGGTGGAGGAAAAGAATACATAAGCAAGAGGGAGGTGAGTGTAGGAAAAGAGAGAGGGTGACCATATCCAAACATCATCATAACTAACTCACATCAACTACTAATCACCTCAAATCAACAAAAAGCAAGTGATGATGATAGATAAGAATGGTATCAAAAGATGCTTTCATAATTAATCCATATGCAAGAAAACCCTCCACAATGTGTTATTTGCGAACTTGCAAATAACACCCTCCATCGGAAAAGTCCGGCCGGGAAAGAACAAAGGAAAACCGGCCGGAACGGAATGCAAACTGGCAACTCCAGAAAACTGGTCCCGTAATAAATTACAGGAAAACCCCGATACTGCAAATACATGCCCGCATTTGTATTCCCACTGAACACAAATGCAAAGAGACAAAACTACACTATCAAATACTAGGTCCGGCTTAAGCCAAAGCCGGCTAGTAAAAACCGTCCGATCACGATCCGTGCAATACCGCACGTATCTGATCGAACCCTGCCATATCTCCATATGGCCTCTACAGCGTTTCGCCCGAAAGCTTGAGTAACTGTAAGTGTGGTGGACTCTAAAGACTCGTCAATACTATGGCTGTGGATTTAACCACTAGCACGTCAGAGGTATAAGCCAATACGTGACGGGCCACCAGCTATTGACCAAAAGGGACGTCGATGAGCGAACTCATCCTGACACCCTACTGAGCCTGTCAGTGACAATATCCGTACAGTCCGGTCCGTTCGTCTATGAGCATCGCATGTCGGGCCTAGGGGGTTGGTAAAAGTCAGACCCCCAAAAGCGGTACAAGTCGTGTCGGAGTGTAGCCCAGAACACCCTGAGATACTACTGGAATACCTACCAGTAAATCTCCTGCCTTGGCCAAGGACTTCGTGTAATGGCTCTCCTAGACACAGCGCGACCTCACCCCCAATACCGGGAGAGACGAACCCCTGAAGATCCGCTCACTGCCTCCATATGGCTCGGGACTGTACCCAACTAAAACCTGTTTGCACGACTCCTTTGAGCCGTGGTAGGGTAGTAATCAAAGCACAGTGGGAACTCACATGAGACAAATGACGATCCCCAGGTCGATGAACTAACCTGTACACATGTCACCTGGGAACTGCTATCTGACGTCAGGTATAAGACCAACTAGCATGTTCCCGGCGAGTCCTGTCCGGTGTAATCATAACCCAATGAGCACCTGTATACATCTTAGGTGAACCAACTGACACCAGTGGCTTGTGAGACCGGCCACCTCCCCTCGTCGGGGTCTCGACTGTATACACTAGTCTACTCTGGAGAATCGATGCCCTGTCTCGAAACTCCCACGACTAAGGACCTTTTAAGGATGTGCTTATAGACTACCAGCTCCCACGTATATGATCGCCCTCATACTGCCGGTAGTCAAGCAAGAATCCTAGGGGCTCTATCAACGTGCAATAGTGACCTGTCAGGTCACCTAAAGCAGTACACGATGATAAAGGTAAACCAGATAGCAAACTATCATCTCGAGTAAGACTGTCCTACCGGGATAGGTCCTCCCTCAATCATTGCAATCACGTGCCTGTGATCCAATAATCGACTCTGAGGGCACTATCTCCAACAGCTACCCTACCACAGCTCAAAGGAGTCGTGCAAACAGGTAGCAGTTGGGTGCAGTCCCGAAGCACTTGGAGGCAGTGGCGGTTAGACAGGATTCATCTCTCCCGGTATTGGGAGTTGATATCGCGCTGTGTC
Source organism: Agapanthus africanus (assembly GCA_030015575.1). Lineage (NCBI taxonomy): Eukaryota > Viridiplantae > Streptophyta > Magnoliopsida > Asparagales > Amaryllidaceae > Agapanthus > Agapanthus africanus. Next base: position 177,747,007 of record JASDDO010000016.1, on the reverse strand, counting down.
AGAGAGCCATTACGCAAAGTCCATGGCCAGGGCAAGCGAGATTTACTAGTAGGTTTTCCAGTAGTTTCTCAAGGTGTAATGGGCTTCGCTCCGACACGACTTATACCGCTTTTAGGGGACTGACGTTTGCCGCCCCCTAGGCCCGATATGCGATAGTCCTAGACGAACAGACCGGACTGTACGGAGATTGTCACATCAGGCTCAGTAGGAGTTCGGATGGGTTTCTTCATCGGCCTTCTTATCGACATCTACCTGGGGACCGTTACGTACAGCTAGTGCCGCTTGCGGTCTGTGGTTAAACCCACTGCCAGCGTAGTAGTGGAGTCTTTAGAGTCCCACACAGAGAGTTTCCCTGCTCCGGGCGAAACGATATAGAGGTCGTATGGTTTTACGACAAGGGTTCGGACGCATACGTGTTTTTACGCAGGTACGATGTTCGGACAATTTTTACTAGCCGGCTTTGGTTTAAGCCAGATTCTAGTATCGGATTATTGGATTTATACAGTCTAAAGTTTTTCCGTGTTTTCACGGATAGGAAGAGCGTTCTCGTAAATTCTCAAGAAGCTTCTAGAAGGATGATGACTTGGGGGCTAAGGTGGCATTTGCATTTATTGATTTAGTGACTCATTTGTGTGATTCATTCATGTAGTTAATGGTGCATTTAATGACTAATGACTCATGAGATGAATCACTCATAATGAATAAATGAAGCATGGTTGATAAATCATTTGATTATTCATTTAATAAATCATTATGCTTCATATACTCAAATGATATCATTATTTCATTTTATTCTCACTCTCACCTTCTCTCTCCTCAAGCTCTCTCTCTCTTTAAACCCTAACCCTAACCTCTCATGTGTTGAGATCAAGGGTTAGTAAGACTTGTTAATCCCTAATCACACTCTATATTACCTAGGTGACTTTGATTAGCAATTTGAGTAATCTAGTTTCCTCAAGTTAGAGGCAAATCTTGGAGTAGTAGCTTTAGGGTGGATCGTCTATTACAAAGAGGAGGCCGACGAGGAGGTGGTTAACGAGAAGAAGATGGACTTGGTTCATTAGGTATAATCTTTTTTCATAGTAGCTAACTACTCCTATGATAGTGTTAGTTATAGTTTAGCAAAGATCCATTCGGTTAGTCGATGTTAGTTTAAAGAAAAAGATTGTTTTTCATATTTTCGCCTCCCCGCAACTCGTGGGGTGTAAAACGTCGACTTACATTGAGAGTGTCCCGCGTCTTCTTCAAGGTGGCGGCGAGCACCCTGGCATCCTCCAACTTGGCCTCAACGTCCTTGTTGGACTCCATCATAACCCGGATGGTCTCCCGGCAGTTGGAGTTCACCCGATCCTCGGCTGCCACCCGGTCTTCGAGGGCGGCGATCTTCTCCTTCGCCTCGTGCAGCTCCCAGCTCAGTGTCACGACCCGAAATAGCACGTGACTGGCCCTTGAATCATATGAAGTCTATAAGACCTCATCTAATTCAAGTAAGCCAAAAGCCCAGAAATTTAAAACCATTTTAAATAGTAAATGAAGGAAAAATAGTTTTAAGAAATGAAGAACATGTTTTAAAAACAATGTTTTTAAATAAGTAAGCCGAATATGCATTTTTAAAATCTATAGTCTTTTCTGAAAATTTCGGCAGAGTTTCCTTTGTAAATACTGGCCCCGAACGGGGTACAACACGATAAAAGCATATATACAATGATAAAAGGCATCCCCAAGAGGGAGCTAGCTCTTCGTCAATCGACGGTCACAACCACGCAAGCAGTAATATACAACGCCGAAGGGCGATGATCAAAACTCAAAAGAAACTCAAAATATCAAGAAAACCATAATACTACCTCGCGCGACTCTAAGGTCGAAATAATACACAACTGGTTTTCTAAGTCTGAAACAATATACATGTTTGGTTGATGGAATTACTAGATACAACTGAATAATACATATACAATGATGGTTCTGATGCAAAAGAACCCACCTACCAAAGAAAATCACCCGTAAGGGAGGCAGTGTGCCAGAAAGCCGCAATGAAACCTGTACGGCAAAACCTGCAAGAACTGTAGCACAACGGGGGTGAGTTGCCAACTCGTGAATAGAAAACATCACAGAGCAGAAATCGTATGTATGACACAATCCTAGGTCAATACGATCAAATATATATATAAACCTCAAATGAATAAGTCTGAAGCATGAAAAGGTGGCCAGGGTAAACATCTATACATAAGTGTAATCCCATATGCTCGTGTCAGTGCCTCAGGTAACGACATATCATAAATATGAGGTATGATCAATGTAATCAACATGAATCAATGTCAACTATATCAAGCAGTCTATAAGTATGTGGATATAATCCAACTATGTAATCAATGTCTGTATGTATGTGGATCTCGTCCACGTGTCTCCCAAAGACAATAAGCATCATGCATGGAAATATCATAAAGCATATGCATGGAAGTATGAGGATGTAAATCAACATGTGTCGCTCGCGACATATCAAAATCATGGAACCTGAGTGTCTAGCATCGACACTCAAAAACATCATGGAACCTGTGCCTAGCATCGGCACGTAAATCCTCATATATATATAGGGCTCCGTCAGTCCGGATCGGCCCATATCATCTCTCAACTCCGGTCGGTATCCTCCAGATATCCGCCGAGGTCAAATACAATCACCGGTAGGTAGTACTCCCCTGCCAGGCTCACCGTCCAACATATACGAGTCTTCTTGCCCTGGGGTACCTCACCGGGTCCACCATGTACCCGCAGACGGTGCCTACCTCTCCTCGAATCGGGTTTCACATGTCGCTCTCAGAACCGAGAAAACACATGGTGAACGCACTGAAATATCATATCAAGGGTAACCGGGTTTTTAAAACAATACATACTCTCCTTTGAAATACCCACGGTTCCCAAATCCATAAATATCATGGAAACAACATATCTCAATGCGTATAATCATAAAGCATGATGTATGCGACACATAAAAGAAATGTAAGCATATCAGTATATCATGCAACACAAAACAGTAATATGCACATATCGTGGGAAGACCGCTCCTTTAAAATGAATCAATTTTGAAAAGTATCTCGCGGTTCCCAAATCTCCAAATCAAGCCAGAAGCATCTATGTATGTGCAAATACGTATGCATGCAAGAATGAGTGTACGATATGTGAGTACACAAGTATGAATGTACAATAGGTATGTGCACAAGTATGAGTGTACAATATGTAAGTACACAAGTATGAGTGTACAATAGGTATGTGCACAAGTATGAGTGTACAATATGTAAGTACACAAGTATGAGTGTACAATATGTATGTGCACAAGTATGAGTGTACAATATGTATGTACACAAGTATGAATGTACAATATGTATGTGCACAAGTATGAGTGTACAATATGTATGTACACAAGTATGCCATGCAAGGGTCATATCCTGATGCAATAATCCTACTGTGTAGTGACATGGCAATTATCGATGATGAAGTGTGTGAGCCGGCAAGTAGGTGTACGTAGAACATACGCATCATCGATAATGGTGCTGGTGTCCTGACAACATGGTTTTAATATAACAATAAACATATTTCAACATGCAATGCGATGCGAAAAGTAAGAATATGCGGCAGATGAATAATAAACACAACAGTGCAGTATCTACATCAATGTATCCATGTCATACTGTTTTGCCATTTGAAAGAAGACGAATCGGGGTTTTTAGGAAAATAAGGGCTACGGTGTTTTTAAGAAAAGATGCGTCTTTTGAACATATCCGTAGAATCCCTTTGCCTGTCTTGAAAATACTCCCGATTCGTTAGTTTTTGAAATAGGTATGATATCGGCCTAGCCTAACATCTACTAAGCAAACTACAGATCTAACTAACAAGTCAATCGGGAGGGGTATGGAAACCACCTAAATCTGAGTCGATATATATATATATATATATATAAATATAATACTCGGTGATCTTGCCTCAAAGGTATCGCGTACGATACAATATCATATGACATCCTCGAGTCATGAGTGCGGATCTATCATCAAATAAAGCTCGTACGGTAAATCATCGTACAGCATCCCAAATCTGGGTACGGGTCAATATCACATGCACCTCATCAATTATCTGGTATCCTTATCATCATATCTCATGAACTGGGGTACTGATCTAGTCTGGTACTAACCGATGCCATCTATATGGATATATGTGCGTGTATGAAAACACACCTAAAGGCCCGCTAAAATCTCATGTCGTATCCCAAATACGAACCATATCATATCACCGATCTCATGGCACTATGCCCAATCTTATCAACTCATCTCCAAATATCATCCCCTATCCTCATCATCCAGGTATAAGTATAACAAATAAGCATGTGTGTGCGTGTGGGTGTAAATCTATTCTAGGGTTCGCAACTAGGAAACTATACTAGTTTACTTCTAAGCCCTAATCTATCCATAATACACCTAATCACATCTTGAATATCCAAGTCACACATAACGCTATCATATATATATGAATATAGTATATAGCTAGTATACTAAGTATCGAACTGCGGGGGTGCTATACGCCATCGACCCAACTTCCCCCATAGATATAATCTACTCACATTGCATACTGCATGCCGGTGTCGATGTCGCCTTCATCTTCTTCGTCATATGAAGCCCTCGTGAAGGTACCTACAAAGATAACTGTTCATATCTGATTTTTGCATTTTTATACCGCCCAATTTTTATCACATTGCTTATCGGTAGGTACTCTTGTGCCGTGTTTGCTAGTCAATTGCAGGATACAGGTTCTCAGCTCTAAACAGTGAAATTCATGGAAAAGCACGATAAATTCCGGATTACCGCCAACCACAGATAAAACACGGGTCTCCGCTCTCTATCCGTATGTTGCCACACACCAGTTTAAGGGACAAAATGGCAAATCAATGTCATTTTCATGCACAAAGCTCAATATCAACACAAGATCCAACATATCTACGCGGAGCTCAAGAAAATCATGGCAAAAGATCCATATCACATCACCTTTTGAACTGCTGAAAATATGGAAGAAATGTGAAGGGATTCTGAGAAAAGTACTATACCAAACTCAAGAGGACTACAAACCAAGGAAACCCTGAAAATTCGTCAGCACAATTCCCTAGTAAGGCCGCGGAACCGCGGCATAAGCATGCTTAGGCCGCGGATCCGCGGCCGTACAGGCTTGTCGGCTGATGAATTTTCATGGGCTGTTTTGTCTTTTCATGATGGTCCATAATGTTGCCCTAGAATTTCTGTTTCCTGCCTATAAATAGTCCAGAACTTGCCAAAGCCAAGGGTGCTTATTCTTGTATTTAGATTTTAGGATACATGTTGTTCTTCTTCTTTCTCTTCTCATCTCTTCTCCATTAAAAACTTGTAGTGAGCTTTTGTGAGTGAAGAATGAATAAAGGAGTTCTTGTTGTTACCATGCTTATCTTGTTGTAATTGTTAATTATAATTGCTTGTATTTTTCATTTGCTAATCTAGTTGTTGTTATTTGTTGTTTGTTTCTTTCTTGTTCTCTTTTTCTTTATCCTTAAACAACAATGATGCTTAAGCTTGATCCTTGCCAAAGTGAGGTCTCAAATAGCTAGTTGTAATCTTCTAACCTCTTTATTTCTATCTTCCTCCTTTTGTTTTATTTTCTTTTTCTTATAATGGGTGAGTAGTTTTCATGCTTGTTAGGGTAGGATAAGGAAAGTATGAGAGAAGGAAATCTCTCTCACTCTTTTCTTGCCCAACATCTTGATTCGGACTCCCGTTAATTTAACCACAATCCGCTCCCTACGGCACCCTATCCTACATGATAGCGGTGATTCCTTAGTGAGACCGGTTGTGGTTGAATTAACCGGAGGTTAAGGCTAAGAGCCAAGAACGGACGGACAAGCACCAAAAGGAAGAACTTATGCGTTGGAAAGCCTAGCTTATACTCGCAAGTTCCTTCCTAGTCGTGCTAATCCCTGTTGTTGCCGATTACCGTAACATCGATATTAAGAGTGGCAACGAAAGAGTGAGCGACTCCTAACTCAAACTAACCTAATCCTAACCCTAACAAGCTCTCTTTATATATCATTTTAGCACATAGTTAATCTCAAAACAAACCTAGACATTTGGACTTAACTCGTTAAAGCACATAGAAAAAGATTCCCATCTCCCTGCGGACGACCCGTACTCAACCGGCTAGTTACAAGCGAAACCGTCTTGATTGCGGTAATTAACTAAGCACGCAAAAACTCTACCAATCAATAACACAATCGCAAACGCACATTAACTCACATCGGAAAACCAAAACGACACGCTAAGGCCTATAGGTTAAAACCTATGGACTACGCTTTCAAAACCATCAACAACCCTCGATATCGTCGTACAAACGTCAAGTGATCGAGGTAAAACACAAATATGCAAATCCAGAATTTAAAATACGAAAAACGAAACTCCGAATCAAAACAGTAACTCAGGGAAAAGGTCCTAGATTTTACCCTTGGTCAAATCAGACAATTTTGCATATGCCAAGGGTCTATTTTACTGATGAGGGGACCACAGAACAAGAACGAGCCACAAAGCTCCAGGTCTGGCCGCAAATTGCGGCCAGAAAGAATAAATCCGCGGCCAAGTTATGGAGTTAGGGGCTAGGGTTTTTAGGGTATGTTCTAAATCGCCTGCATGTATCACTGTCCTTGCAAAATAATTTTCAGGTAGCCTGAGTGTTAGCAGATTTCATTTTACATCACAGAATCCACAACTTTCCAATATCGGGTTTTCTAAATCCGTATTCCGGGGTTCTAGTCTCTGGTTTAGGTCTGAATTCTAGCACTAGGGGGTTTGTGTGGTCTCTACTGAGCTCAATTTCACATCACAATCTTCAATTTCCATAAACCCTAACTAGAATTTTCAAAGTTCACCCAAACCACACAATATCGGTTTTAATCTAACATGGGGGTAAAAGTAATGGAAATACTAAGCTAAATGTTCAGAAAATACCTCATTTGACAACTCAAGAATTTTTTTGAGTTGCCCCAAGTGTCCAAAATTTGATTTTTCTTGGTCCAATGTGCTTCCCTTGAGCTTGTGCATCTTTTTGATGAAATGGGACTTGGGTTTTGAGGTGTTTAGCATGGAGTTTTGGGGAGGTGAAGAGGGGAGGGAGGTGAGGTAGCAGCAGCAGCAGCATGGAGAGAGAGGGAGAGGAAAATGAGTGGAACAAAATGATGGGGGATGGCTCAAGACCAAGTCAAAGATAACCCTCACCTTTCTCTCTCTCACTCATACTTATATATTATAATCTTTTCTTTTCTTTTCTAATTTCCTTCACTTCTCAATAGTAACCCCAAAACAAAAGCCATGCACCCAAAAACATGTAGTAAAAATGCAACAAGTGTTAATAAAAAGGATATGGTGCATGTTTGCACAAAATACGCTTAAAGCGCGATTAGCGATTTTTAATCGCGATTAGCACTAAATTAGCATATAATTAATCATAAAAACTTAAAAATTGCATAATTCCATATAACACCTCTTTTTAGTAATTTCCATAATTTTCCAAATTTTCCCCCAAATTTATCGGTATTTAATTATACCGTCTTATTAAAATATTCAATATTTTATTATTAAATTATAAAAATTCCCAAAAATAATATTTTATTTTTTTGAAATGTTACACTCAGGCCCTCCTCCTGCGAGGTATACTGTCCAGCGATTTGCATCGCCGGGGCAATTTCCTCGTCCTCCATGTTGACGACGATGGCGCAGCGCTGGAGGACCTGAAGAAAACAAAAGGAGGGGTTAAAAAAGGCACCCGATCCTGCGAACAAAAATACTTTAAAAAAACCCGAGCGGGAGGCGGACACTGACCTGCACGGCATCCTAGGGTATGGCCGCCATTTGGGCCCTGAGTGTCCCCCGGGGGATTTTGCCCCCAGCCAACCTTTCCATTTCCGAGAGCAGGCTATCGGCGACAGAAAGCCCCGAGGGCACCTCGAAGCGAAGATCCCCTTCATCCACGAAGATCGCGGAAGACGGGGAACGGGGCACCGTCCTATGGTGCCTCTTGAGGAGGGACACGGGAAGATCTGCCTCGTCTCCCACCTCCAGAACCCGGGGTTCCTGCTCCCGAGCGTGTTTGCGGCTCTGCGCGCGCACAGCCTCCGAGGTCCGGGGCGTACTCGAGCGCCTGGCCGGAGCGGCCGGCGACGAAGCCGGGCTCGCAGGAGGACGTGACGGGCCGGCGCCTCCGGCCTTCCTCCCTTTCTTCTCGGCCATCGCAGCCCGGAATTTAGATCGGTCCATCGGCACTGCGAAAAAAAAGCGAAAATACAAAGAAGGGGCTAGCAATGCCAGAAAGAATAGAAGAACACACAAGTCTAAACAGGTCACCTAAGCTCTCAACTTACCCGCAAACTGAGCGGGGCTGAGCCCGGCCCAACTGAGGGCCTGCTCGAACAGCAACACATCGGCCCGATGGACGGGCTCCCACTCCGATACCGCCACCGCATCGAGATCGGACGACCGTCTCACCCGTGGGCAGTTGGACATGTGCCACTGAACAGGAACAGGCCAATCCTCACCCTCGGGTGGCCCGACGAACAAGAACTTCTCCTTCCATTCATGAATGGAAGAAGGTACTGCTACGACCCCCGACCCGGCCGCCCCTCCTCTGTGTTTTCTAAAAGAAACGTATACCCAGCTAGGCTCGTCCCTATGAGTGCTGGGGTGATTTTTGTAGCAGAGGGAGGAAAGGAGAATGTTCAGGCTGAAAGGGATCTCCTACAGTCTCAACCGGACCAGGAACCCGAGGAGAATCCTTCACGAGTTCGGCACTAACTGGTCCGGGGCTAATTGAAAGCAATGCAGCGCCACACTCATCTCGGGGGAGAAGGGCAGACGCATTCCGGCCCAAAAGGCTTCCAAGTACAAGGCAATCTCCTTGCCCCGTACCTGGTCTGCCCTCTCTCCCTCCCCGGCCAAGCGAAGCGAGTAGCCTAGGGGAATGCGGAAGCGAGCCCGGATTGTGGTGAGCTCATCCACATGCCTCAGGAGGGAAGGCGTAACGTTCTGAAAAATCGTGTAGGTGAAATTTCTGATAATCGGTAAAATAACGGGGGGTTTCCGTAAAAACCAAGATACAATTATTTGTCAACATAGACTTAAATATACATATTCTATCTATGTAATTGCTAGTATTTGGTATTTAATTGGTCACTTGTAAATTTCTAGTTTACTAAAATATTTTCCGGAATTAATTATTTTAAATATTATTTTAAGGCTTCACTAATAAATTTAATTAGTGATAATTACAAATTGGAATGGATTAATACAAGTTTTGTGAATCATGACACATTAAACCAAAGTGTAACATGTTGTTTTTGAAATAAAATGAAATTTTCATTTGGTTCTTGAAATTTAAAGAAAAAGTTTAAAGAGAATAATAAAATAAATGAAATAATGAGACATGAAGGATGTGGTGTGTGTGTGCGGTGTGGTCACCACTCTCCTCACTTACCCTCATCTCACTCTCCCAATGTGGCCGAGTCCCCCCTTGGCAGCCCCAAAACTTGTTCACCTCATTTCACAAAAGAAATAAAAAGAATAAGAGCAAAGATTAAACAATGAGGTAGGGGGTTTCTTGCTTTGACTTCTTACACTTACACTCACCTCACTATTCTCCCTCTCCCCCAATATTGGTCGAGCTTTCCCCTCCCTGCAGCTGCAGCAACCCCCTCTTCTTCCTCACCTCATTTCACACCCAAAATCTCACAAAAATGCATAAAAAATCCATACAAACTCACACTACTTCCTAATTTAACCTCTACCCATGTTTCCTTGGCCAAATCTAGTTTGGATTTTGGGAGCAAGAGAGCATCTTTGGGAGGCTAGGTTGCAAGTTTGATCTCATGTTGGTTGAGGTATAATCCTAACCCTAGTGTTTAATTGTTGGTTATTACTTCAATTTAACTTAATTAGATGTTTAATTATGGAACTAAATTCAAGATTTAAACTTTCAAGGTTAGGGTTTGGATCAAGTTAGGAGTTTTGATCAATTGATTATGATTGTGTGATTAAGTTTAATATCTTAAGACTTGCTAGAACAAATCTAGTTGCTAAATTGCAAATTGTTACATTTAATTTGTCTTAATTACATAATTTTGCAAACTAGATTTTTAGGGTTTATTTAAATTAGTGAGGTTAAAATCTAGTTAATGGTTGTGTGACCTAATTAAGATATTAAGTGAATCTTGTGGCCACTAAAATTGTTAAAACATTTAGATTTGTGCTAAAACTGGAAATTGAGGCTTACTAGGTTTTTGGAAATAAATCGATTTGATTTATTTTGGGGTTTTGATGAGTTACAACTTATTTCATATAATATTTAGTGAGTTGTGAAACCACGATTGGTACGTTTGGGTTTTAAATTTGGGGATTTTCACGTATAGTGACCCTCGTTGTAGTTTGTGGCGTTGTCGCCGCGCGTTTCGTGCACCAAGTGTGTGTGCGTCGAGTTAATGCGCGTGGTTGACTTGTATTGTTTGTGTCCGCGACTATTTATATTTATTCTTTTGTTTTCCTTGTGTACATTTCTAGGATCGGGCGCAGAGGCGTCGGACGTGGCGCGAGAATGACAGAGCTGAAATCGGATCAGATGAACCGAGGCGTCCAGGTGAGTAGATGTATATCTACGGGGGAAGTCGGATGGATGGCGTATAGCACCCCCGCAGTTTCGTAGTGTAGTATGTGAATACGTTATAATTATATATTTATGTGTAATGTGATACGTGTATAGTTAGCAAGAGCGGCTCTAGGACATCATGGGTTAGTTTAGTGTAATTGGACGATGGTGTTTTTAGTTAGTTCTTAGTTGCGAAACCCTAGTGTAAAAGTGGACACACACGCGCACGCACACACGGGACATGGTATTGGGTGTATATGTTTATATGTGTATATATATGTGTGTGTGTGTGTGTGTGTGTGTGTGGATGCGTTAGTGAAGGGGTTCCTACAGCACCACAACAAAGGTTTGGAGGCAACACACATGCCATAGTTAAATTTTTTATGGTGCTAGAGAAACTATCTTAAGGATCATGCTACAAAATATAGGGTAACATAACTTTAACAATAACACAAGTAGTAAAAGCTAGGGTTTTGAGAGTACAACCTTTGTAGCTCCCTATGCTAAACTCCTTGGCTACTTGAGAGTTGGAAAAAGACTCACTTGAAATCCTCTAGGTCCACGACGATCCACCTGGAGTCCTCTTTGTCCAAGGTTGAAGCTCCACTAGATCAAGAGAAGAAATGGAAGCTAACACTCTACACTGATGGGCAAGACTAGTGTAGAATGGTGATGTGGTTTGTTTTCTCACTTCAAAACCCTAACTTGATGACTCTTTTGCTCACTTGAGAAAACTAGAGAGCAAGAGGGAAATGAGGAAGAAGATGATGGTTTTTCAAGAGCTCAAGATAATGATAAGCATAAGAATAAAAATGAGAAAATGAATATATATATATATTCTCTTTCTCATTCTTAACCATAGTTATAAAATATCTAGATATTTGTTTTGGATCAAAAATGGCCATAGAAAATAAATCAAGGTTAAACCAAAGGGTTAGTGCATGAATAAAATAATAAACCATGATAACAATTTCCATTTCCATTTTTCTTTTCCAAAAAATAATATCTATATATCTATATATATATGGTGTGAGTCTTATATTACCACCATCCACTATATCAACAATCATGATAGAATTATGTATGCATGTATGTGTGCATGCATATCAATATGTGCATGAATGAGAATAAATGCATACATGCATGCATACAACATAAAGACAAGAAAGGGTTTAAAGTGAGAAACTAATGGTCAATGATAAATCAACACTTGATTTAGCAAACCGGTCATATCACATACGACCCGACCAAAAGCAAACCGTCCGATTAATATACGGTATCTCATGTAAGTCCATGCTACCCTTCCCCGGTTCTTACGGGGTTGCGGAAGTGGTGAAAAACGATTTTCAAATGGGTGGTAACATAGACTACCAATACGGATCTTTGTTAAACTACTAACTAACAACCTAACAAGAGTTTGCCTACTCGGTTAGGGGGCTATACCTTTCTTGAACTCCTTCGTCTTCAACTCCTCCCGGTGTACTGATCGGCCTCACCTCGTCATCTCCTTGCGCCGAAGATGGATCCACCTGAAAGCTTCTACCTTTGGCTTCTTCTTCGAACTTTGAAGAAACTAGATCACTTGGCTTGCTAGGCCTTGTGAACTAGAATGAGTAGAGGAATGTTTTGGTGTCTTTTTATCTCTAAGGCAATGAGTCTCAACACATGAGAATGGTTTGCCTTGAGGTAGGGAGAGCAAGAGGAAGAGGGAGAGCTTGAGAATGAGAGAGCCCAAGAGAGAGAAAGCAAATGATAGAATGAACCACACTCTTCTCATTCTCACCTCTCATAATCCAAAAGCCATCATAACAAAAATAGTAATCAAGTATTGTGTAATGGTTTAAGTCAAAATGGCTATATCATTTCATGCACTCATTTTGCATAAATAAACAAGCAAGCAAAAGTCTTTGCCATTGAATGATAGCCATTGTCATGATGATGGTCAACTAGTCCAACCTAGTCAACCGGTCAACAAAGTCAACAAGTCAACAATGTCAACCCCTCAACAACCATGTCACTGTAATACTAAATTAATATTAATGTTAATCATATATCTTATTCTCATTAGGGTTAAGCAAAAGTCAATGGTCAACAGTCAACTGTCAACAGTCAACAGTCAACAACCCCAATGAGAATACTCTGCCTCTGTCTCTCTGTCAACTGTGCATACACACACGAATCCGCGTTCCGAGGAACACGAATACAAACGAGATAAAACCAATCCCAAAACGTACACTAGGATCTGGCTTAAACCAAAGCCCGCTAGTGTTAACTGTCCGGACACTGTACGTGCACAAGTGCACGGATGTGACCGAACCCTGTCGCAAAACCATGCGACCTGTCGCAAAACCATGCGACCTCTACTCTTTTGCCTAAAGGCGAATAGCTTTCTGTGTGGGACTCTAAAGACTCAACACTACGCTGGCAGTGGGTTTAACCACAGACCGCAAGCGGCACTAGCTGTGCGTAACGGTCCCCAGGTAGATGCCGACAAGAAGACTGACGAGGTGAAACCCATCTGAACTCCAACTGAGTCTGAATGTGACAATCTCCATACAGTCCGGTCTGTTCGTCTGATACATCGCATGGTGGGCCTAGGGGGCGGTAAACACCAGTCCCCTAATAGCGGTACAAGTCGTGTCGGAGTGAAGCCCAGAACACCCTGAGATAACACTGGAAACCTACCAGTATATCTCGCTTGCCCTGGCCAGGGACTACTCGTGTAATAGCTCTCCTAGACACAGCGCGATGTCAACCCCCAATACCGGGAGAGACGAATCCTGTCTAACCGTCACTGCCTCCAAGTGCTTCGGGACTGCACCCAACTACTACCTGTTTGCACGACTCCTTTGAGCCGTGGTAGGGTAGTAATCTAAGTACAGTGGGAACACACTCGAGGCGAAGTGAAAGTGTCAAGTCAGCGGACTAAGCTTGTAACGATCTAGAAAATCGTTTTGTGTTTGTTTCTGTTTTTGGGTGAAATTCGTCGGTATTGTCAGTTTTATACCGATTGCGATCAAACGGCCATATCGAGTTACCAGCACCTAGTTTTGAGAAAATAAAGCTAGTGCGCACACTTTGAGAGTATATGGGACGTTTTGGTGCAATTTGAATTTTTCGCATTTTTAATATTATTTTAATCCGGTTTGCACATTTTTGGAATCTTCTCTTTTCATCTCTTCTTAAAAATTTCCTAAGTTAATCTTAACCATATTGCATAAGGTTGTGTGGCCTAGGATTAATGAGGAATTAGAAAAGAAAAGAATAGAAAAGAATTGGAGAGAAGGTGCATGCATGAGGATTAATGTTGACTTTGCATTTATTGTTGGAAACTTCATGGAAATTCACCCTCTCTCTCTCTCCTCTTCACTTGGCCGAGCTCACCTCTTCCCCTACTGCCCTTATTCATTTCCTAACTCATTTCTATCATATTTCCTTCACAAATCCTCAAAACACATCACAAGTTTTCACAAAAATCCTATTTTGTGCATGTTTTCTCATTTTCTTGGCTTGGAGCATGCTAGCTTGGGATCTTGGTGTTCTTTTGGTGTAGGTATATTTCCATTACTGCTTTTTAAGTGTTTTTAGTGTAACTTTGCAGTTTAGATTGATAAATTAGGGTTTGTTGCGAAATATCGTATTTTGGTGTCGGTTTGAGGTTTCTAGAACCCTGCTGTGATCTGGGTTTGTTACTGAGAAATTAAACATAGTAGTTGTGATGTACTAGAGGACCTGGAGCACCACCATCAACACGACACCCATCCCACCGGCCACGGCCGGCGAGAGCTTAAGGAGGGGCCGGCGACGCCGGCCAGAGTGTGGAGTTAGGGTGTGGGTTTTTGACTGTAGGTGTCTGCTATGTTTAGGGTTCCTCTGGTCTTGTTGAAACTGTTTAGTTTTCACAGTAGGAAAATCTGGGATCAATTGTGCAGTTACTAGTGTTTCGTGTTCGTGCGATACGTGTTACGACACGCGTCGTGCCGTTTTCGTGGTTTCGCTCTTAAGTTGTTTTCGTCGTGTCGCTACTCTCGTTAGCCACGATACGAATCCTTAAGAGGTGTTTGTGTGTTGTTGTGTCGGTTAGATATAGCTAGTTCGTATTTCGTAGCTATTATTGATATATATATTTGTTGTTGTTTATATGTTGCAGGTTCGCAGACGAGGACTACGGACACTGCCACAGGGAGATTCAGGTGGTAGATTCATCTAGCTTGGAGTGTGGGTGAGTAGATTTAACATCTACAGGGGAATCGCCCGCATGGCGTTATGCGTCTGGGCTAGAAACCTTTACCTTTGTCGCATATTCTATATCATGTTTAGAATTGCGCATATACCTTACTGCTTAGTGATAGATTGTGATTGGACTAGTATCCTTAGGACACTGCACTATTATTGACGGCTCAGATTGCGAGAGCACTGATTGGATGCCACACACACCGTCAATAATTGCCATGTCATACACGACCATATTTTAGAAATGCTATTGTATGGTTAGGAACATTGTGACTTTGATACATATTTCTTATTGTTATTCTTAGACTTGACATGCTAGTTCCTGTTTACCTATAGGATGCTGTACCTTTAGTGCTAGGTACATATACACCTAGGGACATGGATACAGGTAGGTGTACTTGTATTTCATACTTATACCTGATAGGTATATCACATCAGCATACAGGTAGGTGTACTTGTATTTCATACTTATACCTGATAGGTATATCACATCATCATATAGGTAGATACCTATATTTCTGCTTTACGATTCATGTATTCATTTATATCTGGTGAATGCTATGCTGTTCTTTTATACGCTTTCATTACAGTTTCATATTGCGTATATTTATTCATGGATTATCGCATTTGTATATGGATTTTTCATGATGTTTTCTGGATTTGGGGACCGTGGTGGTTTATGAAATTATGCATACATTGGAACACCCGGTTTTCTTGAGATGATATTATAGCATCCACCATGAGATTTATCGGTGCAGATATATATATCCTATGCGAGGAGGCGTCGAGAGCCGCATGAGGATACATGGTGGGGCCCGGAGGTACCCCGAAGCAAGAATGTTGTCGGAGTGAGCCGATGTCGCATTGAGGCGATGAGGCCTAGGGGAGCCATACTTTCCGGTGACATTACCAGAGACTCGGCGGATATCAGGGGGATACCGTTGGGAGTCATGTGCGTATCGATACGTCGAGAGGCGAGGGGCAGACAGAGGCACTCGAGCTCTCGTGATAGCGTATGATACGTACTTATCAGTTTTCTGTGTCGATGCTTGACACATTGGTTTTTATGATATTCCTAAATACTCTTATATATATAACAGGGGATTGAGCCGCTGTTATATATGCCTTTACACCAATATTAGTGGAATGGGACGCTAATATATGTGTATTGCCCTCATCATATTTATATATGTCATTATATTTAGGATGTTAGAACTATGCTGGAGATTTGACTTGAGACTCATGAGATTCATTGGGATTGGATGATGATATCGTACATATTAGAGATGTGAGATCCACTTAGTGTGGTACATATGATATATTGTGAGACATACTGAGATTGTACAGACGAGATATGTGGGATCCACTAACTGTTGTACATGTGATATAGATGAGAGATACCTGATATTGTACAGACGAGATATGTGGGATCCACTAGCTGTTGTACATGAGATATATGTGAGATATACCAGATATTGTACATACGAGAGATGTGAGATTCACTTGTGTTGTACATTTGATATGATAGATATACTGACGTTGTACATACTAGATGTGTGAGATCTACTTGACTTGTACAGTCGATACACTTATGTGAGATACATTTGATATTGTGTAGTTTGAGGAGATGTGACACTTAGACGATATGAGAGCGGATTTGGTGATTGATTGAGGATTGAGATTTTGATTTGTCATTGCTGGATTATGATCCTACCACGATGTCAGGATACCGTGGAATTGACATATTTCACTCCATACCTCATCTTTATATACTTGTGCACTGTTTTATGTATTAGGAGTACCTGTGAGAGTACCTCCATGAGAGTTGCACATTTACTTTCTCATATCCCCAGAGCATGATCATTGCATACTGTTGTCACATAATTATTGCAGGATATATTGGTGGTACTTGAGAGTGTACTTTCCATTATTTCGTACTCATGATCATTATACTTGAAATGGTCATATATTAGATTCATGCTGTACGTTCATTCTCGCGATTACCTGCATATGTTATTTACTATTCACGAGTTGGCAACTCACCCCCGTTGTGCCACAGGTTTTGCTGGAGTTTTCCCAAAGTAGTCAAGGCAAGCTATTCAGCTTTTCAGCTACACACTCATCTATCATCTTTTGGGTTGCGGATACCACTTCGCCTGCTAGTGTGCAGTTTTGCCAGGTGGGTTTTGTGGGTATTCAGAGAGTGTATTGTATATTCGTTGTATATTGTACTCTCCATCTACTACCAGATTGTTGTGACTTAGAGACTTGGTGAGGACGGTTTTATATATACTGTGGATTTGTTGCTTTTATACAGTTTCCTTTTCTTTTGTCTCTTATTTCTTCGCTACGGCGTCGTATATCTGTTGTGGTGTTGTTTTCCGCCGTTGGGCGTGGATTTTGCTCCCGTTTGGGATGCTTTACATTATATCTATGTTGTACCCTTTTTGGGGGCTTGTTTTATAAAGGAGGTGCTGCCAAAATTTTAAAGAAAATGTGGACTCTTTTAAAGAATTTGGGTTGTGATTTCAAATGATTACAAAACTTTATATTATCTTTTCCGTATTTTTATGGTTTAGATTTCTGGGTTTTGGCTTTCTTTTACTGCGTTATGTCTGGAGGCGTTGCGTAGTATTAGGGCCATCACGTACCTTTTTGGGTCGTGACAAAGTTGGTATCAGAGCGTGGTTTTACCTTTCGGAGTGTAGGATGACCTGGTATGATGGAGTAGGTAACCTAAGCGGAGTAACGTACTGTGGGTATGTCTGCAGCATACTTACGATGCAGTATTTTGCCTAAAGTGCCTAAGTACAATTTCTTGAGATTCCTTCCTTGATGATTCATATCCTTGAGATTCGATTTCCTTGTTCATATCGAATCCTATCTTTATTTATAGTCTTGCCATTGATGACTACGGGGACTCAGAGTGATGCAGCGAGAGCCGAGGTCAGGGTTAGCTCGGGTGAGACGAGCACTGACCAGGAGGGCACTCGTGTTGCACAGTTGCAGACGGATCAGCCTTCGACTGATCAGCTAGCTAGACTTGTGACAGAGATGCAGGAGTTGCGCCAGACGATGAGATCATTAGTTGATGCCATTCGAGCGCAGCGACAGGAGGTTGTCACCCCAGTTGGACAGTTGTTCCTTGGGATCAGCGTGCAGCAGTCTGTTACTTACGTAGCACCAGTGGATGTAGCTCCAGTCGACGAGACACGTGTTCCAGAGACTTTGAGAGTTCCAGGACAGTGGAGGACCCGTACAGGTGTGCCAGTCCAGGGACAGAGGTTCAGTCGTCGTGACAGGTTTCGTGCACGGCATGGGAGTAACAGAGGTGTGAGACGAGGACAGTCGTCTAGCTCTTATCCCCAGGATGGTCAGCAGTTTTCTTCCGGATGTTATCGGTGCGGGAGTTTGGATCATCGGGTTAGAGTTGTACTGAGCCACGCAGTCGCGAGACAGCTATACCGCAGAGTGGAGGATATCAGCCTGTTGTGGGTAGGAGACAGACACGAGGGTTTGTTTCTACTCAACCGGATGCCCGGACGTCCAATGCGGAGTTTTCAGGTATCCTTGTTCCTGTTCGTTGATGTACTTGTTGGTTTTTCGCACTTTGTGCCGTGGTTGGGACGAGGATCGTGTTAGATAGATCAGCCGTTTTGTTGTGTTAACTTCTGTCAGCGATTCTTTTGTTGCGCGACACGTATTGCAGTCGTATGCCGGTTGGTGAGGAGATTTTGCCGTCATTGGATCCTTCTAGAGATGTTGGATTTGACATTCTCCTGGGCATGGATTGGTTAGTTACGTGTTAGGCGTCTGTGGACTACCGTGTGGAAACAGTTAGGACTTGTTTTCCCGGCGAGTCAGTTCTTGTTGTGCAGGTGGATAGTTGTACCGCCTTTCACAGCTTGAATTCAGCCTTTTTCGCTAGTCAGCTTTGGAGGAGATGTCGTGGATTCTTGGCGTTCATTCGAGATACCGGAGCCACATTGGGATTGTTGGACCGGGTAGTTATCGTGCAAGAGTTCCTTGACGATATTTCAGGAGAGCTAGCGAAATTCAGGGAGCTTAAGGATCTGCTGCAGAGTGTTTGTTTGGAGGTTTGTGTGTCTGAGTGTTTCGCTTTTAGGAGCTCCTATTCTGTTCGTTCTGGAGGATGACGACAGAGTGCGGTTGAGGATTGATGGATCGTCAATTGAACCGGCTTATGGTGCGGTTAGGTATCTGTTACCTTGATTGGACGATTTCTTCGATCAGCTCCAGAGTGCGAGACTTTTTCTAAGTTTGTTTGGGATCAGGTCATCATTGTTGCGGGTTCAGAGTGATGGCATTCCGAATACTGTTTTTGTGCGTGCTACGGGCAGTTTGTGTTTTGGTAGTGTCGTTGGACTTGCCAATGCCCTAGCAGCATTTGTGGGATATGATGTACCAGTTTTCTTCAGGCCGTTCCTCGACCAGTTATTGTTGTGTTTTGACGACATTCTGGTCAATTCTTTGTGTTTTGAGGAACAGGAGCAGGATTTGAGAATGTGTTTTGCAGACATTGGTAGAGCCCAGTGGTTTGCTAGATTCTCGGAGTGTTCCTTCAGGCTTGTTTGTGTTGACTCCTAGGTCTTGTAGTTAAGGGAGACGGTTTCGTATGGTTCCGAGGGAGATCGTGACCGTACAGCTTAGGCCCAGACTTGTGTTCGGACAGAGATCCTTTGATTTTGGGTTTAGCAGGTTTTTACCGCCGTTTCGTGCAGGATTACTAGAGTATTGTTGCACCGTTGACTGTGAAGACCAGGTAAGGAGGTTCTTTTCTTTGAACTGAGGCATGTGTGCAGAGTTCTCAGCAGTTGGAGATTTGGTTAGCAACTGCATCGGTTCTTTGCTTTTGATTCGGAGACCTTGATTTGTGACAAGGTTGTGCTAAGTTAGGGATGCGTTTGTGTACCTGATGATATCGGGTAGAGACGTGAAATCCTAGAGTAAGCACATCAGTCAACTCTCTGTGTTCATTCAAGTTCCACCAGCTTTGACGTGACTTGTGAGATAGTTACGGGTGGACAGGAGTGTAAAGAGAAACTTCAGGTTTCGTCTCAAGGTGTTTGTTTGGTTTGTTGTTTGCGGCAGTTGGGATCGTCACTCGCCATTGTAGGATACTTCCTTGATAGCTGTTATCAGGAGACATTTCAATTGGCAACCTTTAGGTGTAGTCAGGTAGTGTCGATCACCAGTCTGTTTTTCTGACTCAGCGTAGTAGGATTTTTGGACCTCAGCTTGTCTGGAGACTTTGGAGATGTTCAAGTTGGTCTTTTGAGATCCTTTATGTGAGTTAGTTTTCGTTGCTTTAATTTGGCACTTCCGCCCAGATTATAGATTATTCACCCCGTTTTCATGGTGTTGATTTTTGGCAAATACCTTCATGACTTTTTCACATGATTCAGCACAGACCATTGGTGTAGACTCGATCATTTCGTTCACCGACAGCCATGTGTGTTAATGGTTTGGCGGGTGAAGAAACTTCGATCAAGGGTCTTGCCATCTGTGAAGAGTTTTCTTGGACGTAGCTGTTTAGTGAGGGGATCACTTGGGAAGCTGCGAGTGAGATTTGGGAGTTTTGTACTCTTCTCTTTGAAGGTATGCTTGGTGAAAATTTTAAATTCGGGGACGAATTTTTATAAGGGGGGAGATTGTAACGATCTAGAAAATCGTTTTGTGTTTGTTTCTGTTTTTGGGTGAAATTCGTCGGTATTGTCAGTTTTATACCGATTGCGATCAAACGGCCATATCGAGTTACCAGCACCTAGTTTTGAGAAAATAAAGCTAGTGCGCACACTTTGAGAGTATATGGGACGTTTTGGTGCAATTTGAATTTTTCCCATTTTTAATGTTATTTTAATCCGGTTTGCACATTTTTGGAATCTTCTCTTTTCATCTCTTCTTAAAAATTTCCTAAGTTAATCTTAACCATATTGCATAAGGTTGTGTGGCCTAGGATTAATGAGGAATTAGAAAAGAAAAGAATAGAAAAGAATTGGAGAGAAGGTGCATGCATGAGGATTAATGTTGACTTTGCATTTATTGTTGGAAACTTCATGGAAATTCACCCTCTCTCTCTCTCCTCTTCACTTGGCCGAGCTCACCTCTTCCCCTACTGCCCTTATTCATTTCCTAACTCATTTCTATCATATTTCCTTCACAAATCCTCAAAACACATCACAAGTTTTCACAAAAATCCTATTTTGTGCATGTTTTCTCATTTTCTTGGCTTGGAGCATGCTAGCTTGGGATCTTGGTGTTCTTTTGGTGTAGGTATATTTCCATTACTGCTTTTTAAGTGTTTTTACTGTAACTTTGCAGTTTAGATTGATAAATTAGGGTTTGTTGCGAAATATCGTATTTTGGTGTCGGTTTGAGGTTTCTAGAACCTGCTGTGATCTGGGTTTGTTACTGAGAAATTAAACATAGTAGTTGTGATGTACTAGAGGACCTGGAGCACCACCATCAACACGACACCCATCCCACCGGCCACGGCCGGCGAGAGCTTAAGGAGGGGCCGGCGACGCCGGCCAGAGTGTGGAGTTAGGGTGTGGGTTTTTGACTGTAGGTGTCTGCTATGTTTAGGGTTCCTCTGGTCTTGTTGAAACTGTTTAGTTTTCACAGTAGGAAAATCTGGGATCAATTGTGCAGTTACTAGTGTTTCGTGTTCGTGCGATACGTGTTACGACACGCGTCGTGCCGTTTTCGTGGTTTCGCTCTTAAGTTGTTTTCGTCGTGTCGCTACTCTCGTTAGCCACGATACGAATCCTTAAGAGGTGTTTGTGTGTTGTTGTGTCGGTTAGATATAGCTAGTTCGTATTTCGTAGCTATTATTGATATATATATTTGTTGTTGTTTATATGTTGCAGGTTCGCAGACGAGGACTACGGACACTGCCACAGGGAGATTCAGGTGGTAGATTCATCTAGCTTGGAGTGTGGGTGAGTAGATTTAACATCTACAGGGGAATCGCCCGCATGGCGTTATGCGTCTGGGCTAGAAACCTTTACCTTTGTCGCATATTCTATATCATGTTTAGAATTGCGCATATACCTTACTGCTTAGTGATAGATTGTGATTGGACTAGTATCCTTAGGACACTGCACTATTATTGACGGCTCAGATTGCGAGAGCACTGATTGGATGCCACACACACCGTCAATAATTGCCATGTCATACACGACCATATTTTAGAAATGCTATTGTATGGTTAGGAACATTGTGACTTTGATACATATTTCTTATTGTTATTCTTAGACTTGACATGCTAGTTCCTGTTTACCTATAGGATGCTGTACCTTTAGTGCTAGGTACATATACACCTAGGGACATGGATACAGGTAGGTGTACTTGTATTTCATACTTATACCTGATAGGTATATCACATCAGCATACAGGTAGGTGTACTTGTATTTCATACTTATACCTGATAGGTATATCACATCATCATATAGGTAGATACCTATATTTCTGCTTTACGATTCATGTATTCATTTATATCTGGTGAATGCTATGCTGTTCTTTTATACGCTTTCATTACAGTTTCATATTGCGTATATTTATTCATGGATTATCGCATTTGTATATGGATTTTTCATGATGTTTTCTGGATTTGGGGACCGTGGTGGTTCATGAAATTATGCATACATTGGAACACCCGGTTTTCTTGAGATGATATTATAGCATCCACCATGAGATTTATCGGTGCAAATATATATATCCTATGCGAGGAGGCGTCGAGAGCCGCATGAGGATACATGGTGGGGCCCGGAGGTACCCCGAAGCAAGAATGTTGTCGGAGTGAGCCGATGTCGCATTGAGGCGATGAGGCCTAGGGGAGCCATACTTTCCGGTGACATTACCAGAGACTCGGCGGATATCAGGGGGATACCGTTGGGAGTCATGTGCGTATCGATACGTCGAGAGGCGAGGGGCAGACAGAGGCACTCGAGCTCTCGTGATAGCGTATGATACGTACTTATCAGTTTTCTGTGTCGATGCTTGACACATTGGTTTTTATGATATTCCTAAATACTCTTGTATATATAACAGGGGATTGAGCCGCTGTTATATATGCCTTTACACCAATATTAGTGGAATGGGACGCTAATATATGTGTATTGCCCTCATCATATTTATATATGTCATTATATTTAGGATGTTAGAACTGTGCTGGAGATTTGACTTGAGACTCATGAGATTCATTGGGATTGGATGATGATATCGTACATATTAGAGATGTGAGATCCACTTAGTGTGGTACATATGATATATTGTGAGACATACTGAGATTGTACAGACGAGATATGTGGGATCCACTAACTGTTGTACATGTGATATAGGTGAGAGATACCTGATATTGTACAGACGAGATATGTGGGATCCACTAGCTGTTGTACATGAGATATATGTGAGATATACCAGATATTGTACATACGAGAGATGTGAGATTCACTTGTGTTGTACATTTGATATGATAGATATACTGACGTTGTACATACTAGATGTGTGAGATCTACTTGACTTGTACAGTCGATACACTTATGTGAGATACATTTGATATTGTGTAGTTTGAGGAGATGTGACACTTAGACGATATGAGAGCGGATTTGGTGATTGATTGAGGATTGAGATTTTGATTTGTCGTTGCTGGATTATGATCCTACCACGATGTCAGGATACCGTGGAATTGACATATTTCACTCCATACCTCATCTTTATATACTTGTGCACTGTTTTATGTATTAGGAGTACCTGTGAGAGTACCTCCATGAGAGTTGCACATTTACTTTCTCATATCCCCAGAGCATGATCATTGCATACTGTTGTCACATAATTATTGCAGGATATATTGGTGGTACTTGAGAGTGTACTTTCCATTATTTCGTACTCATGATCATTATACTTGAAATGGTCATATATTAGATTCATGCTGTACGTTCATTCTCGCGATTACCTGCATATGTTATTTACTATTCACGAGTTGGCAACTCACCCCCGTTGTGCCACAGGTTTTGCTGGAGTTTTCCCAAAGTAGTCAAGGCAAGCTATTCAGCTTTTCAGCTACACACTCATCTATCATCTTTTGGGTTGCGGATACCACTTCGCCTGCTAGTGTGCAGTTTTGCCAGGTGGGTTTTGTGGGTATTCAGAGAGTGTATTGTATATTCGTTGTATATTGTACTCTCCATCTACTACCAGATTGTTGTGACTTAGAGACTTGGTGAGGACGGTTTTGTATATACTGTGGATTTGTTGCTTTTATACAGTTTCCTTTTCTTTTGTCTCTTATTTCTTCGCTACGGCGTCGTATATCTGTTGTGGTGTTGTTTTCCGCCGTTGGGCGTGGATTTTGCTCCCGTTTGGGATGCTTTACATTATATCTATGTTGTACCCTTTTTGGGGGCTTGTTTTATAAAGGAGGTGCTGCCAAAATTTTAAAGAAAATGTGGACTCTTTTAAAGAATTTGGGTTGTGATTTCAAATGATTACAAAACTTTATATTATCTTTTCCGTATTTTTATGGTTTAGATTTCTGGGTTTTGGCTTTCTTTTACTGCGTTTCGTCTGGAGGCGTTGCGTAGTATTAGGGCCATCACGTACCTTTTTGGGTCGTGACAAAGCTGTACTCATGTCACCTGGGAACTAATAACTGACGATAGGTACAGTACCAACCAACAGTTCCCGACGAGTCCTGTCCAGTGTACTCGTAACCCAACGCGCACCCGCATACTATCTCAAGTATGACGTACTGACGGCTGTGGGACAGACCGTCTCCCACACTGGGATGAGAATCGCATACGCTAATCTACTCCGGAGTATCGATGCCCAGTCTCGATAGTCCTGCGACTAGGGACCTGCATAAGGATGTGCTTATAGATTACCCAGCCCCCACTAGTGTGACTGCCATCACAACGCTGGTAATCAAGCAAAGATCCTAAGGGCTCTACTAATGTGTATAGGTGATATACTAAAATAAACACATGTACACATTGAAGTAGAAACAAACCAAGTAGCATACTACTATATTGAGCAAGATTGTCTATACAAGGTGAATATCCCAAGCTTCCATTAAGTAATATACAAACTAGTATGATACAGTAATGGCCTCTAGGGTATATACACTAACAATCTCCCACTTGCACTAAGGCCATGTACTGGCGTATCGAAGACCTATCATCTCGATCAGCCGCTCGAACTGAGTCTGGGGTAAGGCCTTTATGAGTGGATCAGCAGTGTTATCTTCCGTAGAAACTCTCCGAACCTCGATCTCCTGGCGACCCACGATCTCCCTGATCAGGTGATACCGCCTCAAGATGTGTCTGGACTTCTGATGGGACCTGGGTTCCTTCGCTAAAGCTATAGCCCCGTTGTTGTCGCAATACAGCGGTATTGGATCAACAATGTGTTAGTGTATATGCCCTAGAGGCCATTACTGTATCATACTAGTTTGTATATTACTTAATGGAAGCTTGGGATATTCACAGTTGTATATACAATCTTGCTCGAAATGGTAGTATGCTACTTGGTTTGTCTCTGCTTTAATATGTGCATGTGTTTCTTTTAGCATATTGCTGGTATACATATTAGTAGAGCCCTTAGGATCTTTGCTTGATTACCAGCGTTGTGATGGCGCTCGCACTCGTGGGAGCTGGGTAATCTATAAGCACATCCTTATACAGGTCCCTGGTCGTTGGACTATCGAGACAGGGCATCGATACTCCGGAGTAGACTAGCGTATGCGCTTCTCATCCCAGTGTGGGAGACGGTCTGTCCCACAGCCGTTAGTACGTCGTACTTGGGATAGTATGCGGGTGCTCGTTAGGTTACGAGTACACTGGACAGGACTCGTCGGGAACTGTTGGTTGGTAATATACCTATCGTCAGTTATCAGTTCCCAGGTGACATGAGTACAGCTTAGTCCGCTGACTTGACACTGTCACTTCGTCTCGAGTGTGTTCCCACTGCACTTTGATTACTACCCTACCACGGCTCAGAGGAGTCGTGCAAACAGGTAGTTTTTGGGTGCAGTCCCGAAGCACTTGGAGGCAGTGACGGTTAGACAGGATTCGTCTCTCCCGGTATTGGGGGTTGACATCGCGCTGTGTCCAGGAGAGCCATTACACGAGTAGTCCTTGGCCAGGGCAAGCGAGATATACTGGTAGGCTTCCAGTGTTATCTCAGGGTGTTCTGGGCTACACTCCGACACGACTTGTACCGCTATTAGGGGACTGACGTTCACCGCCCCCTAGGCCCGCCATGCGATGTATCAGACGAACAGACCGGACTGTACGGAGACTGTCACATACAGGCTCAGTAGGAGTGCAGATGGGGTTCACCTCGTCAGTCTTCTTATCGACATCTACCTGGAGACCGTTACGTACAGCTAGTGCCGCTTGCGGTCTGTGGTTAAACCCA
Source organism: Agapanthus africanus (assembly GCA_030015575.1). Classification (NCBI taxonomy): domain Eukaryota; kingdom Viridiplantae; phylum Streptophyta; class Magnoliopsida; order Asparagales; family Amaryllidaceae; genus Agapanthus; species Agapanthus africanus. The sequence continues at coordinate 177,720,649 of JASDDO010000016.1, read as the reverse complement.
CTGCCAGCGTAGTGTCGAGTCTTTAGAGTCCCACACAGAGAGCTATTCGCCTTTAGGCAAAACGAGTAGAGGTCGCATGGTTTTGCGACAGGGTTCGTTCGCATCCGCGCACTTGTGCACGTTTGCTGTCCGGACAGTTTATACTAGCGGGCTTTGGTTTAAGCCGGATCCTAGTATATGTTTTGGGATTGGTTTTTCTCAGAGTGTTCGTGTTCCTCGGATCACGAATGCGGGTGCGTATGCACAGTTGCTTGAGATTAAGGGAGAGGACCTTGTTTAGGGTTAATGACTATTGTCATTTTATTAACCCCATTGCTTTTGTGTGTATTATTGTTAATTAATAATTAGCTTAATTATTGTGCATGGTTGTTGTTGTTGACCTTTTGACTTCATTGACTTGTTGACCAAGTTGACAATTTGACCATGATCATTTCATTTGGAAGATGCTCTTTGATCCTTGCAATTTGCATTAATAATGAAATGATAATGGTCACACCTTGATTTAACCATGACAATTTTCTAGCTAATTAATTAATTAAAATATCACACACATATTAGTGAGAATGGCTCACTAATAATTCATTCTATCATATCTTTTCTCTCTCTTGCTCATCCTCTTCCTCAAGCTCTCTCCCTCTCATGTGTTGAGAAACAAAAAGCTTGAGAAAAACCTTCACTTGATCTTCTCTACTCACTTCTAGGGTTCAAGTCTAAGCATTTCTTGCACTCTAGTTACTCCTAGCTTGGAGTCGAAGCTAAAGGTCGAGGCTTTCGGGTGGATCCTTCTTTGACGGAAGAAGACAAGCAAGGTGAGGCCTTTCTACCATTCCGACGAGCAAGGAGAGAAGGAGTTCGAGCTCAAGGTATAACCTTTCTACAACTTAGTTAGTTGTTAGTTTACTTTAGCTAGTTTTCGTTTAGCAAAGATCCTCACAAGCAAGGTCCATGTTGCCTAAGTCATTAAAAATCCGTTTTTTATTATGTTTTCCGCCTCCCCGTAAGTACTGGGGTGGGCAACGTGGACTTACAGTGGTATCAGAGCCTAACTAAACTCAAACTAGCTAGGTAGTGAAGTGTAACGAAGTTTCGAAACCGGAAAATCCAAAAACCGAACTTTTACAAAACCCTAGTTTCTGTTGAAATTTTTTCTGCTCTAAATGAAAACCTTTATACTTGTAAATTCGTCTCAGGGTTTTGTATGAACACCCATGAAAAACGGTACAGTGATTCGTTCAAACCGCCGCCCTTCCGCGGCACGAGGTAGGCATGTGCCGCGGAAGCGCCGCGGTTTGTCGGCTTCTCTGCATCGTTTTTCGTGCAGTGTGTGTCTGTGTTGGTTTTGGGATTTTTAGGATATATTATATGTGCCCAGATTTTCCAGAACTAAAATTTACTTTTGGGGGCCTATAAATCCGTATTTTTTCGGAACTTCACTACACTTTAACTACATCGGTTATATCTGTAATGCTTGCATGTATTGAACGTCGGCTAATCGCTATAAGACGATTAGTCGGGGTTATACATGATCTGTGATTGTTATTGGTTTGTGGATATGAATGGATTGGATTGTCGCGGGTGAATGGCCGGGGTGGATGTGAGATGAGCGTTGTTTTTCTTTCATTCATTTGTAACATGTAAATTGATGTAATAATATTCTTTGTATGGCCGCACAACCGGGTCGGGGTTGTAGCCGTCATTGTATAATTCTTTTTACTGTTTTTGCTCCTAGGATAGACCCATGGAGGGGGTGCACAAACTACCGGGTATCTCGAAGTGCCGAGTGGCCTACTCACGGTGGTGAGGGAGGTTGCTTCGCTTCGGGTGCTTGGCGGGTAGTTTGCCGCACCCGTAGGGGTCTTGGGTGGGGTATTGGCTATTCACCACGACCGTGTAATCCGCTTTGCGTTGCAGGCTCGAACGCATTGCGGATTCCTAGTATATCCAATGTATTCATCTGTGATCTGTAATGTCTATCATTGCTATATATTTACATATAATAACTATTTAGGCGTTGCTTATGTTTTACAGCCGCGCTAGCCCAGCCCCCGCTCTGTCGTTAGTTAAGTAACCTAACGGGTGATGACGGGGCCCCGTGGCGAATGCGAATGGCATAAGCGTACGTCATATTTTGGTTGTTTTCTGCAATGGTAGGATTAAATGATGGGACGCATTAAAAGAACTAATGCAAGAAATAAACCAAGTAAAAGTCGATTGGAACACTTTGAAAACCACTCGGTTCCTTTCAAAACTAAACTTTTAAACGCGGAGCTTGAACCACTCCTTTTAAAAGCTATCTCGTTCCATCGATTATATCAAGTTCACTACGTTCACGGTTTCGCCAAAACCATCCGTAGCCCTCCATCATTTCGGTTAAATATTCGGTAGTATTCAAGCTATGTATTTTGACCTCACGCCAAGGCATAGTGATTGGTAGCTGCCGGATATTTATCCGTTGCATAGATAGAATGCGTTGATTTGAGACAGTCGTACTGCCATTTTGGCCTACGTCAAGGGTAGGTATGGGTGGGTTCAAATTAACCAGGATAATGATGGGAAGAACTTGACATGTGACTTATGACATTTTGACCTCACACCAAGGTCATAAGAGCATGGGGCAAAAATCCACATCGGGAGTTTCATAAGTACTGAAACTTGCTAGCGTTGCATACCATTTGGAGTGTGATGATTCTGGTAGGATTCCTTCGGTTTTATCACGCGATGATATTTGGATCCCGATCCTACTGTGAGTATATGCTACTCCTCGGGAAAACTCTCACTTAACGATCAATGCTATAAACCTAGTAGGTGCCTAGAAAGGTGTTAGCGGGGTTACGCCCACAGGGAAAAGAGGTTACTTAATTAAGGAACTTCGCGAAAGCGTTGGAAAACCTCCCTCGAAGTACCGACACTGGCCTGGCTGAACGGTTAAGCAAGTATTGTACGGTGAGAATGATCCCGGCTAATCCTTTTCTTTATGGTTTGAGAAGGGATTCGAGAAACAGTGGGAGCCATCCAGTTTAGACAAACTAAAAACCACTCTAAACTTGCAAGAACATCATGCTAAAGTGTTTCTTTTCTCTCTCCTAATTGCAGCGACCATTCAACATGACCGGACTTAAGTTACTGTTAGATAAAAATATATTGACAGGGCCAAACTACAAAGATTGGCTCAGGAATGTCAAGATGGCGATCACTTATGACAAGCTGGGGTATATACTTACCACCAAAGCTCCCCCTGTCCCAGGTCCCACCTCCAGCGTCGCGGATGTAGAAATCCGTAAGACATGGGAGATAGATTGCGCGAGGGCCAGATGCCTCGTACTAGCCTCGATGGACAACGAACATCAGAGGAGGCACGAGAATATGGACCTAGAGTCCATATTTCTCCATACAAAAGAACTGTATGGAGAGCAGTCTCGTATCGCTAGATACGAAGTGTCGAAGAAGCTTTTTTCGGCAAGGTTGGCCGTCAGATCATCGGTAGCGGACCACGTGCTTAAGATGATCGGCTACATAGAGGAGCTCGCGGACCTTGGGACCACGTTGGAGAATGAACTCTATACCGATTTGATTCTCCAGTCCCTTCCTTCCACTTACGCCCAGTTCGTTCTTAACTTCAACATGCAAGGAAAGGAGGTTGAACTTGCCGAACTTCTGAACATGTTGAGGACTGCTGAGGGCACCCTACAGAAGGGTAGGGAGACATCTACTTTGTTTGTAGGAGGATCTTCCTCTTCTAGGTCCAGGGCGAAAGCCAAGGGCAAGAAGAAGAAAGCCCCCGCCAAACCAAGAGGTGGTGTCGGTAAAGTGGATACGAAGGGAAAGGGTAAAGCAACAAAAGTAGCGGGGAAGATGGTGGGGAAGGAAGAATGCTTCTATTGTCACAAAAGTGGTCACTGGAAACAGGATTGCAAGGCTTGGAAAGCCAGAACACAGGATTTGAAGCGAGTTGGAGCTTCAGCTTCAGGTGTGTATGTTATTGAAAACTGTCTATCAATAAACTCTACATCCTGGGTATTGGATACCGGATCAGGATCTCATATCTGTAATTCTTTGCAGGCGTTGAGAAAGCGTAGAGTTTTGAAGGCAGGTGACATGACCCTCAGAGTTGCGAACGGTGCTAGCATGGATGCTGAGGCCGTGGGGGACTATCACCTGGGATTATCAGATGGACACTTTTTGGTTTTACGTAGTTGTTATTATGTACCAAATGCAACCTGTAATATCATTTCTGTATCTTTATTATCTAAAGAAGGTTATGAATTTGCATTTGTAAGTAATGTAGTGAACATTCACCTTAATCAAGTTTTGATTGGGTCAGGTACATTGAACAACGGTATATACGTTTTAAACCAACCACAAGTTTTCAATATCCAGAATACACATAAAAGAAAGTCTCCAGAAATTAATAAAACTTTCTTATGGCATTGTAGACTGGGTCACATCAATGAGAGAAGATTGACTAAGTTACATACTGAAGGATATTTAGATCCGTTCGAATATCAATCGTATGCAACTTGTCAATCCTGTCTCAAAGGAAAGATGACAAAGGCTCCGTTTTCTGGACACGGAGAAAGAGCGAGCGAGCTCTTGGGACTCGTACACAGCGACGTGTGCGGTCCAATGTCTACACATGCGCGAAGCGGTTTTTCTTACTTCATTACTTTTACGGATGATTTCTCAAGATTCGGACTCATCTTCTTAATGAAGCATAAATCCGAAGCTTTTGATAAGTTCCAGGAATATAAGAATGAAGTACAAAACAAACCGGCAAAAGTATCAAGATCCTAAGATCGGATCGAGGAGGAGAATACTTAAGTGCCGAATTCCTGAATTACTTAAAAGAGAATGGAATTCTCTCTCAGCTTACTCCTCCATACACTCCGCAACATAACGGTGTATCGGAGAGACGGAACCGGACCCTATTAGATATGGTACGGTCCATGATGAGTAACGCTGAGTTACCGCGATCGTTCTGGGGACATGCACTAGAAACAGCTGCATATCTTTTGAACCGTGTTCCCACTAAGACTATGCCTACCACACCATATGAGTTATGGAGTGGGAAGAAACCCTATCTTCAATACTTGAAGATTTGGGGATGTCCAGCTTATGTCAAAAAGCAGCATACGGACAAGCTCGAGGCACGCTCAGTACTGTGCAAGTTTGTGGGATACCCAAAGAACTCCAGGGGGTATCTTTTCTATTACGCAGAGGAACAATTAATGCCCATTTTCTGGAACATCAGTTTTTAGAAAAAGAAATAAGTGGGAGCGCAATAGAACTGGAAGAAATTCCAGAACCACAAACTATTACTGAAAGCTTAGTGGAACCAGAGGGTTCAAAAGAACAGGACATTCCTACGCCACTCCGCAGGAGTAGTAGGCAGTCTCATCCGCCCGAGAGGTACTACGGTTTTCTCATTGACGGGGATAGAGAAGACTGCATCCTAGATTGTGATGAGCCTACTAGCTTCCAGCAAGCCATTCAGAGCGTCGACTCGGTAAAATGGCTGGATGCAATGCGGACCGAGATGGAGTCCATGTACACCAACAAAGTATGGACGTTGGACATTGCTCCAGACGGGGTAAAACCCGTAGGATGCAAGTGGATCTTCAAAAGGAAGATTGGTGTAGATGGACAGGTTGAGACCTATAAAGCTAGACTGGTAGCAAAGGGTTTTCGTCAGCGACCTGGTTTGGACTATGACGAAACCTTTTCTCCAATAGCTATGCTGAAATCCATTCGGATCCTTCTTGCCATCGCTGCTTTCCACGATTATGAGATTTGGCAGATGGACGTAAAGACAGCTTTTCTAAGTGGTCATTTAGAGGAGTGTGTCTATATGGACCAGCCAGAGGGTTTCATTCAGGGTGGGAGCAGCGGAAAGGTGTGCAAGTTGCTCAAGTCCATTTATGGACTCAAGCAGGCATCGCGGAGTTGGAACATCTGTTTTGATGAAACGGTCAAAGAATTTGGCTTTATCAAAAATCCAGATGAACCATGCATCTATTGTAGATTTGTAGCGAGAACTGTAGTATTCCTCGTTTTATACGTGGATGACATTCTCTTAATAGGAAATGACATTCCTATGCTACAATCTGTCAAGGGGTTCTTGTCACACAGGTTCTCCATGAAAGACCTGGGTGATGCCTCATACATTCTGGGTATCCGGATCTACCGTGACAGATCCAAGAAGATATTAGGACTCTCACAGTCCAGGTACATCGACACCATACTGAAGAGATTCAGTATGGAAGATTCCAAGCGCGGTAATCTACCGGCTTGTCACGGGATCACCCTCTCCAAAGAGATGTCTCCCAAGACTGATTTGGAGAGGGATCGCATGTCTATTATACCCTACGCTTCTGCGGTAGGCTCTATAATGTATGCGATGTTGTGTACCAGACCGGATGTGGCTTATGCACTGAGTGTGGTAAGCAGGTATCAGTCAAACCCTGGGGAGAAACATTGGATAGCAGTAAAGAACATTCTCAAGTACCTGAGAAGGACTAAGGAGATGTTCTTGGTGTATGGCGGAAAAGACCTGCAGATTGAGGCCTTTGCTGACTCCAGCTTCCAGAGTGACAAGGATGATTCCAAGTCCATGTCGGGTTTTGTCTTTACCCTCAATGGAGGGGCGGTGTGTTGGAAGAGCTCCGAACAGGAAACCGTTGCTGACTCGACTATGGAAGCGGAATACATCGCTGCATCTGATGCCGCAAAAGAAGCTGTCTGGATGAGGAAGTTCTTGAAAGAACTTCAGGTGGTTCCGTCCATTGTTGACCCAATACCTCTGTATTGCGACAACAACGGGGTTATAGCTTTAGCGAAGGAACCCAGGTCCCATCAGAAATCCAGACACATCTTAAGGCGGTATCACCTGATCAGGGAGATTGTAGATCGCCAGGAGATCGAGGTCCGGAGAGTTGCATCAGAGGATAACACAGCAGATCCATTCACCAAGGCCTTGCCCCAGACTCAGTTCGAGCGGCTGATCGAGATGATAGGTCTTCGATACGCCCGTACATAGCCTTAGTGCAAGTGGGAGATTGTTAGTGTATATGCCCTAGAGGCCATTACTGTATCATACTAGTTTGTATATTACTTAATGGAAGCTTGGGATATTCACAGTTGTATATACAATCTTGCTCGAAATGGTAGTATGCTACTTGGTTTGTCTCTGCTTTAATATGTGCATGTGTTTCTTTTAGCATATTGCTGGTATACATATTAGTAGAGCCCTTAGGATCTTTGCTTGATTACCAGCGTTGTGATGGCGCTCGCACTCGTGGGAGCTGGGTAATCTATAAGCACATCCTTATACAGGTCCCTGGTCGTTGGACTATCGAGACAGGGCATCGATACTCCGGAGTAGACTAGCGTATGCGCTTCTCATCCCAGTGTAGGAGACGGTCTGTCCCACAGCCGTTAGTACGTTGTACTTGGGATAGTATGCGGGTGCTCGTTAGGTTACGAGTACACTGGACAGGACTCGTCGGGAACTGTTGGTTGGTAATATACCTATCGTCAGTTATCAGTTCCCAGGTGACATGAGTACAGCTTAGTCCGCTGACTTGACACTGTCACTTCGCCTCGAGTGTGTTCCCACTGCACTTTGATTACTACCCTACCACGGCTCAGAGGAGTCGTGCAAACAGGTAGTTTTTGGGTGCAGTCCCGAAGCACTTGGAGGCAGTGACGGTTAGACAGGATTCGTCTCTCCCGGTATTGGGGTTTGACATCGCGCTGTGTCCAGGAGAGCCATTACACGAGTAGTCCCTGGCCAGGGCAAGCGAGATATACTGGTAGGCTTCCAGTGTTATCTCAGGGTGTTCTGGGCTACACTCCGACACGACTTGTACCGCTATTAGGGGACTGACGTTCACCGCCCCCCTAGGCCCGCCATGCGATGTATCAGACGAACAGACCGGACTGTACGGAGACTGTCACATACAGGCTCAGTAGGAGTGCAGATGGGGTTCACCTCGTCAGTCTTCTTATCGACATCTACCTGGGGACCGTTACGTACAGCTAGTGCCGCTTGCGGTCTGTGGTTAAACCCACTGCCAGCGTAGTGTCGAGTCTTTAGAGTCCCACACAGAGAGCTATTCGCCTTTAGGCAAAACGAGTAGAGGTCGCATGGTTTTGCGACAGGGTTCGTTCGCATCCGCGCACTTGTGCACGTTTGCTGTCCGGACAGTTTATACTAGCGGGCTTTGGTTTAAGCCGGATCCTAGTATATGTTTTGAGATTGGTTTTTCTCAGAGTGTTCGTGTTCCTCGGATCACGAATGCGGGTGCGTATGCACAGTTGCTTGAGATTGAGGGAGAGGACCTTGTTTAGGGTTAATGACTATTGTCATTTTATTAACCCCATTGCTTTTGTGTGTATTATTGTTAATTAATAATTAGCTTAATTATTGTGCATAGTTGTTGTTGTTGACCTTTTGACTTCATTGACTTGTTGACCAAGTTGACAATTTGACCATGATCATTTCATTTGGAAGATGCTCTTTGATCCTTGCAATTTGCATTAATAATGAAATGATAATGGTCACACCTTGATTTAACCATGACAATTTTCTAGCTAATTAATTAATTAAAATATCACACACATATTAGTGAGAATGGCTCACTAATAATTCATTCTATCATATCTTTTCTCTCTCTTGCTCATCCTCTTCCTCAAGCTCTCTCCCTCTCATGTGTTGAGAAACAAAAAGCTTGAGAAAAACCTTCACTTGATCTTCTCTACTCACTTCTAGGGTTCAAGTCTTAGCATTTCTTGCACTCTAGTTACTCCTAGCTTGGAGTCGAAGCTAAAGGTCGAGGCTTTCGGGTGGATCCTTCTTTGACGGAAGAAGACAAGCAAGGTGAGGCCTTTCTACCATTCCGACGAGCAAGGAGAGAAGGAGTTCGAGCTCAAGGTATAACCTTTCTACAACTTAGTTAGTTGTTAGTTTACTTTAGCTAGTTTTCGTTTAGCAAAGATCCTCACAAGCAAGGTCCATGTTGCCTAAGTCATTAAAAATCCGTTTTTTATTATGTTTTCCGCCTCCCCGTAAGTACCGGGGTGGGCAACGTGGACTTACACAATGGACGGAACCACCTGAAGTTCAGTTAAGAACTTCCTTACCTAGACAGCTTCTTTTGCGGCATCTGCAGCAGCGATATATTCCGCTTCCATCGTTGAGTCAGCAACGGTTTCCTGTTTGGAACTCTTCCAACACACCGCCCCTCCATTGAGGGTAAAGACATAACCCGACATAGACTTGGAATCATCCTTGTCACCTTGGAAGCTGGAGTCAGCAATGGCCTCGATCTGGAGGTCTTTTCCGCCATACACCAAGAACATCTCCTTAGTCCTTCTCAGGTACTTGAGAATGTTCTTTACTGCTATCCAATGTTTCTCCCCAGGGTTTGACTGATACCGGCTTACCACACTCAGTGCATAAGCTACATCTGGTCTGGTACACAACATCGCATACATTATAGAGCCTACCGCAGATGCGTAGGGTATAACAGACAAGCGATCCCTCTCCAAATCAGTCTTGGGAGACATCTCTTTGGAGAGGGTGATCCCGTGATAAGCCGGTAGATTACCGCGCTTGGAATCTTCCATACTGAATCTCTTCAGTATGGTGTCGATGTACCTGGACTGTGAAAGTCCTAATATCCTCTTGGATCTGTCACGGTAGATCCGGATACCCAGAATGTATGAGGCATCACCCAGGTCTTTCATGGAGAACCTGTGTGACAAGAACCCCTTGACAGATTGTAGCATAGGAATGTCATTTCCTATTAAGAGAATGTCATCCACGTATAAAACGAGGAATACTACAGTTCTCGCTACAAATCTACTATAGATGCATGGTTCATCTGGATTTTTGATAAAGCCAAATTCCTTGACCGTCTAATCAAAACAAATGTTCCAACTCCGCGATGCCTGCTTTAGTCCGTAGATGGACTTACGCAACTTGCACACCTTTCCGCTGCTCCCACTCTGAATGAAACCCTCTGGCTGGTCCATATAAATGTAAGTGCACGGCGGCGCCCCGGTGATTGGTAGAGATTCTGCCTGTTCAAGTTTAGTTAATTACCGCAATCAAAACGGTTTCGCTTGTAGCTAGCCGGTTGAGTACGGGTCGTCCGCAGGGAGATGGGAATCTTTTTCTATGTGCTTTAACGAGTTAAGTCCAATTTTCCAGATTTGTTTGTGATTAACTAAGTGTAAAATGATATGTAAAGAGAGCTTGTTAGGGTTAGGATTAGGTTAGTTTGAGTTAGGAGTCGCTCACTTCTTTCGTTGCCACTCTTAATATCGGTGTTACGGTAATCGGCAACAACGGGGATTAGCACGACTAGGAAGGAACTTGCGAGTATAAGCTAGGCTTTCCAACGCTTAAGTTCTTCCTTTTGGTGCTTGTCCGTCCGTTCTTGGCTCTTAGCCATAACCTCCGGTTAATTCAACCACAACCGGTCTCACTACGGAATCACCGCTATCATGTAGGATAGGGTGCCGAAGGGAGCGGATTGTGGTTCAATTAACGGGAGTCAATTTAAGATGTTGGGCAAGGAAAGAGTGAGAGAGATTTCCTTCTCTCAAACTTCCCTTATCCTACCCTAACAAGTATGGAAACTACTCACACATCATAACGAAAAGAAAACAAAACAAAAGAGGAAGATAGAAAGAAGGAGATTAGACGATAACAACTAGCTATTTGCGACCTCACCTCGGTAAGGATCAAGCGTAAGCATCATGGTTGTTTAAGGATAAAGGAAAAGAGACAAGAAAGAAACAAGCACAAATAACAACTAAGTTAACAAATGAAAATTACAAGCGATAATAATTTAACTAAAGAACAAGACAAGTATAATAACAAAAGGAACTTCTTTATTCATCATTCTTCACTCACAAAAGCTCACTACAAGTTTTTCAATAGAGAAGAGATGAGAAGAGGAAGAAGAACAAGTATTCTAAAACCTATAAAAAAAACAAGATTAAGCACCCTTGGCTTCACAAGGTTCTGGACTATTTATAGGCAGGGAGATGGAAATCTAGGGCAAAATTCTGAACCCTCATGAAAATACCAATATACCCTTGAAAACCCATCAAGTGAGGCGCCAGTACGGCCGCGGATCCGCGGCCGTGACCCCCTATTGGCCGCGGATCCGCGGCCCTATGGTGGAATTGGGGCATGGGGTTTTCGGTGCTTCCCTGGTCTGCTGTGTCCTTTATTCTGGTACATGTTTTTTCTCAGATTTTCTTCACGATTTTTCCAGAATTTCTGTTGAGCAAAAAGTGATTTGATGTGGATCTTTTTGTCATGATTTCCTCGAGCTCCGCATAGATTTCTTGGATCTTGTGTTGCCATTGAGCCTTGTGCATGAAAATGACATTGATTTGCCATTTTGTCTCTTAAACTGGTGTGTGGCAACAGACGGATAAAGAGCGGAGATCCGTGTTTTATCTGTGGTTGGCAGGAACCCGGATTTTGTCGTGCTTTTCCATGAATTTCATCGTTTAGAGCCGAGAACCTGTATCCTGCAATTGACTAGCAAACACGGCTCAAGAGTACCTACCGATAAGCAATATGATAAAAATTGGGTGGTATAAAAATGCAAAAATCTGATATGAACAAATACCCCCAAACTTATCATTTGCTCGTCCCGAGCAAAGACAACTTATTCACAAAAAATTCCTAACCTCACTTTCGCAGGGAACACGATTGCACTGAGCATGTGCAACAAGCCGTTAAACCTCTAGGTGTCCCTAGTAGGAGGGGTGTTGTCTCCTGAGGGTTTTCAGCGGATACTACCCACAAAATCCGGTCAAGCTAGTTTTGCAAAATAACTTATGATTCAAACCCTAGAGTTTTGTTTTAGGAAATAACAATTCTATTATTCTAAGTCAAGACTATCAAACCTTTATTTTTCACACCTCGCTTCTTATTTAACTACAGATTTTATATGTCTTTACGTGCAGTGCAAATAGTGTCGTTAAGTTTCCAGAAGGATCGATTTACGTCATCATGTCACACAATAAAGCCCAGATAAAATTTTTGAAAGGATCACATAAGTTTTATAAAGAGTTAAGCATTTTTCGAGTTTCGTTTTCCAGTAAAGTTTCAACTTTAGAATTTCTATCTTCCTTAACAGGAAACTAGGTCTTATTTTTCACTCCACATTTTTCTTGTTTTCATTTCATACACACCTCTGTGAACGTGCAATAGTCTTTATCATAGAATAAAACCTTCATATCTCCACAAAATTTTTTATAAAAGCCTGTCTTTTATCAAGATTATTCTCACACAAAGAACCGTTAGGAATTTTAACTCGGAGAGAACACTTGCTTGACTTTGTTTTAATCTGGACTTTCTAGGCTTCTTAGCGAGCTTTGGGCCAATGCTCCCAAACCAGTTGGCTTTAGGGCATTAGGTGTAGAAACACCCCAGCGGACTTAATTACTCAAGTTACCTAGGTCCAAAAACAAAAGACAATTTGGCGTGAAAATCATGATGATTCAATGCGAACGGAGATATAACCGGCAGTTCAATTTTTTTTGGATAAAAGACGTGTTTAGTGGGTTTTGGTGTGTAATCATTCCAATCAAGTTCCTGATGGGTTATTTTTTAGACTTAGTTCCAATTAAGGCATCAATAACATTCCTTCATATTCACTTCACTTCATAAACTATTCTTGATATTACTTATTTCAGAACAAACCTATTTGATCCTCAGAAAATCATTTATCCATTTAAAAGTTTTTAGACATAAAAGACTTGTCATCTAATTTCAAAACTCACGACACGTGTAGTGTGATGTAAAGACGTATATCAGCTATAGTTAACTTCAAAAGAGAGTTATCTTTCAGGTTTTCAAAATCTAAACATAAGATTTAGTTATTCTTATTTTATCAAACAAAACCGTCGAAATGTTGAATCAGAGTCCTCCCACTAGTTAACTTGACAGAAAAGTTTTTATGTTTTTAGAAAATTTTCAGATTTTTATGGATTTTATAGATTTGCATATGCAAAATATACATATGAATGCGAAGGTTAGAAATGCGTACCGAGCGTACCCCCAAACTTAAACTGGACAGTGTCCTCACTGTCATTGCATGAAGAGATCATTTGAAGGGTCAAAATTGTCGGTTAGCGAAACACAATTTTTGTTTTCGTTTTTAAAGAAAAGAAAAAGAAAAAGAATGGAAAAGAATATCCACAAATATATACAAAATGGTTTATACATACCCCCAAACTTATTTGGAACAGTGTCCACTGTTCTTGGCTGGATAACCGAAGTTTGGTGGTAGGCAGAGGAAGATTATGCAGGGTAAACCGGCTCCTGTAAGACCAGGAGCTCCTCTGTTGGTTCGGCGCTAAGGTACGGTTTTAGTCGGTGTCCGTTCACTTTGAAAAATGAACCGTCCTTTGGATTCTCCAAATCCACAGCGCCCTGCGGGTACACATTCCACACAAAATACGGCCCTTTCCAGCGAGATCTGAGCTTTCCTGGATGGAAGTGAAGTCGGGTGTCGTAAAGCAGTACCTGCTGACCAGGTACGAAGGTTTTGCGCAAAAGGTGTTTATCGTGAAACACCTTCGTTCGATTCTTAACGACAACCGCGTTATCGTAAGCCTCATCCCTAAGCTCGCTCAATTCATTCAACTGCAGCTTCCGATGGTTGCCCGTATCTTCGAGAGACAGATTCAGCTCCTTTATCGCCCAAATTGCGTGATGCTCTATTTCGACAGGTAGGTGGCAGGCTTTTCCGTATACAAGCCGATAGGGAGACATGCCAAGATCGGTCTTATAAGCTGTTCGAAATGCCCAAAGGGCATCAGTGAGTTTCAGCGACCAATCCTTTCGGTTCTTGGAAACCGTCTTCTCCAGTATCTGCTTGATTTGCCGATTTGAAACTTCGGCCTGCCCGCAGGTTTGGGGGTGGTAGGGCGTAGAGAGCTTATGATTAATGGAGTATTTCCGCATCAATGCCTCGAAAGTCTTGTTGCAGAAATGACTTCCATTGTCGCTAATGATCGCTCGGGGGTGCCCAAACCGGGAGAAAATGTTTTCTTTAAGAAACCTAACGGCAACCTTGTTGCCGTTAGTCCGGCTGGGCACAGCCTCGACCCATTTAGAGACGTAATCAACAGCGAGAAGGATGTACAAGTTCCCAAAAGAGCTGGGAAACGGCCCCATGAAATCTATCCCCCAAACATCGAAAATCTCCACAACCAAGATTGGTTGGAGCGGCATCTCGTTCCTCCGGGATATCCGGCCCATGTGTTGGCACCGGGAGCAAGTCTTGCAATAGTCATGAGCATCTTTGAAGAGTTGTGGCCAGTAGAAACCACATTGCAAGATCTTCTCAGCTGTCTTTCTAGGGCCAAAGTGCCCGCCACACGCTTGATCGTGGCAAAACGACAGCACACTCTTGAATTCCTCGTCAGGGACACACCGACGAATAATCTGGTCGGGACAGTACTTGAACAGATAGGGTTCGTCCCAATAAAAGTGTTTTACTTGGGATAAGAAGCGAAGTCTGTCCTGACTTGACCATTCAGTCAGTAGTAATCCCGTGGCCAAATAGTTCACAATATCTGCGAACCAGGGTTCGCAAGATACTGTCAAGAGCTGTTCATCCGGGAAAACGTCGTTGATCGGAATTGGAAGTGAAGGCGAAGAAGGAAGTCGTGAGAGATGGTCGGCAACTACGTTTTCACATCCTCGTTTGTCCTTAATGACAAGGTCAAACTCTTGAAGCAAGAGGATCCAACGTATTAGCCGAGATTTTGCATCTTTCTTCGCAAAAAGATGGCGCAGAGCAGAATGGTCTGTGTAGACAATGACTGGAGAGCCGATGAGGTAGGGCCTGAATTTTTCTAAAGCAAATACAACAGCCAAGAATTCCTTCTCAGTTGTTGTATAATTGAGTTGGGCATCGTTCAGGGTTCGGCTCGCATAATAGATTACGTGCGGCATCTTGTTGATGTGTTGTCCAAGGACAGCACCTATGGCAAAGTCGGATGCATCGCACATAATCTCAAATGGGTGCGTCCAGTCAGGTGAAGAAAGAACGGGAGCAGAAGTGAGTGAGCTTTTCAATGACTCGAATGCAGTCACACAGCTCGAGTTGAAGTCAAATGGTGTGTCCTTGGCCAGCAAAAGAGTCAAGGGCCTAGCAATCTTGCTAAAGTCCTTGATGAACCGTCTATAGAAACCGGCATGGCCAAGGAAGGCTCGGATGTCTCAGACGCATCTGGGAGGAGGTAGATTGGAAATGACCTCAATCTTTGCTTTGTCAACCTTGATGCCATTTTGCGAGATGATTTGTCCTAAGACAATACCTTCGCGCACCATGAAGTGGCACTTCTCCCAATTCAAAGTGAGGTTCTTGTCCTTACATCGGGTAAGGACAGCGTCAAGATGCATCAAACACTCGTTGAAGGAATCGCCGAAGATGGAGAAATCATCCATGAAAATCTCCAGAAATTTTTCCACCATGTCTGAGAAGATTCCCATCATACACCGCTGGAAGGTAGCGGGCGCATTGCATAACCCAAAGGGCATGCGACGATATGCGAACGTGCCGAAAGGATAAGTGAATGTGGTCTTGTCCTGGTCTTTTTCGGCGATGGGAATCTGATTATAGCCGGAGTAGCCATCAAGAAAGCAGTAGTACTCGTGTCCGGCCAATCGTTTAAGCATTTGGTCAATGAAAGGTAGCGGAAAGTGGTCTTTCCGCGTTGTGGCGTTGATTTTTCTGTAATCGATGCATACTCGCCACCCAGTTTAGGTGCGAGTAGGGATTAACTCATTCGCCTCGTTGGTTATGACCGTTATACCTGATTTCTTGGGGACAACGTGAATGGGGCTAACCCACTGGCTATCAGAGATAGGGTAAATGATACCACTATCTAAACATTTTACGATCTCCTTTTTCACAGCCTCTTTCATGACTGTGTTGAGACGTCTTTGTGGATCCCTGGCTGGTTTGGCATCATCCATCAGATGAATGTGATGTTCAACGATCAGGGGACTAATCCCCTTGATGTCCGCCATGGACCAGCCAAAAGCTTGCCTGTTGCTGTGCAAGACCGCGAGAAGGGCGTTCTCTTGCTCTGGAGCTAGAGAAGCCG
This sequence comes from Agapanthus africanus, assembly GCA_030015575.1. Classification (NCBI taxonomy): domain Eukaryota; kingdom Viridiplantae; phylum Streptophyta; class Magnoliopsida; order Asparagales; family Amaryllidaceae; genus Agapanthus; species Agapanthus africanus. Next base: position 177,704,503 of record JASDDO010000016.1, on the reverse strand, counting down.
AGGTGATGACAGGGAGGGTCTCGTTCTCACCTAAGTAAGCGTACTTAAGGTGAGACGGCAAAGGCTTGAGTTCGAGCGTTGGAGGTGAAACGATTGAAGGCAAGATTGGTGCAGAGGTCTCGAACTCAAAGGACTCCAGCAAAGGTTCAAAACGAGTGTAGGCGACCGAGTTGGATGGTTCAGGTAACTCATCCGGAAATTTGAAGGATTCAAACTCGGGTTGTGAGCGGCTAAGATCGTTGGAGAACGTGAAACACTCATAGTCGTTGTCGAGCGCAGAAGCAGCAGCAGGTTCGAAGAAGAACGCACTAGTGGCGTTAAGGTTATCGTGATCGAACAGAAACTCCTCGAATTCACACTCTTCTGGGGTGATCTCCTGGATCGAGCAGACGTCCAGTATATGAGCATTAGGTTCGGAGGGCTGATTCCCCAACCTAAAAATGTTGAGTTCAATTGTCATGTTTCCAAAAGAGAGGTTCATCGAACCATTGCGACAATTGATCACAGCATTTGAGGTTGCAAGGAATGGGCGACCGAGTATCACCGGAATTTGATTCCGGGGGTTAGCTACAGGCTGTGTGTCTAATACAATGAAGTCAACGGGGAATATGAAGTCCCCGACTTTGATTAACACATCCTCTAGGTCACCCCTAGGATGGGTGATCGATCGGTCGGCCATTTGGAGAGTGCAGTGTGTGGGTTTCAGCTCTCCTACGCCTAATTGCTCGTATACTGAGTACGGAAGCAGGTTAACACTGGCACCAAGATCTAATAGTGCACGGTTGATGTTCTTATCCCCAATGGTAATAGAAATCGTAGGACAGCCAGGGTCCTTCCGTTTTTGTGGTAAAGATTGGGTAAGGGCATCACTCACAGCACTAGCCAAGAAAACTTTCTTGGGTATCTGAGACTTCCTCTTTTTCGTGCACAAGTCCTTTAAGATTTTCGCGTAGGATGGGACTTGTTGGACAGCATCTAAAAGAGGAATGTTAATGTTAACCTGCTTAAATAACTCCAGAATCTTCTCCATTTGTGGATTTTGTTTGGTGGACTTCAACCGGTTTGGAAATGGAACGTTTTTAAAATTGGTTGAGTCCAATGCTGGAGGAGGAGATTGTGGAGTTGGAACGGATCCCAGAACAGGTGTTTTCGTGGAGTGAGAAGTGGGTCCGTTCAGAGCAGAAGAAGAGGAAGGAGAGCCTGTTGAAGAATGGAGAATAGGCTCAGAAGACGAAGAAGAAGAAGGAGAAGAAGAAGAAGTGGCTGGGGTGTCATCGTTGATCCGTGTGCCAATGTTGTTTTGCAGCATCCTTCCCGATCTCAATGTGGTCACGGCACTCACATTATGGTTCTGTTGTTCAAGAGCAACATGTACATTATGTGGGTGACCGGGATTTGGGAGTGGCTGGGATGGGAGCTTCCCCTTCTCTCGCTCGCTTAAGGCCGCATTCAGCTGTGCAATCTGGGCCTCGATGGTCTTGATGCTTTGCCCGTGAGCGGCAGTGTGTTGCACTAAGGACTGAATGGAAGACTGGATGTTGGCGGTGGATTGTGTCGATTGTTTAACGAACGCCTCCAGACTTCGTTCGAGCGAGGAAACCTTATCGTTGTTTGACGGAACAAAGTTGTTTGGTGGAAAAGAATTGTTGGGTGCAAAGTTGTTCGTCTGATTTTGAAAAGGTTGGGGTTGGAAGGGCTGCTGAAATTGATGTTGAGTTTGTTGTTGCACTTGTTGTTGCGGCGGAGGGAGCCTCTGGAAATTGTTGCCTTGGAATTGATTCTGATTCTGATTCCAGGCGAAATTAGGATGGTTCCTCCAACCGGGATTGTAGGTGGAAGAGTATGGATCATTCCTCGGTCTTTGCTGGAATGCAGCATTAACCTGATCCTGTCCTTGCGATGGTGGATTGTAAGGACACTCTTCTGTTAAGTGAGAAGGATCGGAACAACAAGCGCAAATGGTACGAAGGGGAAGAACAGGGGTAGGAGCAGGAGAAGAAAATTTGCTCTCTATCGCTTCAAGCTTTCTCGTTATTGCAGCCATTTCAGCTTTCATCGCAATAGAGACATCAAGTTGGTGAATTCCTACCTTAGACTGACCGGTAGAAGTGGAGGTAGAAGAAGAAGAAGTCGGTCTGGTGCTCTCCCATTGTAGCGTTTGCTCCGCAAGGTCGTCAAAGAATTGCCACGCTTCCTCGTCAGATTTCGATAGGAAGTGGCCCTGACAGATGGTTTCCAACAACTGCTTGGTTGCAGGGTTCAGGCCCTCGTATAAGGTTTGACAAAGTTGTCATTCTCTATACCGTGGTGAGGACACTGAACAAGAAGGTCTTTGTACCGGTCAAAGCACTTCCAGAAGGGTTCAGAAGGAAGCTGAGAGAATTGGTTGATTTCATTACGAATCCTTGCGGTTTTATGATTCGGATAGAATTTTTTGAGAAACTCTTTAACAAACTCGTCCCAACTGGTTATGGAGTGGGAAGCGGTGCTATACAGCCATTTTTCTGTTAGTGTATATGCCCTAGAGGCCATTACTGTATCATACTAGTTTGTATATTACTTAATGGAAGCTTGGGATATTCACAGTTGTATATACAATCTTGCTCGAAATGGTAGTATGCTACTTGGTTTGTCTCTGCTTTAATATGTGCATGTGTTTCTTTTAGCATATTGCAGGTATACATATTAGTAGAGCCCTTAGGATCTTTGCTTGATTACCAGCGTTGTGATGGCGCTCGCACTCGTGGGAGCTGGGTAATCTATAAGCACATCCTTATACAGGTCCCTGGTCGTTGGACTATCGAGACAGGGCATCGATACTCCGGAGTAGACTAGCGTATGCGCTTCTCATCCCAGTATGGGAGACGGTCTGTCCCACAGCCGTTAGTACGTCGTACTTGGGATAGTATGCGGGTGCTCGTTAGGTTACGAGTACACTGGACAGGACTCGTCGGGAACTGTTGGTTGGTAATATACCTATCGTCAGTTATCAGTTCCCAGGTGACATGAGTACAGCTTAGTCCGCTGACTTGACACTGTCACTTCGCCTCGAGTGTGTTCCCACTGCACTTTGATTACTACCCTACCACGGCTCAGAGGAGTCGTGCAAACAGGTAGTTTTTGGGTGCAGTCCCGAAGCACTTGGAGGCAGTGACGGTTAGACAGGATTCGTCTCTCCCGGTATTGGGGGTTGACATCGCGCTGTGTCCAGGAGAGCCATTACACGAGTAGTCCCTGGCCAGGGCAAGCGAGATATACTGGTAGGCTTCCAGTGTTATCTCAGGGTGTTCTGGGCTTCACTCCGACACGACTTGTACCGCTATTAGGGGACTGACGTTCACCGCCCCTTAGGCCCGCCATCCGATGTATCAGACGAACAGACCGGACTGTACGGAGACTGTCACATACAGGCTCAGTAGGAGTGCAGATGGGGTTCACCTCGTCAGTCTTCTTATCGACATCTACCTGGGGACCGTTACGTACAGCTAGTGCCGCTTGCGGTCTGTGGTTAAACCCACTGCCAGCGTAGTGTCGAGTCTTTAGAGTCCCACACAGAGAGCTATTCGCCTTTAGGCAAAATGAGTAGAGGTCGCATGGTTTTGCGACAGGGTTCGTTCGCATCCGCGCACTTGTGCACGTTTGCGGTCCGGACAGTTTATACTAGCGGGCTTTGGTTTAAGCCGGATCCTAGTATATGATTTGAGATTGGTTTTTCTCATTGTGTTCGTGTTCCTCGGATCACGAATGCGGGTGCGCATGCACAGTTGCTTGAGATTGAGGGAGAGGACCTTGTTTAGGGTTAATGACTATTGTCATTTTATTAACCCTATTGTTTTTGTGTGTATTATTGTTAATTAATAATTAGCTTAATTATTGTGCATGGTTGTTGTTGTTGACATTTTGACTTCATTGACTTGTTGACCATGTTGACAAGTTGACCATGATCATTTCATTTGGAAGATGCTCTTTGATCCTTGCAATTTGCATTAATGATGAAATGATAATGGTCACCTCTTGATTAAACCATGACAATTTTCTAGCTAATTATGGAATTAAAATATTACACACATATTAGTGAGAATGGCTCACTAATAATTCATTCTATCATATCTTTTCTCTCTCTTGCTCATCCTCTCCCTCAAGCTCTCTCCCTCTCATGTGTTGAGAAACAAAAAGCTTGAGAAAAACCTTCACTTGATCTTCTCTACTCACTTCTAGGGTTCAAGTCTTAGCATTTCTTGCACTCTAGTTACTCCTAGCTTGGAGTTGAAGCTAAAGGTCGAGGCTTTCGGGTGGATCGTTCTTTGACGGGAGAAGACAAGCAAGGTGACATCTTTCTACCATTCCGGCGAGCAAGGAGAGAAGGAGTTCGAGCTCAAGGTATAACCTTTCTACAACTTAGTTAGTTGTTAGTTTACTTTAGCTAGTTTTCGTTTAGTAAAGATCCTCCCAAGCTAGGTCCATGTTGCCTAAGTCATTAAAAATCCGATTTTTATTATGTTTTCCGCCTCCTCGTAAGCACCGGGGTGGGCAACGTGGACTTACAGTGGTATCAGAGCCTAACTAAACTCAAACTAGCTAGGTAGTGAAGTGTAACGAAGTTTCGAAACCGGAAAATCCAAAAACCAAACTTTGCAAAACCCAAGTTTCTGTTAATTTTTTCTCTGGTCAAAATGACATTTGTTATATACCAAAAATTATCTCAGGGTTTTGTGTGAATAACCACCAAATACGAACCAGAGAGGAGATCAGAGGAGCGCGGATCCGCGGCAAGAGGAAGCTCCTGCCGCCGAAGCGCGGCCGTCTTGTCCCCTCTCTGCATCGTTTTTGGTGCAGTATGTTTCTGTGTTGGTATTGGGTTTTTTAAGATATATATTATATGCCCAGATTTTCCAGAACTAAAATTTACTTTTGCGGGCCTATAAATCCGTATTTTTCGGAACTTCACTACACTTTAACTACATCGGTTATATCTGTAATGCTTGCATGTATTGAACGTCGGCTAATCGCTATAAGACGATTAGTCGGGGTTATACATGATCTGTGATTGTTATTGGTTTGTGGATATGAATGGATTGGATTGTCGCGGGTGAATGGCCGGGGTGGATGTGAGATGAGCGTTGTTTTTCTTTCATTCATTTGTAACATGTAAATTGATGTAATAATATTCCTTGTATGGCCGCACAACCGGGTCGGGGTTGTAGCCGTCATTGTATAATTCTTTTTACTGTTTTTTGCTCCTAGGATAGACCCATGGAGGGGGTGCACAAACTACCGGGTATCTCGAAGTGCCGAGTGGCCTACTCACGGTGGTGAGGGAGGTTGCTTCGCTTCGGGTGCTTGGCGGGTAGTTTGCCGCACCCGTAGGGGTCTTGGGTGGGGTATTGGCTATTCACCGCGACCGTGTAATCCGCTTTGCGTTGCAGGCTCGAACGCATTGCGGATTCCTAGTATATCCAATGTATTCATCTGTGATCTGTAATGTCTATCATTGCTGTATATTTATATATAATAACTATTTAGGCGTTGCTTATGTTTTACAGCCGCGCTAGCCCAGCCCCCGCTCTGTCGTTAGTTAAGTAACCTAACGGGTGATGACGGGGCCCCGTGGCGAATGCGAATGGCATAAGCGTACGTCATATTTTGGTTGTTTTCTGCAATGGTAGGATTAATTGATGGGACGCATTAAAAGAACTAATGCAAGAAATAAACCAAGTAAAAGTCGATTGGAACATTTTGAAAACCACTCGGTTCTTTTCAAAACCAAACTTTTAAACGCGGAGCTCGAACCACTCCTTTTAAAAGCTATCTCGTTCCATCGATTATATCAAGTTCACTACGTTCACGGTTTCGCCAAAACCATTCGTAGCCCTCCGTCATTCCACATGAATGGTCAAAAGTATTCAAGCTGTGTATTTTGGCCAAAGTCAAGGCATAGTGATTGGTAGCGTTTGGGCATTCATGTGCAGCATAGATAGATGCGTTGATTTGGGACAGTCGTGCTGCCATTTTGGCCAAAGTCAAGGGTAGGTACGGGTGGGTGCAAATTAACCAGGAGAATGACGGGTAGAACTTGACATGTGACTTATGATATTTTGGCCAAAGTCAAGGTCATAAGAGCATGGGGCAAAAAATCCACATCGGGAGTTTCATAAGTACTGAAACTTGCTAGATTTGCATACCATTTGGAGTGTGGTGATTCTGGTAGGATTCCTTCGGTTTTATCACGCGATGATATTTGGATCCCGATCCTACTGTGAGTATATGCTACTCCTCGGGAAAACTCTCACTTAACGATCAATGCTATAAACCTAGTAGGTGCCTAGAAAGGTGTTAGCGGGGCTACGCCCACAGGAAAAAGAGGTTACTTAATTAAGGAACTTCGCGAAAGCGTTGGAAAACCTCCCTCGAAGTACCGACACTGGCCTGGCTGAACGGTTAAGCAAGTATTGTACGGTGAGAATGATCCCGGCTAATCCTTTTCTTTATGGTTTGAGAAGGGATTCGAGAAACAGTGGGAGCCATCCAGTTTAGACAAACTAAAAACCACTCTAAACTTGCAAGAGCATCATGCTAAAGTGTTTCTTTTCTCTCTCCTAATTGCAGCGACCATTCAACATGACCGGACTTAAGTTACTGTTAGATAAAAATATATTGACAGGGCCAAACTATAAAGATTGGCTCAGGAATGTCAAGATGGCGATCACTTATGACAAGCTGGGGTATATACTTACCACCAAAGCTCCCCCTGTCCCAGGTCCCACCTCCAGCGTCGCGGATGTAGAAATCCGTAAGACATGGGAGATAGATTGCGCGAGGGCCAGATGCCTCGTACTAGCCTCGATGGACAACGAACATCAGAGGAGGCACGAGAATATGGACCTAGAGTCCATATTTCTCCATACAAAAGAACTGTATGGAGAGCAGTCTCGTATCGCTAGATACGAAGTGTCGAAGAAGCTTTTTTCGGCAAGGTTGGCCGTCGGATCATCGGTAGCGGACCACGTGCTTAAGATGATCGGCTACATAGAGGAGCTCGCGGACCTTGGGACCACGTTGGAGAATGAACTCTATACCGATTTGATTCTCCAGTCTCTTCCTTCCACTTACGCCCAGTTCGTTCTTAACTTCAACATGCAAGGAAAGGAGGTTGAACTTGCCGAACTTCTGAACATGTTGAGGACTGCTGAGGGCACCCTACAGAAGGGTAGGGAGACATCCACTTTGTTTGTAGGAGGATCTTCCTCTTCTAGGTCCAGGGCGAAAGCCAAGGGCAAGAAGAAGAAAGCCCCCGCCAAACCAAGAGGCGGTGTCGGTAAAGTGGATGCAAAGGGAAAGGGTAAAGCAACAAAAGTAGCGGGGAAGATGGTGGGGAAGGAAGAATGCTTCTATTGTCACAAAAGTGGTCACTGGAAACAAGATTGCAAGGCTTGGAAAGCCAGAACACTGGATTTGAAGCGAGTTGCAGCTTCAGCTTCAGGTGTGTATGTTATTGAAAACTGTCTATCAATAAACTCTACATCCTGGGTATTGGATACCGGATCAGGATCTAATATCTGTAATTCTTTGCAGGCGTTGAGAAAGCGTAGAGTGTTGAAGGCAGGTGACATGACCCTCAGAGTTGCGAACGGTGCTAGCATGGATGCAGAGGCCGTGGGGGACTATCACCTGGGATTATCAGATGGACACTTTTTGGTTTTGCGTAGTTGTTATTATGTACCAAATGCAACCTGTAATATCATTTATGTATCTTTATTATCTAAAGAAGGTTATGAATTTGCATTTGTAAGTAATGTAGTGAACATTCACCTTAATCAAGTTTTGATTGGGTCAGGTACATTAAACAACGGTATTTACGTTTTAAACCAACCACAGGTTTTCAATATCCAGAATACACACAAAAGAAAGTCTCCAGAAATTAATAAAACTTTCTTATGGCATTGTAGACTGGGTCACATCAATGAGAGAAGATTGACTAAGTTACATACTGAAGGATATTTGGATCCGTTCGAATATCAATCGTATGCAACTTGTCAATCCTGTCTCAAAGGAAAGATGACAAAGGCTCCATTTTCTGGACACGGAGAAAGAGCGAGCGAGCTCTTGGGACTCGTACACAGCGACGTGTGCGGTCCAATGTCTACACATGCGCGAAGCGGTTTTTCTTACTTCATTACCTTTACGGATGATTTTTCAAGGTACGGTTATGTGTTCTTAATGAAACATAAATCCGAGGCTTTTGAAAAATTCCAAGAATATAAGAATGAAGTAGAAAAACAAACCGGCAAAAGTATCAAGATCCTAAGATCGGATCGAGGAGGAGAATACTTAAGTGCCGAATTCCTGAACTACTTAAAAGAGAATGGAATTCTCTCTCAGCTTACTCCTCCATACACTCCGCAACATAATGGTGTATCGGAGAGAAGGAACCGGACGCTATTGGATATGGTACGGTCCATGATGAGTAACGCTGAGTTACCGCGATCGTTCTGGGGATATGCGCTAGAATCAGCAGCATACCTTTTGAACCGAGTTCCAACTAAGACTGTGCCTACTATACCATATGAAATGTGGTGTGGGAAGAGACCCCATCTTAATCACATTAAGACATGGGGATGTCCAGCTTTTGTAAAAAAGCAGCATGCGGACAAGCTCGAGGCACGCTCAGTACAGTGCAAGTTTGTCGGATATCCGAAGAACTCCAAGGGATATTACTTCTATTGCGAAGAGGAACAAAAAGCCCTTGTTTCTCGCCATGCCCACTTTCTAGAACATCAGTTCATAGAAAAAGAATTAAGTGGGAGCGCGATAGAACTGGAAGAAGTTCCAGAACCGCAAGCTATTACTGAAAGCTTAGTAGAGCCAGAGGGTTCGAAAGATCAAGACATTCCCGTGCCACTCCGCAGGAGTAGTAGGCAGTCTCATCCGCCCGAGAGGTACTACGGTTTTCTCATTGACGGGGATAGAGAAGACTGCATCCTAGATTGTGATGAGCCTACTAGCTTCCAGCAAGCCATTCAGAGCGTCGACTCGGTAAAATGGCTGGATGCAATGCGGACCGAGATGGAGTCCATGTACACCAACAAAGTATGGACGTTGGACATTGCTCCAGACGGGGTAAAACCCGTAGGATGCAAGTGGATCTTCAAAAGGAAGATTGGTGTAGATGGACAGGTTGAGACCTATAAAGCTAGACTGGTAGCAAAGGGTTTTCGTCAGCGACCTGGTTTGGACTATGACGAAACCTTTTCTCCAGTAGCTATGCTGAAATCCATTCGGATCCTTCTTGCCATCGCTGCTTTCCACGACTATGAGATTTGGCAGATGGACGTAAAGACAGCTTTTCTAAATGGTCATTTAGAGGAGTGTGTCTATATGGACCAGCCAGAGGGTTTCATTCAGGGTGGGAGCAGCGGAAAGGTGTGCAAGTTGCTCAAGTCCATTTATGGACTCAAGCAGGCATCGCGGAGTTGGAACATCTGCTTTGATGAGACGGTCAAAGAATTTGGCTTTATCAAAAATCCAGATGAACCATGCATCTATTGTAGATTTGTAGCGAGAACTGTAGTATTCCTCGTTTTATACGTGGATGACATTCTCTTAATAGGAAATGACATTCATATGCTACAATCTGTCAAGGGGTTCTTGTCACACAGGTTCTCCATGAAAGACCTGGGTGATGCCTCATACATTCTGGGTATCCGGATCTACCGTGACAGATCCAAGAGGATATTAGGACTCTCACAGTCCAGGTACATCGACACCATACTGAAGAGATTCAGTATGGAAGATTCCAAGCGCGGTAATCTACCGGCTTGTCACGGGATCACCCTCTCCAAAGAGATGTCTCCCAAGACTGATTTGGAGAGGGATCGCATGTCTATTATACCCTACGCTTCTGCGGTAGGCTCTATAATGTATGCGATGTTGTGTACCAGACCGGATGTGGCTTATGCACTGAGTGTGGTAAGCAGGTATCAGTCAAACCCTGGGGAGAAACATTGGATAGCAGTAAAGAACATTCTCAAGTACCTGAGAAGGACTAAGGAGATGTTCTTGGTGTATGGCGGAAAAGACCTGCAGATTGAGGCCTTTGCTGACTCCAGCTTCCAGAGTGACAAGGATGATTCCAAGTTCATGTCGGGTTTTGTCTTTACCCTCAATGGAGGGGCGGTGTGTTGGAAGAGCTCCAAACAGGAAACCGTTGCTGACTCGACTATGGAAGCGGAATACATCGCTGCATCTGATGCCGCAAAAGAAGCTGTCTGGATGAGGAAGTTCTTGAAAGAACTTCAGGTGGTTCCGTCCATTGTTGACCCAATACCTCTGTATTGCGACAACAACGGGGCTATAGCTTTAGCGAAGGAACCCAGGTCCCATCAGAAATCCAGACACATCTTAAGGCGGTATCACCTGATCAGGGAGATTGTGGATCGCCAGGAGATCGAGGTCCGGAGAGTTGCATCAGAGGATAACACAGCAGATCCATTCACCAAGGCCTTGCCCCAGACTCAGTTCGAGCGGCTGATCGAGATGATAGGTCTTCGATACGCCAGTACATGGCCTTAGTGCAAGTGGGAGATTGTTAGTGTATATGCCCTAGAGGCCATTACTGTATCATACTAGTTTGTATATTACTTAATGGAAGCTTGGGAAATTCACAGTTGTATATACAATCTTGCTCGAAATGGTAGTATGCTACTTGGTTTGTCTCTGCTTTAATATGTGCATGTGTTTCTTTTAGCATATTGCAGGTATACATATTAGTAGAGCCCTTAGGATCTTTGCTTGATTACCAGCGTTGTGATGGCGCTCGCACTCGTGGGAGCTGGGTAATCTATAAACACATCCTTATACAGGTCCCTGGTCGTTGGACTATCGAGACAGGGCATCGATACTCCGGAGTAGACTAGCGTATGCGCTTCTCATCCCAGTGTGGGAGACGGTCTGTCCCACAGCCGTTAGTACGTCGTACTTGGGATAGTATGCGGGTGCTCGTTAGGTTACGAGTACACTGGACAGGACTCGTCGGGAACTGTTGGTTGGTAATATACCTATCGTCAGTTATCAGTTCCCAGGTGACATGAGTACAGCTTAGTCCGCTGACTTGACACTGTCACTTCGCCTCGAGTGTGTTCCCACTGCACTTTGATTACTACCCTACCACGGCTCAGAGGAGTCGTGCAAACAGGTAGTTTTTGGGTGCAGTCCCGAAGCACTTGGAGGCAGTGACGGTTAGACAGGATTCGTCTTTCCCGGTATTGGGGGTTGACATCGCGCTGTGTCCAGGAGAGCCATTACATGAGTAGTCCCTGGCCAGGGCAAGCGAGATATACTGGTAGGCTTCCAGTGTTATCTCAGGGTGTTCTGGGCTTCACTCCGACACGACTTGTACCGCTATTAGGGGACTGACGTTCACCGCCCCCCTAGGCCCGCCATGCGATGTATCAGACGAACAGACCGGACTGTACGGAGACTGTCACATACAGGCTCAGTAGGAGTGCAGATGGGGTTCACCTCGTCAGTCTTCTTATCGACATCTACCTGGGGACCGTTACGTACAGCTAGTGCCGCTTGCGGTCTGTGGTTAAACCCACTGCCAGCGTAGTGTCGAGTCTTTAGAGTCCCACACAGAGAGCTATTCGCCTTTAGGCAAAATGAGTAGAGGTCGCATGGTTTTGCGACAGGGTTCGTTCGCATCCGCGCACTTGTGCACGTTTGCGGTCCGGACAGTTTATACTAGCGGGCTTTGGTTTAAGCCGGATCCTAGTATATGATTTGAGATTGGTTTTTCTCATTGTGTTCGTGTTCCTCGGATCACGAATGCGGATGCGCATGCACAGTTGCTTGAGATTGAGGGAGAGGACCTTGTTTAGGGTTAATGACTATTGTCATTTTATTAACCCTATTGTTTTTGTGTGTATTATTGTTAATTAATAATTAGCTTAATTATTGTGCATGGTTGTTGTTGTTGACATTTTGACTTCATTGACTTGTTGACCATGTTGACAAGTTGACCATGATCATTTCATTTGGAAGATGCTCTTTGAGCCTTGCAATTTGCATTAATGATGAAATGATAATGGTCACCTCTTCATTAAACCATGAAAATTTTCTAGCTAATTATGGAATTAAAATATTACACACATATTAGTGAGAATGGCTCACTAATAATTCATTCTATCATATCTTTTCTCTCTCTTGCTCATCCTCTCCCTCAAGCTCTCTCCCTCTCATGTGTTGAGAAACAAAAAGCTTGAGAAAAACCTTCACTTGATCTTCTCTACTCACTTCTAGGGTTCAAGTCTTAGCATTTCTTGCACTCTAGTTACTCCTAGCTTGGAGTTGAAGCTAAAGGTCGAGGCTTTCGGGTGGATCGTTCTTTGACGGGAGAAGACAAGCAAGGTGACATCTTTCTACCATTCCGGCGAGCAAGGAGAGAAGGAGTTCGAGCTCAAGGTATAACCTTTCTACAACTTAGTTAGTTGTTAGTTTACTTTAGCTAGTTTTCGTTTAGTAAAGATCCTCCCAAGCTAGGTCCATGTTGCCTAAGTCATTAAAAATCCGATTTTTATTATGTTTTCCGCCTCCCCGTAAGCACCGGGGTGGGCAACGTGGACTTACATTTTCAGCAAGATCGCATAAAGTGAACGGAATGACCCGTAGACGTATAGCATCGTCCGACAGCTGGGTGGTTTTCATCATGGCACAAACGTTTTGAAATTTATTGATGAAGATATAGGCATCTTCAGATTCAAGCCCATGAAATCGTGGAAGCATGTTGATGAAGTGGGGCTTAATTTCAAAATTATCCCCATTGGCCGGTGGAAGAGAAAGGAAGGTGGGAAGTGCAGAACGGGTGGGATAGAAACGATCCTGGAGCGCGATTCGCTGCGGCGCTACAACAGGCGGTGGTGGTGGGTTATTGGTCTCCGTAGGAGGTGGAGCCAATCCAGGGGTAGTCAAAGAGATGTTCGGATTAAATCCTGACATCGCGGAAAAAGAGGTTGGTGATGGTGAAGGTGACGATGTATGAACAGAATTCCGGTCAACGTCGGAGTTGGCCGGCAAAGGTAAGGGTGAAAGAGGCGTGGACGGAGTTTCGACGTCTGAGTTGATCGCGTAGTCGGTAGCGACTAACGTAACGCGGACTAGGCGGACGCTAGTGTCCCGAGTCCAAGCGGACATACACTAAACGACTTTAGTATAGTCAAAGCGGAGAAGGTGAGGGTAAGAAAACGTCAATGGAGAAATACGATGGGTGGTGGGTGAAAAATGGGTTTGGCGACAAAAGGCAAGTTTTTATAAAAGTTTTTGATTTTTTCCTTTTTTTCTTTTTAGAAAGAGCTTTACAGAAATATGTACGGACTTACGGCTTCAAGCAATCACAAACAAATGCACAATCACACCTAGATCTAGGGTCACCTAGGTCTGCTAGATAGCTCCTAACTGTTCCAGAGGGCTAGAAATAGGACCTCAAACCGTCTCTTCTCCGTCAATTGCGGCCAGGTAAGTGGGAGGCTCCCCACTACGTAAGTAGTGGTCCTAATTAAGTAACCACTTGCCTTCGACACACTTGCCTAGGCACCGCAAAAGTCAGATAGGATAAACGGCCGATGCCTGTAACTAGTCCTCTGTCCTATTGAGCGCGAAGTCCTTAGGGCTGAGTCTAGTATTTTTTAATTTAACAATGGTCAATGCATATGCTTTTTGTGATTTCTGGGGTCCTGGGAAGGGTGATGAAATCCCCACCCAATCTGAATTGGTTTCAAGCCCCTTAAAGTCCGTATTTATAAATGCAAAGCAGTAACAAATCAACTGCAAACAATTTTTACTTTTTTAGCGCGACGCAAAGAATCCTGCACAAAAACAGTTTATTGGAAGGGGAAAGAGAGTTTGCGCAAAGAATGCTGCAGAAAACACAGTTTAGTGGAGTCCAGAGGAGTGGGGGAGAGAAAAGGAGTACTTACAGAGATTTTTGCACCCTGAGGGAGCTAAACGGCAGCGGTTCCGCGGCCTAAGCTTGCTTATGCCGCGGTTCCGCGGAAGTAAGGTGGAGTTGGGCTTCTGAAATTTTTGGGTGTGCTTCAGTGGTTGTCCTCTGCTTGTCTGGATTTGCTGAATCTTGATTTGCTCACTGTATCTGCTCCAGATTTTTACAGTAGACCGTTTGCTTCGTTTTGATCCGTCGCGGTGTAGCCGCGAGATGTGGGTCTAACTTCCCACGTCTTTGGCACTGAACTCGACCGTCTTTTGTTCCTGCACACTTGCACAAAAACTAATCAAAAATAACAAGATGGTTTTTTACAACGTATATTTTTTTTTGTTTTGTTTTTCGATTAGATTTATATTCACAAGTTAACCAGAAATTACACAAAGAAATAAACTACCGTCTCCCCGGCAACGGCGCCATTTGATTGGTAGAGATTCTGCGTGTTCAAGTTTAGTTAATTACCGCAATCAAAACGGTTTCGCTTGTAGCTAGCCGGTTGAGTACGGGTCGTCCGCAGGGAGATGGGAATCTTTTTCTATGTGCTTTAACGAGTTAAGTCCAATTTTCCAGATTTGTTTGTGATTAACTAAGTGTAAAATGATATGTAAAGAGAGCTTGTTAGGGTTAGGATTAGGTTAGTTTGAGTTAGGAGTCGCTCACTTCTTTCGTTGCCACTCTTAATATCGGTGTTACGGTAATCGGCAACAACGGGGATTAGCACGACTAGAAAGGAACTTGCGAGTATAAGCTAGGCTTTCCAACGCTTAAGTTCTTCCTTTTGGTGCTTGTCCGTCCGTTCTTGGCTCTTAACCATAACCTCCGGTTAATTCAACCACAACCGGTCTCACTACGGAATCACCGCTATCATGTAGGATAGGGTGCCGAAGGGAGCGGATTGTGGTTCAATTAACGGGAGTCAATTTAAGATGTTGGGCAAGGAAAAAGTGAGAGAGATTTCCTTCTCTCAAACTTCCCTTATCCTACCCTAACAAGTATGGAAACTACTCACACATCATAATGAAAAGAAAATAAAACAAAAGAGGAAGATAGAAAGAAGGAGATTAGACGATAACAACTAGCTATTTACGACCTCACCTCGGCAAGGATCAAGCGTAAGCATCATGGTTGTTTAAGGATAAAGGAAAAGAGACAAGAAAGAAACAAACACAAATAACAACAACTAAGTTAACAAATGAAAATTACAAGCGATAATAATTTAACTAAAGAACAAGACAAGTATAATAACAAAAGGAACTTCTTTATTCATCATTCTTCACTCACAAAAGCTCACTACAAGTTTTTCAATGGAAAAGAGATGAGAAGAGGAAGAAGAACAAGTATTCTAAAACCTAAAAAAAAACAAGATTAAGCACCCTTGGCTTCACAAGGTTCTGGACTATTTATAGGCAGGGAGATGAAAATCTAGGGCAAAATTCTGAACCCTCATGAAAATACCAATATACCCTTGAAAACCCATCAAGTGAGGCGCCAGTACGGCCGCGGATCCGCGGCCTAGACCCCCTATTGGCCGCGGATCCGCGGCCCTATGGTGGAATTGTGGCATGGGGATTTTGGTGCTTCCCTGGTCTACTGTGTCCTTTATTCTGGTACATGTTTTTTCTCAGATTTTCTTCACGATTTTTCCAGAATTTCTGTTGAGCAAAAAGTGATTTGATGTGGATCTTTTTGTCATGATTTCCTCAAGCTCCGCATAGATTTCTTAGATCTTGTGTTGCCATTGAGCCTTGTGCATGAAAATGACATTGATTTGCCATTTTGTCTCTTAAACTGGTGTGTGGCAACAGACGGATAAAGAGCGGAGATCCGTGTTTTATCTGTGGTTGGCAGGAACCCGGATTTTGTCGTGCTTTTCCATGAATTTCATCGTTTAGAACCGAGAACCTGTATCCTGCAATTGACTAGCAAACACGGCTCAAGAGTACCTACCGATAAGCAATATGATAAAAATTGGGTGGTATAAAAATGCAAAAATCTGATATGAACACCCGGCCGTCAATCTGACGCCGGAATGCGGAAGCGATGTTTTTCTTTAACTTTTATAAACCGGCACCACCGCGCACTATAAACCCGGATCGTGCCATTGAACTAGTCATAGCTATCTAGAGAGGGGGTATAGAGATATACCGAGCGATCCGTGTCCTTCGGTCTTCTCGTCGTCGTCCCGATCTCCCCACGGAATCTCCGGTCTCCACCTCGTCGCCGGCTTCTTTTACGGGCTCCCACCTCTGGACCGAGGCAACTCGGGCACGAAGTTGGCGAGTCGACGTGCCCAAGGTTTGCTATAGAATAGTGTAGTGTTATGTCTCATTTGGGGTTACTTGAAGTTGCCATTTGGTGGAGGAATGAGATAAGCTAATGGAGATGGAACTTTGGGGATTTTTAGCAAAGCCAAAAGAACAAAAATCCTACACCCACAATTTGGACAGCCCCTACATGGCTTGGCCGGCCATGACAAGGTGAGGAGAAGAGAGTGGGAGAATGAGGGAGAGTCTCACAAGAATAATGCAAGAGAGATCAAAAAGGTTATCATGAAAGGAAATGATCACACACTCAAACCCACACTCAACCAACCATCATTATTACTCCAAAGTCAAGCAATGATCAACAACCAAAACCAATACTCCATCAACTAATCATCAACAACCATGATGAAAAGAAGAAGAAATCAAATGGTGGAGGAACCATCATGATCCAACAAGATGCAAATAACACCCTCCACAAATGCTTATTTGCACAAATGCAAATAAGCCCTCCTCCGCCAATCTTCAGCCAATGAAAGATACAAAGAAATGTGGCTGAAACGGAAAACAAACTGGCAACTCCAAATAACTGATCCCGTAATAAATTACAGGAAAACCCCGCTACTGTATATACATACCCGCATTTGTATTCCGACCGAAATACAAATGCAACGAAACAAAGTCTACACTGTACTATACTAGGATCCGGCTTAAACCAAAGCCCGCTAGTATTATCCGTCCGATCCTGATTCGTGCAATACCGCACGTATCTGATCGAACCCTGCCATATATCCATACGGCCTTTAGTACTAACCGTCCGATCCTGATCCGTGCAATACCGCACGTATCTGATCGAACCCTACCATATCTCCATACGGCCTCTACAGCGTTTCGCCCGAAACTTGAGTAACTGTGTGTGGGGGACTCTAAAGACTCGTCAATACTATGGCTGTGGATTTAACCACTAGCACGTCAGAGGTATTAGCCATACGTGACGGGCTACCAGCTATTGACCAAAAGAGACGTCGATGAGCGAACTCATCCTGACACCCTACTGAGCCTGTCAGTGACAATATCCGTACAGTCCGGTCCGTTCGTCTATGAGCATCGCATGGCGGGCCTAGGGGGTTGGTAAAAGTCAGACCCCCAAAAGCGGTACAAGTCGTGTCAGAGTGTAGCCCAGAACACCCTGAGATACTACTGGAATACCTACCAGTAAATTTCCTGCCTTGGCCAAGGACTTCATGTAGGGGCTCTCCTAGACACAGCGCGACCTCACCCCCAATACTGGGAGAGACGAACCCCTGAAGATCCGCTCACTGCCTCCATGTGGCTCGGGACTGTACCCAACTAAAACCTGTTTGCACGTCTCCTTTGAGCGTGGTAGGGTAGTAATCAAAGTACAGTGGGAACTCACACGAGACAAATGACGATCCTCAGGTCGATGAACTAACCTGTACACATGTCACCAGGGATCTGCTATCTGACGTCAGGTATAAGACCAACTAGCATGTTCCCGGCGAGTCCTGTCCGGTGTACTCATAACCCAATGAGCACCTGTATACATCTTAGGTGATCCAACTGACACCAGTGGCTTGTGAGACCGGCCACCGCCTCTCGTCGGGGTCTCGACTGTATACACTAGTCTACTCTGGAGTATCGATGCCCTGTCTCGAAACTCCCACGACTAGGGACCTTTTAAGGATGTGCTTATAGACTACCAGCTCCGACCTATATGATCGCCCTCATACTGCTGGCTGTCAAGCAAGAATCCTAGGGGCTCTATCAACGCGCAATAGTGACCTGTAAGGTCACCTAAAGCAGTACACGATGATAAAGATAAACCAGATAGCATACTATCATCTTGAGTAAGACTGTCCTACCGGGATAGGTCCTCCCTCAATCATTGCAATCACGTGCCTGTGATCCAATAATTGACTCTGAGGGCACTATCTCCAACAATCTCCCACTTGCACTCAAGGCTATTTATTGCGATGTCGCATACTCACAGCCCGTATGATACCGAACACCCAACTCCTCTACTAGTCAGTCTCACAAAACCCGTTTGTGAAACTATTGCGTTCGAAGAATAGCCTCAGCGAGTGGATTCGCTTTGATGTTTCTTTCTATGTCTCTCTATATCTCATGTTCGCGGAGAAAACCATATCCCGAAATGAGCAATACCTGTCTTAGAATGTGTCTGGATGTCTGATGGGACCTAGCTCATAAATGAACTCCAAATCCAAACTTCTTAGACTGTATCGTCAACTGAACTTAATCAGTATCCTGCGCCATGCCTCCCTCAGTATTGCCTTGGACCACCTGTCCAAAATACTGCTCCTCGTCAGAAGGAAAACTATAACTCTGACAACCTCCCTGTCGTCCATGTCACCTTGGAAGCCTGGAATGATAACTGTCTCCCGAATGAGGCTGTCATTATCATATCCCTAGAACATCCACTTATGTTCTAAAACTGCTTCCGACTGTTTCTCCAGGATTGGATCAATATCAACTTATTGCTTCTACTGCAAAAACAACATCTGGTGTGGTACTTGACATATCATGATTGACTCAATTGCCTAAGCAAGTGATCTGCCAATCATGCACATCCCTC
Source organism: Agapanthus africanus (assembly GCA_030015575.1). Taxonomy (NCBI): domain Eukaryota; kingdom Viridiplantae; phylum Streptophyta; class Magnoliopsida; order Asparagales; family Amaryllidaceae; genus Agapanthus; species Agapanthus africanus. The sequence goes on along the minus strand of JASDDO010000016.1, from coordinate 177,685,635 downwards.
TCCCCTTTAGTCTGTAATACACCTTTCGAGAGGGTGACTCCATCACTTGCAGGTACACTACCGTGCTAGGAGTCGTCCATTCTAAATACTCTTAGAATGCTGTCAAAGTACCCTTAATTGGGAAACCACCCAAATCTAGATCTAAAACCATAGATCTAGTAACCAGAATGTCTGATATAATATCCAAGTCCTTGGTGGAGAAACTACTGTGTGACAACCAAAGTATAACGGATTGTAGTATAGGAATATCACTTCCTACTCTGTGTATGGCATCCAAATACCAGGACATCACACCTTACTACCATCTTAACAGATCCATCCCTTATTCTGATGAAGTCAAACCTATGACTGTCACATCAGAAATTGATGATCTATCTCCGCTATATCTGCTTTAGTCTATAAATAGACATAAGCCACTTGTCCACCATGCTTCCGCTGCTCCCACTGACCACGGCAACCCTCTGGCAGAGTCATATAGACGTACACTTCTAAAGCCAGTTTAGAACGACGCTATACTCATCCTCCTACCGGGTCTCACAGTCTAGAACAACAGCAATGGCAAGTTTGGGTAAACAAGAACTTCCCTGTCACCGTCCTTGAGGCTACCAGAGTACCTCTCAGGTGCCTGATGTTACCCACCTCGTCTGCGGAGTGGCCAATGGAATGTCAAACCAGATCGAATCTTTAGGTTCCTATCAAATCTTCAGTAATCGTTTATGGTTCTGGAATCACTTCCAGTTCTACCATACTCCCACTACTGTTTTCTGAAAAAAAATCCATTTTTATTAAAACTGTGGCGAGTCTAGAACAATATCTCTATTGATCTTCCAGATGGTAGAATGCCAACCCTCGTCATAGCCTGGGTCAACCCACAAATAGCGATTACAGAAACGTGCCTTGAGTTGTCCAGTGTCTGGTTTTAATCATAAGCCGGACAACTCCCCGTACCTTAACAATTTTAAGATATGAACTGTTCTATATCCAATATAGAAACAGAGGCACAGATTTAATTGAACCAGATTCAAATCATGCAGCTGTCCCCAGTGCATGTCAACTAAATGGAAAGAGGCCGATCAGTATTACTCAACTTAGGAGCACTTCCAATTATGAGTAACCTGAAAGAGAAGCAAGTTCTCTTAACCATTACTATCAACTGAATACCATACACAAGTATCTACATCTTCGATCACTTTGAAGAATCCCGATACTTGCAATACCTGGTTCTCTATTTTATCCATATACCTATAACTTCTCAAAATTCGGACCCTGTGTTTCCACGAAACACCTGTCTAAAAACTAGAGAAGTCATAAGTAAACTGAATATAGTACGAGGACCATCCCCTCTGTCCTAATGGACACTGGACAACATACAATACTCTGTATAAGTCCCTTGAGTCTAATAACTCACTCCCTGTGTGTTGCAGGTTGAAAACTGTACTTATGGTTAAGAAGAATTACACCGCTGTTTAATGCTCCTTACCTAACCATCCAATGATATAGGTAAATGTCGTAGGCATAATTTCAAAAAGGTATATCTCACTCTATAAAAATAGACGTACAGATATATCAATTTGAAATTGGTGCATGACAGCGGATATTCAAAACCAAATATTTGCCGTCCGGCAAACAACCCAGGTGACTTCCTCAAATATCACCGATTACAACGAATCCCGATATAATGAGGATGATCACCTAATTCCCAATAACTTACTCCCACTCATCATCTGTAAAACCATACAGATGTGAGAATCATACCTGGTAAATACATACCCTGGAGTAAATATCTAATCGGGAAATCAGTTTTCCTTTAACAGTACACAGTGAAACTGAAACATTGAAATGTTTCGATGAGGTATCCCGGTATTCCTAGTAATGCCTCTTCCATTATCCAGATTCACAACTGTAACCGTGTAATTCTTTGCCACCTTTCCAAATCCCTTTATATGTCTTTAGTCATTACCTTCTGTACACCCCTTTAGGCCAAATGGTTTTCTTCCATCCCTACCGTTCGGCACCAGCCTATGGTTTGGAAGAAGACTATCCAATAAGCATAATGAGTGTACTGTCCTAATCCTAGGAGCACTCGCAATGCGAGAGAAGGTGAAGATAAAAGACAACCGAATAAACCTTATTCCCATTTCTCCTGAACCAGAATCCATCCCCGAACTGGAACAAGTTCCTTTCGAGTTTGTATATAACCATACGATGGAGTATCCAATAAACTGTGGATCTTCGTAGTGATATGGAGTGTCCTGGAGAAATACAAAGGTGATTTAGGATTGGCGAAGAGATACTTGGTTTGGTCGTGAATAGCAGTCGCAATTTACTTTGCCCTCTTACTAATCCCTTGATATGTCTTTACTTAATACCTTCTGTACACCATCGTTAGGCTAATTGGTTTTCTTCATTCCCTACCGGTCGGCACCTGCCTATGGTTTGGAAGAAGACTATCCAATTTGCGTAATAGGTGTACTATCTCCTAAACTAAGGAGTACTCGCAACCTGAGAGAAGGTAAAAGGAAAAGACAACTAAATAGTCTTATCCGTTTTCTCCAGAACCGGAAACCATCCTCGAATAAATTCTTTCGAGTTCGTATATAACCATACGATGGTTTTATCCAATCGAAGTGGACGTTCGTAGTAATACGGGGTGTCCTGGAGAAAAGGGTAAAAGTAGGAGTGGCAATGAGGTTTGCAACTCTGACAATCCAAAAGCCAGTGTTAAAGAAGGTTCGGTCAATTTTGGTCACTGAGTCATAGTCTTAGGGTCGGGTCAATGGTCGCTGCCAAAGAGAGAGAGAGAAAAGTGTTAGTGTTTATGCCCTAGAAGGCCATTACTGTATCATACTAGCTTGTATATTACTTAATGGAAGCTTGGGATATTCACATGTATATAATAGTCTTGCTAAACATGGTAGTATGCTACTTGGTTTTTCTATCTTAATATGTGAGTGTACGTATTGATAGAGCTCTTAGGATCTTGCTTGACTACCAGCGTTGTGATGGCAGTCACACTAGTGGGGGCTGGGTAGTCTACAAGCACATCCTTATTCAGGTCCCTGGTCGTTGGATTATCGAGACAGAGCATCGATATTCCGGAGTAGACTAGTGTGTACGCTTCTCATCCCAGTTGGGGAGATGGTCTGTCCCACGGCCGTCAGTACGTCGTACTGGAGATAGTATACAGGTGCTCGTTAGGTTACGGGTACACCGGACAGGACTCACAGGGAACTGTTGGTTGGTTTTATACCAGTCGTCAGTGAACAGTTCTCAGGTGACATGAGTACAGCATAGTCCGCAGACTTGACACTGCTACTTCGCCTCGAGTGTGTCCCACTGTTCTTAGATTGCTACCCTACCACGGCTCAAAGGAGTCGTGCAAACAGGTAGCAGTTGGGTGCAGTCCCGAGCACTTGGAGGCAGTGGCGGTTAGACAGGATTCGTCCCTCCCGGTATTGGGAGTAGATATCGCGCTGTGTCAGAGAGCCATTACGCAAAGTCCCTGGCCAGGGCAAGCGAGATTTGCTGGTAGGTTCCAGTAGTTTCTCAGGGTGTAATGGGCTTCCCTCCGACACGACTTATACCGCTATTAGGGGACTGACGCTTGCCGCCCCCTAGGCAGGATATGCGATAGTCTTGGACGAACGGACCGGACTGTATGGAGATTGTCACATCAGACTCAGTAGGAGTTCGGATGGGTTTCCTCATCGGCCTTCTTATCGACAACTACCTGGGGACCGTTACGTACAGCTAGTGCCGCTTGCGGTCTGTGGTTAAACCCACTGCCAGCGTAGTAGTCGAGTCTCTAGAGTCCCACACAGAGAGTTTCCTATTCCAGGCGAAACGATATAGAGGTCGTATGGTTTTACGACAAGGGTTCGGACGCATACGTGCGTTTACGCGCGTACGACTTTCGGACAGTTTTTACCAGTCGGCTTTGGTTTGAGCCAGTTACAGGTATCCGGTTATTGGATTTTTACAGTCTAAAGTTTTTCCGTATTTTTGCGGATTGGAGGGGCGTTCTCGTAATTGTGCAAGAAGCTTCTAGAAGATGGTGACTAAGGAGGTTTAGATGGCATATACTTTGGATAAGATTTGTGAGTCATGAGAGTGATTCATCATTGTCATTATTGCACCATAAATGATTAATGACTCATGCTAATGAATCACCACTTAACATTTATGAAGCATGCTTATTCATCACATTTATTCATTTATTCTTTAATGAGAATGCTTCATAATATGTTATGATACTCACAATCTTATCTCATAATTTACTCTCACATTCTCTCTCCTCAAGCTCTCATCTTCAAACACTAATCCTTACACCTCATGAGTTGAGATCAAAGGATTAGAAAGACTAATCAATCCATAACCATCACTCTATTTCATTATATCTTCTTTGATTAGCAATCCAAGAAGATTAGTTACCTCAAGTTAGAGGTTTAGTTTGGAGTTTTGCTCTCGGGTGGATCGTCTACTACCTAGAGAAGGCCGAGGAGAACAAGGAGATCGTAAAGACGAAGGACTGGTTTCATTAGGTATAATCCCTAAACACAATAGTTATGAAACTCTTTGTGTGTAAGTCTACGCTAGCGCCCCGGCCGTCTACAGACGCCAAATGCGGAACAAAAACTTTTAAACTGGCGCTATCGTATACTTTAACCCGGATCTGCCATTATTGCTAAACTAACAAACTGTAAAGAGTGTAGAATGGTTATACCGAACGATCCGAGTCCTTCGTTCTTCAACCATCATCCCACGCTCCGTTGCGGCTGCTCCGATCTCGTCGATCTCCGATCTCCTCGTCGAGGTGGCACCACATGATCGGTTCTTTAAACGGGCTCCCGCCTCTGACTCGAGGCAACTCGATCGTCAAGTTTGCTAAAAGAGACGACCAAGATTGATGTAGAGAATGAGTAGATGACTTTGTCTCACTTCGTCCAAATCCGTGGACGATCGGTTAATGAAGTTGCCGTGGAAATCGGGTGATGGAATGAAATGAACTGTAAAATTCCATACACCCCGAATACTATCATAATCTTTTCTAGTCAAAATGAAACATCAAGTCAGAGTGAGAGAGAGAGAGGGGCCGGCCTCTTTATATGATGGAGGGAGGTGACCGTAGGAGGAGGGAGGTGACCACAAGCAAAAGCTTCTCACTTCAAAATATCTTAAGCAATCCAAAAGGTATTAATAACAAAGCATGAGTCATTAGGCAAGTCATCAAAAAACCATTAATGCACTAATGAGTCATGAAGCCTAGTCATCATCTAGAACCTTCTAGAAGCTTCTAGAAGTACCGACTCACCACATCCAAGAAAAGATAAATCCGTCTTTAACAGAATGTTAAAAGACGGCTGATAGAAAACTGGAAACTGGCAACTTCCAAAAGTGATCCTGAAACGACATTCAGGATAACCCCGAAACTGTATAAATATACCCGCATTTGTATTACGACCGAATACAAATGCAACTGAGACAAAGATATTATACCTACTCAATATGATACTCGGATCCGGCTTAAACCAAAGCCGACCAGTATCATCTGCCCGAAAACTGACACGTGCGTAAACGCACGTGCATTTTCCGAACCCTGCCATAAAACCATACGGCCTCTACAACGTTTCGCCCGAACTTGGGAAACTGTCTGTGGGGGCCTCTAATGACTCGTCAGTACCCTGGCAGTGGGTTCAACCACAAACCGTCAGCGGCACTAGCTATGCGTAACGGCTGCCCATGGACTGACCTCAAGGGTGGCCGAGGAGCGAACTCAAGGGATGCCGATGAGCGCACTCATCCGGAAAACCCTACTGAGCCTAACAGTGAAAATGTATATACAGTCCGGTCCGTTCGTCAATGAGTATCGCATATCCGCCTAGGGGGCTAGTAACGTCAGACCCCAATAGCAGTATAAGTCGTGTCGGAGTGAAGCCCAATAACACCCTGAGATACTACTGGAGTACCTACCAGTAAATCTCCTGCCATGGCCATGGACTTTGTGTAATGGCTCTCCTAGACACAGCACGACCTCGCCCCCAATACCGGGAGAGACGAATCCCCTGCCGATCCGCTCACGTGCCTCCATATGGCTCGGGACTGTACCCAAAAGCTACCTGTTTGCACGACTCCTTTGAGCCGTGGTAGGGTAGAAATCAAAGCACAGTGGGAACTCACACGAGACAAATGACGACCTCAGGTCGATGAACTAACCTGTACACATGTCACCAGGGAACTGCTATCTGACGGTAGATATAATACTAACTAGCAGATTCCCGGCGAGTCCTGTCCGGTGTACTCATAACCCAATGAGCACCTGTATACATCTTAGGTGATCCAACTGACACCAGTGGCTTGTGAGACCGGCCACCGTCCCTCGTCGGGGTCTCGACTGTACACACTAGTCTACTCCGGAGTATCGATGCCCTGTCTCGAAACTCCCACGACTAGGGACCACAATTAAGGATATGCATATAAACTACCCAACTCTCACGTATATGATCGCCATCATACTGTTGGCAGTAAAGCAAGATCCTAAGGGCTCTATCAAAGTGTAACATGCAATCAGTCACCTGAACATGTACACGACTGATAAAGACAAACCAGATAGCATACTATCATCTCGAGTAAGACTGTCCTACCGGGATAGGTCCTCCGCAATCATTGCAATCACGTATCTGCGATCTAATAATTGACTATGAGGGCACTATCTCCAACAATCTCCCACTTGCACTCAAGGCTAATATTGCGATGTCGACTACTCACAGCCCGTGTGAAACCGAACATCCAACTCCTCTACTAATCAGTTTCACAAAGCCCGTTTGTAAAACTATTGTGTTCGAGAAATAGCCTCAGTGAGTGGATCCGCCTAGAAGTTTCATCCTATATCTCTCTAAATCTCAAGTTCGCGGAGAAAACCATCTCCCGAATTGAGTAGTACCTGTCTTAGAATATGTCTGGATATCTGATGGGACCTTAGTTCATAAATGAACTCCATATCCAAACTTCTTAGACTGTATGGATCACTGAACCTAATCAGTATCCGGCACTATGCCACCCACAGTATCCTCTGGAACCACCTGTCCATAATACTGTCCCTCGTCAGAGGGAAAACTAAAAACTCTGACAATCATTCTGTCATCCATGTCACCTTTGAAGCCTGGAATGATAACCGTCTCCCGAAAGAGGCTGCCGTTATCAAATCCGTAGAACATGTACCAATGTTCTAAAACTGCTTCCTTATGTTTCTCCAGGATTGGATTAATACAAACTTATTGCATCTTGTGCAAAACCAACATTTGGTGTGGTACTTGACATCTCATGATTGACTCAATTGCCTAAGCAAGTGATCTGCCAATCATGCACATCCCTCTCCGCTTTAGTCTGTAAGACACCTTTAGAGAGGGTGACTCCATCACCTGCAGGTACACCACCATGCTAGGAGTCAACTATTCCAAAAACCATTAGAATATCTGTCAAAGTACCCACATTGGGAAACTACCTAAATCCAGATCTAAAACCATAGATCTAGAAACCAGAATGTCAAATATTATATCCATATCCTGTCTGGAGAAACAACTGTGTGACGACCACAATACAACCGATCGTAGTATAGGAATTTTACTTCCTACTCTGTGTATGTCATCCAGATACCATGACATCACACCCTACTACCTTCTTAACTGATCCATCCCCTATTCTGATTGAAGTCAAACTCATGACTGTCACATCAAAATTAGATGATCTATCTCCGCTATAACTGCTCAAGTCTATAAATAGATATGAGCATCTTGCCCACTCTGCTTCCGCTGCTCCCACTGACTACGACAACCCTCCTACCGGGTCTCATATCCTGGAACAACAGTAGTGTCAAGTCTGGGTAGATAAGAACCTCCCTGTCACCGTCTCTGAGGCTACCGAAGTACCTCTCGGGCATCTGAGGTTACCTACCATACCTGCGGAGTGGCTATTGGAATGTCAAACCTGATTGAAAATATAGGTCCTATTAAATTTTCCGTAATCGTTCGCGGTTCTGGAATCACTTCCAGTTCTACCATACTCCCACTACTGTTTTTCTGAAAAAGATCCATTTTACTAAAACTGTGGCGAGTCAAGAACAATATCACTATTGATCTTCCAAATGGTAGAATATCAACCCTCGTCATAGCCAGGGTCAACCCACAAACAGCCACTACAGAAACGTGCCCTGAGTTATCCAGTGTCTGGTTTTAAGCATAAGCTGGACAACTCCCCGTACCTTAATTTCTTTTAAGGTACGAACTATTCTATATCCAATATAGAAACTTTGGCACTAATTTAATTTGGAACCATATTCAAATCATGCAGCTGTCTCCAGTGCATATCAACTTAATGGAAAGAGGCTAATCAGCATTACTCAACTTAGGAATCCATCCAATTATGAGTAACCTGAAAGAGAAACACGTTTCTCAAAACCATTACTATCATCTGAATACCAATCACAAGAATCTACATCTTCGATCTCTTTGAAGAATCCAGATACTTGTGATACCTGGTTCTCTACTTTATTCTTATACCCACAACTTCTCAAAACATAGACCTTGTATTTCTACGAAACACTCGTCTAAATACTAGAGAAGTTATAAGTAAACAGAACATAGTACGAGGACCTACCCTTTTGTCCTGATGGACACTGGACAACATACAATACTCTGTATAAGTCCGCTGAGTTAAACAACTCAAAACCTGTGCGTCGTAGGTTGAAAACTGTACCCTGGCGATTTCCTCAAATATCACCAATTACAACGAATTCCGATATAATGAGGATGATCACCTAATTCCCAATATCTTACTCCCACTCATCATCTGTAAAACCATACAGATATGAGAATGAAACCTGGTAAATACATACCCTTGGAGTAAGTGTCTAATCGGGAAAACAGTTTTTCTTTAACAATGCACTGAAACATGTAAATGTTTCGTAGGGGTATCCTGGTATTCATAGCAATGCCTCTTCCATAATCCAATTCATGACTTCAACCGTATATTTTATTGCCATCTCTCCAAATCCCTTTATTTGTCTTTAGTCGTTACCTTCTGTACACCATTGTTAGGCTAAATGGTTTTCTTCCTTCCCTACCGTTCGGCACCAGCCTATGGTTTGGAAGAAGACTATCCAGTAAGCATAATAGGTGTACCCTCCTAAACCAAGGAGTACTCGCAACTGAGAGAAGGTGATGATAAAAGACAACTGAATAATACCTTATTCTTTTAAAGGTGAAATAGGAGTGGCGATGAAGTACGCGGTTTTGGTCGTGAATGATATCAGTCGCAATTTACTTTGCCCTCTTTCTAATCCCTTTCTTTTGTCTTTACATATTACCTTCTGCACACCCTACTTATGCTAATTGGTTTTCTTCATTCCCTACCTTTCGGCACCAGCCTATGGTTTGGAATAAGACTATCCAATAAGCGTAATAGGTGTACTCTCCTAAACCAAGGAGCTCTCGCAACCTGAGAGAAGGTGATAATAAAAGACAACTGAATAAACCAATTCTATTTCTCCTGAACCTGGATCCATCCTCGAAGAAGTCCCTTCGAGTTCGTATATAACCATACGATGGATCTATCCAATGGAAGTGGATATCCGTAGTAATACGGGTGTTCTGAGAAATTCAAAGGGTAAAAGAAGGAGTGGCAATGACTTATGCAACTCAGACAATCCAAAAGCCAGTATGTTAAGAAGGTTCGGTCAACCTGGTCACTGAGTCATAGTCTAGGGTCGGTCAAAGGTTGCTGCCAAAGAGAGAGAGAAAAGAAACACTCTGCGTGCACTCTAACCTAGATCAGAATGGTTATCACTTTATCTAATCCGGAAAGCTCCCACTGTCCTGTCAAATTCTCCTCCAAACCTAAAGAAGAATCAATCGGGATCACCCGAAGAGTAAACCAACTCATCAGTGGGAATCGGGATCCAACTCTCATCGCATGATAACGTGATGGAATGCATCCACGTTACTCATACTCCAGAAGGTATGCGCATACTTGGCAAGTTTCAGTTTCTTTAGAAACTCCCGATATGATTTTTGCCCCATGCTCTTATAACCTTGGCTTTGGTCAAAGTGTCATAAGTCACATGCCAAGTTCTACCCGTCACTATCTTGTCAATTTGAACCCACCCGCACATGCCCCTGACTTTGGCCAATCGGCAGAACGACTGTCCCAAACTAACTCATCTATCTATGCAACAATTGAATACCCAGCAGCTACCAAAAACTATGCCTTAACTTTGGCTAAAATGCATAGCTTGAATACTACTAAATACCCAAAAGAAGTGACGGAGGGCTACGGCTGGTTTTTGGCGAAAAACCTTTAGCGTAGTGAACTTGATATCGCTGAAGGAACCTGATAGCTTTTTAAAATATAGTGGCGAAAACCTTTTGCTAAAGAGGTCACTCCCGGTAAAGGGATCTCGGCTCTTTCCTCGTGGAATGAGGTGCAGGATATTCCACTGAATACCGCTATGCAAAGCAACTTGTAATCGACTATAGTGAAGTTATTACCCTGACGCAAACTTCTGCCCAAGGGGTCAGTCCCGGTGAAGGGATATCAACCCTTGCCCCGTCGAATGAGGTGCAGGATATTCCACTGAATACCTCTATGCATAACAAAAGAAAACGTCTTTGCAATAACACTTTTTAAATTGTTCCAACAACTGTAAACAGGTTTGTTTATACTTTGCATTGATCAGAATCAACGCAGTCCCATCAATAATCACACCAGAAAAGAACGAAAATAAAATGTACGTATATGTCATCCGCATTCGTCACTGGGTCCCGTCATAACCCGTTAGGTTACTTAACTAACGACAGAGCGGGGACTGGACTAGCTCGGGTGTAAAACATATACAACATCTAATAGTATATAAGCCAATACACAATAATCGCTCCAGGCGTGATAATATGCAACATTACAGAAAAGTAATAAGCATCACAGAACAATACAGATATCTGGGATCCCCGGGTTTCACAGAGCCGCTGCTGAAACCCGACGTTCCCCTGTCGTGTGGATAGCCTGTGCAATGAAACCTAGACCCCTACGGGTGCGGCAAGTTACCCGCCAAAACCTGAAGCGAGGTAGTCCCCACAGCATAGTGAATGGAACACCCGGCACTTCACGGAATCCGGTAAATTGAGCACCCCTCCTTGGGTCAACCTATACCCCCTACGAGTGCGGCGAATAGTCTGCCAATTCTAGAGTGGGACCCCTCTGCCTCTCAAAGCCATGAGATGCGGACCCGTTGCCCTCCCGAACCCGGCTATCCGTGCACTCCGTCTCGGGGCAAAACCTAGTACAGTAATGAAAAATAGTATAATAGGTACATCGACCGCAACCTGGTCGTGCCCCAAAAGAATATTATACAACAGGCAGTGACGGCAGTCCACAAGTTGGACGCTCGCCCCGCAATATCAAATGTACAAATAAAATCAAACTGTACTACCATTGCACACTGCTATCCACCACGACAAATCCGCAACATCACAGCACAACACAGAACATCAACGCGAATGTCACGTTCGCAAACCCGTCTAAAAGAACTATAGCAATCAGACGCGGTTTACCGATCAAATGACATTCCCGGTCGGAGATATAATGTAAGCACTGTAAACTAACGTGTCTAAATTTCGATCGACCAAAGACCAAATATCAAAAAGTGGGCCCCACAGCTTACTGGTGAACAGTAACAAAATCTGGGCCAAAACGATATTTATCAAAAACCCCAAAATCCAACATAGAACCCACTGACCAAATTTGGGAGCACGTGCTCCCCACATGGCCGCGGAAGCGCGGCCAAACCATGGGTTTGGCCGCCTTTCCGCGGCAGCTTGGAGGAATCAAGACCCCAAATTTTGTCGTGGGTCTTAAAAACGCCTGCACAGATTTTTAAGACATCCAGAAATAAATTTTGAGACCATTTAAAATCAACAGAAACTGTCAAGCAAGGATTTTGCCGTTTTTGATTTTCGGTTCGATCGATATTTTGAACGCGTTAGCACAAGTTAGTATAGCAAAATGGTTAGGCTCTGATACCACTGTAAGTCTACGCTAGCGCCCCGGCCGTCTACAGACGCCAAATGCGGAACAAAAACTTTTAAACTGGCGCTATCGTATACTTTAACCCGGATCTGCCATTATTGCTAAACTAACAAACTGTAAAGAGTGCAGAATGGTTATACCGAACGATCCGAGTCCTTCGTTCTTCAACCATCATCCCACGCTCCGTTGCGGCTGCTCCGATCTCCTCGTCGAGGTGGCACCACATGATCGGTTCTTTAAACGGGCTCCCGCCTCTGACTCGAGGCAACTCGATCGTCAAGTTTGCTAAAAGAGACGACCAAGATTGATGTAGAGAATGAGTAGATGACTTTGTCTCACTTCGTCCAAATCCGTGGACGATCGGTTAATGAAGTTGCCGTGGAAATCGGGTGATGGAATGAAATGAACTGTAAAATTCCATACACCCCGAATACTATCATAATCTTTACTAGTCAAAATGAAACATCAAGTCAGAGTGAGAGAGAGAGAGGGGCCGGCCTCTTTATATGATGGAGGGAGGTGACCGTAGGAGGAGGGAGGTGACCACAAGCAAAAGCTTCTCACTTCAAAATATCTTAAGCAATCCAAAAGGTATTAATAACAAAGCATGAGTCATTAGGCAAGTCATCAAAAAACCATTAATGCACTAATGAGTCATGAAGCCTAGTCATCATCTAGAACCTTCTAGAAGCTTCTAGAAGTACTGACTCACCACATCCAAGAAAAGATAAATCCGTTTTTAACAGAATGTTAAAAGACGGCTGATAGAAAACTGGAAACTGGCAACTTCCAAAAGTGATCCTGAAACGACATTCAGGATAATCCCGAAACTGTATAAATATACCCGCATTTGTATTACGACCGAATACAAATGCAACTGAGACAAAGATATTATACCTACTCAATATGATACTCGGATCCGGCTTAAACCAAAGCCGACCAGTATCATCTGCCCGAAAACTGACACGTGCGTAAACGCACGTGCATTTTCCGAACCCTGCCATAAAACCATACGGCCTCTACAACGTTTCGCCCGAACTTGGGAAACTGTCTGTGGGGGACTCTAATGACTCGTCAGTACCCTGGCAGTGGGTTCAACCACAAACCGTCAGCGGCACTAGCTATGCGTAACGGCTGCCCATGGACTGACCTCAAGGGTGGCCGAGGAGCGAACTCAAGGGAGACCGATGAGCGAACTCCTCCGAAAACCCTACTGAGCCTAACAGTGACAATATATATACAGTCCGGTCCGTTCGTCAATGAGTATCGCATATCCGCCTAGGGGGCTAGTAACGTCAGACCCCAATAGCAGTATAAGTCGTGTCGGAGTGAAGCCCAATAACACCCTGAGATACTACTGGAGTACCTACCAGTAAATCTCCTGCCATGGCCATGGACTTTGTGTAATGGCTCTCCTAGACACAGCACGACCTCGCCCCCAATACCGGGAGAGACGAATCCCCTGCCGATCCGCTCACGTGCCTCCATATGGCTCGGGACTGTACCCAAAAGCTACCTGTTTGCACGACTCCTTTGAGCCGTGGTAGGGTAGAAATCAAAGCACAGTGGGAACTCACACGAGACAAATGACGACCTCAGGTCGATGAACTAACCTGTACACATGTCACCAGGGAACTGCTATCTGACGGTAGATATAATACTAACTAGCAGATTCCCGGCGAGTCCTGTCCGGTGTACTCATAACCCAATGAGCACCTGTATACATCTTAGGTGATCCAACTGACACCAGTGGCTTGTGAGACCGGCCACCGCCCCTCGTCGGGGTCTCGACTGTACACACTAGTCTACTCCGGAGTATCGATGCCCTGTCTCGAAACTCCCACGACTAGGGACCACAATTAAGGATATGCATATAAACTACCCAACTCTCACGTATATGATCGCCATCATACTGTTGGCAGTAAAGCAAGATCCTAAGGGCTCTATCAAAGTGTAACATGCAATCAGTCACCTGAACATGTACACGACTGATAAAGACAAACCAGATAGCATACTATCATCTCGAGTAAGACTGTCCTACCGGGATAGGTCCTCCGCAATCATTGCAATCACGTATCTGCGATCCAATAATTGACTATGAGGGCACTATCTCCAACATTGTGTACGGTTATTTGTAGTTTAGCTTCGATTTAAGCGGTTAGTCGATGTTCGTTCTTTAAACATGATCGTTTTCGAAAATTCCGCCTCCCCACAAGTTCTGGGGTGAAGTACATCGACTTACAGTGGTATCAGAGCCTCGCTAAACAATAAATAACTTTATTGCAAATTTGTACGAATTTCGAACGGAAAAACGAAGCCGGAAAACCCTAAAAATATCAGTTTTCTGTCGATTTTAAAATGATGTCCTAAAATTTTTCAGGCATGTGCAGAAAGTTGGAAAAGCATACAGGAGAACACCCAAGAAAATTGGGCCCATGACTCGGCTAAAGAGCCGCGGAAGCGCGGCGGATCCCAAGCGATCCGCCGCGGTTCCGCGGCCGAGTTACCGAGTCATGAACTCAAATTTCTTGTGTGGGTCCCCTGTGATATTTAGTGTTTTCTGGAATATTTTAATTTTGCTCAGGTTTCAGTTTAACAGAGCAGTTTTTGGAGCAATATTAATGGTGTTTAATCGATCGAAATTGTACAGTATTTGCATATTGGATTATATCTGTGATTGTTTAATGTGTTCGTAAACCTCCCCTAACTGCTAGTATGTCAGTTGGCAGGGGGTTGCACATTTCTGAAATGGTTTTATCTGTTTGTGCATATAAACTGTATTGGACTGTTGTGGTGTATAGCCGGGGTTTTGAAATGGTTTATTATTTAATTCATTTGTTGTAAATGTAATTTGTTGTAATATTATTTTGCGGGGCACATCCAGGTTGCGGTTGTAGCCACCGTTGTATTATTTCATTTTACTGTTTTTGCTCCTAGGACAGATCCAAGGTGGGGTACACAAACTGCCGGGCGGGTAGTTTGCCGTACCCGTAGGGATCTTGGGTGGGGTAACGGCTATTCATCACAACTGTGTAATCTGTCTTTTCTTGCAGGCTCGAAAGAAATACAGATTGCTTGCAAATCCAATAAAGTTTATCTGTGTTCTGGAATGTATATCATTGCGTCAGACGAATGTAAAATATCTATATATATTGTAGCTATTTAGACGCCACTTATGTTTTACACCCGCGCTAGCCCAGCCCCCGCTCTGTCGTTAGTTAAGTAACCTAACGGGTGATGACGGGACCCCGTGGCGAATGCGGATGGCATAAGAGGACGTTGTATTTTCGTTGTTTTCTGCAATGATAGGTTAATGATGGGACGCATTATCTATAATGCAAAGAAAATAAACCAAGTTTAAATCGTTGGAACAATTAAAAAGAAACCACTCGGTTATTTTAAAAACAGATATTTCTAAATGCGGAGCTTTTACCACTCCTTTTAAAAGCTATCAGGTTCCTTCGGTTATATCAAGTTCACTACGTTCACGGTTTCGCCAAAACCAGTCGTAGCCCTCCGTCATTTCTTATGAATGGTCAGTAGTATTCAAGCTATGCTTGTTGGCATACGTCAAGGCATAGTGTTTGGTAGCTGCTGGGGTATTCATTTGTTGCACAGATAGATGTGTTGGTTTGGGACAGTCGCATTACCTTGTTGGCATACGTCAAGGGTATATACGGGTGGGTTCAAATTAATAAGATAATGATGGGCAGAACTTGACATGTGACTTATGATTTGTTGGCATACGTCAAGGTCATAAGAGCATGGGGCAAAAACTTATATCGGGAATTTCTAAAGAAACTGAAATTTGCAAAGAGATGCATACCATTTGGAGTTTGATGAATGTTGGTAGGATTCCTTCAACATTATCATACGATGATATTTGGATCCCGATCCTACTGTGAGTATATGCTACTTATCAGGATATTCGTCACTTAACGATCAATGCTATAAACCTAGTAGGTGTCCAGAAAAGTGTCAGCGGGGTTACGCCCCCAGAGAAAAGAGGTCAATTAATTAAGGAACTTCGCGAAAGCGTTGGAAAACCTCCCTCGAAGTATCGACACCAGCCTGGCTGAACGGTTAAGCAAGTATTGTACGGTGAGAATAGTCCTGGCTAATTCTTCTTTTATGGTTTGAGGAAGGATTCGAGAAACAGTGGGAGCCATCCAGTTTAGATAAACTAAAAACCACTCTAAACTTGCAAGAGCATCATGCTAAAGAGTTTTCTTCTCTCTCTCCTAATTGCAGCGACCCTGAAAATGACTGGACTTAAGTTACTTTTAGAGAAAAATATACTGACAGGGCCAAACTATAAAGATTGGCTGCGGAATGTCAAAATGGCTTTGACCTATGACAAACTGGGGTACATCCTCACCGCTACGGCACCTGCTGTCCCTGGTCCCAAATCCAGCAATGCGGATAAGGAAATCCGCAAAACCTGGGATTTAGATTGCGCGAAAGCCAAGTGCATCGTGCTTGCCTCGATGAACAATGAACATCAGAGGAGGCACGAGGATATGGACCTTGATGGCATATTTCTCCATACAAAGGAACTTTATGGAGAGCAATCTCGTATAGCAAGATACGAGACCTCAAAGAACTTGTTTCGAGCGAGGTTGGCTGTCGGGTCATCGGTAGGAGAACATGTCCTAAAGATGATCGGCTATATAGAAGAGCTCGCAGACCTTGGGACGACTTTGGATAATGAGCTCTATACAGACCTTATTCTCCAGTCCCTTCCTCACACCTACGCCCAGTTTATCCTGAACTTCAACCTTCAAAGAAAAGAAGTTGAACTTCCGAAACTCCTGAACATGTTAAGGAGTGCAGAGGGCACCTTGAAGAATTCAAGGGAAACACCCGCTATGTTTGTTGGCGGTACATCTTCTTCCGGGTCCAAGGCTAGGGCCAAAGGAAGGAAGAAGAAGGCCGCACCCAGACCTAGAGGAGGTGTTAGTAAGGTGGGAGGGAAGGGAAAGAAAAAGTTTGCAGCACCGGTAGTTGGCCAGGATGAGTGCTTCCATTGTCACAGGAACGGGCACTGGAAGAAGGATTGCAAGGCGTGGAACGCCAAGAACCAGGAACCGAAGCAAGCTGTGGCTTCGACTTCAGGTGTGTTTGTAATTGAGAATTGTCTGTCGATCAACTCTACTTCCTGGGTATTGGATACCGGATCAGGATCTCATATTTGCAATTCATTGCAGGCACTGAGAAACCGTAGAGTGCTGAAGGAAGGTGATATGACCCTAAAGGTTGCTAACGGAGCTAGCGTGGGAGCTGCGTCCGTCGGGGATTATCACCTAGGATTGACGAGTGGACACATTTTGGTTTTACATAACTGTTATTTTGTACCAAACTTAACGTGTAATATCATATCAGTTTCCTTGTTATCAAATAAAGGTTATGATTTCACGTTTGTAAGAGATGTTGTCAACATCCACCTTAATCATGGTTTGATTGGGTCAGGTACACTAAATAACGGCATATATGTTTTAAACCAACTCCAAATTTTCAATGTCCAGAACACACTAAAAAGAAAGTCTCCAGATATTAATAAAGCTTTCTTATGGCATTGTAGACTGGGTCACATCAATGAGAGAAGGTTGACTAAGTTGCATAGAGAAGGATATTTGGACTCGTTCGAATATCAATCTTATGACACTTGTCAATCTTGTCTCAAAGGAAAAATGACAAAAACTCCATTTACTGGACAAGGAGTAAGAGCGAGCGAGCTCTTAGGACTCATACACAGCGATGTATGTGGTCCAATGTCTACACATGCAAGAGGTGGTTATTCCTACTTCATTACTTTTACAAATGATTTCTCTAGGTTTGGACATGTCTTCTTAATGAAGCATAAATCCGAAGCCTTTGAGAAATTCCTGGAATACACGAGTGAAGCGGAAAACCAAACAGGCAAAAGTATTAAGACACTGAGATCTGATCGAGATGGAGAATACTTAAGTGCCGAGTTCCTAGGTTACCTAAAAGAAAAAGGAATTCTCTCTCAGCTTACTCCTCCATACACTCCACAGCACAACGGTGTATCGGAGAGACGGAATCGAACCCTATTGGATATGGTACGATCCATGATGAGTAATGCTGAGTTACCGCGATCTTTCTGGGGGTATGCGCTAGAATCAGCGATACATCTTTTGAACAGAGTTCCAACCAAAACTGTGCCTACCACACCATATCAGATGTGGAGTGGGAAGAAACCCTATCTTCAGTACCTGAAGACATGGGGATGTCCAGCTTTTGTAAAAAAGCAGCATCCGGACAAGCTCGAGGCACGCTCAGTAGAGTGTAAGTTTGTGGGATATCCAAAGAACTCTACAGGATATTGCTTCTATTACGCAGAGGAACAAAAGGTTTTTGTTTCTCGTCATGCCCGCTTCTTAGAAACTGAATTTTTAGAAAATCAGAAGAGTGGGAGCGTAGTAGAACTGGAAGAAATTCCAGAACCACAAGCTACTACTGAAAGTTTGGTAGAACCGGAAGTTCAAGAAGAAAAGGACATTCCCGCACCCCTCCGCAGGAGTAGTAGGCCGTCTCATCCGCCTGAGAGATACTACGGTTTTCTCATAGACGGGGATAGAGAGGATTGCATCATAGATGATGATGAACCTACTGACTTCCAGCAGGCCATCCAGAGCGGCGACTCGGTACGATGGCTAGATGCAATGCGGACCGAAATGGAGTCCATGTACACCAACAAAGTATGGACTTTGTACTTTGCTCCAGATGGGGTAAAACCCATAGGATGCAAATGGATCTTCAAGAAAAAGATTGGTGTAGATGGACAGGTGGAAACCTATAAGGCTAGACTTGTTGCAAAGGGTTTTCGTCAAAGACCTGGTTTGGACTATGACGAAACTTTTTCTCCAGTGGCTATGCTCAAATCCATTCGGGTCCTTCTTGCTATTGCTGCCTTCCATGATTATGAAATCTGGCAGATGGACGTAAAGACGGCTTTTCTGAATGGAAATTTAGAAGAGAGCGTCTATATGGATCAGCCAGAGAGTTTCAATCAGAGTGGGAGCAGCGGGAAAGTATGCAAGCTGCTTAAGTCCATTTATGGACTGAAGCAGGCATCGCGGAGTTGGAACATCTGTTTTGATGAAACAGTCAAAGAATATGACTTTATCAAAAATCCAGATGAACCATGCATATATAGTAAAGTTGTAGCCAGAAGTGTTGTATTCCTCGTCTTGTACGTGGATGACATTCTATTGATAGGAAATGACATTCCTATGCTACAATCTGTCAAAGGATTCTTGTCACACAGGTTCTCTATGAAAGACCTGGATGATGCCTCTTACATTCTGGGGATCCGGATCTATCGTGATAGATCCAAGAGGATGTTGGGACTTTCGCAGTCCAGGTATATCGACACTGTACTGAAAAGATTCAGTATGGAAGATTCTAAGCGCGGTAATCTACCGGCTTGTCACGGAATCACCCTCTCCAAAAAGATGTCTCCCAAGACTGATTTGGAAAGGGAACGCATGTCTATTATACCCTACGCTTCTGCGGTAGGCTCTATAATGTATGCGATGTTGTGCACTAGACCAGATATAGCTTACGCACTGAGCGTGGTAAGCCGGTATCAGTCAGACCCAGGGGAGATGCACTGGAAAGCAGTTAAGAACATTCTCAAGTACCTGAGGAGGACTAAAGAGATGTTCTTGGTTTACGGCGGAAAAGACCTCAGGTTGGAGGCCTTTGCTGATTCCGGCTTCCAGAGTGATAAGGACGATTCCAAGTCCATGTCGGGTTATGTCTTTACCCTCAATGGAGGGGCGGTGTGCTGGAAGAGCTCCAAGCAGGACACCGTTGCTGACTCGACGATGGAAGCGGAGTATATAGCTGCTTGCGATGCCGCAAAAGAAGCAGTCTGGATGAAGAAGTTCCTAACAGAACTTCAGGTGGTTCCTACCATAGTTGATCCAATACCTCTGTATTGCGACAACAACGGAGCTATAGCTTTAGCGAAGGAACCAAGGTACCATCAGAAGTCCAGACACATCTTGAGGCGGTATCACCTGATCAGGGAGATCATTGATCGTCAGGAGATCGAGGTTCGGAGAGTTGCTTCAGAAGAGAACATTGCTGATCCATTCACGAAGGCCCTACCTCAGACGCAGTTCGAGAGGCTACTCGAGATCATTGGTCTTCGATATGCCAGTACATGGCCCTAGTGCAAGTGGGAGATTGTTAGTGTTTATGCCCTAGAAGGCCATTACTGTATCATACTAGCTTGTATATTACTTAATGGAAGCTTGGGATATTCACATGTATATAACAGTCTTGCTAATGTCACGACCCGAAAGTACGGAACATGACCGGCACTTAAACTACGAACGTCTCGAGGCGTACGTAATCTAAGTAAACCGAAAACCCAGAAATCCAAACCATGAAGAGTAGTAGAGAGTAGGAAAACCAACTTAAAGCAAGTAATTTCAATAGCATAAGCCGAATTATGCGGTTTTTAAAACATCAAAAATTTACTGAAAATTTCGGCAGAGTCTCCTTTGTAAATACTGGCCCCCAAACGGGATACAACATGAATAGTATACGAAATCAAGAAAAAGGCATCCCCAAGCGGGAGCTAGCTCTTCGTCAATCGACGGTCACAACCACACAAACAAAATAATATACAACGCCAACGGCGAGGATCAAAACTCAAAAGGAAACTCAAAACCACCAGAAATATAACGAGCGACTCTAAAGTCGAAAGGATAAACAACACTGGTCTCTATCTCAAAAAAATACATGTTTGGTTGATGGAATTTACTAGATACAACGGAATAATATTATACAAGGTAATATGATGGGTACGATACAAGAAAAACCCACCTACTAGCAAGTCACCCGAATGAAACTGAGCCCGCAAAGCCGTAAAGAAACCTGTACGGCAAACCTGCAAGAAACTGGGGCACAACGGGGGTGAGTTGCCAACTCGTGAATAGAAAAATATCTACGCACAGAAATCGCATAAATAACGCAACCTAAGTCAATGATCAGAAAATATCCTCAATATGTGTATAACAGGCAGCCTATGACAATGTCTAGGGTAAAATCTAGCCCGAGTATAATTTCATGTGCCCGTGTCAGTGCCTCAGGTAGCAATATATCATAAGAATGAGATATGAATGCGTGAAAACAGAATACATTTACATGAAGCAGCTGTTTTCATACTTTAGTGAGATTTCCCTTGTATTTTTATAGTGAGGTACCATAATGAAATCAGCATAAAACTGTGCCTAGCATCGGCACAAACGAAATCCCAATATCCCGATATCTCAAAGTCTCAACCACAATATCTAGGGCGCCGTCAGTCCAGACCGGCCCCTACCATAAATCTCAAGACCACGACGGTATCCTCCGGATATCCGATGCGTCGGGTAAAATCACCGGTAGGTAGTACTCCCCTGTCAGGCTCAACGTCATCACCACATTCCTCTTGCCCCGGGGTACCGCACCGGGTCCACCATGTACCCGAAACGGTTCATCCGTCTCCTCGAATCGGGTTTCCAAATCCATCAGCAAACTCATGGTGGACGACTCATACATCATGGGAAAACCGCACTTTTTATTTTAAAAGAGAGAATATGTTTATTTGTGTTTTTGCGGTTTTCCTCCAAATCCAGAAAATCTCATAGAAATCCAAATCCAAACCTCAATAGCATGCAAAATAGTGAATATATGCATGAGAATCCATGAATGCGGCATAACAATGAATAACAGTATGCATGAAGTAGCAGGTAATAACTACAATGTCCAAACTATTCGCTAATAGGCTATGTCAAGCAATAATATATTTTCTAAGGTGTACGTGACATGGCAATTACCGATGAAGATGTGTGTGAGCCGGCAAGTAAGTGTACGTGGTACATACGCATCATCGGTAATGGTGCTGGTTGTTGGAGATAGTGCCCTCATAGTCAATTATTGGATCGCAGGTACGTGATTGCAATGATTGCGAAGGACCTATCCCGGTAGGACAGTCTTACTCGAGATGATAGTATGCTATCTGGTTTGCCTTTATCAGTCGTGTTCATGTTCAGGTGACTGATTGCATGTTACACTTTGATAGAGCCCTTAGGATCTTGCTTTACTACCAACAGTATGATGGCGATCATATACGTGAGAGTTGGGTAGTTTATATGCATATCCTTAATTGTGGTCCCTAGTCGTGGGAGTTTCGAGACAGGGCATCGATACTCCGGAGTAGACTAGTGTGTACAGTCGAGATCCCGACGAGGGGCGGTGGCCGGTCTCACAAGCCACTGGTGTCAGTTGGATCACCTAAGATGTATACAGGTGCTCATTAGGTTATGAGTACACCGGACAGGACTCGCCGGGAATCTGCTAGTTAGTACTTTACCTATCGTCAGATAGCAGTTCCCTGGTGACATGTGTACAGGTTAGTTCATCGACCTGAGGTCGTCATTTGTCTCGTATGAGTTCCCACTGTGCTTTGATTTCTACCCTACCACGGCTCAAAGGAGTCGTGCAAACAGGTAGCTTTTGGGTACAGTCCCGAGCCATATGGAGGCACGTGAGCGGATCGGCAGGGGATTCGTCTCTCCCGGTATTGGGGGCGAGATCGTGCTGTGTCTAGGAGAGCCATTACGCAAAGCCCTCGGCCGAGGCAGGAGATTTACTGGTAGGTATTCCAGTAGTATCTCAGGGCGTTCTGGGCTACACTCCGACACGACTTATACTGCTAATGGGGGTCTGACGTTACTAGCCCCCTAGGCGGATATGCGATACTCATTGACGAACGGACCGGACTGTATATACATTGTCACTGTTAGGCTCAGTAGGGTTTTCGGAGGAGTTCGCTCATCGGTCTCCCTTGAGTTCGCTCCTCGGCCACCCTTGAGGTCTGTCCATGGGCAGCCGTTACGCATAGCTAGTGCCGCTGACGGTTTGTGGTTAAACCCACTGCCAGGGTGCTGACGAGTCATTAGAGTCCCCCACAGACAGTTTCCCAAGTTCGGGCGAAACGTTGTAGAGGCCGTATGGTTTTATGGCAGGGTTCGGAAAATGCACGTGCGTTTACGCACGTGTCGATTTTCGGACAGATGATACTGGTCGGCTTTGGTTTAAGCCGGATCCGTGTATTATAATGAGTAGGTATAATATCTTTGTCTCAGTTGCATTTGTATTCGGTCGTAATACAAATGCGGGTATATTTATACAGTTTCGGGGTTGTCCTGAAATTCGTTTCAGGATCACTTTTGGAAGTTGCCAGTTTCCAGTTTTCTATCAGCCGTCTTTTAACATTCTGTTAAAGACGGATTTATCTTTTCTTCAGATGGAGTGAGTCATCATTCTAGAAGCTTCTAGAAGTGATGAAGTGGCTTCATGACTCATTAGGCATTAATGGTGTCATTATTGTTTTTGATGACTAGCCTAATGACTCATGCTTTGTTATTAGTGGTTTTGTTTTCCTTAGGATATTTGTTATGATAATATCTTTTGCTTGTGGTCACCCCCCTCTCCTACGGTCACCCCCCTCTTCCTATATGAGGCCGGCCCCCTCTCTCTCCTCATACACACACTCTCACTTGATGTTTCATTTCGGTTAGAAAAGATTATGATAGCATTCGGGGTGTATGGAATTTTACAGTTCATTTCATTCCATCACCCGATTTCCACGGCAACTTCATTAACCGATCGTCCACGGATTTGGACGAAGTGAGACAAAGTCATCTACTCATTCTCTACATCATTCTTGGTCGTCTCTTTTAGCAAACTTGACGATCGAGTTGCCTCGAGTCAGAGGCGGGAGCCCGTTTAAAGAACCGATCATGTGGTGCCACCTCGACGAGGAGATCGGCGATCGACGAGATCGGAGCAGCCGCAACGGAGCGTGGGATGATGGTTGAAGAACGAAGGACTCGGATCGTTCGGTATAACCATTCTACACTCTTTACAGTTTGTTAGTTTAGCAATAATGGCAGATCCGGGTTAAAGTATACGATAGCGCCAAGTTAAAAGTTTTTGTTCCGCATTTGGCGTCTGTAGACTGCCGGGGCGCTACCGTAGACTTACAGTGGTATCAGAGCCTCACCATTTTGCTATACTAACTTGTGCTAACGCGTTTAAAACATCGATCCGACCGGAAATCGAAAACTACAAAATCCTATGCCGACAGTTTCTGTTGATTTTGAACAGTGTCAAAATTGATTTCTGGATGTCTTAAAAATCCGAGCAGGCAATTTTAAGACCCACGACAAAATTTGGACTCGTGACTCCTCCAAGTTGCCGCGGAAGCGCGGCCAAACCCATGGTTTGGCCGCCCTTCCGCGGCCATGTGAGGAGCACGTGCTCCCAATTTTTGCCAGTGGGTTCTAATTGGGATTTTGGGGTTTTTGATATATTTATTTTTGGCCCAGGTTTTGTTACTGTTCACCAGTAAGCTGTGGGGCCCACTTTTTAATATTTCGTGTTTGGTCGATCGAAATTTAAACACGTTAGTTTACAGTGCTTACATTATATCTCCGACCGGGAATGTCATTTGATCGGTAAACCGCGTTTAACTGCTATAGTTCTTTTAGACGGGTTTGCGAACGTGACATTCACGTTGATGTTCTGTGTTGTGCTGTATTGTTGCGGATTTGTCGTGGTGGATAGCAGTGTGCGATGGTAGTACAGTTTGAGTTTATTTGTACATTTGATATTGCGGGGCGAGCGTCCAACTTGTGGACAGCCGTCGCTGCCTGTTGTATAATATTCTTTTGGGGCACGACCAGGATGCGGTCGATGTACCTATTGTACTATTTTTCATTACTGTACTAGGTTTTGCCCCGAGACGGAGTGCACGGATAGCCGGGTTCTGGGGGGCAACGGGTCCGCAGCTCATGGCTTTGAGAGGCAGAGGGGTCCCACTTCAGAATTGGCAAACTATTCGCCGCACTCGTAGGGGGTACAGGTTGACCCAAGGAGGGATGCTCAAATTACCGGACTCCGTGAAGTGCCGGGTGTTCCATTCACTATGCCTCGGGGACTACCTCGCTTCAGGTTTTGGCGGGTAACTTGCCGCACCCGTAGGGGTCTAGGTTTCATTGCACAGGCTATCCACACGACAGGGGAACGTCGGGTTTCAGCAACGGCTCTGTGAAACTCGGGGATCCCAGATATCTGTATTGTTCTGTGATGCTTATTACTTTTCTGTAATGTTGCATATTATCACGCCTGGAGCGATTATGTATATTGGTTTATATACTATTAGATGTTGTATATGTTTTACACCCGCGCTAGTCCAGTCCCCGCTCTGTCGTTAGTTAAGTAACCTAACGGGTGATGACGGGACCCAGTGACGAATGCGGATGGCATATACGTACATTTTATTTTCGTTCTTTTCTGGTGTGATTGATTGATGGGACTGCGTTGATTCTGATCAATGCAAAGTTAAACAAACCGGTATACAGTTGTTGGAACAATTTAAAAAGTGTTTTTACAAAGACGTTTCCTTTTGTTATGCATAGCGGTATTCAGTGGAATATCCTGCACCTCATTCGACGGGGCAAGGGCTGATATCCCTTCACCGGGACTGACCCCTTGGGCAGAAGTTTGCGTCAGGGTAATAACTTTACTATAGTCGATTACATGTTGCTTTGCATAGCGGTATTCAGTGGAATATCCTGCACCTCATTCCACGAGGAAAGAGCCGAGATCCCTTTACCGGGAGTGACCTCTTTAGCAAAAGGTTTTCGCCACTATATTTTAAAAAAAGCTATCAGGTTCCTTCAGCGATATCAAGTTCACTACGTTAAAGGTTTTTCGCCAAAAACCAGCCGTAGCCCTCCGTCACTTCTTTTGGGTATTCAGTAGTATTCAAGCTATGCATTTTAGCCAAAGTTAAGGCATAGTGTTTGGTAGCTGCTGGGTATTCAATTGTTGCATAGATAGATGAGTTAGTTTGGGACAGTCGTTCTGCCGATTGGCCAAAGTCAGGGGCATGTGCGGGTGGGTTCAAATTGACAAGATAGTGATGGGTAGAACTTGGCATGTGACTTATGACATTTTGACCAAAGCCAAGGTTATAAGAGCATGGGGCAAAAACTATATCAGGAGTTTCTAAAGAAACTGAAACTTGCCGAGTATGCGCATACCTTCTGGAGTATGAGTAACGTGGATGCATTCCATCACGTTATCATGCGATGAGAGTTGGATCCTGATTCCCACTGATGAGTTGGTTTACTCTTCGGGTTATCCCGATTGATTCTTCTTTAGGTTTGGAGGAGAATTTGACAGGACAGTGGGAGGTTTCCGGATTAGATAAAATGATGACCATTCTGATCTAGGTTAGAGTGCACGCAGAGTGTTTCTTTTCTCTCTCTCTCTTTGGCAGCAACCTTTGACCGATCCTAGACTATGACTCAGTGACCAGGTTGACCGAACCTTCTTAAAATACTGGCTTATGGATTGTCTGAGTTGCATAAGTCATTGCCACTCCTTCTTTTGCCCTTTGAATTTCTCAGAACACCCGTATTACTACGGATATCCACTTCCATTGGATAGAGCCATCGTATGGTTATATACGAACTCGAAGGGACTTCTTCGAGGATGGATCAAGGTTCAGGAGAAATAGAATTGGTTTATTCAGTTGTCTTTTATTATCACCTTCTCTCAGGTTGCGAGAGCTCCTTGGTTTAGGAGAGTACACCTATTACGCCTATTGGATAGTCTTATTCCAAACCATAGGCTGGTGCCGAAAGGTAGGGAATGAAGAAAACCAATTAGCCTTAGTAGGGTGTGCAGAAGGTAATATGTAAAGACAAAATAAAGGGATTAGAAAGAGAGCAAAGTAAATTGCGACTAATATCATTCACGACCAAAACCGCGTACTTCATCGCCGCTCCTATTTCACCTTTAAGAAGAATAAGGTATTATTCAGTTGTCTTTTATCGTCACCTTTTCTCAGTTGCGAATACTCCTTGGTTTAGGAGGGTACACCTATTATGCTTACCGGATAGTCTTCTTCCAAACCATAGGCTGGTGCCGAACGGTAGGGAAGGAAGAAAACCAGTTAGCCTAACGATGGTGTACAGAAGGTAACGACTAAAGACAAATAAAGGGATTTGGAGAGATGGCAATAAAATATACGGTTGAAGTCATGAATTGGATTATGGAAGAGGCATTGCTATGAATACCAGGATACCCCTACGAAACATTTTCATGTTTCAGTGCATTGTTAAAGAAAAACTGTTTTCCCGATTAGACACTTACTCCAAGGGTATGTATTTACCAGGTTTCATTCTCATATCTGTATGGTTTTACAGATGATGAGTGGGAGTAAGATATTGGGAATTAGGTGATCATCCTCATTATATCGGAATTCGTTGCAATTGGTGATATTTGAGGAAATCGCCAGGGTACAGTTTTCTACCTACGACGCACAGGTTTTGAGTTGTTTAACTCAGCGGACTTATACAGAGTATTGTATGTTGTCCAAGTGTCCATCAGGACAGAGGGGTAGGTCCTCGTACTATGTTCTGTTTACTTATAACTTCTCTAGTATTTAGACAAGTGTTTCGTAGAAATACAAGGTCTAAGTTTTGAGAAGTTATGGGTATAAGAATAAAGTAGAGAACCAGGTATCACAAGTATCGGGATTCTTCAAAGAGATCGAAGATGTAGATTCTTGTGAATGGTATTCAGATTATAGTGATGGTTTTGAGAAACGTATTTCTCTTACAGGTTACTCATAATTGGATGGATTCCTAAGTTGAGTAATGCTGATTAGCCTCTTTCCATTAAGTTGATATGCACTGGAGACAGATGCATGGATTTGAATATGGTTCCAAATTAAATTAGTGCCAAAGTTTCTGTATTGGATATAGAATAGTTCGTACCTTAAAAGAAATTAAGGTACGGGGAGTTGCCCAGCTTATGATTAAAACCAGACACTGGATAACTCAGGGCACGTTTCTGTAATGGCTGTTTGTGGGTTGACCCTGGCTATGACGAGGGTTGATATTCTACCATTTAGAAGATCAATAGTGATATTGTTCTTGACTCGCCACAGTTTTAGTAAAAATGGATCTTTTTCAGAAAACAGTAGTGGGAGTATGGTAGAACTGGAAGTGATTCCAGAACCGCGAACGATTACGGAAAAATTTAATAGGACCTATACATTCAATCAGGTTTGACATTCCAATAGCCACTCCGTAGGTATGGTAGGTAACCTCAGACACCCGAGAGGTACTTCGGTAGCCTCAAGGACGGTGACAGGGAGGTTCTTATCTACCCAGACTTAACACTACTGTTGTTCCAGGATATGAGACCCGGTAGGAGGGTTGTCGTAGTCAGTGGGAGCAACGGAAGCATGGTGGGCAAGTAGCTTATGTCTATTTATAGACTTGAGCAGTTATAGCGGAGATAGATCATCTAATTTTGATGTGACAGTCATGGGTTTGACTTCAATCAGAATAGGGGATGGATCAGTTAAGAAGGTAGTAGGGTGTGATGTCATGGTATCTGGATGACTTACACAGAGTAGGAAGTAAAATTCCTATACTACGATCGGTTGTACTGTGGTCGTCACACAGTTGTTTCTCCAGACAGGATATGGATATAATATTTGACATTCTGGTTTCTAGATCTATGGTTTTAGATCTGGATTTGGGTAGTTTCCCAATGTGGGTACTTTGACAGATATTCTAATGGTTTTTAGAATAGTTGACTCCTAGCATGGTAGTGTACCTGCAGATGATGGAGTCACCCTCTCTAAAGGTGTCGTATAGACTAAAGAGGAGAGGGATGTGCATGATTGGCAGATCACTTGCTTAGGCAATTGAGTCAATCATGAGATGTCAAGTACCACACCAAATGTTGGTTTTGCACTAGATGCAATAAGTTTGTATTAATCCAATCCTGGAGAAACATAAGGAAGCAGTTTTAGAACATTGGTACATGTTCTGCGGATTTGATAACGGCAGCCTCTTTCGGGAGACGGTTATCATTCCAGGCTTCAAAGGTGACATGGATGACAGAGTGTTTGTCAGAGTTTTAGTTTTCCCTCTGACGAGGGACAGTATTGTGGACAGGTGGTCCAATGGGATACTGTGGGAAGCAAGGTGCCCGATACTGATTAGGTTCAGTGATCGATTCAGTCTAAGAAGTTTGGATATGGAGTTCATTTATGAACTAAGGTCCCATCAGATATCCAGACATGTTCTAAGACAGGTACTACTCAATTCGGGAGATGGCTTTCTCCGCGAACTTGAGATTAAGAGAGATACAGAAAGAAACTTCTAGGCGGATCCACTCACCGAGGCTATTTCTCGAACACAATAGTTTTACAAACGGGCTTTGTGAAACTGATTAGTAGAGGAGTTGGATGTTCGGTTTCACACGGGCTGTGAGTAGTCGACATCGCAATATTAGCCTTGAGTGCAAGTGGGAGATTGTTGGAGATAGTGCCCTCATAGTCAATTATTGGATCGCAGGTACGTGATTGCAATGATTGCGAAGGACCTATCCCGGTAGGACAGTCTTACTCGAGATGATAGTATGCTATCTGGTTTGCCTTTATCAGTCGTGTTCATGTTCAGGTGACTGATTGCATGTTACACTTTGATAGAGCCCTTAGGATCTTGCTTTACTACCAACAGTATGATGGCGATCATATACGTGAGAGTTGGGTAGTTTATATGCATATCCTTAATTGTGGTCCCTAGTCGTGGGAGTTTCGAGACAGGGCATCGATACTCCGGAGTAGACTAGTGTGTACAGTCGAGACCCCGACGAGGGGCGGTGGCCGGTCTCACAAGCCACTGGTGTCAGTTGGATCACCTAAGATGTATACAGGTGCTCATTAGGTTATGAGTACACCGGACAGGACTCGCCGGGAATCTGCTAGTTAGTACTTTACCTATCGTCAGATAGCAGTTCCCTGGTGACATGTGTACAGGTTAGTTCATCGACCTGAGGTCGTCATTTGTCTCGTATGAGTTCCCACTGTGCTTTGATTTCTACCCTACCACGGCTCAAAGGAGTCGTGCAAACAGGTAGCTTTTGGGTACAGTCCCGAGCCATATGGAGGCACGTGAGCGGATCGGCAGGGGATTCGTCTCTCCCGGTATTGGGGGCGAGATCGTGCTGTGTCTAGGAGAGCCATTACGCAAAGCCCTCGGCCGAGGCAGGAGATTTACTGGTAGGTATTCCAGTAGTATCTCAGGGCGTTCTGGGCTACACTCCGACACGACTTATACTGCTAATGGGGGTCTGACGTTACTAGCCCCCTAGGCGGATATGCGATACTCATTGACGAACGGACCGGACTGTATATACATTGTCACTGTTAGGCTCAGTAGGGTTTTCGGAGGAGTTCGCTCATCGGTCTCCCTTGAGTTCGCTCCTCGGCCACCCTTGAGGTCAGTCCATGGGCAGCCGTTACGCATAGCTAGTGCCGCTGACGGTTTGTGGTTAAACCCACTGCCAGGGTGCTGACGAGTCATTAGAGTCCCCCACAGACAGTTTCCCAAGTTCGGGCGAAACGTTGTAGAGGCCGTATGGTTTTATGGCAGGGTTCGGAAAATGCACGTGCGTTTACGCACGTGTCGATTTTCGGACAGATGATACTGGTCGGCTTTGGTTTAAGCCGGATCCGAGTATTATAATGAGTAGGTATAATATCTTTGTCTCAGTTGCATTTGTATTCGGTCGTAATACAAATGCGGGTATATTTATACAGTTTCGGGGTTGTCCTGAAATTCGTTTCAGGATCACTTTTGGAAGTTGCCAGTTTCCAGTTTTCTATCAGCCGTCTTTTAACATTCTGTTAAAGACGGATTTATCTTTTCTTCAGATGGAGTGAGTCATCATTCTAGAAGCTTCTAGAAGTGATGAAGTGGCTTCATGACTCATTAGGCATTAATGGTGTCATTATTGTTTTTGATGACTAGCCTAATGACTCATGCTTTGTTATTAGTGGTTTTGTTTTCCTTAGGATATTTGTTATGATAATATCTTTTGCTTGTGGTCACCCCCCTCTCCTACGGTCACCCCCCTCTTCCTATATGAGGCCGGCCCCCTCTCTCTCCTCATACACACACTCTCACTTGATGTTTCATTTCGGTTAGAAAAGATTATGATAGCATTCGGGGTGTATGGAATTTTACAGTTCATTTCATTCCATCACCCGATTTCCACGGCAACTTCATTAACCGATCGTCCACGGATTTGGACGAAGTGAGACAAAGTCATCTACTCATTCTCTACATCATTCTTGGTCGTCTCTTTTAGCAAACTTGACGATCGAGTTGCCTCGAGTCAGAGGCGGGAGCCCGTTTAAAGAACCGATCATGTGGTGCCACCTCGACGAGGAGATCGACGATCGACGAGATCGGAGCAGCCGCAACGGAGCGTGGGATGATGGTTGAAGAACGAAGGACTCGGATCGTTCGGTATAACCATTCTACACTCTTTACAGTTTGTTAGTTTAGCAATAATGGCAGATCCGGGTTAAAGTATACGATAGCGCCAAGTTAAAAGTTTTTGTTCCGCATTTGGCGTCTGTAGACTGCCGGGGCGCTACCGTAGACTTACACTGGTGTCCTATCAGCATGATATTAAAATGGAGTATGAAACATAATATAAGAATGCGATGCAAAGCGAACCACAAAAAAAAAGTGGGAGCTGAAACTAGACGTAACCAAAACTAATCTGCATTAATCTAATATAAGTCCTACGAATGGTGCCTTTTGAAATAACACGAATCATGGGGTTTTGAAAATAGGGCTACGGTGTTTTTATGAAAAGATACGTCGTTTTTGAAATGTCCGTAGATTCCCTTGAGCTGTCTTTAAAAATGCCCACGATTCGTTAGTTTTTGAAATAGGTAAGAAGTCTAATCTACTCTAACAACTACACTAAACTATACGGCCGAACTAACAAGCTGAGCTACAGGTAAGGAAACCGCCTAACATCTGAGTCGATATATATATATATATAAGTCGGTGATCCCGCCTCAATAGTATCGCGTACGATACAGTATATCATCTGACATCCTCGAGTCATGAGCGCGGATCTATCATCAATATAGGCTCGTACGGTAAATCGTCGTACGGCATCCCAAAAGCTGGGTACGGTTCAATATCACACTATCTCATCACATTTCAGATATCACTTATCATATCATATAATCTGGGGTACTGATCTAAGTCTAGTACAACTGATATCATCTACAAAGTATGAATGCGGGGGTAAACACACATCCCGAACCCGCAAGAATCACATTTCGTATCCCAAATACGAATCATATCAAATCACCGATCTCGCGGCACAAAGCCCACATCATCGACTCAACTCCAAAGTCATCCCATATCATCAAACACCGTGCAAGTATAAGAAACACACAAGTGTATGCTTGTGGGTACAAATCTATCCTATGGTTCGCAACTAGGAACTACGCTAGTTATTTCTACCCCTAACTAACCATAACACACTAACTATCACACATACAAATATACTACATAGTACTAATTACGGACTGCGGGGGTGCTATACGCCATCCACCCGACTTCTCCCCGTAGATATAAATCTACTCACCTGGTCCTCGCTAGCCGGTGCCGATGTTGCCACGTGCTTGCTTGTCGTCTCGAAGTCCATATGGGGGTACCTACATATCATAACGCACCATATCCCATTAAAATCCGACTCATGATCAAAACGACGCACGAATCCCACATAGGTCAAAACCTATGGTTGCTTTCACAAATCGACCCAAAAACCCTCAACGTCGGCGTACAAACGCCAGACCATCGAGAAAAACCCAAATACACTCATTTGCACATTCACGAACACTAATTTTAATATAAAATAGGTTAAAACTCACGAAAACCCCAAATTCACTCTAAAAGCCGTTTTTCCGAAAAACTAGCAAGCAAAATTACCCGTTTTAGTACAAAACTCGATGTTTAAATGAATGTAGCGGCCAATATATTTATTAAATATCTTAAATAAGTCAATAAAACCATTTCCATAATTTAATCACATAAATTTGCATAATTTCCAAAATCCTAGTTTGCAAAAATATCAATTTTAACACTTTTTAATGTAAAATTCATAATTTTACAATTAAACTTGGTTTTGCATATTTTAAATGGTTAACCACTCAATATAATTTGTAAGATATGATGAAATCCTAACCATATTTTAATTCTTGATTTAACACAATATTTACAAAAACTAGTTTGCAAATTTAACCAATTTCGACCATTTTATAGCAAAATGCACATACAACAAACTAGTTTGGATTTGCATGATTTAAAGCATTAAACTACATTTTATAATGTTAATAAAGCCATCCAAACCTTAATCACATTTTTAATCCCAATTATATAACCAATTTCAAAAGCCTAGTTAGCAAATTAGCATAATTAACACAATTTCCTTAAACTAACCATTAACAACTAACTACTAATCTTGTTCTACAATTTTAGTGGCCACAATATTCACCAAATAACTTAATTAGGTCACAAAAATATTAAGTAGATTTTTCACTCAAATATATTCAAAATTCCTAAAAACCTAGTTTGCACAATCATGCAATTTTAACAATTTTCCATGTAACAATTTGCAATCTAACTACTAGTTTACATTCTTCAAATCCTAAGATGGTAAGCTACCCATTACAACCATAATCTATAGATCAAAATGCTAACATTAAATCAAAACCTTTCTTGATTTCCAAGCTTGCAATCAAAACTTAATTAAACACTTAATTAAAAACTTAGACTAAAACAAGTATCATTTGGAAAAGGGGTTATACCTTAAACTAGTTTGAAATGAGATCCACACTTGCCAAAACATAGCCCCCAAAATGCCATCTTACTCCAAGGATTCAAGCTAGCATGGGCAAAGAAATAATGGGTCAAGGTTGGATTTGAGATTAGTGATGTTTTTATGTGGATTTTGAAGAAATTTTGTGGATTTTAGAGGTGAAGAATGTGAGGATTTGGAGAGGGGAGGGCTGTGCAAATTTCTGGCCGAAAATTGAGGAGGGTGAGGTGAGTGGGAGAGTGAGAGAGAGAGAGTGTTGGTTTCAAAGTCAAAGAAAAGTCAAAAGCCCATTCTTATACATTCTTTTCCTTTTCTTTTCTTTGTTTGTTTTGACCTTTAAGTGGGGGGGGATGAGTGGGGGGGCCGCTGAATTCAGTAAGGGGTAGAGGAAATGGGTGTGTGTGGGTGTGGGTACGGGTGTGGGGTGATGAAAAATGATAAATACAGTACCCCAAACATCCATATACGCTAAAAAAAAGCCTTTTTTCTTCAATAATTTCTAAACCGTTTTGGCAAATGATTTCGTTCCAAAAACCACATGATAAATTTTTATTTAATGTTTTATGATGCACAAAATTTGTTTCAACTCATTCCAATTTGTAATTTTCCCTAATTAAATGTATTAGTGACGGCTTAAAATAATAATAAAATAATATTTTTTTCAGAAAATTTGAAATTTCACCAGCGGCTCAATAAACACCAAATAATAGCAATTACATGCTAGAATAAGTATATTTAATTTTTATAATAAAATATTTGTATTTTGACTTTTTACCGAAAACACCCTTATCTTAACGATTTTTTTCGAAATTTCACCGAAACGATTTTCAAAACGTTACAGCTAAACATGGTAGTATGCTACTTGGTTTTTCTATCTTAATATGTGAGTGTACGTATTGATAGAGCTCTTAGGATCTTGCTTGACTACCAGCTTTGTGATGGCAGTCACACTAGTGGGGGCTGGGTAGTCTACAAGCACATCCTTATTCAGGTCCCTTGTCGTTGAATTATCGAGACAGAGCATCGATATTCCGGAGTAGACTAGTGTGTACGCTTCTCATCCCAGTTGGGGAGATGGTCTGTCCCACAGCCGTCAGTACGTCGTACTGGAGATAGTATACAGGTGCTCGTTAGGTTACGGGTACACCGGACAGGACTCACAGGGAACTGTTGGTTGGTTTTATACCAGTCGTTAGTGAACAGTTCCCAGGTGACATGAGTACAGCATAGTCCGCAGACTTAACACTGCTACTTCGCCTCGAGTGTGTCCCACTGTTCTTAGATTGCTACCCTACCACGGCTCAAAGGAGTCGTGCAAACAGGTAGCAGTTGGGTGCAGTCCCGAGCACTTGGAGGCAGTGGCGGTTAGACAGGATTCGTCCCTCCCGGTATTGGGAGTAGATATCGCGCTGTGTCAGAGAGCCATTACGCAAAGTCCCTGGCCAGGGCAAGCGAGATTTGCTGGTAGGTTCCAGTAGTTTCTCAGGGTGTAATGGGCTTCCCTCCGACACGACTTATACCGCTATTAGGGGACTGACGCTTGCCGCTCCCTAGGCAGGATATGCGATAGTCTTGGACGAACGGACCGGACTGTATGGAGATTGTCACATCAGACTCAGTAGGAGTTCGGATGGGTTTCCTCATCGGCCTTCTTATCGACAACTACCTGGGGACCGTTACGTACAGCTAGTGCCGCTTGCGGTCTGTGGTTAAACCAACTGCCAGCGTAGTAGTCGAGTCTCTAGAGTCCCACACAGAGAGTTTCCTATTCCAGGCGAAACGATATAGAGGTCGTATGGTTTTACGACAAGGGTTCGGACGCATACGTGCGTTTACGCGCGTACGACTTTCGGACAGTTTTTACCAGTCGGCTTTGGTTTAAGCCAGTTACTGGTATCCGGTTATTGGATTTTTACAGTCTAAAGTTTTTCCGTATTTTTGCGGATTGGAGGGGCGTTCTCGTAATTGTGCGAGAAGCTTCTAGAAGATGGTGACTAAGGAGGTTTAGATGGCATATACTTTGGATAAGATTTGTGAGTCATGAGAATGATTCATCATTGTCATTATTGCACCATAAATGATTAATGACTCATGCTAATGAATCACCACTTAACATTTATGAAGCATGCTTATTCATCACATTTATTCATTTATTCTTTAATGAGAATGCTTCATAATATGTTATGATACTCACAATCTTATCTCATAATTTACTCTCACATTCTCTCTCCTCAAGCTCTCATCTTCAAACACTAATCCTTACACCTCATGAGTTGAGATCAAAGGATTAGAAAGACTAATCAATCCATAACCATCACTCTATTTCATTCTATCTTCTTTGATTAGCAATCCAAGAAGATTAGTTACCTCAAGTTAGAGGTTTAGTTTGGAGTTTTGCTCTCGGGTGGATCGTCTACTACCTAGAGAAGGCCGAGGAGAACAAGGAGATCGTAAAGACGAAAGACTGGTTTCATTAGGTATAATCCCTAAACACAATAGTTATGAAACTCTTTGTGTACGGTTATTTGTAGTTTAGCTTCGATTTAAGCGGTTAGTCGATGTTCGTTCTTTAAACATGATCGTTTTCGAAAATTCCGCCTCCCCACAAGTTCTGGGGTGAAGTACATCGACTTACAAAAAGAAACACTCAGCGTGCACTCTAACCTAGATCAGAATGGTTACCAATTTATCTAATCAGGAAACCTCCTACTGTA
This sequence comes from Agapanthus africanus, assembly GCA_030015575.1. Taxonomy (NCBI): domain Eukaryota; kingdom Viridiplantae; phylum Streptophyta; class Magnoliopsida; order Asparagales; family Amaryllidaceae; genus Agapanthus; species Agapanthus africanus. The sequence goes on along the minus strand of JASDDO010000016.1, from coordinate 177,649,039 downwards.
ACCTCAAATTCTCCTCCAAACCTGAAAGAAGAATTAGTCGGGGTCACCTGAGGAGTATACCAACTCATCAGTGGGAATCGGGATCCAACTATCATCGCATGATAACGTGACGGAATCCGCTCACGTCATCACACTCCAGAAGGTATGCGCATATCTGGCAAGTTTCAGTTTCCTTAGAAACTCCCGATGTGATTTCTGCCCCATGCTCTTATGACCTTGACTTTGGCCAACAAATCATAAGTCACATGTCAAGTTCTACCCGTCATTCTCCAGGTTAATTTGAGCCCACCCGCACAAGCCCTTGACTTTGGCCAACAAGGCTATACGACTGCCCCAAACCAACGCATCTATCTATGCTATATATGAATACCCAACAGCTACCAAACACTGTGCCTTGACTTTGGCCAACAAACACAGCTTGAATACTATTGACCACCCATATGAAATGACGGAGGGCTACGAATGGTTTCTGGCGAAAAACTTTATAGTAATGAACTTGATATCGTTGAAGGAACCGGATAGCTTTTATAAAAATATAGTAACGAAAACCTTCGCTAAAGAGGTCACTCCCGATGAAGGGATCTCGGCACTTTCCCCGTAGAATGAGGTGCAGGATATTCCAACTGAATACCACGATGCAAAGCAAAAGTAATCGGCTATAGTGAAGTTATTGCCCTGACGCAAACTTCTGTCCAAGGGGTCACTCCCGGTGAAGGGATCTCGGCCCTTGCCTCGTCGACTGAGGAGCAGGATATTCCAACTGAATACCACGATGCAAAACAAAAGTGAACGTCCTTGCACTAACAGCTTTTTGAAAAGTGTTCCAACAACATCAGAATAGGTTTGTTTTTAACTCGCATTGATCCGAATCAACGCAGTCCCATCAATTGATAACACCAATAAAGAACGAAAATAATGATGTACGTATATGCCATCCGCATTCGCCACTGGGTCCCGTCATTACCCGTTAAGTTACTTAACTAACGACAAAGCGGGGACTGGACTAGCGCGGATGCAAAACATATACAACATCTACTAGTATATATATCAATATATAATATTTCGGTCAAGGCGTGATAAAAAGCAACATCACGGAAATGTACAGCATCACAGAACAATACAGATATCTGGGATCCCCGGGTTTCACAGAGCCGCTACTGAAACCCATCGTTCCCCTGGTCGTGTGGATAGCCTGTGCAATGTAATCCTAAACCCCTACGGGCGCGGCAAGTTACCCGCCAAAACCTGAAGCGAGGCAGCCCCCTTCAGCAACGTGAATGGACCACCCGGCACTTCACGGAATCCGGTAACTTGGGCACCCCTCCTGTAGGGTTCCTAGGCACACCCATGCTACTCCACAACAGATCAAACATGGCCAATTCTAAAATTATCTATGTGCCAAGTAACCCTAATGCGATCGTTGACTAGAGGTAAAGGCGATGCAATAACAAGTTAACAACTTTAACTAAAAGGGAAGTGACTACAACCTTTGTAGATCCGGTCCTCCACTTCCTTGGCTCCGTGATGACGTCCCTCCGCTGTACCCATCGAAATCCTAGACTCTCGCGGTGGTTTCATCGGAGAAATGATCGGGCTAGGTCGTCGACTTCGATGCCGAAGATGATCTACGTCGAGGCAACTCAAGATCAAGCTCCAACTTCACCAGGTCATGAAACTTGTGAAGAAAACACCCTATACTACATGGCAAGTGGTAGAGGATGAAGAAATAGGAAGTGGGTTCACTTTGGATTTGGATTTCTCACTCTTTTTCTCAAGTCACCATTAAAGGTAGCAAAGGTTTTCTTCATCTTGAAGAAGAAGAAAAGAATATGATAAGAATATTGAAAATAGAAAATAAAGTGATTCTTATCATATAGCAACCATGGTTAAGTGTAGAGAATAAACTAGGGTTAGGTTTAAAGGTTAGGTTAAGGCTAAGAAACAAAATGGTCAAAGCTTCAAATCTTCATGAAGTTTCAAGAAAGAAACAAAGTTAGCCACCATTTTTTTCTTGCCAAAATAAATGAATAAAAGAATAATTAAAGATTACAAAACCCTAACCATTAACCTAAACAAGGTTTAAAGCATACACATACCCAAGTTTGCATATATCATCAAACATGATACAAACTAGTGCACAAAACTATATCATATATACAATATGCACTTCAAGTGAGAAAATCCATCTAAAGTGAACAAATATTAGTTAATGCAAAGTAATATATCAAATATATAATTATACATTAAATCATTAAATCAACACTTGATTTAATCGATCCGGTCATATCGCATATGACCGACTAATATCCAATGTATCGACTTATCGAATCAATCCTCGATTCGATAACTAGGCTATATCACATACAACCATTCGATACATTCATCGCGAGAATAGAATACGGTATCACATACACGCATTATTCTCGGTCCAGCACATATCTCATATGCGCTCCTATTTCGTTTCGCTTGAGCCAGGAAACCTCTGTGTAGGACTCTAAAGACTCGTCAATACGCCGGCAGCAGATGATGATCATATCAAACACCCACAAGCCGCAAGCGGTCTGCTAAACGTAACGGCCACCCGGGTATTGAGCGATCAGAAGATCGACGAGCAAGCCCGCTCACACTCCTGTGAATCCAACCAGTAACACTTAGCGTACAGTCCGGTCTGTTCGTCTGATATGTCGCATATCTCGCCTAGGGGTGGTAAACGTCAGACCCCAGTAGCTCGATAAGTCATGCCGATGTAAGGTCCATAACAAGCACGAAACTACCGATAACACTTACCAGTAAATCAGTGCAGCCCTGGCCAGGGATTTCCAGTTATGGCCAGTCGAGCATAGCACAACATCAACCCCCAATACCGGGAGAGACGAATCCCCTCCTATCGCTCATTGCCTCCATATGAATCGGGACTGTACCCAAAAACCACCTGTTTGTACAACTCAGTAGAGCCGTGGTAGGGTGGAAATCAAAGCACAGTGGGAGACACACAAGACTCTATGACGATCTTGGGTCAACAGACTAAGCTGTACCAGTGTCACCAGAGAACTGCCATCTGACGTGAGGTATAATACCATCTGGGAGTTCTCGGCGAGTCCGTTCAGTGTACCCAGTCATCACTGAGCACCCGCATACCATCTCTGATGTCAAACACCAATGGATATGGGATCATCCATCGCCCATCACATGGGTCGAGAAGATATACGCTAGTGTACACTGGAATATCGATGCCCCATCTCGATATTCCCACGACTAGGAACATTGAAGGATGTACTCATGGACTACCCAGGCCCCACTAGTATGATCTACATCATAGTCCTGGAAGTCGAGTACACATCCTAAGGGCTTTATCAACATTTAATCAGAGAGACAGAAAGTATACATGTTAAGATAAAGAGCAACCAGATAGCGTACTATCATGTCGAGCAAGAAAGTCTTACCTATATATGTCCCAGCATCCACTACAATATACATCCAATGTACAGTAATGGCTTCTAGGGCATACATATAACTAACAATCTCCCACTTGCACTAGGGCCATCTATAGCAGTGGTTGTAGTATCTAATACTCAACCATCCCATATAAGTCTCTCTCTGGGAAAAAGCCTTTGTGAGTGGATCCGCCGTATTGCCCTCTGAGTCTACTCTCCTAACCTCGATCATCCTGGAGATCAACTATCTCCATGATCAGGTGATGCTGCCTCAGATTATGTCTGGGTCACTGATAGGACTGGGGTTCCTGGGCCAAAGCCACACTTCCATTGTCATACAATGTAGGAACCTAGTTCATCTTATGAACCAATATACACCCAAACTGCCTCTTTGGTAGTATCTATAATAGCGATGTTACCGGCCTTTATCGTCTAGTTTGCCACGGTATCTAGCTTGGAACTCTTCCAACATACCGTCCCTTTACTGAGGGTAAAGACAATGCCTGCGACTGACACTCAGTCGTCCTTATCACCCTGGAACCTTTCCAGTGATTCTCCCCAGGATCAACAGATACTATCTCACTATAGTTAGTGAGAATCCTAACATTCATTTAGATCTATCTCATAGATCCAAAACCCAGGATTTAGGAGGTATCACATTGATCCTTTTTGGAGAATCCATGTGAAAAGAGGAGATTGACCGTGTGTAGTATAGGAAACTCTTTTCCTATCAAGAGCATGTTGTCCATGTACAATACGAGGATGACCACCTTACTCTCTACTACCGTTTTGTATATACAAGGTTCATCTACCATTTTGATGAAGTCAAACTCTTTGACTACCACATCAAAACAGATGTTCCAACTCCGCGATGCTTGCTTTTGAAAGGTTTGTCTAGCACCCTATAATGAGTTTTGAAGCATCACATGTCCTAAAGTTTAATTTTTTATGGTGCTAAACGAACATGCAAAGGAATCGATCCTAGAAAATTAGGGTTCCGAAACTTTAAGCTAATAAAAATTAGGGTTTGAAGGCTACAACCTTTGTAGCTCCCCTTTTGCTTGACTCCTTAGTCTCTAGGGTGTTGGAAGAAGGTCCACTTGTAGTCCTCTTTCGTCCACGACGATCCACCCGAAGTTTCCCGTCCAAGCTTGCAACTTTGGAAAAGCAAAGAGAACACTCTAATCAAGTTGGCTAGACTTGAGTAGAATGATGTTGTGGCTAAGGATATCACTTCAAAAACCTTTCTTTATTTGTATTTAACTCACTAGAAAAAACTAGAGAGGAAAAGGTGAAGGAGGATGAAGACGGTGGCTATTTTTAACTAGAGGTGAAAAAAATAACCCTTAGTTGCAAAGAAATGAAATATAACCTTTTATATTTTTATTCCTTCTTGCTTTCAACCATGATTAAATGATGGATAGTTAATTTAACTTGGGTTTTAAATGAGAAAGAGAAGGATAACCCTAGGTTAGTGGTAGTTGAGCATGGTTAGGTCAAAGGAAGAATGTAGAAGCTAGAATGATTATCCTTTCCTTTTCATTTTCTTTTAAATCCAAAATCAAATAATAATCCATTATTTAATCCATGGTGTGAGTCTTATATTGCCACCATTTCCATATGTTAACAACCATGATAGATGGGTGTATGTATGTGTGTATGTATGCACATCCATATGTGCATGAAACTAGCATGAAAGAAAGAAAGAGAAGCACACATGCATGCACACATCCATCATCCAAGAAAAGGTTTTAAGTGAGAAAACTAATGGTTAAATGATAAATCAACACTTGATTTATCAATCCGGTCATATCTCATATGACCCCACCAAAAGCAGTTCACCCGATCAATGTTCGGTATCATATACGCACATTTTAATCGGGTGCATGCGCATATCGCATACGCGCACCACAACGTTTCGCCTGGACTGGGTAACTCCTTTGTGGGACTCTAAGACTCGTCAATACGCCGACAGAGGGTGATGATCATATCAGGTAGCCCCGAGCCGCAAGCGGTCAGCTAAACGTAACGGCCACCCGGGCATTGAGCGATCAGAAGAAAACAAGCGAACCTGCTACAACTCCCGTCGAGCCAACCGGCAACACTACCGTACAGTCCGGTCTCTTCGTCAGATATGCTGCATATCGAGCCTAGGGATGGTCACGTCTGTTAGTGTATATGCCCTAGAGGCCATTACTGTATCATACTAGTATGTATATTACTTAATGGAAGCTTGGGATATTCACCTTGTATATACAATCTTGCTCAAAATAGTAGTATGCTACTTGGTTTATTTCTACTTCAATGTGTACATGTGTTTATCTTTGTATATTGCTTATACACATTAGTGGAGCCCTTAGGATCTTTGCTTGATTACCAGCGATGTGATGGCCGTCACACTAGTGGGGCTGGGTAATCTAGAAGCACATCCTTATGCAGGTCCCTGGTCGCAGGACTATCGAGACAGGGCATCGATACTCCGGAGTAGACCAGCGCATGCGCTTCTCATCCCAGTGTGGGAGACGGTCTGTCCCACAGCCGTCAGTACGTCGTACTTGAGATAGTATGCGGGTGCCCGTTAGGTTACGGGTACACTGGACAGGACTCGTCGGGAACTGACCAGTTGGTATTATACCTATCGTCAGTTATCAGTTCCCAGGTGACATGAGTACAGCTTAGTCCGCTGACTTGACACTGTCACTTCGCCTCGGGTGTGTTCCCACTGTACTTTGATCACTACCCTACCACGGCTCAAAGGAGTCGTGCAAACAGGTGGTGGTTGGGTGCAGTCCCGAAGCACTTGGAAGCAGTGACGGTTAGACAGGATTCGTCTCTCCCGGTATTGGGGGTTGACATCGCGCTGTGTCTAGGAGAGCCATTACACGAGTAGTCCCTGGCCAGGGCAAACGAGATATACTGGTAGGTTTCCAGTGTTATCTCAGGGTGTTTTGGGCTTCGCTCCGGCACGACTTGTACCGCTATTGGGGGACTGACGTTTACCGCCCCCTAGGCCCGCCATGCGATGTATCAGACGAACAGACCGGACTGTACGGAGAATGTCACACTCAGGCTCAGTAGGAGTTCAGATGGGTTTCGCCTCGTCGGTCTTCTTGTCGGCATTACCTGGGGACCGTTACGCACAGCTAGTGCCGCTTGCGGTCTGTGGTTAAACCCACTGCCAGCGTAGTGTCGAGTCTTTAGAGTCCCACACAGAAAGCTTTTCGCCTTTAGGCAAAAGAGTAGAGGTCGCATGGTATTGCGACAGGTCGCATGGTTTTGCGACAGGGTTCGGTCACATCCGTGCACTTGTGCACGTACAGTGTCCGGACAGTTTACACTAGCGGGCTTTGGTTTAAGCCAGATCCTAGTGTACCTTATGGGATTGGATTTATCCAGTTTGCATTCGTGCTCCTCGGAACGCGGATGCGGGTGTGTATGCACAGTTGACAGGGAGGCACAGACAGCGGATTCTCATTAGGGTTGTTGACAGTTGACCGTTGACTTTTTGACTTTTTGCTCAACCCTAATGAGAATATGATATGTGATTAACTATTATATTAATTAAGTATTATGGTGACTTGGTTGTTGACTTTTGTTGACTTTGTTGACTTGTTGACTTTTGTTGACTTGTTGACTTTGTTGACCGGTTGACTAGGCTTGACTAGTTGACCATCATGATAACCATGGCTATCATTTCATGCCAAAGACTTTTACTTGCTTGTTCATTTGAGTAAAATGAGTGCATGACATGATAAGGTTATGGTTGCTTCAACCATCACATAAGACTTTTGTTAATATGATGAGTTATGATTACTTTGGATTATGAGAGGGTGAGAGACAAAAGAGTTGCTCATTCTTTCTTGCTCATTCTCTCTCTTGTTCTTGAGCTCTTCACTTTGCTCTCACTCTCATCCTCTTGCTCCCTCTCTTGATTCTATGGTTCACATCTCTCATGTGTTGAGAATCAAGAACCATAGATAGAATCCCATTCTATTTCTACTCTACTCATTCTAGTTTACTAGGTTTAGCAAACCAAGTGAACTAGTTTCTTCAAAGAACGAAGAAGGAGCTAAAGGTTGGAGCTTTCAAGTGGATCTATCTTCGGCGTACGGAGACGACGAGAAGGAGCCATCGGACCACCACCGGAGCTTGAAGAGAAGGAGTTCAAGAAAAGCTAGGTATAACCATCTTCATCCGAGTAGCTAAATATCTTTAGCTTAGTATGCTAGTTTTAGTTTAGGTAAAGATCCCGACCTAGTTTAGTCCATGTTGCCTCTTGCGATAAAAATTTGATTTTATACCGTTTCCGCCTCCCCGTAAGCACCGGAGGTCGCAACGTGGACTTACAGTGGTATCAGAGCCTAACTAAACTTAAACTAGTTTGGTAGTGAAGTGTAACGAAGTTCGGAACCGGAAAAATCCAAAAACCAAACTTTTACAAAAACTGAGTTTCTGTTGAAATTTTTTCTGGTCAAAATGAAATACTTTATACTCCTAAATTCGGCTCAGGGTTTTGTTAGAACACCCATGAAAAACGGCCCACTAATTCGTTCAAACCGCCGCGCTTCCGCCGCACGAGGTAGGCATGTGCCGCGGAAGCGCCGCGGTTTGTCGTCTTCTGTGCGTCATTTTTCGTGCAGTGTGTGTCTGTGTTGGTTTTGGGATTTTTGAGATATATTATATGTGCCCAGATTTTCCAGAAAAGAAATTTCCTTTTGGGGTCCTATAATTCCGTATTTTTCCGAACTTCACTACACTTTGACTATGATGGTTATATCTGTGATGTTTGCATGTATTGAACGTCGGCTAATCGCTATAAGTCGATTAGTCGGGGTTATACATGATCTGTAATGTGCTGGAATGTGTATATAAATATGTTGGATTGTCGCGGGTGAATAGCCGGGGGTTGTGAGACGAGAGTTTTCTTTTCTTGCAATTCATGTAAATTTGTAATTTGATGTAATAATTATTTGTATGGCCGCACAACCAGGTCGGGGTTGTAGCCGTCATTGTATAATTTCTTTTTACTGTTTTTGCTCCTAGGATAGACCCATGGAGGGGTGCACAAACTACCGGGTATGCCGAAGTGTCGAGTGGCCTACTCATGGAGATGAGGGAGGTTGCTACTCTTCGGGTACTTGGCGGGTAGTTTGCCGCACCCGTAGGGGTCTTGGGTGGGGTATTGGCTATTCACCATGACCGTGTAATCTGTTTTTGTTACAGGCTCGTACAAATTACAGATTCCTAGTATATCCAATGTATTTATCTGTGATCTGAAATGTCTATCATTGCTTTCTATTTAGGCGTTGCTTATGTTTTACAGACGCGCTAGCCCAGCCCCCGCTCTGTCGTTAGTTAAGTAACCTAACGGGTAATGACGGGGCCCAGTGGCGAATGCGAATGGCATAAGCGTACGTCATATTTTGGTTGTTTTCTGCAATGGTAGGATTAAATGATGGGACGCATTAAAAGAACTAATGCAAGAATATCACGCATTAAAAGAACTAATGCAAGATAATAAACCAAGTTAAAGTCGTTGGAACACTTTCGAAAACCCACTCGGTTCTTTTCAAAACCAACTTTTAAATACGGAGCTTGAGCCACTCCATTTAAAAGCTATCTCGTTCCATCGACCAAATCAAGTTCACTACGTTCACGGTTTTTGCCAAAACCATTCGTAGCCCTCCGTCGTTTCGCATGAATAGTCAATAGTATTCAAGCTGTGTATGTTGGCCAAAGTCAAGGCACAGTGATTGGTAGCTATTGGGTGGGTGTTCATGTGTAGCATAGATAGATGCGTTGGTTTGGGACAGTCGTACTGCCATTTTGGCCAAAGTCAAGGGTAGGTACGGATGGATCCAAATTAACCTGGATAATGACGGGTAGAACTTGACATGTGACTTATGATATTTTGGCCAAAGTCAAGGTCATAAGAGCATGGGGCAAAAATCCACATCGGGAGTTTCATAAGTACTGAAACTTGCTAGATTTGCATACCATTTGGAGTGTGATGATTCTGGTAGGATTCCTTCAGTTTCGTCACGCAATGATATTTGGATCCCGATCCTACTATGAGTATATGCTACTCCTCGGGAAATTTCTCACTTAACGATCAATGCTATAAACCTAGTAGGTGCCAAGAAAGGTGTTAGCGGGGCTACGCCCCCAGGGAAAAGAGGTTCTCTAATTAAGGAACTTCGCGAAAGCGTTGGAAAACCTCCCTCGAAGTACCGACACCAGCCTGGCCGAACGGTTAAGCAAGTATTGTACGGTGGGATTGATCCTGACTAATTCTTCTTTTATGGTTTGAGGAGGGATTCGAGAAACAGTGGGAGCCATCCTGTTTAGACAAACTAAAAACCACTCTAAACTTGCAAGAGCATCATGCTGAGTGTTTCTTCTTCTCTCCAAATTGCAGCGACCAATCAACATGACTGGACTTAAGTTACTCCTAGATAAAAACAAACTGACAGGGCCAAACTACAAAGATTGGCTCAGGAATGTCAAGATAGAAATCACTTATGACAAGCTGGGGTATCTTCTTACCACCAAAGCTCCCCCTGTCCCTGGTCCAACTTCCAGTGTCGCGGATAAGGAAATCCGCAAGACTTGGGAGATTGATAGCGCGAAGGCCAAGTGCCTCCTGCTTGCCTCGATGGACAACGAACATCAGAGGAGGCATGAGAATATGGACATGGAATCCATATTGCTCCATACAAAAGAACTGTATGGAGAGCAATCTCGTATCGCAAGATACGAAGCGTCGAAAAAGTTATTCTCGACAAGAATGGCCGTCGGATCATCAGTAGCCGAGCACGTGCTAAAGATGATCGGCTACATTGAGGAGCTCGCTGACCTAGGGATCACATTGGAGAGTGAGCTATATACGGATATAGTTCTCCAGTCCCTTCCTTCCACTTACGCCCAGTTTATACTGAACTTCAACCTACAAGAAAAGGAGGTTGAACTTTCAGAGCTCCTCAACATGCTGAGGAGCGCAGAGGGCACCCTACAGAAAGGTAGGGATACATCCACTTTGTTTGTAGGAGGATCATCTTCTTCTAGGTCCAAGGCGAAAGCCAAGGGAAAGAAGAAGAAGGCCCCCGCCAAACCAAGGGGCGGTGTAAGTAAAGTGGATACGAAGGGAAAAGGTAAAGCAACAAAGATAGCGGGGAAGCTTGTGGATAAGGAAGAATGCTTCTATTGTCATAAGAAAGGACACTGGAAGAATGATTGCAGGGCCTCGAAGGCCAGAACACAGGAATTGAAGCAGGTTGCAGCTTCAGGTGTGTATGTTATTGAAAACTATCTTTCAATAAACTCTACTTCCTGGGTATTGGATACCGGATCAGGATCTCATATCTGTAATTCTTTGCAGGCGTTGAGAAACCGTAGGGTTTTGAAGGCAGGTGACATGACCCTCAGAGTTGCGAACGGAGCTAGCATGGATGCTAAATCCGTGGGGGACTATCACCTGGGAATGTCAGATGGACATGTTTTGGTTTTGCGTAATTGCTTTTTTGTACCCAACGCAACTTGTAATATCATTTCTGTATCTTTAGTTTCTAAAGAAGGTTATGAATTTGCGTTTGTAAGTAATGTTGTAAACATTCACCTTAATCAAGTTTTGATTGGGTCAGGTACTTTGAGTAATGGTATATACGTATTAAACCAACCACAGATTTTAAATGTCCAGAATACACACAAAAGAAAGTCTCCAGAAATAAATCAGACTTTCTTATGGCATTGTAGATTGGGTCACATCAATGAGAGAAGGTTGACGAAGTTACATACAGAAAGGTATTTGAATGCGTTCGAATATCAGTCGTATGCCACTTGTCAATCCTGTCTCAAAGGAAAGATGACAAAGACTCCGTTTACTGGACATGGAGTAAGAGCGAGCGAGCTTTTGGGACTCATACACAGTGACGTGTGCGGTCCAATGTCTACACATGCCCGAAGCGGACATTCTTACTTCATTACTTTTACGGATGACTTCTCAAGGTACGGTTATGTCTTCTTAATGAAACATAAGTCCGAGGCTTTTGGAAAATTCCAGGAGTATAAGAATGAAGTAGAGAAACAGACCGGCAAAAGTATTAAGATTCTAAGATCGGATCGAGGTGGAGAATACTTAAGTGCCGAATTCCTGAATTACTTAAAAGAGAATGGTATTCTCTCTCAGCTTACTCCTCCATACACTCCGCAACATAACGGTGTATCGGAGAGACGGAACCGAACCCTATTGGATATGGTTCGGTCCATGATGAGTAACGCTGAGTTGCCGCGATCATTCTGGGGATATGCGCTAGAATCAGCCGCATACCTTTTGAACCGAGTTCCCACTAAGACTGTGCCTACTACGCCATTTAAGATATGGTGTGGGAAGAGACCCCATCTTAATCATATTAAGATATGGGGAAGTCCAGCTTTTGTCAAAAAGCAGCATGCGGACAAGCTCGAGGCACGCTCAGTACTGTGCAAGTTTGTGGGATATCCAAAGAATTCCAAGGGATATTTCTTCTACTGCGAAGAGGAACAAAAAGTTCTTGTTTCTCGTCATGCCCACTTTCTAGAACACCAGTTCATAGAAAAGGAAATAAATGGGAGCGCAGTAGAACTGGAAGAGATTCCAGAACCACGGACTATTACTGAAAGTTTAGTGGAACCAGAGGGTTCGGAAGAACAGGACATTCCTACGCCGCTCCGCAGAAGTAGTAGGCAGTCTCATCCGCCCGAGAGATACTACGGTTTTCTCATAGACGGGGATAGAGAGGATTGCATCATAGATTATGATGAGCCTACTAGCTTCCAGCAGGCCGTTCAGAGCGTTGACTCAGTGAAATGGCTGGATGCAATGCGGACCGAAATGGAGTCCATGTACACCAACAAGGTTTGGACGTTGGACATTGCTCCAGACGGGGTAAAACCCGTAGGATGCAAGTGGATCTTCAAAAGGAAGATTGGTGTAGATGAACAGGTTGAGACCTATAAAGCAAGGCTGGTAGCAAAGGGTTTTCGTCAGAGACCTGGCTTGGACTATGACGAAACCTTCTCTCCAGTAGCCATGCTGAAATCCATTCGGATCCTTCTTGCCATTGCTGCCTTCCACGATTATGAGATTTGGCAAATGGACGTAAAGACAGCTTTTCTAAATGGAAATTTAGAGGAGTGTGTCTATATGGACCAGCCAGAGGGTTTCATTCAGAGTGGGAGCAGCGGAAAGGTGTGCAAGTTGCTTAAGTCCATATATGGACTAAAGCAGGCATCGCGGAGTTGGAACATCTGCTTTGATGAGACGGTCAAAGAATTTGGCTTTATCAAAAATCCAGATGAACCATGCATCTATAGTAGATTTGTAGCGAGAACTGTAGTATTCCTCGTTTTGTACGTGGATGACATTCTCTTAATAGGAAATGACATTCCTATGCTACAATCTGTCAAGGGGTTCTTGTCACACAGGTTCTCCATGAAAGACCTGGGTGATGCCTCATACATTCTGGGTATCCGGATCTACCGTGACAGATCCAAGAGGATATTAGGACTTTCACAGTCCAGGTACATCGACACCATACTGAAGAGATTCAGTATGGAAGATTCCAAGCGCGGTAACCTACCGGCTTGTCACGGGATCACCCTCTCTAAAGAGATGTCTCCCAAGACTGATTTGGAGAGGGATCGCATGTCTATTATACCCTACGCTTCTGCGGTAGGCTCTATAATGTATGCGATGTTGTGTACCAGACCGGATGTAGCTTATGCACCGAGTGTGGTAAGCCGGTATCAGTCAAACCCTGGGGAGAAACATTGGATAGCAGTAAAGAACATTCTCAAGTACCTGAGAAGGACTAAGGAGATGTTCTTGGTGTATGGCGGAAAGGACCTCCAGATCGAGGCCTTTGCCGACTCCAGCTTCCAGAGTGACAAGGATGATTCCAAGTCCATGTCGGTTTTTGTCTTCACCCTCAATGGAGGGGCGGTGTGTTGGAAGAGTTCCAAACAAGAAACCGTTGCAGACTCGACGATGGAAGCGGAATACATCGCTGCATCAGATGCCGCAAAAGAAGCTGTCTGGATGAGGAAGTTCTTGAAAGAACTTCAGGTGGTTCCGTCCATTGTTGATCCAATACCTCTGTATTGCGACAACAACGGGGCTATAGCTTTAGCGAAGGAACCCAGGTCCCATCAGAGATCCAGGCACATCTTGAGGCGGTATCACCTGATCAGGGAGATCGTGGATCGCCAGGAGATCGAGGTTCGGAGAGTCGCTTCAGAAGACAACACTGCAGATCCATTCACCAAGGCCCTACCCCAGACTCAGTTCGAGCGGCTGATCGAGATGATAGGTCTTCGATACGCCAGTACATGGCCTTAGTGCAAGTGGGAGATTGTTAGTGTATATGCCCTAGAGGCCATTACTGTATCATACTAGTATGTATATTACTTAATGGAAGCTTGGGATATTCACCTTGTATATACAATCTTGCTCAAAATAGTAGTATGCTACTTGGTTTATTTCTACTTCAATGTGTACATGTGTTTATCTTTGTATATTGCTTATACACATTAGTGGAGCCCTTAGGATCTTTGCTTGATTACCAGCGATGTGATGGCCGTCACACTAGTGGGGCTGGGTAATCTAGAAGCACATCCTTATGCAGGTCCCTGGTCGCAGGACTATCGAGACAGGGCATCGATACTCCGGAGTAGACCAGCGCATGCGCTTCTCATCCCAGTGTGGGAGACGGTCTGTCCCACAGCCGTCAGTACGTCGTACTTGAGATAGTATGCGGGTGCCCGTTAGGTTACGGGTACACTGGACAGGACTCGTCGGGAACTGACCAGTTGGTATTATACCTATCGTCAGTTATCAGTTCCCAGGTGACATGAGTACAGCTTAGTCCGCTGACTTGACACTGTCACTTCGCCTCGGGTGTGTTCCCACTGTACTTTGATCACTACCCTACCACGGCTCAAAGGAGTCGTGCAAACAGGTGGTGGTTGGGTGCAGTCCCGAAGCACTTGGAAGCAGTGACGGTTAGACAGGATTCGTCTCTCCCGGTATTGGGGGTTGACATCGCGCTGTGTCTAGGAGAGCCATTACACGAGTAGTCCCTGGCCAGGGCAAACGAGATATACTGGTAGGTTTCCAGTGTTATCTCAGGGTGTTTTGGGCTTCGCTCCGGCACGACTTGTACCGCTATTGGGGGACTGACGTTTACCGCCCCCTAGGCCCGCCATGCGATGTATCAGACGAACAGACCGGACTGTACGGAGAATGTCACACTCAGGCTCAGTAGGAGTTCAGATGGGTTTCGCCTCGTCGGTCTTCTTGTCGGCATTACCTGGGGACCGTTACGCACAGCTAGTGCCGCTTGCGGTCTGTGGTTAAACCCACTGCCAGCGTAGTGTCGAGTCTTTAGAGTCCCACACAGAAAGCTTTTCGCCTTTAGGCAAAAGAGTAGAGGTCGCATGGTATTGCGACAGGTCGCATGGTTTTGCGACAGGGTTCGGTCACATCCGTGCACTTGTGCACGTACAGTGTCCGGACAGTTTACACTAGCGGGCTTTGGTTTAAGCCAGATCCTAGTGTACCTTATGGGATTGGATTTATCCAGTTTGCATTCGTGCTCCTCGGAACGCGGATGCGGGTGTGTATGCACAGTTGACAGGGAGGCACAGACAGTGGATTCTCATTAGGGTTGTTGACAGTTGACCGTTGACTTTTTGACTTTTTGCTCAACCCTAATGAGAATATGATATGTGATTAACTATTATATTAATTAAGTATTATGGTGACTTGGTTGTTGACTTTTGTTGACTTTGTTGACTTGTTGACTTTTGTTGACTTGTTGACTTTGTTGACCGGTTGACTAGGCTTGACTAGTTGACCATCATGATAACCATGGCTATCATTTCATGCCAAAGACTTTTACTTGCTTGTTCATTTGAGTAAAATGAGTGCATGACATGATAAGGTTATGGTTGCTTCAACCATCACATAAGACTTTTGTTAATATGATGAGTTATGATTACTTTGGATTATGAGAGGGTGAGAGACAAAAGAGTTGCTCATTCTTTCTTGCTCATTCTCTCTCTTGTTCTTGAGCTCTTCACTTTGCTCTCACTCTCATCCTCTTGCTCCCTCTCTTGATTCTATGGTTCACATCTCTCATGTGTTGAGAATCAAGAACCATAGATAGAATCTCATTCTATTTCTACTCTACTCATTCTAGTTCACTAGGTTTAGCAAACCAAGTGAACTTGTTTCTTCAAAGAACGAAGAAGGAGCTAAAGGTTGGAGCTTTCAAGTGGATCTATCTTCGGCGTACGGAGACGACGAGAAGGAGCCATCGGACCACCACCGGAGCTTGAAGAGAAGGAGTTCAAGAAAAGCTAGGTATAACCATCTTCATCCGAGTAGCTAAATATCTTTAGCTTAGTATGCTAGTTTTAGTTTAGGTAAAGATCCCGACCTAATTTAGTCCATGTTGCCTCTTGCGATAAAAATTTGATTTTATACCGTTTCCGCCTCCCCGTAAGCACCGGGGGTCGCAACGTGGACTTACAACGTCGACCCCAATAACTCAATAAGTCGTGCCGGTGAATGGTCTATAATAGATCGAGAAACTACTGATAACACTTATCAGCAAATCTCAGCAGCCCTGGCCAGGGACTTGCTGTTATAACCAGTCGGGCACAGCACAGCATCAACTCCCAATACCGGGAGAGACGAAACCCCTCCTATCGCTCATCGTCTTCGTGTGTCTCGGGACTGTACCCAACGGCCACCTGTTTGCACGACTCAGTAGAGCCGTGGTAGGGTGGCAATCAAAGTACAGTAGGAGAACACACAAGACTCCATGACGATCTCGGGTCTACAGACTAACCTGTACCAGTGTCACCTGAGAACTGCTATCCGACGATAGATATAATTCCATATAGGAGTTCTCGGTGAGTCCGTCCAGTGTACCCAGTCACCACTGAGCACCCGTATATGATCTTGATGTCAAACATCGATGAATGTGGGAACATTCATCGCCCATCGTATGGGTCTAGTATCATATACGCTAGTCTACTCTGGTATATCAATGCCCCGTCTCGATATACCTACGACTAGGGACGTTCCAGGATATGCTTATAGACTACAGATGTCCCACTAGTATGATCTCCATCATAATCAGAGTAGTCAAGCCGATATCCTCAGGGCTTTATCAGCATGTATGAATGAATAAAAGCATGATCAGATCAACATGTCAGATAAAGAATAACCAGATAGCATACTATCATGACGAGCAAGAATGCACACTGAATATATATATATATACATGTATAGATACATCCACTATCATATAATGGCCTCTAGGGCATACATATATCCAACAATCTCCCACTTGCACTAAGGCCAGTTATTGGCGTATCTCATACCCAACATCTCAAAAAGTCGCTCATGCTGTTGCTGAGGGAGGGCCTTGGTGAGTGGATCCGCGGCGTTGTTCTTTGTGTCTACTCTCTTAATCTCGATCTCGCGGCGATCTACAATCTCCCGGATCAAATGAAAACGCCTCAGGATATGTCTGGACCGCTGATGGGATCTGGGCTCCTTGGCTAACGCCATAGCCCTATTATTATCACAATACAAGGGTATTGGATCAATAATGGTTGGAACTACTCCTAGCTCCGAGACGAACTTCTTCATCCAGACGGTTTCCTTGGCATCATTTGCAGCAATGTACTCAGCCTCCATCGTAGAGTCTGCAACGGTATCCTGTTTGGAACTCTTCCAACTTACCGCCCCTCCATTGAGGGTAAATACAAACCCTGAGATAGATTTGCTGTCATCCTTATCGCTCTGGAAGCTCGAATCGGTAAATGCCTCCATTTGGAGATCTGTATTACCATACACCAAGAACAATTCTTTAGTCCTTCGTAAGTACTTAAGAATGTTCTTCACAGCTGTCCAGTGGTTCTCCCCTGGGTTGGATTGATACCTGCTTACAACACTAAGTGCATAAGCTACATCTGGGCGTGTACATAACATCGCATACATTATAGATCCTACTGCCGAAGCATAAGGTATAATGCTCATGCGAGCTCTCTCTTCATCGGTCTTTGGACAAGAATCCTTGGAGAGAGTGACTCCATGGCAAGCGGGTAAGGCACCCCGCTTGGAGTCTTCCATACTAAACCTCTTTAGGATGGTGTTGATGTACCTGTTTTGGGACAATCCCAATAACTTTTTGGATCTATCCCTATAGATCCTTATGCCCAGGATGTATGTGGCATCACCCAGGTCCTTCATGGAGAACCTTAGTGATAAGAATGATTTGACCGACTGTAGCATAGGAATATCATTTCCTATCAGAAGAATGTCATCCACGTACAATACGAGGAATGTGACAGCTCTTCCTACAGCCTTCTTATAAACACAAGGTTCATCTGGATTTTTGATGAAATTAAACTCTTTGATAACATCATCGAAACAGATGTTCCAACTCCGAGATGCCTGCTTTAACCCATATATGGATTTAAGCAACCTACATGCTTTCTCGCTGCTCCCACTGTCAATGAAGCCCTCTGGCTGATCCATATAAACGCATTCTTCTAAATCTCCATTTAGAAATGCTGTTTTAACGTCCATCTGCCAGATTTCATAGTCGTAGTGAGCATCAATAGCAAGTAGGATCCGAATGGATTTAAGCATGGCTACGGACGAAAAAGTTTCGTCATAGTCCAAACCTGGTCTTTGACGAAAACTTTTCGCCACAAGTCTTGCCTTATAGGTCTCTACCTGCCCATCCACACCAATCTTTCTTTTAAAGATCCATTTGCACCCTACAGGTTTTACCCCAGGGGGTACAACGTCCAAAGTCCATACTTTGTTGGTGTACATAGACTCCATTTCGGATCTCATGGCATCCAGCCACTTCACAGAGTCACCACTCGTGATAGCTTGCTGAAAACTGGTAGGATCATCATCATCCATGATGCAATCTTCTCCGTCACCATCAATGAGGAAACCGTAGTACCACTCCGGTGGGCGAGAAGTCCTACCAGACCTACGGAGTGGCCGAGGTTCTTCAGTTTCTGTTGCAACAGCCGATTCAACCAAATCGTCATTTGTAGTTTGTGTCTCCAGAACCTCTTCTAGATCTACCACCTGTTAGTCTACGCTAGCGCCCCGGCAGTCTACAGACGCCAAATGCGGAACAAAAATTTTTTAACTGGCGCTATCGTATACTTTAACCCGGATCTGCCATTATTGCTAAACTAACAAACTGTAAAGAGTGTAGGAATGTTATACCGAACGATCCGAGTCCTTCGTTCTTCAACCATCATCCCACGCTCCGTTGCGGCTGCTCCGATCTCGTCGATCTCCGATCTCCTCGTCGAGGTGGCACCACATGATCGGTTCTTTAAACGGGCTCCCGCCTCTGACTCGAGGCAACTCGATCGTCAAGTTTGCTAAAAGAGACGACCAAGATTGATGTAGAGAATGAGTAGATGACTTTGTCTCACTTCGTCCAAATCCGTGGACGATCGGTTAATGAAGTTGCCGTGGAAATCGGGTGATGGAATGAACTGTAAAATTCCATGCACCCCAAATACTATCATATCTTTTCTAACCGAAATGAAAACTCAAGTGAAGTGAGAGAGAGAGAGGGGCCGGCCTCTTATAGTGAAGAGGGAGGTGACTGTTGGAGATAGTGCCCTCATAGTCAATTATTGGATCGCAGGTACGTGATTGCAATGATTGCGGAGGACCTATCCCGGTAGGACAGTCTTACTCGAAATGATAGTATGCTATCTGGCTTGCCTTTATCAGTCGTGTACATGTTCAGGTGACTGATTGCATGTTACACTTTGATAGAGCCCTTAGGATCTTGCTTTACTACCAACAGTATGATGGCGATCATATACGTGAGAGTTGGGTAGTTTATATGCATATCCTTAATTGTGGTCCCTAGTCGTGGGAGTTTCGAGACAGGGCATCGATACTCCGGAGTAGACTAGTGTGTACAGTCGAGACCCCGACGAGGGGCGGTGGCCGGTCTCACAAGCCACTGGTGTCAGTTGGATCACCTAAGATGTATACAGGTGCTCATTGGGTTATGAGTACACCGGACAGGACTCGCCGGGAATCTGCTAGTTAGTATTATATCTATCGTCAGATAGCAGTTCCCTGGTGACATGTGTACAGGTTAGTTCATCGACCTGAGGTCGTCATTTGTCTCGTGTGAGTTCCCACTGTGCTTTGATTTCTACCCTACCACGGCTCAAAGGAGTCGTGCAAACAGGTAGCTTTTGGGTACAGTCCCGAGCCATATGGAGGCACGTGAGCGGATCGGCAGGGGATTCGTCTCTCCCGGTATTGGGGGCGAGGTCGTGCTGTGTCTAGGAGAGCCATTACACAAAGTCCATGGCCATGGCAGGAGATTTACTGGTAGGTACTCCAGTAGTATCTCAGGGTGTTATTGGGCTTCACTCCGACACGACTTATACTGCTATTGGGGGTCTGACGTTGCTAGCCCCCTAGGCAGATATGCGATACTCTTTGACGAACGGACCGGACTGTATATACATTGTCACTGTTAGGCTCAGTAGGGTTTTCGGAGGAGTTCGCTCATCGGTCTCCCTTGAGTTCGCTCCTCAGCCACCCTTGAGGTCAGTCCGTGGGCAGCCGTTACGCATTGCTAGTGCCGCTGACGGTTTGTGGTTAAACCCACTGCCAGGGTACTGACGAGTCATTAGAGTCCCCCACAGACAGTTTCCCAAGTTCGGGCGAAACGTTGTAGAGGCCGTATGGTTTTATGGCAGGGTTCGGAAAATGCACGTGCGTTTACGCACGTGTCAGTTTTCGGGCAGATGATACTGGTCGGCTTTGGTTTAAGCCGAATCCGAGTATTATATTGAGTAGGTATAATATCTTTGTCTCAGTTGCATTTGTATTCGGTCGTAATATAAATGCGGGTATATTTATACAGTTTCGGGGTTATCCTGAAAGTCGTTTCAGGATCACTTTTGGAAGTTGCCAGTTTCCAGTTTTCTATCAGCCGTCTTTTAACATTCGGTTAAAGATGGATTTATCTTTTCTTGAGATGAGTGTGGATTCTTCTAGAAGTTTCTAGAAGAGGTGACTAGGATTAATTGGTGTTGGATTTTCATTGGTTGCTTTAAAGGTTCAATTAATGCATAATGACTCATGCTTTGTAATTAAGGTTTTTTGTTTTCCTTAAGATATTTTGTTCATAATATCTTATGCTTGTGGTCACCTCCCTCCTCCTACGGTCACCTCCCTCCATCATATAAAGAGGCCGGCCCCTCTCCCTCTCAAGGGACACACTCTCACTTGATTCATTAGAGAAAAGATTATGATAGCATTTGTGTGCATGGAAATTTCATTGCTTCTTTCATTTCCATCACCCGATCAAATGGCAACTTCATTAACCGATCGTCCACGGATTTGGACGAAGTGAGACAAAGTCATCTACTCATTCTCTACATCATTCTTGGTCGTCTCTTTTAGCAAACTTGACGATCGAGTTGCCTCGAGTCAGAGGCGGGAGCCCGTTTAAAGAACCGATCATGTGGTGCCACCTCGACGAGGAGATCGGCGATCAGATCGGAGCAGCCGCAACGGAGCGTGGGATGATGGTTGAAGAACGAAGGACTCGGATCGTTCGGTATAACCATTCTACACTCTTTACAGATTGTTAGTTTAGCAATAATGGCAGATCCGGGTTAAAGTATACGATAGCACCAGTTAAAAAGTTTTTGTTCCGCATTTGGCGTCTGTAGACTGCCGGGGTGCTAGCGTAGACTTACAGTGGTATCAGAGCCTCACCATTTTGCTATACTAACTTGTGCTAACGCGTTTAAAATATCGATCCGACCGAAAATCGAAAACTACAAAATCCTATGCCGACAGTTTCTGTTGATTTTGAACAGTGTCAAAATTGATTTCTGGATGTCTTAAAAATCCGAGCAGGCAATTTTAAGACCCACGACAAAATTTGGACTTGTGAATCCTCCAAGTTGCCGCGGAAGCGCGGCCAAACCCATGGTTTGGCCGCCCTTCCGCGGCCATGTGAGGAGCACGTGCTCCCAATTTTTGCCAGTGGGTTCTAATTAGGATTTTGGGGTTTTTGATATATTTATTTTTGGCCCAGGTTTTGTTACTGTTCACCAGTAAGCTGTGGGGCCCACTTTTTAACATTTCGTGTTTGGTCGATCGAAATTTAAACACGTTAGTTTACAGTGCTTACATTATATCTCCGACCGGGAATGTCATTTGATCGGTAAACCGCGTTTAACTGCTATAGTTCTTTTAGACGGGTTTGCGAACGTGACATTCGCGTTGATGTTCTGTGTTGTGCTGTATTGTTGCGGATTTGTCGTGGTGGATAGCAGTGTGCAATGGTAGTACAGTTTGAGTTTATTTGTACATTTGATATTGCGGGGCGAGCGTCCAACTTGTGGACAGCCGTCACTGCCTGTTGTATAATATTATTTTGGGGCACGACCAGGTTGCGGTCGATGTACCTATTGTACTATTTTTCATTGCTGTACTAGGTTTTACCCCGAGACGGAGTGCACGGATAGCCGGGTTCTGGGGGGCAACGGGTCCGCAGCTCATGGCTTTGAGGGGCAGAGGGGCCCCACTTCAGAATTGGCAGACTATTCGCCGCACTCGTAGGGGGTACAGGTTGACCCAAGGAGGGGTGCCCAAGCTTACCGGATTTCGTGGAGTGCTGGGTGGTCCATTCACTATGCTGTAAAGGGCTGCCTCGCTTCAGGTCTTGGCGGGTAACTTGCCGCACCCATAGGGGTCTAGGTTTCATTGCACAGGCTATCCACACGACAGGGGAACGTCGAGTTTCGGCAGCGGCTCTGTGAAACTCGGGGATCCCAGATATCTGTATTGTTCTGTGATGCTTATTACTTTTCTGTAATGTTGCATATTATCACGCCTGGAGCGATTATGTATATTGGTTTATATACTATTAGATGTTGTATATGTTTTACACCCGCGCTAGTCCAGTCCCCGCTCTGTCGTTAGTTAAGTAACCTAACGGGTGATGACGGGACCCAGTGACGAATGCGGATGGCATATACGTACATTTTATTTTCGTTCTTTTCTGGTGTGATTATTTGATGGGACTGCGTTGATTCTGATCAATGCAAAGTTAAACAAACCTGTATACAGTTGTTGGAACAATTTAAAAAGTGTTATTGCAAAAACGTTTCCTTTTGTTATGCATAGCGGTATTCAGTGGAATATCCTGCACCTCATTCGACGAGGCAAGGGCTGATATCCCTTCACCGGGAAAGACCCCTTGGTCAGAAGTTTGCGTCAGGGTAATAACTTCACTATAGTCGATTACAAGTTGCTTTGCATAGCGGTATTCAGTGGAGTATCCTGCACCTCATTCCACGAGGAAAGAGCCGAGATCCCTTTACCGGGAGTGACCTCTTTAGCAAAAGGTTTTCGCCACTATATTTTAAAAAAGCTATCAGGTTCCTTCAGCGATATCAAGTTCACTACGTTAAAGGTTTTTCGCCAAAAACCAGTCGTAGCCCTCCGTCGTTTCTTATGGATGGTCAGTAGTATTCAAGCTATGTTTGTTGGCTTTCGTCAAGGCATAGTGTTTGGTAGCTGCTGGGTATTCATTTGTTGCATAGATAGATGAGTTGGTTTGGGACAGTCGTATTACCTTGTTGGCTTTCGTCAAGGGTATGTACGGGTGGATTCAAATTAACAAGATAATGACGGGCAGAACTTGACATGTGACTTATGATTTGTTGACTTTCGCCAAGGTCATAAGAGCATGGGGCAAGAAAATGATATCGGGAGTTTCTAAAGAAACTGAAACTTGCCAAGTATGCGCATACCTTCTGGAGTATGAATAACGTGGATGCATTCCATCACGTTAACATGCGATGAGAGTTGGATCCCGATTCCCACTGATGAGTTGGTTTACTCTTCGGGTAATCCCGATTGATTCTTCTTTAGGTTTGGAGGAGAATTTGACAGGACAGTGGGAGGTTTCCGGATTAGATAAAGTGATGACCATTCTGATCTAGGTTAGAGTGCACGCAGAGTGTTTCTTTTCTCTCTCTCTCTTTGGCAGCGACCTTTGACCGACCCTAGACTATGACTCAGTGACCAGGTTAACCGAACCTTCTTAATATACTGGCTTTTGGATTGTCTGAGTTGCATAAGTCATTGCCACTCCTTATTTTACCCTTTGGATTTCTCAGAACACCCGTATTACTACGGATATCCACTTCCATTGGATAGAGCCATCGTATGGTTATATACGAACTCGAAGGGACTTCTTTGAGGATGGATCAAGGTTCAGGAGAAATAGAATTGGTTTATTCAGTTGTCTTTTATTATCACCTTCTCTCAGGTTGCGAGAGCTCCTTGGTTTAGGAGAGTACACCTATTACGCCTATTGGATAGTCTTATTCCAAACCATAGGCTGGTGCCGAAAGGTAGGGAATGAAGAAAACCAATTAGCCTAAGTAGGGTGTGCAGAAGGTAATATGTAAAGACAAAATAAAGGGATTAGAAAGAGGGCAAAGTAAATTGCGACTGATATCATTCACGACCAAAACCGCGTACTTCATCGCCGCTCCTATTTCACCTTTAAAAGAATAAGGTATTATTCAGTTGTCTTTTATCATCACCTTCTCTCAGTTGCGAGTACTCCTTGGTTTAGGAGGGTACACCTATTATGCTTACTGGATAGTCTTCTTCCAAACCATAGGCTGGTGCCGAACGGTAGGGAAGGAAGAAAACCATTTAGCCTAACGATGGTGTACAGAAGGTAACGACTAAAGACAAATAAAGGGATTTGGAGAGATGGCAATAAAATATACGGTTGAAGTCATGAATTGGATTATGGAAGAGGCATTGCTATGAATACCAGGATACCCCTACGAAACATTTTCATGTTTCAGTGCATTGTTATAGGAAAAACTATTTTCCCGATTAGACACTTACTCCAAGGGTATGTATTTACCAGGTTTCATTCTCATATCTGTATGGTTTTACAGATGATGAGTGGGAGTAAGATATTGGGAATTAGGTGATTATCCTCATTATATCGGAATTCGTTGTAATTGGTGATATTTGAGGAAATCGCCAGGGTACAGTTTTCCACCTACAACGCACAGGTTTTGAGTTGTTCAACTCAGCGGACTTATACAGAGTATTGTATATTGTCCAAGTGTCCATCAGGACAAAGGGGTAGGTCCTCGTACTATGTTCTGTTTACTTATAACTTCTCTAGTATTTAGACGAGTGTTTCGTAGAAATACAAGGTCTAAGTTTTGAGAAGTTGTGGGTATAAGAATAAAGTAGAGAACCAGGTATCACAAGTATCGGGATTCTTCAAAGAGATCGAAGATGTAGATTCTTGTGATTGGTATTCAGATGATAGTGATGGTTTTGAGAAACGTATTTCTCTTTCAGGTTACTCATAATTGGATGGTTTCCTAAGTTGAGTAATGCTGATTAGCCTTTTTCCATTAAGTTGATATGCACTGGAGACAGCTGCATGGATTGAATCTAGTTCCAATTAAATTAGTGCCAAAGTTTCTATATTGGATATAGAATAGTTCGTACCTTAAAAGAAACTAAGGTACGGGGAGTTGTCCAGCTTATGATTAAAACCAGACACTGGATAACTCAGGGCACGTTTCTGTAATGGCTGTTTGTGGGTTGACCCTGGCTATGACGAGGGTTGATATTCTACCATTTGGAAGATCAATAGTGATATTGTTCTTGACTCGCCACAGTTTTAGTAAAAATGGATCTTTTTCAGAAAACAGTAGTGGGAGTATGGTAGAACTGGAAGTGATTCCAGAACCGCGAACGATTACGGAAAATTTAATAGGACCTATACATTCAATCAGGTTTGACATTCCAATAGCCACTCCGCAGGTATGGTAGGTAACCTCAGACACCCGAGAGGTACTTCGGTAGGCTCAAGGACGGTGACAGGGAGGTTCTTATCTACCCAGACTTGACACTACTGTTGTTCCAGGATATGAGACCCGGTAGGAGG
Organism: Agapanthus africanus; assembly: GCA_030015575.1. NCBI lineage: Eukaryota > Viridiplantae > Streptophyta > Magnoliopsida > Asparagales > Amaryllidaceae > Agapanthus > Agapanthus africanus. The sequence continues at coordinate 177,623,529 of JASDDO010000016.1, read as the reverse complement.
GTTGTCATAGTCAGTGGGAGCAACGGAAGCTTGGTGGGCAAGTAGCTTATGTCTATTTATAGACTTGAGCAGTTATAGCGGAGATAGATCATCTAATTTTGATGTGACAGTCATGGGTTTGACTTCAATCAGAATAGGGGATGGATCAGTTAAGAAGGTAGTAGGGTGTGGTGTCATGGTATCTGGATGACATACACAGAGTAGGAAGTAAAATTCCTATACTACGATCGGCTGTACTGTGGTCGTCACACAGTTGTTTCTCCAGACAGGATATGGATATAATATTTGACATTCTGGTTTCTAGATCTATGGTTTTAGATCTGGATTTGGGTAGTTTCCCAAAGTGGGTACTTTGACAGATATTCTAATGGTTTTTGGAATAGTTGACTCCTAGCATGGTGGTGTACCTGCAGGTGATGGAGTCACCCTCTCTAAAGGTGTCTTACAGACTAAAGGGGAGAGGGATGTGCATGATTGGCAGATCACTTGCTTAGGCAATTGAGTCAATCATGAGATGTCAAGTACCGCACCAAATGTTGTTTTTGCACTAGATGCAATAAGTTTGTATTATTCCAATCCTGGAGAAACATAAGGAAGCAGTTTTAGAACATTGGTACATGTTCTACGGATTTGATAACGGCAGCCTCTTACGGGAGACGGTTATCATTCCAGGCTTCAAAGGTGACATGGATGACAGAGTGATTGTCAGAGTTTTAGTTTTCCCTCTGACGAGGGACAGTATTATGGACAGGTGGTTCCAGAGGATACTGAGGGTGGCATGGTGCCCGATACTGATTAGGTTCAGTGATCGATTCAGTCTAAGAAGTTTGGATATGGAGTTCATTTATGAACTAATGTCCCATCTGATATCCAGACATATTCTAAGACAGGTACTACTCAATTCGGGAGATGGCTTTCTCCGCGAACTTGAGATTAAGAGAGATACAGAAAGATACTTCTAGGCGGATCCACTCACTGAAGCTATTTCTCGAACACAATAGTTTTACAAACGGGCTTTGTGAAACTGATTAGTAGAGGAGTTGGATGTTCGGTTTCACACGGGCTGTGAGTAGTCGACATCGCAATATTAGCCTTGAGTGCAAGTGGGAGATTGTTGGAGATAGTGCCCTCATAGTCAATTATTGGATCGCAGGTACGTGATTGCAATGATTGCGGAGGACCTATCCCGGTAGGACAGTCTTACTCGAAATGATAGTATGCTATCTGGCTTGCCTTTATCAGTCGTGTACATGTTCAGGTGACTGATTGCATGTTACACTTTGATAGAGCCCTTAGGATCTTGCTTTACTACCAACAGTATGATGGCGATCATATACGTGAGAGTTGGGTAGTTTATATGCATATCCTTAATTGTGGTCCCTAGTCGTGGGAGTTTCGAGACAGGGCATCGATACTCCGGAGTAGACTAGTGTGTACAGTCGAGACCCCGACGAGGGGCGGTGGCCGGTCTCACAAGCCACTGGTGTCAGTTGGATCACCTAAGATGTATACAGGTGCTCATTGGGTTATGAGTACACCGGACAGGACTCGCCGGGAATCTGCTAGTTAGTATTATATCTATCGTCAGATAGCAGTTCCCTGGTGACATGTGTACAGGTTAGTTCATCGACCTGAGGTCGTCATTTGTCTCGTGTGAGTTCCCACTGTGCTTTGATTTCTACCCTACCACGGCTCAAAGGAGTCGTGCAAACAGGTAGCTTTTGGGTACAGTCCCGAGCCATATGGAGGCACGTGAGCGGATCGGCAGGGGATTCGTCTCTCCCGGTATTGGGGGCGAGGTCGTGCTGTGTCTAGGAGAGCCATTACACAAAGTCCATGGCCATGGCAGGAGATTTACTGGTAGGTACTCCAGTAGTATCTCAGGGTGTTATTGGGCTTCACTCCGACACGACTTATACTGCTATTGGGGGTCTGACGTTGCTAGCCCCCTAGGCAGATATGCGATACTCATTGACGAACGGACCGGACTGTATATACATTGTCACTGTTAGGCTCAGTAGGGTTTTCGGAGGAGTTCGCTCATCGGTCTCCCTTGAGTTCGCTCCTCAGCCACCCTTGAGGTCAGTCCGTGGGCAGCCGTTACGCATTGCTAGTGCCGCTGACGGTTTGTGGTTAAACCCACTGCCAGGGTACTGACGAGTCATTAGAGTCCCCCACAGACAGTTTCCCAAGTTCGGGCGAAACGTTGTAGAGGCCGTATGGTTTTATGGCAGGGTTCGGAAAATGCACGTGCGTTTACGCACGTGTCAGTTTTCGGGCAGATGATACTGGTCGGCTTTGGTTTAAGCCGAATCCGAGTATTATATTGAGTAGGTATAATATCTTTGTCTCAGTTGCATTTGTATTCGGTCGTAATATAAATGCGGGTATATTTATACAGTTTCGGGGTTATCCTGAAAGTCGTTTCAGGATCACTTTTGGAAGTTGCCAGTTTCCAGTTTTCTATCAGCCGTCTTTTAACATTCGGTTAAAGATGGATTTATCTTTTCTTGAGATGAGTGTGGATTCTTCTAGAAGTTTCTAGAAGAGGTGACTAGGATTAATTGGTGTTGGATTTTCATTGGTTGCTTTAAAGGTTCAATTAATGCATAATGACTCATGCTTTGTAATTAAGGTTTTTTGTTTTCCTTAAGATATTTTGTTCATAATATCTTATGCTTGTGGTCACCTCCCTCCTCCTACGGTCACCTCCCTCCATCATATAAAGAGGCCGGCCCCTCTCCCTCTCAAGGGACACACTCTCACTTGATTCATTAGAGAAAAGATTATGATAGCATTTGTGTGCATGGAAATTTCATTGCTTCTTTCATTTCCATCACCCGATCAAATGGCAACTTCATTAACCGATCGTCCACGGATTTGGACGAAGTGAGACAAAGTCATCTACTCATTCTCTACATCATTCTTGGTCGTCTCTTTTAGCAAACTTGACGATCGAGTTGCCTCGAGTCAGAGGCGGGAGCCCGTTTAAAGAACCGATCATGTGGTGCCACCTCGACGAGGAGATCGGCGATCAGATCGGAGCAGCCGCAACGGAGCGTGGGATGATGGTTGAAGAACGAAGGACTCGGATCGTTCGGTATAACCATTCTACACTCTTTACAGATTGTTAGTTTAGCAATAATGGCAGATCCGGGTTAAAGTATACGATAGCACCAGTTAAAAAGTTTTTGTTCCGCATTTGGCGTCTGTAGACTGCCGGGGTGCTAGCGTAGACTTACAGTGACCGTAGGAGAGGGGGGGTGACCACAAGCAAAAGATATTATGAACAAATATCTTAACCAATCCAAAACACATTAAAGCAAATGGTGATTCATATAAACACCTCATCTAGCCATTAATGAAACCATTAATGCACTAATGAGTCATATGCCTCATCATCACTTCTAGAAGCTTCTAGAATGATGACTCACCTTATCTGAAGAAAAGATAAATCCGTCTTTAACAGAATGTTAAAAGACGGCTGATAGAAAACTGGAAACTGGCAACTTCCAAAAGTGATCCTGAAACGAATTTCAGGATAACCCCGAAACTGTATAAATATACCCGCATTTATATTACGACCGAATATAAATGCAACTGAGACAAAGATATTATACCTACTCAATATAATACTCGGATCCGGCTTAAACCAAAGCCGACCAGTATCATCTGCCCGAAAAATAACACGTGCGTAAACGCACGTGCATTTTCCGAACCCTGCCATAAAACCATACGGCCTCTACAACGTTTCGCCCGAACTTGGGAAACTGTCTGTGGGGAACTCTAATGACTCGTCAGTACCCTGGCAGTGGGTTTAACCACAAACCGTCAGCGGCACTAGCTATGCGTAACGGCTGCCCATGGACTGACCTCAAGGGATGCCGATGAGCGCACTCATCCGGAAAACCCTACTGAGCCTAACAGTGACAATGTATATACAGTCCGGTCCGTTCGTCAATGAGTATCGCATATCTGCCTAGGGGGCTAGCAACGTCAGACCCCCAATAGCAGTATAAGTCATGTCGGAGTGAAGCCCAATACACCCTGAGATACTACTGGAGTACCTACCAGTAAATCTCCTACCATGGCCATGGATTTGTGTAATGGCTCTCCTAGACACAGCACGACCTCACCCCCAATACCGGGAGAGACGAATCCCCTGCCGATCCGCTCACGTGCCTCCATATGGCTCGGGACTGTACCCAAAAGCTACCTGTTTGCACGACTCCTTTGAGCCGTGGTAGGGTAGAAATCAAAGCACAGTGGGAACTCACACGAGACAAATGACGACCTCAGGTCGATGAACTAACCTGTACACATGTCACCAGGGAACTGCTATCTGACGGTAGATATAATACTAACTAGCAGATTCCCGGCGAGTCCTGTCCGGTGTACTCATAACCCAATGAGCACCTGTATACATCTTAGGTGATCCAACTGACACCAGTGGCTTGTGAGACCGGCCACCGCCCCTCGTCGGGGTCTCGACTGTACACACTAGTCTACTCCGGAGTATCGATGCCCTGTCTCGAAACTCCCACGACTAGGGACCACAATTAAGGATATGCATATAAACTACCCAACTCTCACGTATATGATCGCCATCATACTGTTGGTAGTAAAGCAAGATCCTAAGGGCTCTATCAAAGTGTAACATGCAATCAGTCACCTGAACATGTACACGACTGATAAAGACAAACCAGATAGCATACTATCATCTCGAGTAAGACTGTGCTACCGGGATAGGTCCTCCGCAATCATTGCAATCACGTACCTGCGATCCAATAATTGACTATGAGGGCACTATCTCCAACAATCTCCCACTTGCACTCAAGGCTAATATTGCGATGTCGACTACTCACAGCCCGTGTGAAACCGAACATCCAACTCCTCTACTAATCAGTTTCACAAAGCCCGTTTGTAAAACTATTGTGTTCGAGAAATAGCCTCAGTGAGTGGATCCGCCTAGTAGTATCTTTCTGTATCTCTCTTAATCTCAAGTTCGCGGAGAAAGCCATCTCCCGAATTGAGTAGTACCTGTCTTAGAATATGTCTGGATATCTGATGGGACCTTAGTTCATAAATGAACTCCATATCCAAACTTCTTAGACTGAATCGATCACTGAACCTAATCAGTATCGGGCACCTTGCTTCCCACAGTATCCTCTTGGACCACCTGTCCATAATACTGTCCCTCTTCGTCAGAGGGAAAAACTAAAACTCTGACAGTCACTCTGTCATCCACGTCACCTTTGAAGCCTGGAATGAAAATCGTCTCCCGAAGGAGGCTGCCGTCATCAAATCCGTAGAACATGTACTAATGTTCTAAAACTGCTTCCTTATGTTTCTCCAGGATTGGATTAATACAAACTTATTGCATCTAGTGCAAAAACAACATTTGGTGCGGTACTTGACATCTCATGATTGACTCAATTGCCTAAGCAAGTGATCTGCCAATCATGCACATCCCTCTCCCCTTTAGTCTATACGACACATTTAGATAGCGTGACTCCATCACCTGCAGGTACACTACCATGCTAGGAGTCAACTATTCCAAAAACCATTAGAATATCTGTCGAAGTATCCACATTGGGAAACTACCCAAATCCAGATCTAAAAACCATAGATCTAGAAACCAGAATGTCAAATATTATATCCATATCCTGTCTGGAGAAACAACTGTGTGACGACCATAGTACAACCGATCGTAGTATAGGAATTTTACTTCCTACTCTGTGTATGTCATCCAGATACCATGACATCACACTCTACTACCTTCTTAACTGATCCATCCCCTATTCTGATTGAAGTCAAACCCATGACTGTTACATCAAAATTAGATGATCCATCTCCGCTATAACTGCTCAAGTCTATAAATAGACATAAGCTACTTGCCCACCATGCTTCCGTTGCTCCCACTGACTACGACAACCCTCCTACCGGGTCTCATATCATGGAACAACAGTAGTGTCAAGTCTTGGTAGATAAGAACCTCTCTGTCACCGTCTCTGAGGCTACCGAAGTACCTCTCGGGCGTCTGAGGTTACCTACCATACCTGCGGAGTGGCTATTGGAATGTCAAACCTGATTGAATGTATAGGTCCTATTAAATTTTCCGTAATCGTTCGCGGTTCTGGAATCACTTCCAGTTCTACCATACTCCCACTACTGTTTTCTGAAAAAGATCCATTTTTACTAAAACTGTGGCGAGTCAAGAACAATATCACTATTGATCTTCCAAATGGTAGAATATCAACCCTCGTCATAGCCAGGGTCAACCCACAAACAGCCATTACAGAAACGTGCCCTGAGTTATCCAGAATCTGGTTTTAATCATAAGCTGGACAACTCCCCGTACCTTAATATCTTTTAAGGTATGATCCATTCTATATCCAATACAGAAACTTTGGCACTAATTTAATTGGAACCATATTCAAACCATGCAGCTGTCTCCAGTGCATATCAACTTAATGGAAAAAGGCTAATCAGCATTACTCAACTTAGGAATCCATCCAATTATGAGTAACCTGAAAGAGAAACACGTTTCTCAAAATCTATTACTATCATCTGAATACCAATCACAAGAATCTACATCTTCGATCTCTTTGAAGAATTCCGATACTTGTGATACCTGGTTCTCTACTTTATTCTTATACCCACAACTTCTCAAAACTTAGATCATGTATTTCTACGAAACACTTGTCTAAATACTAGAGAAGTTATAAGTAAACAGAACATAGTACGAGGACCTACCCCTTTGTCCTGATGGACACTGGACAACATACAATACTCTGTATAAGTCCGCTGAGTTGAACAACTCATAACCTGTGCGTTGTAGGTGGAAAACTGTACCCTGGCGATTTCCTCAAATATCACCAATTACAACGAATTCCGATATAATGAGGAAGATCACCTAATTCCCAATATCTTACTCCCAATCATCATCTGTAAAACCATACAGATATGAGAATGAAACCTGGTAAATACATACCCTTGGAGTAAGTGTCTAATCGGGAAAACAGTTTTTCCTTTAACAATGCACTGAAACATGAAAATGTTTCGTAGGGGTATCCTGGTATTCATAGTAATACCTCTTCCATAATCCAATTCATGACTTCAACCGTATATTTTATTGCCATCTCTCCAAATCCCCTTTATTTGTCTTTAGTCGTTACCTTCTGTACACCATTGTTAGGCTAAATGGTTTTCTTCCTTCCCTACCGTTCGGCACCAGCCTATGGTTTGGAAGAAGACTATCCAATAAGCATAATAGGTGTACCCTCCTAAACCAAGTGAGTACTCGCATCTCGAGAGAAGGTGACGATAAAAGACAACTGAATAATACCTTATTCTTTTAAAGGTGAAATAGGAGTGGCGATGAAGTACGCGGTTTTGGTCGTGAATGATATCAGTCGCAATTTACTTTGCCCTCTTTCTAATCCCTTTATTTTGTCTTTACATATTTCCTTCTGCACACCCTACTTAGGCTAATTGGTTTTCTTCATTCCCTACCTTTCGGCACCAGCCTATGGTTTGGAATAAGACTATCCAATAGGCGTAATAGGTGTACTCTCCTAAACCAAGGAGCTCTCGCAACCTGAGAGAAGGTGATAATAAAAGACAACTGAATAAACCAATTCTATTTCTCCTGAACCTGGATCCATCCCCGAAGAAGTCCCTTCGAGTTCGTATATAACCATACGATGGATCTATCCAATGGAAGTGGATATCCGTAGTAATACGGGTGTTCTGAGAAATTCAAAGGGTAAAAGAAGGAGTGGCAATGACTTATGCAACTCGGACAATCCAAAAGCCAGTATTTTAAGAAGGTTCGGTCAACCTGGTCACTGAGTCATAGTCTAGGGTCGGTCAAAGGTCGCTGCCAAAGAGAGAGAAAGAAAAGAAACACTCTGCGTGCACTCTATCCTAGATCAGAATGGTCATCACTTTATCTAATCCGGAAACCTCCCACCGTCCTGTCAAATTCTCCTCCAAACCTAAAGAAGAATCAATCGGGATCACCCGAAGAGTAAACCAACTCATCAGTGGGAATCAGGATCCAACTCTCATCGCATGATAACGTGATGGAATGCATCCACGTTACTCATACTCCAGAAGGTATGCGCATACTCGACAAGTTTCAGTTTCTTTAGAAACTCCTGATATGATTTTTGCCCCATGCTCTTATAACCTTGGCTTTGGTCAAAATGTCATAAGTCACATGCCAAGTTCTACCCATCACTATCTTGTCAATTTGAACCCACCCGCACATGCCCCTGACTTTGGCCAATCGGCAGAACGACTGTCCCAAACTAACTCATCTATCTATGCAACAATTGAATACCCAGCAGCTACCAAACACTATGCCTTAACTTTGGCTAAAATGCATAGCTTGAATACTACTAAATACCCAAAAGAAGTGACGGAGGGCTACGACTGGTTTTTGGCGAAAAACCTTTAGCGTAGTGAACTTGATATCGCTGAAGGAACCTGATAGCTTTTTAAAATATAGTGGCGAAAACCTTTTGCTAAAGAGGTCACTCCCGGTAAAGGGATCTCGGCTCTTTCCTCGTGGAATGAGGTGCAGGATATTCCACTGAATACCGTTATGCAAAGCAACATGTAATCGACTATAGTAAAGTTATTACCCTGACGCAAACTTCAGCCCAAGGGGTCAGTCCCGGTGAAGGGATATCAGCCCTTGCCCCGTCGAATGAGGTGCAGGATATTCCACTGAATACCGCTATGCATAACAAAAGGAAACGTCTTTGTAACAACACTTTTTAAATTGTTCCAACAACTGTATACAGGTTTGTTTTAACTTTGCATTGATCAAAATCAATGCAGTCCCATCAATCAATCACACCAGAAAAGAACGAAAATAAAATGTACGTATATGCCATCCGCATTCGTTACTGGGTCCCGTCATCACTCGTTAGGTTACTTAACTAACGACAGAGCGGGGACTGCACTAGCGCGGGTGTAAAACATATACAACATCTAATAGTATATAAACCAATATACAATAATCGCTCCAGGCGTGATAGTATGCAACATTACAGAAAAGTAATAAGCATCACAGAACAATACAGATAATCTGGGATCCCCGAGTTTCACAGAGCCGCTGCTGAAACTCGACGTTCCCCTGTCGTGTGGATAGCCTGTGCAATGAAACCTAGACCCCTACGGGTGCGGCAAGTTACCCGCCAAAACCTGAAGCGAGGCAGTCCCCACAGCATAGTGAATGGAACACCCGGCACTTCACGGAATCCGGTAAATTGAGCACCCCTCCTTGGGTCAACCTGTACCCCCTACGAGTGCGGCGAATAGTCTGCCAATTCTAGAGTGGGACCCCTCTGCCTCTCAAAGCCATGAGATGCGGACCCGTTGCCCTCCCGAACCCGGCTATCCGTGCACTCCGTCTCGGGGCAAAACCTAGTACAGTAATGAAAAATAGTACAATAGGTACATCGACCGCAACCTGGTCGTGCCCCAAAATAATATTATACAACAGGCAGTGACGGCAGTCCACAAGTTGGACGCTCGCCCCGCAATATCAAATGTACAAATAAACACAAACTGTACTACCATTGCACACTGCTATCCACCACGACAAATCCGCAACATCACAGCACAACACAGAACATCAACGCGAAAGTCACGTTCGCAAACCCGTCTAAAAGAACTATAGCAATTAAACGCGGTTTACCGATCAAATGACATTCCCGGTCGGAGATATAATGTAAGCACTGTAAACTAACGTGTTTAAATTTCGATCGACCAAAGACCAAATTTCAAAAAGTGGGCCCCACTGCTTACTGGTGAACAGTAACAAAATCTGGGCCAAAACTATATATTCCAAAAACCCCAAAATCCATCACAGAACCCACTGACCAAATTTGGGAGCACGTGCTCCCCACGTGGCCGCGGAAGCGCGGCCAAACCATGGGTTTGGCCGCCCTTCCACGGCAGCTTGGAGGGATCACGACCCCAAATTTTGTCGTGGCTCTTAAAATTCCCTGCACAGATTTTTAAGACATCCAGAAATAATTTTTGAAGCCATTTAAAATTAACAGAAACTGTCGGGCTTGAATTTTGTGATTTTTGCAATTTTCGATTTCCGGTCGGATCCATGTTTTAAATGCGTTAGCACAAGTTAGTATAGCAAAATGGTGAGGCTCTGATACCACTGTTAGTCTACGCTAGCGCCCCGGCAGTCTACAGACGCCAAATGCGGAACAAAAATTTTTTAACTGGCGCTATCGTATACTTTAACCCGGATCTGCCATTATTGCTAAACTAACAAACTGTAAAGAGTGTAGGAATGTTATACCGAACGATCCGAGTCCTTCGTTCTTCAACCATCATCCCACGCTCCGTTGCGGCTGCTCCGATCTCGTCGATCTCCGATCTCCTCGTCGAGGTGGCACCACATAATCGGTTCTTTAAACGGGCTCCCGCCTCTGACTCGAGGCAACTCGATCGTCAAGTTTGCTAAAAGAGACGACCAAGATTGATGTAGAGAATGAGTAGATGACTTTGTCTCACTTCGTCCAAATCCGTGGACGATCGGTTAATGAAGTTGCCGTGGAAATCGGGTGATGGAATGAACTGTAAAATTCCATGCACCCCAAATACTATCATATCTTTTCTAACCGAAATGAAAACTCAAGTGAAGTGAGAGAGAGAGAGGGGCCGGCCTCTTATAGTGAAGAGGGAGGTGACCGTAGGAGAGGGGGGGTGACCACAAGCAAAAGATATTATGAACAAATATCTTAACCAATCCAAAACACATTAAAGCAAATGGTGATTCATATAAACACCTCATCTAGCCATTAATGAAACCATTAATGCACTAATGAGTCATATGCCTCATCATCACTTCTAGAAGCTTCTAGAATGATGACTCACCTTATCTGAAGAAAAGATAAATCCGTCTTTAACAGAATGTTAAAAGACGGCTGATAGAAAACTGGAAACTGGCAACTTCCAAAAGTGATCCTGAAACGAATTTCAGGATAACCCCGAAACTGTATAAATATACCCGCATTTATATTACGACCGAATATAAATGCAACTGAGACAAAGATATTATACCTACTCAATATAATACTCGGATCCGGCTTAAACCAAAGCCGACCAGTATCATCTGCCCGAAAAATAACACGTGCGTAAACGCACGTGCATTTTCCGAACCCTGCCATAAAACCATACGGCCTCTACAACGTTTCGCCCGAACTTGGGAAACTGTCTGTGGGGAACTCTAATGACTCGTCAGTACCCTGGCAGTGGGTTTAACCACAAACCGTCAGCGGCACTAGTTATGCGTAACGGCTGCCCATGGACTGACCTCAAGGGATGCCGATGAGCGCACTCATCCGGAAAACCCTCCTGAGCCTAACAGTGACAATGTATATACAGTCCGGTCCGTTCGTCAATGAGTATCGCATATCTGCCTAGGGGGCTAGCAACGTCAGACCCCCAATAGCAGTATAAGTCATGTCGGAGTGAAGCCCAATACACCCTGAGATACTACTGGAGTACCTACCAGTAAATCTCCTACCATGGCCATGGATTTGTGTAATGGCTCTCCTAGACACAGCACGACCTCACCCCCAATACCGGGAGAGACGAATCCCCTGCCGATCCGCTCACGTGCCTCCATATGGCTCGGGACTGTACCCAAAAGCTACCTGTTTGCACGACTCCTTTGAGCCGTGGTAGGGTAGAAATCAAAGCACAGTGGGAACTCACACGAGACAAATGACGACCTCAGGTCGATGAACTAACCTGTACACATGTCACCAGGGAACTGCTATCTGACGGTAGATATAATACTAACTAGCAGATTCCCGGCGAGTCCTGTCCGGTGTACTCATAACCCAATGAGCACCTGTATACATCTTAGGTGATCCAACTGACACCAGTGGCTTGTGAGACCGGCCACCGCCCCTCGTCGGGGTCTCGACTGTACACACTAGTCTACTCCGGAGTATCGATGCCCTGTCTCGAAACTCCCACGACTAGGGACCACAATTAAGGATATGCATATAAACTACCCAACTCTCACGTATATGATCGCCATCATACTGTTGGTAGTAAAGCAAGATCCTAAGGGCTCTATCAAAGTGTAACATGCAATCAGTCACCTGAACATGTACACGACTGATAAAGACAAACCAGATAGCATACTATCATCTCGAGTAAGACTGTGCTACCAGGATAGGTCCTCCGCAATCATTGCAATCACGTACCTGCGATCCAATAATTGACTTTGAGGGCACTATCTCCAACACCACCTTGCCATCATCTCTATCTGTGAAAAACTCTTTTTCCAAGAATGTGGCATACTGAGAAACAAACACTTTTTGTTCCTCTTTGTGGTAGAACAGATATCCATAAGAATTCTTTGGATATCCCACAAAGTTACACATGACTGACCGTGTCTCGAGTTTGTCTGGATTCTGCATTTTAACATAGGCCGGGCAACCCCAAATCTTAATTCTTTTAAGAGATGGTCTCTTCCCATTCCATATCTCATATGGCGTGGTAGACACGGCTTTGGTTGGAACCCTGTTTAGCAGAAACGCTGCAGTCTCCGATGCATGCCCCCAAAACGAGACTGGTAACTCAGCGTCACTCATCATGGACCGGACCATATCTAATAGGGTCCTATTCCGTCGTTTTGACACACCGTTGTGCTGTGGTGTGTAAGGAGGAGTGAGCTGAGAGAGAATCCCATTCTCTTTTAGGAAGTTTGCAAATTCTGTACAGAGATACTCACCACCTCGATCTGATCGAAGCATCTTAATACTCAAGCCGGTTTGTTTTTCTACTTCTTGTTTATATTCAATGAATTTCTCGAAAGCTTCGGACTTGTGCTTTAATAAAAATACATGACCGAATCTTGAGAAATCGTCGGTGAATGTAATGAAGTATGAAAAAACGCCTCTAGCCTGTGTAGACATTGGCCCACATACATCACTATGTATGAGGCCAAGGAGCTGAGTAGCTCTTTCTCCATGTCCGGTAAACGGAGTTTTGGTCATTTTACCCTTGATACAAGACTGACAAGTCGCATAAGATTTATATTCAAAAGAGTTTAAATATCCATCTTTATGTAACTTGTTTCGTCTTGTTTCGTTAATATGACCAAGTCTACAATGCCAAAGAAAAGCTTCATTTAATTCTGAAAGTTTTCTTTTATTAGTGTGTTGTATACTGAAAACTGTGTGTTGATTTAGGACATATATTCTGTTATTAAGCGTACCATACCCAACCAATATTTGATTCAGGTGAATGTTCATAACATTGTTTTGCAATACAAAATTATATCATTCATTGTCCAACAAAGAAACGGATATTATATTACATAGCATACTTGGTACAAAATAACATGGATTCAAAATCAAAATACATCCAGATGGCAACCCCAAGTGATACTCTCCCACTGCGACTGTATGTACATTGGAACCATTTCCAACGCGGAGAGTATGGTCACCTGTCCTCAAAACCTTGCTATTTCTCAGTCCCTGCATAGAATTGCAAATGTGAGAACTTGAACCGGTATCCAATACCCAGGAAGCAGAGTTTATAGAAAAACAGTTTTCAGTCACAAACGCACCTGAAGCAGAAACATCACCATGCTTCTTCTTGAGACTTAGGTACTCCGTGCAATTGCGCTTCCAATGTCCTGTCTTGTGGCAATGAAAACACTCGCCTTTCCCAGGGTCTCCAGCTTTGGACTTTCCCTTTCCCTTCACCATTTTAACTCCGCCCTTAGGATTAGTGGGTTTCTTCTTTTTCTTTCCCTTGGCCTTAGCTTTCGGGCGAGAAGAAGAAGACTGTCCAATAGTCATAACGGGAGTTTTTGCTGACTTCATAGTGCTCTCTGCACTCCTTAACATATTAAGGAGTTTAGGGAGTTCCTTTTCCATGCCATGCATGTTAAAGTTCACTATGAAGTGAGCAAAGGTGGAGGGGAGGGACTGCAGAATAATATCTATATATTGTTCATTGTCCATTGTCCATCCAAGGTCCTCAAGCTCTTCTATAAGAGCTATCATCTTCAAAACATGGTCTCCTACTGGTGTGCCAGGGGTCATTCGCATCTGAAACAGTTTCTTTGATGTTTCGTATCGTAATACGCGGGATTGCTCCCCATACAACTCCTTTGTATGGAGCAATATACCGTGAATGTCCATGTCCTCGTGCTGCTTTTGATGTGTGTTGTCCATCGATGCAAGCGCGAGGCATTTTGCCGTGGCACAGTCAGCGTCCCATGTCTTGCGGACTTCAATGTCCGCAACTGAGGATTTTGGACCTGGGACGGGCGGGGCTGAAGCCGTGAGGACATATGATACTTTATCATAAGTCAAGGTGATTTTCAGATTCCTCAGCCAGTCTTTATAGTTGGTCCCATTCAGTTTGTTTTTATCTAGTAAAAGCTTGAGTCCAGTCATGGGTATCTGCCATTAAGAGAGAGAAAAGAATACACTCAGCGAAAGCTCTTGCACAGATTAGATTGGTTTATTATCTTGTCTAATCGATATTTCCCACTGCTTTTTATCAAGTTTTTCTTTCAAACCTTAAAAAGAAAAACTAGCCAGGATTAATTACAGTCTACAACTTCGCTAACCGTTCAGTCAGGCCAGTGTCGGTACTTTGAGGGAGGTTCCCCGTGCTTTCGCACGGACCTAATTAGAGTAAACCTCGTTTTCCCATAGGCGGAGCCCCGTTAACACCTTTCTAGACACCTAATGAGTTAGCTAATTGTAAACTGTAAAACTCTCCTAGGAGCAACTATTGCCCACAGTGGGATCGGGATCCAACCATCACATGGAAGGTATGCAATCTCATTGCAAATTTCAACACTTGAAATTCCCGATGTAATTTTTACCCCTAGTACTTATGACCTTAACTATGGTCAACAAATCATAAGTACCAGTCAAGTTCTACCCGTCATTTCTTGATCAATTAGACCCACCCATATGACCCTTAACTATGGTCAACAAAGTCGCATGAATGTCCTAATTAATCTGCATCATATGCAGTGTAGGAAGACATCACTTAGCTACCGTGCACTACGCCTTAACTAAAGTCAACAAACGTAGCACGAATACTAAGTACTCTACTTCCTAAAATGACGGAGGGTTGCGAATGATTTTTAAGAAAATCTTTAACGCTTTGAACTTGATATCGTTGTAGAATCAAACAGTTTTCAAAAGGAGTGGCTTAAGCTCCGCAGTTTTGAAATGTAGCTTTTTCATAAATAGCCGAGTAGTTTTCAAATCCGATTCTACAACATCTTTTTAGGTTTATTTTCTTTACATTAATCACATTAATGTAATCCCATCATTTAAGTCCTTAAGCCAATCACAGAAAAGAAACGAAAATAACACGTACGCTTATGCCATCCGCATTCGCCGCAATGTTCCGTTATGCACCGTTAGGTTACTTAACTAACGGCATACCGGGACGGGACTAGCGCGGCTGTAAAACATAAGCAACGTCTACTATATATCATATATATAATATGTCATTCGTCTCAGATATCACAGAACACAGGCAGCAGAAACATAGATATAACGTGGGATATCCTAGGACGTCCGTATTTAGTATTTAGCCAGAATAGAAAATACGGATTCCACAGTCGCGATGAATAGCCAAGCCCACACCCCTAGACCCCTACGAGAGCGGCAAGCGGCCCTACCAATCCTGGAGTTTAGGAGACCCGGTCTCGACTCCTCGAGATGGCCTCCCACTAAACCCCAGAACCCGGTCACTTGTGCTCCCCTCCTTGGGTCCATCCTAATGCGGAAAAGTAAATAATATACAACACTGGTAACACAACCTCAACCCGGAAGTGCCCCAAATAAAAGAATATTACATTACATTTGAATTTACATGAATGAAAATATAAAACTCTCATCTCACATAAAACCCCCCGGCTATTCAATCGCGACAATCCTGCACATCATATCTCAGCAACACATAATATCTCATATCATCAACGTAAGTAAGTATGCATACCCCAATTGTCGTTGACGTATAGCAACGAAACCGGCGATATCGAACATACTACACTTACGGTCACAGAAAAGAAAGTATAAAACTACAATATTTGGAATCCAGATTCTCTTTAGACATCATAAATGTGAAATATCACATATTTCGTATTTCATGCCTAAACTATATGAATTCCACATATTGTATCACATTCTAGATAAACAGACAGTATTAAAGTTTTCGAACGAACGATCAAGTACCCAAGATTCACTAAAGCTCAACACTTGAGCAGGGTTCAAAAAATCCGGAGTGTGACACGGTAGTAGCGGTCCAGCCGTAGAAGGGTCAAGCCAACGCCTCACATGTGGCACGCCGTATTGCCCCAAACCTTAAGGTTCAAAGGGCAGTTCGAGACGGTCACATAATCGAGTTAAGGTTTGTTGTCTTCTAGAGGGACCACCGCAAAAAGACTTGCACGTATCTCCAAAGTATTTAAACCCCGTGAATAGTGAGCAAATGATACTCGTTCAAACACTTCAATACTTTCTAATTTACCCGGAAAAGCAACGAAATGAAAATACCGATCGAATCTACGCGTCCAAAACCATCTCCAGAAACAAACAGTACTATATTCAGATTAAACATACCTAAAACAGTATACTAGCAGACCTAGGAATTATGGTGTAATTTTCATAGCATGATGCCCCCGTACGGCCGCGGATCCGCGGCCTAAGCAAGGAATTGCAGCGGTTCCGCGGCCATATGAACAGTTCACTTGATCGTATTTCACCATTATTCTTAGTTTTCCCTGCTGTATTTTTTAAGTATTTTTAATTCTGAAAAATGTCAGATTTTAAAAATTGTCCAGAGAGGGTCCAAAAAAATCGTATTTTTTTTTTCCGATCGGGATTTTTACTTCGTAAAAACATCGCCTAATGTTCTAGGTCGGCTCTGATACCAATGAAAGGTTTGTCTAGTACCCTATAATGAGTTTTGAAGCATCACATGTCCCAAAGTTTAATTTTTTATGGTGCTAAACGAACATGCAAAGGAATCGATCCTACAAAATTAGGGTTCCGAAACTTTAAGCTAATAAAAATTAGGGTTTGAAGGCTACAACCTTTGTAGCTCCCCTTTTGCTTGACTCCTTAGTCTCTAGGGTGTTGGAAGAAGGTCCACTTGTAGTCCTCTTTCGTCCACGACGATCCACCCGAAGTTTCCCGTCCAAGCTTGCAACTTTGGAAAAGCAAAGAGAACACTCTAATCAAGTTGGCTAGACTTGAGTAGAATGATGTTGTGGCTAAGGATCTCACTTCAAAAACCTTTCTTTATTTGTATTTAACTCACTAGAAAAAACTAAAGAGGAAAAGGTGAAGGAGGATGAAGATGGTGGCTATTTTTAACTAGAGGTGAAAAAAATAACCCTTAGTTGCAAAGAAATGAAATATAACCTTTTATATTTTTAATCCTTCTTGCTTTCAACCATGATTAAATGATGGATAGTTAATTTAACTTGGGTTTTAAATGATAAAGAGAAGGATAACCCTAGGTTAGTGGTAGTTGAGCATGGTTAGGTCAAAGGAAGAATGTAGAAGCTAGAATGATTATCCTTTCCTTTTCATTTTCTTTTAAATCCAAAATCAAATAATAATCCATTATTTAATCCATGGTGTGAGTCTTATATTGCCACCATTTCCATATGTTAACAACCATGATAGATGGGTGTATGTATGTGTGTATGTATGCACATCCATATGTGCATGAAACTAGCATGAAAGAAAGAAAGAGAAGCACACATGCATGCACACATCCATCATCCAAGAAAAGGTTTTAAGTGAGAAAACTAATGGTTAAATGATAAATCAACACTTGATTTATCAATCCGGTCATATCTCATATGACCCCACCAAAAGCAGTTCACCCGATCAATGTTTGGTATCATATACGCACATTTTAATCGGGTGCATGCGCATATCGCATACGCGCACCACAACGTTTCGCCTGGACTGGGTAACTCCTTTGTGGGACTCTAAGACTCGTCAATACGCCGGCAGAGGGTGATGATCATATCAGGTAGCCCCGAGCCGCAAGCGGTCAGCTAAACGTAACGGCCACCCGGGCATTGAGCGATCAGAAGAAAACAAGCGAACCTGCTACAACTCCCGTCGAGCCAACCGGCAACACTACCGTACAGCCCGGTCTCTTCGTCAGATATGCTGCATATCGAGCCTAGGGATGGTCACGTTGACCCCAATAACTCAATAAGTCGTGCCAGTGAATGGTCTATAACAGATCGAGAAACTACTGATAACACTTATCAGCAAATCTCAGCAGCCCTGGCCAGGGACTTACTGTTATAACCAGTCGGGCACAGCACAGCATCAACTCCCAATACCGGGAGAGACGAAACCCCTCCTATCGCTCATCGTCTTCGTGTGTCTCGGGACTGTACCCAACGGCCACCTGTTTGCACGACTCAGTAGAGCCGTGGTAGGGTGGCAATCAAAGTACAGTGGGAGAACACACAAGACTCCATGACGATCTCGGGTCTACAGACTAACCTGTACCAGTGTCACCTGAGAACTGCTATCCGACGATAGATATAATTCCATATAGGAGTTCTCGGTGAGTCCGTACAGTGTACCCAGTCACCACTGAGCACCCGTATATGATCTTGATGTCAAACATCGATGAATGTGGGAACATTCATCGCCCATCGTATGGGTCTAGTATCATATACGCTAGTCTACTCTGGTATATCAATGCCCCGTCTCGATATACCTACGACTAGGGACGTTCCAGGATATGCTTATAGACTACAGATGTCCCACTAGTATGATCTCCATCATAATCAGAGTAGTCAAGCCGATATCCTCAGGGCTTTATCAGCATGTATGAATGAATAAAAGCATGATCAAATCAACATGTCAGATAAAGAATAACCAGATAGCATACTATCATGACGAGCAAGAATGCACACTGAATATATATATATATATATATATATATATATATATATATATATATATATATATATATATATACATGTATAGATACATCCACTATCATATAATGGCCTCTAGGGCATACATATATCCAACAGCTTTATCCTGTAAAGCAACTTGCACATGTTTCCGCTGCTCTCACTGTTTACGAAGCCCTCTGGCTGTGTACTTATAGACTTTCTATTCTAAATCAGTATTTAGAAAAACAGTCATGGCACCCAACCACCAGATATCGTAGTCATGGTATGTAGCAATGGTAAGTAGGATCTGGATGGACTTAAGCACTGCTACTGGAAAAGGTTTCATCATTATCCACGCCTGGTCGATGACGAAAACCTTTAACGAGTCTAGCTTTGAAAGTCTCAACTTTTCCATCTACACCAAGTAATCTTCTCAAGATATACTTGCTCCTGATGGGGATTTAACCCTTCAGATATCGCAACCAAAGTCCATACTTTGTTGGTGTATATGGATTCCATCTCAGATCGCTAAGCATCCAGCCATTCTTACAGAGTCCCTACTCTCGATGACCTGCTCGAATCTAGTTGGGTCATCATCTCATGATGCAATCCTCGCTCCCACTGTCATCGAGAAACCGAAGTATCTCTCAGGCAGGTGAGGAACCCTACCAGATCGGCGGAGAGGCTGAGGTTCGTCGGGGACTATTGAATCCTTTGGTTCTGTCAAATCATCAGCTGCAGTTTTATATAGCTGGAACCTTTCCAGTTCTACAGAACTGACCTTGCCTCGATTTTGTCCGGATTTTGTTTTTGACATAGGCCGGACAATCCCAAATCTTAACTTACTTAAGAGATAGGCTCTTCCCATACCATATCTCATATGGAGTGGCAGGCACTGATTTGAATTGAACCCTATTCAATAGGTATGCAACTTCATAAGTGCATTACTCCCTAAAAGAAACAGGTAACTCAGTAATACTCATCATAGAGCACACCATATCATATAGGGTGCTATTGCTCCGCCCTGATACATCGTTGTGCTGTGGTATAATCAGAGGAGTAATACCGAGAGAGAATCTCATTCTTCTTTAGAATAATCCAGGAATTCTATGCACAAGTATTCTCCTCCCTGATCTTATCATAGGACATAATACTTATACCCAGTTTTTGGTTCTCTATTTCTAACTTATATTCTGTGAATATCTCAAAAGGTTCGGACTTGTGTTTCAACAGGAACATATGTCTGAATCTTGAGAGATTATCAGAGAATGTAATGAAATACAAAGAACCGGTCTTGGCATGTGTAGACAGGGGATCTTACATACATCATCATGTATCAATCCTAAGGGTTTACTAACTCTTTCTCTGTTTCCAATAAACAGAGCTATGGTCATCTAATCTTTGTGACATGACTGGCAAGTTTCATAAGATGTAAATTCAAACTGATTTAAATATGCTTCTAAATGTAACTTCAGCTAGTCGGGTCGCATTGATATGACCTAGTCTACAATGCCTCAAGAAGGATTCGTTCATTTCTGAACTCTTCCTCTTGTGTGTGTTCTGTATACTAGGAACTGTAGTTTGATTTAGAACATCAATGCTTTTAGATAACGTGCCTGAACCGATCAACTTTTGATATAGGAAATGTTCAAAACAATATCCAACAATACAAAATTATATCCTTCTTTACTATTAAAGAGACTGATATGATTTTGTATATCAGGTTCGGTATCTAATATCATTTGTTCAGAATCAATGTACTGGTAATACAGGGTGACAGTGACCAATAGACTTGGCTGCAACACTTGCCCCGTTTTCTGTCTCATGAAACTTATCACCCGTTCTCAGTTTTTCTACCTTTCGGTAGCCCTATGTAACAGATTACATATCTGGGATCCTGATCCGGTATCAAATACCCAGGATTCAGAGGATACTGAGAAACAATTCTTTATAATGAACACACCCGAAGGAGATGCATCTCATGCACTTTCTTCGTTTGGGCGGCATGGGAATCCTGGTATTCCCCTATTTCCTGCTCTGTCTTATAACAATTATAAGTTAGAGCGGGACCAACGTTCCCCAGCTCAGTATAACAAGCGGGTTCGGTCAATACATCCATACTATTATCTTGATTAAGGCGTGATATGGTCGCTACCTAGAGAGAGAGAAAAGAAAACACTTTGCGTGCGCTTTTGCAAGATTAGATTGGTTATTTATCTAATCAGGATGGCTCCCACTGTTTTTATCAAATCTTCCTTCAAACCCTAAAAGGAAAGACTAGCCGGGATTAATTACACTCTACAAGTTCGCTAATCTTTCAGCCAGGCCAGTGTCGGTACTTTGAGGGAGGTTCCCCGTGCTTTCGCACGGACCTAATTACAGTAAACCTCGTTTTCCCAGAGGCGTAACCCCGTTGACACCTTTCTAGACACCTACTTGATCGGCTAATTGTAAAGTGCAAAACTCTCCCAGGAGTAACAATTACTCGCAGTGGGTATCGGGATCCAACTATCACATAGAAGGTATGCAATCTCATTGCAAATTTCAACACTTGAAACTCCCGATAATGATTTTTACCCCTAGCACCTATGACCTTAACTATGGTCAACAAATCATAAGCACTAGTCAAGTTCTACCCGTCATTTCGTGATTAATTAGACCCACCCACATGACCCTTAACTAAGGTCAACAAAGTCACGCGACTGTCCTAACTAATCGCATCATATGCGGTGTAGGAAGACATCACTTAGCTACCGTAGACTGTGCCTTGACTATGGTCAACAAACACAGCACGAATACTAAGTACTCTACTTCCTAAAATGACGGAGGGTTGCGAATGGTTTTTATGAAAACCTTTAACACTCTGAACTTGATCTCGTTGCGGAATCAAATGGTTTTTAAATGGAGTGTTTTTGAGGCTTTTCTAGTTTTGCTAAAGGGGTCACTCCGGGTGAAGGGATCGTCGGCCCTTTCCTCGTCGAATGAGGTGCGGGATATATCATATATATCACTGTGCAAAGCAGAAACTATAGAAGCAATCAAAAAAAAACCGAGTGTGTAGCATCTGCCAGTTATTGCTAAAGGGGTCACTCCCGGTGAAGGGATCTCGGCCCTTTCCTTATCGAATAAGGTGTAGGATGTTCTACAAGGAACACCGCGATGCAAAGCAAGAACTGTAGCTACCTGTTTTATTTTGAAATTCGATTCCACAACATCAATTAGGTTTATTTTCTTTCATTAATCTCATTAATGAATGTCCCATCATTTAAGTCCACCTAAACATCACAGATAAATATAACGTACGCTTATGCCATCCGCATTCGCCTCGATGTCCCGTCTGCACCGTTAGGTTAGGTAACTAACGGCAGAGCGGGGAAGGGCTAGCGCGGGTGTAAAACATAAGCAACGTCTATATAATATATCATATATACTATATACTATATCTATCTGAACAAATCACATGATCACATCACAGATAACGCAGCAGAAAAATCATATGAAATATTGGATATACTAGGACGTCCGTGTTTTTAATACGAGCCAGAATAAAACACGGATTCTACGGTCGCGATGAATAGCCAATCCCACACCCCTAGACCCCTACGAGAGCGGCAAGCAACCCTACCAATTCTAGGGTTAGGAGACCCGGACTCAACTCCTCGAGATGGTCTCCCACTGGACCCTAGAACCCGGTTACTTGTGCTCCCCTCCTTGGGTCTATCCTAATGCGGAAAAGTAAATAATATACATCAACGGTGACATCTTCCGCAACCTGGAAGTGCCCCAATAAAAGAATATTACATACAAGTTTTTACATGAATGAAAATGAAAAACACTCATCTCACATAAAAAACCCCGGCTATTCGAACATGACGATCCAATATAACATATCCAGCAACACATAACATCACATGTCATCAACGTAAGTAAACATGCGCATCCCAATTGTCGTTGACATATAGCAACGAAACCGGCGATATCACATATTACACTTACGGTCACAGAAAAGAAAGTGTAAAACTACAACAGTTGGAATCCGCAAACTCTTT
The DNA here is from genome assembly GCA_030015575.1 of Agapanthus africanus. Taxonomy (NCBI): domain Eukaryota; kingdom Viridiplantae; phylum Streptophyta; class Magnoliopsida; order Asparagales; family Amaryllidaceae; genus Agapanthus; species Agapanthus africanus. The sequence continues at coordinate 177,600,504 of JASDDO010000016.1, read as the reverse complement.
AGACATCGCATGCCTAACCAAATGAATTCCTTAGACATCACATGCCTAACAATTATAAACCCCGCATTTTAGTCTCATTATCGAAAACACTTTTCAATATAAAGTCGGGCAATTCAACAAGATTCCCGGTATCCTGATCGAATGCTCGTCACAAACTTTAGTGGACGGCCGCACCCCTGATACCGTCGACGAAGTGCACTAAGGCGGAACACCGCTGCCGCGAGCACCTGAACGGATGCTTTTTAGCGACGGGGTCCTCCTACAGTCACTTAGTCGGGGCTATGGGGTGTAGCTGTCTATTAAGTTTACCGGCGAGTATCCGTGTAATCAACGTGATTGCGATGGACTTTTGATCACATCAAAATTCCGTGGCAACCGATCAAGTGAGACTAAAGTGCTATGTTTATAACATTCAAATCAGTTATCTCATAACTACTTGTGGATTCCAAATATTGTATCACATTCCAGATAAATAGAAAATGTTAAACTTTCCGATCGAACAATCAAACACCCAAGTTTTTCCCGAATGGTTTTCAACACTTGAAATAAGTTTAAAAACATTCACTTCATGCCTCAGTACCAACGGTCCAGCCGTAGAAGGGTCAAGCCAACGCCTCACATGTGGCACGACGTACTGCCCCAAACCCTAAGGTTCAAAGGGCAGTTCAAGACGGTCACATAATCGAGTTAAAGGTTTGTTGTCTTCTAGAGGGTCCATCGCGTTACTTGCACTACTTAGAACGTCTTTAAACTACGGAAAAATCCAACAATTGGAAATTTTCCGGCAGGGGAAAAAGTGGGTATTTATATCCGGTCGAACTTTTTAACATATTCTAAAATTACCCGGAAAAACACATAGACAAAATTAGATAATCCGATCGAATCTGTAAACTCCCAATACAACCCAGAAAACTCAACTCTTGAGTAGAATTTAAAAATTCCCATAAAATACAACACCAACAGATAGGAATTACTGTGTAGATAAAATGACATGATGCTCCAATATGGCCGCGGAACCGCCGCGCATGCCATGCTCGTGCCGCGGTTTCGCGGCCACGTGGCCGAGTTACACTCACGTGCTTCACAATAATTCTTAAAAAAGACTGCTGAATTTTCTGAATATTTTTAATTCACAAAAATCGACAATTTACAAAAATGTACAGAGAGTGGATTTTGTATTAGGGTTTCGGTTCGATCGGACTTCTAACTCCGTCTACTCATCGCCTAAGGCTCTAGCTAGGCTCTGATACCACTGTAGGGTTCCTTGGCACACCCATGCTACTCCACAACAGATCAAACATGGCCAATTCTAAAATTATCTATGTGCCAAGTAACCCTAATGCGATCGTTGACTAGAGGTAAAGGCGATGCAATAACAAGTTAACAACTTTAACTAAAAGAGAAGTGACTACAACCTTTGTAGATCCGGTCCTCCACTTCCTTGGCTCCATGATGACGTCCCTCCGCTGTACCCATCGGAATCCTAGACTCTCGCGGTGGTTTCATCGGAGAAATGATCGGGCTAGATCGTCGACTTCAATACCGAAGATGATCTACGTCGAGGCAACTCAAGATCAAGCTCCAACTTCACCAAGTCATGAAACTTGTGAAGAAGACACCCTATACTACATGGCAAGTGGTAGAGGATGAAGAAATAGGAAGTGGGTTCACTTTGGATTTGGATTTCTCACTCTTTTTCTCAAGTCACCATTAAAGATAGCAAAGGTTTTCTTCATCTTGAAGAAGAAGAAAAGAATATGATAAGAATATTGAAAATAGAAAATAAAATGATTCTTATCATATAGCAACCATGGTTAAGTGTAGAGAATAAACTAGGGTTAGGTTTAATGGTTAGGTTAAGGCTAAGAAACAAAATGGTCAAAGCTTCAAAGCTTTATGAAGTTTCAAGAAAGAAACAAAGTTAGCCACCATTTTATTCTTGACAAAATAAATGAATAAAAGAATAATTAAAGATTACAAAACCCTAACCATTAACCTAAACAAGGTTTAAAGCATACACATACCCAAGTTTGCATGTATCATCAAACATGATACAAAATCCTATTTCGTTTCGCTTGAGCCAGGAAACCTCTGTGTAGGGCTCTAAAGACTCGTCAATACGCCGGCAGCAGATGATGATCATATCAAACACCCACAAGCCGCAAGCGGTCTGCTAAACGTAACGGCCACCCGGGTATTGAGCGATAGAAGATCGACGAGCAAGCCCGCTCACACTCCTGTGAATCCAACCAGTAACACTTAACGTACAGTCCGGTCTGTTCATCTGATATGTCGCATATCTCGCCTAGGGGTAGTAAACGTCAGACCCCAGTAGCTCGATAAGTCATGCCGATGTAAGGTCCATAACAAGCACGAAACTACTGATAACACTTACCAGTAAATCAGTGCAGCCCTGGCCAGGGATTTCCAGTTATGGCCAGTCGAGCATAGCACAACATCAACCCCCAATACCGGGAGAGACGAATCCCCTCCTATCGCTCATTGCCTCCATGTGAATCGGGACTGTACCCAAAAACCACATGTTTGCACAACTCAGTAGAGCCGTGGTAGGGTGGAAATCAAAGCACAGTGGGAGACACACAAGACTCTATGACGATCTCGGGTCAACAGACTAAGCTGTACCAGTGTCACCAGAGAACTGCCATCTGACGTGAGGTATAATACCATCTGGGAGTTCTCGGCGAGTCCGTTCAGTGTACCCAGTCATCACTGAGCAACCGCATACCATCTCTGATGTCAAACACCAATGGATATGGGATCATCCATCGCCCATCACATGGGTCGAGAAGATATACGCTAGTCTACACTGGAATATCGATGCCCCGTCTCGATATTCCCACGACTAGGAACATTGAAGGATGTACTCATGGACTACCCAGGCCCCACTAGTATGATCTACATCATAGTCCTGGAAGTCGAGTACACATCCTAAGGGCTTTATCAACATGTAATCAGAGAGACAGAAAGTATACATGTTAAGATAAAGAGCAACCAGATAGCGTACTATCATGTCGAGCAAGAAAGTCCTACCTATATATGTCCCAGCATCCACTACAATATACATCCAATGTACAGTAATGGCCTCTAGGGCATACATATAACTAACACTGGGTCAACCTGTACCCCCTACGAGTGCGGCGAATAGCCCGCCAATTCTAGAGTGAAGCCCCCTCCGTCTCAATGCCATGAGATGCGGGCTTGTTGCCCTCTAGAACCCGGCTATCCGTGCACCCCACCTTGTGATAATCCTAGTACAGAAAGTAAAATATACATACAACGGGTACATCGACCTCGACCTGGTCGTGCCCCAAAAGAATAATATACAACACGCAGTGACGGCAGTCCACATGTCGGACGCTCGCCCCGCAATAACAAATGTACATAATACAACAAAAACTGCACTAGCATTGCATCCAGGCTATCCCCCACGACCAATCCGCAACATCACAGCACAACACAGAACATCGACGTGAATGTCACGTTCGCAATTCCGTCTAACCGGGCTATAGCAGTTAGACAGGATTTACCGATCAAGTGATATTCACGGTCGCAGATATAATGTAAATACTGTGAACTAATGTGTTTAAACTTTTCGATCGATCAAATTTACCCAAGTGGGCCCCAAGCACTACTGTAGCACTTACAGAAATTCTGGGCCCAAAAAGAATGTTCCAAAACCCCAATTTCTCTGTAAAACGACCACTGTGGAAAATTGGTGCAGTGAACTCACTGAACTGCGGCGGAACCGCAGCGCAAAGAGGGTTTTGGCCGCGGTTCCGCGGTGGTTCTACAGTATCACTCTACCAAATTTTCACAGATGTCTTAGAATTTCCTGCACAGTATTCTGCAACAACCTGAAAAAATTTTGGAGCTAAAAAAAATTTCGACAGAAACTGTGCTTTTGAAAACGCGGGTTTTGGAATTTTGTTCGATCGAAAGAGTGAACACATTAGACCAAGCTAGATTAGGTTAATGGCGAGGCTCTGATACCACTGTAAGTGCACGGCGGCGCCCCGGCCGTCAATCCGACGCCGGAATGCGGAAGCGATGCTTTTCTTTAACTTTTATAAACCAACACCACCGCGTACTATAAACCCGGATCGTGCCATTGAACTAGTCCTAGCTATCAAGAGAGGGGGTAGAGAGATATACCGAGCGATCCGTATCCTTCGGTCTTCTCGTCGTCGTCCCGATCTCCCCGCGGAATCTCCGGTCCCCACCTCGTCGCCGGAAGGGCACCACGTCGCAGGCTTCTTTTACGGGCTCCCACCTCTGGACCGAGGCAACTCGGGCACGAAGTTGGCGAGTCGACATGCCCAAGGTTTGCTGTAGAATAGTGTAGTGTTATGTCTCATTTGGGGTTACTTGAAGTTGCCATTTGGTGGAGGAATGAGATAAGCTAATAGAGATGGAACTTTGGGGATTTTTAGCAAAGCCAAAAGAACAAAAATCCCACACCCACAATTTGGACAGCCCCTACATGGCTTGGCCGGCCATGACAAGGTGAGGAGAAGAGAATGGGAGAATGAGGGAGAGTCTCACAAGAATAATGCAAGAGAGAGAGATCAAAAAGGTTATCATGAAAGGAAATGATCACACACTCAAACCCACACTCAACTAACCATCATTATTACTCCAAAGTCAAGCAATGATCAACAACCAAAACCAATACTCCATCAACTAATCATCAACAACCATGATGAAAAGAAGAAGAAGTCAAATGGTGGAGGAACCATCATGATCCAACAAGATGCAAATAACACCCTCCACAAATGCTTATTTGCACAAATGCAAATAAGCCCTTCTCCACCAATCTTCAGCCAATGAAAGATACAAAGAAATATGGATGAAACGGAAAACAAACTGGCAACTCCAAATAACTGATCCCGTAATAAATTACAGGAAAACCCCGCTACTGTATATACATACCCGCATTTGTATTCCGACCGAAATACAAATGCAACGAGACAAAGTCTACACTGTACTATACTAGGAACCGGCTTAAACCAAAGCCCGCTAGTATTATCCGTCCGATCCTGATCCGTGCAATACCGCACGTATCTGATCGAACCCTGTCATATATCCATACGGCCTTTAGTACTAACCGTCCGATCCTGATCCGTGCAATACCGCACGTATCTGATCGAACCCTGCCATATCTCCATACGGCCTCTACAGCGTTTCGCCCGAAACTTGAGTAACTGTGTGTGGGGGACTCTAAAGACTCATCAATACTATGGCTGTGGATTTAACCACTAGCACGTCAGAGGTATTAGCCATACGTGACGGGCTACCAGCTATTGACCAAAAGAGACGTCGATGAGCGAACTCATCCTGATACCCTACTGAGCCTGTCAGTGACAATATCCGTACAATCCAGTCCGTTCGTCTATGAGCATCGCATGGCGGGCCTAGGGGGTTGGTAAAAGTCAGACCCCCAAAAGCGGTACAAGTCGTGTCAGAGTGTAGCCCAGAACACCCTGAGATACTACTGGAATACCTACCAGTAAATCTCCTGCCTTGGCCAAGGACTTCGTGTAGGGGCTCTCCTAGACACAGCGCGACCTCACCCCCAATACCGGGAGAGACGAACCCCTGAAGATCCGCTCACTGCCTCCATGTGGCTCGGGACTGTACCCAACTAAAACCTGTTTGCACGTCTCCTTTGAGCGTGGTAGGGTAGTAATCAAAGTACAGTGGGAACTCATACGAGACAAATGACGATCCTCAGGTCGATGAACTAACCTGTACACATGTCACCAGGGAACTGCTATCTGACGTCAGGTATAAGACCAACTAGCATGTTCCCAGCGAGTCCTGTCCGGTGTACTCATAACCCAATGAGCACCTGTATACATCTTAGGTGATCCAACTGACACCAGTGGCTTGTGAGACCGGCCACCGCCCCTCGTGGGGGTCTCGACTGTATACACTAGTCTACTCTGGAGTATCGATGCCCTGTCTCGAAACTCCCACGACTAGGGACCTTTTAAGGATGTGCTTATAGACTACCAGCTCCCACCTATATGATCGCCCTCATACTGCTGGCTGTCAAGCAAGAATCCTAGGGGCTCTATCAACGTGCAATAGTGACCTGTAAGGTCACCTAAAGCAGTACACGATGATAAAGATAAACCAGATAGCATACTATCATCTTGAGTAAGACTGTCCTACCGGGATAGGTCCTCCCTCAATCATTGCAATCACGTGCCTGTGATCCAATAATTGACTCTGATGGCACTATCTCCAACAATAAACACACTCCACTAAATTTCCATTTAGAAAAGCGGTCTTAACGTCCATCTGCCAAATCTCATAATCGTGGAAGGCAGCAATGGCAAGAAGGATCCGAATGGATTTCAGCATAGCTACTGGAGAAAAGGTCTCGTCATAGTCCAAACCAGGTCTTTGACGAAAACCCTTTGCAACCAGTCTAGCTTTATAGGTCTCAACCTGTCCATCTACACCAATCTTCCTTTTGAAGATCCACTTGCATCCTACGGGTTTTACCCCATCTGGAGCAACGTCCAACGTCCATACTTTGTTGGTGTACATGGACACCATTTCGGTCCGCATTGCATCAAGCCATTTTACCGAGTCAACGCTCTGAATGGCCTGCTGGAAGCTAGTTGGCTCATCATAATCTATGATGCAATCCTCTCTATCCCCGTCTATGAGAAAACTGTAGTATCTCTCGGGCGGATGAGACTGCCTACTACTCCTGCGAAGCGGCGTAGGAATGTCATTTTCTTTTGAACCCTCTGGTTCCACTAAGCTTTCAGTAATAGTCTGTGGTTCTGGAATTTCTTCCAGTTCTATTTCGCTCCCACTTGTTTCCTTTTCTAAGAACTGGTGTTCCAGAAAATGGGCATTACGAGAAACAATGATCTTTTGTTCCTCTGCGTAATAGAAGAGATATCCCTTGGAGTTCTTTGGATATCCCACAAACTTGCACTGTACTAAGCGTGCCTCGAGCTTGTCCGCATGCTGCTTTTTGACAAAAGCTGGACTTCCCCATGTCTTAATGTGATTAAGATAGGGTCTCTTCCCACACCACATCTCATATGGTGTAGTAGGCACAGTCTTAGTTGGAACTCGGTTCAAAAGGTATGCAGCTGATTCTAGTGCATATTCCCAGAATGATCGCGGTAACTCAGCGTTACTCATCATGGACCGTACCATATCCAATAGGGTCCGGTTCCGTCTCTCCGATACACCGTTATGTTGCGGAGTGTATGGAGGAGTAAGCGGAGAGAGAATTCCGTTCTCTTTTAAATAGTTCAGGAACTCGGCACTCAAGTATTCACCACCTCGATCCGATCTTAGTGTCTTGATACTTTTGCCGGTTTGTTTTTCTACTTCATTCTTATATTCCTGGAATTTTCCAAAGGCTTCGGACTTATGTTTCATTAAGAAGACATAACCGTACCTTGAAAAGTCATCCGTAAAAGTAATGAAGTAAGAATAACCACTTCGTGCATGTGTAGATATTGGACCGCACACGTCGCTGTGTACGAGTCCCAAGAGCTCGTTCGCTCTTACTCCGTGTCCAGTGAACGGAGTCTTTGTCATCTTTCCTTTGAGACAGGATTGACAAGTGGCATACGATTGATATTCGAACGGATTCAAATATCCTTCTGTATGTACAGTTATTTGGATACTCCATCGTATGGTTATATACGAACTCGAAAGGAACTTGTTCCAGTTCGGGGATGGATTCTGGTTCAGGAGAAATAGGAATAAGGTTTATTCGGTTGTCTTTTATCTTCACCTTCTCTCGCATTGCGAGTGTTCCTAGGATTAGGACAGTACACCCATTATGCTTATTGGATAGTCTTCTTCCAAACCATAGGCTGGTGTCGAGCGGTAGGGAAGGAAGAAAACCATTTGGCCTAAAGGGGTGTACATAAGGTAATGACTAAAGACATATGAAGGGATTTGGAGAGATGGCAAAGAAATATACGGTTACAGTTGTGAATCTGGATAATGGAAGAGGCATTACTAGGAATACCCGGATACCCCTTCGAAACATTTCAATGTTTCAGTTTCACTGTGTATTGTTAAAAGAAAACTGATTTCCCAATTAGACACTTGCTCCAGGGTATGTATTTACCAGATATGATTCTCACATCTGTATGGTTTTACAGTTGATAAGTGGGAGTAAGTTATTGGGAATTAGGTGATCATCCTCATTATATCGGAATTCGTTGTAATTGGTGATATTTGAGGAAATCGCCTGGGTAGTTTGCCGGACGACAAATATTTGGTTTTGAATATCCGTTGTTGTGCACCAATTTCAAATTGATATATCTGTACGTCTATTTTTATAGAGTGAGATATATCTTTTTGAAATTATGTCTATGACATTTACCTATATCAGTGGATGGTTAGGTAAGAAGCATTAAACAGCGGTGTAATTCTTCCTAACCATAAGTATAGTTTTGAACCTACGACACACAGGGAATGAGTTATTAGACTCAGGGGACTTATACAGAGTATTGTATGTTGTCCAGCGTCCATGAGGACAGAGGGGTTGGTTCTCGTACTATATTCGGTTTACTTATGACTTCTCTAGTTTTTAGACAGGTGTTTCGTAGAAACACAGGGTCCAAGTTTTGAGAAGTTATAGGTATGTGGATAAAGTAGAGAACCAGGTGTTGCAAGTATCGGGATTCTTCAAGATGATCGAAGATGTAGATACTTGTGTATGGTATTCAGTTGATAGTAATGATTAAGAGAACTTGCTTCTCTTTCAGGTTACTCATAATTGGAAGCATTCCTAAGTTGAGTAATGCTGATCAGCCTCTCTCCATTTAATTGACATGCACTGGAGACAACTGCATGATTTGAATCTGGTTCCAATTAAATCAGTGCCTCTGTTTCTATATTGGATATAGAACAGTTCATATCTTAACGATGTTAAGGTACGGGGAGTTGTCCGGCTTATGCTTAAAACCAGACTCTGGATAACTCAAGGCACGTTTCTGTAATGGCTGTTTGTGGGTTGACCCAGGCTATGACGAGGGTTGACTTTCTACCATCTGGAAGATCGATAGTGATATTGTTCTTGACTCGCCACTGTTTTAAGTAAAATGGATTTTTTCAGAAAACAGAAGTGGGAGTATGGTAGAACTGGAAGTGATTCCAGAACCGCAGACGATTACTGAAAATTTGATAAGAACCTAAAGATTCGATCTGATTGACATTCTATTGGCCACTCCGCACATTTGGTGGGTAACCTCAGGCACCCGAGAGGTACTCCGGTAGCCTCAAGGACGGTGGCAGGGAGGTTCTTGTTTACCCAGACTTTCCATTGCTGTTGTTCCAGACTGTGAGACCCGGCAGGAGGATAGCGTCGTTCTAAACTAGCTTTAGAAGTGTACGTTTATATGACTCTGCCAGAAGGTTGTCATGGTCAGTGGGAGCAGCGGAAGCATAGTGGACAGGTGGCTTATGTCTATTTATAGACTAAAACAGATATAGCGGAGATAGATCATCTATTTCTGATGAGACAGTCATAGGTTTGACTTCATCAGAATAGGGGATGGATCTGTTAAGAAGGTAGTAGGGTGTGATGTCCTGGTATCTGGATGACATACACAGAGTAGGAAGTGATATTCCTATACTACGATCGGTTATACTTTGGTTGTCACACAGTGGTTTTTCCACATAGGACTTGGATATTATATCAGATATTCTGGTTACTAGATCTATGGTTTTAGATCTAGATTTGGGAAGTGTCCCAATCAGGGTACTTAGACAGCATTCTAAAGATGTTTTAGAATGGACGACTCCTGGCACGGTAGTGTACCTGTAGGTGATGGAGTCACCCTCTCTAAAGGTGTCTTATAGACTAAAGGGGAGAGGGATGTGCATGATTGGCAGATCATTTGCTTAGGCAATTGAGTCAATCATGAGATGTCAAGTACCACACCACACGTTGTTTTTGCAGTAGATGCAATAAGTTGATATTGATCCAATCCTGGAGGAACATTCGGAAGCAGTTTTAGAACATAAGTGAATGTTCCAGGGATATGATAACGACAGCACCATTCGGGAGACAGTTATCATTCCAGGCTTCCAAGGTGACCTGGATGACAGAGTGACTGTCAGAGTTATAGTTTTCCCTCTGACGAGGGGCAGTGTTTTGGACAGGTGATCCAAGCAGACACTGAGGGAGGAATTACGCAGGATACTGATTAAGTTCAGTTGACGTTACAGTCTAAGAAGTTTGGATTTGGAGTTCATTTATGAGCTAGGTCCCATCAGACATCCAGACACATTCTAAGACAGGTATTGCTCATTTCGGGAGATGGGTTTCTCCGCGAACTTGAGATAAAGAGAGACATAGAAAGAAACATCTGAGCGGATCCACTCACTGAGGCTATTCCTCGAACGCATTAGTTAAGCAAGCGGGTTTTGTGAGACTGATTAGGAGAGGAGTTGGGTGTTCGGTATCATACGGGCTGTGAGTATGCGACATCGCAATAATTAGCCTTGAGTGCAAGTGGGAGATTGTTGGAGATAGTGCCCTCAGAGTCAATTATTGGATCACAGGCACGTGATTGCAATGATTGAGGGAGGACCTATACCGGTAGGACAGTCTTACTCAAGATGATAGTATGCTATCTGGTTTATCTTTATCATCGTGTACTGCTTTAGGTGACCTTACAGGTCACTATTGCGCGTTGATAGAGCCCTTAGGATTCTTTCTTGACGGCCAGCAGTATGATGGCGATCATATACGTGGGAGCTGGGGTCTATAAGCACATCCTTAAAAGGTCCCTAGTCGTGGGAGTTTTTGAGACAGGGCATCGATACTCCAGAGTAGACTAGTGTATACAGTCGAGACCCCGACGAGGGGCGGTGGCCGGTCTCACAAGCTACTGGTGTCAGTTGGTTCACCTAAGATGTATACAGGTGCTCATTGGGTTATGAGTACACCGGACAGGACTCACCGGGAACATTCTAGTTGGTCTTATACCAGACGTCAGATAGCAGTTCCCTGGTGACATGGTACAGGTTAGTTCATCGACCTGAGATCGTCATTTGTCTCGTGTGAGTTCCCACTGTACTTTGATTACTACCCTACCACGCTCAAAGGAGTCGTGCAAACAGGTTTTAGTTGGGTACAGTCCCGAGCCACATGGAGGCAGTGAGCGGATCTGCAGGGGTTCGTCTCTCCCGGTATTGGGGGTGAGGTCGCGCTGTGTCTAGGAGAGCCTTTACACAAAGTCCTTGGCCAAGGCAGGAGATTTACTGGTAGGTATTCCAGTAGTATCTCAGGGTGTTGTGGGCTACACTCCGACACGACTTGTACCGCTTTTGGGGGGCTGACTTTTACCAACCCCCTAGGCCCGCCATGCGATGCTCATAGACGAACGGACCGGACTGTACGGATGTTGTCACTGACAGGCTCAGTAGGGTGTCAGGATGAGTTCGCTCATCGACGTCCCTTTTGGTCAATACCTGGTAGCCCGTTACGTATGGCTAATACCTCTGACGTGCTAGTGGTTAAATCCACAGCCAAAGTGTTGACGAGTCTTTAGAGTCTCCCACAGACAGTTTCTCAAGTTTCGGGCGAAACGTTGTTGAGGCCGTATGGAGATATGGCAGGGTTCGATCATATACGTGTGGTATTGCACGATTCATGATCGGACGGATAATACTAGCGGGCTTTGGTTTAAGCCGGATCCTAGTATTGTACAGTGTAGATTTTGTCTCATTACATTTGTATTCGGTCGGAATACAAATGCGGGTATGTATATACAGTCACGGGGTTATCCTGTAATTTATTACGGGATCAGTTTTTTGAAGTTACCAGTTTGTATTCCGTTTCGGCCATTTTCCTTTGTTCCTTCTTTGGCTGAAAATTGGTGTGGAGGGGTTATTTGCAATTGTGCATTTTATTATGGAGAAGACTTTTTGTGATGATAGCTTCTTGATGGTTCAACCATCACTTGACTCCATGGTTCATCATGGCTTGACTTTTGTTTTGATGAGATTGGTGATGGGTTTATGAGTGTGGACTTTGTTGTGATGATGATTCTTAATCATCACCTTTCTCTCTCTCTCTTGTATGATGGTTCCCCCCCCCCTTAGTTTTTCCTTCTCTCTCTCATTCTTCATGAGGAGGCCGGCCACACTTGTAGAGGGGTTGTCCCAATTTTGTGTGGGGGATTGTTCTCATTTTGTTTGCACAAAAATCCCTTTGTTCATCCAAAAACTTGCATCTCCTTCTCCACATCTAAATATGGCAACTTCTTACAACCCATGAGACATATAGTTCTACACTTAGCCTACAGCATTCTTGGACACGTCGGCTCGCCAACTTCGTGCCCGAGTTGCCTCGGTCCAGAGGTGGGAGCCCGTAAAAGAACCCGGCGATGTGGTGCCCTTTCCGACGAGAAGATGAAGACCGGAGATTCCGTGGGGAGATCGGGATGACGACGAGAAGACCGAAGGACACGGATCGCTCGGTATATCTCTCTACCCCTTCTCTAGTTAGCTAGGGTTAGGTTAATAGCCCGATCCGGGTTTTTTGTACGCGGTAGCGCCGTTTTTAAAAGTTAAAGAAAAATATCGTTTCCGCATTTTGGTCTCGGGATGACGGCCGGGGCGCTGCCGTGCACTTACAATATATATATATATATATATATATATATATATATATATATATATATATATATATATATTCGAAACCTAGGCTTGACCTTACGGAACTTAGACTTGGTCGAGGGGGTGTTAGACCCGAACTTTCATCGCATAGGTTAACCTTGGTTGATGGAGTAGGTGACTTAAGTAGAGTAACGTACTGACTGTAAGTTCCGCGGCATGCTTACGATGCGCTACTCCGCTTAAGATGCCTTAGGATGTACATTTCCTTGCACCGTATTATATTCATTCCTATGATCTATCCTCATTGATATCGGTTGGTGGTTTTATTACCATGATTGCATAGGCAGAGAGAGCTGCGGCTAGAGTTGCGGTCAGCATGAGCTCGTCTTGGACGAGTACTAACCAGGGCGTAATTCCGGTGACACACGGTTGCATAGATGTGTCGTTTTATTGTGTTTTTCGCGCCAGGAGCTTTTGATGGATTGCTTTTACAAAAATTTCTCGAACGTGCAGATCAGCACCAGAGGATTGGGCCACTGCTAGAGGCCGGCTAGAATGTGATGACCGTCAATGCACCGTTTATTCTTGATGATTGAGGCATTGTTTAGCGTGCGGACGAATGAGCCAGTTGTTGCTGTAACTGATAAGATATCGCCCCAGATGTTTGAAGCTATTGCAGCACTATTTGTACTTAGAGATGTGATAGAAGATCGCTAGTCACACATGGATGAATGACTAGGACATGTGGTTCGTTTGCATACCCCGGTGCGAGGTCATCAGATTGATTGATTTCAGCTAGAGAAGACTTCACACAGGCACGTTGAGAGTCGATAGAAACGAACGAATGTCAGAAACCCATTTTTCCATTTTAAGGTATTCGGAAAAACATGCAAGTAATTCTGTGAACCCTTTAGAAGAATGAAACCCTAACTCGACATAATGACCATGGAACCGCTTTGAACCTTAGGGTTCGCGGCAGTTCCGCGGTGCCATTAATTGTTAGTGTTTATGCCCTAGAAGGCCATTACTGTATCATACTAGCTTGTATATTACTTAATGGAAGCTTGGGATATTCACATGTATATAACAGTCTTGCTAAACATGGTAGTATGCTACTTGGTTTTTCTATCTTAATATGTGAGTGTACGTATTGATAGAGCTCTTAGGATCTTGCTTATCTACCAGCGTTGTGATGGCAGTCACACTAGTGGGGGCTGGGTAGTCTACAAGCACATCCTTATTCAGGTCCCTGGTCGTTGGATTATCGAGACAGAGCATCGATACTCCGGAGTAGACTAGTGTGTACGCTTCTCATCCCAGTTGGGGAGATGGTCTGTCCCACAGCCATCAGTACGTCGTACTGGAGATAGTATACAGGTGCTCGTTAGGTTACGGGTACACCGGACAGGACTCACAGGGAACTGTTGGTTGGTTTGATACCAGTCGTCAGTGAACAGTTCCCAGGTGACATGAGTACAGCGTAGTCCGCAGACTTGACACTGCTACTTCGCCTCGAGTGTGTCCCACTGTTCTTAGATTGCTACCCTACCACGGCTCTATGGAGTCGTGCAAACAGGTAGCAGTTGGGTACAGTCCCGAGCACTTGGAGGCAGTGGCGGTTAGACAGGATTCGTCCCTCCCGGTATTGGGAGTAGATATCGTGCTGTGTCAGAGAGCCATTACGCAAAGTCCCTGGCCAGGGCAAGCGAGATTTGCTGGTAGGTTCCAGCAGTTTCTCAGGGTGTAATGGGCTTCACTCCGACACGACTTATACCGCTATTAGGGGACTGACGCTTGCCGCCCCCCTAGGCCCGATATGCGATAGTCATGGACGAACGGACCGGACTGTATGGAGATTGTCACATCAGACTCAGTAGGAGTTCGGGTGGGTTTACTCATCGGCCTTCTTATCGACAACTACCTGGGGACCGTTACGTACAGCTAGTGCCGCTTGCGGTCTGTGGTTAAACCCACTGCCAGCGTAGTAGTCGAGTCTCTAGAGTCCCACACAGAGAGTTTCCTACTCCAGGCGAAACGATATAGAGGTTGCATGGTTTTGCGACAAAGGGTTCGGACGCATACGTGCGTTTACACGCGTACGACTTTCGGACAGTTTTTACCAGTCGGCTTTGGTTTAAGCCAGTTACTGGTATCCGGTTATTGGATTTTTACAGTCTAAAGTTTTTCCGTATTTTTACGGATCGGAGGGGCGTTCTCGTAATTGTGCGAGAAGCTTCTAGAAGTGGTGACTAAGGAGGTTTAGGTGTCATTTGCATTTAATGAGTTTAGTGAGTCATGAGGGTGATTCATGCATATCATTAATGCATGATAAATGCTTAATGAGTCATGGTTATGAATCACCACTTGATATTTATGAAACTTCATTATTCATCATTTTAGTTTTTCTTTAATGGATGAATTTTAAAGGTTCATATATATTATGATAGATTTACTATTCTCATTACTCTCACTCTCACCTTCTCTCTCCTCAAGCTCTCTCTCTTCAAAAGACTAATCCTCACCCTCATGTGTTGAGATCTAGGATTAGTAAGACTAATCAATCCATAACCAACTCTATATTACACCTAGCTTCTTTGATTAGCAATCAAAGTTGATTAGTTACCTCAAGTTAGAGGTTTAGCTTGGAGTTTCGCTCTCGGGTGGATCGTCTACTACCTAGAGAAGGCCGAGGAGAACCAAGGAGGACATAAAGAAGAAGGACCGGTTCATTAGGTATAATCCCTAATCACTTTTGTGAAATGAAACTCATAGAATACGGTATTTAGGGTTTAGCTTCGATTCAAGCGGTTAGTCGATGTTTGTTGTTTAAACTTGATAAGTTTTGTAATTTCCGCCTCCCCATAAGTACTGGGGTGTACTACATCGACTTACATTAATGAGGCTTAGGTCTGCCCTTATACGGCTGGTCCATAGGTACTGTGGCATGTACTGGATATTATTAAATTGTGCTCAAGTATTGAGCTCTCGGGGAATTATGGGACTTTGATGAATCGATCGAAAAGTTTAACGTCGTCCGGATATCATGTGATGGGATACATTAGTTGGGAGACTTTAGATATGAGTATAGCCATTTGTAGCGCAGTCCATACAGCTACGAAGAGACGAATCCGAATAAGTCGACATTAGAGAAAAGTGGAGTAAGAGGTTCGAACGAGATTTTGACGAGATAACGTTCCACTCCGTTGACATCAGAGATATGATACGCATGCATAAGCATTGAATAAAGATATATCTTTCAGAAGGAGTCTTGATGAGTATACAACTGTTCTGGAACCAGAAATGGATTTAGTAAAGGGTGATAACTTCCGGACAGTTCGGCAGAAACGAGAATTGGGAGAGACCCCGACAGAATCTTTCTAGGATACTACATGAGCAGACTTGGACCCAGGATCGGTCATATCACGCACACCAGTAGGCCAGAGTTCGGCATTATCGACGAGACATGTTATGAGTGACCATGATAGTTGGCCAGAGATTTTAGAGAATGTGCCAGAGCGAAACTGTTTCCGTCATCATTCCATATTGGGCCGTTGAGCTATGTAACTGACAATCCGCAGTGAGAGACGAGAGCCTAAGGGCACAAGGCGCCAGACCATGAACAGGAGGCAAGTAGATATCTTGCTCTGCTAGCTTTGGAGGCACCGACAGCTTCTCGACTTTGAAGGAAGGACATATCGACGACAATGTTTATGATTTGCGATTTGGTGATTCGAACATCACGTATCCGTTATTTTGGATTTCGGTATTTTGGGCGATTTATTTGCATGATTAAGATTTTGTGCACCACAGTTGCACTCGACTTCGATTTGATGTCGTTCAAGATGTTCGATTTTGATTTCATACCTATGGTATGTAGATGATTTGACTTGTGCTTTCGGTGTAATTTTCATGCACTTTTTGTACTTCGATTCGATTTTGTGCACGCTGACGCACGTGGTTGTGAGATTATATACCACGGTATACCTGTTTTGGATTGACGTATGTTGTATACCGTCGATTTCGATTGTGATATTCGATATTTGTTTTCGTGCACCTTATGCACTTGATTTGGATTCTTACGCATACTTGGCGCATTTGATGCGATTTTGGTGCATACCAGATGCACTAAATCGGGATTTTTCGTGCATATCAGATGCACCGAATATTGTTATCAGGCACACCCGTTGCCCTTGACAGGTGTTTTCGTGCACACCCGTTGCACTTAGATTTTGTTTCTGTGCATACGTATGGCACATTCATTAATTTCGATTTATGTGCGCACCAGACGCACGTGCATTATTACATATACTATTGAGTATGGTTTCCTTTGAGCAGTACGTTTTTATGATATATACTATTTGGTATAGTAGCTGAACAGGACTAGTCCGAGGACAGTACCTGAATATGTTTTTGCATGCATCGATAGTTACCGAGGGGATTTCCAAAAATGAGCTATAGTCTCAGTATTTTCCTATGTGTCCGAGATGACACGAAACTTGTTACAAAGGAAACCCTTCTAAATTATTTTAAAACAGCGGGACGTGTGTGATAAACAAAGGATATATATATGTATATATATAGTTATTTTTCTACAATAAACGTCCGCTACTTGTGCTGTGATACGCGCATCACACAGTGACTTGAAAAAGGCTTAGCATACATTTCTTTCAGATGTTTTGACGAGTTTACAACGATGCGTACTATGTACATGTTATAGTTTTGATGTATATCATGTTGGTTTTCGTTTTGGACTTGGACATTGGTCTCTTCACTATGACTCCAATGATTGCATGATGCTTGACGGAGTTTTGATTTTGAGCTGTATACTCGTTTTTCATGCGCATGCGTTGCGCTGAGATGTGCCTTAAGTATTTAAGATTTCGGAGCCCCGCCGATTTGAGTGCTTTGCTGAAATGTTTTAGTATTTGGGGGAGTTTTAATTTAAATTCGGGGACCGAATTTCTTTAAGGGGGGAAGATTGTAACGTTCTGAAAAATCGTTTAGGTGAAATTTCTGATAATCGGTAAAATAACGGGATTTTTCCGTAAAAACCAAGATACAATTATTTGTCAACATAAACTTAAATATACCTATTCTAGCTATGTAATTGCTAGTATTTGGTATTTAATTGGTCACTTGTAAATTTCTAGTTTAATAAAATATTTTCCGTAATTAATTATTTTAAATATTATTTTAAGCTTTCACCAATACATTTAATTAGTGATAATAACAAATTGGAATGGGTTAATACAAGTTTTGTGCATCATGACACATTAAACCAAAGTGTAACATGTTGTTTTTGAAATGAAATGAAATTTTCATTTGGTTCTTGAAATTGAAAGAAAAAGTTTAAAGAGAATAATAAAATAAATGAAATAATGAGACATGAAGGATGTGGTGTGTGTGTGCGGTGTGGTCACCACTCTCCTCACTTACCCTCACCTCACTCTCCCAATGTGGTCGAGCCCCCCCCCCCCCCTTGGCAGCCCCAAGACTTGTTCACCTCATTTCACAAAAGAAATAAAAAGAATAAAAGCAAAGATTAAATAATGAGGTATGGGAGGGGGGTTTCTTGCTTTGACTTCTTACACTTACACTCACCTCACTATTCTCCCTCTCCCCCAATATTGGCCGAGCTTTTCCCTCCCTGCAGCAGCAGCAGCCCCCTCATCTTCCTCACCTCATTTCATACCCAAAATCTCACAAAAATGCATCAAAAATCCATACAAACTCACACTAATTCATAATTTAACCTCTACCCATAATCAAAAATTCCTTTATTCATTATTATGTATTTCTTGTGTTGTACCCGTTTGGGGGCCAGTATTTACAAAGGAGACTCTGTCGAAATTTTCGGGAACAAATATGATGTTGCTTTTAAAATGTTTAATGCCTTATTTTGTTAAAACTACTTGCTTTAAAACAAGTTTTCCTTCACTCATTTCTTTAAAAATGGTTTAGATTTTTGGGCTTTTGGCTTACTTGAATTAGGTGGGGTCCTATAGACTTCATATGATTCAAGTGTCAGTCATGTGCCATTTCCGAGATGGCGTTCCACTCCGTCTCAGTAAGAGGTTCGTGCGAGATTTTGACGAGATGGCGTTCCACTCCGTTGACATCAGAGATGCGATACGCATGCATAGGCATTGAATAAAGATATATCTTTCAGAAGGAGTCGTGATGAGTATACAGCTGTTCCGAAACCAGAAATGGATTCAGTAAAGGGTGATAACTTCTGGACAGTGCGGCAGAAACGAGAATTGGGAGAGACCCCGACAGAATCTTTCTGGGATACTACACGAGCAGACTTGGACCCAGGATCGGTCGTATCACGCACACCAGTAGGCCAGAGTTCGGCATCATCGACGAGACATATTATGAGTGACCATGATAGTTGGCCAGAGATTTTAGAGGATGTGCCAGAGAGGAATTGTTTCCGTCATCATTCCATATTAGGCCGTTGAGCCGAGGAGCTATGTAACTGACAATCCGCAGTGAGAGACGAGAGCCTAAGGACACAAGGCGCCAGACCATGAACAGGAGGCAAGTAGATATCTTGCTCTGCTAGCTTTGGAGGCACCGACACCTTCTCGACTTTGAAGGAAGGACATATCGACGATAGGGTTTATGATTTGTGATTTGGTGATTCGAACATCATGTATCGGTTATTTTGGATTTCGGTATTTTGGGCGATTTATTTGCATGATTAAGATTTTGTGCACCACAGTTGCACTCGACTTCGATTTGATATCATTCGAGATGTTCAATTTTGATTTCATGCCTATGGAATGTAGGTGATTTGACTTGTGCTTTCGGTGTAATTTTCATGCACTTTTTGTACTTCGATTCGATTTTGTTCACGCTGATGTGCGTGGTTGTGAGATTATATACCACGGTATACCTGTTTTGGATTGACGTATGTTATATACCGTCGATTTCGATTGTGATATTCGATATTTGTTTCCGTGCACCTTGTGCACTTGATTTGGATTCTTGCGCATACTTGGCGCGCTTGATGCGATTTTAGTGCACACCAGATGCACTAAATCGGGATTTTTCGTGCATATCAGATGCACCGGATATTGTTGTCAGGCACACCCGTTGCTCTTGACAGGTGTTTTTGTGCATACCCGTTGTACTTAGATTTTGTTTCTGTGCATACGTATGGCACATTCATTGATTTCGATTACTGTGCGCACCAGACGCACGTAGTATTATTACATATACAATTGCGCTGAGATGTGCCTTAAGTATTTAAGATTTCGGAGCCCCGCCGATTTGAGTGCTTTGCTGAAATGTTTTAGTATTTGGGGGAGTTTTAATTTAAATTTGGGGACCGAATTTCTTTAAGGGGGGAAGATTGTAACG
This sequence comes from Agapanthus africanus, assembly GCA_030015575.1. Lineage (NCBI taxonomy): Eukaryota > Viridiplantae > Streptophyta > Magnoliopsida > Asparagales > Amaryllidaceae > Agapanthus > Agapanthus africanus. The sequence continues at coordinate 177,580,497 of JASDDO010000016.1, read as the reverse complement.
TTCTGAAAAATTGTTTAGGTGAAATTTCTGATAATCGGTAAAATAATGGGGGTTTTCCGTAAAAACCAAGATACAATTATTTGTCAACATAGACTTAAATATACTTATTCTAGCGATATAATTGCTAGTATTTGATATTTGATTGGTCACTTGTAAATTTCTAGTTTACTAAAATATTTTCTGTAATTCATTATTTTAAGTTAGGAGTTTTGATCAAGTTAGGAGTTTTGATCAATTGATTATGATTGTGTGATTAAGTTTAATATCTTAAGACTTGCTAGAACAAATCTAGTTGCTAAATTGCAAATTGTTACATTTAATTTGTCTTAATTACATAATTTTGCAAACTAGATTTTTAGGGTTTATTTAAATTAGTGAGGTTATGTTAGTTATATGTATGCCCTAGAGGCCATTACTGTACATACGATGTATATTGTAGTGGATGCTAGGACATATATAGGGAGGACTTTCTTGCTCGACATGATAGTATGCTATCTGGTTGTACTTTATCTTAACATGTACTCTGATTGTCTCTATATTACATGTTGATAAAGCCCTTAGGATATGTACTCGACTACTGGGACTATGATGAGATCATACTAGTGGGGCCACGGTAGTCAACGAGTACATCCTATAACTGTTCCTAGTCGAGGGTGTATCGAGACAGGGCATCGATACACCAGAGTAGACTAGCGTATACGCATCTTGACCCATATGATGGGCGATGGATGATCCCATATCCATCGGTGTTTGACATCAAGGATGGTGTACGGGTGCTCAGTAGAGACTAGGTACACTGGACGGACTCGCCGAGAACTCCCAGATGGTATTATACCATACGTCAGATAGCAGTTCTCCGGTGACACTGGTACAGAGTAGTCTGTTGACCCGAGATCGTCATAGAGTCTTGTGTGATTCCCACTGTGCTTTGATTTCCATCATACCACGTCCAAGAGGGCGTGCAAAAAGGTGGCTTTTGGGTACAGTCCCGAATCACATGGAGGCAATGAGCGATAGGAGGGGATTCGTCTCTCCCGGTATAGGGAGTTGATGTTGTGCTGTGTTCGATTGGCTATAACCGGAAATCTCTGGCCAGGGTTGCTGAGATTTACTGGTAAGTGTTATCAGTAGTTTCTCGAACTGTTATAGACCTCATATCGACACGACTTATCGAGCTACTGGGGTCTGACGTTTACCACCCCTAGGCGAGATATGCGACATATCAGACGACGAGACCGGACTGTACGGGAGTGTTACTGTTTGGATCCACAGGAGAATGTACAGGCTTGCTTGTTGATCTTCTGAGCGCTCAATACCTGGGTAGCTGTTACGTTTAGCTGACCGCTTGCAGCTTGTGGGTGTTTGATATGATCATCACCTACTGCCGGCGTATTGACGATTCTTTAGAGTCCTACACAGAGGTTTCTTGACTCAGGCAAAACGGAGTAGGAGCACATATGTGATATGTGCGAGACCGAGGATAATGCGATATGTGATACCGTATTCTATTCTCGCGATATTTGATATCAGCCGGGTCGTCGGATCAAGTGTTGATTCGATGAATCGGTACGGATAAATATTAGATGGTTATATGCGATATAGCCGGATTGTCGGATCAAGTGTTGATTCGATAATTTAATGTATAATAATATATTTGATATATTAAATTACATTAACTAATATTTGCTCACTAAAAGATTCTTTTTCTCACTCGGGTAATACATTGATATATATGCGATATATGTTAAATGTATTATTTTATTTTGTTACGATAAATATTATATGTGTGATATATAATATTGTAACATGATATGATAAATAATGCAACTTATTTAGTGGAGTTTAAACAAGATTAGGGTTTGGATTAGGGTTAAACTTTCTAGAAGTTTCTAGAAGGTTTTGTTTTGTTTTGTGAAAGATATTTGTTCATGACTCATGCTTTAACCAAACCCAAACCCTAACCCTAGTTAATTCTCTACAAGAGTTTACTTGACCATGGTTGCATAATTCTATCATATGATTATTTTCCTATTCATCACAAAAGGATAATTCATTATTCATCATCTTCTTCCTTCTTCTTCTTTGCTTGAAAATGTTTCTTGCTTGATTTTGTGATGGATAAATGTGAGAAAAATATAAATAAAGAGAGCAAAAATCCTACTTCATCATCCTCATCTTCCCTTGCCATTTAGATGAGGGTGTTCACATCATTTCATGAGTGTTAGCTTGTGTTAAAGAAACTTCGAGGTAGATCATCGTAGTATCGAAGATCGGAAGCAAAGGTTGCGTCTTTCTCTTCGTGGAACCTCTCGAGAGTCCGGATCCCGATGATCGCAGCGAAGGGACCACAACACGGAGCATATGAAGTGAAGGACCGGATCTACAAAGGTTGTAATCCCTCTCACTTAGTGTTAAAATGTTTAGCATGCAAGTAATCGCCTAATCTCTAGTTTAAAGTTCCGTTATTCGGGTTGTTCGGTACGGCTAAATTTTTATTCGGGCATGGTTGATGCCTCGTAGACCCTTGTGCGTGTGCCTAGCAACCCTACAGTGGTATCAGAGCCAAGCTAGAGCTTTAGGCGAAGTCTAGACGAAGTTTAAAGTCCGATCGAACCCGGAAAACCCGAAACCCAAAACTCAAAATTGCTCTCTGGAAATTTTCTAAAAACTGGGATTTTTCCAAATTAAAAATATCCAAAAATTACAGCAGGTAATTATAAGAATTACTGTGAAGCACGTGAGCACAATTCCACAACCCTAGCGCGGAACAGCGGCCCCACCCCAGCTTGCGCGGCGGTTCCGCGGCCACGTAGTCGATTCATGGCACGTGCGTTTCACAGTAACTCCTATTTTTTAATGTTGTATTTTCTGGAAATTTTTATTTTTTATTATTCAACTGTTGAATTATCTGGGTTGTATTGGGGACTTAAAGATTTGATCGGATATTATAACTTTTTTTAGTTTTGTCCGGATAAATTTTAGAAACTGTTAAAAAGTTCGAACGGATATCAATAACTCACTTTTTCCCCTGTCGGAAAATTTTTCAAAAGTTGGATTTTTCCTCGTGTTTAAGAATGTTCTAAGTCGTGCAAGTAACTCGATGGACCCTCTAGAAGACAACAAACCTTAACTCGATTATGTGACCGTCTTGAACTGCCCTTTGAACCTTAGGGTTTGGGGCAGTACGGCGTGCCACATGTGAGGCGTTGGCTTGACCCTTCTACGGCTGGACCATTGGTACTGTGGCATGTAATGGATGTTTTTAAACTGTTTTCAAGTGTTGAAATATATTGGGGAAATCTTGGGTGCTTGATGATTCGATCGGAAAGTTTAGCTTTTTCTATTTATCTGGAATGTGATACAATATTTGGAATCCACAGGTAGTTATGAGATAACTGTTTTGAATATTATAAACATAGCAGTTTAGTCTCAGATGATCGGTTGCCATGGAATTTTGATGTGATCAAAAGTCCGTCGCAATCACGTAGCGTACGCGGATACTCGCCGGGTAAACTTAATAGACAGCCTCACTCCATAGCCCCGACCAAGTGACTGTAGGAGAACCCCGTCGCCGAAAGCATCCGTTCGGGTGCTCCCGGTAGCGGTGTTCCGCCTTGGTGCACTTCGTCGACGGTATGGGGGTGCTGCCGTCTACTAAAGTTTGCGACGAGCATTCGATCAGGACGTCGGGAATCTTGTTGAATTGGCCGACTTGATATTGAAAAGAGTTTTCGATAATGAGACTAAAATGCGGGGTTTGTAATTGTTAGGCATGCGATGTCTAAGGAATTCATTTGGTTAGGCATGCGATGTCTAAAGAGGTTGCGGATTCCAACTGTTGTAGTTTTACACTTTCTTTTCTGTGACCGTAAGCGTAGTATGTGGTGTATCGCCGGCTTCGTTGCTATACATCAACGACAATCGGGATACGCATACTTGCTTACGTTGATGATATGAGATATTATGTGTTGTTGTGATATGTTATATTGGATCGTCGCGTTTTGAATAGCCCGGGGTTTTATGTGAGATGAGAGTTTTTCTTTTTCATTCATGTAAAATTCATTTGTATGTAATATTCTTTTATTGGGGCACTTCCAGGTAGCGGAAGATGTCACCGTTGTATATTATTTACTTTTCCGCATTAGGTAGACCCAAGGCGGGGAGCACAAGTAACCGGGTTCTAGGGTCCAGTGGGAGACCATCTCGAGGAGTCGAGACCGGGTCTCCTAACCCTAGAATTGGCAGTGTTACTTGCCGCTCTCGTAGGGGTCTAGGGATGTGGGTTTGGCTATTCATCGCGACCGTGGAATCCGTGTTTTATACAGGCTCGTATTGAAAACACGGACGTCCTAGTATATCCAATATTTCATATATGTTCTTCTGCTGCAATGTTCTGTGATGAGATCATATTACTGCCAGAGACGAATGTTTATATATTATATATATGAGATATATGTTATATTGCAGATTTCGTTTCAAATGTGATGCTTATGAAGCATATTAAAATGGGACTTCATTAATGAGATTAATGAAATAAAAGAAACCTAAAGATGTTGTAGAAACTTGTTTATAAAAACTGGTAGCTACAGTTCTTGCTTTGCATAGCGGTGTTCCTTGTAGAACATCCAGCACCTTATTCGATAAGGAAAGGACCGAGATCCCTTCACCGGGAGTGACTCCTTTAGCAATAACTGGCAGATGCTACAAACTCGGTTTGTCTTTTGATTGCTTCTATAGTTTCTGCTTTGCACAGCGGTATATATGATATATCCTGCACCTTATTCGATGAGGAAAGGGCCGACGATCCCTTCACCGGGAGTGACCCCTTTAGCAAAACTAGAAAAGCCTAAAAAACACTCCATTTAAAAACACTCGATTCTACAACGATATAAAGTTCATTACGCAAAGGGTTTTCTTAAAAACCTGTCGTAGCCCTCCGTCATTTCAGATAAGTAATAGTTAGTATTCGTGCTGCGTTTGTTGACTCAGTCAAGACGTAGTGTGCGGTAGCTGATTAGTGCTTATCTGCAAAGCATATGATGCGATTGGATTAGGGTAGTCGTGCGGCCTTGTTGACTCAGTCAAGGGTCGTGCGGGTGGGTTTAATTCAATCAAGAAATGTACGGGTTGAACTTTACTTGCGGTCTATGGTTTGTTGACTCAGTCAAGGTCATAGATCGCTTGGGGGAAAATATTATCGGGAATTTCAAGTGTTGAAATTTGCAATGAGATTGCATACCTTCTATGAGATAGTTGGATCCCGATACCCGCTGCGAGTAAGAGTTACTCCTGGGAGAGTTTTACACATTACAATTAGCCGATCAAGTAGGTGTCTAAAAAGGTGTTAACGGGGTTATGCCTCTGGGAAAACGAGGTTTACTTTAATTAGGTTCGTGCGAAAGCACGGGGGACCTCCCTCAAAGTACCGACACTGGCCTGGCTAAAAGATTGGCGAACTTGTAGCGTGTAATTAATCCCGGCTAGTCTTTCCTTTTAGGGTTTGAAGGAAGATTTGACTAAAACAGTGGGAGACATCCTGATTAGATATATTAGATAACCAATCTAATCTTGCAAGAGCATACGCTGAGTGTTTTCTTCTCTCTCTCTCCAGATAGCGACTATATCACGCCTTAATCAAGATAATAAAACGGATATATTGACTGAACCCGCTTGTTATACTGAGCTGGGGAACGTTGGTCCCGCTCCAACTTATAATTGTTATAAGACAGAGCAGGAAAATTGGGGAATACCATATTTCCCGTGCCGCCCAAACGAAGAAAGTGCATGCCGATGCATCATCTTCGGGTGTGTTCTTTACACAGAACTGTTTCTCAATATCCATTACGTCCTGGGTATGAGATACCGGATCAGGATCCCGCATATGTAATCTGTTACATGGGCTACAGATAGGTAGAGAACTGAGAACGGGTGATAAGTTTCATGAGGCAGAAAACGGTGCAAGTGTTGCAGCCAAGTCTGTTGGTCACTGTCACCCTGTATTACCAGAATACATTGATTCTGAACGAATGTTATTAGATACCGAACCTGATATACAAAATCATATCAGTCTCTTTATTAGTAAAGATAGGATATAATTTTGTATTGTTGGATAATGTTTTGAACATTTCCTATATCAAGAGTTGATCGGTTCAGACACGTTATCTAAAAGCATTGATGTTCTAAATCAAACTACAGTTCTTAGTATACGGAACACACACAAGAAGAAGAGTTCAGAAATGAACGAATCCTTCTTGAGGCATTGTAGACTAGGTCATATCAATGCGACCCGACTGGCTGAAGTTACATTTAGATGCATATTTAAATCTGTTTGAATTTACATCTTGTGAAACTTGCTAATCATGTCACAAAGATAAGATGACCACAGCTCTGTTTATTGGAAACAGAGAAAGAGTTAGTGAACTTTTGGGATTAATACATGCTGATGTATGAAAGTCCCCTGTCTACACATGCCAAGATTGGTTCTTTGTACTTCATTACATTCTCTGATAATCTCTTAAGATTCAGACATGTGTTCCTGTTGAAATATAAGTCCGAAGCTTTTGAGATATTCACAGAATATAAGTTAGAAGTAGAGAACCAAAATATGGGTATAAGTATTATGTCCTTTGATGTGATCAAGGAGGAGAATACTTGAGCACGGAATTCCTGGACTGTTCTAAAGAAGAATGAGATTCTCTCTCAGCATTACTCCTCCGTATACACCATAGCACGATGGTATATCGGGGCGGAGCAAACTCACCCTATTAGATATGGTGTGCTATATGATGAGTACTACTGAGTTTCCTATTTCCTTTTGGGAGTTATGCACTTGAGAAGCTGCATACCTGTTGAATAGGGTTCAAATCAAATCAGTTGTCTACCACTTCATATGTGATATGAAAGGGAAGAGCCCATATCTTAAGTTTGTTAAGATTTGGGGTTGTCCGGCCAATGTCTTAAAGCAAAATCCGGACAAGCTCGAGGCAAGATCTGTTATGTAGAACTGGAATGGTTCCAGCTATACAAACTGCAGCCGATGATTTGGTAGAACCAAAGGATTCAATAGTTTCCAACGAACCTCAGCCTCTCTGCCGATCCAGTAGGGTTCCTCACCCACCTGAGAGATACTTTGGTTTCTCTATGACAGTGGGAGCGAGGATTGCATCATGAGATGATGACCCAACTAGTTTCGGGCTGGCCGTCAGGAGTGCGACTCTGTAAGAATGGCTGGGTGTTTATTGATCTGAGATGGAATCCTTATACACCAACAAAGTATGGACTTTGGTTGCTTTATCTGAAGGGTTAAATCCCCATCAGGAGCAAGTATATCTTGAGAAGATTACTTGGTGTACATGGAAAAGTTGAGACTTTCAAAGCTAGACTTGTTAAAGGTTTGCATCATAGACCAGGTATGGATTATGATGAAACCTTTTCTAAGGAGCTATGCTTAAGTCCATCCAGATCCTACTTGCCACGGCTACATACCATGACTACGATATCTGGTGGTTGGGTGTCATGACTTCTTTTCTAAATGATGTTTTAGAAGAGAGTGTCTATAAGTACACAGCCAGAGGGCTTCGTAGACAGTGGGAGCAGCGGAAACGTGTGCAAGATGTTTTATATGATAAAACAGGCATCGCGGAGTTGGAACATCTGTTTTGATGTGGTAGTCAAAGAGTTTGACTTCATTAAAATGGTAGATGAACCTTGTATATACGAAAAGGTAGTAGAGAGTATGGTGGTGATCCTCGCAGAGTACGTGGATGACATACTCTTGATAGGGAAGGAGTTTCCTATGCTATGCTCGGTTGATCTCCGCTTATCACAAGGATTCTCCATATAGGATCAAAGTGATACCTCCTATATCCTGGGTTCTTGGATCTATGAGATAGATCTAATTGGATGTTAGGATACTCACTAGTTGTAGTGAGATGGTATCAATCGATCCTGGGGAGAATCACTGGAAAGGTTCCAGGGTGATAAGAACGACTGAATGTCAGTCGCAGGCTTGTCTATACCCTCAGTGGAGAGACGGTATGTTGGAAGAGTTCCAAGCTAGATACCGTGACATACTAGACGATTAAAGGCAAGATACATCGTTACCAAGGATGCTACCAAAGAGGCAGTCTGGATATATACAAGTTCATAAGATGAACTTCGTTCCTACCATTGTGTGACAATGGAGTTGTGGCTTCAGCCAAGGAACTACCGTCCCATCAGACATCCAGATATAATTCTTAGGCAGTATCACCTGATCATGGAGATGGTTGATCTCCAGGGAGATCGAGGTTAGGAGAGTAGACACAGAGGACGCAGCGCGGATCCACTCACAAAGGCCTTTTTCCCAGTAGAGACTTTTACGCGATGGTTGAGTATGAGATACTTCAACCGCAGCTAATTGTTGGGTATGCGATACTGTTGGAGATAGTGCCCTCAGAGTCAATTATTGGATCACAGGCACGTGATTGCAATGATTGAGGGAGGACCTATCCCGGTAGGACAGTCTTACTCAAGATGATAGTATGCTATCTGGTTTACCTCTATCATCGTGTACTGCTTTAGGTGACCTGACATGTCGCTATTGCACGTTGATAGAGCCCCTAGGATTCTTGCTTGACTGCCAGCAGTATGAGGGCGATCATATAAGTGAGAGCTGGAGTCTATAAGCACATCCTTAAAAGGTCCCTAGTCGTGGGAGTTTCGAGACAGGGCATCGATACTCCAGAGTAGACTAGTGTATACAGTCGAGACCCCGACGAGGGGCGGTGGCCGGTCTCACAAGCCACTGGTGTCAGTTGGTTCACCTAAGATGTATACAGGTGCTCATTGGGTTATGAGTACACCGGACAGGACTCGCCGGGAACATGCTAGTTGGTCTTATACCTGACGTCAGATAGCAGTTCCCAGGTGACATGTGTACAGGTTAGTTCATCGACCTGGGGATCGTCATTTGTCTCGTGTGAGTTCCCACTGTACTTTGATTACTACCCTACCACGGCTCAAAGGAGTCGTGCAAACAGGTTGTAGTTGGGTACAGTCCCGAGCCACATGGAGGCAGTGAGCGGATCTTCGGGGGTTCGTCTCTCCCGGTATTGGGGGTGAGGTCGCGCTGTGTCTAGGAGAGCCATTACACAAAGACCTTGGCCAAGGCAGGAGATTTACTGGTAGGTATTCCAGTAGTATCTCAGGGTGTTCTGGGCTACACTCCGACACGACTTGTACCGCTTTTGGGGGTCTGACTTTTACCAACCCCCTAGGCCCGCCATGCGATGCTCATAGACGAACGGACCGGACTGTACGGATATTGTCACTGACAGGCTCAGTTGGGTGTCGGGGTGAGCTTCCTCATCGACGTCCCTTTTAGTCAATAGCTGGTGGCCCGTCATGTATTGGCTTATACCTCTGACGTGCTAGTGGTTAAATCCACAGCCATAGTATTGACGAGTCTTTAGAGTCCACCACACTTTCAGTTACTCAAGCTTTCGGGCGAAACGCTGTAGAGGCCGTATGGAGATATGACAGGGTCCGATCAGATACGTGCGGTATTGCACGGATCAGGATCGGACGGTTTTGTACTAGTGGCCGTATAGTTATATGGCAGCGTTCGATCAGATACGTGCGGTATTGCACGGATCAGGATCGGACGGATATTACTAGCCGGCTTTGGTTTAAGCCGGTCCTAGTTTAGTACAGTGTAGATTTTGTCTCTTTGCATTTGTATTTCGGTCGGAATACAGATGCGGGTGCGTATGCACAGTATCGGGGTTTTCCTGTAATTTATTACGGGACCAGTTTTCTGGAGTTGCCAGTTTGCATTCCGTTCCGGCCGGTTTTTCTTTGTTCTTTCCCGGCCGGACTTTTCCGATGGAGGGTGTTATTTGCAAGTTTGCAAATAACACTTTGTGGGGGACTTATTTGCATAAGGTTTGACATGATAAGCATCTTTGCTTTTCATGCATTTATGTGATTAGATTAGATTTGATATGAAGTGAGGTTTGATTTGAGTTTTGTGATAATTATGTTTGGATGTGGTCACCCTCCTCCTTTTACTACACTCACCTCCCTTCATACTTCATAATCTATCCTCCACCATTTCTAAGTGAGGTAGATTATTATTATGGTTGGAAAAATGAAAGAGAGAAGAAGAAAAGAGAAGAAAATGAGAGCTTCATCTTTGAGAGGAAGAAAAATGAGAGTGATTCATTTTGTGTATATCATTCTTCATCTCATTCCATTGCTAGAAAATTGAAAGCACCAATTTTCTATACACCATTCCTCCATCTATGGCAACAAACCCCAAAGTGAGACATACATTCTACACTACACTTCCTACAGCATATCTTGAGCATGTCGAGTTGCCGGCTTCATGCCCGAGTTGCCTCGGTATTGAGGTGGGAGCCCGTAAAAGTATCCGGCTTCATGGTGCCCTTTCCGACGAGGAGGAGACGGACGGAGATCCCGCGAGGAGATCGGAGTGGAGATGAAGACCGGAGGACTTGGATCGTCGGTATATCTCTTCACCTTTCTCGTTAGTAGCTTAGACTAGTTTAATGGCACGATCCGGGGTTTAGTGCGCGGTGGTGCCGGTTTTGCTAAGTCCGCAAAAATCAAAGTTTATCACCGTTTCCGCGTTTGGCCGTCGGATTGACGGCCGGGGCGCCGCCGTGCACTTACAGTGGTATCAGAGCCTCGCCATTAACATAGTCTAGCTTGGTGTAATGTGTTTTTCTGTTTCGATCGATCGAATGTTCCAAAACTGCATTTTAGTTCGAATCAGTTTCTGTTGAAAATTTTTGGTCTCGAAAAATTTTTCTGGTTGTAAAATATTGATGTACTGGGAAATCTAAGGGTTCTGTAAAAATTTGACGATGTAACTCCACAGTTGGAGCGCGGATCCGCCGCGAAACCCCACCTCGTGCGGCCCTTCCGCCGCGCACTATTCATGTCACATCACCAAATTTTTTCAGAGGCCTTCTGGGCTTAAAATATGGGTTTTGGAATATTAAAATTGGGCCCAGGGTTTCTGTGAGTGCTACAGTTTTGTTTGAGGGCCCACTTGTTAATTTTTGATCGATCGGATATTTCAAACACATTATTTCACAGTATTTACATTATATCTGCGACCGTGAATGTCACTCGATCGGTAAATCCGGTCTAACTGCTATAGCCCGGTTAGACGGATTTGCGAACGTGACTTTCACGTTGATGTTCTATGTTTATGCTGTGATGTTGCGGATCGGTCGTGGGGATAGCCTGGATGCAATGCTAGTACAGTTGTGGTGGTATTATGTACTTTTGATATTGCGGGGCGAGCGTCCGACATGTGGACTGCCGTCACTGCCTGTTTGTATTATTCTTTTTGGGGCACGACCTGGTTGCGGTCGATGTACCCGTTGTATGTATATTTTACATTATGTACTAGGATTACCCCGCGGAGGAGTGCACGGATAGCCGGGTTTCTAGAGGGCAACAAGCCCGCATCTCATGGCATTGAGACGGAGGGGGCTTCACTCTAGGATTGGCGGGCTATTCGCCGCACTCGTAGGGGGTACAGGTTGACCCAGGAAGGGTGCCCAAGTTACCGGATTCCATGAAGTGCTGGGTGGTCCATTCACGGAGCTGAAGGGGGCTGCCTCGCTTCAGGTTTTGGCGGGTGACTTGCCGCGCCCGTAGGGGTCTAGGATTTCATTGCACAGGCTATCCACACGACCAGGGGAACGTCGGGTTTCAGTAGTGGCTCTGTGAAACCCGGGGATCCCAGATATCTGTATTGTTCTGTGATGCTGTACATTTCTGTGATGTTGCATTTCTTTCACGCCTTGAGCGAAATATAATATATTGGTATATATATTAATAGATGTTGTATATGTTTTACATCCGCGCTAGTCCAGTCCCCGCTCTGTCGTTAGTTAGCTAACCTAACGGGTAATGACGGGACCCAGTGGCGAATGCGGATGGCATATACGTACGTCAGTATATTTTCGTTTTTTGTGGTGTGATTAATTGATGGGACTGCGTTGATTCGGATCAATGCAAGTTAAACAAACCTAATCTGATGTTGTTGGAACACTTTTCAAAAAGCTGTTATTGCAAGGACGTTCACTTTTGTTTTGCATCGTGGTATTCATTTGGAATATCCTGCTCCTCAGTCGATGAGGCAAGGGCCGAGATCCCTTCACCGGGAGTGACCCCTTGGACAGAAGTTTGCGTCAGGGCATTAACTTCACTATAGCCGATTACTTTTGCTTTGCACCGTGGTATTCAGTTGGAATATCCTGCACCCCATTCTACGGGGAAAGAGCCGAGATCCCTTCACCGGGAGTGACCTCTTTAGCAATGGTTTTCGTCACTATATTTTCTAAAAAGCTATCCGTTCCTTCAACGATATCAAGTTCATTACGTTAAAGGTTTTCGCCAGAAACCATTCGTAGCCCTCCGTCGTTTCAGACGGGTAGCACGTAGTATTCATGCTATGTTTGTTGACCTTCGTCAAGGCATAGTGCATGGTAGCTGCTTGTTACCTTTCTGCTGCATAGGTAGATGCGTTGGTTTGGGACAGTCGTATAGCCTTGTTGACCTTCGTCAAGGGCTTGTACGGGTGGATTCAAATTAACCTGGATAATGACGGGTAGAACTTGACATGTGACTTATGATTTGTTGACCTTCGTCAAGGTCATAAGAGCATGGGGCAGAAATCACATCGGGAGTTTCAAAAGTACTGAAACTTGCCAGATATGCGCATACCTTCTGGAGTGTGATACCGTGAGCGGATTCCGTCATGTTGTCATGCGATGAGAGTTGGATCCCGATTCCCACTGATGAGTTAGTTTACTCCTCGGGTGACCCCGACTAATTCTTCTTTCAGGTTTGGAGGAGAATTTGAGGTACAGTGGGAGTTTTCCAGATTAGATAAAGTGATAACCATTCTGATCTAGGATAGAGTGCACGCTGAGTGTTTCTTTTCTCTCTCTCTGGCAGCGACCATTGACCCGACCCTAAGATTATGACTCAGTGACCAAGTTGACCGAACCTACTTAACACTGGCTTTTGGATTGTCAGAGTTGCAGACCTCATTGCCACTCCTACTTTTACCCTTTTCTCCAGGACACCCCGTATTACTACGAACGTCCACTTCCATTGGACAAAACCATCGTATGGTTAGATACGAACTCGAAAGAATTTATTCGAGGATGGTTTCCGGTTCTGGAGAAAACGGATAGGATTATTCAGTTGTCTTTTCCTTTTACCCTCTCTCAGGTTACGAGTACTCCTTGGTTTAGGGGTAGTACACCTATTACGCAAATTGGATTGTCTTCTTCCAAACCTTAGGCTGGTGCCGACCGGTAGGGAATGAAGAAAACCAATTAGCATAACGATGGTGTGCAGAAGGTATTAAGTTAAGACAAAGTAAGGGATTAGTAAGAGGGCAAAGTAAATTGCAACAGATATTCACGACCAAACCATGTATTCCTTCGCCAATCCTAAATCACCTTTGTATTTCTCCAGGACACTCCGTATCATTACGAAGATCCCATTTTATTGGATAATCCATCGTATGGTTATATACGAACTCGAAAGGAACTCGTTCCAGTTCGGGGATGGATCCTGGTTCAGGAGAAATAGGAATAAAGTACATTCAGGTGTCTTTTATCTTCACCTTCTCTCGCGATGCGAGTGCTCCTAGGATTAGGACAGTACACCCTTTATGCTTTTTGGATAGTCTTCTTCCAAACCATAGGCTGGTGCCGAACGGTAGGGAAGGAAGAAAACCATTTGGCCTAAAGGGGTGTACAGAAGGTAAAGACTAAAGACATATGAAGGGATTTGGAGAGGTGGCAAAGAACTATACGGTTACAGTCGTGAATCTGGAAGAGGCATTACTAGGAATACCGGGATACCCCATCGAAACATTTCAATGTTTCAGTCTCACTGTGTAATGTTAAAAGAAAACTGATTTCCCGATTAGATACTTACTCCAGGGTATGTATTTACTAGGTTTGATTCTCAAATCTGTATGGTTTTACAGATGATGAGTGGGAGTAAGTTATTGGGAATTGGGTGATCATCCTCATATTTGAGGAAATCACCTGGGCTGTTTGCCGGTCGGCAAATATTTGGTTTTGAATATCCGTTGATGTGCACCAATTTCAAATTGATATATCTGTACGTCTATTTTCATAGAGTGAGATATACCTTTTGATATTATGTCGATGACATTTACCTATATCAGTGGATGGTTAGGTAAGGAGCATTAAACAGCGGTGTAATTCTTCTTAACCATAAGTACAGTTTTCAACCTACGACACACAGTGAATGAGTTATCAGACTCAAGGGACTTATACAGAGTATTGTATATTGTCCAGGGTCCATCAGGACAAAGGGGTTGGTTCTCGTACTATATTCGGTTTACTTATGACTTCTCTAATTTTTAGACAAGTGTTTCGTGGAAACACAGGGTCTGAATTTTGAGAAGTTGTAGGTATTTGAATAAAGTAGAGAACCAGGTGTTGCAAGTATCGGGATTCTTCAAAGTGATCGAAGATGTAGATACTTGTATATGGTATTCAGTTGATAGTAATGATTAAGAGAACTTGCTTCTCTTTCGGGTTACTCATAATTGGAAGTATTCCTAAGTTGAGTAACGCTGATCGGCCTCCTTCCATTTAGTTGACATGCACTGGAGATAGCTGCATGATTTGAATCTGGTTCAATTAAATCAGTGCCTCTGGTTCTATATTGGATGTAGAACAGTTCATATCTTAACGTTGTTAAGGTACGGGGAGTTGTCCGGCTTATGATTAAAACCAGACTCTGGATAACTCAAGGCACGTTTCTGTAATGGCTGTTTGTGGGTTGACCCAGGCTATGACGAGGGTTGATTTTCTACCATCTTGACTCGCCACAGTTTTAACAAAAATGGATTTTTTCAGAAAACAGCAGTGGGAGTATGGTAGAACTGGAAGTGATTCCAGAACCACAAACGATTACTGAAGATTTGATAAGGAACCTAAAGATTCAATCTGGATTGACATTCCATTGGCCACTCCACAGATTTGGTGGGTAACTTCAGGCACCCGAGAGGTACTCCGGTAGCCTCAAGGACGGTGACAGGGAAGTTCTTGTTTACCCACACTTGCCATTGTTGTTGTTCCAGGCTGCGAGACCCGGCAGGAGGATGAGTATAGCGTCGTTCTGAACTAGCTTCAGAAGTGTACGTGTATATGACTCTGCCAGAGGGTTGTCGTAGTCAGTGGGAGCAGCGGAAGCATTGGTGGACATCAGGCTTATGTCTATTTATAGACTAAAGCAGATGTAGCGGAGATAGATCATCTGTTTCTGATGTGACAGTCATAGGTTTGACGTCATCAGAATAGGGGATGGATCTGTTGAGAAGGTAGTAGGAAAGGAAACTCCTATACTATGATCGGTTATACTTTGGTCGTCACACAGTGGTTTCTCCACAAAGGACTTGGACATTATATCAGACATACTGGTTACTAGATCTATGGTTTTAGATCTAGATTTGGGTGGTTTCCCAATCAGGGTACTTAGACAGCATTCTAAGAGTATTTAGAATGGACGACTCCTGGCACGGTAGTATACCTGCAGGTGATGGAGTCACCCTCTCTGAAGGTGTCTTACAGACTAAAGGGGAGAGGGATGTGCATGATTGGCAGATCACTTGCTCAGGCAATTGAGTCAATCATGAGATGTCAAGTACCACACCAGATGTTGTTCTTGCACTAGATGCAATAAGTTGACATTGATCCAATCCTGGAGAAACAGTCGGAAGCAGTTTTAGAACATAAGTGGATGTTCTAGGGATATGACAACGACAGCCTCAT
The DNA here is from genome assembly GCA_030015575.1 of Agapanthus africanus. Taxonomy (NCBI): domain Eukaryota; kingdom Viridiplantae; phylum Streptophyta; class Magnoliopsida; order Asparagales; family Amaryllidaceae; genus Agapanthus; species Agapanthus africanus. The sequence continues at coordinate 177,564,652 of JASDDO010000016.1, read as the reverse complement.
TAGGGAGACAGTTATCATTCCAGGCTTCCAAGGTGACATGGACGACAGGGTGATCGTCAGAGTTATAGTTTTTTCCCTCTGACGAGGGGCAGTATTTTGGACGGGTGGTCCAAGGCAATACTGAGGGTGGCATGGCGCAGGATACTGATTAAGTTCAGTTGACGATACAGTCTAAGAAGTTTGGATTTGGAGTTCATTTATGAGCTAAGTCCCATCAGACATCCAGACATTCTAAGACAGGTATTGCTCATTTCGGGAGATGGCTTTCTCCGCGAACTTGAGATATAGAGAGACATAGAAAGAAACATCAAGGCGGATCCACTCACTGAGGCTATTCCTCGAACGTAATAGTTTCACAAACGAGTTTTGTGAGACTGACAAGTAGAAGAGTTGGATGTTCGGTATCACACGGGCTGTGAGTATGCGACATCGCAATAATTAGCCTTGAGTGCAAGTGGGAGATTGTTGGAGATAGTGCCCTCAGAGTCAATTATTGGATCACAGGCACGTGATTGCAATGATTGAGGGAGGACCTATCCCGGTAGGACAGTCTTACTCAAGATGATAGTATGCTATCTGGTTTACCTCTATCATCGTGTACTGCTTTAGGTGACCTGACATGTCGCTATTGCACGTTGATAGAGCCCCTAGGATTCTTGCTTGACTGCCAGCAGTATGAGGGCGATCATATAAGTGAGAGCTGGAGTCTATAAGCACATCCTTAAAAGGTCCCTAGTCGTGGGAGTTTCGAGACAGGGCATCGATACTCCAGAGTAGACTAGTGTATACAGTCGAGACCCCGACGAGGGGCGGTGGCCGGTCTCACAAGCCACTGGTGTCAGTTGGTTCACCTAAGATGTATACAGGTGCTCATTGGGTTATGAGTACACCGGACAGGACTCGCCGGGAACATGCTAGTTGGTCTTATACCTGACGTCAGATAGCAGTTCCCAGGTGACATGTGTACAGGTTAGTTCATCGACCTGGGGATCGTCATTTGTCTCGTGTGAGTTCCCACTGTACTTTGATTACTACCCTACCACGGCTCAAAGGAGTCGTGCAAACAGGTTGTAGTTGGGTACAGTCCCGAGCCACATGGAGGCAGTGAGCGGATCTTCGGGGGTTCGTCTCTCCCGGTATTGGGGGTGAGGTCGCGCTGTGTCTAGGAGAGCCATTACACAAAGACCTTGGCCAAGGCAGGAGATTTACTGGTAGGTATTCCAGTAGTATCTCAGGGTGTTCTGGGCTACACTCCGACACGACTTGTACCGCTTTTGGGGGTCTGACTTTTACCAACCCCCTAGGCCCGCCATGCGATGCTCATAGACGAACGGACCGGACTGTACGGATATTGTCACTGACAGGCTCAGTTGGGTGTCGGGGTGAGCTTCCTCATCGACGTCCCTTTTAGTCAATAGCTGGTGGCCCGTCATGTATTGGCTTATACCTCTGACGTGCTAGTGGTTAAATCCACAGCCATAGTATTGACGAGTCTTTAGAGTCCACCACACTTTCAGTTACTCAAGCTTTCGGGCGAAACGCTGTAGAGGCCGTATGGAGATATGACAGGGTCCGATCAGATACGTGCGGTATTGCACGGATCAGGATCGGACGGTTTTGTACTAGTGGCCGTATAGTTATATGGCAGCGTTCGATCAGATACGTGCGGTATTGCACGGATCAGGATCGGACGGATATTACTAGCCGGCTTTGGTTTAAGCCGGTCCTAGTTTAGTACAGTGTAGATTTTGTCTCTTTGCATTTGTATTTCGGTCGGAATACAGATGCGGGTGCGTATGCACAGTATCGGGGTTTTCCTGTAATTTATTACGGGACCAGTTTTCTGGAGTTGCCAGTTTGCATTCCGTTCCGGCCGGTTTTTCTTTGTTCTTTCCCGGCCGGACTTTTCCGATGGAGGGTGTTATTTGCAAGTTTGCAAATAACACTTTGTGGGGGACTTATTTGCATAAGGTTTGACATGATAAGCATCTTTGCTTTTCATGCATTTATGTGATTAGATTAGATTTGATATGAAGTGAGGTTTGATTTGAGTTTTGTGATAATTATGTTTGGATGTGGTCACCCTCCTCCTTTTACTACACTCACCTCCCTTCATACTTCATAATCTATCCTCCACCATTTCTAAGTGAGGTAGATTATTATTATGGTTGGAAAAATGAAAGAGAGAAGAAGAAAAGAGAAGAAAATGAGAGCTTCATCTTTGAGAGGAAGAAAAATGAGAGTGATTCATTTTGTGTATATCATTCTTCATCTCATTCCATTGCTAGAAAATTGAAAGCACCAATTTTCTATACACCATTCCTCCATCTATGGCAACAAACCCCAAAGTGAGACATACATTCTACACTACACTTCCTACAGCATATCTTGAGCATGTCGAGTTGCCGGCTTCATGCCCGAGTTGCCTCGGTATTGAGGTGGGAGCCCGTAAAAGTATCCGGCTTCATGGTGCCCTTTCCGACGAGGAGGAGACGGACGGAGATCCCGCGAGGAGATCGGAGTGGAGATGAAGACCGGAGGACTTGGATCGTCGGTATATCTCTTCACCTTTCTCGTTAGTAGCTTAGACTAGTTTAATGGCACGATCCGGGGTTTAGTGCGCGGTGGTGCCGGTTTTGCTAAGTCCGCAAAAATCAAAGTTTATCACCGTTTCCGCGTTTGGCCGTCGGATTGACGGCCGGGGCGCCGCCGTGCACTTACAGATACCATAACAGATGGCCCTAGTGCAAGTGGGAGATTGTTAGTTATATGTATGCCCTAGAGGCCATTACTGTACATACGATGTATATTGTAGTGGATGCTAGGACATATATAGGAAGGACTTTCTTGCTCGACATGATAGTATGCTATCTGGTTGTACTTTATCTTAACATGTACTCTGATTGTCTCTATATTACATGTTGATAAAGCCCTTAGGATATGTACTCGACTACTGGGACTATGATGAGATCATACTAGTGGGGCCACGGTAGTCAACGAGTACATCCTATAACTGTTCCTAGTCGAGGGTGTATCGAGATAGGGCATCGATACACCAGAGTAGACTAGCGTATACGCATCTTGACCCATATGATGGGCGATGGATGATCCCATATCCATCGGTGTTTGACATCAAGGATGGTGTACGGGTGCTCAGTAGAGACTGGGTACACTGGACGGACTCGCCGAGAACTCCCAGATGGTATTATACCATACGTCAGATGGCAGTTCTCCGGTGACACTGGTACAGAGTAGTCTGTTGACCCGAGATCGTCATAGAGTCTTGTGTGATTCCTACTGTGCTTTGATTTCCATCATACCACGTCCAAGAGGGCGTGCAAAAAGGTGGCTTTTGGGTACAGTCCCGAATCACATGGAGGCAATGAGCGATAGGAGGGGATTCGTCTCTCCCGGTATAGGGAGTTGATGTTGTGCTGTGTTCGATTGGCTATAACCGGAAATCCCTGGCCAGGGTTGCTGAGATTTACTGGTAAGTGTTATCAGTAGTTTCTCGAACTGTTATAGACCTCATATCGACACGACTTATCGAGCTACTAGGGTCTGACGTTTACCACCCCTAGGCGAGATATGCGACATATCAGACGACGAGACCGGACTGTACGGGAGTGTTACTGTTTGGATCCACAGGAGAATGTACAGGCTTGCTTGTTGATCTTCTGAGCGCTCAATACCTGGGTAGCTGTTACGTTTAGCTGACCGCTTGCAGCTTGTGGGTGTTTGATATGATCATCACCTACTGCCGGCGTATTGACGATTCTTTAGAGTCCTACACAGAGGTTTCTTGACTCAGGCAAAACGGAGTAGGAGCACATATGTGATATGTGCGGGACCGAGGATAATGCGATATGTGATACCGTATTCTATTCTCGCGATATTTGATATCAGCCGGGTCGTCGGATCAAGTGTTGATTCGATGAATCGGTACGGATAAATATTAGTCGGTTATATGCGATATAGCCGGATTGTCGGATCAAGTGTTGATTCGATAATTTAATATATAATAATATATTTGATATATTAAATTACATTAACTAATATTTGCTCACTAAAAGATTCTTTTTCTCACTCGGTTAATACATTGATATATATGCGATATATGTTAAATGTATTATTTTATTTTGTTACGATAAATATTATATGTGTGATATATAATATTGTAACATGATATGATAAATAATGCAACTTATTTAGTGGAGTTTAAACATGATTAGGGTTTGGATTAGGGTTAAACTTTCTAGAAGTTTCTAGAAGGTTTTGTTTTGTTTTGTGAAAGATATTTGTTCATGACTCATGCTTTAACCAAACCCAAACCCTAACCCTAGTTAATTCTCTACAAGAGTTTACTTGACCATGGTTGCATAATTCTATCATATGATTATTTTCCTATTCATCACAAAAGGATAATTCATTATTCATCATCTTCTTCCTTCTTCTTCTTTACTTGAAAATGTTTCTTGCTTTGATTTTGTGATGGATAAATGTGAGAAAAATATAAATAAAGAGAGCAAAAATCCTACTTCATCATCCTCATCTTCCCTTGCCATTTAGATGAGGGTGTTCACATCATTTCATGAGTGTTAGCTTGTGTTAAAGAAACTTCGAGGTAGATCATCGTAGTATCGAAGATCGGAAGCAAAGGTTGCGTCTTTCTCTTCGTGGAACCTCTCGAGAGTCCGGATCCCGATGATCGCAACGAAGGGACCACAACACGGAGCATATGAAGTGAAGGACCGGATCTACAAAGGTTGTAATCCCTTTCACTTAGTGTTAAAATGTTTAGCATGCAAGTAATCGCCTAATCTCTAGTTTAAAGTTCCGTATTCGGGTTGTTCGGCACGGCTAAATTTTTATTCGGGCATGGTTGATGCCTCGTAGACCCTTGTGCGCGTGCCTAGCAACCCTACAGGTTAAAATCTAGTTAATGGTTGTGTGACCTAATTAAGATATTAAGTGAATCTTGTGGCCACTAAAATTGTTAAAACATTTAGATTTGTGCTAAAACGGGAAATTGAGGCTTACTAAGTTTTTGAAAATAAATCGATTTGATTTATTTTGGGGTTTTGATGAGTTACAACTTATTTCATATAATATTTAGTGAGTTGTGAAACCACGATTGGTTCGTTTGGGTTTTAAGTTTGGAGATTTTCACGTATAGTGACCCTCGTTGTAGTTTATGGCGTTGTCGCAGCGCGTTTCGTGCACCAAGTGTGCGCGCGTCGAGTTAATGCGCGTGGTTGAATTGTATTGTTTGTGTCCGCGACTATTTATATTTATTCTCTTGTTTTCCTTGTGTACAATCCTAGGATCGGACGCAGAGACGTCGGACGTGGCGCGGGAATGACAGAGCTGAAATCGGATCAAATGAGCCGAGGCGTCCAGGTGAGTAGATGCATATCTACGGGAGAAGTCGGGTGGATGGCGTATAGCACCCCCGCAGTTTCGTAGTGTAGTATGTGAATACATTATAATTATATATTTATGTGTATTTTGATACGTGTATAATTAGCAAGAGTGGCTCTAGGAGATCATGGGTTAGTTTAGTGTAATTGGACGATAGCGTTTTTAGTTAGTTCTTAGTTGCGAAACCCTAGTGTAAAAGTGGACACACACACACGCACACACGGGACATGGTATTGGGTGTATATGTTTATATGTATATATATGGGGGGGATGCGTTAGTGTGTGTATATATATATATATATATATACGTATCATGAGGATAGTATATGATACTTGGAGATCGGTGATGTGAATTGGGTCGTGTTATGATATACTACAGGATAGTATAGTGGATCGATGGGCGATGTGTTTTATTCACACGCGGATATATGTTTGGTGGTATTGGAATGTACTAGACTGTAGATCGGTACCCATAATTCAGGATATGTTGATAATGATACCAGATAAATAGTGAGTTATATGTGATATTTGACCCGTACCCCGATTTGGGATGTCGTACGATGGATTTTTACCGTACGATGTATAATGATGATGATTGACCCGCACTCTCGACTCAAGGATGTCGTATAATATATTTTATCGTATATGACTCTATTGATGCGGGATCACCGACTACTAGATATATCGACTCGGATTTAGGTGGATTTCCTTACCTTTTGACTAGTCTCTTAGTTTCGTACTGTAGTTTACTTGGTAGATGTTAGATTGGCTCGAGTCATACTTATTTTCAAAACTAACTAATCATGAATATTTTAAACACAGGCCTAGGGATAGTACGGATTTTTCAAAGGATGCATCTTTTCTCAAAGACCCCGTAGCCCTATTTTTACTAAATCCACGATTCGTGCGATTTCAGACACCAAAAACGGTACGACTCGTATATAGGAATGTATATTTCTTTATTGTTGCATTTACTATTCGTTTTCCATATATTCTTGTTGTTCGCATCGTATTGTATGCTTAAATGTGTTTTCATTAGTTATTATTGTCAGGACACCAGCACAATTACCGATGATTCGTATACTCCACATACACTTACCTGCCGGCCCACACACATCATCATCGGTAATTTCCATGTCACGTACACTCTAGAAAATATTATTTCATGGATATAACTGCTTGTAGATAGTTCCGATATCTAATTACTATGCTAGTTTAAATATTGCATTATTTGCCTAAATACCATGCATGTATATGTATTCATTTGTCATGCGATATCATGGAGCTTTATGCCGATATTCACTGTTCACTGACTCGTGATTTTGAGATTTCGGATCTTTTATGAGATTTCTGGATTTGGGAAACCGCATGTGAATGTTTATAAACTTATGATTTGTTTTAAAGAGAAAGATGCGGTTTTCCTTGATATGATGTTTTTTCTCGATTTTGAGATAGTTACGGGCCGATCCTATTCATGCGAAGCCCGAGATATTGAGATATTGAGATACCGAGATTTGATGATATGGGCTGATCCTGATCATGCGGAGCCCATGGGCCGATCATGTTCATGCGGAGCCCGAGATATTGAGATATTGAGATTTGAGATGGTTATGGGCCGATCCTATTCATGCGAAGCCCAAGATATTGAGATATTGGGATATATATTTTGTGTCGATGCTTGACACGGATTCTCTGTTGATTTCATTGATAATATTTCGGTTTTTATACAAAAAATCTCACTGAGATAAGAAAACAGTTTTCTCATTCATGATGTATTTTGCTTTCATTCTTAGTGCATCCGTAGATCATATATGTGACATGTTGCTACCAGAGGCACTGACACGAGCACTTGGTATTACACTTATGTATAGATGTTTACCTTACCATTTTTAGATGTTTCAGGTTACGTATTGAGGATATTATTATTTTATGACCTAGGAGAGAATCATACATGTGATTTCTTCTCGGTGATGTTTTCTACTCACGAGTTGGCAACTCACCCCCGTTGTGCCACAGTTTCTTGCAGGTTTGGCCGTACAGGTTTCGTTGCGACTTGCTGGCACACTGCTTCCTTCCGGGTGATTGCTTTGGTAGGTGGGTTTACTTGTATCGTGACCATCGTAGCACTTGTATTTATATTCAGTTGTATCTAGTAAACTCCATCAACCAGACTTGTATATTTGATAGACTTAGAAGACCAGTTGTATATTCTTTCGACCTTAGAGTCGCGCGCTTGTATTATTATGATTTTTCTCTGGTTTTCTTGAGGATGTTGGTTTTCTTCTGAGTTTTTGATCCTCGCCCTTCGGCGTTTTATATTATATTGCTTGTGTGGTGTTTTCCGCCATTTGGCATAGAGCTAGCTCCCACTTAGAGATGCCTTTATTCATTATTATGCATTTCTTGTGTTGTACCTACCGAAATTTTTGGGAATATATGATGTTGCTTTTAAAATGTTTAATGCCTTATTTTGTTAAAACTACTTGCTTTAAAACAAGTTTTCCTTCACTCATTTCTTTAAAAATGGTTTAGATTTCTGGGCTTTTGGCTTACTTGAATTAGGTGGGATCCTATAGACTTCACATGATTCAAGCCAGTCATGTGCTATTTCGGGTCGTGACAAAAGACGCGTCACGGACACTCTTGACACGCGCTTTGGAGATTGTCCCCGTCGCACGGCCCCGGGGAGCATGACTAACCCTAACTTTCCGGGAGGATTCCGACTCGGACGAGGAAGAGGAAGAAACATAAGAGAAAGCTGCAGAAGACTCCCTAGACTCTACCCAAACTACTTCTACGGACTCCTCAGAGGAAGACATCTAACCTGAGCAGAGGAAGGAGCCCTCCGAGGAAAGAACGCAAGAAATCCGACCTAAGGGGAAGAACGCCGAGCTAACACACGAAGGGCTGAGGAAATTGTAGCGAAGTGTGGAACCTACGGGGGGATCCCACCTCCATTTATAGCTGCCGGCGAACACATCCTACGGCGCCGATCGTCTCCCGCCAAAACGACACTTCGCATTTAACGGCCGTCAACATTCCACCTGTCGCACGCAAATTGGGCTCGTCCCGTCGAGCGCGAAGGACACCGGCGCCCGTCACGTCAGCCAACCAGCGCCGGACACGTGGCCTGGCGTTTCACGGACGTATGCCCGAATCGGTGCTTCCTCTTTAATGCAAGATCTTTCCCCTGATCCGCTGACGTCTTCAAGAAAATATAACTAATTGCCCGAGAATCCGCACCGACGATATCTTCAAATAAGAACTTGGCTCGAGTGACCGATCGGACCACCCTCGATCCGACCCATGAATAGGTCGGCCCGAGAGTGGGGGGCTAATGATGATGCTCGGTACAGGGACTCCCCAGATCATGACACGTGGCAGATGACGTGTCCCAAAGCTTACAAGAAAGAAGCAAGAACGGTACATTGGAAGCATACCCCGGGCTTTCCTCCCGATGATGTTCCCGACCTTCAGTGGCCCCTCAGACCACCCCTATGCCCGCCTTACAAACAACCATTGGCTCGCCTCCGAGCCCTCCCGCGCGCTAAGCTCCCTCAGCCCTCCTAGCTCGCCTCCGAGCTATCACAGAACCAAGCTTGCTCGGCCTCCCGCTCGCCTCCTAGCCTATCGCCGAGCTTAGCTTCCTCGGTCTCATCGACCGACCCAGAGCGCATACCATAAGCGTTCCGGACATGGCACCGCGAATCTCTCCATACGCGAGATATCCGCCGCCCCACGATCCCGCATTCCACACCATCGCGTTCCCCCATTAACTAGCGTATCTCGTCATTAATGGGGGATCCCGCCTTTCACGCAGGCGTAACGTCGGGGGCGTAACGGCCGGCGTGAATCTCACGCCCGCCAGCCCATGGCTGCCACTATATAAACTCCTCTCTCAGACGACTCAGGTAAGACAATTTTACCGCAATAGGCCGTTACTCTGCCAAAATATCTCGACTAACTTGATCGTCGGAGGGTCCACGGTGGTACAACCACCCCGGGACTTATTTGCAGGTAGCTCGGCCTCATCCCCAAATCAAGCCCTCTGAGATCCACACGCATTGAGAGGCAACTCTCAAATCCAATCTCAGCCATCCATCAACGCTCGCTGCAGATCAACGGAAGACAACATCTGAAGGAGATCCTTTGCTCCATCACATAGGCCTCCCCAACATGCAAGGGAAGCACTTCCAAGGGTTCTAGAGGGGCTTGCACCATGCAAGCCCTTCTAGAGAAGTTTTTTTCCCAAATTACTAAGCAATGTCTCTTCGATTTGGACGTGCATAGTGACGGTAAAATACTCCTCGCTGACCAGGAGATCCACGACAATATGGCAATGCATCAGAAATGAACTTGTATAATTGCGGCTACTAATGCACCGGGAAATTGGAGACGATTTTGGACGGATACATGGCTAAGAGAGGAGTCCCTTTCGCGATATCCTAGAGTGGTAGCCAAAAACTCATCCTATGTTCTGGAGGACATCTAGAAACCATCCACCATTTATTCTCTGGTTGCCAGGTCAGGAAAAATTTTTGGCAGGAATTTATTATGAACATTGGATTAGCTTTATCACTTCCTCCCCACCGTTTGGGATATTGTGCACTCAATTTAGGGAATCTAGGGAGAAACCGAACAATTTTCAAGACTCGAATCCCGCCCTTGAAATAGTGTCTTGTGTCCGGTGGAAATTACAGAATAAGACGAGGTATGATGATCTGCATTTAGTCGATATGATCCAGGCAAGAGTTGCAGATCCTTGTTTGAGGAACAATGGTTACTTGCAAACAAATCTTAACTTGCTCTATAGGGAGTTGTCATCCGTTAGATGTTGTGTTTTTCTTCTTTCTTCTTTTCCCTCTTTCTTGTCTATTTCTAAGTTCTTATGACGTTATGTAATATTGATGTTATTGAATCAACATTATGATATTTATAAATTCATAATCAGTAAGGGGGAAAAAAGAAATAAAGGGAAGAACTGATATACACATTAGAGAAGTGATTTTCAGAAATACAGTCCAGTTCAGACTTGGTCAGGTCCTTATAATAGCCAATATTATGACCCTCTTGAGCTAGTCAAGAAAAATATATTATTACCAAAATAATCTTAGTTATGAAAATTGAAGGGTGCCAAAAACTCTGGATATTTTTACATGAATTCTCAGCTCAAAATATATACTAGCCCAGATGCCAATTATGTAATAAACATAAGCATCAGAGAGACTATATGCACATATTTTAACCTTCATCCACCAATGCCTTGCTATCTTTCATAATCATCAGCTTCAGGTGATGGCCTCGAAAGCAGGTTTAAGCCATCAGAATCCAATGAAGGGGAGTTCTCATGGTCCAAATCTTTAAGGGAGGGCTCACTTTTGCTTCTCCTTCCATGAACTATACTTTCGATCCCGCCACTCTCCGAATTAACATCAAACACGTTATCTTTAGAGTCATCTTGGATGTTGCCAGCAGCTTTGTTAATTTGATATAGATTCTCTTCTTGGTTGTAGGTTTCTAATGACTCGACGATCTCTTTCGTTGTAGGCCTAAGCTTGGGATTTTCGCTGAGGCAGCGGTGAGCCAGGTTGGCGACCTTGGCTGCAGTTTTATTTGAGTATTGGCCTTGCATTTTTGGATCGATGATTCTCAACAGTTTTGTGGTTCGGATCAAGAGAGGGCGCGCCCAGTCGACGAGATTGTGCTCGCGGTCTGGCCTACGCTTATCCAGTGCTCTTTTTCCCACAATAATCTCAAGGAGCACAACTCCGAAGCCGTAAACATCACTTCTGGCGGTTAGGTGGCCTGCCATAAGTTACAAGGCTTGAGCTTATAATCAAATTTCCAATTACGAGTTGATTGCCGATAACATCCAATGCATTCAAATATACATAATAAATTTGTTGACAAAGAAAAAGGCTATAAGAAAAGGGCTTGGAGTAGCCCACTGATGGGGCTTGGAGTAGCTCATATGGGGGACCCGGGATCGAGCCCGGGTTCACCCATTAAATGAAGGGTGGCTAATTTATCCCACCTATTACCTCCACACAAAAAAAGCTATAAGAACAATCATTCTTGGCTGAATGGGAGAAGTCATGTATACCTGATCCATCAAGGGGTACTTGGATGTCCGTAACATCTGTATTGTGGTTTTAATGGGGAAGAGAAACTTACAGGGGAAAACGGTTCTAGGTCCCTGGCACAAAAGGCGGTAGGGATAGGTCCCTGGCCGGAAAAAAAAACTTGGAAAAACCCCCTTATAACAAAAAAGCACTTTGTTTAAGTCCCTAGCCATTTTTTATTTTTCAATATTCCTAATACCCTTGTAGCTTTGGCAAATAAGTACATTTATCAAATACTTCCTGCACGTAGCATATAACTACTAAATTTACCATAGTACTACTATATTTACAAGTTGAGCACTATATTTATCATAAAACTATTGTATTCACCAGATAACTAACATGAAGTCATGGGGTAGTAGTTATCAAGTAAAGTAACTATCAAGTAAATGGAGTAACTATCTAATAAATATGGTAGTTATCTGCCGAAAAATACAAGGTTAGTATAGGAATATTAAAAAATAATAAGCAGCTAGGTACTTAGACCCACCGTTTTTTAGTATTGATGATGATCGTAAATGGGAATTCCCCATATTACGACACGTAGCAGGTGACGTGTCGTACACGTAAGCCCGCCAGATTCCTGAGGGCTACGGAGATGGAGTATGTACAATGCATTGGGGACATTCCTCGGCGCCTCGACTCGAGCTTGCATCCGACCTTTTGGAGACCTCCCTGAAGTACCTCTCCTATTCGTCTAGCAACCAGCCAACAGCTCGCCTCCGAGCTATCCTACAGCCGAGCTTTCTCGGCCTCCTCTCTCGTCACCGATCTATTGCAGAGCTGAGCTTTCTCAGCCCCTCGCTCGTCACCGAGCTATCCGCCAAGCCGAGCTTCCTCGGCTGCCCTGTCCGACCGAGAGCACGGAGCCCAAGAACCCCCTTAACGGCTCCGTATATCTCGCCACGACGAGATCTCTGCCGCTCCACATCCCGCATCCCCCGCTAGCATATCTTACTATTAATGGGCATATTCCGCCATCAACGCGAACGTGACGCAGGAGCGTAACAGACGGCGAGAATCTCGCATCGGCTCGCTCCAATGCGACCCCTATATAAACCCCTCCTCTAGACGACTCAGATACGTGTTGGAGATAGTGCCCTCATAGTCAATTATTGGATCGCAGGTACGTGATTGCAATGATTGCGGAGGACCTATCCCGGTAGCGCAGTCTTACTCGAGATAATAGTATGCTATCTGGTTTGCCTTTATCAGTCGTGTACATGTTCAGGTGACTGATTGCATGTTACACTTTGATAGAGCCCTTAGGATCTTGCTTTACTACCAACAGTATGATGGCGATCATATACGTGAGAGTTGGGTAGTTTATATGCATATCCTTAATTGTGGTCCCTAGTCGTGGGAGTTTCGAGACAGGGCATCGATACTCCGGAGTAGACTAGTGTGTACAGTCGAGACCCCGACGAGGGGCGGTGGCCGGTCTCACAAGCCACTGGTGTCAGTTGGATCACCTAAGATGTATACAGATGCTCATTGGATTATGAGTACACCGGACAGGACTCGCCGGGAATCTGCTAGTTAGTATTATATCTACCGTCAGATAGCAGTTCCCTGGTGACATGTGTACAGGTTAGTTCATCGACCTGAGGTCGTCATTTGTCTCGTGTGAGTTCCCACTGTGCTTTGATTTCTACCCTACCACGGCTCAAAGGAGTCGTGCAAACAGGTAGCTTTTGGGTACAGTCCCGAGCCATATGGAGGCACGTGAGCGGATCGGCAGGGGATTCGTCTCTCCCGGTATTGGGGGCGAGGTCGTGCTGTGTCTAGGAGAGCCATTACACAAAGTCCATGGCCATGGCAGGAGATTTACTGGTAGGTACTCCAGTAGTATCTCAGGGTGTGATTGGGTTTCACTCCGACACGACTTATACTGCTATTGGGGGTCTGACGTTACTAGCCCCCTAGGCAGATATGCGATACTCATTGACGAACGGACCGGACTGTATATACATTGTCACTGTTAGGCTCAGTAGGGTTTTCCGGATGAGTGCGCTCATCGGCATCCCTTGAGGTCAGTCCGTGGGCAGCCGTTACGCATTGCTAGTGCCGCTGACGGTTTGTGGTTAAACCCACTGCCAGGGTACTGACGAGTCATTAGAGTCCCCCACAGACAGTTTCCCAAGTTCGGGCGAAACGTTGTAGAGGCCGTATGGTTTTATGGCAGGGTTCGGAAAATGCACGTGCGTTTACGCACGTGTCGATTTTCGGACAGATGATACTGGTCGGCTTTGGTTTAAGCCGGATCCGAGTATTATATTGAGTAGGTATAATATCTTTGTCTCAGTTGCATTTGTATTTGGTTGTAATACAAATGCGGGTATATTTATACAGTTTCGGGGTTATCCTGAAAGTCGTTTCAGGATCACTTTTGGAAGTTGCCAGTTTCCAGTTTTCTATCAGCCGTCTTTTAACATTCGGTTAAAAACGGATTTATCTTTTCTTGGATGAGAGTGAGTCATGCTTCTAGAAGGTTCTAGAAGGTTCTAGATTGGGTGAGGTGTCGAGTGACTCATGCTTTGATTTTAACCACTTTCTTGTTTTGGTTAAGATCTTTTATTTAGCTAAAGATATTTTAAAAGTGAGAAGCTTTTGCTTAAGGTCACCCCCTTCTCCTACGGTCACCTCCCTCTTGCTATATATGGCTTGCCCTCTCTCTCTCCTCATTCACACTCTCACTTGATGTTTCATTTTGACTAGAAAAGATTATGATAGTATTCGGGGTGTATGGAATTTTACAGTTCATTTCATTCCATCACCCGATTTCCACGGCAACTTCATTAACCGATCGTCCATGGATTTGGACGAAGTGAGACAAAGTCATCTACTTATTCTCTACATCAATCTTGGTCGTCTCTTTTAGCAAACTTGACGATCGAGTTGCCTCGAGTCAGAGGCGGGAGCCCGTTTAAAGAACCGATCATGTGGTGCCACCTCGACGAGGAGATCGGAGATCGACGAGATCGGAGCAGCCGCAACGGAGCGTGGGATGATGGTTGAAGAACGAAGGACTCGGATCGTTCGGTATAACATTCCTACACTCTTTACAGTTTTTTAGTTTAGCAATAATGGCATATCCGGGTTAAAGTGTACGATAGCGCCAGTTTAAAAGTTTTGTTCCGTATTTTGGCGTTTGTAGACTGCCGGGGCGCTAGCGTAGACTTACAGTGGTATCAGAGCCTAACCATTTTGCTATACTAACTTGTGCTAACGCGTTTAAAACATCGATCCGACCGGAAAAACAAAAATTGCAAAATTCCTACCTGACAGTTTCTGTTAATTTTAAACGGTCTCAAAATTTATTTCTGGATGTCTTAAAAATCTGTGCAGGGAATTTTAAGAGCCACGACAAAATTTGGGGTCGTGATCCCTCCAAGCTGCCGCGGAAGGGCGGCCAAACCCATGGTTTGGCCGCGCAACCGCGGCCACGTGGGGAGCACGTGCTCCCAAATTTTGTCAGATGGTTCTCTGTGGGATTTTGTGATTTTTGGTATATATCGTTTTGGCCCAGATTTTGTTACTGTTCACCAGTAAGCAGTGGGGCCCACTTTTTGATATTTGGTCTTTGGTCGATCGAAATTTAAACACGTTAGTTTACAGTGCTTACATTATATCTCCGACCGGGAATGTCATTTGATCGGTAAACCGCGTCTGATTGCTATAGTTCTTTTAGACGGGTTTGCGAACGTGACATTCGCGTTGATGTTCTGTGTTGTGCTGTGATGTTGCGGATTTGTCGTGGTGGATAGCAGTGTGTAATGGTAGTACAGTTTGTGTTTATTTGTACATTTGATATTGCGGGGCGAGCGTCCAACATGTGGACGGCCGTCACTGCCTGTTGTATAATATTCTTTTGGGGCACGACCAGGTTGCGGTCGATGTACCTATTGTACTATTTTTCATTACTGTACTAGGTTTTGCCCCGCGATGGAGTGCACGGATAGCCGGGTTCGGGAAAGCAACGGGTCCGCATCTCATGGCTTTGAGAGGCAGAGGGGCCCCACTTCAGAATTGGCAGACTATTCGCCGCACTCGTAGGGGGTACAGGTTGACCCAAGGAAGGGTGCTCAATTTACCGGATTCCGTGAAGTGCCGGGTGTTCCATTCACTATGCTGTGGGGACTACCTCGCTTCAGGTTTTAGCGGGTAACTTGCCGCACCCGTAGGGGTCTAGGTTTCATTGCACAGGCTATCCATACGACAGGGGAACGTCGAGTTTCAGCAGCGGCTCTGTGAAACTCGGGGATCCCAGATATCTGTATTGTTCTGTGATGCTTATTACTTTTCTGTAATGTTGCATACTATCACGCCTGGAGCGATTATTGTATATTGGCTTATATACTATTAGATGTTGTATATGTTTTACACCCGCGCTAGTCCAGCCCCCGCTCTGTCGTTAGTTAAGTAACCTAACGAGTGATGACGGGACCCAGTGACGAATGCGGATGGCATATACGTACATTTTATTTTCGTTCTTTTCTGGTGTGATCGATTGATGGGACTGTGTTGATTCTGATCAACACAAAGTAAAAACAAACCTGTATACAGTTGTTGGAACAATTTAAAAAGTGTTATTGCAAAGACGTTTCCTTTTGTTATGCATAGAGGTATTCAGTGGAATATACTGCACCTCATTCGACGGGGCAAGGGCTGATATCCCTTCACCGGGACTGACCCCTTGGGCAGAAGTTTACGTCAGCGTAATAACTTCACTATAGTCGATTACAAGTTGCTTTGCATAGCGGTATTCAGTGGAATATCCTGCACCTCATTCCACGAGGAAAGAGCCGAGATCCCTTTACAGGGAGTGACCTCTTTAGCAAAAGGTTTTCGCCACTATATTTTAAAAAGCTATCAGGTTCCTTCAGCGATATCAAGTTCACTACGCTAAAGGTTTTTCGCCAAAAACCAGCCGTAGCCCTCCGTCACTTCTTTTGGGTATTCAGTAGTATTCAAGCTATGTATTTTGACCTAACGCCAAGGCATAGTGTTTGGTAGCTGCTGGGTATTCAATTGATGCATAGATAGATGAGTTGGTTTGGGACAGCCGTTCTGCCATTTTGACCTAACGCCAAGGGCATGTGCGGGTGGGTTCAAATTAACAAGATAGTGATGGGTAGAACTTGGCATGTGACTTATGACATTTTGACCTAACGCCAAGGTTATAAGAGCATGGGGCAAAAACAATATCAGGAGTTTCTAAAGAAACTGAAACTTGCCGAGTATGCGCATACCTTCTGGAGTATGAGTAACGTGGATGCATTCCATCACGTTATCATGCGATGAGAGTTGGATCCTGATTCCCACTGATGAGTTGGTTTACTCTTCGGGCGATCCCGATTGATTCTTCTTTAGGTTTGGAGGAGAATTTGACAGTACAGTGGGAGGTTTCCGGATTAGATAAAATAATGAGCATTCTGATCTAGGTTAGAGTGCACGCTGAGTGTTTCTTTTCTCTCTCTCTCTTTGGCAGCGACCTTTGACCGATCCTAGACTATGACTCAGTGACCAGGTTGACCGAACCTTCTTAAAATACTGGCTTTTGGATTGTCTGAGTTGCATAAGTCATTGCCACTCCTTCTTTTACCCTTTGTATTTCTCAGAACACCCGTATTACTACGGATATCCACTTCCATTGGATAGAGCCATCGTATGGTTATATACGAACTCGAAGGGACTTCTTCGGGGATGGATCAAGGTTCAGGAGAAATAGAATTGGTTTATTCAGTTGTCTTTTATTATCACCTTCTCTCAGGTTGCGAGAGCTCCTTGGTTTAGGAGAGTACACCTATTACGCTTATTGGATAGTCTTATTCCAAACCATAGGCTGGTGCCGAAAGGTAGGGAATGAAGAAAACCAATTAGCCTAAGTAGGGTGTGCAGAAGGAAATATGTAAAGACAAAATAAAGGGATTAGAAAGAGGGCAAAGTAAATTGCGACCGATATCATTCACGACCAAAACCGCGTACTTCATCGCCACTCCTATTTCACCTTTAAAAGAATAAGGTATTATTCAATTGTCTTTTATCGTCACCTTCTCTCGAGATGCGAGTACTCCTTAGTTTAGGAGGGTACACCTATTATGCTTACTGGATAGTCTTCTTCCAAACCATAGGCTGGTGCCGAACGGTAGGGAAGGAAGAAAACCATTTAGCCTAACGATGGTGTACAGAAGGTAACGACTAAAGACAAATAAAGGGATTTGGAGAGATGGCAATAAAATATACGGTTGAAGTCATGAATTGGTTTATGGAAGAGGCATTGCTATGAATACCAGGATACCCCTACGAAACATTTTCATGTTTCAGTGCATTGTTAAAGAAAAACTGTTTTCCCGATTAGACACTTACTCAAAGGGTATGTATTTACCAGGTTTCATTCTCATATCTGTATGGTTTTACAGATGATGAGTAGGAGTAAGATATTGGGAATTGGGTGATCATCCTCATTATATCGGAATTCGTTGTAATTGGTGATATTTGAGGAAATCGCCAGGGTACAGTTTTCCACCTACAACGCACAGGTTTTGAGTTGTTTAACTCAGCGGACTTATACAGAATATTGTATGTTGTCCAGTGTCCATCAGGACAAAGGGGTAGGTCCTCGTACTATGTTCTGTTTACTTATAACTTCTCTAGTATTTAGACGAGTGTTTCGTAGAAATACATGGTCTAAGTTTTGAGAAGTTGTGGGTATAAGAATAAAGTAGAGAACCAGGTATCACAAGTATCGGGATTCTTCAAAGAGATCGAAGATGTAGATTCTTATGAATGGTATTCAGATAATAGTGATGGTTTTGAGAAACGAGTTTTCTCTTTCAGGTTACTCATAATTGGATGGATTCCTAAGTTGAGTAATGCTGATTAGCCTCTTTTCATTAAGTTGATATGCACTGGAGACAGCTGCATGGATTGAATATGGTTCCAATTAAATAAGTGCCAAAGTTTCTATATTGGATATAGAATAGTTCGTACCTTAAAAGACATTGAGGTACGGGGAGTTGTCCAGCTTATGATTAAAACCAGACACTGGATAACTCAGGGCACGTTTCTGTAATGGCTGTTTGTGGGTTGACCCTGGCTATGACGAGGGTTGATATTCTACCATTTGCAAGATCAATAGTGATATTGTTCTTGACTCGCCACAGTTTTAGTAAAAATGGATCTTTTTCAGAAAACAGTAGTGGGAGTATGGTAGAACTGGAAGTGATTCCAGAACCGCGAACGATTACGGAAAATTTAATAGGACCTATACATTCAATCAGGTTTGACATTCCAATAACCACTCCGCAGGTATGGTAGGTAACCTTAGACACCCGAGAGGTACTTCGGTAGCCTCAAGGACGGTGACAGGGAGGTTCTTATCTACCCAGACTTGACACTACTGTTGTTCCAGGATATGAGACCCGGTAGGAGGGTTGTCGTAGTCAGTGGGAGCGACGGAAGCATAGTGGGCAAGATGCTTATATCTATTTATAGACTTGAGCAGTTATAGCGGAGATAGATCATCTAATTTTGATGTGACAGTCATGGGTTTGACTTCAATCAGAATAGGGGATGGATCAGTTAAGAAGGTAGTAGGGTGTGATGTCATAGTATCTGGATGACATACACAGAGTAGGAAGTAAAATTCCTATACTATGATCGGTTGTACTGTGGTCGTCACACAGTTGTTTCTCCAGACAGGATATGGATATAATATTTGACATTCTGGTTTCTAGATCTATGGTTTTAGATCTGGATTTGGGTAGTTTCCCAATGTGGGTACTTTGACAGATATTCTAATGGTTTTTGGAATAGTTGACTCCTAGCATGGTGGTGTACCTGCAGGTGATGGAGTCACCCTCTCTAAAGGTGTCTTACAGACTAAAGGGGAGAGGGATGTGCATGATTGGCAGATCACTTGCTTAGGCAATTGAGTCAATCATGAGATGTCAAGTACCACACCAAATATTGGTTTTGCACTAGATGCAATAAGTTTGTATTAATCCAATCCTGGAGAAACATAAGGAAGCAGTTTTAGAACATAAGTACATGTTCTGCGGATTTGATGACGGCAGCCTCCTTCGGGAGACGGTTATCATTCCAAGCTTCAAAGGTGGCATGGATGACAGAGTGATTGTCAGAGTTATAGTATTTCCCTCTGACGAAGAGGGACAGTATTATGGACAGGTGGTCCAAGAGGATACTGTGGGAAGCAAGGTGCCCGATACTGATTAGGTTCAGTGATCGATTCAGTCTAAGAAGTTTGGATATGGAGTTCATTTATGAACTAAGGTCCCATCAGATATCCAGACATATTCTAAGACAGGTACTACTCAATTCGGGAGATGGTTTTCTCCGCGAACTTGAGATTAAGAGAGATATAGAAAGAAACTTCTAGGCGGATCCACTCACCGAGGCTATTTCTCGAACACAATAGTTTTACAAACGGGCTTTGTGAAACTGATTAGTAGAGGAGTTGGATGTTCGGTTTCACACGGGCTGTGAGTAGTCGACATCGCAATATTAGCCTTGAGTGCAAGTGGGAGATTGTTGGAGATAGTGCCCTCATAGTTAATTATTGGATCGCAGGTACGTGATTGCAATGATTGCGGAGGACCTATCCCGGTAGCGCAGTCTTACTCGAGATGATAGTATGCTATCTGGTTTGCCTTTATCAGTCGTGTACATGTTCAGGCGACTGATTGCATGTTACACTTTGATAGAGCCCTTGCTTTACTACCAACAGTATGATGGCGATCATATACGTGAGAGTTGGGTAGTTTATATGCATATCCTTAATTGTGGTCCCTAGTCGTGGGAGTTTCGAGACAGGGCATTGATACTCCGGAGTAGACTAGTGTGTACAGTCGAGACCCCGACGAGGGGCGGTGGCCGGTCTCACAAGCCACTGGTGTCAGTTGGATCACCTAAGATGTATACAGGTGCTCATTGGATTATGAGTACACCGGACAGGACTCGCCGGGAATCTGCTAGTTAGTATTATATCTACCGTCAGATAGCAGTTCCCTGGTGACATGTGTACAGGTTAGTTCATCGACCTGAGGTCGTCATTTGTCTCGTGTGAGTTCCCACTGTGCTTTGATTTCTACCCTACCACGGCTCGAGTCGTGCAAACAGGTAGCTTTTGGGTACAGTCCCGAGCCATATGGAGGCACGTGAGCGGATCGGCAGGGGATTCGTCTCTCCCGGTATTGGGGGCGAGGTCGTGCTGTGTCTAGGAGAGCCATTACACAAAGTTCATGGCCATGGCAGGAGATTTACTGGTAGGTACTCCAGTAGTATCTCAGGGTGTGATTGGGCTTCACTCCGACACGACTTATACTGCTATTGGGGGTCTGACGTTACTAGCCCCCTAGGCAGATATGCGATACTCATTGACGAACGGACCGGACTGTATATACATTGTCACTGTTAGGCTCAGTAGGGTTTTCCGGATGAGTGCGCTCATCGGCATCCCTTGAGGTCAGTCCGTGGGCAACCGTTACGCATTGCTAGTGCCGCTGACGGTTTGTGGTTAAACCCACTGCCAGGGTACTGACGAGTCATTAGAGTCCCCCACAGACAGTTTCCCAAGTTCAGGCGAAACGTTGTAGAGGCCGTATGGTTTTATGGCAGGGTTCGGAAAATGCACGTGCGTTTACGCACGTGTCGATTTTCGGACAGATGATACTGGTCGGCTTTGGTTTAAGCCGGATCCGAGTATTATATTGAGTAGGTATAATATCTTTGTCTCAGTTGCATTTGTATTTGGTTGTAATACAAATGCGGGTATATTTATACAGTTTCGGGGTTATCCTGAAAGTCGTTTCAGGATCACTTTTGGAAGTTGCCAGTTTCCAGTTTTCTATCAGCCGTCTTTTAACATTCGGTTAAAGACGGATTTATCTTTTCTTGGATGAGAGTGAGTCATGCTTCTAGAAGGTTCTAGAAGGTTCTAGATTGGGTGAGGTGTCGAGTGACTCATGCTTTGATTTTAACCACTTTCTTGTTTTGGTTAAGATCTTTTATTTAGCTAAAGATATTTTAAAAGTGAGAAGCTTTTGCTTAAGGTCACCCCCTTCTCCTACGGTCACCTCCCTCTTGCTATATATGGCTTGCCCTCTCTCTCTCCTCATTCACACTCACACTTGATGTTTCATTTTGACTAGAAAAGATTATGATAGTATTCGGGGTGTATGGAATTTTACAGTTCATTTCATTCCATCACCCGATTTCCACGGCAACTTCATTAACCGATCGTCCACGGATTTGGACGAAGTGAGACAAAGTCATCTACTCATTCTCTACATCAATCTTGGTCGTCTCTTTTAGCAAACTTGACGATCGAGTTGCCTCGAGTCAGAGGCGGGAGCCCGTTTAAAGAACCGATCATGTGGTGCCACCTCGACGAGGAGATCGGAGATCGACGAGATCGGAGCAGCCGCAACGGAGCGTGGGATGATGGTTGAAGAACGAAGGACTCGGATCGTTCGGTATAACATTCATACACTCTTTACAGTTTGTTAGTTTAGCAATAATGGCAGATCCGGGTTAAAGTGTACGATAGCGCCAGTTTAAAAGTTTTGTTCCGCATTTTGGCGTCTGTAGACTGCCGGGGCGCTAGCGTAGACTTACAATACGTTGGACTCACTTCCAAGATACCGCTACTTTGCCAAATTACTCATCGGTACTTGATCGTCGGAGGGTCCTACGGTGGTTTCCCACCCCTGGACTTCCCTTGCAGGTAGCTCGGTGTCAGCAACAACCAACAACCCATTGAGACCCACACACTCAATTCTCACACCGACTCTCAACCGTTCAGCCCCGCTGGCAGTAAAATCAACGGAGGACATCTGAGGGAGATTTCAATCTCTGTCAGTTGGCGCCGTCTCTGGGAAACAAGAAGATTTTCCATCCAATAATTTTATCTTCCGCCTTCGATTCAATGATCATCGATAATCAAAACGATCCCAGCACAAGCCGTCGCGTCCTCCGCAACGGAGGCGGGAAAAATTCTATTCCACCTCCCAACATCGTCGACGCCTTATCGGCGCGAATCAACAGGCTCACGGCAATAGTGAACGCACTCGCTCATGTTCAAACGGTCGGCCATGCCCGCCAAACCGCTATCCCCACTCCCCGGAACCACGGCGTGCGCGGGGCGACGGAGGAGCGCATTCAGGCCTTCGACCTTGCTCACGCCCATCTCGATGTCATCGAGCACCGGCGTGCCGATTCCGGCAGTCACGATCCCCATATGAGGAATGATGCCATGACTCGTTAGGCGCCGGATAGTTCGATACCGAGATCACAGGAAAGACTAGGTTATCGCTTCAACACCCGCCGCGCTCTCTCGCCCCCTGAAGAGACATCAGTCAGGTCGTCTGATTCCAGGCAAGACCGACGTCACCACACTCATCGAGACCACGCACATGGCGAACATCAGGGCCAGCCACGAAGGGTACATCCCGAGGATCTGAAGAACGTGATAGAGCGAAACCGAAACCGCTCTATCGTGCAAGCCCGGAGCCGAGATAACAGGCACTCCGACCGTGGAGAATTCTCGGGGTACCAACAGCGAATCGAGGTCCTCGAGAAGAAAATTGAGAACATGCGGCTCGCCGCCTGTTCAGCCGGAGGAGTGGCAAAGTACTCTGCAGATTCGCTCGTGAAGCCCTTCACGGAGCAGTTACTATGTGAGCGGGTCTCGTCTCGGAACAAACCGTCCAAAATGGCCCTCTTCGACGAGAAATCTGACCCAAAGGACAACTTGGATGCATTTACGGCAGGCATGAGCTTCCAAGACAACTCAGACGCGGCTCAGTGCCGAGCCTTCCCCACCACCCTCATCCGGGTCGGCCAAGATTGGTTCCACGGCCTTGTGCCACGTTCGATCTCGACCTTGGACGAGCTGGCGAATCAGTTTCTTGGTCATTTCGTCAGTAACCGACGACAGAAAAGGACGGTTGACTACCTATTTACAATCAAAAGCAAAGACAGATAATCTTTCAAAAGTTACGTCACCCGCTTCTATAATGCACTTCTGGAAGTCCTCGAGCACCGCGACGAAACGGTTATCACCGTCTTGAGGGAGGGTCTTAGACATAAAGAGTGGCTCCGCTCTTTCGCATTAACGCAGCCTAAGACCATTGCCGAAGTAAAAGTCTGGACCGAGCGGGAAATCCAACTCGAATCGGAAGTAAACGCCAACCTACCCCACGCGACCAGACGGACCGAAAAAAACGGGACAGGGAAGAGAAGAAAAAAGTCAACCATCTGAAACCTTACTCTCCGAGCTTTCATGAGTACTCCCCTGAACGTCTCTCAGGCCGAGCTACTGGAAAAGGCTAAGGACGAGAGATTTTTCAAACTCCAACCAACGACTCAGAAGTCGGGTAAGTGACTCCGCGGCCCGTGCTGCACCTTCCATCGATCACATGGGCACCCGACCGAGAACTGCAAACAACTCCGCAACTACATCGAGGAGTTGATCTGCTCCGGTCACCTGGCAAAGTACCTACGAGACAAACGGCATGCAGATCGGGAGCAAGCGTACCAACCTCTTCTCGGAGAATTGACGGTCGGGCAGATCATGGCAATCTCTGTTGGCTCGACTCCGAGCAACGAGGACACCCGCCGTTTCCGGCCGGTCATGACCTTAAGTGATCCCCGTACAAGAAATACAAGGACGATCCAATCACCTTCACCGACGAGGACCTTCACGACACATCACTCCCGCACAATGATCCCCTTGTGATAACAGCCAGGGTAAAACCGATACGAAGTCCGAAGAATCCTAGTCAATTCGAGGAGTTCGGCGAATATCTTATTTTACTATTGTTTCCAATGTATGGGATTAAACCGATCCGACCTCCCACGTCCTCTCCGGGTTTACAAATCATTCCGTCTTGGCCGAAGAATCGATCACCTTCCCTCTGAGCATTGGGGAAGCAGGAAGAACACGAACTATATCGGTGAATTTCCTCATCGCATTGATTCCTTCGTCCTATAACATCCTCTTAGGTCGTCCTACCCTAAACGACCTCCAGGCTTAGATATCGACCTATCACCTCGTGCTTAAGTTCTCTTTGGACAGTTGGGGGATAGACCGGGCCTACGGAGACCAGCAAACCTCCATGGTCTGTCTCGTCTCAACGTTCCCCGAAGACAAAGAAGTTCACATTTTTTAAGATGTGTGCGATCCTTGGGAATTTCTGGATACAAGCGACGACAAAAACGAGATTCGCGGTTCCCCGATAGAAGCTTTGTAAGAGGTTCCTCTCAAGGAGGGAGGCAACAGCCGAACTATCAGATTGGCTCACTCTGGACAGGGGATGCTCGGGATAGCCTAATCTGGTTCCTTCGAAGCAACTCTAATGTGTTTGCTTGGACTCCCGCGGACATGCCCGGGATCGACCCCAAGGTGATCTCCCACAAGCTCGAGGTCTACTCGAAAGCCCAGCCGATCCGACAAAAAAAAAAGTTTCGCGCCAGTAAAACAAAAAGCAATAGAGGAGGACCGACTGCTCGCGGCCAACTTCATCAGAAACCTGGACTACTCAGCTTGGCTAGCAGACGTAGTCATGGTCAAGAAGGCAAACGGGAAATGACGCATGTGCGTCGATTTCACTGATCTAAACAAAGTCTGCCCCAAAGACAACTACCCACTCTCTCGGATAGATCAGTTAGTTGACAGCTCGGCCGGTCATGAGCTGCTGAGCTTCATGGATTCCTTCTCCAGTTATAATCAAATTTGGATGAATCAGGTCGACGAAGAGCTAACCGCATTCACCACCGATCAAGGAGTCTACTGCTACAAGGTAATTCCCTTCGGCCTCAAAAACGAGGGGGGAACGTAGCAGCGGCTGGTCAACAAACTGTTCAAGCCGCAAATCGGGAGAAATATGGAGGTTTACGTCGATGACGTGCTCGTGAAATCCACCCTGTCAGCCGAACATACCACAGACCTCGGCGAGGCATTCGATGTCCTGTGAAATTACAAAATGAAACTGAATCCGGCCAAGTATGCATTCGGCGTCACGAGCGGGAAATTCCTTGGATTCATGGTCACCCACCGAAGAATCGAAGCAAATCCGGAGAAGATTAGAACCATCATTGACATGGCAACGCCCAAGAGCAATGTTGATATCATGCGGCACGGGCAGGATGGCCGCTTTGAAACGCTTCATGTCCAGATCCGGAGAGAAGTGCCTGCCTTTCTTCAAAGCCTTAAGGAAGATCCCCGGGTTCGAGTGGTCCGAGGAGTGTCAAGTCACTTTCGAGCGGCTCAAGACGCATCTGGCGACCCCCTCCCCATTCTCACCAGACCGGCTGAGGACGACGAGTTGTTGTATCTTCCTGTCTCCAACCAAGCTGCCATCTTCGTACTCATCAGAGAATCCAAAGGAATACAAAGACCGGTCTACGACGTCAGCCACGTTTTCAAGGACGCAGAGACCAGATACGCGGCTATAGAAAACATAGTCCTGACGCTCGTCGTCGCCTCTAGGAAGCTCCGACACTATTTCCAGGCTCACACGATCATTGTTCTCACCGAGCGACCCTTGAGGAATATCATCGGTTCCTCCGAATCGTCGGGCCGCTTAGAGAAATGGAGATAGGAGTTTTCCCAATTCGACATCCGATACCGACCAAGGCAAGCTATCAAAGCACGGTCCCTAACCAATTTCGTGGTCGAATGCACCATTCTCAATAAAGAAAGAGGGACGATCGCTACCCTTGACCCACGACCCTCAGTCGAGGAGACGCTCAGCCCAATTCCGGATTAGGTGCTCTACGTGGACGGCTCGTCCACAGAGAATGGGAGTGGAGTTAGGTTGGTCATCTGTAGTCCGAATGAAGCAGAAATGGAGTACTCTCTGAGGCTTGGTTTCAAGGCGTCGAACAACGCCGCGGAATACGAAGCCTTATTGGCTGGGCTACGAATCGCCTCCGCGATGAGGCTAAAGACAATCAAGATCCGCAGCGACTCCGCGCTAGTCGTCGGACAGGTGACCGAACGTTTCGAAGCCCCAGATGATGAAATACCTAGCGGAGGTAAAAAATCTCCGGAGAAATTTCGACAAGGTCCAGCTAGAACATATTCCCAAGAGCATGAACGCTGAGGTCGACGCGCTAAACAAACTCGCCCCTTCTTATTCGGCTAACCACAAGAGAAACATCCTCTTCAATGTTCTGCCACAACCCAGCATCGAAGACAGAGAGGTGATACACAGGATCTACACTGCTCAGGGGATATCCCGGATTGGAGAAATCTCATAGTGGAGTTCCTCAAGGATAGAGTGCTCCCCGAGGACCGAATTGAGGCACGCCGGCTCCGCATTAAAACTCGTCACTTCGTGTGGGCAAAGGAAACCTGTACAAAAAGTCGTACGCCCAAGCTCTACTCCAGTGCGTCGATCCCGGCGAAGCAAATTACGTTCTCCGAGAGAGATATGGAGTCGGGGAGAGCGCGTCTGAGGGCCCGCAGTCTAGTTCAAAAGACACTGTTGCAGGGGTATATTACTGGCCAACTATACACCAAGACGTAAAAAAGCTAGTCAGAAGGTGCAAGACCTGCCAACTCTTTGGCAGTATTTCTTGGCTACCCGCTACCGAATTGACACCACTAAGTTCCCCTTGGACGTTCGCGCAGTGGAGAATGGACATGTTCGGCCAACTCCCCACCGGTATGGGTGGACACAAATATATCCTCGTCGCCGTAGACTACTTTACGAAGTAGTTCGAAGCCACGCCGACCAGGAAACCGGATGCCACCTCTACGGTGAAGTTCCTGCAGAATAATATGATTGCAAGATTCGAAATCCCGAGGTGCATCGTCACCGACCACGGAACCAACTTTGAAAACAACAAAGTCTAGAAATTCTACAGCGACCATCACATATTGATGAAGTTCTCCGCGGGCACGCATCCCCAATGCAACGGGAAAGCTGAGGTAGCGAACCGAGGTGTAACATTTCAAAAAAATAAAATATTATTTTTGGGAATTTTCATAATTTTTAATGAATATTTTAATAGTCGGTGTAATTAAATACCGATAAATGGTGAAAATTCCGGAGAAAATTTTAGAAATTCTAAAATAGGGTATTTTGTGGAAGTATGTCATTTTTAAGCTTTTATGGTTACGTATGTGTTATTTTGGTGAAAATCGCGATTTACAATCGCTAAGTGGATTTTTGGCTTTTTGTGCAAAAATGTGCACATAACATTTTCTACACCTGTTTCTTGTTTTGATCATGGTAGCCTAGGGTTGGACCATGTTTAGGTGACCATGGTGGGTTGAACCATTTGATTAGAGCTGGGGTTATGTCGACTGTGTAGGGAGAAGTGAGCCATGGTGGCTTGGTGTCTTGTGAACATTGTTTTGGAGAAAGAGGGAGATGGTTAGGATGTGCCATGATTCATCCCATATCATTATTCCTTGTGTTTTGTTACCCTCTCTCACATTTCTCCCCACAACATAACACTCCCTTAAGAAAAACCACCAGCAGCAGGTGCTGAAACATTGCAACAGCCTTACATCAGCTCCTGATATACCAAATCAGCCCCCATTCTCTCACATCAACAGCTACATCAGCTCCATAGCTGATATACATCAGCCCCTAGCACATTTCAGCCCCCCATTGCTGACCAAACACCCCCCCCCATCGAGACTTATCAGCCCCTAGCTGATCTACAATCTCCCATTATCAATTTTCAGCCCCCAATGGCTGACTTTGCTACTAATCAGCCCTGATTTCAGCTGAAAATGAATCTATTAGCCACATACCTTTGCACCCAATGTCAAGCTTCAGCCCCAATGTCAAACATTCAGCCCCCCTAACCGACGAAACACCCCCCTAAAGACTTCTCAGCCTACAATGGCTGACTTCAGCTATACCAGCAGCTGAAACCATGCATTTCAGCCCATTGTATCAGCCTTTAACCAACACCACACCCTTATCAGCACAACTTCAGCCCCATTTCTTATCAACATCAGCTGCAACAACAGCAAGGAACAGCCCCAACACACTAGCACAACACCACACCACCACAACCTTTCCCATGATATCATAAGCCACAACAACAACAGCCATTGCCATAAGCAACAGCCCCAGCTGCAGGAACAGCATCAGCTACTGCAGAAGCATCATATCCTGAAGCAAATGGAGAAGCTCCCCAGCAGCAACAGCCCTTCCACCTTATCTCCTTCCCTTCTCCTTCCTCCTAGGACCCCCTCGAGGTATAATCTCGCATCCCAACTCAGTTCTTGCTCAGTTCTGGTGTAATATCTGAAAGTTTACCCTTTTAGTGTGATATTGTGCTAGTTTAGGCAATTTTGAGTGAAACTTGACCTAGTATTGGTTTTGATCGTTAGTATAACCTTATTAGATGTTTTTGAGACCATTGTAACCAATATTACTCTAAAATCCAAGTATTTACCAGAGTTATTCGACTTGGCGTATTTTACCGTTTTTGTCGATTTTGAGGCCTTTCTGAAATCTGCTTTTCACCCGGGGCCTTCTAGAGAAAAGTAGACATGTCAGTGAGCTGTGCAGGCACCCTGGAACCCCTACCAAAAGCCCTAGCCACCATCTCCAAACTCCGGCCGCAAATTTCATCATTCTGGCCGCAATTTGCGGCCAGACCTGCATAAAAATGCCTCGTTTTGCGTGCAAAGGCCCTTTTTCATGTAAAATTGACCCCCGGCATGTCTAGTTTTGACTGGTTCCTGTTAGGATAAAATCTGGGTTCATTTTTGTGAGTTGGCGTATGATTTACGGCGTGTTTTCGTATGGATTTTAGTATTCGATGATTCGTTTCTGTCAGGTGGCGTTCGGACGTCGACAACAGAGGATATTGGCTGTTTTTGCACACAAGGTCACAGGTTTTTACCTATGGGCGTAGTGTGCACCATTTTGGTTTCCGATGTGATTTTAATATGTTTTAGCATGTGATATCCTTGTAGGTACTCACGTGACATCGAGGCGTTGGAGACGCAAATGACGACATCGGCACCGGAACACACAACTAGGTGAGTAGATTTATATCTACGGGGAGAAGTCGGGTGGATGGCGTATAGCACCCCCGCAGTCCGAGGTGGTGTATACGGATGCGTATACACACCTATAAATATTATTGTTGTTGGGATTGTTATTGATGTTAAATGGATATTGGTATATTGGAGTTGGTGAAAAGTTACGAAACCATAGGGTAGTGGGTGCACTACACATACATGCACACATATACATATTTGCATACATCCTCACTTCATATATTCTTATGGGATTCGTTATGGACATGTGTTCACTTGGATATGAGGCTATGTGTTTATTATGGATTTGAGGATAATACATGGGATTGATATGAGTCGATGAGTTGATCTGAGATTATGATATCGGCGATATGACCTGTTATGATAGTAAAATTCATGATTTAGATACACCTTGATGCCTTAACGGATTTTGGGATAATGATGCCATAGGAATAGTGACATTAATATGTAAATGATCGACATGTGATTATGATACGAGATATGATATGATATGATATGACAGGATATTTATAATAGGCCGCCTTGGACGGGGTATACTCCTTGAGATGATATGTGCTGATGATATCGATTTATACGGGATTGTCGACCAGTAGTTAGATCTTGATTATAGTAATGATGTTAGAATTGTACCTGACATAGGTCAGTACCACGATGATGATATTAGAGAATACTTGACGATTAATATGACAAATGTGATATTGACCCGTACCCAGATTGGGGATGCCGTACGACGGATTTACGTACGAGCTATAAATTGATGTTTTGATCCGCACTCTTGACTTGGGAATAACTGATTTTAGAGATATGATATCGGATGTGATTTGATACGAGGCGGGATCACCGACTATATATATTTATATATGTATCGACTCAGAGGTTAGGCGGTTTCCCTTACCTGCAATTAGCTTATTAGCTCAGCCTTATTGTTGGCATAGTTGTACGACCTTTATGACATTAGATGCAGTTTAGCGATCATGGTGTTCAGTATTTCAGCTCCCGCATATTACTATTGTTGCTCTGCATCACATACTGTTATGATTCATATTCTATTATTGATATCATGCTGTTAGGACACCAGCACCATTACCGATGATGCGTATGTTCCACATACACTTACTTGCCAGTTCACACACATCTTCATCGGTAATTGCCATGTCACTACACAGTAGTATTATTGCATCAGGATATGACCCTTGTATGTGCATACTATTATTCCATGTTGCAGGACATACAGTTACACTTGCATTCCATTTATATGTCACATACATCATGCTTCCTGATTATACGCATTGAGATATGTTGTTTCTATGTTATTCTGGATTTGGGAACCGTGGGTATTTCAAAGAGATTATGTAAATGTTTTAAAAACCCGGTTACCCTTGATATGATATTTCAGTGCGTTCACCATGTGTTTTCTCGGTGCTGAGAGTGACATGTGAAACCCGAATCGAGGAGGCGGATGAGACCGATTGCGGGTACATGGTGGACCCGGTGCGGTACCCCGGGGCAAGAAGATCGCAGATGATGGCGTTGAGCCTGTGCAGGGGAGCACTACCTACCGGTGATATTACCCGACACGTCGGATATCCGGAGGATACCGTCGTAGTCATGAGATGGATGGTAGGGGCCGATCTGGACTGACAGCGCCCTAGATTTTTGTGATTGAGACATTGAGATTTCGAGATATTGAGGTACAGAGATTGTGATACAGAGGTATCGAGATACTGAGACTTATGTTTTGTGCCGATGCTAGGCACTGTTTATGCTGATTTCCTTTATGATACCTCATTTTAAAAATACAGAAATCTCACAAAGTTACAAAAGCAGTTTTCTTCAGTACATGCATTCTGTTTCATGCATTCATACATCATTCATATGATATATTGCCACCTGATGCACTGGCACAGACATATGGGATTACATTTGGGTTAGATGTTTACACTAGCCATGGTTAGAGATTACTGGTTATATATATTTGAGGATTATTTATATTATGATCGTATGACCTAGGTTGCGTCATACATGCGATTTGCTGTTCGTAGATCTTTTTCTACTCACGAGTTGGCAACTCACCCCCGTTGTGCCCCAGTTTTATGCAGGTGTTGCCGTACGGATTTCATTACGGCTTTGCGGGCACTGTATCTTTCGGGTGACTTGCTAGTAGGTGGGTTTATTGTATCTTACCCATCATTATACATTGTATATTATATTCAGTTGTATCTAGAGTTCCATCAACCAAAACATGTATTTATTTGAGATAGAGACCAGTGATGTTCATTCTTTCGACCTTAGAGTCGCGTGTTATATTTGGATAGGTTCTTACTGGTTGAGTTTCATTTCTGTTGAGATCCTCGCCTTTAGGCGTTGTATATTATGATGCATACAGGTTGATTTGGTATGGTTTTTCCTACACTCTACTACTTCTATTGGTTTGGATTTCTGGGTTTCGGCTTACTTAGAATACGTGTGCCTTGAGATGTTCGTAGTCTAAGTGCCGGTCATGATTCGTAATTTCGGGTCGTGACAAAGTTGGTATCAGAGCGTTAGGTTTTACCTTCGGAGTATAGGATGACCCTTGGTTGATGGAATAGGTGACTAAAGTAGAGTGACGTACCGTGGTATGTCCGCGGCATATTTACGATGCGCCATTCCGCTTAAGAAGCCTTAGGATGTACATTTCCTTGTTCAGTATCATATTCCTTCCTGATCTAGCCTCATCGGTACCAGTTTTGGTTTTGCTGCCACGATTACGGGCAGGGAGAGCTACGGCTAGAGTTGCGGTCAACATGAGCTCGTCACGAACGAGGACTGACCGGGGCGTGATTCTGGCGACACACGATTGTAGAGATGTGTCCTTTGATTGTGTTTTGCGCCACGAGCGATGGATGGATCGCTGTATGAGATTACTCGGACGTGCGGATTAGCACCAGAGGATTGAGCCACTGATAGAGGCCAGCCAGATTTTGATGACCGTTGATGTATTGCTCATTCATGATGATTGAGGCACGGCTCAGCGTGCAGACGAGCGAGCTAGTTTTACTGCAAACGACAGGATTTCGCCCAGATATTAGAGCTATTGCAGTACGAGATCGTACTAAGAGATTATAGAAGATCACTAGTTACCGAGTATGAATGACCAGGACATGTGGATTGTTCGCTACCCCGATGCGAGATCATCAGATAAATTGATTCCAGCTAGAGACGACTTCACGCGGAGACGTTGAGAGTCTACAGAGACGATCGAATGTCAGAAACCTATTATTCCAAGTTTAAAGTACTTGGAAAGACATGCAAGCAATTCTATGGTCCCTCTAGGAGAATGAAACCCTAACTCGACTAAATGACCGTGTGAAAGCCTTTGAACCTTAGGGTTTACCGCAGTCCTGCGACGCCATTAGTGAGGCTTGGGTTTGCCCTTCTACGGCTGGACCACTGATGCTGTGGTACGTACGCGATACTATTATACTATACCCAAGATGTTGAGCTCTTGGAGGATTATGAGGTTTTGACCAATCGATCGGACGGCTCAACTTAATTCGGATGCTAATCGGTGAGATGCATTTCTTGGGAGACTCCAGATACGATGATATCCGTTGGAGTTCAGTCCATGCAGCTACGACGAGACGAGTCCGAAGCAGTCGACATTAGAGAAAAGTGGAGTAAGAGGTTCGTACAAGATCTGGATATGATGACGTTCCACTCCACCGACACCAGTGATACGGTAGGCATGCCGAGGCATTATACTTGGATATACCTTCTAGAAGGAGTCGCGATGAGTATGCAGCCGTTCCGGAACAAGAAGCAGATATAGAAAAGGACGATGATTTCCGGACAGTTGGCAGAGATGAGACTGGAAGAGACCTTGGGTAGGATTCCTTCCAGGACACTGCTGCAATGAGTTTTGCAACCAGGATCGGATGTGTCACGTACATTCAGAGAGCCAGAGGCCGACGCCAGCGACATATTTCTTTACGAGTGACTGCGATGATTGACCGAGAAATGACCAGAGAAGTGCCAGAATGGAATCGTCCCCGTTAGCACACCTTACAAGGCCGATGAGCCGATGGATCGTGAGATTTGGTAATCCACAGAGAAGACTTGGACCCAGGAGTGGTCATGTTACGCACACCAGCAGGCCAGAGTTCAGAATCGTCGACGAGTTATGCTACGAGTAACCACGACAGTTGGCCTGAGATTATTGGAGGATGCGCTTGAGCGGAACTATTCCGCCATACTTGATTTCGGTGTTTTGGCGATTTATTCGCATGATTTGATTTTGATGATTGAGTATTTACGATTTTCGCAAAGTCGTTGCACTTGATATCGTCTTCGTGCCTTGGTTTCACATGTTTGTGATTTTATGGGGCTTAGACATTTGAGTTGATTTTGTGCGTATGCACGCACACGATTTGGTTCCTGTACTCTGTATAGTTTACATATACTTGCAGTACAGTGACATATATTTTTTGCACTTGGATGCACTGGACTTCTATTTCGATGGTGATGTTCGATATTTGTTTCGTGCATGATGGATGCACCGGATTTGGATTTTTAGCGCATGTTGGGCGCATGTTATGAGATGCGATTTGGTGCACACCAGATGCACTAAACCGAGATTCTTCGTGCATGTCAGATGCACCTGTTTTGCTGTCAAGCACACCTGTTGCCTTGACAGATGTTTTTGTGCACACCCAATGCACTTAGATATTGTTTCTGTGCGCATGTATGGCACATTCATGGATTTTGATTTCCGTGCGCACCAGACGCACAGGGTTTTTATATGCACATTTTTGGAATTGATTTATTAGGGAACAGTACATTTCTATGATATTGCGATTGGTTTTCGTACTGAGCAGGACTGATCAGATGACAGTGCCTGGGTATATTTTGCATACATTGACAGATTTCAAAGGGATTTCCAAAAGCGAGCTATAGTCTCATTATTTACATACGTGTCATTTATGACACAAGACATTTAAAATGAGGAGACCCTTCTAAATCGTTTTCAAAACGGCGGATCGTGCATATTAAACAAAAGATATATACATATAGGGTTATTTTCTTATAAGAGATGTCCGCCGCTGTGCAGTGTTATTCGCATTACACATCGACTTTAATTAATTTGGCATGGATTCCTTTCAGATATTTACATGTACAGATTTGATATTTACATGTATAGTTCCGATTTCTAGCATATCGGTTTTGCTTTGGATTTGGCAGTCGTGTTTTCACCTTGACTCCGATGATTGCAGGATGCTTGACGGAGTTTTGACTTCGAGTTATCTGTATGTTACTCATACGCATGCATTGCGCTACGATGCCTTTTATATATCGATAATTTCGGAGCCCCATTGGTTTGGACATTTTATTGAAATGTTTTTAGAATTGGGAGGTTTAAATTTAAATTCGGGGACCGAATTTCTTTAAGGGGGGAAGATTGTAACATTTCAAAAAAATAAAATATTATTTTTGGGAATTTTCATAATTTTTAATGAATATTTTAATAATCGGTGTAATTAAATACCGATAAATGGTGAAAATTCCGGAGAAAATTTTAGAAATTCTAAAATAGGGTATTTTGTGGAAGTATGTCATTTTTAAGCTTTTATGGTTACGTATGTGTTATTTTGGTGAAAATCGCGATTTACAATCGCTAAGTGGATTTTTGGCTTTTTGTGCAAAAATGTGCACATAACATTTTCTACACCTGTTTCTTGTTTTGATCATGGTAGCCTAGGGTTGGACCATGTTTAGGTGACCATGGTGGGTTGAACCATTTGATTAGAGCTGGGGTTATGTCGACTGTGTAGGGAGAAGTGAGCCATGGTGGCTTGGTGTCTTGTGAACATTGTTTTGGAGAAAGAGGGAAATGGTTAGGATGTGCCATGATTCATCCCATATCATTATTCCTTGTGTTTTGTTACCCTCTCTCACATTTCTCCCCACAACATAACACTCCCTTAAGGAAAACCACCAGCAGCAGGTGCTGAAACATTGCAACAGCCTTACATCAGCTCCTGATATACCAAATCAGCCCCCATTCTCTCACATCAACAGCTACATCAGCTCCATAGCTGATATACATCAGCCCCTAGCACATTTCAGCCCCCCGTTGCTGACCAAACACCCCCCCATCGAGACTTATCAGCCCCTAGCTGATCTACAATCTCCCATTATCAATTTTCAGCCCCCAATGGCTGACTTTGCTACTAATCAGCCCTGATTTCAGCTGAAAATGAATCTATTAGCCACATACCTTTGCACCCAATGTCAAGCTTCAGCCCCAATGTCAAACATTCAGCCCCCCTAACCGACGAAACACCCCCCTAAAGACTTCTCAGCCTACAATGGCTGACTTCAGCTATACCAGCAGCTGAAACCATGCATTTCAGCCCATTGTATCAGCCTTTAACCAACACCACACCCTTATCAGCACAACTTCAACCCCATTTCTTATCAACATCAGCTGCAACAACAGCAAGGAACAGCCCCAACACACTAGCACAACACCACACCACCACAACCTTTCCCATGATATCATAAGCCACAACAACAACAGCCATTGCCATAAGCAACAGCCCCAGCTGCAGGAACAGCATCAGCTACTGCAGAAGCATCATATCCTGGAGCAAATGGAGAAGCTCCCCAGCAGCAACAGCCCTTCCACCTTATCTCCTTCCCTTCTCCTTCCTCCTAGGACCCCCTCGAGGTATAATCTCGCATCCCAACTCAGTTCTTGCTCAGTTCTGGTGTAATATCTGAAAGTTTACCCTTTTAGTGTGATATTGTGCTAGTTTAGGCAATTTTGAGTGAAACTTGACCTAGTATTGGTTTTGATCGTTAGTATAACCTTATTAGATGTTTTTGAGACCATTGTAACCAATATTAATCTAAAATCCAAGTATTTACCAGAGTTATTCGACTTGGCGTATTTTACCGTTTTTGTCGATTTTGAGGCCTTTCTGAAATCTGCTTTCACCCGGGGCCTTCTAGAGAAAAGTAGACATGTCGGTGAGCTGTGCAGGCACCCTGGAACCCCTACCAAAAGCCCTAGCCACCATCTCCAAACTCCGGCCGCAAATTTCATCATTCTGGCCGCAATTTGCGGCCAGACCTGCATAAAAATGCCTCGTTTTGCGTGCAAAGGCCCTTTTCATGTAAAATTGACCCCCGGCATGTCTAGTTTTGACTGGTTCCTGTTAGGATAAAATCTGGGTTCATTTTTGTGAGTTGGCGTATGATTTACGGCGTGTTTTCGTATGGATTTTAGTATTCGATGATTCGTTTCTGTCGGGTGGCGTTCGGACGTCGACAACAGAGGATATTGGCTGTTTTTGCACACAAGGTCACAGGTTTTTACCTATGGGCGTAGTGTGCACCATTTTGGTTTCCGATGTGATTTTAATGTGTTTTAGCATGTGATATCCTTGTAGGTACTCACGTGACATCGAGGCGTTGGAGACGCAAATGACGACATCGGCACCGGAACACACAACTAGGTGAGTAGATTTATATCTACGGGGAGAAGTCGGGTGGATGGCGTATAGCACCCCCGCAGTCCGAGGTGGTGTATACGGATGCGTATACACACCTATAAATATTATTGTTGTTGGGATTGTTATTGATGTTAAATGGATATTGGTATATTGGAGTTGGTGAAAAGTTACGAAACCATAGGGTAGTGGGTGCACTACACATACATGCACACATATACATATTTGCATACATCCTCACTTCATATATTCTTATGGGATTCGTTATGGACATGTGTTCACTTGGATATGAGGCTATGTGTTTATTATGGATTTGAGGATAATACATGGGATTGATATGAGTCGATGAGTTGATCTGAGATTATGATATCGGCGATATGACCTGTTATGATAGTAAAATTCATGATTTAGATACACCTTGATGCCTTAACGGATTTTGGGATAATGATGCCATAGGAATAGTGACATAAATATGTAAATGATCGACATGTGATTATGATACGAGATATGATATGATATGATATGACAGGATATTTATAATAGGCCGCCTTGGACGGGGTATACTCCTTGAGATGATATGTGCTGATGATATCGATTTATACGGGATTGTCGACCAGTAGTTAGATCTTGATTATAGTAATGATGTTAGAATTGTACCTGACATAGGTCAGTACCACGATGATGATATTAGAGAATACTTGACGATTAATATGACAAATGTGATATTGACCCGTACCCAGATTGGGGATGCCGTACGACGGATTTACGTACGA
This sequence comes from Agapanthus africanus, assembly GCA_030015575.1. Classification (NCBI taxonomy): domain Eukaryota; kingdom Viridiplantae; phylum Streptophyta; class Magnoliopsida; order Asparagales; family Amaryllidaceae; genus Agapanthus; species Agapanthus africanus. The sequence goes on along the minus strand of JASDDO010000016.1, from coordinate 177,526,785 downwards.
GCTATAAATTGATGTTTTGATCCGCACTCTTGACTTGGGAATAACTGATTTTAGAGATATGATATCGGATGTGATTTGATACGAGGCGGGATCACCGACTATATATATTTATATATGTATCGACTCAGAGGTTAGGCGGTTTCCCTTACCTGCAATTAGCTTATTAGCTCAGCCTTATTGTTGGCATAGTTGTACGACCTTTATGACATTAGATGCAGTTTAGCGATCATGGTGTTCAGTATTTCAGCTCCCGCATATTACTATTGTTGCTCTGCATCACATACTGTTATGATTCATATTCTATTATTGATATCATGCTGTTAGGACACCAGCACCATTACCGATGATGCGTATGTTCCACATACACTTACTTGCCAGTTCACACACATCTTCATCGGTAATTGCCATGTCACTACACAGTAGTATTATTGCATCAGGATATGACCCTTGTATGTGCATACTATTATTCCATGTTGCAGGACATACAGTTACACTTGCATTCCATTTATATGTCACATACATCATGCTTCCTGATTATACGCATTGAGATATGTTGTTTCTATGTTATTCTGGATTTGGGAACCGTGGGTATTTCAAAGAGATTATGTAAATGTTTTAAAAACCCGGTTACCCTTGATATGATATTTCAGTGCGTTCACCATGTGTTTTCTCGGTGCTGAGAGTGACATGTGAAACCCGAATCGAGGAGGCGGATGAGACCGATTGCGGGTACATGGTGGACCCGGTGCGGTACCCCGGGGCAAGAAGATCGCAGATGATGGCGTTGAGCCTGTGCAGGGGAGCACTACCTACCGGTGATATTACCCGACACGTCGGATATCCGGAGGATACCGTCGTAGTAATGAGATGGATGGTAGGGGCCGATCTGGACTGACGGCGCCCTAGATTTTTGTGATTGAGACATTGAGATTTCGAGATATTGAGGTACAGAGATTGTGATACAGAGGTATCGAGATACTGAGACTTATGTTTTGTGCCGATGCTAGGCACTGTTTATGCTGATTTCCTTTATGATACCTCATTTTAAAAATACAGAAATCTCACAGTTACAAAAGCAGTTTTCTTCAGTACATGCATTCTGTTTCATGCATTCATACATCATTCATATGATATATTGCCACCTGATGCACTGGCACAGACATATGGGATTACATTTGGGTTAGATGTTTACACTAGCCATGGTTAGAGATTACTGGTTATATATATTTGAGGATTATTTATATTATAATCGTATGACCTAGGTTGCGTCATACATGCGATTTGCTGTTCGTAGATCTTTTTCTACTCACGAGTTGGCAACTCACCCCCGTTGTGCCCCAGTTTTATGCAGGTGTTGCCGTACGGATTTCATTACGGCTTTGCGGGCACTGTACCTTTCGGGTGATTTGGTAGTAGGTGGGTTTATTGTATCTTACCCATCATTATACATTGTATATTATATTCAGTTGTATCTAGAGTTCCATCAACCAAAACATGTACTTATTTGAGATAGAGACCAGTGATGTTCATTCTTTCGACCTTAGAGTCGCGTGTTATATTTGGATGGGTTCTTACTGGTTGAGTTTCATTTCTGTTGAGATCCTCGCCTTTAGGCGTTGTATATTATGATGCATACAGGTTGATTTGGTATGGTTTTTCCTACACTCTACTACTTTTTTTGGTTTGGATTTCTGGGTTTCGGCTTACTTAGAATACGTGTGCCTTGAGACGTTCGTAGTCTAAGTGCCGGTCATGATTCGTAATTTCGGGTCGTGACAAAGTTGGTATCAGAGCGTTAGGTTTTACCTTCGGAGTATAGGATGACCCTTGGTTGATGGAATAGGTGACTAAAGTAGAGTGACGTACCGTGGTATGTCCGCGGCATATTTACGATGCGCCACTCCGCTTAAGAAGCCTTAGGATGTACATTTCCTTGTTCAGTATCATATTCCTTCCTGATCTAGCCTCATCGGTACCAGTTTTGGTTTTGCTACCACGATTACGGGCAGGGAGAGCTACGGCTAGAGTTGCGGTCAGCATGAGCTCTTCACGAACGAGGACTGACCGGGGCGTGATTCTGGCGACACACGATTGTAGAGATGTGTCCTTTGATTGTGTTTTGCGCCACGAGCGATGGATGGATCGCTGTATGAGATTACTCGGACGTGCGGATTAGCACCAGAGAATTGAGCCACTGATAGAGGCCAGCCAGATTTTGATGACCGTTGATGTATTGCTCATTCATGATGATTGAGGCACGGCTCAGCGTGCAGACGAGCGAGCTAGTTTTACTGCAAACGACAGGATATCGCCCAGATGTTAGAGCTATTGCAGTACGAGATCGTACTAAGAGATTATAGAAGATCACTAGTTACCGAGTATGAATGACCAGGACATGTGGATTGTTCGCTACCCCGATGCGAGATCATCAGATAAATTGATTCCAGCTAGAGACGACTTCACGCGGAGACGTTGAGAGTCTACAGAGACGATCGAATGTCAGAAACCTATTATTCCAAGTTTAAAGTACTTGGAAAGACATGCAAGCAATTCTATGGTCCCTCTAGGAGAATGAAACCCTAACTCGACTAAATGACCGTGTGAAAGCCTTTGAACCTTAGGGTTTACCGCAGTCCTGCGACGCCATTAGTGAGGCTTGGGTTTGCCCTTCTACGGCTGGACCACTGATGCTGTGGTACGTACGCGATACTATTATACTATACCCAAGATGTTGAGCTCTTGGAGGATTATGAGGTTTTGACCAATCGATCGGACGGCTCAACTTAATTCGGATGCTAATCGGTGAGATGCATTTCTTGGGAGACTCCAGATACGATGATATCCGTTGGAGTTCAGTCCATGCAGCTACGACGAGACGAGTCCGAAGCAGTCGACATTAGAGAAAAGTGGAGTAAGAGGTTCGTACAAGATCTGGATATGATGACGTTCCACTCCACCGACACCAGTGATACGGTAGGCATGCCGAGGCATTATACTTGGATATACCTTCTAGAAGGAGTCGCGATGAGTATGCAGCCGTTCCGGAACAAGAAACAGATATAGAAAAGGACGATGATTTCCGGACAGTTGGCAGAGATGAGACTGGAAGAGACCTTGGGTAGGATTCCTTCCAGGACACTGCTGCAATGAGTTTTGCAACCAGGATCGGATGTGTCACGTACATTCAGAGAGCCAGAGGCCGACGCCAGCGACATATTTCTTTATGAGTGACTGCGATGATTGACCGAGAAATGACCAGAGAAGTGCCAGAATGGAATCATCCCCGTTAGCACACCTTACAAGGCCGATGAGCCGATGGATCGTGAGATTTGGTAATCCACAGAGAAGACTTGGACCCAGGAGTGGTCATGTTACGCACACCAGCAGGCCAGAGTTCAGGATCGTCGACGAGTTATGCTACGAGTAACCACGACAGTTGGCCTGAGATTATTGGAGGATGCGCTTGAGCGGAACTATTCTGCCATACTTGATTTCGGTGTTTTGGCGATTTATTCGCATGATTTGATTTTGATAATTGAGTATTTACGATTTTCGCAAAGTCGTTGCACTTGATATCGTCTTCATGCCTTGGTTTCACATGTTTGTGATTTTATGGGGCTTAGACATTTGAGTTGATTTTGTGCGTATGCACGCACACGATTTGGTTCCTGTACTCTGTATAGTTTACATATACTTGCAGTACAGTGACATATATTTTTTGCACTTGGATGCACTGGACTTCTATTTCGATGGTGATGTTCGATATTTGTTTCGTGCATGATGGATGCACCGGATTTGGATTTTTAGCGCATGTTGGGCGCATGTTATGAGATGCGATTTGGTGCACACCAGATGCACTAAACCGAGATTCTTCGTGCATGTCAGATGCACCTGTTTTGCTGTCAAGCACACCTGTTGCCTTGACAGATGTTTTTGTGCACACTCAATGCACTTAGATATTGTTTCTGTGCGCATGTATGGCACATTCATGGATTTTGATTTCCGTGCGCACCAGACGCACAGGGTTTTTATATGCACATTTTTGGAATTGATTTATTAGGGAACAGTACATTTCTATGATATTGCGATTGGTTTTCGTACTGAGCAGGACTGATCAGATGACAGTGCCTGGATATATTTTGCATACATTGACAGATTTCAAAGGGATTTCCAAAAGCGAGCTATAGTCTAATTATTTACATACGTGTCATTTATGACACAAAACAATTAAAATGAGGAGACCCTTCTAAATCGTTTTCAAAACGGCGGATCGTGCATATTAAACAAAAGATATATACATATAGGGTTATTTTCTTATAAGAGATGCCCGCCGCTGTGCAGTGTTATTCGCATTACACATCGACTTTAATTAATTTGGCATGGATTCCTTTCAGATATTTACATGTACAGATTTGATATTTACATGTATAGTTCCGATTTCTAGCATATCGGTTTTGCTTTGGATTTGGCAGTCGTGTTTTCACCTTGACTCCGATGATTGCAGGATGCTTGACGGAGTTTTGACTTCGAGTTATCTGTATGTTACTCATGCGCATGCATTGCGCTACGATGCCTTTTATATATCGATAATTTCGGAGCCCCATTGGTTTGGACATTTTATTGAAATGTTTTTAGAATTGGGAGGTTTAAATTTAAATTCGGGGACCGAATTTCTTTAAGGGGGGAAGATTGTAACATTTCAAAAAAATAAAATATTATTTTTGGGAATTTTCATAATTTTTAATGAATATTTTAATAGTCGGTGTAATTAGAAAATTCCGGAGAAAATTTTAGAAATTCTAAAATAGGGTATTTTGTGGAAGTATGTCATTTTTAAGCTTTTATGGTTACGTATGTGTTATTTTGGTGAAAATCGCGATTTACAATCGCTAAGTGGATTTTTGGCTTTTTGTGCAAAAATGTGCACATAACATTTTCTACAGCTGTTTCTTGTTTTGATCATGGTAGCCTAGGGTTGGACCATGTTTAGGTGACCATGGTGGGTTGAACCATTTGATTAGAGCTGGGGTTATGTCGACTGTGTAGGGAGAAGTGAGCCATGGTGGCTTGGTGTCTTGTGAACATTGTTTTGGAGAAAGAGGGAGATGGTTAGGATGTGCCATGATTCATCCCATATCATTATTCCTTGTGTTTTGTTACCCTCTCTCACATTTCTCCCCACAACATAACACTCCCTTAAGGAAAACCACCAGCAGCAGGTGCTGAAACATTGCAACAGCCTTACATCAGCTCCTGATATACCAAATCAACCCCCATTCTCTCACATCAACAGCTACATCAGCTCCATAGCTGATATACATCAGCCCCTAGCACATTTCAGCCCCCCATTGCTGACCAAACACCCCCCCATCGAGACTTATCAGCCCCTAGCTGATCTACAATCTCCCATTATCAATTTTCAGCCCCCAATGGCTGACTTTGCTACTAATCAGCCCTGATTTCAGCTGAAAATGAATCTATTAGCCACATACCTTTGCACCCAATGTCAAGCTTCAGCCCCAATGTCAAACATTCAGCCCCCCTAACCGACGAAACACCCCCCTAAAGACTTCTCAGCCTACAATGGCTGACTTCAGCTATACCAGCAGCTGAAACCATGCATTTCAGCCCATTGTATCAGCCTTTAACCAACACCACACTCTTATCAGCACAACTTCAGCCCCATTTCTTATCAACATCAGCTGCAACAACAGCAAGGAACAGCCCCAACACACTAGCACAACACCACACCACCACAACCTTTCCCATGATATCATAAGCCACAACAACAACAGCCATTGCCATAAGCAACAGCCCCAGCTGCAGGAACAGCATCAGCTACTGCAGAAGCATCATATCCTGGAGCAAATGGAGAAGCTCCCCAGCAGCAACAGCCCTTCCACCTTATCTCCTTCCCTTCTCCTTCCTCCTAGGACCCCCTCGAGGTATAATCTCGCATCCCAACTCAGTTCTTGCTCAGTTCTGGTGTAATATCTGAAAGTTTACCCTTTTAGTGTGATATTGTGCTAGTTTAGGCAATTTTGAGTGAAACTTGACCTAGTATTGGTTTTGATCGTTAGTATAACCTTATTAGATGTTTTTGAGACCATTGTAACCAATATTACTCTAAAATCCAAGTATTTACCAGAGTTATTCGACTTGGCGTATTTTACCGTTTTTGTCGATTTTGAGGCCTTTCTGAAATCTGCTTTCACCCGGGGCCTTCTAGAGAAAAGTAGACATGTCGGTGAGCTGTGCAGGCACCCTGGAACCCCTACCAAAAGCCCTAGCCACCATCTCCAAACTCCGGCCGCAAATTTCATCATTCTGGCCGCAATTTGCGGCCAGACCTGCATAAAAATGCCTCGTTTTGCGTGCAAAGGCCCTTTTTCATGTAAAATTGACCCCCGGCATGTCTAGTTTTGACTGGTTCCTGTTAGGATAAAATCTGGGTTCATTTTTGTGAGTTGGCGTATGATTTACGGCGTGTTTTCGTATGGATTTTAGTATTCGATGATTCGTTTCTGTCGGGTGGCGTTCGGACGTCGACAACAGAGGATATTGGCTGTTTTTGCACACAAGGTCACAGGTTTTTACCTATGGGCGTAGTGTGCACCATTTTGGTTTCCGATGTGATTTTAATGTGTTTTAGCATGTGATATCCTTGTAGGTACTCACGTGACATCGAGGCGTTGGAGACGCAAATGACGACATCGGCACCGGAACACACAACTAGGTGAGTAGATTTATATCTACGGGGAGAAGTCGGGTGGATGGCGTATAGCACCCCCGCAGTCCGAGGTGGTGTATACGGATGCGTATACACACCTATAAATATTATTGTTGTTGGGATTGTTATTGATGTTAAATGGATATTGGTATATTGGAGTTGGTGAAAAGTTACGAAACCATAGGGTAGTGGGTGCACTACACATACATGCACACATATACATATTTGCATACATCCTCACTTCATATATTCTTATGGGATTCGTTATGGACATGTGTTCACTTGGATATGAGGCTATGTGTTTATTATGGATTTGAGGATAATACATGGGATTGATATGAGTCGATGAGTTGATCTGAGATTATGATATCGGCGATATGACCTGTTATGATAGTAAAATTCATGATTTAGATACACCTTGATGCCTTAACGGATTTTGGGATAATGATGCCATAGGAATAGTGACATAAATATGTAAATGATCGACATGTGATTATGATACGAGATATGATATGATATGATATGACAGGATATTTATAATAGGCCGCCTTGGACGGGGTATACTCCTTGAGATGATATGTGCTGATGATATCGATTTATACGGGATTGTCGACCAGTAGTTAGATCTTGATTATAGTAATGATGTTAGAATTGTACCTGACATAGGTCAGTACCACGATGATGATATTAGAGAATACTTGACGATTAATATGACAAATGTGATATTGACCCGTACCCAGATTGGGGATGCCGTACGACGGATTTACGTACGAGCTATAAATTGATGTTTTGATCCGCACTCTTGACTTGGGAATAACTGATTTTAGAGATATGATATCGGATGTGATTTGATACGAGGCGGGATCACCGACTATATATATTTATATATGTATCGACTCAGAGGTTAGGCGGTTTCCCTTACCTGCAATTAGCTTATTAGCTCAGCCTTATTGTTGGCATAGTTGTACGACCTTTATGACATTAGATGCAGTTTAGCGATCATGGTGTTCAGTATTTCAGCTCCCGCATATTACTATTGTTGCTCTGCATCACATACTGTTATGATTCATATTCTATTATTGATATCATGCTGTTAGGACACCAGCACCATTACCGATGATGCGTATGTTCCACATACACTTACTTGCCAGTTCACACACATCTTCATCGGTAATTGCCATGTCACTACACAGTAGTATTATTGCATCAGGATATGACCCTTGTATGTGCATACTATTATTCCATGTTGCAGGACATACAGTTACACTTGCATTCCATTTATATATCACATACATCATGCTTCCTGATTATACGCATTGAGATATGTTGTTTCTATGTTATTCTGGATTTGGGAACTGTGGGTATTTCAAAGAGATTATGTAAATGTTTTAAAAACCCGGTTACCCTTGATATAATATTTCAGTGCGTTCACCATGTGTTTTCTCGGTGCTGAGAGTGACATGTGAAACCCGAATCGAGGAGGCGGATGAGACCGATTGCGGGTACATGGTGGACCCGGTGCGGTACCCCGGGGCAAGAAGATCGCAGATGATGGCGTTGAGCCTGTGCAGGAGAGCACTACCTACCGGTGATATTACCCGACACGTCGGATATCCGGAGGATACCGTCGTAGTCATGAGATGGATGGTAGGGGCCGATCTGGACTGACGGCGCCCTAGATTTTTGTGATTGAGACATTGAGATTTCGAGATATTGAGGTACAGAGATTGTGATACAGAGGTATCGAGATACTGAGACTTATGTTTTGTGCCGATGCTAGGCACTGTTTATGCTGATTTCCTTTATGATACCTCATTTTAAAAATACAGAAATCTCACAAAGTTACAAAAGCAGTTTTCTTCAGTACATGCATTCTGTTTCATGCATTCATACATCATTCATATGATATATTGCCACCTGATGCACTGGCACAGACATATGGGATTACATTTGGGTTAGATGTTTACACTAGCCATGGTTAGAGATTACTGGTTATATATATTTGAGGATTATTTATATTATGATCGTATGACCTAGGTTGCGTCATACATGCGATTTGTTGTTCGTAGATCTTTTTCTACTCACGAGTTGGCAACTCACCCCCGTTGTGCCCCAGTTTTATGCAGGTGTTGCCGTACGGATTTCATTACGGCTTTGCGGGCACTGTACCTTTCGGGTGACTTGCTAGTAAGTGGGTTTATTGTATCTTACCCATCATTATACATTGTATATTATATTCAGTTGTATCTAGAGTTCCATCAACCAAAACATGTACTTATTTGAGATAGAGACCAGTGATGTTCATTCTTTCGACCTTAGAGTCGCGTGTTATATTTGGATGGGTTCTTACTGGTTGAGTTTCATTTCTGTTGAGATCCTCGCCTTTAGGCGTTGTATATTATGATGCATACAGGTTGATTTGGTATGGTTTTTCCTACACTCTACTACTTTTTTTGGTTTGGATTTCTGGGTTTCGGCTTACTTAAAATACGTGTGCCTTGAGACGTTCGTAGTCTAAGTGCCGGTCATGATTCGTAATTTCGGGTCGTGACACGAGGTGTCATCCGGGGCGTCAAAACCCGCCTGGAAGACAGGGCGGCTGGGTCGAGGAACTGCCACGGGTGTTATGGGCGTTGCGAACATCGAGAAAAACACCCACATGGGAACCCCATTTAGCCTTTGTTACGGCACCAAAACAATGGTCCCCGCAGAAATCGGCCTTCCCGGCAATCAGGTCGAACACTTCGACGACGAGGCCAATGTCTTGGCACTTCGAAGCAACCTAGACATCTTATTGGAAATGAGAGATCGGGCGCAATAAGGATGGTCGTATATTAGCAGCAGACCGCCCGGTATTACAACGACCGGGTTAAATATCGAGCTTTCAAGACAGGAGACTTAGTCCTACGTCGACATAAGTTCGAACACCAAAAGAAGCTACATAAATTCTCCCCGAAGTGGGACGGTCCCTTCCTCGTCACTGAGACATTACCCGACGGAGCCTACCGCCTCCAGGATTCATGGGGGCGTGACTTTCCACGGCCATATAACGCCGAAAATCTTAAATTGTACATATGAACTTGTACTCTTTCGAATAATAAAATTAATCTTTTTTATGTCAACTAAAATTATTTTAGTTTCTAAGCAAAGCCATCACCACGAGACGGCCGAGTAGCTTCCTGCTCGGCCCATCCACAGCAGGAAGCTTCCTGCGCGGCTACGCTGCGGATCCAAAGCCCTCACCACAAGGCGACTAAGTAGCTTCCTGCCCGACCCATCCACACCGGGCAGCTTCCTGCTCGACCACACTGCGAATCCAAAGCCACACTGCGGATCCAAAGCCCTCACAACGAGGCGGCCGAGTAGCTTCCTGCTCGGCCCATCCGCAGCGGGCAACTTACTGTCCGGCTACGCTGCGGATCCAAAACCCTCACCACGAGGCGGCCGAGTAGCTTCCTGCTCAGCCCATCCTCAACGGGCAGTTTTCTGCCCGGCTACGCTGCGGACCCGAAACCCTCGTCTCGAGACGGCCCGGCTTCTTCCTGCCCGGCGCATCCGCATCGAAGTCTGTAAGCCGACCTCCATTCGACGCACGATCACGAAGCAAACAAACTCCTGATAGGACCTAAGTGAATAAAACTCGGGTTCACTCGTTACGAGGAACCCCAGTCACTCTCAGATCCGAGAGACACAGATCTATTTGTACTTGGTGTTCACTCGATCTACGTCGCCTCTACTCCAGGGGAGGAGGGACACCGATCTATTTATACTTGGTGTACATATTTGGTGTTCGCTGGATCTACGTCTTCTTGACTCCGGGGGAAGAGGGACATCGATCTATTTGTACTTGGTGTTCATATTTGGTGTTCGCTCGATCTACGTCGCCTCGACTCTGGGGGAGGAGGGACACCGATCTATTTGTAGTTGGTGTCCATATTTGGTGTTCGCTCGATCTATGTTGCCTCGACTCTGGGGAAAGGAGGTACACCGATCTATTTGTACTTAGTGTCCATATCTGGTGTTCGCTTGTCCCATGTCATCTCGACTCCGGAGGGAGGAGAGACACCGATCTACCCACTTATAAATAAACAAAAACGAAAGTATTCCAGCCAGGCATATCAAAGACGAGATAAAAATACTTTATTGATATCCCAAATTATATACAAGTTATTATAAACTCCTCAGCTTTACAAAATGCCCGAAGGCTACAAAAATAATTAAAAAATATATAGAACGAGGCGGACGGCAGTTTCAAACCACCTTCACGGCCGGGTCTTCCCCGACGCCCCCCTGTTCGGCACCTCCGCCGGGAGCCTCGATTACGACCGCAAGCTCGGCGCTTCCGCCTAAGGCCTCGCCTCATCCCAACGGCTCGGCGCTACCATCTTGGGGTACTTCCTTGACAAGGGCATACCTTGCACGAAACTCCTGGTCGTCGAACCCAGGCATCGCTTCTTTGACGGCGTCGAAGGCGATGTGCCATCCGACAGCCGCAGAGTCGGCAAGGTCGACATAAAATTGGTCAGAGCCCTTGTACTCCCCCACGGCTTTTTCCGCCCTACCCTAGGCACACTTCGCCGTCTCGTGGGCCGTCCGGGCATCCTTCTTGAACGAGTCTCTCTGCCTCTTCATAGCGTCATAGAGCCCGTTGACCTCCTCGATCTTGGACTGAATAGCCCGGTTGGATTCGGTCAAGAGCCGGTGAGACTCCTTCAGCTTCGCAACCGTCAGGCCCTCCGCGACCAACCTCTACTCCAGGGAGACCGACTTGTCCTCCGCCTCCTTCAGCTTGGCAAGGAGCCCTTCCTCACGCGAGAACTCTCCGGCCTTTTTCATCGCTGGGGCCATCTCCTCAGCCTCCATAGCGGCAAGAAGGGCGTAATGCTAGATGACCTGCAGGAAAACATGAACCATTTTTAGAAACTAAATAGGAAAAACACTTAGGAATTTTTAGAAAATTACCAACCTGAACGGCCTCCTGAGTTATCGCCGCCACTTGGGCCTTCATGGTGCCTCGGAGAATCTTGGCCCTCGCCGCCTTCTCTATATCCGCCAGCAAGCTGTCGGCCACAGAAAGCCTCGAAGGCACCTCGATGCAGAAGTCGCCCTTCTGCACCTGTACCCCAGCCGAGGGTGGCCGGTAAACCACTCTATTCTGCCTCAAGACGAGGAATACCACAGTTCTCGCTACAATCTTACTATAAATGCATGGTTCGTCTGGATTTTTGATAGTCAAATTCTTTGACCGTCTTATCAAAACATATGTTCCAACTCCGCGATGCCTGCTTTAATCCATAAATTGATTTAAGCAGCTTGCACACTCTTCCGCTGCTCCCACTCTCTATGAAACCCTCTGACTGATCCATATAAACACTCTTCCAAATTTCCATTCAGAAAAGCGGTTTTTACGTTGTTCTGCCAAATTTCATTATCATGGAAGGCAGCAATGGAAAGTAGGATCCGAATGGATTTAAGCATAACCACTGAAGAAAAGGTTTCATCATAGTCCAAGCCAGATCTTTGACGAAAACCTTTTGCTACAAGTCTGGCCTTATAGGTTTCAACCTGTCCATCTGCACCAATCTTCGTTCTGAAGATCCATTTACAGCCTATGGGTTTTACCCCTTGAGGTGCAATATCCAAAGTCCAAACTTTGTTGGTGTACATGGATTCCATTTCGGTCCGCATTACATCCATCTATTTTACCGAGTCTCTGCTCGTAATGGCCTGCTGGAAACTAGTTGACTCATCATCATTGATGATGCAATCCTCTCTATCCCCGTCTACGAAAAACCCGCAGTATCTCTTAGGCGGATGAGACTGCCTACTAGATCTGCGGAGTGGCGCAGGGACGTCCGGTTCTTTTGAAACTTCTGGTTCCACCATGCTTTCAGTAATAGTTTGTGGTTCTGAAATTTCTTCCAGATTCATTGCGCTCCCACTTAATTCCTTTTCAAGAAATTGAGTCTCCAGAAAGTGGGCATGCCGAGAAACAAAAACCTTTTGTTCTTCTGCGTAATAGAAAAGATACCCCTGGAGTTCCTTGGGTATCCCACAAACTTACACAGTACTGATCGTACCTCGGGCTTGTCCGTATGCTGCTTTTTGACAAAAACTAAACATCCCCATATCTTAAGATACTTAAGATAGAGTTTCTTCCCACTCCATATTTCATATCGTGTGGTAGGCACAGACTTAGTAGGAACTTTGTTCAAAAGATATGCAGCAGATTCTAGTGCATAACCCCAGAAGGATCACGGTAACTCAGCGTAACTCATCATGGAACGTACCATGTCTAATAAGCTGCGATTCCGTCTTTCCGATACACAGATGTGCTGAGGTGTGTATGGAGTAGTAAGCTGAGAGAGAATTCCATTCTCTTTTAAATAATCCAGGAATTCGGCACTTAAGTATTCACCACCTCGATCAGATCGAAGTGTCTTGATACTTTTGCCTGTTTGTTTTTCCATTTCATTCTTGTATTCTTGGAATTTCTCAAAGGTCTCGGATTTATATTTCATCAAAGAATACATGTCCATACCTTGAGAAATCATCCGTAAAGGTAATGAAGTAGGAATAACCACTTCTTGCATGTGTAGACAATAGACCACACACGTCGCTATGTATGAGTCCCAAGAGCTCGATGGCTCTTACTCCGTGTCCAGTCAAGGAAGTCTTTGTCATCTTTCCTTTGAGACATGATTGACAAGTTGCATAAGACAGATATTCAAACAGATCCAAATATCCCTCTTTATGTAACTTCGTCAGCCATGTTTCATTGATGTGACCTAGTCTACAATGCCATAAAAAAGCCTGACTTACAACTGGAGACCTTTTAAGGGTGTTCTGGACATTGAAAACCTAGTGTTGATTTAATACGTATATACCGTTGTCTAGTGTACCTGACCCAATCAAACCATGATTAAGGTGAATGTTTACAACATTACTTACAAATGTAAAATCATAACCTTCTTTAGATAGTAAAGATACAGAGATGATATCGCATGTCAAACTAGTGTTAGTGTATATGCCCTAGAGGCCATTACTGTATCATACTAGTTTGTATATTACTTAATGGAAGCTTGGGATATTCACAGTTGTATATACAATCTTGCTCGAAATGGTAGTATGCTACTTGGTTTATCTCTGCTATAATATGTGCATGTGTTTCTTTTAGCATATTGCTGATATACATATTAGTAGAGCCCTTAGGATCTTTGCTTGATTACCAGCGTTGTGATGGCGCTCGCACTCGTGGGAGCTGGGTAATCTATAAGCACATCCTTATACAGGTCCCTGGTCGTTGGACTATCGAGACAGGGCATCGATACTCCGGAGTAGACTAGCGTATGCGCTTCTCATCCCAGTGTGGGAGACGGTCTGTCCCACAGCCGTTAGTACGTCGTACTTGAGATAGTATGCGGGTGCTCGTTAGGTTACGAGTACACTGGACAGGACTCGTCGGGAACTGTTGGTTGGTAATATACCTATCGTCAGTTATCAGTTCCCAGATGACATGAGTACAGCTTAGTCCGCTGACTTGACACTGTCACTTCGCCTCGAGTGTGTTCCCACTGCACTTTGATTACTACCCTACCACGGCTCAGAGGAGTCGTGCAAACAGGTAGTTTTTGGGTGCAGTCCCGAAGCACTTGGAGGCAGTGACGGTTAGACAGGATTCGTCTCTCCCGGTATTGGGGATTGACATCGCGCTGTATCCAGGAGAGCCATTACACGAGTAGTCCCTGGCCAGGGCAAGCGAGATATACTGGTAGGCTTCCAGTGTTATCTCAGGGTGTTCTGAGCTTCACTCCGACACGACTTGTACCGCTATTAGGGGACTGACGTTCACCGCCCCCCTAGGCCCGCCATGCGATGTATCAGACGAACAGACCGGACTGTACGGAGACTGTCACATACAGGCTCAGTAGGAGTGCAGATGGGGTTCACCTCGTCAGTCTTCTTATCGACATCTACCTGGGGACCGTTACGTACAGCTAGTGCCGCTTGCGGTCTGTGGTTAAACCCACTGCCAGCGTAGTGTCGAGTCTTTAGAGTCCCACACAGAGAGCTATTCGCCTTTAGGCAAAATGAGTAGAGGTCGCATGGTTTTGCGACAGGGTTCGTTCGCATCCGCGCACTTGTGCACGGTTGCTGTCCGGACAGTTTATACTAGCGGGCTTTGGTTTAAGCCGGATCCTAGTATATAATTTGAGATTGGTTTTTCTCATTGTGTTCGTGTTCCTCGGATCACGAATGCGGATGCGTATGCACGGTTGCTTGAGATTGAGGGAGAGGACCTTGTTTAGGGTTAATGACTATTGTCATTTTATTAACCCTATTGTTTTTGTGTGTATTATTGTTAATTAATAATTAGCTTAATTATTGTGCATGGTTGTTGTTGTTGACACTTTGACTTTGTTGACTTGTTGACCAAGTTGACAATTTGACCATGATCATTTCATTTGGAAGATGCTCTTTGATTCTTGCAATTTGCATTAATAATGAAATGATAATGGTCACCTCTTGATTAAACCATGACAATTTTCTTGCTAATTAATTAATTAAAATAACTCACACATATTAGTGAGAATGGCTCACTAATATTTCATTCTATCATATCTTTTCTCTCTCTTGCTCATCCTCTCCCTCAAGCTCTCTCCCTCTCATGTGTTGAGAAACAAAAAGCTTGAGAAAAACCTTCACTTGATCTTCTCTACTCACTTCTAGGGTTCAAGTCTTAGCATTTCTTGCACTCTAGTTACTCCTAGCTTGGAGTTGAAGCTAAAGGTCGAGGCTTTCGGGTGGATCGTTCTTTGACGGAAGGAGACAAGCAAGGTGAGGCCTTTCTACCATTCCGACGAGCAAGGAGAGAAGGAGTTCGAGCTCAAGGTATAACCTTTCTACAACTTAACTAGTTGTTAGTTTGTTTTAGCTAGTTTTCGTTTAGTAAAGATCCTCACAAGCTAGGTCCATGTTGCCTAAGTCATTAAAAATCCAATTTTTATTATGTTTTCCGCCTCCACGTAAGTACCGGGGTGGGCAACGTGGACTTACAGTGGTATCAGAGCCTAACTAAACTCAAACTAGTTAGGTAGTGAAGTGTAACGAAGTTTCGAAACCGAAAATCCAAAAACCGAACTTTTGAAAAACCCTAGTTTCTGTTGAAATTTTTTCTGCTCAAAATGGAAAACTTTATATTTGTAAATTCGTCTCAAGGTTTTTTATGGACACCCACGAAATACGGTACAGTGATTCGTTCAAACCGCCGCCCTTCCGCGGCACGAGGTAGGCATGTGCCGCGGAAGCGCCGCGGTTTGTCGTCTTCTCTGCATCGTTTTTCGTGCAGTGTCTTTCTGTGTTGATTTTGGGATTTTTAGGATATATTATATATGCCAAGATTTTCCAGAACTAAAATTTACTTTTGGGGGCCTATAAATCCGTATTTTTCGGAACTTCACTACACTTTAACTACATCGGTTATATCTGTAATGCTTGCATGTATTGAACGTCGGCTAATCGCTATAAGACGATTAGTCGGGGTTATACATGATCTGTGATTGTTATTGGTTTGTGGATATGAATGGATTGGATTGTCGCGGGTGAATGGCCGGGGTGGATGTGAGATGAGGGTTGTTTTTCTTTCATTCATTTGTAACATGTAAATTGATGTAATAATATTCTTTGTATGGCCGCACAACCGGGTCGGGGTTGTAGCCGTCATTGTATAATTCTTTTTACTGTTTTTGCTCCTAGGATAGACCCATGGAGGGGGTGCACAAACTACCGGGTATCTCGAAGTGCCGAGTGGCCTACTCACGGTGGTGAGGGAGGTTGCTTCGCTTCGGGTGCTTGGCGGGTACTTTGCCGCACCCGTAAGGGTCTTGGGTGGGGTATTGGCTATTCACCGCGACCGTGTAATCCGCTTTGCGTTGCAGGCTCGAACGCATTGCGGATTCCTAGTATATCCAATGTATTCATCTGTGATCTGTAATGTCTATCATTGCTGTATATTTATATATAATAACTATTTAGGCGTTGCTTATGTTTTACAGCCGCGCTAGCCCAGCCCCCGCTCTGTCGTTAGTTAAGTAACCTAACGGGTGATGACGGGGCCCCGTGGCGAATGCGAATGGCATAAGCGTACGTCATATTTTGGTTGTTTTCTGCAATGGTAGGATTAAATGATGGGACGCATTAAAAGAACTAATGCAAGAAATAAACCAAGTAAAAGTCGATTGGAACACTTAGAAAACCACTCGGTTCTTCTCAAAACTAAACTTTTAAACGCGGAGCTTGAACCACTCCTTTTAAAAGCTATCTCGTTCCATCGATTATATCAAGTTCACTACGTTCACGGTTTCGCCAAAACCATTCGTAGCCCTCCGTCATTCCACATGAATGGTCAAAAGTATTCAAGCTGTGTATTTTGGCCAAAGTCAAGGCATAGTGATTGGTAGCGTTTGGGCATTCATGTGCAGCATAGATAGATGCGTTGATTTGGGACAGTCGTGCTGCCATTTTGGCCAAAGTCAAGGGTAGGTACGGGTGGATCCAAATTAACCAGGAGAATGACGGGTAGAACTTGACATGTGACTTATGATATTTTGGCCAAAGTCAAGGTCATAAGAGCATGGGGCAAAAATCCACATCGGGAGTTTCATAAGTACTGAAACTTGCTAGATTTGCATACCATTTGGAGTGTGGTGATTCTGGTAGGATTCCTTCAGTTTCGTCACGCGATGATATTTGGATCCCGATCCTACTGTGAGTATATGCTACTCCTCGGGAAAACTCTCACTTAACGATCAATGCTATAAACCTAGTAGGTGCCTAGAAAGGTGTTAGCGGGGTTACGCCCACAGGGAAAAGAGGTTACTTAATTAAGGAACTTCGCGAAAGCGTTGGAAAACCTCCCTCGAAGTACCGACACTGGCCTGGCTGAACGGTTAAGCAAGTATTGTACGGTGAGAATGATCCCGGCTAATCCTTTTCTTTATGGTTTGAGAAGGGATTCGAGAAACAGTGGGAGCCATCCAGTTTAGACAAACTAAAAACCATTCTAAACTTGCAAGAGCATCATGCTAAAGTGTTTCTTTTCTCTCTCCTAATTGCAGCGACCATTCAACATGACCGGACTTAAGTTACTGTTAGATAAAAATATATTGACAGGGCCAAACTACAAAGATTGGCTCAGGAATGTCAAGATGGCGATCACTTATGACAAGCTGGGGTATATACTTACCACCAAAGCTCCCCCTGTCCCAGGTCCCACCTCCAGCGTTGCGGATGTAAAAATCCGTAAGACATGGGAGATAGATTGCGCGAGGGCCAGATGCCTCGTACTAGCCTCGATGGACAACGAACATCAGAGGAGGCACGAGAATATGGACCTAGAGTCCATATTTCTCCATACAAAAGAACTGTATGGAGAGCAGTCTCGTATCGCTAGATACGAAGTGTCGAAGAAGCTTTTTTCGGCAAGGTTGGCCGTCGGATCATCGGTAGCGGACCACGTGCTTAAGATGATCGGCTACATAGAGGAGCTCGCGGACCTTGGGACCACGTTGGAGAATGAACTCTATACCGATTTGATTCTCCAGTCCCTTCCTTCCACTTACGCCCAGTTCGTTCTTAACTTCAACATGCAAGGAAAGGAGGTTGAACTTGCCGAGCTTCTGAACATGTTGAGGACTGCTGAGGGCAACCTACAGAAGGGTAGGGAGACATCCACTTTGTTTGTAGGAGGATCTTCCTCTTCTAGGTCCAGGGCGAAAGCCAAGGCAAGAAGAAGAAAGCCCCCGCCAAACCAAGAAGCGGTGTCGGTAAAGTGGATACGAAGGGAAAGGGTAAAGCAACAAAAGTAGCGGGGAAGATGGTGGGGAAGGAAGAATGCTTCTATTGTCACAAAAGTGGTCACTGGAAACAGGATTGCAAGGCTTGGAAAGCCAGAACACAGGATTTGAAGCGAGTTGCAGCTTCAGCTTCAGGTGTGTATGTTATTGAAAACTGTCTATCAATAAACTCTACATCCTGGGTATTGGATACCGGATCAGGATCTCATATCTGTAATTCTTTGCAGGCGTTGAGAAAGCGTAGAGTTTTGAAGGCAGGTGACATGACCCTCAGAGTTGCGAACGGTGCTAGCATGGATGCAGAGGCCGTGGGGGACTATCACCTGGGATTATCTGATGGACACTTTTTGGTTTTGCGTAGTTGTTATTATGTACCAAATGCAACCTGTAATATCATATCTGTATCTTTATTATCTAAAGAAGGTTATGAATTTGCATTTGTAAGTAATGTAGTGAACATTCACCTTAATCAAGTTTTGATTGGGTCAGGTACATTAAACAACGGTATTTACGTTTTAAACCAACCGCAGGTTTTCAATATCCAGAATACACACAAAAGAAAATCTCCAGAAATTAATAAAACTTTCTTATGACATTGTAGACTGGGTCACATCAATGAGAGAAGATTGACTAAGTTACATACTGAAGGATATTTGGATCCGTTCGAATATCAATCGTATGCAACTTGTCAATCCTGTCTCAAAGGAAAGATGACAAAGGCTCCGTTTTCTGGACACGGAGAAAGAGCGAGCGAGCTCTTGGGACTCGTACACAGCGACGTGTGCGGTCCAATGTCTACACATGCGCGAAGCGGTTTTTCTTACTTCATTACCTTTACGGATGACTTTTCAAGGTACGGTTATGTCTTCTTAATGAAACATAAATCCGAGGCTTTTGAAAAGTTCCAGGAATATAAGAATGAAGTAGAAAAACAAACCGGCAAAAGTATCAAGATCCTAAGATCGGATCGAGGAGGAGAATACTTAAGTGCCGAATTCCTGAACTACTTAAAAGAGAATGGAATTCTCTCTCAGCTTACTCCTCCATACACTCCGCAACATAATGGTGTATCGGAGAGAAGGAACCGGACCCTACTGGATATGGTACGGTCCATGATGAGTAACGCTGAGTTACCGCGATCGTTCTGGGGATATGCGCTAGAATCAGCAGCATACCTTTTGAACCGAGTTCCAACTAAGACTGTGCCTACTACACCATATGAAATGTGGTGTGGGAAGAGACCCTATCTTAATCACATTAAGACATGGGGATGTCCAGCTTTTGTAAAAAAGCAGCATGCGGACAAGCTCGAGGCACGCTCAGTACAGTGCAAGTTTGTGGGATATCCGAAGAACTCCAAGGGATATTACTTCTATTGCGAAGAGGAACAAAAAGTCCTTGTTTCTCGCCATGCCCACTTTCTAGAACATCAGTTCATAGAAAAAGAATTAAGTGGGAACGCAATAGAACTGGAAGAAATTCCAGAACCGCAAGCTATTACTGAAAGCTTAGTAGAGCCAGAGGGTTCGAAAGATCAAGACATTCCCGTGCCACTCCGCAGGAGTAGTAGGCAGTCTCATCCGTCCGAGAGGTACTACGGTTTTCTCATTGACGGGGATAGAAAGGACTGCATCCTAGATTGTGATGAGCCTACTAGCTTCCAGCAAGCCATTCAGAGCATCGACTCGGTAAAATGGCTGGATGCAATGCGGACCGAGATGGAGTCCATGTACACCAACAAAGTATGGACGTTGGACATTGCTCCAGACGGGGTAAAACCCGTAGGATGCAAGTGGATCTTCAAAAGGAAGATTGGTATAGATGGACAGGTTGAGACCTATAAAGCTAGACTGGTAGCAAAGGGTTTTCGTCAGCGACCTGGTTTGGACTATGACGAAACCTTTTCTCCAGTAGCTATGCTGAAATCCATTCGGATCCTTCTTGCCATCGCTGCTTTCCACGATTATGAGATTTGGCAGATGGACGTAAAGACAGCTTTTCTAAATGGTCATTTAGAGGAGTGTGTCTATATGGACCAGCCAGAGGGTTTCATTCAGGGTGGGAGCAGCGGAAAGGTGTGCAAGTTGCTCAAGTCCATTTATGGACTCAAGCAGGCATCGCGGAGTTGGAACATCTGCTTTGATGAGACGGTCAAAGAATTTGGCTTTATCAAAAATCCAGATGAACCATGCATCTATTGTAGATTTGTAGCGAGAACTGTAGTATTCCTCGTTTTATACGTGGATGACATTCGCTTAATAGGAAATGACATTCCTATGCTACAATCTGTCAAGGGGTTCTTGTCACACAGGTTCTCCATGAAAGACCTGGGTGATGCCTCATACATTCTGGGTATCCGGATCTACCGTGACAGATCCAAAAGGATATTAGGACTCTCACAGTCCAGGTACATCGACACCATACTGAAGAGATTCAGTATGGAAGATTCCAAGCGCGGTAATCTACCGGCTTGTCACGGGATCACCCTCTCCAAAAAGATGTCTCCCAAGACTGATTTGGAGAGGGATCGCATGTATATTATACCCTACGCTTCTGCGGTAGGCTCTATAATGTATGCGATGTTGTGTACCAGACCGGATGTGGCTTATGCACTGAGTGTGGTAAGCAGGTATCAGTCAAACCCTGGGGAGAAACATTGGATAGCAGTAAAGAACATTCTCAAGTACCTGAGAAGGACTAAGGAGATGTTCTTGGTGTATGGCGGAAAAGACCTGCAGATTGAGGCCTTTGCTGACTCCAGCTTCCAGAGTGACAAGGATGATTCCAAGTCCATGTCGGGTTTTGTCTTTACCCTCAATGGAGGGGCGGTGTGTTGGAAGAGCTCCAAACAGAAAACCGTTGCTGACTCGACTATGAAAGCGGAATACATCGCTGCATCTGATGCCGCAAAAGAAGCTGTCTGGATGAGGAAGTTCTTGAAAGAACTTCAGGTGGTTCCGTCCATTGTTGACCCAATACCTCTGTATTGCGACAACAACGGGGCTATAGCTTTAGCGAAGGAACCCAGGTCCCATCAGAAATCCAGACACATCTTAAGGCGGTATCACCTGATCAGGGAGATTGTGGATCGCCAGGAGATCGAGGTCCGGAGAGTTGCATCAGAGGATAACACAGCAGATCCATTCACCAAGGCCTTGCCCCAGACTCAGTTCGAGCGGCTGATCGAGATGATAGGTCTTCGATACGCCAGTACATGGCCTTAGTGCAAGTGGGAGATTGTTAGTGTATATGCCCTAGAGGCCATTACTGTATCATACTAGTTTGTATATTACTTAATGGAAGCTTGGGATATTCACAGTTGTATATACAATCTTGCTCGAAATGGTAGTATGCTACTTGGTTTATCTCTGCTTTAATATGTGCATGTGTTTCTTTTAGCATATTGCTGATATACATATTAGTAGAGCCCTTAGGATCTTTGCTTGATTACCAGCGTTGTGATGGCGCTCGCACTCGTGGGAGCTGGGTAATCTATAAGCACATCCTTATACAGGTCCCTGGTCGTTGAACTATCGAGACAGGGCATCGATACTCCGGAGTAGACTAGCGTATGCGCTTCTCATCCCAGTGTGGGAGACGGTCTGTCCCACAGCCGTTAGTACGTCGTACTTGAGATAGTATGCGGGTGCTCGTTAGGTTACGAGTACACTGGACAGGACTCGTCGGGAACTGTTGGTTGGTAATATACCTATCGTCAGTTATCAGTTCCCAGGTGACATGAGTACAGCTTAGTCCGCTGACTTGACACTGTCATTTCGCCTCGAGTGTGTTCCCACTGCACTTTGATTACTACCCTACCACGGCTTAGAGGAGTCGTGCAAACAGGTAGTTTTTGGGTGCAGTCCCGAAGCACTTGGAGGCAGTGACGGTTAGACAGGATTCGTCTCTCCCGGTATTGGGGGTTGACATCGCGCTGTGTCCAGGAGAGCCATTACACGAGTAGTCCCTGGCCAGGGCAAGCGAAATATACTGGTAGGCTTCCAGTGTTATCTCAGCGTGTTCTGGGCTTCACTCCGACACGACTTGTACCGCTATTAGGGGACTGACGTTCACCGCCCCCCTAGGCCCGCCATGCGATGTATCAGACGAACAGACCGGACTGTACGGAGACTGTCACATACAGGCTCAGTAGGAGTGCAGATGGGGTTCACCTCGTCAGTCTTCTTATCGACATCTACCTGGGGACCGTTACGTACAGCTAGTGCCGCTTGCGGTCTGTGGTTAAACCCACTGCCAGCGTAGTGTCGAGTCTTTAGAGTCCCACACAGAGAGCTATTCGCCTTTAGGCAAAACGAGTAGAGGTCGCATGGTTTTGCGACAGGGTTCGTTCGCATCCGCGCACATGTGCACGGTTGCTGTCCGGACAGTTTATACTAGCGGGCTTTGGTTTAAGCCGGATCCTAGTATATGATTTGAGATTGGTTTTTCTCATTTTGTTCGTGTTCCTCGGATCACGAATGCGGGTGCGTATGCACGGTTGCTTGAGATTGAGGGAGAGGACCTTGTTTAGGGTTAATGACTATTGTCATTTTATTAACCCTATTGTTTTTGTGTGTATTATTGTTAATTAATAATTAGCTTAATTATTGTGCATGGTTGTTGTTGTTGACACTTTGACTTTGTTGACTTGTTGACCAAGTTGACAATTTGACCATGATCATTTCATTTGGAAGATGCTCTTTGATTCTTGCAATTTGCATTAATAATGAAATGATAATGGTCACATCTTGATTAAACCATGACAATTTTCTTGCTAATTAATTAATTAAAATAACTCACACATATTAGTGAGAATGGCTCACTAATATTTCATTCTATCATATCTTTTCTCTCTCTTGCTCATCCTCTCCCTCAAGCTCTCTCCCTCTCATGTGTTGAGAAACAAAAAGCTTGAGAAAAACCTTCACTTGATCTTCTCTACTCACTTCTAGGGTTCAAGTCTTAGCATTTCTTGCACTCTAGTTACTCCTAGCTTGGAGTTGAAGCTAAAGGTCGAGGCTTTCGGGTGGATCGTTCTTTAACGGAAGGAGACAAGCAAGGTGAGGCCTTTCTACCATTCCGACGAGCAAGGAGAGAAGGAGTTCGAGCTCAAGGTATAACCTTTCTACAACTTAACTAGTTGTTAGTTTGTTTTAGCTAGTTTTCGTTTAGTAAAGATCCTCACAAGCTAGGTCCATGTTGCCTAAGTCATTAAAAATCCAATTTTTATTATGTTTTCCGCCTCCCCGTAAGTACCGGGGTGGGCAACGTGGACTTACAACTAGGTACACAAAAACAGTTACGCAAAGCCAAAATGTGTCCACTTGTCAATCCTGGATGATATTCCCTTACGGAAACAGCATCCACGCTCGCTCCGTTAGCAACCCTGAGGTCATATCACCTGCCTTCAAAACTCTACGGCTTCTCAGTGCCTGCAATGAATTACAGATATGAGATCTTGATCCGGTATCCAATACGCAGGAAGTAGAGTTGATTGACAGACAGTTTTCAATCATAAACACATCAGAAACTGAAGCCACAACTTACTTTGAATCCTAGTTGTTGGCTTTCCAAGCCCTGCAGTCCTTTCAATGGCCTTTCCTGTGACAATAGAAGCATTGCTCCTTCCCTACTGCTGGCCCCCCAACTTTTGCCTTGTCCTTTCCCTGTACCTTATTGACACCGCCTTTCGGCTTAGTAGGAGCCTTCTTCTTCCCCTTGGCTTTCGCTTTGGATCTAGAGGAGGAAGGTTCCCCAATAAGCAGAGCGGGTGTCTCCCTGGTTTTCTTTAGGGTGCCCTCTGCACTCCTCAATATGTTGAGGAGTTCCGTAAGTGTAACTTTCTTATCTTGAATATTGAAATTCAAGATAAACTGGGCATAGGTAAAGGGGAGGGACTGTAGAATAAAGTCGGTATATAATTCGTTCTCCAACGTGATCCCAAGGTCTGCGAGCTCTTCAATATAGTTGATCATCTTAAGAATGCGGTCCCTTACAAATGACCCGATTGCCAACCTCGCCTGAAATAATTTCTTCGAGGTCTCGTATCTTGCGATACGAGATTGCTCTCCATATAAACCCTTGGTATGAAGGAAGATGGAAGCTAAATCCATCTTCTCATATCGTCTCTGGTGTTCATTATCCATTGAGGACAGCACGAGGCACTTGACTTTCGCACAGTCTAATTCCCATGTCTTACGGATCTCAATATCCGCAACGATAGAATCTGGACCTGGGACGGCGGGGGCTTTGGTAGTAAGGAGGTAGCCCAGCTTGTCATAGATAATGGCCATCTGGACATTCCTTATCCAATCTTTATAGTTTGGCCCCGTCAATATATTTTTATCTAGTAGTAATTTAAGTCCGGTCATTTTGTCACGGCAATTAGGAGAGGGAAGAAACACTCAACATGATACTCTTGCAAATGCAGATTGGTTATTAGTTTATCTAAACAGGATGGCTCCCACTGTTTCCTTAAATCCTCCTTCAAACCAAAAAGAAGAATTAGTCGGGATTAATCGCACCCTACAATTCTTGCTTTAACCTTTCGGTCAGGCTAGTGTCGGTACTTCGAGAGAGGTTTTACAACGCTTTCGCGAAGTTCCTAAATTATATAACCTCTTTTCCTTAGAGGCGTAGCCCCGCTGACACCGTTCTAGACACCTACTTGGTTTATAGTATTGATTGTAAAGTGAAAAACTCTCCCGAGGAGTAATAAAACTCACGGTAGGATCGGGATCCAACTATCATTGAGTGACAACTTTGAAGGAATCCTACCAAACTCATCACACTCCAGATGGTATGCAAAACTAGCAAATTTCCTTTTCCTTTGAAACTCCCGATATGGATTTTTGCCATAGACGCTTATGACATTGACGAAGGCCAAAATATCATAAGACGCAAGTCAAGTTCTACCCGTCATTGTCCAGGCCAATCTGAACTCATTCGTACAAACCCTTGACGGAGGCAAAAATAGCTATACGCTTGTCCCAGATTAACGCCTCTATCTATGCTACAGAAGAATACTGTCACGACCCGAAAGTACGGAACATGACCGGCACTTAAACTACGAACGTCTCGAGGCGTACGTAATCTAAGTAAACCGAAAACCCAGAAATCCAAACCAGGAAAATAGTAGAGTGAAGGAAAACCAATTTAAAACAAGTAGTTTTAATAGCATAAGCCGAATTATGCGGTTTTTAAGAACATCAAAATTTACTGAAAATTTCGGCAGAATCTCCTTTGTAAATACTGGCTCCCAAACGGGATACAACATGAATAGTATACGAAATCAATAAGCGGCATCCCCAAGCGGGAGCTAGCTCTTCGTCAATCGACGGTCACAACCACACAAGCAATATAATATACAACGCCAACGGCGAGGATCAAAACTCAAAAGGAAACTCAAAACCACCAGAAATATAACGAGCGACTCTAAGGTCGAAAGAATAAACAACACCGGTCTCTATCTCAAAAATACATGTTTGGTTGATGGAATTTACTAGATACAACGGAATAATATTATACAATGTAATATGATGGGTACGATATAAGAAAAACCCACCTACTAGCAAGTCACCCGAATGAAACTGAGCCCGCAAAGCCGTAATGAAACCTGTACGGCAAACCTGCAAGAAACTGGGGCACAACGGGGTGAGTTGCCAACTCGTGAATAGAAAAAATATCTACGCACAGAAATCGCATAAATAGCGCAACCTAGGTCAATGATCATAATATATCCTCAAAAATGTATATAACATGCAGCCTATAACAAGGCTAGGGTAAATATCTAACCCGAGTGTAATCTCATGTGGCCGTGTCTGTGCCTCAGGTAGCAATATATCATATGAATGAGGTATGCATGCATGAAACAGAATACATGTAAATGAAGAAACTGTTTTTCATAATTTAGTGAGATTTCCTTCGTATTTTTAAACTGAGGTATCATAATGAAATCAGTATCAACAGTGTCTAGCATCGACACAAAACATAAATCTCACTGTCTCGAAATATCAATGTCTCAATCTCAATATCTAGGGCGCCGTCAGTCCAGACCGGCCCCTACCATCCATCTCAAGACCACGACGGTATCCTCCAGATATCCGACGCGTCGGGTAATATCACCGGTAGGTAATCTGTCCCCTGCCAGGCTCAACGTCAACACCATATTCATCTTGCCCCGGGGTACCATACCGGGCCCACCATGTACCCGTGACGGTTCCTCCACTCCTCGACACGGATCTCGAAAACCACAGCAAACTCATGGTGGACGACACTTACATCACTAGAAAACCGCAATTTACATATTTTAAAAGGTTAATAAGTTTAGAAATTTTGCGGCTTTCCCCCGAAATCCAGAAATATCATAAATCTCAAGAAGTCATCACAAGTGCATATGTCAATGCTAATGAATGTATATGGTATCAATAACCAAGTTGCAATGTATGATTAATAACTAGGCATGAGCAATGGAATAACAGTATGCATGAAGTGACAAGTAATAACTACAATGTCTAAACTGGCATATAACCCAGGTACACTAATATCATATCAACCTACTAACTAACAAGCTAAGTCAAGCAAATAAATTCTCTAAAGTGTACGTGACATGGCAATTACCGATGAAGATGTGTGAGCCGTCAAGTAGGTGTACGTAGTACATACGCATCATCGGTAATGGTGCTGGTGTCCTAACAGCATGCTATTAATAATGCAATAAGAAATTATAATATAAGTATGCGATACGGAGCGAACAGTAAAAATGAACGGGAGCTGAATACTAGACACAACGATAACTAAACTGTAATAATCTAATATAAATCCTACAAATGGTGCCTTTTGAAATAACACAAATCATGGGGTTTTGAAAATAGGGGCTACGGTGTTTTTATGAAAAGATGAGTCTTTTGAAATATTCGTAGGATCCCTTGGGCTGTCTTTTAAAATACCCACGATTCGTTAGTTTTTGAAATAGGTAGGAGTCTAATCTTAATCTAACAGCTACACTAAACTATACGGCTGAACTAATAAGCTGAACTACAGGTAAGGAAACCGCCTAACGTCTGAGTCGATACATATACATACCTGTATATATATTAGTCGGTGATCCTGCCTCAATAATATCATATCCGATACCATATCTATAATCAGACATCCCAAGTCAAGAGTGCGGATCAATCATCAAGATATAGCTCGTACGTAAATCCGTCGTACGGCATCCCTCAATTCTGGGTACGGGTCAAAATCACATTCATCATACTATTCACCTGGTATCCTCTTTATCAAATATCATGATCGGGGTACTGATCTACGTCTAGTACCATACTGATACCGCCTAAGTATGCATGCCGGTGTAAGAATCACTACGCCAAAAGACCCGCTAAAACATCATGCGTATCTCAATACGAACCAAATCACATCACCGATCTCCTGGCCTCAAGCCCAATCTCATCGACTCATCTCAATTTCCAAATACTATTCTCAAATCCAGTATATGAACACATAGTCCCATACCTATGTGAACACATAAATATAGATTCCCATATACGCACATATAAAAGAAAGAATGTATGCAAGTAAGTATGTGTGTATGTGTAGTGCAACACTACCCTAGGGTTCGCAACACTAAGGTAATCCAACACACCAATATCCATCCTAAGCAACGTTATTAATCCCAAATAATATATAATAATTGTTGGTGTGTATACGCATCCGTATACACCACCACGGACTGCGGGGGTGCTATACGCCATCCACCCGACTTCTCCCCGTAGATATAAATCTACTCACCTGGTCCTCGCTAGCCGGTGCCGACGTCGCCACGCGCTTGCTTGTCGTCTCGAAGTCCAAATGGGGTACCTACATATCATAACGCACCATATCTCATTAAAATCCGCCTCATGACCAAAACGACGCACGAATCTCACATAGGTCAAAACCTATGGTTGCTTCACAAATCGACCCAAAAACCCTCGATGTCGGCGTACAAACGCCAAACCATCGAGAAAAATCTAATCACACTCATTTGCACATTCACGAACACTAATTTTAATATAAACTAGGTTAAAACTCACAAAAACCCCAATTTCACTTAAAAAGTCATTTTTCCGAAAATCTAGCAAGCACAATTAGCCGTTTTTGTACAAAACATGATGTTTAAATGAATGTAGCGGCCAATATATTTATTAAATATCTTAAATAAGTCATAGAAACAATTTCCGGAATTTAATCTCATTAAATTCCAAAAACCCTAATATTCTAGTTTACAAAAATACCCTTTTTAACAATTTCAAAGCAAAAATGCACAAACTACAATCTAGCTTAGATTTGCATGATCTAAAGCATTAAACCACACTTAATAAAGTTAATGAAGTCATGAAAAACCTAAACACATTTTTAATCCCAAGTATTTAACCAAATTCAAAAATCTAGTAGGCAAATTAGCACATTAACACAATTTTTTTAAACTAACCATTAGCACTAGCTACTAATCTTGTATTAACATGACAAAAAGCCTAAATATAACACACAACCATACACCAATTCTACAAAACCCTAACTTGCATTCAAATTCATAACTTGAATTCCAAAACTTGCAATTAAACTCACATATCCAAATTAACACTTAATTAAATTAGCTTAAGAAATTAGTAACAATTTAAGCAACAAAAATGTTTAGAATTATACCCAAAACATATGAAGATCCACAAGCACACATAGCCCTCCAAAATTCTCCCTTGCCACCAAAATCCATGCTATACGGGCTAAGCTAAAATGGGTAGGAGTCGGATTTTGATTTGGATTTTTGCTTGATTTTTTGTGGATTTTTCTTTGATGGAACAAAGAGAGGAGAAGAGGAAAATGGGGCTGTTGGGGGGGTTGCTGGTTTCGGCCAGGTTGTGGGGGGGTTGGGTGAGAGAGGAGAGAGAGTGAGGTGGAGAAAATAACAAGTAAGGAAGTCCAAGTCAACACAAAGTCAAAAGTCCAACTCTTTTATCCATTTTCTTTTCTTTTCTTTCATTTCTTTTCCTTGAAATCCAAGTGGGGACAAAAGAGGGGGCTGCTGAATTCTTCAAGGGGATAAGTGAATGGGGGTGTGTGGGTGTGGGTACGGGTGTGGGGTGATGAAAAATGATAAATACAATACCCCAAACATCCATTTACGCTAAAAAAGCCTTTTTTCTTCAATAATTTCTAAACCGTTTTGGCAAATGATTTCGTTCCAAAAACCACATGATAAAATTTTATTTAATGTTTTATGATGCACAAAATTTGTTTCAACTCATTCCAATTTGTAATTTTCCCTAATTAAATGTATTAGTGACGGCTTAAAATAATAATAAAATAATATTTTTTTCAGAAAATTGAAATTTCACCAGCGGCTCAATAAACACCAAATAATAGCAATTACATAGCTAGAATATGTATATTTAATTTTTATAATAAGATATTTGCATTTTGACTTTTTTACAGAAAACCCCCTTATCTTACCGATTTTTCGAAATTTCACCGAAACGATTTTCAAAGCGTTACAAATACCCAGCAGCTACCAATCACTATGCTTTAGCGAAGGTCAAAATATATAACTTGAATACTACTGAATACCCATCTGAAATAACGGAGGGCTGCGGCTGGTTTTGGCGAAAACCGTGAACATAATGAACTTAATACAGTCGAAGGAACCATGATAGCTTTTAAAAGGAGTGATTTAGGCTCCGCATTTAAAAGTTGTTTTTAAAGAAAACAGAGTGGTTTTGAAATTGTTCCAACGATTTAACATTGTTTTGTTTTCTTTGCATTAAACAATATTAATGGTGTCCCATCATTTAACCCTATCATTGCAGGAAAAAAAAATAGAACGTATGCTTATGTCATCCGTATTCGCCACGGGGCCCCGTCATGCACCGTTAGGTTACTTAATTAACGGCAGAGCGAGGGCTGGACCAGCACGGGTGCAAAACATAAATAACGTAAATATATATATATAGTCATTCGTCTCACGCAATAATAGTCATTCCAAATCACAGATTACAGCAACACAGATGAATATATTGGATATAGTAGAATTTCCGTGTTTCGTTTTAGCCTAGAACGAAAAACGGATTCCACGGTCGTGATGAATAGCCAAACCCTCACCACAGACCCCTACGGGTGCGGCAAACTACCCGCCAAATTCCCGAAGAGAAGCAACCTCTCTCAATGAAATGAGTAGGTCACTCGGCACTTCAAGAACCCGGTAGTTTGTGCACCCCTTCTTGGGTCTATCCTATGTGCAAGAAAAATAAAGGAAATAATATAACGGTGGCTACAAGCTCAATCCGGATGTGCCCCGCAAAAGAATATTACATCAATTTACAAATATGCATGAACGAAAGAAAAGAACACTCTTCTCACATCCCAGCTATTCATTCACGACGATCCAATACTTCATATCCACAAACCATCAACAAGATACTTGATATGTGCAACCCCACTTGTCGACATATAGCAATTAGTAGACATTTAGCAGCACATATACAAACAAAATACACAGTTAATCAAGAATTTAGAATTTTGATCGATTATAACTTTCCGTATTTACCCCATGTACAAACCAGTACACAAACAAATCTAGGCAAAAACCAAATGTACCAAAAGTCACATCTCCATAAACCTGAACAAAAAAAATTGGGAGCACCATGGCCACAATTAAGCCGCGGATCCGCGGTCGAATTGTGAGTTCACATGCACAAATTTTTTTCTTGGTCTTATAAATGTCTGCACATATTTTTTAGGTCACTGAAAAATATTTTTTGAACTTTGAAAATCGAACAGCAGGCTAACTTGGAAATGCAATTTCGGATGTTTTCCATCGATCTAAGTTCTAAATACTTGCTAACAAGCTAGTTAAGGTTTAACCTGGCTCTGATGCCACTGTAAGTCGATGTCGCACACCCCACGAGATTTGTGGCAGGCGGAATTTACAAAAACGATTTTTATGTCAAGCAACATCGACTATACTTTCAGGATTTTTCAGAAACCCTAACTAGCTAAACACTCTAAACTACTATGATAGAGTTTTATACCTCCTTGATACAAGTCTTTTGGGTCTTCTTCTCCTTTGCTTGAGCTCCTAGAAGGTGTGGATCTACCTCGGTCGTCGGCCTCCTCATGTCGAAGACGATCCACCCGAGAGTCTATGGTTCAAGCTCCAACCTCAAAACCGAGGTAACTAAAGTACCTTGTTCGCTAATCTAGGTAGTTTAAGAGATGTAGAGAGTTAATTGGACTATATTATCTCAAAAACCCTAAGATTTACAGCACATGTGAGGGTTAGGGTTTTGAGGAAGAATGAGGGGAGCAAAATGGAAAGAGAATGAGAAAATGCAAATGCTCAAGTGAAGAATGGCTCATTCTTTTCTCACATCAAGCATGCATTATTTTCAATAGAAAATTGTAGCCATGCTTGAATAGTAAGTGCAAACCAATAAACTAAAGAATTAGCCATGCTTCACCCATACCACAAATATCTCCATTTTCCACCTCATTAATCTATTTTCCAAAAATAGATTAAACCAAAATAAGATGTCCCCTTCTAGAAGCATCTCTCGTAAAAGTTATAAGAATGCTCTCACCGTATATACATATACGTATTCGTACTGCAAAATATACGAATACAAAAAGATAAAAATAATCCAATAATATAATACTAGAATCCGGCTTAATTCTAAGCCCACTAGTATTATCCGTCCGAACAACATCCGTGTAGCCAGTATACGTATATAATCGGAACCCAGCACGTAAAACCATACGGCATCTACATCGTTTCGCCTGAACTAGGGAAACCCTCTGTGTGGAACTTTAAAGACTCGACAGTACGCTGGCAGTTGGTTTAACCACAAGTCTATCAGTGGCACTAGCTGTACATAACGGCTACCCAGATACCTGTCGAAAAGAAGGCCGACGAGCGAACTCATCCGAACCCCTACTGAGCATATCCGTGACAATCTCCGTACAGACCGGTCTGTTCGTCTAAGAATCGCATATCGGGCCTAGGAGGGTGGCAAACGCAGACCCCTAATAGCGCAATAAGTCATGTCGGTGTAGAGCCCAATACACCCTGAGAAACTACTGGTGTACCTACCAGTAAATCTCACTTGTCCTGGTCAGGGACTTTGTGTATTGGCTAACCGTACACAGCGCGATATGAACTCCCAATACCGGGAGAGACGAATCCTTCTAACCCCTACTGCCTCCAAGTGCTTCGGGACTGTACCCAACCACTACCTGTTTGCATGACTCATTTGAGCCGTGGTAGGGTAGTAATCTAAATACAGTGGGAACACACTCGAGACGAATAGTAATATCAAGTCAACGGACTAACCTGTACTCATGTCACCGGAGAACTGCTAACTGACGATAGGTATAATACCAACCAACAGTTCCCAGCGAGTCCGTCCAGTGTAACTCATAACCCAATAAGAACCTGTATACTATCTCTGGTACCGTATACCAAGACTGCGGGACATGTCACCTCGCCTGACGGGGATAAGAAGCGTATACACTAGTCTACTCTGGAGTCTCGATACCCTGTCTCGATAATCCTATGACTAGGGAAAAGCTTAAGGATGTGCTTATAGACTACCCAACCCTCACTAGTGTGACTGCCATCACTACGCTGGTAGTTAAGTAAGGATTCTCAGGGCTCTATCAATATGTATGAGCGATATGTTAAAAGAAACATATACACATATTAAGATATAATCAAACCAGATAGCATACTATCATATTGAGCAAGACTGTTATTATATCTGTGTATATTCCAAGCTTTCAAAATGTAGTATACAATCTTGTACTATACAATAATGGCCTTTAGGACATATATCACTAACACTACCCCTGACCCGGCCGTCCTATCCTTATGTTTTTTAAAAGTGAGATACACCCAGCTCGGTTCGTCCTTACGAGTGTCAGGGTGAATTTTTTAACAACGAAAAGAAAGAAGACTCAAGTTGAAGGGGATCAGATCAATTTTCAACCAGACCAGAAACCCGCGGAGGATTATCCACGAGTTCGGTGCTAGCTGGCCCGGGGCAAGAAGGAAGCAATGAAGTACGGCACAAATCTCGGATGAGAACAGCAAACGCATCCCTGCTCAGAACGCTTTTAGTTAAAGAGCAATTTCATTGCCCTGTACGCGGTTATTCTTACTTCATTACTTTTACGGATGATTTTTCAAGGTACGGATATGTCTTCTTGATGAAACATAAATCTGAAGCCTTTGGAAAATTCCAGGAATACAAGAATGAAGTAGAAAAACAAACAGGCAAAAGTATCAAAACACTGAGATCTGATCGAGGTGGTGAATACTTGAGTGCCGAGTTCCTGGACTATGTAAAAGAGAACGGAATTCTCTCTCTGCTTACTCCTCCATACACTCCACAACATAACGGTGTATCGGAGAGACGGAACCGAACCCTATTGGATATGGTACGTTCCATGATGAGAAACGCTGAGTTGCCGCGATCATTCTGGGGATATGCACTAGAATCAGCTGCATACCTTTTGAACCGAGTTCCAACTAAGACAGTGCCTACCACACCATATCAGATGTGGAGTGGGAAGAACCCTATCTTAAGCACATTAAGACATGGGGATGTCCAGCTTTTGTCAAAAAGCAGCATGCGGACAAACTCGAGGCACGCTCAGTACAGTGCAAGTTTGTGGGATATCCAAAGAACTCCAAGGGATATTTCTTCTATTGCGAAGCGGAACAAAAGGTTTTTGTTTCTCGTCATGCCTGCTTCTTGGAAACTGAATTTTTGGAAAATCAGATAAGTGGGAGCGCAATAGAACTGGAAGAAATTCCAGAACCACGAGCTATTACTGAAAGCTTAGTAGAACCAGAGGGTTCGAAAGAACAGGACATTCCTGCGCCGCTCCGCAGAAGTAGTAGGCAGACCCATCCGCCCGAGAGATACTACGGTTTTCTCATAGAGGGGGATAGAGAGGATTGCATCATTGATAATGATGAGCCGACTAGCTTCCAGCAGGCCATTCAGAGCGTTGACTCGGTAAAATGGCTGGATGCAATGCGGACCGAAATGGAGTCCATGTACACCAACAAAGTATGGACTTTGGACGTTGCTCCAGAAGGGGTAAAACCCGTAGGATGCAAATGGATCTTCAAAAGGAAGATTGGTGTAGATGGACAGGTTGAGACCTATAAGGCTAGACTTGTTGCAAAGGGTTTTCGTTAAAGACCTGGTTTGGGCTATGACGAAACCTTTTCTCCAGTGGCTATGCTGAAATCCATTCGGATCCTTCTTGCCATTGCTGCCTTCCACGATTATGAGATTTGGCAGATGGACGTAAAGACCGCTTTTCTAAATGGAAATTTAGAGGAGTGTGTCTATATGGACCAGCCAGAGGGTTTCATTCAGAGTGGGAGCAGCGGAAAAGTATGCAAGTTGCTTAAGTCCATTTATGGACTAAAGCAGGCATCGCGGAGTTGGAACATCTGTTTTGATGAGACGGTCAAAGAATTTGGCTTTATCAAAAATCCATATGAACCATGCATCTATAGTAAAATTATAGC
Organism: Agapanthus africanus; assembly: GCA_030015575.1. NCBI lineage: Eukaryota > Viridiplantae > Streptophyta > Magnoliopsida > Asparagales > Amaryllidaceae > Agapanthus > Agapanthus africanus. The sequence continues at coordinate 177,491,624 of JASDDO010000016.1, read as the reverse complement.
ACGAACTGTCGTATTCCTCGTTTTATACGTGGACGACATTCTCTTGATAGGAAATGACATTCCTATGCTATAATCTATCAAAGGGTTCTTGTCACACAGGTTCTCCATGAAAGACCTGGGTGATGCCTCTTACATTCTGGGATCCGGATCCATCGTGATAGATCCAAGAGGATATTAGGACTTTCACAGTCCAGGTACATCGACACTATACTGAAAAGATTCAGTATGGAAGATTCCAAGCGCGGTAATCTACCGGCTTGTCACGGGATCACCCTCTCCAAAGAGATATCTCCCAAGACTGATTTGGAAAGGGATCGCATGTCAATTATACCCTACGCTTCTGCGGTAGGCTCTATAATGTATGTGATGTTGTGTACCTGACCAGATGTAGCTTATGCACTGAGTGTGGTAAGCCGGTATCAGTCAAACCCTGGGGAGAAGCACTGGATAGCGGTAAAGAACATTCTGAAGTACCTGAGAAGGACTAAGGACATGTTTTTGGTTTACAGCGGAAAAGACCTCCAGATGGAGCCTTTGCTGACTCTAGGTTCCAGAGTGACAAGGATGACTCCAAGTCCATGTCGGGTTATGTCTTCACCCTCAATGGAGGGACGGTGTGTTGGAAGAGTTCCAAACAGGAAACCGTTGCTGACTCGACAATGGAAGCGGAGTATATCGCTGGTGCTGATGCCGCAAAAGAAGCCGTCTGGATAAGGAAGTTCTTGACTGAACTTCAGATGGTTTCGTCCATTATTGATCCAATACCTCTGTATTGTGACAACGGAGCTATAGCTTTAGCAAAGGAACCCAGGTCCCATCAGAAGTCCAGGCACATCTTAAGGCAGTATCACCTGATCAGGGAGATCGTGGATCGCCGGGAGATCGAGGTTCGGAGGGTTGCTACAGAAGAAAACACTGCAGATCCATTCACGAAGGCCTTACCCCAGACTCAGTTCGAGCGGCTGATCGAGATGATGGGTCTTCGATACGCCAATACATGGCCTTAGTGCAAGTGGGAGATTGTTAGTGTATATGCCCAAGAGGCCATTACTGTATCATACTAGTTTGTATATTACTTGATGGAAGCTTGGGATATTCACAGTTGTATAGACAATCTTGCTCAAAATGGTAGTATGCTACTTGGTTTGTTTCTACTTTAATGTGTGCATGTGTTTCTTTTAGCATATCGCCTATACACATTAGTGGAGCCCTTAGGATCTTTGCTTGATTGCTAGCGTTGTGATGGCAGTCACACTAGTGGGGGCTGGGTAATCTACAAGCACATCCTTATACCGGTCCCTAGTCGTAGGATTATCGAGACGCGGCATCGATACTCCGGAGTAGACTAGCGTATGCGCTTCTCATCCCAGCAGGGGAGACGGTCTGTCCCACAGCCGTCAGTACGTCGTACTTGAGATAGTATGCGGGTGCTCGTTAGGTTACGAGTACACTGGACAGGACTCGTCGGGAACTGTTGGTTGGTACTATACCTATCGTCAGTTATCAGTTCCCAGGTGACATGAGTACAGCTTAGTCTGCTGACTTGACACTGTCACTTCGCCTCGAGTGTGTTCCCACTGTTCTTAGATTGCTACCCTACCCGGCTCAAATGAGTCGTGCAAACAGGTAGCAGTTGGGTGCAGTCCCGAAGCACTTGGAGGCAGTGACGGTTATACAGGATTCGTCTCTCCCGGTATTGGGGGTTGATATCGCGATGTGTCTAGGAGAGCCATTACACAAAATCTATGGCCAGGGCAAGCGAGATATACTGGTAGGTTATCCAGTGTTGTCTCAGGGTGTTTTGGGCTACACTCCGACACGACTTGTACCACTATTAGGGGACTGACGTTTACCTTCCCCTAGGCCCGCCATGCGATATTCTCAGACGAACAGACCGGACTGTACGGAGACTGTCACATTCAGGCTCAGTAGGAGTTCGGATGGGTTCACCTCATCAGTCTTCTTATCGGCATCTACCTGGAGACCGTTACGTACAGCTAGTACCGCTTGCGGCCTGTGGTTAAACCCACTGCCAGCGTAGTGTCGAGTCTTTAGAGTCCCACACAGAGAGCTATTCGCCTTTGGGCAAAGCAGAGTAGAGGTCGCATAGTTTTGCGACAGGGTTCGTTCACATCCGCGCACTTGTGCACGTTTTGATGTCCGGGCAGTTATTACTAGCGGGCTTTGGTTTAAGCCAGATCCTAGTATGCGTTTTAGGATTGGTTTTATCTCGTTTGTATTCGTGTTCCTCGGAACGCGGATGCGGGTGTGTATGCACGGTTGACCGAGACAGAGGCACAGGATTCTCATTAGGGTTGTTGACTGTTGACTTTTTCTAAACCCTAATGAGAATAAGAAATATGATTAATAATAATATTAGTTAAGTATTATTGTACCATGGTTGGGTTGAAAGTTTGACTTTGTTGACTTGTTGACCGGTTGACTAGTTTGGACTTGTTGACCATCATCATTTCAATGGCTATCATTTTATGGCTATGACTTTTGCTTGTTTGTTTACAAAATGCATTAAATGCATGAAATGATAATGCCATTGACATGAACCATCACAAATACTTGATTATTATTATTATCGTGATTATTTTTGTTTTTGAGAGCATGGTTGTAAAAAGTCTTTCTCATTCTATCATTCTCACTCTCTCTCATCCAAGCTCTCGCTCTTCCTCTTGCTATTCCTCTTGCTCATGGTTCTCTTGTCTCATGAGTTGAGAAACAAGAACCATTGAGATAAAACCCTAAAACACTTCTCTACTCATCCTAGAGTGCAAGGTCTAGCAAGCCAAGTATTTTAGTTTCCTCTTGATTGAGGTTGGAGCCAAAGGTAGAAGCTTTCGGGTGGACCCATCTTCGGCCCAAGGAGACGACGAGGTAAGGCCGATCCGACCACTACAAGGAGTCGAAGAGAAGGAGTTCAAGATTAGGTATAACCCCTAACATAGTAGCTAATCTCTTAGTTAGGTTGTTAGATAGTTTGTTTAGCAAAGATCCGGTTTCTAGTCCATGTTACCTTCACCGAAAAATCGTTTTTCACCATTTCCGCATCCCCGAAAGAACCGGGACGGGTAACGTGGACTTACAAGCCTTCCTTATATTGACCACGGTATCACGGGTCGAAGGAGGAAGCGAAAGAATAGCGAAGCCTCTGGTACTCCCTGTTCTGCCGCCTGCAACAGCCGATACGATAGATTCCATCCCTCGGGTGTTTTTTTGTCTTCCGAGTTGAAATTTGACTGTAATTCATTTTGCAGCGATTACATCGGCTCTAGCTCCTTTTGAGTCTCGCATTCCCATGCCCGCGGGGCCGTTCGCTAAAGTACATCTTCCAGGAGCGCAGCGAATAGCTGGCGAACGTTAAGCGAGTTTATCGAAGATCTCAATGCCGAGGCCCTCACTTCTGCTACGGATTTTGCCAACGAAGTCAATCCAATGCTGGCGATGCTCGTGAACTTCCATAATGAAGATCTCGTCGGTTCTTGGGTTGATTATTGCAGGAAGATTGAGGCTTGCCTGCACGAAATTAAGCTTAAGCGTCTCGCTCATGAGGTGTTGGCCTCGAACTCTCAGCAGGCTGTGTTGGTCGAGCCGAGTGTTCCTTTCATTCGCTATTTTGAACAAGAGACGGACCTGAGGCGAAAGGAACATGAGGCGGCTTCCGGCGAATCCGTCCAATTGAGTGCCCAAGTTGAAGCGAATGCTGCGCAGTTAAAAGCTATTTCGACAACCTCCAACGATGTATTTCGGATGGGTTGACGCTAAGGCAGAAGCTTGACTTCACCGAGCGAGTCACGCAGGACTGCAAAGCTGCCAAGCAAGAAATCGATGAAAAGCTTTCATCCTGTTTGCATCAACGGACTCAAATCGAAGCGGAGTTGGCCGCTGTGGCTGAACACGAGAAGGAATTGAAGGGTGCGCGCGAGCGTTTCGTCAGTTTGTTGAAGACACCTCCTCCTTAATAAGTGTCATTATACCCCTTTTCTTGTGCTGATTGTAAACTTCTGATTCATGAATAACATGTATTCATTTTGATTCCTGTATGAAATGTATCTTGTATTCACTTGAATTCATGAATAAAAGACATTTTATTTCATACTGGCATTTCTCTTTTCTTCGATGTCTTGATCTAGTGTGAAGTAGTTTATATACTCATTTCGGAGTTTGTAGTTTATTCACTCATCACGTAGTCTCTAGTTTATGAACTCATTTCGGAGCTTGTTTAGTTTACCTTCCTTGGGCTTGTAGGCAAACATGGCCTAACGTCACAGTTAACCCCTGCTCTTTACGACAGAGATCCGTTAGGGTCTGTGGTACTAGGGTTTTTGTCCGTCGTACCGTCGCGTTGGCTGATGCATTCCCCGATATGCAGACTTTACGCTGCTGTTCGAGTAGCCCCACGACCGTCGTATCTCTGATCCCTTCGGGGGCTGGACAAGACGTTTTCAAGTAATCTCCTTAGGTAATTTACCGTCGGAAGAGCAAACGTTACGAATTTTCCATAACGCTTTTTACTTGAGGTTGGGCTCAGTTTGGGAGCCCCGATGAGTCATAACCACTCCGCGCTGGTGTGGGATGATCTCCGATAGCCTTTCGGGTTTTATTTGAGTTGCCGTCAAGACCCCGAAGCTAGGAATTTGGCATCCGCTTCCTTTGTTGATACCGCGTCTGCTGTAATGAGGCGAATGTCGAGGTGATCTCTAGGTTGTTTGCGAACCGTCGAGACTTGGAACTAGGGACTTTGCCGTGGCTCTGCTTTATTGACGTTACGTCTGCATTTGACGTTACGTCTGCATCCTGTTGGAGTGAGAAGAAACGCCGTTGTTGATCTCAAGGCTGTTTATGAACCGTCGAGATTTGGAACTAGGGACTTTGCCATGGCTCCGTATTGTTGACGTCGCGTCAGCATCCTGCTGGAGTGAGAAAAAACGCCGTTGTTGACACTGCGTCTGCTGTAACGAGATAAGTGTCGAGGTGGTCTCTAGGTTGTTTGTGAACCGTCGAGACTTGGAACTAGAGACTTTGCCTTGGCTCTGTTCTATTTTGACCCTGGGTCTTTGTTGACGTCTCGTATGCATCCTGCTGGAGTGAGAAGAAACGCCGTTGTTGACACTGCGTCTGCTGTAACGAGACGAATGTCGAGGTGGTCTCTAGGTTGTTTGTGAACCGTTGAGACTTGGCTCTCCCTTTGACGGAGCCAGGTGAGAAAATGTGATTCCCTTTTTAGTTTGTGCCGGGAGCGAATCATCATTTGGCGTGAAAGGACTTGGAATTTGATACCGATTTAGGCATCAGCATCGCTACAACTGGGATATTGCCAGGAGCGAATCATCATTTTCCTTTGTCAGTTTGAACAAAAATGGCTTAGCAAACAGGGTTAGGATCCTGTCGACTAAGGCTTTTTGACTTTACGAGCCGTAAGGGTCTCATAAAGGTATTTCTCCCTACGAGTCGTGAGGATCTCGTAAGCGTATTTTCTCCTTAGGAATCATGGGGATTTTTAAGTTTGTGCTCTTATAAGTCGTAAGGATCTTACAAGAGTATTTTCTCCTTATAAGTCGAGGGGACTTACAAGTGTCGCTCATCATATGAGGACATTCCTCATGATTGGTGGAACTTGTTGGGGGAAACGTTTATTTGTGCCTGTAGATTGTATACAAGGGCCAATATCGGACCGCCTGTAGGGCAACTTGAGGAGTATGACGGCTTAAGGACAGGTTTGGATCCCTGTAACTTAAGACTTTGAATCCTATGAGCCGTGAGGGTCTTATAGGGGGAGTTCTCCTTACGAGTCGAGAGTATCTCGTAAGTGAAAATTTTACGAGATTGCGCATTTTCAGGTTTTCACACCCTCTGTTTGCCAATGAAACTTAGGGGGACTTCGCCACCGGGGCCGCTGTGTAGCCAGCGGGACTTGAGTTGCAGTTCTCGCCGTTGGACTTGTGGACTTGAATTCCATTATTGCCGTGTTTGAGGCGACGTATTAGTTTAAGGACATTACGGTCCATTGTTAGTTTAGGGATATCCCGGTGTGGGGCCAGCTTCGAGGCGAAGTTTTGCCGGATACTACTTATAGAGTCTTGACTCAGGAAGACAGCGAGCGGACACGAGCGTTGTCATCTATCATTAACCTGAGTCGTGACTTGTCAAGCGTAGTATTTCTTAAAGAACCGGCTGTTTATTGGCCGGAAGGGTCTTTTGCCATGCATATCCATAAGCAAATAGGCCCCACCTTGGTAGACCTTGTCTATGATATACGGGCCCTCGTAGTTTGGCTCGAATTTCCCCCGCTTTGCACGGTTGGGGATCATAGGTCTTTTTACGACTAGCACGAGTTCGCCTTGGCGGAATGTTCTTGGTCTAGTTAGTCTTTCGTATGAGCGCGTCATCCTTGCTTTGTAAGCTTCCAGGTTTTGCTGCGTCATGAGACGAGTTTCATCGAAGGCATCGAGCTCCTCAAGCCGAAGATGAGCATTTTCTTCATCCGCCAGCTCGTATCGAACTGCCACTCGTAGAGAGGGTAGCTCCATCTCCAAGGGAAGTACCGCTTCTGTGCCAAATACCAACGTGAATGGCGTTGTATTCGTGACCGTTTTGAACGTGGTTCGATACGCCTAGAGAGCTTCATGTAGTCTCTCGTGCCGGTCCTTTTTGTTTCTGGACACCGTTTTCTTTATGATCTTTATCAAGATCTTGTTGAAAGCCTCAGCTAGACCGTTAGCTCGGGGATTATACACTGAAGAGTATCTCCAGTTTATATTATGCTGCTGTGTGAAGCGGCTGATCTTATGGCTCCTGTAGGCCGGCCCATTATCCGAGATGATCCGTCGCGGAGTGCCGAACCGGTAGATGACATGTGTCCTGAAGAAATGGAGGATGTTCTCCGTCTTCACTTCTCTCAGCGGTACTGCCCCTGCCTACTTAGAGAAGTAATCGATTGTTGCCAATATGAACCGATGTCTTTTGGATGACGCTGATTCGATGGGCCCGATTATATCGGTTCCCCACATTTCGAACAGCCAACTAGCCAATGTTGGGTGTAGCGGATTTGGATGCTGGTGGATAAAGTCACCGTGAATTTGGCACGAGTGACCCTGCTTCGCATATTCGAGGCAGTCCTGAATCATCATGGGCCAGTAATAACCCATTCTTTTGATCTTCAGCTTCATCTTTGGCCCGGCTTGATGAGAACCGCAGAGTCCGTCGTGAGTTTCTTGGACGATCATTTTTGCTTCTTCTGGTCCCAGGCACCTTAGTCACAAACTGTCGAACGATCTCTTATATTGAGTATCATTGACAAAGGCAAAAGATAGGACTCGTTTCATGAGCTGATGTTTTGAAGATGCGTTTTCGGGCGTTCGATGGGATTTGAAGTAGTCTATGAAGACTTCTCTCCAATCCTTCGCCTTTTCTTCATCTTCTAATTGGAAGGCTGCTTGTTCGGTCGCTTCCTTTCTTTCGGACGACTCTGGAGATATTTCTACTGGCGCAAGAATCCGGCGGCTTTGCACAATGATCCTTACGTCATCGAGATTTTCGTCGGCCAGTTCTTTAGCGAGCCTTGCTAACGCTTCCGCCTTGCTATTTTCCGCACGCGGTATGCTTTTCAGGATGTAGGAGGGGATTTGAGTCAGCAGTTGCTGCACTCTTTTGCCATATTTTACCATCTCCGGTTTACACGTCTGATAGTCGTCATTTACTTGGCTAACGACTAGCTGAGAATCTCCATATATGAGGAGGTTTTCGATTCCCATGTCAACAGCAATCTCAAGACCCGCTATCAAAGCTTCATATTCAGCCTCGTTGTTTGTTCTTGGCTCTGTTAAGGGGCTCTGTTAAGGAGAGGGGGAAACGCATTATCCCTCCCTGCGGAGTCACGAAGATAAGGCCCACCCCGGCTTTGATTATAGGGGTGTTATGCTTCCGCTTCTTCAAGAATGACGCTCCGTCGAAGTAGAGTTCACATCGAACATTATTTTCATCAGTCTTCCCTTCGATTGTGTCGAACGCGTGTTCGTCTGGCAATTCGCAATTCAATGGAGAATCGGCTGGTATCGGATACTCAGCGAGAAAGTCGGCGATGGCTTGGTCTTTCACTGCCTTGAGGGGTCGATATGTTATCGAGAATTCCATCAAGAGGAAAGCCCATTTGGCAAGCTTTCCTGTTAGTATGGTCCTTGGCATCAGATATTTGAGAGGATCCACTTTCGATATGAGATGGACCTCATGTGCCAGGGCATAACGTCGAAGCTTCGTTATCGCGAAGATCAGTGCCAGGCAATGCTTTTCAATGGGGGAGTAGTTGTTTTCTGCCCCCAGAAGAACTCGACTAAAATAGTAGAGAGCTCTCTCCTTCCCCTGGTCGTTCTCCTGTGCCCATAGCGCGTCTAAAGAACTTTCAAGGGCTATTGTGTACAGGATGAAAGGCTTTCCCTTGACCGGAGCGGTCAGTACTGGCGGGTTCTGCAGATATTGCTTGATTTCGTCCAGTGCATTTTGGCGTTTACGATCCCAAACGAACGGAGTTCCCTTCTTCATTAGATGGCTGTATGGACGGCATTTGCCGGAGAGGTTAGCTATGAACCGTCGGATATACGCGAGCTTTTCTTGGAGAGACCACGGTTGCTCGAGAGTTCTTGGCACGAGCATTTCCATAATTGCCTTGATTTTTTATGGGTCTATTTCGATGCCTCGGTGTCGTACGATGAATCCTAGATTTTTGCCTGAAGAGACTCCAAACGCGCATTTCAAAGAATTCATCTTTAGATTGTATTTCCGAAGACGCTGGAACACTATGTTCCCAGTGCTCGTACGATTTGCTTTTCACTACAAGGTCGCCGATATAACATTCGACAATCTCGTGTATGAGATCATCAAAGATCTTCGTCATGGCCCTCTGATAGGTAGCGCCAGCGTTCTTCAGACCGAAGAGCATCACTTTATAGCAGAATATACCCAGCGGAATCCGGGAGGCAGTATGCTTTTAGTCTTCGGGATGCATCTTTATTTGATTATACCCCGAAGATCCATCCATGAAGAGAAGACCTCATGGGTGGACGTGTTATCAATCATCAGCTCAGTAACAGGCACTGGGAAGTCATCCTCAGGACAAGCTTTATTGAGATCCCGAAAGTCGACGCAGATGCGCACTGTTCCATTTTTCTTGATCACTGGAACAATGTTGGCAACCCAGTCGGGATATTGAACTTCTTGGATGAAGCCAGAGTCAATTAGTTTCTTAACTTCGGCGTTGATACTCATCTCAAGTTCAAGCCGCATTCTTCTTGGCACCTGTTTGATTGGCTTGACGTCCGGCGATATCGCCAGTTTATGCACTGCTATTTCTGGATCTAGTCCCGGCATCTCGAAACAGTTCTATGCGATGCAGTCTATATATTGCATAAGCACGTCCTTTAGTATGGACACCTGCTTTTTAGACAGCAACTCACTGACGAACGTTGGCCTTGGATCGCTTTCCGTTCCTAAGTTAATTTTCCTTAGACTGTCCGCCGTGGTGTGTATCCCATCTTCCAGCTCTTTTGGCGCCGGTGGAAATTCCGAAATCACTTCGTCCTCATCCTCACCTGCGAAGCACTGGGAGAGGTCGTCCATATTCTCGTGCTCCCTCTCCTTGGAGAATGTTATCACGTAGCAGGTACGAGTTCGTTTCCAACCTCAATGTTGATCTGGACTTACCCTCGCAATATAAGTTGCTTTTGGCTCATGCTTTCGTGGTGGGGTTACCCTCCAACTGTCGGATAGAGAAAACCTGCCTTGCTGATACTGGTCTTCAACCCAGTCTTTGAAGATGAAGCAGTCTTCAAGAGGATGTCATATTGCTCGGTGGTAGGAGCAATAAGCCGGGTGATGGACTTCGTTTATTTGTTCAGGGTGTCGAGACTCCGGGAGCGTCATCATTTGATGTTTAATGACAAGGTCGAATATTTTCCTTATCTTGTCTCAAAGGAAAGAATATTTCCGACCCATCTTCTCCATAAAAGATGGATTCCAGCCGACTCTTTCTCGATTGCGTGGCTTCTTGGATCCGCTTCGCTGTTTTAGAACGTCATTCTCGTTCTTCACCTTGTTGTTGCTTTTGCGTCAGGCTTTTTCCTTGCCACGAGAGCGTACAGCGGGCTGAGGGTGAAGGACATCGTAGTCTTCTATTTCCGCAGACTGTTGAGTGAGACGTTGCGTCCTGGCTTTCTCGTAAATGGCCATTTCGGGGCTATGGTCATCCCGAACCTTTTGACCGGCTTCTCTCATTAGCTTGTCAATTTGTTCTTCAAATGACGGACTTGGCATTCTTACGGCAGGATCTCGCTCTGGTTCAATATAAGCGCTATCTGGAAAAGCATTCCCTTCTCCACCGGAATTATTTATAACACGGCAGCCATGGAGTCGCTCCCGTTTCTTGGGCCGAATGTATCCAAGTCTAGTCGTCTCCATCCTCCCATTGGGCATCTTTCGCTGAGTCCCGGGAATGTCCCAAATCTTGTTGTAGAACTGGGCTTGTCGAGCGGTTTGTTTGAAGGGTACGCATTAGCATCTTAATAGCCTTTTCAATCCCTCTGCGTAATATCTGGACAGACGGATTGGTTGAAGCCTGTCAAGTGCAAGTTCAGCACCATGCCAGACTTCTTTTTCCACTTTAGTCTCCGTAGATTGGTAGAAGAGGATCGCATTTTCACCTCTTCGTCTAGGAGGAACGTAGAAGGTCTGCAGCTCTTGCACGCCGTATGTATCGAGCGCATCAAGTTCACTGTAATGCCGCTGCGGAACCATGGTAATTTGTCAACTCTGATCAGCTCTAGTGAAGGTCTGCATTGACGGGCGGACGGAGAACACTGCGTTGGCTTAGTCCTCAGAGTCACTACCGGGGACCAAAATAGGGGTAGATGGTCCGGGCATGTTGCCTTGGGATTGCCCTGAGTAGACTATCTCTTCATCTTCCTAGGTATCGCTCCCAAAGACCGGGATAGTGGCGACGGCTTTTTGTTGGTTCTCCGGTTTACGACATATTTCTGTGTCTTCGAAGTCTGGTAAGAAGTACTTGGCGTCTTCATATTTGCGGACTTCATTTTAACTCCCCTGTAACTGTGTACTCGATGCCATCTTTGAAGTACTTCATACACTGGTGTTGTATAGAAGGGATGACGTTGTACTCGTGTAACCAAAGCCGGTCGAGCATAGCGTTGTAGCAAGTCTTGGCGTCGATGACATGAAATTTGATGTCGGTGACGAGCATCCCAAAGCGTAATGTCAATATCACGGACCCAAGCATCCGTGATGACTTCGAGTCGAAGCCGGAGATGGTAATTTTGTCCCGGGCCAGGCGTTGAACGTTCATGCAAATCTCCTTCAGCGCCTTCACGTTGAGAAGGTTGGCGGAGGACCCGTTGTCGACCAGGATCTTCCCTATCTTAATTTCGTGGCAGTACCCGGTGACATATAGAGGACGGTTGTGCTCGCGCGTTCCAAGGAGGAGATCTTCATCGCCGAATGTGATGTCGGCTGTATGAACCTCTGCCAGCTCGTCCTTCATCTTTTCTTCTGCAAGGAAAGCTTGGAACTGATCAGCCTCTTGTAATGCCTTGATCAGAGAATCTCGTGCCTCTTTGGACAGGAGGAGAGCATCCAGTATGCTCAGTTGTGATGGTATCTTCCTCAGATGTGCAAGGACATTGTAATCCACCTTGTTTTTCTTAGGCGGATCCTTGGATGCAAGCTCTTTGGTGACTCTATCATCGAGGGCAATTTCCTCAGGGACTTTTCCCTTCCCCTTGTCCTTTTTGCTCGAACCCTTGTTTGTTGGTCCGAGGTTTTTTTCAGGCAACGTACGGTTACGCAGTTGAATGTTCTCGCAGTTCTTCTCCTCTTCTTCTTTTCCAGAGATGGATTCTTTGAAGAGAGGGCTGAGGGTTATTTCTTCCTCAGAATCGCTCCCAAATGTAAGAACTTAAGATTTTCCTTTTGTCGAACTGGTATCAACCATATGACAGTTGCCAGTCGTTCCTTCATGCTCGTCTGTTGAGGTTCTTTGTTGTCGACGGGTTTTGCGCTTCATCCGCTTGAAGTGTTGCCGGTGAGCAACGTATCTTTGCCATCACTTCTTGAAAGCATTGCACTCTTCGGTGGGGCGTGCGACTCTCCGATGGTATAAGCAGTAGTTCGAATGCACATTCGCTTCGTCGAGGCACGTACTCTTGGGAGTGTTTTCCATGAGAGGAAGCGGCTTCATTCCCATTGACAGGGCTATGGCGAACTGCTTCTCTGCTTTGATCCTGCTCTTGTTTGTAGCAGGTGTGCTTTGGCTTGGGTGGAGTATTTTACGACTCATCCTTACGCCGACGCTTGGCTTTTTCGTATATGGTCGTTTCACGTTCTCGGTCAGCTTTGCTCTTTTGAAAGGCTTCGTTCAGCAGCCTGTCAATTGGGTCTTCTGATAGTTCCAGGGATTCTAGCGCCAGTCCTGCCCCCAGTTCCTTTGCGTTGCTTTCCGACGCCGAGGGGGTTTCTTCGTCTTTTAACGACGAGTGAGAGACCATGTGGCAACTCGCTACATAATCCTAGGGTTCTTCTGACGAGTCGTTTCCCTCATCAATGCCACTATCTCCGTTCTCAAGTATGTGGTTGAGAAACTCTTCGAGAGTGACTGGGGTCCGCGTCTTTTGGTTGTATTCCTCCAGTGCATCGATGTATTTTTGCAGGTCCGTACGATCGTCGTCGGGCTGCACAGGTTTCTTAGTCTTCTTTTTCTTCAAAGACTTCGAAGGCTTAGCCTGGAGGTCTTGCCCATCGTTAGTAGTTTTCGGTGTTGAGCGCAGTTTAAGCATTCCCTCAATGATCTCGGGCTCCAGCGGGCTTTTCCATATGATCGCCGGACATGCTTGAAGGTCCTTCAGCGTTCTTTTAGTTTTAACTGAAAGGACAACCTCCCACGGAGCTTCTTCTACAAACGAGCATGATGCCCCCGGCATGTCCACCTTTTTAGAAGCGTGCTTCTGTGGTGGGTTCACCCTCCAGTTTTCGGACAGCGCAAACTTCCCTTGTTGGTATTAGTCCTCGATCCAGTTTTTGAAGACGTAGCAATCCTCAATTGGATGGCCCACTACTCTGTGGTAGGAGCATTAGTTAGGACTGTTGGCGTCACCAGGCTGCAGTGGACGTCTCGGATCCGACAGTGTGATGAGTTTGTTGCGCATTGCCAGTTAGAACAGTTTCCTCGTTTTATCACGGGGAAACGAGTAAGGAAGTCCTAGCTTCTCCTCAAGGGATTAGCACGGGCGCACGTTGCTTTGGCGAGCAACCGGTTTCAAGTTGCTCGGCTGTTGTTGAGTGTTGGCAACGAAGGCCGCTTTCCTTTTGCCCTTTTCATTCCGAGAATCCGTTTTTGAAGAGGACGGCCTATGGCCCATCTGGTCCATTTTGGCCAGCTTGTCGATCAAGGCCTGGAAGGTGGTCAGCTTGAAGAACATCATAAACTGGGATACAGTCACCTGAGGATCGAGAGTCCCTATGAACATGCCCACGGCCGGAGCTTCCTCTATGCGTTCGCATTTTGACCATAGGTTCCGCCACCGAATTGCGTATTGAACCCAGGTCTCTCCTAGCTTCACCCTGGCGTTGATTAACGCCGTGATCGGGGTGCGCTCACTTGCGCTCACGAACCGCTATGTGAACAGTAACTCCATCTTCGTCTATGTTTTGACGGAATCATTTGGGAGCTCCGAGTACCATTCAAACACCGTCTCTGACAAGCTGCCGACGAACTGGCGAAGCAGTAATTTGTCGTCGCCTCCAGTATTGCCGCATAATGCTCTGAACTGGGCGACGTGCTGATGTAGGTTGCATGTCCCCTTGTATACGTGGAACTTGGGGATCGTATATCCCGGCGGGTATTTGATTTGATCGTACCAGCCTGGGTAAGGTCGCCGGTTCTGACGACTTGGCCAGCCGCTTCGCTAGCTTGACGAGCTTGTATTTGCTGAGCTATGTAGTCATCGAGGGCAGCTTTGGAGATCGTTTCCTCCGTGGCTGCTGATAAGGCCGGAAAAGGGTTTGATGTCTCCCATCTGTCGTCCTCGATGATTATCGGTGGATCTTCGACTGGAGGTTCTGGTTGGATCATCATTCCAACAATGTCTTGGAACAGGAGCACCATCTGTTTTATATTAGCCGCTTGTTCCGTGGTCTCCTTGTCTTTTCTTTCTAGCACCCTTCGCAGGAATTCCGTATCGGTTTCCTGGTCTTGGCGCTGTTCAGACGCTGCTTCCGGGCTTTCTTTCTGCCCGGTGAGTGTTGCCATTTTCGTCAGCATCTCCTGGAGCTTTTGTTGCTGCTCCTGAGCTTTCGTCAACGACCGAGTTTGCGGCCGGTGAGCCACGGAAGCACGGCTTTCCTCTTTTCTGGAAGCCATGTACACCGTGTGCACGATCATGCTCCCAGACTTGGGGCGTTTAGATCCATCACCCTTGGGATTTGCCGCCGGAGGTGGGAGATTTTCTGGCCTTTTCTTTTTGTTAGAAGTCAAAGTTGAAGGAGCCATTGCAACGGACGCCTTCGTGGAAGAAGTCCTTTGCTGCATGGTAGAGGGATGGTCATCCTCTTGCCGAGCTTTTATTTTCTTCAGTCAGCGAGAGTAGTCTTTGTTGATCACAGAGTCTAGGACCTTCCGCCAGACCCTGTGGACTTGAAAGGACAGCCGGTGAGGGGCTGCTCTGGCTTCACCTGTATCATGTTTTCAACAGATGGGGGAGATTTCTTCAGCACCGCGGTCGGAAAGTTCTTTCGCACCCACCTAAGCAGTTCAAATCTGTTCCCAGTTGGAACAGCAGCGTCAACTTCCACCATTGGAGCTGGTGGAGTAAGTCCAGAGGGGGAGTTGCCCCCAGCTTTCCTCACTCGGCGCCAGTGGCGACGTCGAGCATGCCTTGCAGATGGGACTGCCTCAGTTACGGGAGTGGCTTCGTCATGCCCCTGCTTTGGTTAGGGGCTAGTGCTGGGACCAGCCTGTTGAAAACTGACATCCGTTGAGATGGGACGGTCAATCTTTCGAAGCCGACCTTTTGGTAAGAGGAAGCAGTCTTCATGACTTCGCCGGAAGCAGGAGTTGGAACGGCCAATCTTGCGAAGACCGATCTTTTAGTAGGAGAAGCCCCTTTGACGACTTCACCCGCCGGAGCTGGAACGGCTATCCGTTTCGGGATAACCCCTCCGGGTATTGCGAGCCTCTTTGCGGGCCCACTTGAGCTTTGGTTCAGCCTGTTGAAGACTAAGGTGGCAGACTTGGACGACCCGTTGAGAGGGGCCGTAGTAGTTGCAAGTCAATCAAAGACCGACTTCTTTGGAGCTTCCTATGATGGCGTTGGGGCGCTGAAGCTTGCTGGCAGGAGCATGGTCCCGAAGAACAATCCAGTGGTGGCCTGAGTCACCTGCTCCACTGACATTGAAAAGATGCAGGCCGCATTTGGCCCGTATGTCACTCCTCCAGCGGGGACGGAGCGGGAGTTGCTGTTGCAGGTACACTTAGAAGCCATTGATCTTCTTTTCTCTGCACAGGAGCAAGACACCAAATCTTAGTACCTCGAATCCAGGGGCAACCATAGTAAACCGCGATTTGTTCGCGAACACGACACACGAAGTGTGGAGTGGAAAGAGAAAAAGGTCCCACCGGGCGTGCCAGAATCTGTTCACCGCCGAAAACAGAGACGAAACCGGGATGGATCGTCTTGCCTGAATTTGGGGGCAGATGCTATTTGGGTTTATCCGTCCACCTCTCCGAAGATACCAAGTTGATTTATGGCACCGTATATCGGAGGTTTGGACGGATGCGGCCGTTGTAGCAGACTTCGTCAGATTCCCTCTCGTTTGCGAGGGGTTTTTGATTGTGGGGACGCTCTTTCCTGCATGCGCAAGCCCCTGAAGTTAATTACATCGCGATAACCACTTTCTCCTGCTCCAGAAGTTCACTTCATGTCGTGTGTGTTTGTTTTATTTTTGGTTGCCCGTGGATTGTATACGGAGACTAATTTATGTTGTCGCCGGTAGGGCGTGAATTAGTCCAAATCCGTATATCTTAGATTTGGGTTTGGGTTGATTTAAGGATAATTAATCTGTTTTGAGATCAAGATCGACTTAAATTTTGTTAAGGATACGTTAATCCAATTTGAGACTAAGATCTACTTAACAGGGTTTTAGGATCATTCAGATCCAACAAAAGAGCATTTGGACTCTATTGTTTTAATTTAAGGACGTTACGGTCCATTGTTAGTTTAAGGACGTTTCGGTCCGTAGATCATCATTTTTGAGGTGAGAGTTTAGTTTAAGGACGTTTCGGTCCGTAGTAGTTTGAGAACGTTACGGTCCGTAGATCACCGTTTTATGCCCGTGACGGGATGTACGGCGATGATGTGGGGTACACCCATTTGGGGTGTGGTTTGGTTTAAGGTGTGCACATCAGCGTGGGAAGTGCATCAAAAAGCAGTTGGTTGTCGGGACCCGCCACCTCTCTGAAGACGTTGAGGAATTACGACAACATACATCAGAGGTATGGAGAGATGTACCCTCGAACCAATTCCTGTGTCTGAGGGAAGAGATCATGGTGGACCATCTAAGAATCATTAGCCATTTTTTGGGGACTAAGATTAACTTAGGAAATGTGGGATGAATACCATTTTGGATGTCATGAGTCGTGTTTGGGAAGCAACGAACCCATGGGCTCAGTTGATCTAAATTAGGGACCTAGCCAACTTGGGCTTGACCCACTCAGTTTTCTTTTATTTGAGAGAAGTGCTAAACACTGGTTTGGGCTCAGTCCCCTTTTCTTGCCAAAAGTGCTGAGCGCTTATGTGAGTTCTGACGCTCACACTTTACTCTCTTTTCTTTTGTCTCTATATGGAGTGCTGAGCACTCTTTATGGCGTCCACGTGCGAAGCACGTGAGGCGCTAGGCGTTGAATGGTGAGTGTCAAGCACTTTTATGTTCTGTGGCGCCCACGTGAGGGACACGTGAGGCGCTGGACGCTGAGCGCCGCACCACTGAGTGCTGAGCACTCCTTATTTTGTAGCGCCCACATGAGAGGCACGTGAGACGGTGGGCGCTGAGCGCCAGCCACTGAGTGCTGAGCACTCCTTATTTTGTAACGCTCACGTGAGGGGCACGTGAGGCGTTGGGCGCTGAGTTTCCCTTGTATATTTTGTTCTGAAGAGTTCGATTTCCTTGTTCTTTTCTGAATCTTTGATCTCCAAGAACAAGTTCGTCCCGAAGAAATTAAATTCTCAACTTATGGGAGACTTGTCTTATGGACCTTAGATCCAGAGAAAGAAATAAGTTCTTCTTTTTAAAAAGGTTAAGCCCTTCAATAGGTAAACGAGATGCTTTGATCTCTCTTCCTTTTTATTTACCTAAAGTTTTTTTTTCTGAGAAGGGAGATATTTTTTCTTCCTTTTTGAAGCTTTCTGCTCTTTTTTTCAAAGCTTATGGGATTCCTCTGTATTAGACTTGAAGTCTTGGGTCCTTTATATAGTAGAGGCAAGTCTGTTGATTATTTGAAGAAATCTCTCATTGAGAGATCTTAATTGATTTAGGGATTTTACCCACCATTGGATTTTTGATCCAACGGCTTCTGTTTTACAGAAGGTATTTTTCTTGTTTTTTAACAAGATTAGGGAAATATTTTCCCACACAGAATTTATTCTGTAGATCGGTGATTCTTTAATCACCATTGGATTTTTAATCCAACGGTACTCTATTTTACAGAGGGCAGTCTTTCTTGTTTAGAAAGATTTGAGGAATATTTCCTCAACAGAATTTAATTCTGCATTCTGATGATTTATCATCTCCGTTGGATCTTTTGATCCAACGGCTCTGTTTAACAGAGAGTAGAATTTAATTCTATTAGGCGCCGGCGCTCACGTGATGTGCACGTGCGGCGCCAATAAGAGTTTTCAACTCTGGCGCCGGCGCCCTCGTGGCAGGCACGTGAGGCGCTGCCTCTTGAGTTTTGTGTGCTTTGCACACAGGTGCTGCTCATATGAGAGTTTTTAACTCTGGCGCTGGCGCCCTCGTGGCAGACACGTGAGGCGCTGCCTCTTGAGTTTTAGACAGAGCTTTGCTCTTTTAGTGGGGAAACAGGAAGATTTGATAAAAACAGTGGAAGCCATCCTGATCAGATAAAATAATAACCAATCTAATTTTGCAAGAGCGCACACTAAAGTGTTTTCTTCTCTCTCTCCAGGTAGCGACCATGGCATGCCTTAATCAAGATAATAACATGGATGTATTGACCAAACCCGTTTATTATACTGAGCTGGGAAACGTTGGTTCCGCTCTGTCTTATGATTGTCATAAGTCTAAGCAAGGAATAGAGGGATATCAGGATTCACACGCAACCCGAACGAAGAAAGAGCATGATGATGCATCTTTTTCGGGTGTGTTCGTTACCGAGAACTGTTTCTCAATATGCTCTACGTTCTGGGTATTGGATACCGGATCAGGATCCCATGTTTGTAATATTTTACATGGGTTAAGAAGAAGTTGAGAACTCGGAAAGGGTGAGTGAATGGTGCAATTGTTGCAGCCAAAGCAGTTGGCGAATATCACCTTATATTACCAAATGGTAATACATTGATTTTGAACGACTGTTATTTCGTACCAAAAATGATGTGCAACATAATATCAATTTCTTTATTAGATAAAGAAGGATATAACTTTGTACTAAAGAAAAATGTTATGAACATTTTCTTAAATCAAATGTTAATTGGGTTTGGTAAGTTGTATAACGGTATATACGTTCTAAATCAAACTACAGTTCTAAACATACAGAACACACACAAGAGGAAAAGTTCAAAAATGAACGAATCCTTCTTGTGACATTATAGACTTGGTCATATCAATGCGACAAGACGAGCTAAGTTGCATAAAGATGGATATTTGAATCAGTTCGAATTTACATCTTATGAAACTTGACAGTCATGTCTCAAAGGCAAGATGACCAAAACTCCGTTTACTGGACACGGAGAAAGAGATACTGAACTCTTGGGACTAATACATAATGATGTATGCGGTCCTTTGTCTACGCATGCCAGGAATGGTTCCTCGTACTTTATTACATTCACCGATGATCTCTCAAGATTCGGACATATGTTCTTATTGAAACACAAATCTGAAGCTTTCGAGAAATTCAAGGAATACAAGTACGAAGTTGAGAACCAGACGGGTAAAAATATTAAAATCCTTCGATCTGATCGGGGAGGAGAATACTTAAGCACGGAATTCCGTGACTATTTAAAAGAGAATGGGATTCTCTCTAAACTTACTCCTCCGTATACACCACAGCACAATGGAGTGTCGGAGCGTAAGAATCGCACCCTATTAGATATGGTGCGCTCTATGATGAGTATTGCTGAGTTACCTATTTCCTTTTGGGGTTATGCACTTGAGACAGCTGCATACCTATTGAATAGAGTTCCGACCAAATCCGTGCCTACCACTCCATATGAGATATGGAATGGGAAGAGATCATTTCTTAAACGAGTTAAGATATGGGGTTGTCTGGCCTATGTCAAAAGGCAAAATCCGGACAAGCTCGAGGCAAGATGTTATGTGCAAGTTTGTGGGATATCCAAAGGATTCATATGGATATATCTTTTACCATACTGAGGAACAAAAGGTGTTTGTTTCTCAACATGCCACCTTTTTAGAACAGGAATTTCTTGTGAAAGAAATTGCCGGTAATGAGGTAGAACTGGAAGAAGTTCCATCTACACAAACTATAACTGATGATTTGGTAGAACCGAAGAATTCAATAGTCCCCGACGAAGCTCAGCCGCTCCGCAGATCTAGTAGGGTTCCTCATCCACCTTAGAGATACTACGGTTTTCTCATAGATGGTGGGAGCGAGAATTACATCATGGAAGATGATGACCCAACTAGTTTTGAGCAGGCCATCACAAGTGGGGACTCTGTGAAATGGCTCAATGCAATACGATCTGAGATGGAATCCATGTACACAAACAAAGTATGGACTTTGGAAGTTGCTCCTGAAGGGATAAAACCCATTGGGAGCAAGTGGATCTTTAAGAAAAAACTTGGTGTATATGGAAAGGTTGAGACCTTCAAAGCTAGACTTGTTGCTAAAGTTTTCGTCAACGACCAGGTGTCGATTATGATGAAACCTTTTTCTCCAGTGGCTATGCTTAAATCCATCAGAATCCTACTTGCCATTGCTGCATACCATGACTACGAAATCTGGCAGATGGATGTCAAGACCGCTTTTCTAAATGGTGATTTAGAAGAGAGCGTGTACATGACACAGCCAGAGGGCTTCGTAGATAGTGAGAGCAGCGGAAAGGTGTGCAAGCTGCTTAAATCAATCTACGGATTAAAGCAGGCATCGCGGAGCTGGAACATCTGTTTTGATGTGGCAGTCAAAGAGTTTGACTTCATCAAAAACGTAGATAAACCTTGTATATACAAGAAGGTTGTAGAGAGTAAGATTGTCTTCCTCGTATTGTACGTGGATGACATACTCTTGATAGGAAATGATGTTACTATGCTACACTCGGTCAAGCTCTTCTTATCACAAAAGTTCTCCATGAAAGATCTAGGTGATGCCTCCTACATCCTGAGGATTAAGATCTATAGAGATAAATCTAAGAGAATGTTGGGATTGTCCCAATCCAGGTACATTGACACCATACTAAAGAGGTTTAGTATGGAAGATTCTAAGCGTGGTAATTTACCCGCTTGCTCTGGAATCACTCTCTCCAAAGAGATGTCTCCCAAAACTGATTTGGAGAGGGCTCGCATGTAAGGGATACCCTATGCTTCTGCAGTTGGGTCAATCATGTACGCGATATTATGCACCAGACCACGATGTAGCTTACGCACTTAGTGTGGTAAGTAGGTATCAATCAGATCCTGGGGAGAAACACTGGACAGCTGTGAAGAACATTCTTAAGTACTTGAGAAGAACTAAAGAAATGTTCTTGGTGTATGGTAACGAAGATCTCCAGGTGAAGTCCTTTACCGATTCGAGCTTCCAGAATGATAAGGACGACAGTAAGTCGGTCTCGGGTTTTATCTTTACCCTCAATGGAGGAGCGGTATGTTGGAAGAGTTTCAAGCAAGATACCGTGGCAGACTCGACGATGGAGGCTAAATACATCGCTGCCAACGATGCTGCCAAAGAGGCTGTCTGGATGAAGAAGTTCATAACTGTATTTGGTGTGGTTCCATCCATTGAGCATCCAATACTTGTATTGTGATAACAATGGAGTTGTGGCTTTGGCCAAGGAACCACGGTCCCATCAGCAATCCAGACATATTCTTAGGCGGTATAACCTGATCCAGGAGATAGTTGATCGCCGGAAGATCGAGGTCAGGAGAGTTGACACGAAGGACAACACAGCGGATCCACTCACGAAGGCCCTCCCAAGACGCAATTTGAGAGACTTTTTGGGATGTTGGGTGTGCGATACTACAACAACTGGCCTTAGTGCAAGTGGAAGATTGTTAGTAATATATATGCCCTAGAGGCCATTATTGTATATTATAGTGGATGCTTGGACATATATATATAGAGGACTTTCTTGCTCGACGTGATAGTATGTTATCTAGTTGCACATTATCTTAACATGTACACTTATATTATTCTGTCTCTCTGATACATGTTGATGAAGCCCTTAGGATGTTAGCTTGACTACCAGGACTATGATGCAGATCATACTAGTGGGGCTTGTGTAGTCCGCAAGCACATCCTTTAACCGTTCCTAGTCGAGGGAGTATCGAGATAGGCATCGATATTCCAAAGTAGACTAGTGTGTACGTTTCTTGACCCTGTATGGGGGCGATGGTTGATCCCACAACCATTGGTGTTTGACATCAAAGATTGTACGCAGGTGCTCATTAGAGAATGGGTACACCGAACAGGACTCGCCGAGAACTCCTAAATGGTACCATACCTATCGTCAGATAGCAGTTCTCTGGTAACACTTGTATAGGTTAGTCTGTAGACTCGAGATCGTCATAGAATCTTGTGTGGTTCTCACTGTGCTTTGATTTCCTCCCTACCACGGTTCAAAGGAGTCGTGCAAACAGGTGGATTTTGGGTACAGTCCCGAGTCACATGGAAGCAATGAGCGATAGGAGGGGTTTCGTCTCTCCCGATATAGGGAGTTGATGTTGCGCTATGCTCGATTGGCTATAACAAGTCCCTGGCCATGGCTGATGAGATTTACTGGTAAATGTTATCAGTAGTTTCTTGAACGGTTATAGGCCACGCTTCGGCATGACTTATCAAGTTACTGGAGTCTGACGATTCCACCCCTAGACTTGATATGCGACATATCAGACGAAGAGACCGGACTGTACGGTAAGTGTTACTTATAGGCTTCATGAGAGTTTGGATAAGTTTGCTTGTTGATCTTCTATTCGCTCAATACCTGGGTAACCGTTACGTCCGGCTAGTACCGCTGACGGCTTATGGGTGACTGATGTGATCATTACCTACTGTTGGCGTATTGACGAGTCTTTAGAGTCCCACACAGAGGTTTCCTAGCTCAAGCGAAACGAAGTAGGGTACGTACATATGTGATATGTGCAGATGCTTGATTAAATACGTGTATGTGATGCCATATTCTAATCTCGCAATATATGATATTGTTAGGTCCACGTTACCTCTCCCGGTACTTTCGGGGTTGCGGAAACGGTAAAACAAAAATTTTTCTAAACTTTGTAACATGGACCGTAAAAGCCGGATCTTTGCTAAACTAAACTAGCATACTTGCAAAGAAGAGTTAACTACTTGGCAAAGTGGTTATACCTCAACTTGAACTCCTTCTCTTCTTTATTGTTCTTCTCTTCTTTGTTGTTCTTCTCTTCTTGTTGTTCTTCTCTTTGCTTGCTCAATGGTTGATCCGGACTTCGGTCACCTCCGCGGCCTCCTTGAGTCGAAGACGATCCACCCGAGAGATGTACACCGAGCTCCACCTCGAGCCGAGGTAACTAGGGCAAGAAGATAGCTAATCTAAAAGCCCTAGGTTGTGTAGAAGAGATGTATGGATGTGTTTGTCAAGTGGAATCCTTTTTCTTTCAACACATGAGATCAAAGGAGAAAATCAAGAGGAGGAAGAAGAAGGAGTTTTGCTTGCAACCATGGAGCTTCTCATTTCAAGAGAGAGAATGAGAATAAGCAAATGAAAAGCTTAACCAAAGAAAACCTAACCATGGTTGCAATAATGCACAAACATTATCATTACTAATCCCATCAAGATAAAGGTGATGGCTACAAATGACATGACCATTATCATAACTAAAGAAAAAGAAAACCAAAGAATACTTTAGATCTTCTAAGAAGGTCCAAGTCAACTTTGGTCAAATGGTCAACAAAGTCAAGATGGTCAAATGGTCAATGTAATTAGCCATAACAAAATTATCAATGAAAGGATTAGTAAATAATGTCCCCGGCTCATAATGGTTTTGACCAAACGAACTGTCGAAACCCTAATGAGTCCGCCTCAAAATGGTTTTGACCGAATCAACTGTCAAAACCCTAATGAGCCTGCCACATTGCGGTTTTAGCCGAACTAACTGCCAAAACCCTAATGAGGCACCTCTTCCTTCATCGCTCCGGAAAACTGTGCATACACACCTGCATCCGTATTCCGTAGAATGCGGATGCGCAGAAGACAAAACAAATCCATCCATGCAATACTAGGATCCGGCTTAAACCAAAGCCCACTAGTATTGCCTGCCCGAACACCACACGCACACAAGTGTACGTAAGTGATCGCAGCCCTGCCGTAAAACCATACGGCCTCTACACGTTTCGCTCAGTGCAGGGAAACTCTCTGTGTGGGACTCTAAAGACTCGACACTACGCTGGCAGTGGGTTTAACCACAGACCGCAAGCGGCACTAGCTGTACGTAACGGTCCCCAGGTAGATGTCGATAAGAAGGCCGATGAGGTAAACTCATCCGAACTCCTACTGAGTCTGTATGTGACAATCTCCGTACAGTCCGGTCTGTTCGTCTGATACATCGCATGGCGGGCCTAGGGGGGTGGTAAACGTCAGTCCCCTAATAGCGGTACAAGTCGTGTCGGAGTGAAGCCCAATACACCCTGAGATAACACTGGAACCTACCAGTACATCTCGCTCGCCCTGGCCAGGGACTACTTGTGTAATGGCTCTCCTAGACACAGCGCGATGTCAACCCCCAATACCGGGAGAAACGAATCCTGTCTAACCGTCACTGCCTCCAAGTGCTTCGGGACTACTCCCAACTACTACCTGTTTGCACGACTCAGTAGAGCTGTGGTAGGGTAGTAATCAAAGAACAGTGGGAACACACTCGAGGCGAAGTGACAGTGTCAAGTCAGCGGACTAGGCTGTACTCATGTCACCTGGGAACTGATAACTGACGATAGGTATAATACCAACCATCAGTTCCCGACGAGTCCTGTCCAGTGTACTCGTAACCTAACGAGCACCCGCATACTATCTCAAGTACGACGTACTGACGGCTGTGGGACAGACCGTCTCCCGTGCTGGGATAAGAAGCGCAAACGCTAGTCTACTCCGGAGTGTTGATGCCCTATCTCGATACTCCCACGACTAAGGACGTGTATAAAGATGTGCTTGTAGATTACCCAGCCCCCACGAGTGTGATCGCCATCACAACGCCGGTAATCAAGCAAAGATCCTAAGGGCTCTACTAATGCGTATAGGTGATATAATAAATAAACACACAAGTACACATTAAAGCAGAGACAAACCAAGTAGCATACTACTATATTGAGCAAGATTGTCTGTACAACTGTGAATATCCCAAGCTTTCATCAAGTAATATACATACTAGTATGATACAGTAATGGCCTCTAGGGCATATACACTAACAATCTCCCACTTGCACTAAGGCCATGTACTGGCATATCGAAGACCTATCATCTCGATCAGCCGCTCGAACTGTGTCTGGGGTAAAGCCTTCGTGAATGGGTCCGCAGTGTTGTCCTTTGTGTCCACTCTCCGTACCTCGATCTCCTGTCGATCAATGATCTCCCTGATCAGGTGATACCGCCTTAAGATGTGCCTGGATTTCTGATGGGACCTTGGTTCCTTCGCTAAAGCTATAGCCCCATTGTTATCGCAATACAAAGGTATTGGGTCAACAATGGACGGAACCACCTGAAGTTCACTAATGAACTTCTTTATCCAGACCGCCTCTTTTGCGGCATCGCTTGCAGCAATGTATTCAGCCTCCATCGTCGAGTCTGCGACGGTATCCTGCTTGGAACTCCTCCAACATACCGCCCCTCCGTTGAGGGTAAACACAAAACCCGAGACGGACTTGCTGTCATCTTTGTCACTCTGGAAGCTTGAATCGGTAAAGGACTCGACCCTGAGGTCTCCATTACCGTAAACCAGGAACATCTCCTTAGTCCTTCTTAGGTACTTGAGAATGTTCTTCACTGCTGTCCAGTGGTCCTCCCCTGGGTCTGACTGATACCGGCTTACCGCGCTTAACGCGTAAGCTACATCTGGTCTTGTACATAGCATCGCATACATTATAGATCCTACCGCCGAAGCGTAGGGTATAGTGCTCATGCGAACCCTCTCCTCGTCAGTCTTAGGAGACATCTTCTTGGAGAGGGTAATTCCGTGCAATGCGGGTATGTTACCGCGCTTGGAACCCTCCATACTAAATCTCTTTAGTACGGTCTCTATGTACCTGGACTGCGAAAGTCCCAATAGTCTCTTGGATCTATCTCTATAGATCTTGATCCCCAGAATGTACGAGGCATCACCCAGGTCCTTCATGGAGAACCTTTGTGACAAAAACAGCTTGACCGATTGTAGCATAGGAATGTCATTTCCTATTAAAAGAATGTCGTCCACGTACAAGACTAGGAATACGACAGTTCGTCCTACAATCTTCTTATATACACAGGGTTCATCTTCGTTCTTGATGAAATCAAATTCCTTGATTGCCTCATCAAAACAGATGTTCCAGCTCCGCGATGCCTGCTTTAATCCATGAATGGATTTAAGCAACTTGCACACCTTTCCGCTGCTCCCACTGTCTACGAAACCTTCTGGTTGATCCATGTAAACGCACTCTTCCAAACAACCGTTTAGGAAAGCCGTCTTAACATCCATCTGCCAGATTTCATAGTCATGGAAGGCAGCAATGGCAAGTAGGATCCGAATGGATTTGAGCATAGCCACCAGAGAAAAAGTCTCGTCATAGTCCAAACCAGGTCTTTGACGAAAACCTTTTGCAACGAGTCTAGCTTTATAGGTTTCCACCTGCCCATCTACACCAAGTTTCCTTTTGTAGATCCATTTGCATCCAACGGGTTTTACCCCAGGTGGAGCAATATCCAAGGTCCACACTTTATTGGCGTACATGGACTCCATTTCGGATTGCATTGCTTCCTGCCACTTATCAGAGTCCCTACTGATAATGGCCTGCCTGAAACTGGTAGGGTCATCTTCTTCCAAGATGCAATCCTCTCGATCCCCGTCAATGAGAAAACCGTAGTATCTCTCGGGCGGATGAGAAATCCTACCAGATCTGCGGAGTGGCTGAGGTTCGTCTGGGGTTATTGAATCCTGAGGTTCTGTCAAATTTTCAGTTTCAGTTTGTGGTCGCTGAATTTCTTCCAATTCTACCGTGCTCCCACTAATTTCTTTTGCAAGAAACTCCGTTTCTAAGAAAACGGCATGCTGAGCAACAAACACCTTCTGTTCCTCGGTGTGGTAGAATAGATATCCATAACCATTCTTTGGATATCCCACAAACTTACATAAAACTGACAGTGCCTCTAGTTTATCCGGTTTATGCGTTTTGACATAAGCCGGACAACCCCATATCTTAGATCTTTTAAGATATGGCCTCTTTCCATTCCATATCTCGAACGGAGTCTTAGGCACTGATTTAGACGGAACATCATTCAATAGGTATGCTGCTGTCAATAGCGCATGTCCCCAAAATGAAAGAGGTAACTCGGCATTACTCATCATGAAGCGAACCATATCCAGTAGGGTACGATTCCTCCGCTCCGAAACACCGTTGTGCTGTGGTGTATAAGGAGGAGTAAGCTGAGAGAGAATACCATTCTCTTTTAAGTAATCTAGGAATTCCGTGCTTAAGTACTCCCCTCCCCTGTCAGACCGGAGGATCTTGATACTTTTGCCTGTCTGGTTCTCTACTTCGTTTCTGAATTCCTTGAATTTCTCAAAAGCTTCAGATTTGTGTTTCATCAGATACACATATCCGAACCTAGAGAGATCGTCAGTGAATGTGATGAAGTACGAGAACCCACCCCTTGCATGTATAGACATCGGACCGCATACATCACTATGTACGAGTCCCAAGAGCTCGGTTGCTCTTTCTCCATGTCCGGTGAACGGAGATTTGGCCATCTTCCCTTTGAGACAAAACTGACAAGTTCCATAAGATGAAAACTCGAACGCATTCAAGAGTCCATCTTTATGCAACTTACTCGGTCTTTTCTCTCCGATATGACCAAGTCTACAATGCCACAAGTAGGATTCATTCGTATCTGAATTCTTCCTCTTGCGTGTGTTTTGTATATTGAGAACTGTATTCTGATTTAGAACGTAGATACCATTACACAGTGTACCCTCTGCAACCAGTACCTTATGAAGGTAAATGTTCATGATATTCTTTTCAAGAACAAAGTTATATCCATCTTTATCGAGTAAAGAAACTGATATGATGTTGCAAACCATGGAGGGTACATAGTAGCAATCGTTCAAAATCATAGTCTTGCCATTTGGCAATACTAGGTGATATTCACCGACGGCTGCCGCATTAACTTGTGCTCCGTTCGCTACTCTGAGCGACATATCACCCGGTGCAACTTCCCTACTTTTTCTCAGTCCTTGCAATAAATTACAGATATGAGATCCTGATCCGGTATCAAGTATCCAGGAGGTAGGGCTGACCGTAAAACAGTTCTCAATTACAAGAACACCTGAAGTAGATGCAAAACCATGCTTCTTTTTCAACTGGGTATCCTGGAAATCCATACTTTCCCCTTTCCCATTCTCATACTCATGACTGTTGTCATAAGTTAGAGCTGAACCAACTTTCCCCAGTCCCGAATAAGAATTCGGATCGGTCAAGCGATACATTTTATTATCTTGATTAGGACGTGAAAAGGTTGCTGCCTGGAGAGAGAGAAAAGAAACACCCAGCGTATGCTCTTGCAAGATTAGATTGGTTTATTAATTTATCTAACCAGGATGTCTCCCACTGTTTCCTCAAATTCTTCTTAAAACCTTTTTAAAAGAAGAACTAGCCGGGTTTTAATCCACGTCACAATACTTGCTTAACCTTTCAGCCAGGCTAGTGTCGGTACTTCGAGGGAGGTTTTCCAACGCTTTCGCGAAGTTCCTTAATTAAAGAACCTCTTTTCCCTGGGGGCGTAACCCCGCTAACACCTTTCTAGACACCTACTAGGTTTATAGCATTGATCGTTAAGTGAAATAATCTCCCGAGAGTAAACCAACTCATCAGTGGGATCGGGATCCAACTGTCATTGTGTGATAACCTAGATGGAATCCACTCTAGTCACCACACTCCAGAAGGTATGCTAAATCTGCAAGTTTCAGTTCTTTTAAAACTCCCGATGTGGTTTTTGCCCCTAACGGTTCATAACCTTGACTAGGTCAACAAGCCATAAACTGTTAGACAAGTTCTACCCGTCATAATCCTGATTGCATTAGACCCACCCGTACGTGCCCTTGACTAGGTCAACAAGGCCGCACGACTGTCCTAACCAATCACATTTGCAATCCACAGAAAAAAAATATTATTTAGCTACTGTTCACTACGCCTTGACTAAGTCAACAAACGCAGCACGAATACTGAATAATATTAATCCGAAATGACGGAGGGCTACGGCTGGGTTTTTGGCGAAAACCCCGTTAACGTAATGAACTTGATATCGTTGAAGGAACATGATTGCACCCTTTTTGAAAATATAGTGGCGAAAACTTTTGCTAAAGAGGTCACTCCCTGTGACGGGATCTCGGCTCTTTCCTCGTCGAATGAGGTGCAGGATATTCCAAACTGAATACCTCGATGCAAAGCAAGCATAATCGATTATAGTGAAGTTATTACCCTGACGCAAACTTTTGTTCAAGGGGTCACTCCCGATGAAGGGATCTCGGCCCTTGCCTCGTCGACTGAGGTGCTGGGCATTCACAACCGAATACCGCTATGCAAAACAAAAATGAACGTCCTTGCAATAACAGCTTTTTGAAAAACTTGTTCCAACAACGTCTTTTAGGTTTATTTTCTTGCATTAGTTCTTTTAATGCGTCCCATCATTTTGTAAGTCCACGTTGCCCACCCCGGTACTTGCGGGGAGGCGGAAAACATAATAAAAATCGGATTTTTAATGACTTAGGCAACATGGACCTTGACTTGGAGGATCTTGGCTAAACTAAAACTAACTAAAGTAAACTAACAACTAACAAAGTTGTAGAAAGGTTATACCTTGGGCTCGAACTCCTTCTCTCCTTGCTCGTCGGAATGGTAGAAAGGCCTCACCTTGCTAGTCTCCTTCCGTCAAAGAACGATCCACCTGAAAGCCTCGACCTTTAGCTTCAACTCCAAGCTAGGAGTAACTAGAGTGCAAGAAATGCTAAGACTTGAACCCTAGAAGTGAGTAGAGAAGATCAAGTGAAGGTTTTTCTCAAGCTTTTTGTTTCTCAACACATGAGAGGGAGAGAGCTTGAGGGAGAGGATGAGCAAGAGAGAGAAAAGATATGATAGAATGAAATAATAGTGAGCCATTCTCACTAATATGTGTGAGTTATTTTAATTAATTAATTAGCAAGAAAATTGTCATGGTTTTATCAAGAGGTGACCATTATCATTTCATCATTAATGCAAATTGCAAGAATCAAAGAGCATCTTCCAAATGAAATGATCATGGTCAAATTGTCAACTTGGTCAACAAGTCAACAAAGTCAAAGTGTCAACAATAACAACCATGCACAATAATTAAGCTAATTATTAATTAACAATAATACACACAAAAACAATAGGGTTAATAAAATGACAATAGTCATTAACCCTAAACAAGGTCCTCTCCCTCAATCTCAAGCAACCGTGCATACGCACCCGCATTCGTGATCCGAGGAGCACGAACACAATGAGAAAAACCAATCTCAAATCATATACTAGGATCTGGCTTAAACCAAAGCCCGCTAGTATAAACTGTCCGGACAGCAAACGTGCACAAGTGCGCGGATGCGAACGAACCCTGTCGCAAAACCATGCGACCTCTACTCGTTTTGCCTAAAGGCGAATAGCTCTCTGTGTGGGACTCTAAAGACTCGACACTACGCTGGCAGTGGGTTTAACCACAGACCGCAAGCGGCACTAGCTGTACGTAACGGTCCCCAGGTAGATGTCGATAAGAAGACTGACGAGGTGAACCCCATCTGCACTCCTACTGAGCCTGTATGTGACAATCTCCATACAGTCCGGTCTGTTCGTCTGATACATCGCATGGCGGGCCTAGGGGGCGGTGAACGTCAGTCCCCTAATAGCGGTACAAGTCGTGTCGGAGTGAAGCCCAGAACACCCTGAGATAACACTGGAAGCCTACCAGTATATCTCGCTTGCCCTGGCCAGGGACTACTCGTGTAATGGCTCTCCTGGACACAGCGCGATGTCAACCCCCAATACCGGGAGAGACGAATCCTGTCTAACCGTCACTGCCTCCAAGTGCTTCGGGACTGCACCCAAAAACTACCTGTTTGCACGACTCCTCTGAGCCGTGGTAGGGTAGTAATCAAAGTGCAGTGGGAACACACTCGAGGCGAAGTGACAGTGTCAAGTCAGCGGACTAAGCTGTACTCATGTCACCTGGGAACTGATAACTGACGATAGGTATATTACCAACCAACAGTTCCCGACGAGTCCTGTCCAGTGTACTCGTAACCTAACGAGCACCCGCATACTATCCCAAGTACGACGTACTAACGGCTGTGGGACAGACCGTCTCCCATACTGGGATGAGAAGCGCATACGCTGGTCTACTCCGGAGTATCGATGCCCTGTCTCGATAGTCCAACGACCAGGGACCTGTATAAGGATGTGCTTATAGATTACCCAGCTCCCACGAGTGCGAGCGCCATCGCAACGCTGGTAATCAAGCACAGATCCTAAGGGCTCTACTAATATGTATACCTGCAATATGCTAAAAGAAACACATGCACATATTAAAGCAGAGACAAACCAAGTAGCATACTACCATTTCGAGCAAGATTGTATATACAACTGTGAATATCCCAAGCTTCCATTAAGTAATATACAAACTAGTATGATACAGTAATGGCCTCTAGGGCATATACACTAACAATCTCCCACTTGCACTAAGGCCATGTACTGGCGTATCGAAGACCTATCATCTCGATCAGCCGCTCGAACTGAGTCTGGGGCAAGGCCTTGGTGAATGGATCTGCTGTGTTATCCTCTGATGCAACTCTCCGGACCTCGATCTCCTGGCGATCCACAATCTCCCTGATCAGGTGATACCGCCTTAAGATGTGTCTGGATTTCTGATGGGACCTGGGTTCCTTCGCTAAAGTTATAGCCCCGTTGTTGTCGCAATACAGAGGTATTGGGTCAACAATGGACGGAACCACCTGAAGTTCTTTCAAGAACTTCCTCATCCAGACAGCTTCTTTTGCGGCATCAGATGCAGCGATGTATTCCGCTTCCATAGTCGAGTCAGCAACGGTTTCCTGTTTGGAGCTCTTCCAACACACCGCCCCTCCATTGAGGGTAAAGACAAAACCCGACATGGACTTGGAATCATCCTTGTCACTCTGGAAGCTGGAGTCAGCAAAGGCCTCAATCTGCAGGTCTTTTCCGCCATACACCAAGAACATCTCCTTAGTCCTTCTCAGGTACTTGAGAATGTTCTTTACTGCTATCCAATGTTTCTCCCCAGGGTTTGACTGATACCTGCTTACCACACTCAGTGCATAAGCCACATCCGGTCTGGTACACAACATCGCATACATTATAGAGCCTACCGCAGAAGCGTAGGGTATAATAGACATGCGATCCCTCTCCAAATCAGTCTTGGGAGACATCTCTTTGGAGAGGGTGATCCCGTGACAAGCCGGTAGATTACCGCGCTTGGAATCTTCCATACTGAATCTCTTCAGTATGGTGTCGATGTACCTGGACTGTGAGAGTCCTAATATCTTCTTGGATCTGTCACGGTAGATCCGGATACCCAGAATGTATGAGGCATCACCCAGGTCTTTCATGGAGAACCTGTGTGACAAGAACCCCTTGACAGATTGTAGCATAGGAATGTCATTTCCTATTAAGAGAATGTCATCCACGTATAAAACGAGGAATACTACAGTTCTCGCTACAAATCTACAATAGATGCATGGTTCATCCGGATTTTTGATGAAGCCAAATTCTTTGACCGTCTCATCAAAGCAGATGTTCTAACTCCGCGATGCCTGCTTGAGTCCATAAATGGACTTGAGCAACTTGCACACCTTTCCGCTGCTCCCACCCTGAATGAAACCCTCTGGCTGATCCATATAGACACACTCCTCTAAATGACCATTTAGAAAAGTTGTCTTTACGTCCATCTGCCAGATCTCATAATCGTGGAAAGCAGCGATGGCAAGAAGGATCCGAATGGATTTCAGCATAGCTACTGGAGAAAAGGTTTCGTCATAGTCCAAACCAGGTCGCTGACGAAAACCCTTTGCTACCAGTCTAGCTTTATAGGTCTCAACCTGTCCATCTACACCAATCTTCCTTTTGAAGATCCACTTGCATCCTACGGGTTTTACCCCGTCTGGAGCAATGTCCAACGTCCATACTTTGTTGGTGTACATGGACTCCATCTCGGTCCGCATTGCATCCAGCCATTTTACCGAGTCGACGCTCTGGATGGCTTGCTGGAAGCTAGTAGGCTCATCACAATCTAGGATGCAGTCCTCTCTATCCCCGTCAATGAGAAAACCGTAGTATCTCTCGGGCGGATGAGACTGCCTACTACTCCTGCGGAGTGGCACGGGAATGTCTTGATCTTTCGAACCCTCTGGCTCTACTAAGCTTTCAGTAATAGCTTGCGGTTCTGGAACTTCTTCCAGTTCTATCGCGCTCCCACTTAATTCTTTTTCTATGAACTGATGTTCTAGAAAGTGGGCATGGCGAGAAACAAGGACTTTTTGTTCCTCTTCGCAATAGAAGTAATATCCCTTGGAGTTCTTCGGATATCCCACAAACTTGCACTGTACTGAGCGTGCCTCGAGCTTGTCCGTATGCTGCTTTTTTACAAAAGCTGGACATCCCCATGTCTTAATGTGATTAAGATGGGGTCTCTTCCCACACCACATTTCATATGGTGTAGTAGGCACAGTCTTAGTTGGAACTCGGTTCAAAAGGTATGCTGCTGATTCTAGCGCATATCCCCAGAACGATCGCGGTAACTCAGCGTTACTCATCATGGACCGTACCATATCCAATAGGGTCCGGTTCCGTCTCTCCGATACACCATTATGTTGCGGAGTGTATGGAGGAGTAAGCTGAGAGAGAATTCCATTCTCTTTTAAGTAGTTCAGGAATTCGGCACTTAAGTATTCTCCTCCTCGATCCGATCTTAGGATCTTGATACTTTTGCCGGTTTGTTTTTCTACTTCATTCTTATATTCCTGGAATTTTTCAAAAGCCTCGGATTTATGTTTCATTAAGAAGACATAACCGTACCTTGAAAAATCATCCGTAAAGGCAATGAAGTAAGAAAAACCGCTTCGCGCATGTGTAGACATTGGACCGCACACGTCGCTGTGTACGAGTCCCAAGAGCTCGCTCGCTCTTTCTCCGTGTCCAGAAAACGGAGCCTTTGTCATCTTTCCTTTGAGACAGGATTGACAAGTTGCATACGATTGATATTCGAACGGATCCAAATATCCTTCAGTATGTAACTTAGTCAATCTTCTTTCATTGATGTGACCCAGTCTACAATGCCATAAGAAAGTTTTATTAATTTCTGGAGACTTTCTTTTGTGTGTATTCTGGATATTGAAAACCTGCGGTTGGTTTAAAACGTAAATACCGTTGTTCAATGTACCTGACCCAATCAAAACTTGATTAAGGTGAATGTTCACTACATTACTTACAAATGCAAATTCATAACCTTCTTTAGATAATAAAGATACAGAGATGATGTTACAGGTTGCATTTGGTACATAATAACAACTACGCAAAACCAAAAAGTGTCCATCAGATAATCCCAGGTGATAGTCCCCCACGGCCTCTGCATCCATGCTAGCACCGTTCGCAACTCTGAGGGTCATGTCACCTGCCTTCAAAACTCTACGCTTTCTCAACGCCTGCAAAGAATTACAGATATGAGATCCTGATCCGGTATCCAATACCCAGGATGTAGAGTTTATTGATAGACAGTTTTCAATAACATACACACCTGAAGCTGAAGCTGCAACTCGCTTCAAATCCTGTGTTCTGGCTTTCCAAGCCTTGCAATCTTGTTTCCAGTGACCACTTTTGTGACAATAGAAGCATTCTTCCTTCCCCACCATCTTCCCTGCTACTTTTGTTGCTTTACCCTTTCCCTTCGTATCCACTTTACCGACACCGCCTCTTGGTTTGGCGGGGGCTTTCTTCTTCTTGCCCTTGGCTTTCGCCCTGGACCTAGAAGAGGAAGATCCTCCTACAAACAAAGTGGATGTCTCCCTACCCTTCTGTAGCGTGCCCTCAGCAGTCCTCAACATGTTCAGAAGCTCGGCAAGTTCAACCTCCTTTCCTTGCATGTTGAAGTTAAGAACGAACTGGGCGTAAGTGGAAGGAAGGGACTGGAGAATCAAATCGGTATAGAGTTCATTCTCCAACGTGGTCCCTAGGTCCGCGAGCTCTTCTATGTAGCCGATCATCTTAAGCACGTGGTCCGCTACCGATGATCCGACGGCCAACCTTGCCGAAAAAAGCTTCTTCGACACTTCGTATCTTGCGATACGAGACTGCTCTCCATACAGTTCTTTTGTATGGAGAAATATGGACTCTAGGTCCATATTCTCGTGCCTCCTCTGATGTTCGTTGTCCATCGAGGCTAGTACGAGGCATCTGGCCCTCGCGCAATCTATCTCCCATGTCTTACGGATTTCTACATCCGCGACGCTGGAGGTGGGACCTGGGACAGGGGGAGCTTTGGTGGTAAGTATATACCCCAGCTTGTCATAAGTGATCGCCATCTTGACATTCCTGAGCCAATCTTTGTAGTTTGGCCCTGTCAATATGTTTTTATCTAACAGTAACTTAAGTCCGGTCATGTTGAATGGTCGCTGCAATTAGGAGAGAGAAAAGAAACACTTTAGCATGATGCTCTTGCAAGTTTAGAGTGGTTTTTAGTTTGTCTAAACTGGATGGCTCCCACTGTTTCTCGAATCCCTTCTCAAACCATAAAGAAAAGGATTAGCCGGGATCATTCTCACCGTACAATACTTGCTTAACCGTTCAGCCAGGCCAGTGTCGGTACTTCGAGGGAGGTTTTCCAACGCTTTCGCGAAGTTCCTTAATTAAGTAACCTCTTTTCCCTGTGGGCGTAGCCCCGCTAACACCTTTCTAGGCACCTACTAGGTTTATAGCATTGATCGTTAAGTGAGAGTTTTCCCGAGGAGTAGCATATACTCACAGTAGGATCGGGATCCAAATATCATCGCGCGATAAAACCGAAGGAATCCTACCAGAATCATCACACTCCAAATGGTATGCAAATCTAGCAAGTTTCAGTACTTATGAAACTCCCGATGTGGATTTTTGCCCCATGCTCTTATGACCTTGACTTTGGCCAAAATATCATAAGTCACATGTCAAGTTCTACCCGTCATTCTCCTGGTTAATTTGGACCCACCCGTACCTACCCTTGACTTTGGCCAAAATGGCAGTACGACTGTCCCAAATCAACGCATCTATCTATGCTACACATGAATGCCCAAACGCTACCAATCACTATGCCTTGACTTTGGCCAAAATACACAGCTTGAATACTTTTGACCATTCATGTGGAATGACGGAGGGCTACGAATGGTTTTGGCGAAACCGTGAACGTAGTGAACTTGATATGGTCGATGGAACGAGATAGCTTTTAAAAGGAGTGGTTCAAGCTCCGCGTTTAAAAGTTTAGTTTTGAAAAGAACCGAGTGGTTTTCAAAGTGTTCCAATCGACTTTTACTTGGTTTATTTCTTGCATTAGTTCTTTTAATGCGTCCCATCAATTAATCCTACCATTGCAGAAAACAACCAAAATATGACGTACGCTTATGCCATTCGCATTCGCCACGGGGCCCCGTCATCACCCGTTAGGTTACTTAACTAACGACAGAGCGGGGGCTGGGCTAGCGCGGCTGTAAAACATAAGCAACGCCTAAATAGTTATTATATATAAATATACAGCAATGATAGACATTACAGATCACAGATGAATACATTGGATATACTAGGAATCCGCAATGCGTTCGAGCCTGCAACGCAAAGCGGATTACACGGTCGCGGTGAATAGCCAATACCCCACCCAAGACCCCTACGGGTGCGGCAAACTACCCGCCAAGCACCCGAAGCGAAGCAACCTCCCTCACCACCGTGAGTAGGCCACTCGGCACTTCGAGTACCCGGTAGTTTGTGCACCCCCTCCATGGGTCTATCCTAGGAGCAAAAACAGTAAAAAGAATTATACAATGACGGCTACAACCCCGACCCGGTTGTGCGGCCATACAAAGAATATTATTACATCAATTTACATGTTACAAAAGAATGAAAGAAAAACAACGCTCATCTCACATCCACCCCGGCCATTCACCCGCGACAATCCAATCCATTCATATCCACAAACCAATAACAATCACAGATCATGTATAACCCCGACTAATCGTCTTATAGCGATTAGCCGACGTTCAATACATGCAAGCATTACAGATATAACCGATGTAGTTAAAGTTTAGTGAAGTTCCGAAAAATACGGATTTATAGGCCCCCAAAAGTAAATTTTAGTTCTGGAAAATCTGGGCATATATTATATATCCTAAAAATCCTAAAATCAACACAGACAGACACTGCACGAAAAACGATGCAGAGAAGACATCAAACCGCGGCGCTTCCGCGGCACGAGCCTACCTCGTGCGGCGGAAGGGCGGCGGTTTGGATGAATCTCTGTGTCGTTTTTCATGGGTGTTTTTAAAAAACCCTGAGATGAATTTACAAATATAAAGTTTTCTATTTTGAGCAGAAAAAATTTCAACAAAAACTAGGGTTTTTCAAAGTTCGGTTTTTGGATTTTTTTTTCGGTTTCGAAACTTCGTTACACTTCACTACCTAGCTAGTTTGAGTTTAGTTAGGCTCTGATACCACTGTAAGTCCACGTTGCCCACCCCGGTACTTGCGGGGAGGCGGAAAACATAATAAAAATCGGATTTTTAATGACTTAGGCAACATGGACCTTGACTTGGAGGATCTTGGCTAAACTAAAACTAACTAAAGTAAACTAACAACTAACAAAGTTGTAGAAAGGTTATACCTTGGGCTCGAACTCCTTCTCTCCTTGCTCGTCGGAATGGTAGAAAGGCCTCACCTTGCTAGTCTCCTTCCGTCAAAGAACGATCCACCTGAAAGCCTCGACCTTTAGCTTCAACTCCAAGCTAGGAGTAACTAGAGTGCAAGAAATGCTAAGACTTGAACCCTAGAAGTGAGTAGAGAAGATCAAGTGAAGGTTTTTCTCAAGCTTTTTGTTTCTCAACACATGAGAGGGAGAGAGCTTGAGGGAGAGGATGAGCAAGAGAGAGAAAAGATATGATAGAATGAAATAATAGTGAGCCATTCTCACTAATATGTGTGAGTTATTTTAATTAATTAATTAGCAAGAAAATTGTCATGGTTTTATCAAGAGGTGACCATTATCATTTCATCATTAATGCAAA
Organism: Agapanthus africanus; assembly: GCA_030015575.1. NCBI lineage: Eukaryota > Viridiplantae > Streptophyta > Magnoliopsida > Asparagales > Amaryllidaceae > Agapanthus > Agapanthus africanus. Next base: position 177,453,603 of record JASDDO010000016.1, on the reverse strand, counting down.
TTGCAAGAATCAAAGAGCATCTTCCAAATGAAATGATCATGGTCAAATTGTCAACTTGGTCAACAAGTCAACAAAGTCAAAGTGTCAACAATAACAACCATGCACAATAATTAAGCTAATTATTAATTAACAATAATACACACAAAAACAATAGGGTTAATAAAATGACAATAGTCATTAACCCTAAACAAGGTCCTCTCCCTCAATCTCAAGCAACCGTGCATACGCACCCGCATTCGTGATCCGAGGAGCACGAACACAATGAGAAAAACCAATCTCAAATCATATACTAGGATCTGGCTTAAACCAAAGCCCGCTAGTATAAACTGTCCGGACAGCAAACGTGCACAAGTGCGCGGATGCGAACGAACCCTGTCGCAAAACCATGAGACCTCTACTCGTTTTGCCTAAAGGCGAATAGCTCTCTGTGTGGGACTCTAAAGACTCGACACTACGCTGGCAGTGGGTTTAACCACAGACCGCAAGCGGCACTAGCTGTACGTAACGGTCCCCAGGTAGATGTCGATAAGAAGACTGACGAGGTGAACCCCATCTGCACTCCTACTGAGCCTGTATGTGACAATCTCCATACAGTCCGGTCTGTTCGTCTGATACATCGCATGGCGGGCCTAGGGGGGCGGTGAACGTCAGTCCCCTAATAGCGGTACAAGTCGTGTCGGAGTGAAGCCCAGAACACCCTGAGATAACACTGGAAGCCTACCAGTATATCTCGCTTGCCCTGGCCAGGGACTACTCGTGTAATGGCTCTCCTGGACACAGCGCGATGTCAACCCCCAATACCGGGAGAGACGAATCCTGTCTAACCGTCACTGCCTCCAAGTGCTTCGGGACTGCACCCAAAAACTACCTGTTTGCACGACTCCTCTGAGCCGTGGTAGGGTAGTAATCAAAGTGCAGTGGGAACACACTCGAGGCGAAGTGACAGTGTCAAGTCAGCGGACTAAGCTGTACTCATGTCACCTGGGAACTGATAACTGACGATAGGTATATTACCAACCAACAGTTCCCGACGAGTCCTGTCCAGTGTACTCGTAACCTAACGAGCACCCGCATACTATCCCAAGTACGACGTACTAACGGCTGTGGGACAGACCGTCTCCCATACTGGGATGAGAAGCGCATACGCTGGTCTACTCCGGAGTATCGATGCCCTGTCTCGATAGTCCAACGACCAGGGACCTGTATAAGGATGTGCTTATAGATTACCCAGCTCCCACGAGTGCGAGCGCCATCGCAACGCTGGTAATCAAGCACAGATCCTAAGGGCTCTACTAATATGTATACCTGCAATATGCTAAAAGAAACACATGCACATATTAAAGCAGAGACAAACCAAGTAGCATACTACCATTTCGAGCAAGATTGTATATACAACTGTGAATATCCCAAGCTTCCATTAAGTAATATACAAACTAGTATGATACAGTAATGGCCTCTAGGGCATATACACTAACACATTTAAATCCTACCATTGCAGAAAACAACCAAAATATGACGTACGCTTATGCCATTCGCATTCGCCACGGGGCCCCGTCATCACCCGTTAGGTTACTTAACTAACGACAGAGCGGGGGCTGGGCTAGCGCGGCTGTAAAACATAAGCAACGCCTAAATAGTTATTATATATAGATATACTGCAATGATAACCAATCCAGATCACAGATGAACACTTTGGATATACTAGGAACCCGCGATTCGTTCGAGCCTGCAACGAAAAGCGGATTACACGGTCGCGATGAATAGCCAAATACCCCACCCAAGACCCCTACGGGTGCGGCAAACTACCCGCCAAGTACCCGAAGCGAAGCAACCTCCCTCAATGCCATGAGTAGGCCACTCGGCACTTCGAGCTACCCGGTAGTTTGTGCACCCCCTCCATGGGTCTATCCTAGGAGCAAAAACAGTAAAAAGAATTATACAATGACGACTACAATCCCGACCCGGTTGTGCGGCCAAACAAATAATATTACATCAATTTACAAATTTATTACATGAATGAAAGAAAAAGAAACTCTCATCTCACATCCACCCCGGCTATTCATCCACGACAATCCAACGAGTTCATATACACATTCCAATATCAAACACAGATCACAGAGATGTATAACCCCGACTAATCGACTTATAGCGATTAGCCGACGTTCAATACATTCAAACATCACAGATATAACCAATATAGCCAAAGTGTAGCGAAGTTCGAAAAAATACGGATTTATAGGACCCCAAAAGTAAATTTCTTTTCTGGAAAATCTGGGCACATATAATATATCTGAAAAATTCTAAAACCACGTCAGAAACAAACTGCACCAAAAACGACACAGTAACTCACCAAGTTGGCCGCGGTTCCGCGGCAATAGCTTGCTATTGCCGCGGAAACGCGGCGCCTTGGTCGATTCGCTGTCTCGTGTTTGGTGGCTTTCTTCTAAAAACCCTGAGATGAATTTTGGAGTATAACAAATTTTGTTTTGACCAGAAAATATTTTAACAGAAACTCAGGTTTTTATAACTTGGTTTTTTCGATTTTTCCGTTTCGATCTTCGATACACTTTACTACCAAGCTAGTTTATGTTTAGTTAGGCTCTGATACCACTGTTAGGTCCACGTTACCTCTCCCGGTACTTTCGGGGTTGCGGAAACGGTAAAACAAAAATTTTTCTAAACTTTGTAACATGGACCGTAAAAGCCGGATCTTTGCTAAACTAAACTAGCATACTTGCAAAGAAGAGTTAACTACTTGGCAAAGTGGTTATACCTAAACTTGAACTCCTTCTCTTCTTGTTGTCCTTCTTCTTTGTTGTTCTTCTCTTCTTGTTGTTCTTCTCTTTGCTTGCTCAATGGTTGATCCGGACTTCGGTCACCTCCGCGGCCTCCTTGAGTCGAAGACGATCCACCCGAGAGATGTACACCGAGCTCCACCTCGAGCCGAGGTAACTAGGGCAAGAAGATAGCTAATCTAAAAGCCCTAGGTTGTGTAGAAGAGATGTATGGATGTGTTTGTCAAGTGGAATCCTTTTTCTTTCAACACATGAGATCAAAGGAGAAAATCAAGAGGAGGAAGAAGAAGGAGTTTTGCTTGCAACCATGGAGCTTCTCATTTCAAGAGAGAGAATGAGAATAAGCAAATGAAAAGCTTAACCAAAGAAAACCTAACCATGGTTGCAATAATGCACAAACATTATCATTACTAATCCCATCAAGATAAGGGTGATGGCTACAAATGACATGACCATTATCATAACTAAAGAAAAAGAAAACCAAAGAATACTTTAGATCTTCTAAGAAGGTCCAAGTCAACTTTGGTCAAATGGTCAACAAAGTCAAGATGGTCAAATGGTCAATGTAATTAGCCATAACAAAATTATCAATGAAAGGATTAGTAAATAATGTCCCCGGCTCATAATGGTTTTGACCAAACGAACTGTCGAAACCCTAATGAGTCCGCCTCAAAATGGTTTTGACCGAATCAACTGTCAAAACCCTAATGAGCCTGCCACATTGCGGTTTTGGCCGAACCAACTGCCAAAACCCTAATGAGGCACATCTTCCTTCATCGCTCCGGAAAACTGTGCATACACACCTGCATCCGTATTCCGTAGAATGCGGATGCGCAGAAGACAAAACAAATCCATCCATGCAATACTAGGATCCGGCTTAAACCAAAGCCCACTAGTATTGCCTGGTGTACGTAAGTGATCGCAGCCCTGCCGTAAAACCATACGGCCTCTACACGTTTCGCTCAGTGCAGGGAAACTCTCTGTGTGGGACTCTAAAGACTCGACACTACGCTGGCAGTGGGTTTAACCACAGACCGCAAGCGGCACTAGCTGTACGTAACGGTCCCCAGGTAGATGTCGATAAGAAGGCCGATGAGGTAAACTCATCCGAACTCCTACTGAGTATGTATGTGACAATCTCCGTACAGTCCGGTCTGTTCGTCTGATACATCGCATGGCGGGCCTAGGGGGGCGGTAAACGTCAGTCCCCTAATAGCGGTACAAGTCGTGTCGGAGTGAAGCCCAATACACCCTGAGATAACACTGGAACCTACCAGTACATCTCGCTCGCCCTGGCCAGGGACTACTTGTGTAATGGCTCTCCTAGACACAGCGCGATGTCAACCCCCAATACCGGGAGAGACGAATCCTGTCTAACTGTCACTGCCTCCAAGTGCTTCGGGACTACTCCCAACTACTACCTGTTTGCACGACTCAGTAGAGCCGTGGTAGGGTAGTAATCAAAGAACAGTGGGAACACACTCGAGGCGAAGTGACAGTATCAAGTCAGCGGACTAAGCTGTACTCATGTCACCTGGGAACTGATAACTGACGATAGGTATAATACCAACCATCAGTTCCCGACGAGTCCTGTCCAGTATACTCGTAACCTAACGAACACCCGCATACTATCTCAAGTACGACGTACTGACGGCTGTGGGACAGACCATCTCCCGTGCTGGGATGAGAAGCGCATACGCTAGTCTACTCCGGAGTGTCGATGCCCTATCTCGATACTCCCACGACTAGAGACGTGTATAAGGATGTGCTTGTAGATTACCCAGCCCCCACGAGTGTGATCGCCATCACAACGCCGGTAATCAAGCAAAGATCCTAAGGGCTCTACTAATGCGTATAGGTGATATAATAAATAAACACACAAGTACACATTAAAGCAGAGACAAACCAAATAGCATACTACTATATTGAGCAAGATTGTCTGTACAACTGTGAATATCCCAAGCTTCCATCAAGTAATATACATACTAGTATGATACAGTAATGGTCTCTAGGGCATATACACTAACAGATATCGATGAGGTTATATGTGATATATGTTAGTGTATATGCCCTAGAGGCCATTACTGTATCATACTAGTTTGTATATTACTTAATGGAAGCTTGGGATATTCACCTTGTATATACAATCTTGCTCAATATAGTCAGTATGCTACTTGGTTTGTTTCTACTTCAATGTGTACATGTGTTTATTTTTGTATATCATCTATACACATTAGTGGAGCCCTTAGGATTTTGCTTGATTACCAGCGTTGTGATGGCAGTCACACTAGTGGGGGCTGGGTAATCTATAAGCGCATCCTTATGCAGGTCCCTAGTTGCAGGACTATCGAGACAGGGCATCGATACTCCGGAGTAGACTAGCGCATGCGCTTCTCATCCCAGAGTGGGAGATGGTCTGTCCCACAGCCATCAGTACGTCGTACTGGTGATAGTATGCGGGTGCTCGTTAGGTTACGAATACACTGGACAGGACTCGTCGGGAACTGACCGGTTGGTATTATACCTATCGTCAGTTATCAGTTCCGAGGTGACATGAGTACAGCTTAGTCCGCTGACTTGACACTGTCACTTCGCCTCGAATGTGTTCCCACTGTACTTTGATTACTACCCTACCACGGCTCAAAGGAGTCGTGCAAACAGGTAGTAGTTGGGTGCAGTCCCGAAGCACTTGGAGGCAGTGACGGTTAGACAGGATTCGTCTCTCCCGGTATTGGGGGTTGACATCGCGCTGTGTTTAGGAGAGCCATTACACGAGTAGTCCCTGGCCAGGGCAAGCGAGATATACTGGTAGGCTTCCAGTGTTATCTCAGGGTGTTTTGGGCTTCACTCCGACACGACTTGTACCGCTATTAGGGGACTGACGTTTACCGCCCCCCTAGGCCCGCCATGCAATGTATCAGACGAACAGACCGGACTGTACGGAGAATGTCACATTCAGGCTCAATAGGAGTTCAGATGGGTTTCACCTCGTCAGTCTTCTTGTCGGCATCTACCTGGGGACCGTTACGCACAGCTAGTTGCCGCTTGCGGTCTGTGGTTAAACCCACTGCCAGCGTAGTGTCGAGTCTTTAGAGTCCCACACAGAAAGCTATTCGCCTTTAGGCAAAAGAGTAGAGGTCGCATGGTTTTGCGACAGGTCGCATGGTTTTGCGACAGGGTTCGGTCACATCCGTGCACTTGTGCATGTACAGTGTCCGGACAGTTAACACTAGCGGGCTTTGGTTTAAGCCAGATCCTAGTGTACGTTTTGGGATTGATTTTATCTCGTATGTATTCGTGTTCCTCGGAACGCGGATGCGGGTGTGTATGCATAGTTGACGGAGAGACAGAGACAGAGGATTCTCATTAGGGTTGTTGACTGTTGACTGTTGACTATTGACTTTTTGCTCAACCCTAATGAGAATATGATATATGATTAACAATAATATTAATTAAGTATTATGGTGACATGGTTGTTGAGGGGTTGACTTTGTTGACTTGTTGACTTTGTTGACCGGTTGACTAGGATGGACTAGTTGACCATCATGATGACAATGGCTATCATTTCATGGCAAAGACTTTTTGCTTGCTTGTTCTCTTGTGAAAAATGAGTGCATGAAATGATATGGCTATTGTAGCTTAAACCGTCACTTAATACTTGATTGCTAGGTTTTGTTATGATGGCTTTGGATTATGAGAGCCAAGAGGAAAAAGTCTTTCTCATCCCCTTCCTCTTGCTCTCCCTCTCTTGAGTCTATGGTTCACTTGTCTCATGTGTTGAGAAGCAAGAACCATAGAGTAAAATCCCAAACACACTTTTGTCTACTCACTCTAGTTCACAAGGTTTGGCAAACCGAGTGAACTAGTTTCTTCAAAGCTCGGAGAAAAAGCCAAAGGTAGAAGCTTTCGGGTGGATCGATCTTCGGAGCAAAGAGACGACGGGGTGAAGCCGACCCGGACAACCATCAAGTGTAGAAGACGAAGGAATTCAAGAAAGAAAGGTATAACCCCCTAACCGAGTAGTTAACAACTCTTAGTTAGGTTGTTAGGTAGCTAAGTTTAACAAAGATCCGGTTTTGAGTCCATGTTACCGCCTCTAAAAAATTGTTTTTCACCAAATTCCGCATGCCCGAAAGTACCGGGAGAGGTAGCATGGACTTACAGTGGTATCAGAGCCAGGTTAAACACTACCTAACATGTTAGCATAGTAACTAGAAATTCGATTGAAGAAAAAGTCCTGAAATGAACCTGGAATTCATGCTTGCTGTCGAATTTTTCCTCTGTTCCAAAAATGATAAATCATACTTTAAAATTCGGCTAAGGGTTTTTATAGCAAACTGCAAAAATTTCATCCACTGATCCGATCAAAGCGCCGCGGAAACGCGGCGGGAGCGTGCTCCCGCCGCGGTTCCGCGGCCGAGTTGACTCGGCCGTGGGAAATTTTGGTTGCAGTTTGTTCAGTGGGGTATTTTGGGAATTTTGGTAAATGTTTTTCAGCCCAGATTTTCCAGAAAGAAAAATTTGTTTTGGGGGCTTTAAAAACCGTATTTTGATCGAGTTTCTAAAGACTTAAGCTGACGGGTATTTATCTGTGATGTGATATTTGTATTGAACGTCTGCTAATCGCTATATGTCGATTAGTGGGAGTTATACAAATCTGTGATCTGTAATGTTATTGGTTTGTGTATATGAATTCATTGGATTGTCGCGGGTGAATAGCCGGGGGTTGTGAGACGAGAGTTTTCCTTTCTTTCAATTCATGTAAATTTGTAAATTGATGTAATAATTATTTGTATGGCCGCACAACCGGGTCGGGGTTGTAGCCGTCATTGTATAATTTCTTTTTACTGTTTTTGCTCCTAGGATAGACCCATGGAGGGGGTGCACAAACTACCGGGTATCCCGAAGTGCCGAGTGGCCTACTCACGGAGTTGAGGGAGGTTGCTTCGTTTCGGGTACTTGGCGGGTAGTTTGCCGCACCAGTAGGGGTCTTGGGTGGGGTTTTGGCTATTCACCGCGACCGTGTAATCTGCTTTTCGTTACAGGCTCGTACAAATTGCGGGTTCCTAGTATATCCAATGTGTTCATCTGTGATCTGAAATGGCTATCATTGCAATATATCTATATATGATATTATTTAGGCGTTGCTTATGTTTTACAGCCGCGCTAGCCCAGCCCCCGCTCTGTCGTTGGTTAAGTAACCTAACGGGTAATGACGGGGCCCCATGGCGAATGTGAATGGCATAAACGTACGTCATATTTTGATTGTTTTCTGCAATGGTAGGATTAAATGATGGGACGCATTAAAAGAACTAATGCAAGAAAAATACGCATTAAAAGAACTAATACAAAGAAAAATAAACTAAGTAAAAGTCGTTGGAACACTTTCAAAAACCACTCGGTTTCTTTTCAAAATAACTTTTAAACGCGGAGCTTAAGCCACTCCTTTTAAAAGCTATCTCGTTCCATCGATCATATCAAGTTCACTACGTTCACGGTTTCGCCAAAACCATTCGTAGCCCTCCGTCATTTCATATGGATAGTCAATAGTATTCAAGCTGTGTTTGTTGGCCAAAGTCAAGGCATAGTGATCGGTAGCTATTGGGTATTCATGTGTAGCATAGATAGATGCGTTGGTTTGGGACAGTCGTACTGTCATTTTGGCCAAAGTCAAGGGTAGGTACGGGTGGGTCCAAATTAACCTGGAGAATGACGGGTAGAACTTGACATGTGACTTATAATATTTTGGCCAAAGTCAAGGTCATAAGAGCATGGGGCAAAAAAAATCCACATCGGGAGTTTCAAAAGAACTGAAACTTGCTAGTGTCGCATACCATTTGGAGTGTGATCATTCTGGTAGGATTTCTTCAGTTTCGTCACGCGATGATATTTGGATCTCGATCCTACTGTGAGTATATGCTACTCCTCGGGAAATTTCTCACTTAACGATCAATGCTATAAACCAAGTAGGTGTCTAGAAAGGTGTTAGCGGGGCTACGCCCCCAGGGAAAAGAGGTTCTTAAATTAAGGAACTTCGCGAAAGCGTTGGAAAACCTCCCTCGAAGTACCGACACCAGCCTGGCCGAACGGTTAAGCAAGAATTGTACGGTGAGATTGATCCTGACTAGTTCTTCCTTTTTGGTTTGAGAAGGGATTCGAGAGACAGTGGGAGCCACCCTGATTAGACAAACTAAAAACCATTCTAAACTTGCAAGAGCGTCATGCTAAGTGTTTCTTCTCTCTCCTAATTGCAGCAACCAATCGACATGACTGGACTTAAGTTACTTCTAGATAAAAACATACTGATAGGGCCAAACTACAAAGATTGGCTCAGGAATGTCAAAATGGCAATCACTTACGACAAGCTGGGGTATCTTCTTACCACCAAAGCTCCCCCTGTCCCAGGTCCCACCTCCAGCGTCGCGGATAAGGAAATCCGTAAGACTTGGGAGATTGATTGCGCGAAGGCCAGGTGCCTCGTGCTTGCCTCTATGGACAACGAACATCAGAGGAGGCACGAGAATATGGACCTTGAGTCCATATTTCTCCATACAAAAGAACTGTATGGAGAGCAGTCTCGTATCGCAAGATACGAAGTGTCGAAGAAGTTATTTTCGGCAAGGTTGGCCGTCGGATCATCGGTAGCGGAACACGTGCTTAAGATGATTGGCTATATAGAAGAGCTCGCGGACCTTGGGACCGCGTTGGAGAATGAGCTCTATACAGACTTGATTCTCCAGTCCCTTCCTTCCACTTACGCCCAGTTTATCCTGAACTTCAACTTACAAGAAAATGAAGTTGAACTTTCAGAACTCCTCAACATGCTGAGGAGCGCAGAAGGCACCCTACAGAAAAGTAGGGAAACATCCACTTTGTTTGTAGGAGGATCTTCCTCTTCTAGGTCCAAGGCGAAAGCCAAGGGAAAGAAGAAGAAAGCCCCCGCCAAACCAAGGGGCGGTGTTAGTAAAGTGGATACGAAGGGAAAAGCAAAGGCAACAAAGAAAGCGGGGCAGCTTGTGGATAAAGAAGAATGCTTCTATTGTCATAAGAAGGGACACTGGAAGAATGATTGCAGGGCTTGGAAGGCCAGAACACAGGATCTGAAGCAGGTTGCGGCTTCAGCTTCAGGTGTGTATGTTATTGATAACTGTCTTTCAATAAACTCTACTTTCTGGGTATTGGATACCGGATCAGGATCTCATATCTGTAATTCTTTGCAGGCGTTGAGAAACCGTAGGTTTTTGAAGGCAGGTGACGTGACCCTCAAAGTTGCAAACGGAGCTGGCATGGATGCTAAGGCCGTGGGGGACTATCAACTGGGAATGTCAGATGGACATGTTTTGGTTTTACGTAATTGCTTTTTTGTACCCAACGCAACTTGTAATATCATTTCTGTATCTTTAGTTTCTAAAGAAGGTTATGAATTTGCGTTTGTAAGTAATGTTGTAAACATTCACCTTAATCAAGTTCTGATTGGGTCAAGTACATTGAGCAATGGTATATACATATTAAACCAACCACAGATTTTCAATGTCCAGAATACACACAAAAGAAAGTCTCCGGAAATAAATCAGACTTTCTTATGGCATTGTAGACTGGGTCACATCAATGAGAGAAGGTTGACGAAGTTACATACAGAAGGATATTTGAATCCGTTCGAATATCAATCGTATGCCACTTGTCAATCCTGTCTCAAAGGTAAGATGACAAAGACTCCGTTCACTGGACACGGAGTAAGAGCGAGTGAGCTCTTGGGACTCGTACACAGCGACGTGTGCGGTCCAATGTCTACACATGCGCGAAGCGGTTATTCTTACTTCATTACTTTTACGGATGACTTTTCAAGGTACGGTTATGTCTTCTTAATGAAACATAAGTCCGAAGCCTTTGGAAAATTCCAGGAATATAAGAATGAAATAGAAAAACAAACCGGCAAAAGTATCAAGATTCTAAGATCGGATCGAGGTAGTGAATACTTGAGTGCCGAGTTCCTGAACTATTTAAAAGAGAACGGAATTCTCTCTCAGCTTACTCCTCCATACACTCCGCAACATAACGGTGTATCGGAGAGACGGGACCGAACCCTATTGGATATGGTACGGTCCATGATGAGTAACGCTGAGTTACCGCGATCATTCTGGGGGTATGCGCTAGAATCAGCTGCATACCTTTTGAACCGAGTTCCTACTAAGACTGTGCCTACTACACCATATGAGATGTGGTGTGGGAAGAGACCCTATCTTAATCACATTAAGACATGGGAAAGTCCAGCTTTTGTCAAAAAGCAGCATGCGGACAAGCTCGAGGCACGCTCAGTACAGTGCAAGTTCGTGGGATATCCAAAGAACTCCAAGGGATATTTCTTCTATTGCGAAGAGGAACAAAAGGTTTTTGTTTCTCGTCATGCCCATTTTCTAGAACACCAGTTCTTAGAAAAGGAAATAAGTGGGAGCGCAGTAGAACTGGAAGAAATTCCAGAACCACGAGCTATTACTGAAAGCTTAGTAGAACCAGAGGGTTCGAAAGATCAGGACATTCCTACGCCGCTCCGCAGGAGTAGTAGGCAGTCTCATCCGCCCGAAAGATACTACGGTTTTCTCATAGACGGGGATAAAGAGGATTGCATCATAGATTATGATGAGCCTACTAGCTTCCAGCAGGCCGTTCAGAGCGTTGACTCGGTAAAATGGCTGGATGCAATGCGGGCCGAAATGGAGTTCATGTACACCAACAAAGTATGGACGTTGGACGTTGCTCCAGACGGGGTAAAACCCGTAGGATGCAAATGGATCTTCAAAAGGAAGATTGGTGTAGATGGACAGGTTGAGACCTATAAAGCTAGACTTGTTGCAAAGGGTTTTCGTCAAAGACCTGGTTTGGACTATGACGAAACCTTTTCTCCAGTGGCTATGCTGAAATCCATTCGGATCCTTCTTGCCATTGCTGCCTTCCACGATTATGAGATTTGGCAGATGGACGTAAAGACCGTTTTTTTAAATGGAAATTTAGAGGAGTGTGTCTATATGGACCAGCCAGAGGGTTTCATTCAGAGTGGGAGCAGCGGAAAGGTGTGCAAGTTGCTTAAGTCCATCTATGAACTAAAGCAGGCATCGCGGAGTTGGAACATCTGTTTTGATGAGACGGTCAAGGAATTTGGCTTTATCAAAAATCCAGATGAACCATGCATCTATAGTAGATTTGTAGCGAGAACTGTAGTATTCCTCGTTTTATACGTGGATGACATTCTCTTAATAGGAAATGACATTCCTATGCTACAATCTGTCAATGGGTTCTTGTCACACAGGTTCTTCATGAAAGACCTGGATGATGCCTCCTACATCCTGGGGATCCGGATCCATCGTAATAGATCCAAGAGGATATTAGGACTTTCACAGTCCAGGTACATCGACACCATACTGAAAAGATTCAGTATGGAAGATTCCAAGCGCGGTAACCTACCGGCTTGTCACGGGATCACCCTCTCTAAAGAGATGTCTCCCAAGACTGATTTGGAGAGGGATCGCATGTCTATTATACCCTACGCTTCTGCGGCAGGCTCTATAATGTATGCGATGTTGTGTACCAGACCGGATGTAGCTTATGCACTGAGTGTGGTAAGCCGGTATCAGTCAAACCCTGGGGAGAAACACTGGATAGCGGTAAAGAACATTCTCAAGTACCTGAGAAGGACTAAGGAGATGTTCTTGGTGTATGGCGGAAAAGACCTCCAGATCGAGGCCTTTGCTGACTCCAGCTTCCAGAGTGACAAAGATGATTCCAAGTCCACGTCGGGTTTTGTCTTTACCCTCAATGGAGGGGCGGTGTGTTGGAAGAGTTCCAAACAGGAAACCGTTGCAGACTCGACGATAGAAGCGGAATACATCGCTGCATCTGATGCCGCAAAAGAAGCTGTCTGGATGAGGAAGTTCTTGAAAGAACTTCAGGTGGTTCCGTCCATTGTTGATCCAATACCTCTATATTGCGACAACAACGGGGCTATAGCTTTAGCGAAGGAACCCAGGTCCCATCAGAGATCCAGACACATCTTGAGGCGGTATCACCTGATCAGGGAGATCGAGGTTCGGAGGGTTGCTTCAGAAGATAATACTGCAGATCCATTCACCAAGGCCTTGCCCCAGACTCAGTTCGAGCGGCTGATCGAGATGATAGGTCTTCGATACGCCAGTACATGGCCTTAGTGCAAGTGGGAGATTGTTAGTGTATATGCCCTAGAGGCCATTACTGTATCATACTAGTTTGTATATTACTTAATGGAAGCTTGGGATATTCACCTTGTATATACAATCTTGCTCAATATAGTAGTATGCTACTTGGTTTGTTTCTACTTCAATGTGTACATGTGTTTATTTTTGTATATCACCTATACACATTAGTGGAGCCCTTAGGATCTTTGCTTGATTACCAGCGTTGTGATGGCAGTCACACTAGTGGGGGCTGGGTAATCTATAAGCGCATCCTTATGCAGGTCCCTAGTCGCAGGACTATCGAGACAGGGCATCGATACTCCGGAGTAGACTAGCGCATGCGCTTCTCATCCCAGAGTGGGAGATGGTCTGTCCCACAGCCATCAGTACGTCGTACTGGAGATAGTATGCGGGTGCTCGTTAGGTTACGAGTACACTGGACAGGACTCGTCGGGAACTGACCAGTTGGTATTATACCTATCGTCAGTTAGCAGTTCCCAGGTGACATGAGTACAGCTTAGTCCGCTGACTTGACACTGTCACTTCGCCTCGAGTGTGTTCCCACTGTACTTTGATTACTACCCTACCACGGCTCAAAGGAGTCGTGCAAACAGGTAGTAGTTGGGTGCAGTCCCGAAGCACTTGAAGGCAGTGACGGTTAGACAGGATTCGTCTCTCCCGGTATTGGGGGTTGACATCGCGTTGTGTCTAGGAGAGCCATTACACGAGTAGTCCCTGGCCAGGGCAAGCGAGATATACTGGTAGGCTTCCAGTGTTATCTCAGGGTGTTTTGGGCTTCACTCCGACACGACTTGTACCGCTATTAGGGGACTGACGTTTACCGCCCCCTAGGCCCGCCATGCGATGTATCAGACGAACAGACCGGACTGTACGGAGAATGTCACATTCAGGCTCAGTAGGAGTTCAGATGGGTTTCACCTCGTCAGTCTTCTTGTCGGCATCTACCTGGAGACCGTTACGCACGGCTAGTGCTGCTTGCGGTCTGTGGTTAAACCCACTGCCAGCGTAGTGTCGAGTCTTTAGAGTCCCACACAGAAAGTTATTCGCCTTTAGGCAAAAGAGTAGAGGTCGCATGGTTTTGCGACAGGTCGCATGGTTTTGCGACAGGGTTCGGTCACATCCGTGCACTTGTGCATGTACAGTGTCCGGACAATTAACACTAGCGGGCTTTGGTTTAAGCCAGATCCTAGTGTACGTTTTGGGATTGATTTTATCTCGTATGTATTCGTGTTCCTCGGAACGCGGATGCGGGTGTGTATGCACAGTTGACGGAGAGACAGAGGCAGAGGATTCTCATTAGGGTTGTTGACTGTTGACTGTTGACTATTGACTTTTTGCTCAACCCTAATGAGAATATGATATATGATTAACAATAATATTAATTAAGTATTATGGTAACATGGTTGTTGAGGGGTTGACTTTGTTGACTTGTTGACTTTGTTGACCGGTTGACTAGGTTGGACTAGTTGACCATCATGATGACAATGGCTATCATTTCATGGCAAAGACTTTTTGCTTGCTTGTTCTCTTGTGAAAAATGAGTGCATGAAATGATATGGCTATTGTAGCTTAAACCATCACTTAATACTTGACTGCTAGGTTTTGTTATGATGGCTTTGGATTATGAGAGCCAAGAGGGAAAAGTCTTTCTCATCCTCTTCCTCTTGCTCTCCCTCTCTTGAGTCTATGGTTCACTTGTCTCATGTGTTGAGAAGCAAGAACCATAGAGTAAAATCCCAAACACACTCTTCTCTACTCACTCTAGTTCACAAGGTTTGGCAAACCGAGTGAACTAGTTTCTTCAAAGCTCGAAGAAGAAGCCAAAGGTAGAAGCTTTCGGGTGGATCGATCTTCGGCGCAAGGAGACGACAGGGTGAAGCCGATCCGGACGACCATCAAGTGTAGAAGACGAAGGAGTTCAAGAAAGAAAGGTATAACCCCCTAACCGAGTAGTTAACAACTCTTAGTTAGGTTGTTAGGTAGCTAAGTTTAACAAAGATCCGGTTTTGAGTCCATGTTACCGCCTCTAGAAAATTGTTTTTCACCAAATTCCGCATGCCCGAAAGTACCGGGAGAGGTAGCATGGACTTACAATATAACCGGGTTATTGAATCAAGTGTTGATTCGATAAATTGATATACATATAAGTGATATTAGTCGGTCATATATGATATAACCGGATTATTGAATCAAGTGTTAATTTAATAATTTTATATATATATATATATATATATATATATTAACTAATATTAGCTCACTAAAGAATTTCTTCTCTTGAATATATATGTTGATATATATATATATATATATATATATATATATATATATATATATGTGATATATATATTATATGTGTATGGGACTCACACCAAACCAAGGATAATGTTGGGTGATTTATATTTAAGGTAAAAAGGAAATTAGTGGAAAATGAGCATTGCTTAAGATGCTTCAAGAAGCCATGACTCATCCCACTAATTTTGTTTTACTCTAGATATTTTATAACCTAACATTTATTCTTAGCCATGGTTAACTCTCTACAAATATCACTTGAGATATTTTTCTTCACCCTAATTCAAGGTCCATCTTCTTCTCCTCTTGAATTTTCTTGAGAGAAAAAGAAAAGGAGAAATAGAATTATAAAGTGAGCAAAATTCCTATTTCATCAACCTGCTCTCATCTAGCCCATTAGTATAGGTTGTTTGCTTCACTAATTCCTTAATTAGTGAAGAGGTAGCTTGAGTTAGAGATTCTTCAAGGTGGATCATTTTCGGCCTCAAAGACGACTAAGTAAGCTTGTTCCTTTCACCAAGTGGAGCCTAAGAAGAGTTCTAGTGACTACAACTTGGAGCTTTAGAAGAGGACAGGTCTACAAAGGTTGTATTCCCTTTTCACTTAGTATAGAATGTCTTTACTTGTTTACAAACCCTAAATCTCTAGTTCGATTCTAGGTTAACATGCTTTAGCACACTAGATTTTTTAAAATTGTATACTCGATGCATGTTTAAACCTAGTAGTGGTGCTAAAGCATACTTTCAAGTAGAACATTTAGAACTTTATAGCGAAAATCTAATCAATCAAATGGCGCCGTTGCCGGGGAGATGGTAACGTATTTCTTTCTTATTATTCGAGTTATTATCTGTGTATATTTCCAAAACTATAAAAAAATTTCAAAAATCCAAAAATATAATAAACCCCATCTAGTTATTTTTGATATTTTTTTATGCGAGTTTGCTGGGAAATCTGTAGCAAATACAGTTATCAAATCAAGAAACAGAAGGCTGGAGCCAGAATAGAAGGAGATCAAGAGCACAGTGCAGAAACTTGAAGCTTCAAATCCTCAAAGCCACCGCGAATCCGCGGCCAAGGAGAAGCAAGTGGCGGCGATTCCGCGGCCAACTTTTTGCTTCTTGTCCCCATTTTTCTCAGAACACTTCTCTTCTCCTGAGAACCCCTCTGAAGTCCATTGAATTGCATTTTCTGCAGGTTTCTTTGCACAAATAGCGCCGCTAAAATAAAAACAAGATTGTGTTGTTTAGATTTTGTTTGTTTATCGCTTTGCATCAAATATATACAGACATTAAGGGGCTTTAACCCAAATTCAGATTAGGTGGGGATTTCATTACCATTCCTAAGCCCCGAAAATCATAAAAAGCATACGCATTGTCTTGAGTTAATTAAAAAATATTTAGAACAAAGCTATAAGAACATTTCGCGCTCATTTAGGACAAGTGAAGGTTGCGGAGAATCGATCGTTTATCTAAACTTGACTGTGGTGCCTAGGCTAGACAAGTGAGGTAATTTTAAAAGGCCCGTCTCACGGTGATTCGTGAGCGGAATCCTCCTTTTTCTCGCTTGTGCTTACCTGGCCACAATTGACAGTGAAGAGGCGATCCAAGAGTTATCCTACAGCTTGTCACTTGGAAGTTTAGGAGCGGTCTAGTTGGAGTTTGAAGATTCTAGCTCTGGGTGTTGATTGTGCATATTGTGATTATGATTGTTTGAGTCCGTTAATTCCGTATTTAGTTTTTTCAAAAAAAAATCCTAAAACAAAACAAAAATCAAAAAATTCAAAAATCTATAAAAACTTGCCATTTCCACCCGTTGTCATCCCCTCATCTTTTCATGGGAAACCCAAACCGACCGACTCTTGCCGAACGTTGCTACCCACAACTAGATATTTCATTATACCATTCTTGCTTTGGTCAAGCTTTCAGCAATCCACCCATACTCAAAATTTCTTTAAGAGATCGGATATAAGCTTCTAAAACAACAGTTGGACACCACACTCAAATTCTTATCAACCGTCTCAAACTTTCACGCCTTCTTCTATTAAGACTAATATGGAAACTCGTAAACAATATCCATTTTGAACCATATTGAACACGCCTGTAGTCGATCTTTCACACCATTCACTACTCAAACTTCTTTAAGACAACAATTCCAATTCTCTTCATATCAAAATGTTGATCATGATCCAGTCTATAACAATTGGACACAACCATCCACTTCCTATCAACAGTACCAAACTTTCACACCCTATCCTATTGATACTTCATGTTCTAAATCCATGTCCATTGCGGAGCATATCAAAAACGCACATCGCCAACAGCTCAGCCAATTCCAATCATACCCAACTTTCACATCTCCTCTGGACATTGCTTCAGAACCTGAAATTCGGAGTTTCACATATCCAAATGAATTTGAATCTTTTATTGAAACTTCGTCACAAACCATGTCTAGCCTTGAAATCGCATTAGAATTGAGTAGTGAAAAAGAACTAAGGATCCCTCCTAATCAAACCAGCTCTTTTGATCTCAACACCTTCCATCCTGAAATCCAACCGAATGAATTTGATGATCATCCGCTTGATAATTTAATGAGGTGTTGGGTTACACTAACGCCCTAACCATCAACCATGGCAATTTGCGGAACAAAAATTTTTCTACCAAAGTAAAAACGACGCTAGAATAACCCAAGAAACCGGATCTAACCGTAAACCTATCTAGCTAAACTAAGAGAGCTAACTATTATGAAGAGAAGTCTCACCAAAAGATCCAAGTCCTTCGGTCTTCTTTCCTCATCGTTCGCTCCAAGTGGCCACCATGATCGTACTTGATCTTCTTTGTTGGCTCCTTCAGTTCTCCGGGATCTAGTTTGTTCATCGTTCCTCCTTCGTCGAGAATGATCCGCCCGAGGGATGTAGTCCATGGCTCTAGCTCCTTGCTAAGTATCAAAAGGAGCAACTAGAGAACTTGGGATGCTAATCCAAGATCTCTAGGATGTAGTGTAAGATTCTAAGTGTTTTACTATCTCTATCTTGCCTTCTCTCTTGTTTCTCAACGCATGAGAATGTAGAGAAGAGGAAGATGACGAAGGTGGAGGAACTCAAGAGAAGGAGAGAAGAGTGAAGCAAAAATGGTGAGCACAAAAGAAATGAGCAACCATGAGAGAGAAAATATCTCACTTAGGTTTTGTATAACAATATCCATGAATAAAAAAGTCTAACCATGCTTCAATAGTTGTCACAAATGAATAAAGAATTCATTTGTCAACTATTGAGGCATGGTCCTCACCATACTCCCCTCACCTCACATTTTACGCCTCATTTCCATTTAAAGAATAAATAGAAAAAGCATAATGAGGTGGCCACCTTCTAGAATGTTATCCGTAAAAAAATGCGGATTACAGTCAACTGTATATACATACCTGTATTCGCATAAAAACACGAATGCCTAAAGAGATAAAATAACACAAAGAACGTAATACTAGAATATACATATCGAAATACATATATATAAATTATCAAATCAATACATGATTTAATAATCCGGCTCAAACCCGAGCCGGCTAGTATTACCAACTGTCCGATCGAAAGTCTGAATACAAAGTACATCAATCGATCGGAACCCTGCACGTATCCAATACAGCTACTACATCATTTCGCCTGAATCAGGAAAACCCTCTGTGTAGGACTCTAAAAACTCGACAGTACGCCGGCAGTGAGTTACTAGATAAATCCATAACCACAAGCACGTCGGCGGCACTAGCTGTATGTAACGGCTACCCGGGTACCTGTCGAAAAGAAAGGCCGACGAGCAAACTCATCCGGATCCCTACTGAGCCTATCTGTAACAATCTCCGTACAGTCCAGCCTTTTCGTCTGAGAGTATCGCATACCGGGTCTAGGGGGTGGTAAACGTCAGACCCTAATAACCCGATAATTCGTGCTGATGCGGCTCAGGACCAATACGGGAAACTACTGATCAGCCTATCAGTAAATCCCAACTGCCTTGGCCAAGGTCTTATAGTCCTAACCAATCGAACACAGTGCGATATCGACTCCCTATACCGGGAGAGACGGATCCCGACAATCGCTCACTGCCTCCATGTGGCTCGGGACTGTACCCAACCAAAACATGTTTGCATGACTCAGTAGAACCGTGGTAGGGTAGTGATCAAAGCACAGTGGAACTCATACGAGAAAAATGACGATCTCGGGTCTAAAGACTAACCTGTACTCATGTCATCTGAGAACTTCTATCTGACGATAGATATAGTACCATCTGGAAGTTCTCGGCGAGTCCGTCCGGTGTACTCACACCCAGTGAGCACATGTATACGATCTTAGGTGCGAAAGACTAATGGTTGCGGGACCATACCATCGCCCCTCATCGGGGTCTAGAAACGTATACACTAGTCTACTCCGGAATATCGATGCCCAGTCTCGATACTCCCACGACTATGGACCTTTTAAGGATGTGCGTACCGACTACCCAGCTCCCACAAGAATGATCGCCATCACAACGCAGGTAGTCTAACAATGATCCTACGGGCTATATCAACATGTATGAATGATACGTAATAGCAAGTAAAACATATGCACATGTTAAGATAAAGACAAACCAGATAGCATATTATCATATCGAGCAAGACTGTCCTGTACATATATATGTCCAAGCATCCACATGTATATATATACAATAATGGCCTCTAGGGCATACATATCCAACAATCTCTCACTTGCACTAAGGCCATATATTGGCGTACCGAGTACCCAACGTCTGCTCTAAGGCCAGCTTTTGGCGTATCGCATACCCAACATCTCAAAAAGTCTCTCGAACTGTGCTTGAGGAAGGGCCTTGGTGAATGGATCCGCCGTGTTGTCTTTTGTGTCCACTCTCCGTACCTCGATCTTTCTGATCAGGTGATACCGCCTTAAAATGTGCCTGGATTTCTGATGGGACCGTGGTTCCTTCGCTAAAGCCATAGCTCCATTGTTGTCGCAATACAAAGGTATTGGGTTAACAATGGATGGAACCACCTGAAGTTCAGTAATAAACTTCTTAATTCAGACAGCTTCTTTTGCGGTATTGTTGGCAGCAATGTATCCAGCCTCCATCGTCGAGTCTGCGACGCTGTCCTGGTTGGAACTCTTCCAACAGACCGCCCCTCCGTTGAGGGTAAACACAAAACCCGAGACAGACTTGCTGTCATCCTTGTCACTCTGGAAGCTCGAATCGGTAAAAGACTCCATCTGGAGATCCCCATTACCGATACCAGGAACGGTTGTTTAGTCCTCCTCAGGTACTTAAGAATATTCTTAACAGCTGTTCAGTGGTTCTCACCTGGGTTAGACTGACACCGGCTCACCACTCTAAGCGCGTAAGCTACATCTGGTCGGGTACATAGTATCGCATACATTATAGATCCTACCGCCGAAGCGTAGTGTATAGTGCTCATGTGAACCCTCTCCTCATCAGTCTTGGAAGATATCTCTTTGGAGAGGGTGATTCCGTGCAATGCGGGTATGTTACCGCGCTTGGAATCTTCCATACTAAATCTCTTTAGTACGGTCTCTATGTACCTAGACTGTGAAAGTCCCAGTAATCTCTCGGTCTATCTTTGTAGATCTTACCCAAGAATGTACGAGGCATCACGCAGGTCCTACATGGAGAACCTTTGTGAGAAGAACAGCTTAACCGATTGTAGCATAGGAATATCATTTTCTATCAAAAAAATGCCGTCCACGTACAAGACTAGGAATACGACAGTTCGTCCTACAATCTTCTTATATATACAAGGCTCATCCTCGTTCTTGATGAAGTCAAATCCCTTGACGGTTTCATCAAAACAAATGTTCCAGCTCCGCGACGCCTGCTTTAATCCATAAATGGATTTAAGCAACTTGCACACCTTCCCGCTGCTCCCACTGTCTGCGAAACCTTCCGGCTGATCCATATAAACGCACTCTTCTAAACTTCCGTTCAGAAAAGCCGTTTTTACGTCCTTCTACCAGATCTCATAGTCATGAAAGGCAGCAATGGCAAGTAGGATCCGAATGGATTTGAGCATAGCCACTGAAGAAAAGGTTTCGTCATAGTCCACACCTGGTCTTTGACGAAAACCTTTTGCAACAAATCTAGCCTTATAGGTTTCCACCTGCCTATCTATACCAAATTTCCTTTTGTAGATCCATTTGCATCCAACGGGTTTTACCCCAGGTGGAGCAATATCTAAGGTCCACACTTTATTGGTGTACATGGACTCCATTTCGGATCGCATGGCATCCAGCCATTTGTCAGAGTCCCTACTGATAATGGCCTGCCTGAAACTAGTAGAATCATCTTCTTCCAAGATGCAATTTTCTCGATCCCGTCTATGAGAAAACCGTAGTATCTCTCGCGCGGATGAGAAATCCTACTAGTTCTGCGGAGTGGCTGAGGTTCGTCTAGGATTACTGAATCTTGTAGTTCTACCAAATCTTCAGTTACATTTTATAGTTCAGAATTTTCTTCCAGTTCTACCGTGCTCCCACTTATTTATTTTGCAAGAAATTGCCACTCTAAAAAAGTGGCGTGCTGAGCAACAAACATCTTCTGTTCCTCGGTGTGGTAGAACAGATATCCATTTGAATGCTTTGGATATCCCACAAATTTACATAGAACTGATCGTGCCTGAAGTTTTTCCGGATTCTGATTTTTAACATAGACCGGACAACCCCATATCTTAACACGTTTAAGACATGGTCTTTTACCACTCCATATTTTATATGGAGTCTTAGGCACTGATTTAGACGGAACCTGATTCAATGGGTATGATGCTGCTTCGAGCGCACGTCCCCAAAATGAAATAGGCAACTCGGCGTTACTCATCATGGAGCGAACCATGTCTAATAGGGTACGGTTCCTCCGCTCCAATACACCGTTGTGCTGTGGTGTATACGAAGGAGTAAACTGAGAGAGAATTCCATTCTCTTTTAAATATTCTAAGAATTCTGTGCTTAAGTACTCTCCTCCTCTATCTGATCGGAGGATCTTGATACTTTTGCCAGTATGGTTCTCTACTTCGTTTCTGAATTCTTTGAATTTCTGAAAAGCTTCAGATTTGTGTTTCATGAGATACACATATCCGAACCTAGAGAGATCGTCAATGAATGTGATGAAGTACGAGAACCCACCCCTTGCATGTATAGAGATCGTCCCAAGAGCTCTGCTCCTCTTTCTCCATATCCGGTGAACAAAGATTTGGTTATTTTTCCTTTGAGACAGGACTGACAAGTTTCATAAGATGAAAATTCGAACGAATTCAAATATCCATCTTTATGCAACTTAGTCAGTGTTTTCTCTCCGATATGACCAAGTCTACAATGCCACAAGTAGGATTCATTCACATCTGAACTCTTCCTCTTGCGTGTGTTTTGTATGTTAAAAACTGCGTTTTGATTTAGAACATTTACACAATATACCTTCTGCAACTAATACCTTATCAAGGTAAATGTTCATGATATTTCTATCAAGAACAAAGTTATATCCATCTTTATTAAGTAAAGAAACTGATATAATGTTGCAAACCATGAAAGGTACATAGTAGCAATCGTTCAAAAACATAGTATTGCCATTTGGCAATGCTAAGTGATATTCACCTACGACAGAAGCATCAACTTGTGCTCCGTTCCCTACTCTGAGAGACATATCACCAGGTCCAACCATCCTACTTTTTCTCAATCTCTGCAATAAATTACAAATATGAGATCCTGATCCGGTATCTAGTACCCAGGAGGTAGGACTGACCGAAAAGCAGTTCTCAATAACAAGAACCCTGAAGGAGACGCAATAATATACTTCTTCTTCGATGGGCATCAAGGAATTCATGCAATCCTCTTTCCCTTGCTTATACTCATGATTGTTGTCATAGTTTAGAGCCGAACCGACGTTCCCCAGCCCCGAATAAGAATTCGGATCGGTCAAGCGATGCATTTTATTATCTTGATTAGGGCGTGAATTGGTTGCTACCTGGAGAGAGAAAAAAAACACTCAGTGTGCGCTCTTGCAAGATTAGATTAGTTATCAGTTTATCTAATCAGGATAGCTCCTACTGTTTCCTCGAATTCTTCTTCAAATCTTAAAAGAAGAACTAGTCAGGATTAATCACACGTCACAATACTTGCTTAACCTTTCGGCCAGGCTAGTGTCGGAACTTCGAGGGAGGTTTTCCAACACTTTCGCGAAGTTCCTTAATTACATAACCTCTTTTTGCTGGAGGCGAAACCCCGCTAACACCGTTCTAGACACCTACTTGGTTTATAGCATTGATTGTTAAGTGAAAAAATCTCCCAAGAGTAATCCTACTCATCAGTGGGATCGGGATCCAACTATCATTGTGTGATGACCTAGATGGAATCCACTCTAGTCACCACACTCCAGAAGGTATGCAGCACTAGCAAGTTTCCTGCATATTTGAAACTCCCAATGTGGTTTTTGCCCCAAGAGGCTTATGACCTTGACAGAGGTCAACATGTCATAAATCGCAAGTCAAGTTCAACCCGTCATTGTCCAGGATTAATTTAGACTCACCCGCACAAGCCCTTGACAGAGATCAACATAACTGTGCGACTGTCCTAAATAATCGCATATCTATGTAACAAACGAGCATTACTTAGCTACCATTCTCTATGCCTTGACAGAAGTCAACATACATAGCATGAATACTAAGTAATACTTGTAAGAAACGACGGAGGGCTACGGTTAGGTTTATGGTGAAAAACCCTTTAACGTAATGAACTTGATATCGTTGAAAGAACCTGGGCAGTTATGAAAAGGAGTGGTTTAAGCTCCGCTTTTGAAAACTTGTGGTTTTGAAAAAAACCGAGTAATCTACAGTATAGACTTTTGCTCAGGAGGTCACTCCCCGCGAAGGGATCTCGGCTCTTGCCTCCTGGAATGAAGTGCTGGATATTCACGACCGAATACCACTATGCAAAGCGAAAGAATATAACTATAGTTTTTCGAAATTTGTTCCAACATCTTTTAGGTTTATTTTCTTGCATTAATCAAAATTAATGCGGTCCCATCAATTAAAGCCTATCATACCAAAAAAGAACGAAAATACAATGTACGTATATGCCATCCACATTCGCCACTGGGCCACGTCATCACCCGTTGGGTTACTTAACTAACGACAGAGCGGGGGCTGAACTAGCGCGGTATATAAATATATATAACATTCGTCCCAGGCATGATAATAAGCAACATCACAGAATCTCAGCAAGCAACACATAACGGTAGATAATCTTGGAGCCCCGGGTTTCATTTGATCCGCAAATGAGACCCGACGTTCCCGGTCGTGTGGATAGCCCGTGCAATGGAAACCTGGACCCCTACGAGAGCGGCAAGTTACCCGCCAATTCCAGAAGTGAGGCAACCCCAATCAACAAAGTGAATAGGCCACCCAGCACTTCACGGGCAATAACTTGAGCGCCCCTCCGTGGGTCATACATATACCCCTACGAGTGCGGCGAATAGCCCGCCAGTTCTAGAGTGAAGCCCCCTCCGTCTCAACGCCATGAGATGCGGGCTCGTTGCCCTCTAAGACCCGGCTATTCATACACTCCACCGTGGGGTAGTCCTAGTACAGAAAATAAAAATATGTACAAAGGTGACATTGATCTCAACTCGGTCGTGCCCCAATAAAATAATATACAACACGGCAGAAACGACACTCCACATGTCAGACGCTCGTCCTGCAATAACAAATGTACAAATGAATATTAAACTGTACTAAACCATTGCACCACCGGTTATCCACCACGACAATCCAATCTCAATATCAGCACAATCATAGAACATCAACGTGAATGTCATGTTCGCAAATCCGTCTAAAAGAACATATAACAGTTAGACGGTTATACCGATCGAATGGCATTCACGGTCGCAGATGCTAATCTAAGTACTGATAATCATACGTATTTTAAAATTTCGATCGACTAAACTTTTCCGAATAGGCCCCAAGTGCTAATCCGGTACTCAAACAAATCTGGGCCCAAGAAATAAATATTCCAGAAACCATAATTCCAAATCCCAATTCTTTTCTTTGAACTCGTCATAATGAATCCTAATCTCCGTCTCTCCGAGGATCGACCCGTACTTGCCAACTCGCTACAAACGAGCCGTGCACTTACGGTATTCTTATTTAAAAACGAGACTCCGTTCGTGTGCGCAATATTTCAAGTTTAACATGTTTTTCATAAACGCGTGCACGAATAGAATCTCAACACATATCCGACATGCTAGGGTCGTGTCCTTCCAAATTAGACACGTCCGATACTTCTACATATAATAAGATGCTGAGAAATAAGAATGTGCAAATGTGTGGACAACTTTGATACTTTTGAGAATACAAAAATATTAAATATATTGAATCGCTCATTCAAACTAGATTTAGAACTAAAGGTTGAAATTGATGCAAATGATAAAATCGGGCTTATCAAAGTCGGCTCCAATTATTTGTTTTAATTTTAATGATTGTATTCTTGTGCATTTAGTTTATTAGTTTCATTCATACATACACTCATTTGTGCTCAATAATACTTACAATTATCGATGAAAGATGTAACCTTAAATTTTATTTATATAGTACTTTAATATTATACTAATACATGTTCCTTTTCGTAGTTATTTATAAACAGTTTAATACATATAATAAAATATATAAAATAATATAGTCGTATCCATGTGCTCTCCTTTTATAAATCTGTTGTGTCCCGTATCCATGTCTGAGTCAGTATTTATGTCCGTGTCGGTGCTTCATAGAGTGTCGGATTATAGCCATCCTATAGAATTTTCCTTTCAATCATTAGCACAAACCCATTATTCTTAGTTAATATAAAACTATACCGACATTATGCAACTAGTCTCCTCATACTAAACAAACCCATAAAAACAAGAGTTATGTTTATGTTCCTAAAGAATTTCACATATCAATGATTTGAAAACATTTACGTAAGAGGCCTTAAAGCCTGGAGCTCAGGTTTGAGTTTAGAATGATCAAAGATCGAAAGTAGGAGGTATCTGTGCTTTGATACAATGATCTCAGGTTGAGATTGCAAATGGGCGACCAACGTTCAATAGATATTATTTAGGACCATAGCAAAAACATGACGTGTTTTGCTCAAATGCCGGAGCTTCATTTTGGTCTTATAGTAAGTATATTCGAGCCACCATTTTAAATCACAAACCCAAGACAAAAGACGCGCGAGCGCGCGTGTGTGTGTGAGAGAGGGAGCATATGTACCCCTTCTAGGTTTACGACAAAGGCTAATGATCATTTAGTGAACAATGAGATCGATATTTTAATGACTTATCATCCCTCTTTTATGTTGTTATATTAAAAAAAAAATTATATCATAATTCATAAGTACTTAAATCCATAGCTTGCCTAGCCCGGTAAACAATTGACTCGATAAGTAGTGGTCGGTCCACTTGACTGCAACACTTAGTATTCCAAATCTTGAAGTTATGACCCTTAAAAAGTACATGAAGACATATATTGCTTCTAAATCTAAACTCATAGAGTCAAAGAGAGGAATGGCAAATGATCAAGCATCATGTAGTGATCCTTCTTCTCACTTTAGCATTAGACTTCATTTGAATCTGTAAAATTTCCTTTTCCTTTAACATATGACCTTTTCTAATCTTTAACTCATCTCTTTGTAATATTTTTGACACTTTTCTCATTCTTTTCACCAAGTTTCGAACAAATTGTACCCCACATATAATGGAAAAATAAAATATTAAGCACACCCTTTTTTTAGATGGACCTTAACAAAGATTTTTTGAACTGGAGATGGGCCTTAACAAAGTTGAGTTGATAAAAGGATTGTTATGTAGTAGGGCACATATACAAGATTAAAAAATTTGATAAGCAGTTAGCTTTTATTTGGAGTCGATCATCCAATTTCATCTAAATTTTTCAGATTCTAATATGCAAACATATGTTTAGCATTCTTCCCAATAATGCACAGAGTCATTCCAATTGCGCCCATTGATCTAAGCTAAAAGTACTGAATTAAATCAAGCTTTAAACCTCAACCTAAAAATGATGTTTCTTTTGACATGCATTCTCCTTGTTTCCCTTCAAATTATAAAATTCATTTAAGTTTCCCCATTTTTCCCAATAATCCTTCATAATTACCTAACAAATTGCACAAGTAGAACATAAATCGAATGGGATAACACTTACGTTGATTGTGTTTAAGGCCGGACCAGGGGTCATGACCAGAGAAGCAATTTCCCATGAATTTCTGTATCAAAGCCTAACCTCCATTTTTCTCCACCTCGCTCCCTATCTTGATGAATGATAATGGATCAAATTCTAGTATCTGGATCCGAACCCGATAGTAGATTGAGAAGCTCCGACCACCTCAACGGCCGAGACCTTGAGGCGGCGAATCGCCGGAGAATATGGAGGGAATCGCTTCGCTTACCGCCCCTTGATTTTTTGGTTTCTCGAGAAAATCGCTGACCTTTGCACAAAGTTTGGTTGGCAAAATTTATAGGGATTAGGGGTTGTGGAAAAAACAATTACTACGAAAGTGTCACGGTATATAAAATTTAGGATAAATTGTTAAAAAACCCAAGAAGTTTTTCCCACGTAGCTCATCGTCTCGAAACGGTTGTCAAAACCTCTTGGAATTTTTATTGGGTCATTGCAATCGTAGGCAACTACATAAGTATTGTATACAACTGCATAAATATCACATGCAACTGTATAGATATCGCATAATAACTAGATATAGCATACAACTATACAGATACCGCAGGGATTCTTTTACAACTGAAAAAATTTCCGAAGGTGTTGATAACCACTTTAAGCCGAGGGGTCTTGACAATTTACTCTAAAACTTATAGGTTATTTACTTAATGGCCTCCCTAAATATGGTTAATTACGCACACAAAAAAAAAGCTCCCAAGAATGTTGTATTCACTTATTATCTTTAAAAAAACTGAGTTCTCTTGAGGCTGCTTGGTACAAGGAATTAAGATTGATAAGAATCTGCATACTCGAATGTGATCCTTGGACATGATTTCAGGGCACTAACATAATCGACATATTTTGATCATTCTTCACAATATATCTGCATATCAATAACGAACGATGGAGGTTGTGAATGCAGAGTACATGACAAAAAAGATTTCAGCTGACAATGGAGGATGACATAGGACGACGCAGACAACGAGCAGGTGGCTGTGCTGCTTGGTGATCAATAATGGAGGGAAATCGAACGTCAACGAGCGATGCCTTGTGGGGCTACCGGTGATGGAGGGACACAACCAATGGTGGCCGTGAGGAAGCGGCGACGGAGAGCGACGATCAACGCCATCGAAGGGTAGTAACCGGCATTGATGAGCGGCTGTGGCGGCTGATGCCTGCGGCGGCTTAGGATGTCAGCGGACGGCGTTCAGCGACGACGAGCGTCGACAATGGTCTACACGTCCAATGATGAGTGATGATGCTCAATAACAGTAATTCCTTATATCACGACACGTGGCGGATGACGTATCACATGCGTAAGACAATGTACATTCCGCCGTTTTGGAAACAATTTAGAAGGGTCTCCTTGTTTTAAACATTTCGTGTCATATCAGACACGTAGGTAAATACTGAGGCTATAGCTCGCTTTTTGGAAATCCCTTCAATAACTATCAATGCATGCAAAATATATTCAGGTACTGTCCTCTGACTAGTCCTGCTCAGTACGAAAATACATAGCAATATCATAAAAACGTACTGCTCTATACGAAATCAATCCCAAAATATGCACATGAATGCAACGTGCGTCTGGTGCGCACGGAAATCAAAATCCATGAATATGCCATACATGCACACAGAAACAACATCTAAGTGCATCGGGTGTGCACGAAACATCTGTCGTAGGCAGCATGTGTGCCTGACAGTAAAATCAGGTGCATCTATCGTGCACGAAATCATGAAATCCAATATCAAGCGCCGAACGTGCGCAAAATCAATCAGGTGCACAAAACAAATATCGGGTATCACAATCGAAATCGAAGTCCAGTGCATCTAAGTGCACAAAAGGGGTATCACTGCACTGCAAGCATATATAAACTATACCGAGTGCAGGAACGAAATCGTGTGCATGCATACGCACAAAACCAACTCAACTGTTTAAAATCGTAAAATCACAAACATGTGAAACTGAAGCACGAAAACGATATCAAGTGCAGCACTGTGCAAAGATCGTAAATCCTCAATCATCAAAATCAAATAATACGAATAAATCACCCAAAACATCGTAATCAATAATGGCGGAATAATACTGCTCAAGCGCATTCTCTAAGAATCTCGGCCAACTGTCGCGGTCACTAGTGGGACGTCTCGTCGATGATCATGAACTCTGTCCTGCCGGCGTGCGTAACCATGACCACTCCTGGGTCAAGGTCTTCACTGTGAATTACCAATCTTTCGGTCCATCGGCTCATCGGCCCTGTCAGGTGTGCTAACGGGGACGATTCCGTTTTGACACTTCTCTGGTCATCTCTCGGTCAATCTGCATGACCACTCGTAAAGCAACATGTCACTGGAGTCGGCCTCTGGCTCTCTAAATGCACGTGACACATCTGATCCTGGGTGCAAATATCATTGCAGCATTGTCCTGAAAGGAATCCTACTCAAGGTCTCTTCCAGTCTCATCTCTGCCAACTGTCCGGGAGTCATCGTCCTTTACTATATCTGCTCCTTGTTCCGGAACGGCTGCATACTCGTCGCGACTCCTTCTGGAAGATATATCCAAGTACAATGCCTCGGCATGCGTATCGCATCTATGATGTCGGCAGAGTAGAACATCATCTTATCAAGATCTCGTACGCACCGCTTACTCCACTTTTCTCCAAGGTCGACCGTTTCGGACTCGTCTCGTCGTGGCTGCATGGACTGAGCTCCAACGGCTATCCTCGTATCGGGAGTCTCCCAAGAAATGCATCTCACCACCTAGCATCCGAATTAAGTCGAGCCATCCAATCGAGTCGTCAAAACCTCATAATCCCCCAAGAGCTCAACATCTTGGGTACAGTATAATAGTATCGAGTACGTACCACAGCATCGGTGGTCCAGCCGTAGAAGGGCAAACCCAAGCCTCACTAATGGCGCCGTAGAACTGCCGCAAACCCGAGGGTTCAAAGGCTTTCAGACGGTCATTAAGTCGAGTTAGGGTTTCATACTTCTAGAGGGACCATAGAATTGCCTGCATGTCTTTCCGACTACTTTAAACTTGGAATAATAGGTTTCTGACATTCGATCGTCTCTGTCGACTCCCAACGTCTCCGCGTGAAGTCGTCTCTAGCTGGAATCAATCTATCTGATGACCTCGCATCGGGGTTGGCGAACGATCCACATGTCCTAGTCATTCATCCTCGATGACTAGCGACCTTCTATCATCTCTTAGTACAACTTATATTGCAATAGCTCCAACATCTGGGGTGATATCTCTTCGTTCGCAGCAATAACTGGCTCACTCGTCTGCATGCTGAACCGTGCCTCAATCATCAGGAGTAAGCAACACACCAACGGTCATCAAAATCTGGCTGGCCTCCATCATTGGCTCAATTCTCTAGTGTCGATCAGCACCTCCGAGTAACCTCATAAAGGCGATCCGCCAAACGCTCGTGGGGCGGAAACACAGTAAAAAGACACATCTCTGCAATTGGGTGTCGACGGAATCACGCCCTGGCCAGTCCTCATTTGTGACGAGCTCCTGTTGACCGCAACTCTAGCTGTATCTCTCCCTGCCCAAAATCGTGGCAGCAAAACCAAACTGGTAACGATGAGGCTAGATCAGGAAGGATATAATACTGAACAAGGAAATGTACATCCTAAGGCTTCTTAAGTGGAGTGGCGTGTCGTAAATATGCCGCGGAACATACCAACGGTACGTCACTCTACTTTAGTCACATATTCCATCAACTAAGGGTCATCCTATACTCCGAAGGTAAAACCTAACGCTCTGATACCAACTTTGTCACGTCTCGAAAGTACGGAACATGACCGGCACTTAAACTACGAAACGTCTCGAGGCGTACGTAATCTAAGTAAACCGAAAACCCAGAAATCCAAACCAAGAAAAGAAGTAGAGTGAAGGAAAACCAATTTAAAACAAGTAGTTTTAATAGCATAAGCCGAATTATGCGGTTTTTAAAACATCAAAAATTTACTGAAAATTTCGGCAGAGTCTCCTTTGTAAATACAGGCCCCCAAACGGGATACAACATGAATAGTATACGAAAACAAGAAAAGGGCATCCCCAAGCGGGAGCTAGCTCTTCGTCAATCGACGGTCACAAGCACACAAACAATATAATATACAACGCTAACGGCGAGGATCAAAACTCAAAAGGAAACTCAAAACCACCAGAAATATAACGAGCAACTCTAAGGTCGAAAGAATAAACAACACTGGTCTCTATCTCAAAAAAATACATGTTTGGTTGATGGAATTTACTAGATACAACGGAATAATATTATACAAGGTAATATGATGGGTACGATACAAGAAAAAACCCACCTACTAGCAAGTCACCCGAAGGAAACTGAGCCCGCAAAGCCGTAATGAAACCTGTACGGCAACCTGCAAGAAACTGGGGCACAACGGGTGTGAGTTGCCAACTCGTGAATAGAAAAATATCTACGCACAGAAATCGCATAAATAACGCAACCTAGGTCAATGATCATAATATATCCTCAAATATATGAATAACACGTAGCCTATAACAAGGCTAGGGTAAATATCTAACCCGAGTGTAATCTCATGTGCCCGTGTCAGTGCCCAAGGGTAGCAATATATCATATGAATGAGTTATGAATGCATGAAAACAGAATACATGTAAATGAAGAACTGTTTCCATAATTTAGTGAGATTTCCTTTGTATTTTTAAAATGAGGTATCATAATGAAATCAGCATAAAACAGTGCCTAGCATCGGCACAAAACGTAATCCCAATATCTCGATATCTCTGTATCACAGTCTCTGTACCTCAATATCTAGGGCGCCGTCAGTCCAGACCGGCCCCTACCATCCATCTCAAGACCACGACGGTATCCTCCGGATATCCGACGCGTCGGGTAAAATCACCGGTAGGTAGTGCTCCCCTGCCAGGCTCACATCGTCATCATCACGCGCTTCTTGCCCCGGGGTACCTTACCGGGTCCACCATGTACCCGAAACGGTTCATCCGTCTCCTCGAATCGGGTCTCGAAATCCATCAGCAAATTCATGGTGGACGACTCATACATCATGGGAAAACCGCACTTTTTATTTTAAAAAGAGAGAAATCAGTTCATATAAGTTTTTGCGGTTTTCCTTCAAATCCAGAAAATCTCATGGAAATCCGAGTCCAAAACCTCAATAACACGTAAAATAGTGAATATATGCATGAGAATTCATGAATGCGGCATAACAATGAATAACAGTATGCATGAAGTAACAGGTAATAACTACAATGTCTAAACTAACATATAAGGCAAGTACACTAATATCATGTCTAGCTATTAGCTAACAGGCTATGTCAAGCAATAACATTTTCTAAGGTGTACGTGACATGGCAATTACCGATGAAGATGTGTGTGAGCCGGCAATTAAGTGTACGTGGTACATACGCATCATCGGTAATGGTGCTGGTGTCCTAACAGCATGATATCAATAATGGAGTATGAAACATAAAATAAGCATGCGATGCGAAGTGGACCACAAAAATGAGCGGGAGCTGAAAACTAGACGCAACTATAACTAATCTGCATTAATCTAATATCAGTCCTATAAATGGTGCCTTTAGAAATAACACGAATCATGGGGTTTTGAAAATAGGGGCTACGGTGTTTTTATGAAAAGACACGTCTTTTGAAATATCCGTAGGATCCCTTGGGCTGTCTTTAAAAATGCCCAAGATTCGTTAGTTTTTGAAATAGGTAAGAAGTCTAATCTAATCTAACAACTACACTAAACTATACGGCTGAACTAACAAGCTGAACTACAGGTAAGGAAACCGCCTATCATCTGAGTCGATACATATACATACCTGTATATGTATAATCGGTGATCCCACCTCAATAATATCATATCCGATACCATATCTATAATCAGGCATCCCAAGTCAAGAGTGCGGATCAATCATCAATATAGCTCGTACGTAAATCCGTCGTACGGCATCCCCAAATCTGGGTACGGGTTAATATCACATTCAATCATACTATTCATCTGGTATCTTCTTTATCAAATATCATGATCCGGGACAATGTCCTACGTTTAGTACAATACTGATACCGCCTAAGCATGCATACAGGTGTAAGAATTGCTACGTCAAAAGACCCGCTAAAACATCATGTCGTATCTCAATACGAACCAAATCACATCACCGATCTTCTGGCCTCAGGCCCAATATCATCAACTCATCTCAAATTCCAAATACTATCCTCAAATCCAGTATATGAACACATAGTCACATACCCATGTGAACACATAAATATATACTCCCATATACGCACATATAAAAGAAGAATGTATGCAAGTATGTGTGTGTGTGCGTGTGTGAGTGCGACCACTACTCTAGGGTTTCGCAACTACACTAAAGCAATCCCAAAATACCAAATATCCATCTTATCATCAATAATCTCAACAACATATAATCAATATCTGTGTGTATACGTATTCGTATACATCACCACGAACTGCGGGGGTGCTATACGCCATCCACCCGACTTCTCCCCGTAGATATAAATCTACTCACCTGGTCCTCGTTCGCCGGTGCTGACGTCGCCATGCGCTTGCTTGTTGTCTCGAAGTCCACATGGGGTACCTACATATCATAACGCACCGTATCGTATTAAAATCCGACTCATGACCAAAACGACGCACGAATCCCACATAGGTCAAAACCTATGGTTGCTTTCACAAATCAACCCAAAAACCCTCGACGTCGGCGTACAAACGCCAAATCATCGAGAAAAACCCAAATACACTCATTTGCATATTCACGAACACTAATTTTAATATAAAATAGGTTAAAATTCACAAAAACCCCAATTTCACTTAAAAGTCATTTTTCCGAAAATCTAGCAAGCACAATTCGCCGTTTTTGTACAAAGCTCGATGTATAAACGAATCTAACGGCCACAATATTCACTAAATATCTTAAATAAGTCATAAAAACCATTTCCATAATTTAATCTCATAAATTTGCATAATTTCCAAAATCCTAGTTTGGAAAAATATCAATTTTTAACACCCTTTAAAGCAAAATTCACAATTCATCAATTAAGCTTGGTTTTGCATGAACCAAAGTCATTAAACTACTCATTATAATATTTATAATGACATGAAAACTTAATTATATTTTAATCTAAGCATTTGATAATTTTTTCAAAAACTCTAGTTAGCAAAATAACTTAATTTAGACATTTCCATGCAACAATATGAAATCTAACTACTAGTTTACTTTCTATAAATCCTAAGATGGTAAGCTACCCATCACAACCATACACCAATTTCACAATACCCTAACTTGCATTCAAACCCTTTTCTTGAATTTTCCAAACTTGCAATAAAACCCAATTTAACATCTAAATTGTTAACATGGAAGCAATCAAACAACAATATAAGTATATGGTTAAAATTATACCTCACAATTTTTGACATCTCCCATGAAATCTAGACTCCCAAAATCTCTCTAGCTCCAAGATCCATAGTAGAATAGGCTAAGGAGAAATGGGTAGAGATTGGATTTGGATTTGGTGGAAATCTTGTGTTGATTTTTGAAGAAAAATGGAGAATTTTTGAGAGGAAAATGGATGAAGCATTTGGGGGAGGCTGCTCCTGCACTTGGAGAGAGGGCTCGGCCATGTAAGAGTGGGGTTGTTGGTGTGGGGGTAATTTACAAGTCAAGGGAATAAAAAATCCATACCTCTTTAGCTATCATTATTCTATTAATTTGTGTACTTTAAGTAGAAAAGAATTGGCCATGTGGTGAAGTGTGGGATGGTGCAGACTTTTTTGGGCCGGCCATGAGGGAGAGGGGTGAGTGTGAGGGGTATTTGTATTAAATTTCCAAGAAAAACCCCTTCAAAACTCATATTTGCAAGTTTTAGCTTAAATTAAAAAAAAAATTCTCCATAATAAAAACCCCTTAAAACTTGAAATAAAATACTAAAAATTTATATTACAACTAGATTTTAATTAACATGATTTTAAAGATTAAAATTAGCCCATTTAAATTTGTATTTATCGCTAATTTAATGTATTTTCTTACCGGCTTAAAATAATATTAAAATAATATTTTTTTCAGAAAATTTAAAATTTCACCAGCGGCTCAATAAACACCAAATAATAGCAATTACATAGATAGAATATGTATATTTAATTTTTATAATAAGATATTTGTATTTTGACTTTTTACAGAAAACCCTCTTATTTTACCGATTTTTCGAAATTTCACCGAAACGATTTTCAAAACGTTACAATCTTCCCCCCTTAAAGAAATTCGGTCCCCGAATTTAAATTCAAATTCCCCTAAATACTAAAACATCTAAGAAAAACCATCAAGTCGTCGGGGATCCGAAATTGTAACTACATAAAACAAATCGTAGTGCAGCGCATGCGCTTGAAAAATGAGTATATAACTCAAATCAAAACTCCGTCAAGCATCCCGCAATCATCGGAGTCATGGAGAAGACATCAATGCCAAATCTAAATCAAACCAATATGATATAACTCGAAACTATACATGTAAACATCGAATCTATATCTGTAAGTATCTGAAGGAAATGCATGCCAAATCTCTTTAAGTCGCTGTGCAACGCGTATAACACTGCACAGTGGCGGACGTCTATCATAAGAAAATAACTATATACATATATACCTTTATTTGAAATGTACATTCCGCCGTTTTGGAAACAATTTAGAAGGGTCTCCTTGTTTTAAACATTTCGTGTCATATTAGACACGTAGGTAAATACTGAGGCTATAGCTCGCTTTTTGGAAATCCCTTCAATAACTATCAATGCATGCAAAATATATTCAGGTACTGTCCTTTGACTAGTCCTGCTCAGTACGAAAATACATAGCAATATCATAAAAACGTACTGCTCTATACGAAATCAATCCCAAAATATGCACATGAATGCTACGTGCGTCTGGTGCGCACGGAAATCAAAATCCATGAATGTGCCATACATGCGCACAGAAACAACATCTAAGTGCATCGGGTGTGCACGAAACATCTGTCGTAGGCAACATGTGTGCCTGACAGTAAAATCAGGTGCATCTATCGTGCACGAAATCATGAAATCCAATATCAAGCGCCGAACGTGCGCAAAATCAATCAGGTGCACAAAACAAATATCGGGTATCACAATCGAAATCGAAGTCCAGTGCATCTAAGTGCACAAAAGGGGTATCACTGCACTGCAAGCATATATAAACTATACCGAGTGCAGGAACGAAATCGTGTGCATGCATACGCACAAAACCAACTCAACTGTTTAAAATCGTAAAATCACAAACATGTGAAACTGAAGCACGAAAACGATATCAAGTGCAGCACTGTGCAAAGATCGTAAATCCTCAATCATCAAAATCAAATAATACGAATAAATCACCCAAAACATCGTAATCAATAATGGCGGAATAATACTGCTCAAGCGCATTCTCTAAGAATCTCGGCCAACTGTCGCGGTCACTAGTGGGACGTCTCGTCGATGATCATGAACTCTGTCCTGCCGGCGTGCGTAACCATGACCACTCCTGGGTCAAGGTCTTCACTGTGAATTACCAATCTTTCGGTCCATCGGCTCATCGGCCCTGTCAGGTGTGCTAACGGGGACGATTCCGTTTTGACACTTCTCTGGTCATCTCTCGGTCAATCTGCATGACCACTCGTAAAGCAACATGTCACTGGAGTCGGCCTCTGGCTCTCTAAATGCACGTGACACATCTGATCCTGGGTGCAAATATCATTGCAGCATTGTCCTGAAAGGAATCCTACTCAAGGTCTCTTCCAGTCTCATCTCTGCCAACTGTCCGGGAGTCATCGTCCTTTACTATATCTGCTCCTTGTTCCGGAACGGCTGCATACTCGTCGCGACTCCTTCTGGAAGATATATCCAAGTACAATGCCTCGGCATGCGTATCGCATCTATGATGTCGGCAGAGTAGAACATCATCTTATCAAGATCTCGTACGCACCGCTTACTCCACTTTTCTCCAAGGTCGACCGTTTCGGACTCGTCTCGTCGTGGCTGCATGGACTGAGCTCCAACGGCTATCCTCGTATCGGGAGTCTCCCAAGAAATGCATCTCACCACCTAGCATCCGAATTAAGTCGAGCCATCCAATCGAGTCGTCAAAACCTCATAATCCCCCAAGAGCTCAACATCTTGGGTACAGTATAATAGTATCGAGTACGTACCACAGCATCGGTGGTCCAGCCGTAGAAGGGCAAACCCAAGCCTCACTAATGGCGCCGTAGAACTGCCGCAAACCCGAGGGTTCAAAGGCTTTCAGACGGTCATTAAGTCGAGTTAGGGTTTCATACTTCTAGAGGGACCATAGAATTGCCTGCATGTCTTTCCGACTACTTTAAACTTGGAATAATAGGTTTCTGACATTCGATCGTCTCTGTCGACTCCCAACGTCTCCGCGTGAAGTCGTCTCTAGCTGGAATCAATCTATCTGATGACCTCGCATCGGGGTTGGCGAACGATCCACATGTCCTAGTCATTCATCCTCGATGACTAGCGACCTTCTATCATCTCTTAGTACAACTTATATTGCAATAGCTCCAACATCTGGGGTGATATCTCTTCGTTCGC
Source organism: Agapanthus africanus (assembly GCA_030015575.1). NCBI lineage: Eukaryota > Viridiplantae > Streptophyta > Magnoliopsida > Asparagales > Amaryllidaceae > Agapanthus > Agapanthus africanus. The sequence goes on along the minus strand of JASDDO010000016.1, from coordinate 177,415,431 downwards.
AGCAATAACTGGCTCACTCGTCTGCATGCTGAACCGTGCCTCAATCATCAGGAGTAAGCAACACACCAACGGTCATCAAAATCTGGCTGGCCTCCATCATTGGCTCAATTCTCTAGTGTCGATCAGCACCTCCGAGTAACCTCATAAAGGCGATCCGCCAAACGCTCGTGGGGCGGAAACACAGTAAAAAGACACATCTCTGCAATTGGGTGTCGACGGAATCACGCCCTGGCCAGTCCTCATTTGTGACGAGCTCCTGTTGACCGCAACTCTAGCCGTATCTCTCCCTGCCCAAAATCGTGGCAGCAAAACCAAACTGGTAACGATGAGGCTAGATCAGGAAGGAATATAATACTGAACAAGGAAATGTACATCCTAAGGCTTCTTAAGTGGAGTGGCGTGTCGTAAATATGCCGCGGAACATACCAACGGTACGTCACTCTACTTTAGTCACATATTCCATCAACTAAGGGTCATCCTATACTCCGAAGGTAAAACCTAACGCTCTGATACCAACTTTGTCACGTCTCGAAAGTACGGAACATGACCGGCACTTAAACTACGAAACGTCTCGAGGCGTACGTAATTTAAGTAAACCGAAAACCCAGAAATCCAAACCAAGAAAAGAAGTAGAGTGAAGGAAAACCAATTTAAAACAAGTAGTTTTAATAGCATAAGCCGAATTATGCGGTTTTTAAAACATCAAAAATTTACTGAAAATTTCGGCAGAGTCTCCTTTGTAAATACAGGCCCCCAAACGGGATACAACATGAATAGTATACGAAAACAAGAAAAGGGCATCCCCAAGCGGGAGCTAGCTCTTCGTCAATCGACGGTCACAAGCATACAAACAATATAATATACAACGCCAACGGCGAGGATCAAAACTCAAAAGGAAACTCAAAACCACCAGAAATATAACGAGCAACTCTAAGGTCGAAAGAATAAACAACACTGGTCTCTATCTCAAATAAATACATGTTTGGTTGATGGAATTTACTAGATACAACGGAATAATATTATACAAGGTAATATGATGGGTACGATACAAGAAAAAACTCACCTACTAGCAAGTCACCCGAAGGAAACTGAGCCCGCAAAGCCGTAATGAAACCTGTACGGCAACCTGCAAGAAACTGGGGCACAACGGGTGTGAGTTGCCAACTCGTGAATAGAAAAATATCTACGCACAGAAATCGCATAAATAACGCAATCTAGGTCAATGATCATAATATATCCTCAAATATATGAATAACACGTAGCCTATAACAAGGCTAGGGTAAATATCTAACTCGAGTGTAATCTCATGTGCCCGTGTCAGTGCCTAAGGGTAGCAATATATCATATGAATGAGTTATGAATGCATGAAAACAGAATACATGTAAATGAAGAACTGTTTCCATAATTTAGTGAGATTTCCTTTGTATTTTTAAAATGAGGTATCATAATGAAATCAGCATAAAACAGTGCCTAGCATCGGCACAAAACGTAATCCCAATATCTCGATATCTCTGTATCACAGTTTCTGTACCTCAATATCTAGGGCGCCGTCAGTCCAGACCGGCCCCTACCATCCATCTCAAGACCACGACGGTATCCTCCGGATATCCGACGCGTCGGGTAAAATCACCGGTAGGTAGTGCTCCCCTGCCAGGCTCACATCGTCATCATCACGCGCTTCTTGCCCCGGGGTACCTTACCGGGTCCACCATGTACCCGAAACGGTTCATCCGTCTCCTCGAATCGGGTCTCGAAATCCATCAGCAAATTCATGGTGGACGACTCATACATCATGGGAAAACCGCACTTTTTATTTTAAAAAGAGAGAAATCAGTTCATATAAGTTTTTGCGGTTTTCCTTCAAATCCAGAAAATCTCATGGAAATCCGAGTCCAAAACCTCAATAACACGTAAAATAGTGAATATATGCATGAGAATTCATGAATGCGGCATAACAATGAATAACAGTATGCATGAAGTAACAGGTAATAACTACAATGTCTAAACTAACATATAAGGCAAGTACACTAATATCATGTCTAGCTATTAGCTAACAGGCTATGTCAAGCAATAACATTTTCTAAGGTGTACGTGACATGGCAATTACCGATGAAGATGTGTGTGAGCCGGCAATTAAGTGTACGTGGTACATACGCATCATCGGTAATGGTGCTGGTGTCCTAACAGCATGATATCAATAATGGAGTATGAAACATAAAATAAGCATGTGATGCGAAGTGGACCACAAAAATGAGCGGGAGCTGAAAACTAGACGCAACTATAACTAATCTGCATTAATCTAATATCAGTCCTATAAATGGTGCCTTTAGAAATAACACGAATCATGGGGTTTTGAAAATAGGGGCTACGGTGTTTTTATGAAAAGACACGTCTTTTGAAATATCCGTAGGATCCCTTGGGCTGTCTTTAAAAATGCCCAAGATTCGTTAGTTTTTGAAATAGGTAAGAAGTCTAATCTAATCTAACAACTACACTAAACTATACGGCTGAACTAACAAGCTGAACTACAGGTAAGGAAACCGCCTATCATCTGAGTCGATACATATACATACCTGTATATGTATAATCGGTGATCCCACCTCAATAATATCATATCCGATACCATATCTATAATCAGGCATCCCAAGTCAAGAGTGCGGATCAATCATCAATATAGCTCGTACGTAAATCCGTCGTACGGCATCCCCAAATCTGGGTACGGGTTAATATCACATTCAATCATACTATTCATCTGGTATCTTCTTTATCAAATATCATGATCCGGGACAATGTCCTACGTTTAGTACAATACTGATACCGCCTAAGCATGCATACAGGTGTAAGAATTGCTACGTCAAAAGACCCGCTAAAACATCATGTCGTATCTCAATACGAACCAAATCACATCACCGATCTTCTGGCCTCAGGCCCAATATCATCAACTCATCTCAAATTCCAAATACTATCCTCAAATCCAGTATATGAACACATAGTCACATACCCATGTGAACACATAAATATATACTCCCATATACGCACATATAAAAGAAGAATGTATGCAAGTATGTGTGTGTGTGCGTGTGTGAGTGCGACCACTACTCTAGGGTTTCGCAACTACACTAAAGCAATCCCAAAATACCAAATATCCATCTTATCATCAATAATCTCAACAACATATAATCAATATCTGTGTGTATACGTATTCGTATACATCACCACGAACTGCGGGGGTGCTATACGCCATCCACCCGACTTCTCCCCGTAGATATAAATCTACTCACCTGGTCCTCGTTCGCCGGTGCTGACGTCGCCATACGCTTGCTTGTTGTCTCGAAGTCCACATGGGGTACCTACATATCATAACGCACCGTATCGTATTAAAATCCGACTCATGACCAAAACGACGCACGAATCCCACATAGGTCAAAACCTATGGTTGCTTTCACAAATCAACCCAAAAACCCTCGACGTCGGCGTACAAACGCCAAATCATCGAGAAAAACCCAAATACACTCATTTGCACATTCACGAACACTAATTTTAATATAAAATAGGTTAAAATTCACAAAAACCCCAATTTCACTTAAAAGTCATTTTTCCGAAAATCTAGCAAGCACAATTCGCCGTTTTTGTACAAAGCTCGATGTATAAACGAATCTAGCGGCCACAATATTCACTAAATATCTTAAATAAGTCATAAAAATCATTTCCATAATTTAATCTCATAAATTTGCATAATTTCCAAAATCCTAGTTTGGAAAAATATCAATTTTTAACACCCTTTAAAGCAAAATTCACAATTCATCAATTAAGCTTGGTTTTGCATGAACCAAAGTCATTAAACCACTCATTATAATATTTATAATGACATGAAAACTTAATTATATTTTAATCCAAGCATTTGATAATTTTTTCAAAAACTCTAGTTAGCAAAATAACTTAATTTAGACATTTTCATGCAACAATATAAAATCTAACTACTAGTTTACTTTCTATAAATCCTAAGATGGTAAGCTACCCATCACAACCATACACCAATTTCACAATACCCTAACTTGCATTCAAACCCTTTTCTTGAATTTTCCAAACTTGCAATAAAACCCAATTTAACATCTAAATTGTTAACATGGAAGCAATCAAACAACAATATAAGTATATGGTTAAAATTATACCTCACAATTTTTGACATCTCCCATGAAATCTAGACTCCCAAAATTCTCTCTAGCTCCAAGATCCATAGTAGAATAGGCTAAGGAGAAATGGGTAGAGATTGGATTTGGATTTGGTGGAAATCTTGTGTTGATTTTTGAAGAAAAATGGAGAATTTTTGAGAGGAAAATGGATGAAGCATTTGGGGGAGGCTGCTCCTGCACTTGGAGAGAGGGCTCGGCCATGTAGGAGTGGGGTTGTTGGTGTGGGGGTAATTTACAAGTCAAGGGAATAAAAAATCCATACCTCTTTAGCTATCATTATTCTATTAATTTGTGTACTTTAAGTAGAAAAGAATTGGCCATGTGGTGAAGTGTGGGATGGTGCAGACTTTTTTGGGCCGGCCATGAGGGAGAGGGGTGAGTGTGAGGGGTATTTGTATTAAATTTCCAAGAAAAACCCCTTCAAAACTCATATTTGCAAGTTTTAGCTTAAATTAAATTTTTTTTTCTCCATAATAAAAACCCCTTAAAACTTGAAATAAAATACTAAAAATTTATATTACAACTAGATTTTAATTAACATGATTTTAAAGATTAAAATTAGCCCATTTAAATTTGTATTTATCGCTAATTTAATGTATTTTCTTACCGGCTTAAAATAATATTAAAATAATATTTTTTTCAGAAAATTTAAAATTTCACCAGCGGCTCAATAAACACCAAATAATAGCAATTATATAGCTAGAATATGTATATTTAATTTTTATAATAAGATATTTGTATTTTGACATTTTACAGAAAACCCCCTTATTTTACCGATTTTTCGAAATTTCACCGAAACGATTTTCAAAACGTTACACGCCATCCCGCGAATCTCGCCATGCGCGAGATATCCGCCGGCCACCTCCCACGTTCCACGCCATCACGATCTCCCATTAACGAGCATGTCTCGCCATTAATGCGGGATCCCGCACATCACGCGGGCGTGACGTCGGGAGTGTAACGGCCGGCGTAATTCTCGCGCCCGCTCGCCTGCTCCCACCACTATTTAAACCCCTCCTTCAGACGGTTGAAGTAAGCCATTTTTACTCTACTAAGCCGTTACTCTGCTCGGATTTCCTCTCTAAGTTGACCGTCGGAGGGTCCTCGGTGGTACAACCACCCCGGGACTTCCTTGTTGGTAGCTCGGCAACAACAACCTCAAACCCATTGAGATCCACACGCTTAAGGAGCCAGCCTCCAACTCCAATCTCAGCTGTCCATCGCCGCCATCAACAGATCAACGGAAGGTAACATCTTGACGTGATCCGACGCACGTCAGCTGGCGCCGTCTGTGGGAACTCTTGATTCCACTAAAACAAAAGTTCATCTTCTGATCTCAACTCAATGGCGAGCGATTACCGCGACGATCCAAGTACTAGCCGCCGCCTCCCCCACAACGGAGGCGCGGACGAATCTCCTCCCCCGAACGCCATCAACGCCCTAGCCGGCTGGATAGATCGACTCGCGTCCATCGTGGAGGCGCTCATTCACGTCCAAACAGCAGGGCAAGATCCCCAGGTCGCCGCTCCACCACCTCGGGACCGGGACCCCTACCGAGGAAGAGAAGACTCTGCTCGCGTCGGCACTGCCGACCACCGCCTCGCTGCCTCCCACGGCCACAGATCTCCCAGGCCAGCGTATTCTATGACCCGCTGGGCGCCCCACAGTTCGACACCGAGGCCCGTCGCCAAAGCGCTTCGTCCCGAGCTCCATCGCGCCCCTGTCCCTCCCGAGAAGTTGTCGGTCAGCTCTCATGCGCCCAGGCATGACCGACACCCCCTCCCTCGACGGGGTCGCGCAGACGGGACCCGTCACGGCGGCTCAAGGACTACCTCGTCGGGGGACCTAAGGAACCTCATTGAAAGGAACCGGGGCCGTGGCCAGACGCAGGTCTCTAACAGCAGAGGCCAAAGATCAGAATGTACCGAATCGTCGGGGTACCACGGCCGACTCGACGCCCTCGAAAAGAAGATCGAAGGTATGCATCGAGAAGGTCATCATTCAAGCGACGGGGCTAAGTACGCCGCCGACTCGCTCACAAAACCCTTCACTGAGGAGCTGCTCGCCGTCCATGTCTCCTCCCGGAACAAGCCCCCAAGGGTCTCTCTCTTCGACGGTAAGTCCGACCCGAAGAACCACTTAGACGCATTCACCGCGGGAATGAGCTTCCAGGACAACTCTGACGCCGCCCAATGCCGAGCTTTCCCGGCCACTTGTTAGTGTTTATGCCCTAGAAGGCCATTACTGTATCATACTAGCTTGTATATTACTTAATGGAAGCTTGGGATATTCACATGTATATAACAGTCTTGCTAAACATGGTAGTATGCTACTTGGTTTTTCTATCTTAATATGTGAGTGTACGTATTGATAGAGCTCTTAGGATCTTGCTTGTCTACCAGCGTTGTGATGGCAGTCACACTAAGTGGGGGCTGGATAGTCTACAAGCACATCCTTATTTTAGTCCCTGGTCGTTGGAGTATCGAGACAGAGCATCGATACTCCGGAGTAGACTGGTGTGTACGCTTCTCATCCCAGTTGAGGAGATGGTCTGTCCCACAGCCGTCAGTACGTCATACTGGAGATAGTATACATGTGCTCGTTAGGTTACGGGTACACCGGACAGGACTCACAGGGAACTGTTGGTTGGTTTGATACCAGTCGTCAGTGAGCAGTTCCCAGGTGACATGAGTACAGCATAGTCCGCAGACTTGACACTGCTACTTCGCCTCGAGTGTGTCCCACTGTTCTTAGATTGCTACCCTACCACGGCTCAAAGGAGTCGTGCAAACAGGTAGCAGTTGGGTGCAGTCCCGAGCACTTGGAGGCAGTGGCGGTTAGACAGGATTCGTCCCTCCCGGTATTGGGAGTAGATATCGTGCTGTGTCAGAGAGCCATTACGCAAAGTCCCTGGCCAGGGCAAGCGAGATTTGCTGGTAGGTTCCAGTAGTTTCTCAGGGTGTAATGGGCTTCCCTCCGACACGACTTATACCGCTATTAGGGGACTGACGCTTGCCGCCCCCCTAGGCCCGATATGCGATAGTCTTGGACGAACGGACCGGACTGTATGGAGATTGTCACATTAGACTCAGTAGGAGTTCGGATGGGTTTTCTCATCGGCCTTCTTATCGACAACTACCTGGGGACCGTTACGTACAGCTAGTGCCGCTTGCGGTCTGTGGTTAAACCCACTGCCAGCGTAGTAGTCGAGTCTCTAGAGTCCCACACAGAGAGTTTCCTACTCCAGGCGAAACGATATAGAGGTTGCATGGTTTTGCGACAAAGGGTTCGGACGCATACGTGCGTTTACGCGCGTACGACTTTCGGACAGTTTTTACCAGTCGGCTTTGGTTTAAGCCAGTTACTGGTATCCGGTTATTGGATTTTTACAGTCTAAAGTTTTTCCGTATTTTTGCGGATCGGAGGGCGTTCTCGTAATTGTTCGAGAAGCTTCTAGAAGACGGTGACTAAGGAGGGTTATGTGTCATATTCATTGAATGAGGTTATGAGTCATGGTGGTGATTCATTCATTTCATTAATGCACATTTATTGCTTAATGACTCATGCTAATGAATCACCACTAGATATTTTATGAAGCATGATTAATCATCACTCTTTATCCTTTTCTTATTATTAGAAAATGCTTCATATATGATATGATACTCATAAACTTATATCATAATATTATTCACATTCTCTCTCCTCAAGCTCTCATCTTCAAGAGACTAATCCTTAATCCTCATGTGTTGAGATCAAAGGTTTAGTTAGACTTAAGCATCCATTACCTTCACTCTATATCATCCTTTCTTCTTTGATTAGCAATCAAAGTAGATTAGTTACCTCAAGTTAGAGGTGTAGCTTGGTGTTTTGCTCTCGGGTGGATCGTCTACTACCTAGAGAAGGTCGAGGAGAACAAAGGAGGACACAAAGACGAAGGACTAGTTTCGATAGGTATAATCCCTAATCACAAGTGATAAGAAAATCTTTGTGTACGGTTATTTATAGTTTAGCTTCGATTTAAGCGGTTAGTCGATGTTCGTTCCTTAAACTTGATTGTTTTTGTAAATTCCGCCTCCCCACAAGTACCGGGGTGTACTACATCGACTTACAGTGGTATCAGAGCCTCGCTAAACAATAAATAACTTAATTGCAAATTTGTACGAATTTCGAACGGAAAAACGAAGCCGGAAAACCCTAAATCTGTTCAGTTTCTGTCGAACTTAAATTGATGTCCTAAAATTGTTCAGGGTTGCTCAGAAAGCTAGAAAAGGGTCCAGGAGAACACCCATGAAATTCGAGCCCATGAATCGGCTAAAGCGCCGCGGAAGGGCGACGGATCCCACCGATCCGCCGCGCTTCCGCGGCCGAGTTGCCGAGTCATGGACTCATCTTTCATGTGTGGGTCCCCTGTGATATTTGGGGTTTTCTGGAATATTTAATATTTGCTCAGGTTACTGTTTAACAGAGCAGATTTTGGAGCAATATTGATGTTGTTTAATCAATCGAAATTGTACAGTATTTGCATATTGGATTATATCTGTGATTGTTTAATGTGTTCGTAAACCTTCCCCAACTGCTAGTATGTCGGTTGGCAGGGGGTTGCACATTTCTGAAATGGTTATATCTGTTTGTGCATATAAACTGTATTGGACTGTTGTGGTGTATAGCCGGGGTTTGCAATGGGTTATTGTTTAATTCATTTGTTGTAAATGTAATTTGTTGTAATATTATTTTTGCGGGGCACTTCCAGGTTGCGGTCGTAGCCACCGTTGTATTATTTCATTTTACTGTTTTTGCTCCTAGGACTGACCCAAGGTGGGGTACACAGACTGCCGGGTGGGTAGTTTGCCGTACCCGTAGGGGTCTAGGGTGGGGTAACGGCTATTCATCACAACTGTGTAATCTTTCTTTTCTTGCAGGCTCAAAAGAAATACAGATTGCTTGCAAATCCAATATTGTTTATCTGTGTTCTGGAATGAATATCATTGCGTCAGACGAATGTAAAATATCTATATTTATGATAGCTATTTAGACGCCACTTATGTTTTACACCCGCGCTAGCCCAGCCCCCGCTCTGTCGTTAGTTAAGTAACCTAACGGGTGATGACGGGACCCCGTGGCGAATGCGGATGGCATAAGAGGACGTTGTATTTTCGTTGTTTTCTGCAATGATAGGTTAATGATGGGACGCATTATCTATAATGCAAAGAAAAATAAACCAAAGTTTTAATCGTTGGAACAATTTAAAAGAAACCACTCGGTTATTTTAAAAACAGATATTTTTAAATGCGGAGATTTAACCACTCATTTTAAAAGCTATCAGGTTCCTTCGGTTATATCAAGTTCACTACGTTCACGGTTTCGCCAAAACCAGTCGTAGCCCTCCGTCATTTCTTATGAATGGTCAGTAGTATTCAAGCTATGTTTGTTTGGCCCTTAGTCAAGACATAGTGATTGGTAGCTGCTGGGGTATTCATTTGTTGCATAGATAGATGAGTTGGTTTGGGACAGTCGTATTACTTTGTTTGGCCCTTAGTCAAGAGTATACGGATGGGTTCAAATCAACAAGATAATGATGGGCAGAACTTGACATGTGACTTATGATTTGTTGGCCCTTAGTCAAGATCATAAGAGCATGGGGCAAAAACTTATATCGGGAATTTCTAAAGAAACTGAAATTTGCAAAGAGATGCATACCATTTTGAGTTTGATGAATGTTGGTAGCATTCCTACAGCATTATCAGACGATGATATTTGGATCCCGATCCTACTGTGAGTATATGCTACTTATCAGGATATTCGTCACTTAAACGATCAATGCTATAAACCTAGTAGGTGTCCAGAAAAGTGTCAGCGGGGTTACGCCCCCAGAGAAAAGAGGTTATTTAATTAAGGAACTTCGCGAAAGCGTTGGAAAACCTCCCTCGAAGTATCGACACCAGCCTGGCTGAACGGTTAAGCAAGTATTGTACGGTGAGAATAGTCTTGACTAATTCTTCTTTTATGGTTTGAGGAAGGATTCGAGAAACAGTGGGAGCCATCCAGTTTAGATAAACTAAAAACCACTCTAAACTTGCAAGAGCATCATGCTAAAGAGTTTTCTTCTCTCTCTCCTATTTGCAGCGACCCTGAAAATGACTGGACTTAAGTTACTTTTAGAGAAAAATATACTGACAGGGCCAAACTATAAAGATTGGCTGCGGAATGTCAAAATGGCTTTGACCTACGACAAACTGGGGTACGTCCTCACCGCTACGGCACCTGCTGTCCCTGGTCCCAAATCCAGCAATGCGGATAAGGAAATCCGCAAAACTTGGGATTTAGATTGCGCGAGAGCCAAGTGCATCGTGCTTGCCTCGATGAACAATGAACATCAGAGGAGGCACGAGGATATGTCCCTAGATGGCATATTTCTCCATACAAAGGAACTTTATGGAGAGCAATCTCGTATAGCAAGATACGAGACCTCTAAGAACTTGTTTCGAGCGAGGTTGGCTGCCGGGTCATCGGTAGGTGAACATGTCCTACAGATGATCAGCTATATTGAAGAGCTCGCAGACCTTGGGACGACTTTGGATAATGAGCTCTATACAGACCTTATTCTCCAGTCCCTTCCTCACACATACGCCCAGTTTATCCTGAACTTCAACCTTCAAAGAAAAGAAGTTGAACTTCCGGAACTCCTGAACATGTTAAGGAGTGCAGAGGGCACCTTGAAGACATCACGGGAAACACCCGCTATGTTTGTTGGCGGTTCATTTTTCTAGCATCAAAAATGGTGCTTGCATTTTTCTAGCATCAAAAATGAGATCAAGAATGCTACTCTCTTAAAGATGAAGATGAAGCTCTCTTCTTCTCTTTTCTTCTTCTCTCTTTCTTTTCTTAACCATGAATAATCCTCTCTCTCTTTAGAAATGGTGGAGGAAAACAATATGAAGCAAGAGGGAGGTGAGTGTAGGAAGCATAAGTGGTGACCATATCATAAAACAAGAAAACATCAACCATGCTTTTTATCACATCAAACCCATATCCTTTCTAATCTCATTTAATGCACAACATGGATGATAAAGCAAAGATACTTATCATAATAAATCCTTTTGCAATAAAACCCCTCCACAAAAGTTATTTGCACAATTGCAAATAACCCCCTCCATCGGAAAAGTCCGGCCGGGAAAGAACAAAGGAAAACCGGCCGGAACGGAAAACAAACCGGCAACTCCAGAAAACTAGTCCCGTAATAAATTACTGGAAAACCCCATACCGTGCATACACACCCGCATCTGTATTCCGTCCGGATACAAATGCAATGAGACAAAATCTACACTGTACTATACTAGGATCCGGCTTAAACCAAAGCCGGCTAGTAATATCCGTCCGATCCTGATCCGTGCAATACCGCACGTATCTGATCGAACCCTGCCATATATCTATACGGCCTCTAGTACTAACCGTCCGATCCTGATCCGTGCAATACCGCACGTATCTGATCGGACCCTGCCATATCTCCATACGGCCTCTACAGCGTTTCGCCCGAAAGCTTGAGTAACTGAAAGTGTGGTGGACTCTAAAGACTCGTCAATACTATGGCTGTGGATTTAACCACTAGCACGTCAGAGGTATAAGCCAATACGTGACGGGCTACCAGCTATTGACTAAAAAGGGACGTCGATGAGCGAACTCATCCTTACACCCTACTGAGCCTGTCAGTGACAATATCCGTACAGTCCGGTCCGTTCGTCTATGAGCATCGCATGTCGGGCCTAGGGGGTTGGTAAAAGTCAGACCCCCAAAAGCGGTACAAGTCATGTCGGAGTGTAGCCCAGAACACCCTGAGATACTACTGGAATACCTACCAGTAAATCTCCTGCCTTGGCCAAGGTCTTCGTGTAATGGCTCTCCTAGACACAGCGCGACCTCACCCCTAATACCGGGAGAGACGAACCCCCGAAGATCCGCTCACTGCCTCCATGTGGCTCGGGACTGTACCCAACTAAAACCTGTTTGCACGACTCCTTTGAGCCGTGGTAGGGTAGTAATCAAAGTACAGTGGGAACTCACACGAGACAAATGACGATCCCCAGGTCGATGAACTAACCTGTACACATGTCACCAGGGAACTGCTATCTGACGTCAAGTATAATCCCAACTAGCAGGTTCCCGGCGAGTCCTGTCCGGTGTACTCATAACCCAATGAGCACCTGTATACATCTTAGATGAACCAACTGACACCAGTGGCTTGTGAGACCGGCCACCGCCCCTCGTCGGGGTCTCGACTGTATACACTAGTCTACTCTGGAGAATCGATGCCCTGTCTCGAAACTCCTACGACTAGGGACCTTTTAAGGATTCGCTTATAGACTCCAGCTCTCACTTATATGATCGCCCTCATACTGCTGGCAGTCAAGAAAGAATCCTAGGGGCTTTATCAACGTGCAATAGCGACATGTCAGGTCACCTAAAGCAGTACACGATGATAAAGGTAAACCAGATAGCGTATTATCATCTCGAGTAAGACTGTCTTACCGGGATAGGTCCTCCCTCAATCATTGCAATCACGTGCCTGTGATCCAATAATTGACTCTGAGGGCACTATCTCCAACAATCTCCCACTTGCACTCAAGGCTAATTATTGCGATGTCGCATACTCACAGCCCGTGTGATACCGAACACCCAACTCCTCTACTAGTCAGTCTCACAAAAACCGTTTGTGAAACTATTGCGTTCGAGGAATAGCCTCAGTGAGTGGATCCGCCTTGATGTTTCTTTCTATGTCTCTCTATATCTCAAGTTCGCGGAGAAAGCCATCTCCCGAAATGAGCAATACCTGTCTTAGAATGTCTGGATGTCTGATGGGACCGAGCTCATAAATGAACTCCAAATCCAAACTTCTTAGACTGTATCGTCAACTGAACTTAATCAGTATCCTGCGCCATGCCACCCTCAGTATTGCCTTGGACCACCTGTCCAAAATACTGCCCCTCGTCAGAAGGAAAACTATAACTCTGACAACCTCCTTGTCGTCCATGTCACCTTGGAAGCCTGGAGTGATAACCGTCTCCTAAAGGAGGCAGCCGTTATCATATCCCTAGAACATTCACTTATGTTCTAAAACTGCTTCCGACTGTTTCCCCAGGATTGGATCAATGTCAACTTATTGCATCTACTGCAAGAACAACATCTGGTGTGGTACTTGACATCTCATGATTGACTCAATTGCCTAAGCAAGTGATCTGCCAATCATGCACATCCCTCTCCCCTTTAGTCTGTAAGACACCTTTAGAGAGGGTGACTCCATCACCTGCAGGTACACTACCGTGCCCGGAGTCGTCCATTCTAAATACTCTTAGAATGCTGTCAAGGTATCCTGATTGGGAAACCACCCAAATCTAGATCTAATAACCAGTATGTCTGATATAATGTCCAAGTCCTATGTGGAGAAACCACTGTGTGACGACCAAAGTATAACCGATCGTAGTATAGGAATATCACTTCCAACTACCTTCTCAATAGATCCATCCCTTATTCTGATGACGTCAAACCTATGACTGTCACATCAGAAATAGATGATCTATCTCCGCTACATCTGCTTTAGTCTATAAATAGACATAAGCCTGATGTCCACCAAAGCTTCCGCTGCTCCTACTGACTACGACAACCCTCTGCCAGAGTCATATAGACGTGCACTTCTAAAACTAGTTTAGAACGACGCTATACTCATCCTCCTGCCGGGTCTCGCATCCTGGAACAACAACAATGGCGAGTGTGGGTAAACAAGAACTTCCCTGTCACCGTCCTTGAGGCTACCGGAGTACCTCTCGGGTGCCTGAAGTTACCCACCTTATCTGCGGAGTGGCCAATGGAATGTCAAATCAGATTGAATCTTTAGGTTCCTTATCAAATCTTCAGTAATCGTTTGCGGTTCTGGAATCACTTCCAGTTCTACCATACTCCCACTACTGTTTTTGAAAAAATCCATTTTTAATAAAACTGTGGCGAGTCTTGAACAATATTTCTATTGATCTGCCAGATGGTAGAAAATCAACCCTCGTCATAGCCTGGGTCAACCCACAAACAGCCATTACAGAAACGTGCCTTGAGTTATCCAGAGTCTGGTTTTAATCATAAGCCAGACAACTCCCCGTACCTTAACAACGTTAAGATATGAACTGTTCTATATCCAATATAGAACCAGAGGCACTGATTTAAATTAACCAGATTCAAATCATGCAGCTGTCTCCAGTGCATGTCAACTAAATGGAGAGAGGCCGATCAGCGTTACTCAACTTAGGAATGCTTCCAATTATGAGTAACCTGAAAGAGAAGCAATTTCCTTTTATCATTACTATCAACTGAATACCATACACAAGTATCTACATCTTCGATCACTTTGAAGAATCCCGATACTTGCTACACTTGGTTCTCTACTCTATTCAAATACCTATAACTCCTCAAAACTCAGACCCTGTATTTCTACGAAACACATGTCTAAGAACTAGAGAAGTTAAAAGTAAACAGAATAGAGTATGAGGACCAAACCCCTCTGTCCTAATGGACACTGGACAACATACAATACTCTGTATAAGTCCGCTGAGTCTAACAACTCTTTTACTGTGCGTCGTAGGTTGAAAATTGTACTTATGGTAAAGAAGAATTACACCGCTGTTCAATGCTCCTTACCTAACCATCCACTGATATAGGTAAATGTCATCGACATAATATCAAAAGGTATATCTCACTCTATAAAAATAGACGTACAGATATATCAATTTGAAATTGGTGCATAACAACGGATATTCAAAACCAAACATTTGCCGACCGGCAAACAGCCTAGGTGATCTCCTCAAATATCACCGATTACAACGAATCCCGATATAATGAGGATGATCACCCAATTCCCAATGGCTTACTCCCACTCATCATCTGTAAAACCATACAGATGTGAGAAACATACCTGGTAAATACATACCCTGGAGCAAGTGTCTAATCGGGAAATCAGTTTTCCATTAACAGTACACAGTGAAACTGAAACATTGAAATGTTTCGTTGGGGTATCCTGGTATTCCTAGCAATGCCTCATCCATTATCCAGATTCACAACTATAACCGTATAATTCTTTGCCACCTCTCCAAATCCCTTTATATGTCTTTAGTCATTACCTTCTGCACACCCCTTAGGCCAATTGGTTTTCTTCCTTCCCTACCGTTCGGCACCAGCCTATGGTTTGGAAGAAGAATATCCAATAAGCATAAAGGGTGTACTGTCCTAATCCTAGGAGCACTCGCAACGCGAGAGAAGGTGAAGATAAAAGATACCTGAATGTACTTTATTCCTATTTCTCCTGAACCAGGATCCATCCCCGAACTGGAACAAGTTCCTTTCGAGTTCGTATATAACCATACGATGGATTATCCAATAAAATGGGATCTTCGTAGTGATACGGAGTGTCCTGGAGAAATACAAAGGTGATTTAAGATTGGCGAAGAAATACTTGGTTTGGTCGTGAATAGCAGTCGCAATTTACTTTGCCCTCTTACTAATCCCTTGCTTTGTCTGAACTTAATACCTTCTGGACACCGTTTAGGCTAACTGGTTTTCTTCATTCCCTACCGGTCGGCACCAGCCTATGGTTTGGAAGAAGACTATCCAATTTGCATAATAGGTGTACTACTCCTAAACTAAGGAGTACTCGCAACCTGAGAGAGGGTGAAAAGAAAAGACAACTGAATAGTCCTATCCGTTTTCTCCAGAACCGGAAACCATCCTCGAATAAATTCCTTCGAGTTCGTATCTAACCATACGATGGTTTTGTCCAATGGAAGTGGACGTTCGCAGTAATACGGGGTGTCCTGGAGAAAAGGGTAAAAGTAGGAGTGGCAATGAGGTCTGCAACTCTGATAATCCAAAAGCCAGTGTTAAGAAGGTTCGGTTAACTTGGTCTCTGAGTCATAGTCTAGGGTCGGGTCAATGGTCGCTGCCAGAGAGAGAGAGAAAAGAAACACTCAGCGTGCACTCTATCCTAGATCAGAATGGTTATCACTTTTTCTAATCTGGAAACCTCCCACTGTACCTCAAATTCTCCTCCAAACCTGAAGGAAGAATTAGTCGGGGTCACCCGAGGAGTAAACCAACTCATCAGTGGGAATCGGGATCCAACTATCATCGCATGATAACGTGACGGAATCCGCTCACGGTATCACACTCCAGAAGGTATGCGCATATCTGGCAAGTTTCAGTACTTTTGAAACTCCCGATGTGATTTTTGCCCCATGCTCTTATGACCTTGACTTTGGCCAACATATCATAAGTCACATGTCAAGTTCAACCCATCATTCTCCAGGTTAATTTGAACCCACCCGTACATACCCTTGACTTTGGCCAAAATGGCAGTACGACTGTCCCAAACCAACGCATCTATCTATGCTGCATATGAATACCCCAATAGCTACCAATCACTGTGCCTTGACTTTGGCCAACATACACAGCTTGAATACTATTGACCACCCATATGAAACGACGGAGGGCTACGAATGGTTTCTGGCGAAAACCTTTAACGTAATGAACTTGATCTCGTTGAAGGAACGGATAGCTTTTTAGAAAATATAGTGACGAAAACCTTTACTAAAGAGGTCACTCCCGGTGAAGGGATCTCGGCTCTTTCCCCGTAGAATGGGGTGCAGGATATTCCAACTGAATACCACGGTGCAAAGCAAAAGTAATCGGCTATAGTGAAGTTAATGCCCTGACGCAAACTTCTGTCCAAGGGGTCACTCCCGGTGAAGGGATCTCGGCCCTTGCCTCGTCGACTGAGGAGCAGGATATTCCAAATGAATACCACGATGCAAAACAAAAGTAAACGTCCTTGCAATAACAGCTTTTTGAAAAGTGTTCCAACAACATCAGAATAGGTTTGTTTAACTTGCATTGATCCGAATCAACGTAGTCCCATCAATTGATCACACCACAAAGAACGAAAATATACTGACGTACGTATATGCCATCCGCATTCGCCACTGGGTCCCGTCATCACTCGTTAGGTTAGCTTACTAACGACAGAGCGGGGACTGGACTAGCGCGGATGAAAAACATATACAACATCTACTAATATATATACCAATATATTATATTTCGCTCAAGGCGTGAAAAGAAATGCAACATCACAGAAATGTACAGTATCACAGAACAATACAGATATCTGGGATCCCCGGGTTTCACAGAGCCACTACTGAAACCCGACGTTCCCCTTGTCGTGTGGATAGCCTGTGCAATGAAATCCTAGACCCCTACGGGTGCGGCAAGTCACCCGCCAAAACCTGAAGCGAGGCAGCCCCCTTCAGCTCCGTGAATGGACCACCCAGCACTCCACGGAATCCGGCAACTTGGGCACCCCTCCTGGGTCAACCTGTACCCCCTACGAGTGCGGCGAATAGCCCGCCAATCCCAGAGTGAAGCCCCCTCCGTCCCAATGCCATGAGATGCGGGCTTGTTGCCCTCCAGAACCCGGCTATCCGTGCACCCCACCGCGGGGTAATCCTAGTACAGAAAGTAAAATATACATACACCGGGTACATCGACCGCAACCAGGTCGTGCCCCAAAAGAATAATACAATCAGGCAGTGACGGCAGTCCACATGTCGGACGCTCGCCCCGCAATATCAAATGTACATAATACAACAACACTGTAATAGCATTGCATCCAGGCTATCCCCCACGACCGATCCGCAACATCACAGCATAAACATAGAACATCAACGTGAAAGTCACGTTCGCAAATCCGTCTAACCGGGCTATAGCAGTTAGACCGGATTTACCGATCGAGTGACATTCACGGTCGCAGATATAAAGTAAATACTGTGAAAAATGTGTTTAAAATTTTCCGATTGACCAAAAATTAACAAGTGGGCCCCCAATCAAAACTGTAGCACTCACAGAAATCCTGGGCCCAATTTTAATATTCCAAAACCCATATTTTAAGAACAGAAGGCCTCTGAAAAAAAATGGTGAAGTGATCTCCACAGTGTGCGGCGGAAGGGCGGCGGGAAGGGGGTTTTCGCGGCGCTTCCGCGCTCCCACTGTGGAGTTACTTCGTCGAATTTTTACAGAGTTCTTAGATTTTCCAGTACATCAATATTTTACAACCTGAAAAATTTTTAGACTTCAAAAAATTTCAACAGAAACTGATGTGAAGGAAAAAATACGGTTTTGGAATTTTGGTCGATCGGAACTGAAAAACACATCAAACGAAGCTAGACGAAGTTAATGGCGAGGCTCTGATACCACTGTAAGTGCACGGCGGCGCCCCGGCCGTCAATCCGACTGCTAAACGCGGAAATGGTGGTAAACTTAAATTTTGCGGACTTAGCAAACCGGCACCACCGCGCACTAAACCCCGGATCGAACCATTAAACTTATTCTAGCAAACAAGAGAAGGGTTAGAGATATACCGAATGATCCGAGTCCTTCGGTCTTCGTCTCCACTCCGATCTCCCGTGGATGCTTCGTCCGTCATCTCCTCGTTGTCGCCTCTTCGCCGGAAGGGCACCACATCGCCTGCATCTTTTACGGGCTCCCGCCTCAATACCGAGGCAACTCGGGCGCGAAGTAGGCTACCCGACGCGTCCAAGATATGCTGTAGGAAGTGTAATGTAGAATCATAGTCTCTTTTGGGGTTTGTTGCCATTTGTAGATGATGGAGGAATCAAGGTAAGAAAAATGGTGCTTGCATTTTTCTAGCATCAAAAATGAGATCAAAAATGCTACTCTCTCAAAGATGAAGATGAAGCTCTCTTCTTCTCTTTTCTTCTTCTCTCTTTCTTTTCTTAACCATGAATAATCCTCTCTCTCTTTAGAAATGGTGGAGGAAAACAATATGAAGCAAGAGGGAGGTGAGTGTAGGAAGCATAAGTGGTGACCATATCATAAAACAAGAAAACATCAACCATGCTTTTTATCACATCAAACCCATATCCTTTCTAATCTCATTTAATGCACAACATGGATGATAAAGCAAAGATACTTATCATAATAAATCCTTTTGCAATAAAACCCCTCCACAAAAGTTATTTGCACAATTGCAAATAACCCCCTCCATCGGAAAAGTCCGGCCGGGAAAGAACAAAGGAAAACCGGCCGGAACGGAAAACAAACTGGCAACTCCAGAAAACTGGTCCCGTAATAAATTACTGGAAAACACCATACTGTGCATACACACCCGCATCTGTATTCCGTCCGGATACAAATGCAATGAGACAAAATCTACACTGTACTATACTAGGATCCGGCTTAAACCAAAGCCGGCTAGTAATATCCGTCCGATCCTGATCCGTGCAATACCGCACGTATCTGATCGAACCCTGCCATATATCTATACGGCCTCTAGTACTAACCGTCCGATCCTGATCCGTGCAATACCGCACGTATCTGATCGGACCCTGCCATATCTCCATACGGCCTCTACAGCGTTTCGCCCGAAAGCTTGAGTAACTGAAAGTGTGGTGGACTCTAAAGACTCGTCAATACTATGGCTGTGGATTTAACCACTAGCACGTCAGAGGTATAAGCCAATACGTGACGGGCTACCAGCTATTGACTAAAAAGGGACGTCGATGAGCGAACTCATCCTTACACCCTACTGAGCCTGTCAGTGACAATATCCGTACAGTCCGGTCCGTTCGTCTATGAGCATCGCATGTTGGGCCTAGGGGGTTGGTAAAAGTCAGACCCCCAAAAGCGGTACAAGTCGTGTCGGAGTGTAGCCCAGAACACCCTGAGATACTACTGGAATACCTACCAGTAAATCTCCTGCCTTGGCCAAGGTCTTCGTGTAATGGCTCTCCTAGACACAGCGCGACCTCACCCCCAATACCGGGAGAGACGAACCCCCGAAGATCCGCTCACTGCCTCCATGTGGCTCGGGACTGTACCCAACTAAAACCTGTTTGCACGACTCCTTTGAGCCGTGGTAGGGTAGTAATCAAAGTACAGTGGGAACTCACACGAGACAAATGACGATCCCCAGGTCGATGAACTAACCTGTACACATGTCACCAGGGAACTGCTATCTGACGTCAAGTATAATCCCAACTAGCAGGTTCCCGGCGAGTCCTGTCCGGTGTACTCATAACCCAATGAGCACCTGTATACATCTTAGATGAACCAACTGACACCAGTGGCTTGTGAGACCGGCCACCGCCCCTCGTCGGGGTCTCGACTGTATACACTAGTCTACTCTGGAGAATCGATGCCCTGTCTCGAAACTCCTACGACTAGGGACCTTTTAAGGATTCGCTTATAGACTCCAGCTCTCACTTATATGATCGCCCTCATACTGCTGGCAGTCAAGCAAGAATCCTAGGGGCTTTATCAACGTGCAATAGCGACATGTCAGGTCACCTAAAGCAGTACACGATGATAAAGGTAAACCAGATAGCGTATTATCATCTCGAGTAAGACTGTCTTACCGGGATAGGTCCTCCCTCAATCATTGCAATCACGTGCCTGTGATCCAATAATTGACTCTGAGGGCACTATCTCCAACAGATATGACCCTAAAGGTTGCTAACGGAGCTAGCGTGGGAGCTGCGTCCGTCGGGGACTATCACCTAGGATTGACGAGTGGACACATTTTGGTTTTACATAACTGTTATTTTGTACCCAGCTTAACGTGTAATATCATATCAGTTTCCTTGTTATCAAATAAAGGTTATGATTTCACATTTGTAAGAGATGTTGTTAACATCCACCTTAATCATGGTTTGATTGGGTCCGGTACATTAAATAACGGCATATATGTTTTAAACCAACTCCAAATTTTCAATGTCCAGAACACACTAAAAAGAAAGTCTCCAGATTTAAATAAACCTTTCTTATGGCATTGTAGACTGGGTCACATCAATGAGAGAAGGTTGACTAAGTTGCATAGAGAAGGATATTTGGACTCGTTCGAATATCAATCTTATGACACTTGTCAATCTTGTCTCAAAGGAAAGATGACAAAGACTCCATTCACTGGACAAGGAGTAAGAGCGAGCGAGCTCTTAGGACTCATACACAGCGATGTATGCGGTCCAATGTCTACACATGCGAGAGGTGGTTATTCCTACTTCATTACTTTTACAGATGATTTCTCTAGGTATGGATATGTTTTCTTAATGAAGCATAAATCAGAGGCCTTTGAGAAATTCCTGGAATTCAAGAGTGAAGCGGAAAACCAAACAGGCAAAAGTATTAAGACACTAAGATCTGATCGAGGTGGAGAATACTTAAGTGCCGAGTTCCTAGGTTACCTAAAAGAGAAAGGAATTCTCTCTCAGCTTACTCCTCCATACACTCCACAGCACAACGGTATATCGGAGAGACGGAATCGAACCCTATTGGATATGGTACGATCCATGATGAGTAATGCTGAGTTACCGCGATCTTTCTGGGGTTATGCGCTAGAATCAGCGGCATATCTTTTGAACCAGGTTCCAACCAAGACTATGCCTATCACACCATATCAGATGTGGAGTGGGAAGAAACCCTGTCTAAAACATTTTAGGACATGGGGGTGTCCAGCTTTTGTAAAAAAGCAGCATGTGGACAAGCTCGAGGCACGTTCAGTAAAGTGTAAGCTTGTGGGATATCCAAAGAACTCCAAGGGATATTATTTCTATTACGCAGAGGAACAAAAGGTTTTTGTTTCTCGTCATGCCCACTTCTTAGAAACTGATTTTTTAAATCAGAAGAGTGGGAGCGAAATAGAACTGGAAGAAATTCCAGAACCACAAGCTGCTACTGAAAGTTTGGTAGAACCAGAGGTTCAAGAAGAACAAAACATTCCCGCACCCCTCCGCAGGAGTAGTAGGCCGTCTCATCCGCCTGAGAGATACTACGGTTTTCTCATTGACGGGGATAGAGAGGATTGCATCATAGATGATGATGAACCTACTGACTTCCAGCAGGCCATCCAGAGCGGCGACTCGGTACGATGGCTAGATGCAATGCGAACCGAAATGGAGTCCATGTACACCAACAAAGTATGGACTTTGGACTTTGCTCCAGATGGGGTAAAACCCATAGGATGCAAATGGATCTTCAAGAAAAAGATTGGTACAGATGGACAGGTGGAAACCTATAAGGCTAGACTTGTTGCAAAGGGTTTTCGTCAAAGACCTGGTTTGGACTATGACGAAACTTTTTCTCCAGTGGCTATGCTCAAATCCATTCGGGTCCTTCTTGCTATTGCTGCCTTCCATGATTATGAAATCTGGCAGATGGACGTAAAGACGGCTTTTCTGAATGGAAATTTAGAAGAGAGCGTCTATATGGATCAGCCAGAGGGTTTCAATCAGAGTGGGAGCAGCGGGAAAGTTTGCAAGCTGCTTAAGTCCATTTATGGACTAAAGCAGGCATCGCGGAGTTGGAACATCTGTTTTGATGAGACAGTCAAAGAATATGACTTTATCAAAAATCCAGATGAACCGTGCATATATAGTAAAGTTGTGGCCAGAAGTGTCGTATTCCTCGTCTTGTACGTGGATGACATTCTATTGATAGGAAATGACATTCCTATGCTACAATCTGTCAAAGGATTCTTATCACACAGGTTCTCCATGAAAGACCTGGGTGATGCCTCTTACATTCTGGGGATCCGGATCTATCATGATAGATCCAAGAGGATGTTGGGACTTTCGCAGTCCAGGTATATCGACACTGTACTGAAAAGATTCAGTATGGAAGATTCTAAGCGCGGTAATCTGCCGGCTTGTCACGGAATCACCCTCTCCAAAGAGATGTCTCCCAAGACTGATTTGGAAAGGGAACGCATGTCTATTATACCCTACGCTTCTGCGGTAGGCTCTATAATGTATGCGATGTTGTGTACCAGACCAGATGTAGCTTACGCACTGAGCGTGGTAAGCCGGTATCAGTCAGACCCAGGGGAGAAACACTGGATAGCAGTAAAGAACATTCTCAAGTACCTGAGGAGGACTAAGGAGATGTTCTTGGTTTACGGCGGAAAAAACCTCAGGTTGGAGGCCTTTGCTGATTCCGGCTTCCAGAGTGATAAGGACGATTCCAAGTCCATGTCGGGTTATGTCTTTACCCTCAATGGAGGGGCGGTGTGCTGGAAGAGCTCCAAGCAGGACACCGATGCTGACTCGACGATGGAAGCGGAGTATATAGCTGCTTGCGATGCCGCAAAAGAAGCTGTCTGGATGAAGAAGTTCCTAACAGAACTTCAGGTGGTTCCTACCATAGTTGATCCAATACCTCTGTATTGCGACAACAACGGAGCTATAGCTTTAGCGAAGGAACCAAGGTCCCATCAGAAGTCCAGACACATCTTGAGGCGGTATCACCTGATCAGGGAGATCATTGATCGTCAGGAGATCGAGGTTCGGAGAGTTGCTTCATAAGAGAACATTGCTGATCCATTCACAAAGGCCCTTCCTCAGATTCAGTTCGAGCGGCTACTCGAGATCATCGGTCTTCGATACGCCAGTACATGGCCCTAGTGCAAGTGGGAGATTGTTAGTGTTTATGCCCTAGAAGGCCATTACTGTATCATACTAGCTTGTATATTACTTAATGGAAGCTTGGGATATTCACATGTATATAACAGTCTTGCTAAACATGGTAGTATGCTACTTGGTTTTTCTATCTTAATATGTGAGTGTACGTATTGATAGAGCTCTTAGGATCTTGCTTGTCTACCAGCGTTGTGATGGCAGTCACACTAAGTGGGGGCTGGATAGTCTACAAGCACATCCTTATTTTAGTCCCTGGTCGTTGGAGTATCGAGACAGAGCATCGATACTCCGGAATAGACTGGTGTGTACGCTTCTCATCCCAGTTGGGGAGATGGTCTGTCCCACAGCCGTCAGTACGTCGTACTGGAGATAGTATACAGGTGCTCGTTAGGTTACGGGTACACCGGACAGGACTCACAGGGAACTGTTGGTTGGTTTGATACCAGTCGTCAGTGAGCAGTTCCCAGGTGACATGAGTACAGCATAGTCCGCAGACTTGACACTGCTACTTCGCCTCGAGTGTGTCCCACTGTTCTTAGATTGCTACCCTACCACGGCTCAAAGGAGTCGTGCAAACAGGTAGCAGTTGGGTGCAGTCCTGAGCACTTGGAGGCAGTGGCGGTTAGACAGGATTCGTCCCTCCCGGTATTGGGAGTAGATATCGTGCTGTGTCAGAGAGCCATTACGCAAAGTCTCTGGCCAGGGCAAGCGAGATTTGCTGGTAGGTTCCAGTAGTTTCTCAGGGTGTAATGGGCTTCCCTCCGACACGACTTATACCGCTATTAGGGGACTGACGCTTGCCGCCCCCCTAGGCCCGATATGCGATAGTCTTGGAACGGACCGGACTGTATGGAGATTGTCACATTAGACTCAGTAGGAGTTCGGATGGGTTTTCTCATCGGCCTTCTTATCGACAACTACCTGGGGACCGTTACGTACAGCTAGTGCCGCTTGCGGTCTGTGGTTAAACCCACTGCCAGCGTAGTAGTCGAGTCTCTAGAGTCCCACACAGAGAGTTTCCTACTCCAGGCGAAACGATATAGAGGTTGCATGGTTTTGCGACAAAGGGTTCGGACGCATACGTGCGTTTACGCGCGTACGACTTTCGGACAGTTTTTACCAGTCGGCTTTGGTTTAAGCCAGTTACTGGTATCCGGTTATTGGATTTTTACAGTCTAAAGTTTTCCGTATTTTTGCGGATCGGAGGGCGTTCTCGTAATTGTTCGAGAAGCTTCTAGAAGACGGTGACTAAGGAGGGTTATGTGTCATATTCATTGAATGAGGTTATGAGTCATGGTGGTGATTCATTCATTTCATTAATGCACATTTATTGCTTAATGACTCATGCTAATGAATCACCACTAGATATTTTATGAAGCATGATTAATCATCACTCTTTATCCTTTTCTTATTATTAGAAAATGCTTCATATATGATATGATACTCATAAACTTATATCATAATATTATTCACATTCTCTCTCCTCAAGCTCTCATCTTCAAGAGACTAATCCTTAATCCTCATGTGTTGAGATCAAAGGTTTAGTTAGACTTAAGCATCCATTACCTTCACTCTATATCATCCTTTCTTCTTTGATTAGCAATCAAAGTAGATTAGTTACCTCAAGTTAGAGGTGTAGCTTGGTGTTTTGCTCTCGGGTGGATCGTCTACTACCTAGAGAAGGTCGAGGAGAACAAAGGAGGACACAAAGACGAAGGACTAGTTTCGATAGGTATAATCCCTAATCACAAGTGATAAGAAAATCTTTGTGTACGGTTATTTATAGTTTAGCTTCGATTTAAGCGGTTAGTCGATGTTCGTTCCTTAAACTTGATTGTTTTTGTAAATTCCGCCTCCCCACAAGTACTGGGGTGTACTACATCGACTTACACCACTCTCATCCGCTCCGGACGAAACTGGTTCCGAGGACTCGCGCCACTCTCGATCTCAACCTTCGACGAGCTGGCCATCCAATTCCTCGGCCACTTCGTCAGGAACAGACGGCAGAAACGGACAGTCGACCATCTCTTCACGATCAAGAGCGGGGACAAAGAGACATTCAAAGGGTACATCACCCGCTTCTACAACGCCCTTCTTGAGGTCCTAGAGCACCGGGACGAGACGACCATTATAGCACTTAAGTCTGGTCTTAGGCACAAGGAGTGGTTACGCTCCTTTTCATTAGCGCAACCTAAGACCATGAGCGAGGTAAAAACTTGGACCGAGAGAGAGATCCAACTGGAAGCCGAGGTGAACACACACCTGCCCCGAGCCGACCAAAAGAAGAGGGGTAGGGAAGAGAAGAAGAAGGCCGAGTAGCTACCCTGCTCGGCTATCCCTGGCTGGTGGTCCATACCCCGCGACGCCATGGATTTAAGCCCTTACCAAGACAGCCCAGAAGCTACCCTGCTCGGCTATCCCTGGCTGGTAGTTCCATACCCCGCAACGCCAGGGATCGAAGCCCTCACCAAGAGGCAGCCCAGCAGCTATCCTGCTCGGCTATCCCTGGCTGGTAGTTCACTATCCCACGACGCCAGGGATCTAAGCCCTCACCAAGAGGCAGCCCAGCAGCTACCTTACTCGGTTATCCTGGCTGGTAGTTCCATACCCCGCAACGTCAGGGATCGAAGCCCTCACCAAGAGGCAGCCCAGCAGCTACCCTGTCACGCCCCGCTTCCCAGAGTACGCAAGATTGGGCACGTAACATAGCCAACCATGCTACCTGTGGGTAGTAAGTATCCATCCACAGTCACATTACGGTTGTAGAGATGTCAAGAACAAGATAATAAACTAATCTAACACATGTCCAAATCCATAATAACAAGAGTCAATAAACAATAAGTGCGGAAGCAAATGGTCCAATACAATAAATAAACAGTACGTCCCATAATGCGGGCTCACATCTGGAAATGAAATGAAATAAATGAACTAATCACTAAGGAACTCACAGATCAGCCTGCTGGCTGAAGTACTCCAGCTCGGTCGTCGACAGTGGTAAGGAATCTGGGCCATGCAAAACCCAGACGTCAGCGCGTCATGTCAACCAATAATATAATATGAACATGGTAATAAGCAATGCAGGGATGAACATAAATAAAGCAGTACTATAAAATGACAGTGCAGGGTAATGTGCAGTGGCAACTAAACTGTCATATCAGGTTTCTACTCTAAAGTCTTTGAAATCAATTGGTGACTCATCGATGTAACTCAATAGTATCCCGTGCGTGCCCGGGACCACGGTCAAGACCCTCGGGGCTGAATCCGAGACGTGCCGCTAGGCAGTAAATAGGTAGCAGGATGGACGAGTGATGTCAGCATCATCACTCCCGGACTGGCCAAGCCCGTAAGACTGATCATAACAAGTATCGAACTGTTGAGTTACAAGTCGGTTTCACCTTTGATTTCCCCATACCCCCAAGTTATGTATGTCAGGTCAGGTATTCAGTAATCAGGGACTAATGCCAACACAGGATCAGGTAAAAGCAGGTCTGTCTGGATAGACAACAGGAATGGTCCATGTGGACCCCAAGTCAGGTTTGTCGGCATTAGGCATGAGATCATGTAATAAGTCAGGTTGTAGTACAATAGGTTGAGTCGGTATGTACAGGGTGTCATGTCCGGTGCATCGGTATGTACAGGGTGTCATGTCCGGTGCATCAGGTGTAGCAGGGTCGGGTCAATCTGTAATGTAATCGAGTATGTGCTCTCAACAGGTATACAATCGAATAAGTAACAGCAGCAAGAATTTAAAGTAAACAGCACTAATAGTCATTTAATCACAATGGTATATGATTATGATGCAGTTGTATTATACTAACAGGTTCGAGCACCATTGGGGTGCAATAATCACAGGGGAGCGCAATATTAATAACAGCAGGTAATGAAGTTATAAGTGTACGACTATCATCTTCTAAAATAACAAAAGATTAACAAGTAGTTGTTATTAAGGTTATAGTGGCAAGGTACGGTTTAGATGGCAGTATTATGATGCATATCACGTTTCGTCCAATGAGACAAGTAACTGTACTTAGTCAATGTAGCAGGTTTTATGAGTCAATACTTAATTAGTTTAACGTAGCATGTAGCAAGAAATCTTGCCTCGACGGTTTCGCAAACCGGAAAACACGAATGCAACGTCGGCGGAAAACCCAAGACGGATGCACGGGCCACGGATCGAGTCCAAACAGCGAACAGCGGGACCACACGGACCAGAATACTTCGCTGGAAAGTCGGGTCCAAATGACGGCACGGCCGGAATCCGGCGAAATGTCAAAAAGGCGACGAAGTTAGCAAAACATACGATACCCGTACACTAAGACCAGCGGGGGGGGGGGGGGGGGGTTTAACATTAATGGAAAGTTAAAGAGATGCTTACAGGGAAGAACCAGGGGGCAACCACGACAGGTTCGACGGCGATGGGGCGCCGGCGGCGAGGAACAGTGGCGCGGCAAGGGTTTGAGGTGGCTGGATCGAGATGCAGCGAGTAGGGGAGAGGCAAGGGCCTGGTCAGGGCTGCAGGAGGAAGAGGAGGTGGTCGTCGGTGTGCTGGCGACAACGAGGGGGTCGACGGTGTCCCTTTTCCGGCGAACCAGAGGGTTAGGTGATGGGGGTTGGGCTCGGGTTGGTGGTGGTCCGGCGAGGGGAGGAGGAAGAAGACGACGAGGTTGAGACGAGGGTGAAGGGAGGAAGATTCTGGTGTCGGCGGCGATGAGAGGCGGCGGCGACGGCGAGCACTGCGTGCTGGTGTGGCGTCGGGGGTTGGGTTGCAGGCTCGGGAAGGAGGGAGGAGAGGAGGTAGGGGTGCGGTTGGGCTGTGGAGGTGAGGACGGTGACGGTGAGGTCGCGGGGAGGTCGACGGCGACGGCAGGAGATGGCTAGGGTTAGGGTTCGGGGTTCGCGAGATTTCTCGTGTGAGGGAGAAAGAGGAACAGTGGTTTATATAATGGATAGAGAGAGAGAGGGATTGTTACAGAGAAAAGATTAGATAGGGAGAGAGATTGTTAGAGAGAGATAGAGAGAGATTGAGAAACGGAGAGAGAGAGAGAGTTGGTGGGGCTTACGAGAGATTAAATCTCTCGTGATTGGCTGCCAGAGGAGATTTTGTGAATTAAGGAAATATTTCGTAAGGATTTAAACTTTATTTGAAACAGAATTATATTATATCGTATATAGTTTAGTTTTATAATATTTAATTAAATGGGCATTTTCGGCGCTAAATGAAACATTTCCAAATCGTGCCCGGGTTGCGCCCAAATGTTTCAAATTCAAATTATAGGATTTTAAACGAGTTCCAAATTTTGAAAAGAGCTGTTTGATGATTAAAATGCATGCCCCCAAGTCGGACACTTGCACACGCGCGTAGTCGTCCAAACCTGCCCGTTTCGCCGAACGGGATAAAAATCTCGACGCGCGGACGCTACCACGCGACTAGTGGCGACGAGTAGGCCAACAAAGATATTTTTAATTTCATTTTAGGTGTTAAAATTTGTTATGTGCCAAAATGACTTAACCGGTTAAAATTTAGCAAAAAGCACCAACAACCAGGATAACTGAAATGAGCAATGTATAACACTCAACTAGTAATAGAAATAGTAATATTGGGCTCGGGTGTTACATCATACCCAACTACAAAAGAATTTCGTCCTCGAAATTCCAAGAATACAAGATAGCTAACTACAGGAAAAGGTGAGGAAACTTCTGCCGGATCTCGTCTTCTCGCTCCCAAGTGGATTCTCCGTGCGATTGATTACCCCAAGAAACTAGCACAAGAGGGATAACCTTGTTCTTAAGAACCTTTTCTCTTCGATCCTTGATTTCAACCGGTCGCTCCTCAAAAGTCAAGTCCTCCCGTACAGTCAACTCCGAATGATCCAAGACGTGAGTCTCATCTCGGACATACCTCCGTAATTGAGATACATGAAACACATCGTGCACTCCTGCCAATGACTGTGGTAACGCCAAATGGTACGCTACCTCTCCAACACGCTCCAATATCTCGAAGGGTCCAACGAATCGAGGACTAAGCTTTTCCCGACTCCCAAAGCGAATCACTTCTCTAGTCGGTGATATCTTCAGGAATACCAAATCACCCACGGCGAACTCTAGAGGTCTTCTTGACGTGTCGGCCCAACTTTTCTGTCTGTCTTGAGCTGCCTTCATATACTTCCTGATTGTATTCACCTTCTCAACTGTCTGTACCACCAAATCTGGTCCTAGTAACCTTCGTTCACCAACATCATCCCAACAAACCGGTGAACGGCACTTACGACCATACAACGCTTCAAACGGAGCCATCTGAATAGTCGCTTGGAAGCTATTGTTGTACGAAAACTCCACCAGGTGTAGATGATCCTCCCAAGAACCTTTGAAGTCCAACATGCAAGCCCTCAACATATCTTCAAGGGTCTGGATCGTTCTCTCCGATTGTCCATCCGTCTGAGGGTGATAAGCTGTGCTAAACTTTAATCGAGTCCCCAAACTTTCTTGTAAACTCCTCCAGAAGTGCGACAAGAACCGAGTGTCCCGATCGGACACGATGCTTACCGGTACTCCATGCAATCTTACAATCTCCTGCATGTACCGCTCTGCCAAAGTCTCTGTCGATTGACTAACCCGAAAAGGAATAAAATGAGCTGCCTTGGTCAACCGATCGACAATCACCCATACAGCATTGTTGCCCTTTGGACTCCGCGGTAAAGCCGTCACGAAATCCATGGTTATATGTTCCCACTTCCACTGAGGAATCGGAAGTGGTTGCAACAAACCAGCAACCCTTTGGTGTTCAGCCTTGACTTGCTGACACACCAAGCACTTAGCCACGAAGCGAGCAATCTCCCGTTTCATACCTTCCCACCAGAAGTGCTGTCGAATATCTCGGTACATCTTTGTCCCTCCTGGATGTACAGAGTAAGCTGAACTGTGTGCCTCCTTCATAAGCTCTTCACGCACATCCCCTTTTGGCACACACACACGGCTATAATATCTCAACGAACCATCTTCGTGGATCAGTAAATCGGTTCGTAGTCCGGCTTCAACCTGCTCTCGAAACTTTTGCAGTCTAGGATCCTGCAATTGTGACGCTTTAATCCTCTCAACTAAGGACGACTGTACTTGCAACTGCATCAACTGTCCCGTAACATATGGTAGCACAACCTCCAAGTCAAATCTCTGAAAATCCGCAATGATCTCCCTTTGTGCGGTCAATACCTGAATTGCTGGTAACCGACTTAGCGCATCCGGCATGACGTTAACTTTTCCCGGATGGTACTTAAGATCAAGGTCGTAGTCGGCCATCAGCTCCAACCATCTGCGTTGCCTCATGTTCAACTCCTTCTGAGTGAACACATACTTCAAACTCTTGTGATCTGTAAAGACTTCGACTCTCTCGCCCAAAAGGTAGTGTCTCCAAATTTTCAAGGCGAAGATCACGGCCGCAAGCTCCAAGTCATGAGTCGGATAATTCTTCTCATGAGTCTTCAGTTGTCTCGATGCGTAAGCGACGACTTTCCCATTCTGCATCAAAACACATCCCAATCCTTTTCCGGATGCGTCGCTGTGAATCACCAGTCCTCCTGAATTATCCGGTACAGTTAGGATAGGGGCGGTTATCAACTTCTGCTTCAACGTCTCGAAGGCCAATGCACATCCATCCGTCCAAACAAACGGTACCTCCTTGCGCGTAAGCTTGGTTAACGGCTCTGCCAAACGAGCGAAGTTCTCCACAAATCTCCTGTAGTATCCGGCGAGTCCAAGGAAACTTCTTATCTCCGCAACATTCTTTGGAATAGGCCAATCTCGAACTGCTACAATCTTTTCGGGATCGACGGCGATTCCATCGCCCGACACGACATGCCCCAGAAATTTTACTTCTTCCAGCCAGAATTCGCACTTACTCATCTTCGCGAACAATTTCTCCTGTCTCAGCGTCTGCAGTGCGATCCTTAAATGCTCAGCATGTTCCTCCAGACTCTTCGAGTACACCAGAATATCGTCAATGAATACCACAATAAACTGGTCCAAGAATGGTGAAAAGACCCTGTTCATCAAATCCATGAATATTGCCGGCGCATTCGTCACTCCAAAGGGCATCACTAGATACTCAAAATGCCCATATCGAGTTCGAAACGCCGTCTTGCAAATGTCTTCTGCTTTCACTCGGACCTGATGATATCCTAATCGCAAATCTAGTTTTGAGAATACCCTCGTGCCACTAAGCTGCTCAAAAAGTTCTCCAATGCGAGGGATCGGGTACTTGTTCTTAATAGTCACCCGGTTCAATTCTCGATAATCAATGCACATCCTTCTCGTGTCATCCTTCTTCTTTACTAAAAGAACTGGAGCTCCCCAAGGCGAGTTGTTGCTTCGAATCCAACCTTTCTCGAGTAATTCACCAACTTGTTTCTTAACTTCCTCCAATTCCACTGGTGCCATCGGATAATAAGATTTTGATACTGGCGCTGCACCAGGAATAAGGTCAATCGCGAACTCCACATCTCGCTTCGGCGGTAAGCCCGAAATATCTGCAAATACATCCATAAAGTCGCGAACAACTGCCGGCTCTTCCTTACTATCAACTTCCATTGCTGCAAGAACACTGCGTGTCGGCCTAGCCCTGAACTCGACTGGCCCGACAGAACTGCTTCCCCCAGTGAAGGTAAACTCAGGGTGTCCGGGAATCTGGAAAATTACCTTCCTTGCCCTACAGTCGATATGGGCGTGGAAAGTGCCAAGAAAATCTATTCCCAAGACAACTTCATAGCTGCCCGTATCAATCACCAAGAAATCTGCAAAGAGCTCCCGTCCGCAAACAACAACTGTACAATCCCTACACTCCTTACTAGCTATGATTTTCCCATTCCCAGTGTGTATGTCCCAAAAACTAGACAGGGTCGTGCAGGTAATCGAGTGTGTAGTTATAAATTGGGATGACATAAAACAGTGGGATGCTCCGGAATCAAATAATGCCAAAGCGGGAAAACCATGAACGAGTAAAGTACCTGAAACCACTTCTCCTGATGCCTTAGCTTCCTCAGCTGTCAACGTGAACGCTCGAGCCTGATTTGGTCCTTGAGTCAGCTGTTTCTGCCCTTGGAACGGTCTCTGCGGAGACTTCTGTATATCATCTCACGTGCGAAGCTTCGACGGACAGGCACCAACTGCGTGATCGGCTGCTCCACACACCAGACAAAGTCCCAGTCTTCTTCTACACTCCTTATGCACGTGCCCAGGTAAGTGGCAGTAGTCACAGGTCACGCTCTTCCTTCGGTCAACGATCACAGGTTTCTTCATGGGTGCTACGCTTCGACGGTCCACTGGAATACCTCTGTGCCCATGATCTCGGTTAGGTACAAATGCGGGCTTTCTGGCCGCAACTGCTGTCTGCTGAAGGTTCCCTTTCATTCCCGATAAACTCTGCTGCTCTCTGGCTGCCGTAAGAACCTGCGAGAAAGTGGTCAAACCCAGGGAGACGATCTGCCTCTGGATGTCCACATCCAAACTGCGCAAGAACCTTCGCGCCCTGTCTGCCTCCTTGGCGACTAAGGGTCCAGCGAAGCGGCTGAGTCTCGTCCATTCCGCTGCATGTACATCCACAGCTGCTCCATTTTGTCTCAGCCCAATAAATTTCTCTTCCATTTCCTCCCGTGCAGTCCGCGGGAAGAACTTCTCCAAGAAACTTTTAGAGAAATCCGCCCAACTGATTGGCTTGGGCAACCGGGTCTCCTCCACAAGCCACCACTCTCGGGCGTAATCCACCAGCTGAATGCGCACCACATCAACTCTCTTGTCTTCTGGGATCTGTGCCGCAATCAGTAAATTCTCCGTGTCCACCAGCCACTGCTCGGCTGGCAACGGCTCCTCCAAACCAGTGAAAGTAGTAGGACCCAACCGTCTGAAATCTGCCACGGTCCCTACTCGGTCAACTGGCTTCGCTACAGCGGTGTTTACAGACTGCTGAATAGCCTGCAAACCCTCCTGAAATGAATCTGCTTGCTGTTGGATCAGCTCAGTTTGCCTCTTCTGATTCTCCAACATCCCACGTATCACTCCTAACATGGCGGCTTCATCCACGCGCCTCTGATACGTCTTGAAATTCTTATCTGCCATGGTCCTGAAATCAGAAACAAACAACATTAGCATGATGATAGATTCAATATATAAATCAAGGCTAGAACTCCAAGATACTTAAATAGAGTACTGCATTGTAGCTATGCCGCGGTATCATAGCCGCAATTACTTAACTCCACCCAAGTCGCCTAAGTCCTAGAGATAACAAGGAATTAGGTTTTCGAGTTGACAAATGCAAAGTAAGTTTGCATGTCGACATGATCCGGAAGAATGATTCAAGGATGGTAAAACGGTCGAGGTGGCAGGACATGTTTCCTAATCACGGGTATTCTGATTCATGTATCGGGTACAATACGCAACTACAAAAGAATCAACCCAACTAACCTATGGCTCTGATACCAAAAAAACCATGTCACGCCCCGCTTCCCAGAGTACGCAAGATTGGGCACGTAACATAACCAACCATGCTACCTGTGGGTAGGAAGTATCCATCCACAGTCACATTACGGTTGTAGAGATATCAAGAACAAGATAATAAACTAATCTAACACATGTCCAAATCCATAATAACAAGAGTCAATAAACAATAAGTGCGGAAGCAAATGGTCCAATACAATAAATAAACAGTACGTCCCATAATGCGGGCTCACATCTGGAAATGAAATGAAATAAATGAACTAATCACTAAGGAACTCACAGATCAGCCTGCTGGCTGAAGTACTCCTGCTCGGTCATCGACAGTGGTAAGGAATCTGGGCCATGCAAAACCCAGACGTCAGCGCGTCATGTCAACCAATAATATAATATGAACATGGTAATAAGCAATGCAGGGATGAACATAAATAAAGCAGTACTATAAAATGACAGTGTAGGGTAATGTGCAGTGGCAACTAAACTGTCATATCAGGTTTCTACTCTAAAGTCTTTGAAATCAATTGGTGACTCGTCGATGTAACTCAATAGTATCCTGTGCGTGCCCGGGACCACGGTCAAGACCCTCGGGGCTGAATCCGAGACGTGCCGCTAGGCAGTAAATAGGTAGCAGGATGGACGAGTGATGTCAGCATCATCACTACCGGACTGGCCAAGCCCGTAAAACTGATCATAACAAGTATCGAACTGTTGAGTTACAAGTCGGTTTCACCTTTGATTTCCCCATACCCCCAAGTTATGTATGTCAGGTCAGGTATTCAGTAATCAGGGACTAATGCCAACACAGGATCAGGTAAAAGCAGGTCTGTCTGGATAGACAACAGGAATGGTCCATGAGGACCCCAAGTCAGGTTTGTCGGCATTAGGCATGAGATCATGTAATAAGTCAGGTTGTAGTACAATAGGTTGAGTCGGTATGTACAGGGTGTCATGTCCGGTGCATCAGTATGTAAATATATGTCAGGTGTAGCAGGGTCGGGTCAATCTGTAATGTAATCGAGTATGTGCTCTCAACAGGTATACAATCGAATAAGTAACAGCAGCAAGAATTTAAAGTAAACAGCACTAATAGTCATTTAATCACAATGGTATATGATTATGATGCAGTTGTATTATACTAACAGGTTCGAGCACCATTGGGGTGCAATAATCACAGGGTAGCGCAATATTAATAACAGCAGGTAATGAAGTTATAAGTGTACGACTATCATCTTCTAAAATAACAAAAGATTAACAAGTAGTTGTTATTAAGGTTATAGTGGCAAGGTACGGTTTAGATGGCAGTATTATGATGCATATCACGTTTCGTCCAATGAGACAAGTAACCGTACTTAGTCAATGTGCAGGTTTTATGAGTCAATACTTAATTAGTTTAACGTAGCATGTAGCAAGAAATCTTGCCTCGACGGTTTCGCAAACCGGAAAACACGAATGCAACGTCGGCGGAAAACCCAAGACGGATGCACGGGCCACGGATCGAGTCCAAACAGCGAACAGCGGGACCACACGGACCAGAATACTTCGCTGGAAAGTCGGGTCCAAATGACGGCACGGCCGGAATCCGGCGAAATGTCAAAAAGGCGACGAAGTTAGCAAAACATACGATACCCGTACACTAAGACCAGCGGGGGGGGGTTTAACATTAATGGAAAGTTAAAGAGATGCTTACAGGGAAGAACCAGGGGGCAACCACGACAGGTTCGACGGCGATGGGGCGCCGGCGGCGAGGAACAGTGGCGCGGCAAGGGTTTGAGGTGGCTGGATCGAGATGCAGCGAGTAGGGGAGAGGCAAGGGCCTGGTCAGGGCTGCAGGAGGAAGAGGAGGTAGTCGTCGGTGTGCTGGCGACAACGAGGGGGTCGACGGTGTCCCTTTTCCGGCGAACCAGAGGGTTAGGTGATGGGGGTTGGGCTCGGGTTGGTGGTGGTCCGGCGAGGGGAGGAGGAAGAAGACGACGAGGTCGGGACGAGGGTGAAGGGAGGAAGATTCTGGTGTCGGCGGCGATGAGAGGCGGCGGCGACGGCGAGCACTGTGTGCTGGTGTGGCGTCGGGGGTTGGGTTGCAGGCTCGGGAAGGAGGGAGGAGAGGAGGTAGGGGTGCGGTTGGGCTGTGGAGGTGAGGACGGTGACGGCGAGGTCGCGGGGAGGTCGACGGCGACGGCAGGAGATGGCTAGGGTTAGGGTTCGGGGTTCGCGAGATTTCTCGTGTGAGGGAGAAAGAGGAACAATGGTTTATATAATGGATAGAGAGAGAGAGGGATTGTTACAGAGAAAAGATTAGATAGGGAGAGAGATTGTTAGAGAGAGATAGAGAGAGATTGAGAAACGGAGAGAGAGAGAGAGAGAGTTGGTGGGGCCCACGAGAGATTAAATCTCTCGTGATTGGCTGCCAGAGGAGATTTTGTGAATTAAGGAAATATTTCGTAAGGATTTAAACGTTATTTGAAACAGAATTATATTATATCGTATATAGTTTAGTTTTATAATATTTAATTAAATGGGCATTTTCGGCGCTAAATGAAACATTTCCAAATCGCGCCCGGGTTGCGCCCAAATGTTTCAAATTCAAATTATAGGATTTTAAACGACTTCCAAATTTTGAAAAGAGGTGTTTGATGATTAAAATGCATGCCCCCAAGTCGGACACTTGCACATGCGCGTAGTCGT
Organism: Agapanthus africanus; assembly: GCA_030015575.1. Taxonomy (NCBI): domain Eukaryota; kingdom Viridiplantae; phylum Streptophyta; class Magnoliopsida; order Asparagales; family Amaryllidaceae; genus Agapanthus; species Agapanthus africanus. The sequence goes on along the minus strand of JASDDO010000016.1, from coordinate 177,378,566 downwards.
CCAAACCTGCCCGTTTCGCCGAACGGGATAAAAATCTCGACGCGCGGACGCTACCACGCGACTAGTGGCGACGAGTAGGCCAACAAGGATATTTTTAATTTCATTTTAGGTGTTAAAATTTGTTATGTGCCAAAATGACTTAACCGGTTAAAATTTAGCAAAAAGCACCAACAACCAGGATAACTGAAATGAGCAATGTATAACACTCAACTAGTAATAGAAATAGTAATATTGGGCTCGGGTGTTACATACCCTGCTCGGCTATCCCTGGCTGGTAGTTCCATACCCCGCAACGCCAGGGATCGAAGCCCTCACCAAGAGGCAGCCCAGCAGCTACCATGCTCGGCTATCCCTGGCTAGTAGTTCCATACCCCGCAACGCCAGGGATCGAAGCCCTCACCAAGAGGCAGCCCAGCAGCTACCCTGCTCGGCTATCCCTGGCTGGTAGTTCACTAGCCCACGACGCCAGGGATCTAAGCCCTCACCAAGAGGCAGCCCAGCAGCTACCCTGCTCGGCTATTCCTGGCTGGTAGTTCCCTACCCCACGACGCCAGGGATCTAAGCCCTCGCCAAGAGGCAACCGAGCAGCTACCCTGCTCGGTCCATCCCTAGCAGGCCTCGCACGGCCCCCTCCCGCGCTAAGGATCAAAGCCCTCGCCAAGAAGCAACCGGGCCCGCCCTTGCTCTGTTATCCCTGGCTGGTAGTTCCATACCCCGCAACGCCAGGGATCGAAGCCCTCACCAAGAGGCAGCCCAGCAGCTATCCTGCTCGGCTATCCCTGGCTGGTAGTTCCATACCCCGCAACGCCAGGGATCGAAGCCCTCAATAAGAGGCAGCCCAACAGCTACCCTGCTCGGCTATCCCTGGTTGGTAGTTCCATACCCCGCAACGCCAGGGATCGAAGCGCTCACCAAGAGGCAGCCCAGCAGCTACCCTGCTTGGCTATCCCTGGCTGGTAGTTCACTACCCCATGACGCCAGGGATCTAAGCCCTCGCCAAGAGGCACCGGGCAGTAACCCTGCTCGGCCCGTCCTTAAGGATCAAAGCCCTCTCCAAGAGGCACCGGGCAACAACCCTGCTTGGCCCGTCCTTAGTAGGCATTTTACGGCCCCTCCCGCGCTAAGGATCAAAAGCCCTCGCCAAGAGGCAACCGGGCCCGCCTTTGCTCGGTTATCCCTGGCTGGTAGCTCCCTACCCTCACAACGCCAGGGATCAAAGCCCTCGCCAAGAGGCACCGGGAAGCAACCCTGCTCGGCCCGTCCTTAAGGATCAAAGCCCTCGCCAAGAGGCACCGGGCAGCAACCCTGCTTGGCCCGTTCTTAGTAGGCCTCTTACGACCGCTCCCGCGCTAAGGATCTAAGCCCTCAGCAAAAGGAAACTGGGCCCCCCTGCTCGGTTATCCCTGGCTGGTAGTTCACTACCCCACGACGCCAGAGATCGAAGCCCTCACCAAGAGGCAACCGGGCCCACCTTTGCTCGGTTATCGCTTGCTGGTAGTTCACTACCCCACGACGCCAAAGATCGAAGCCCTCACCAAGAGGCAACCGGGCCCACCTTTGCTCGGTTATCCCTGGCTGGTAGTTCACTATCCCACGACGCCAGAGATCGAAGCCCTCACCAAGAGGCAACCGAGCAGCTACCCTGCTCGGTCATCCTTAGCGAGTATGTCACGCCCCGCTTCCCAGAGTACGCTAAAATGGGCACGTGACATAGCCAACCATGCTACCTGTGGGTAGGAAGTATCCATCCACAGTCACATTACGGCTGTAGAGATATCAAGAACAAAATAAAACTATCTAAACATGTCCATAATCCAAAATAACATGAGTCAAGAATAATAAAAATGCAGAAGCGATAGATCCAATACAAAATAACTAGAATGTATGTCCCATAATGCGGGCTCACATCAGGAAATAAATGCAGGAAAGAAAACTAACTACTGCTGACACTCACAGCTCAGCCTGTCGGCTGAAGTACTCCTGCTCGGACTGCGACAGCGGTACAGAATCTGGGCCATGCAAAACCCAGACGTCAGCGCGTCAAGTCATCAAGTAATAACATAATAAACATGCAATACGAATATAAACATGAATAAAGCAAGGGTAACAATAATATGAATCAGAGCAGTGCAGGGTAGTGTGCAGTGAGTAAACTGGACTGTTCTATCAGGTTCTCTGTTCTAAAGTCTTTGAAACCAAATTGATGAATCATCGATGTAACTCAATAGTATCCCGTACATACCCGGGACCACGGCCCCAATATTCTCGGGCTGAAACCGAGACATGCCGCTAGGCACCAAATAGGAATATCCCGTACATACCCGGGACCACGGCCTCAATATTCTCGGGCTGAAACCGAGACATGTCGCTAGGCACCAAACAGGAACGTGTACAGATGAATGATGTCAGCATTATCATTCCAAGGCTGGCCTAGCCTAAAACTGATCAGAACAGGTAGTGAACTGTTGAGTTACAAGTCAGGTTTCACCTTTGATTTCCCCATACCCCCAAGTTATATGTGTAAGTCAAGTCAGGTATCCCGAAATCAAGAAACTAATGCCAACGCAGGATCAGGTAAACAGGTTTGTCTGGATAGACAACAGGAAAGGTCCATGAGGACTACATGTCAGGCTTGTTGGCATTAGACATAAGATCAGGTAACGGGTCAGGTCATGGTACATCATGTCAAGTCAAGCAGTATACGGTACCATGTCGGGTCAATCAATATGTATGTAGCAAGTCAGGTCAAGCTGTAAACAATATCATGGGTGTGCTCATACTCAGTTACATAATCAAGCATGGTTAACAACATGATCTAAGCAATGAATTAAGCAATAGGCAGATTCATTCAATTAGCAATACAGTTATCAATTGTGTCACAGAGGTGATTTCAACATTATAAGAATGCAGTAAGACAATTATAGCCGTTTAATCATGTTAACAAGTTAAGACTTCATGGATGCAATGATATAAATATATATATATATGGGTTCCACGGATGAAATCACAGTTTAAACAGGTTAAAATGTACACGAGTATCCGATTGTAGTAAACGATAGGTAAGGTGCCATAGGCTACGTCATTAGTGAAAGTGAAATTAAAACACGTAAATGTGGTTATTAGGTTCACTACAGTAATTGCAACAGGTAGGTTCCAAGTTTGAAAGATAAATGATATATAACGATCTTGAACACGAAAAAATGGGAAATTATACTACAAAAGTTAAATTTATAGGTTTAGGGTGTCATTAATATGTATGTAAATATTGTTTAGCATATAGTAAGGGTTACTTGCCTCGACGGGTCGCGAATCGGGAAAACGGAATGTAAAAACGTCGGTGGGGAAAACTCGCAACGGGCGCACGGTTCACGGAATGAACCCAAACGACGAACAGTGGAACCACACGGGTCGGGGTACCACGCTGGAACGTCGGGACACGTCGCCGGTACGGCCGGATTCCGGCGAGATCAAAAACAGCGAATCGATCAAGATTGCAACAAGAAAATAAAAGAAAATAAAGAAGAAGGGAAGGAGGATGGAGAAGGGAATGCTCACGAGGATCTGTGGGACGGGTGGTGACGGTCGACCACATCGAGGGAGCTCCGGCGGTGGCCTACGACGACAACGAAAGAAATCTGCCGATCAAGAAAAAATATTAACAGAGAAGGAAAGAAGAAAGGAAGAGAGGAGGGGATGCTAGCTCACCGAGGGGTGTGTGATCAGTCGAAAATACTGTATTTTTAACACGGCAATTTCCCTATCATTTGCACTCATATAAAAGTGTTCGGTATTCATATTGTACATATTAGCAAAACAGCCGTAAAATACTAAATTATATGTGTTATACTTTAAAACCGACATTTTGAGGGAAATTGAGTGTTTATCATGGCATCGCATCATTCTTGTGTAGCGCAACACTTGTTTCGAAGTCTGTGCAGGAAATTTCAGGAACCGAGCCAAAATTGTCAAAGTGCTGATCAAAATTACGCCAAGTCTAAGATGTTTGATCTGGCATTAATATAGAGGGAATTATACAATTCAACATATCAGATAAATACCCTAAAGTCAGTACAAAGCAGCAGAAGAAATATCAAGCATTGAGGCTCCTATTGGGCCGCGGATCCGCGGCAGGAGCAGGCTTACGCCGCGGATCCGCGGCACTATGACGTCATCAGCGGAGCTATTTTTCTGCACGTGTCTCCAATAACGGCTCAAGCTTCCAGAACTCTCCAGAACTCCACGTGGCTTCATCTAGAAGGCTCGGCCTAAACAACCTTACCCAAGAATATTCCTCATTCTAGAATATTCCCTCCAACAACCTTCTTCTAGAAGGCTCCCTCTAACAAGCTTCTTCTAGAAGCCTCCTTATAACAACCTCATTCTAGAATATTCCCTCCAACAAACTTCTTCTAGAAGATTCTTTCTAACAACCTCATTTTGGAGGGAAAATTCAAATGAGGTAGTTCATTTTGAAGGGAAAATTCAAATGAGGTAGTTCATTTTGGAGGGAAAAGTTGTTCATTTTGGAGGGAAATTTGAAATTTGAATTCTAGATGTCACGACCCAAGTTTGGATGTGACAGGCACTTAGATTGTATCATATCTAAAGATATGCACAAGTCCAAGTAAGCCAAAAACCAAGATCAAAATACCTTATTTCGGAATTATTTATGAAAATTTAGTTTTTAAGTAGAAATCTCGAGTTATGAAGTTAATTCATTAAGCAAGTAATAAAGGTTAAGTGTGGTTGTATTCCTAGTTGGAATCAACGATATCAACATTGAACATGAATATACACATAATAAACATTACTGAATCTCATATAGAAAGAAGCTATGAAACTGATCAACCGATCTCAACTATACATATACATACCATCTCTCATTTCTATGTCAAATACAAGTCTGATGGAGTTTTTCTAGATACATAGGAACAAAATGGAAGGTTACTACACATGTAACCTACCTAGCAAAAGATGGAATATAACTGCAAAAGTGATCCTGCCTCGCAGCTACCCGTCCACTCTATCCCTGCAAGGAACTGTGGCACAACGGGGATGAGTTGCCAACTCAGTGAATACGACTAACATATAACGGCGAATAAAGTAAATATGACAATCATGCTACTGAATATGAATCAATATGATATATGAGTATATGTGAAATCCAACAATAAATCTCATTATACTTCTGAAATCACAACTCAAGTAAATCATTTCCCGGTGTCTATCAACGACACAAAATCTTCATTTCTTATAGGCATCATTCCCCGAATGATCCTATACTCATAATATCGGTCGTTATCCTCTAGATACACGCCGTATTTTTATAACCAACTCCGGTATCGAGTAACCTCGCTAGGCTCCCCCGTCTCAATACGGCTATCCTGCCCCTCGGTCTCGACCGGGTCCACCATGTATCCAACTGTATATCTCCCCCACTCAGTATGGATAACGCAAATCCACGACCGTATATCTCCCCCACTCGGTCCGGAATAAAACCAAAACAGAAATCATCTCATGGTGGACATGACTCATCAATCATGAAAAATACTGGATTTATGTAATAGTATTCAAAACTCAAAACCATAAATCCTCAATTCTGTATCTATCTCATATCCAATCATAGAAATACGCATAAAGCAACAGGATGTAAAGAATGCAATCTACCAATATACTTGACATGTGAAATACGATATAATTCATGTTAATAAGTATGATATTTAGGTGTATGTGACATGGCAATATCGACGAGGTGGGTGTAGCATATAAGAAGTGCACGTGGCATGGCTCGTCGATAATTGTGAAGTGTTCTACAACTAAGCAATATACAAGTATTTTAATGAATGAAATTCTAACATTTACACATGATGATATGAATATCACATTAAGTAAAACCATGGGCGAAACACGCCATCTTTACTAAATTCCCCGGTAGATGTTTAGTCTACTCACCGGAAAGTCGAATCTACTCCGGAATCGCTAATCCTTTCCCTTTCCTCGCGGCTTCCGTATTTCTTGTATCCGCGTCTAAATATACCAAGTTTACGTATATAAGCAAAATAGCTATTCCGATATAACGGAAATAAAAATACACTAACCCACATAAGTTATATACTTTCTGATCTCTTCAAGTTATTAAACACTTAGTCTTGCTGGATTTTAGCCTAAATCTGTACTGGTTCAGAAATTAACACGCGACTTGATTTCATCGTGTCGTATTTAGTGTTTTACGATTCTTTTACCGATATATCTTCCCAGATTTTAGTTACAGTAAAACTAGGTTAAATCAACAGTGCCAAAATAGCCCAAATTGTATACTGTAGACTACCCAATTGACCAAACCCCCAAAGCTTCCCACATGGCCGGCGACGCCGGCCAAAACCCTACTGTCGCCGGCCCAAAACCGGCGCCCTGCCTCCGTCTTCTTGTGGTGTGTTCTATTTGATTCCTACATCATTTCTACTCTGTTGAATTTATTTAATTAAGTTCCAGATTATAGCAGATTCTAACAGACACAATTTTTTACCTAGAATACGATATTATGCGACATGCTAAACTATAATTAACTAACTACAGAACTTAATCTACCTACTGAGATTAGGAATTTACCCTCTTAATTTGTTGTAGGAATAACCCCCAAAGATTTACAAGCTCCCTCCTAGCTTGATGATGATCCAAACTCAAGAACAAGCTCCATTCTTCCTCATCTTTCTCTTGTTTTCTTTTCTCTTTCTTTAGTTTTCCTTTTCTTTTGATTTTCTTTTCAGTTTAGATTCTGAGTTTAAACTGAAATGAGCTATATATGTGAGAGGGGGAAGGGATAAGGTAAGGTGGAGGTGTCAAGTGAAGGAGTGTGGGTGTTTCATGCAAGAAGGAGGTGTAATGTATTTGGAACCATGCAAGCATGAGGTGCTATTGATAATTATCTTCCATTTTTCCCTTTTTATTTGCATTTGATTTCAGAACTGAATTGATTTCAATTATTCATTTAAACCCTTGACAAAACCCTATTTGCATAAAACCTAACTTTACAATTTAACCCCTCACAACTTACTTATTATAAAACACCTATTTTGTTAAAATGAAGCTAAAATTTTCATTAAAACCCTTATAACTTATTTAAATTACATTTTAAAATTCTAATTTAATTTGTATTACATATAACTTATGAAGATTGACATATTCGATTTTAACCATTTTGTGATTTATCAGCTTATTCTTAATTTAATTAAATTTATTTATTTCTAACTTTTTCCTAAATGTTACACTAGATCTAGGGTTTTGGATGGCTTATAAAAGGAAACCTAGATCTAAGTTCAAAGGGTCTTCTTCTTCTTTCTTCATCCCCATCTACAAGTTGAGTGACACATCTTGTAGCCCCAAATTCTAAATCCAATTCCAAATTCAAGATCCCGAGTACCAAATCAAGCAAGAAGCCTTCAACCTTTTAGGAGCCGGGCCGATCTTCAAAAGAGCAAGTGATCCAAGCCGATCCGCGACTCAAGGAGACGAGCGAAGCCAAATCGACGATCGAGTTCCTCCTCTTGTAGTTCTTGAGTGATTGTAACGAAATTGTTGATATAAATAAAAGGTGAAATTCTTTAATCTTGCTTTCTTTTAATTCTTGCATCATGATTAGATCTCAATTTGTGATTGTGGTTCTTGTTGTGATGTTTGAGTAAAACTCTGCTCGTAAAGGAGTCGAGACGATCAATAGAATGATGATGATTTAGATCCTTTTACAATTCTTAAATCCTATAACGATTGTAAATTCTAGTGAATCAAATGATTAATGACCTAGTTTCGAGATGATCCTTTCTTGATTGTGTTCACTTGAAACTAGGGAACAACAATTGATCATTTGATTAACTAGAAGCTAGAATTTGAATGAGATTTATCGAAAGGATAAAGGATAAGACGAGGAAACCCTAGCTTCTTCGCAACATCCTTAACCTTGACGAATCATCATTGATCTAGTATCAATTTGTTAATGGATAAGAACATGAAATCTTTAGATCTCATCACATCTATAGATCCAATCGATTCCTACGAGCCTCATTTCAATTCTTGACATTTGGTTTGGAAATCATCACAAACATCTCAATTCTTGTTTTAAATGTTTCTTTTCTAGATCTAGATTTTTTCTCTTTCTTGAATTTCAATTACAAATCATGAATTGTTTTCTTTTCTTTTCCCTAAAATTTCGACTCATCTAATTCGAAAGACGAACGATTACACTTTCCCTGTGGACGATCCGCACTTACTAACGCGCTACATCCGACACCGTTATTGATTGCGGTCAAAATATTTTTGGTTGTGATTTCTTTTTACATATTTTCATACTACACAACGGAAAATCATTCAATCAAATGGCGCCGTTGCCGGGGATAGTGCGCTAATTGTTCGTATTTTGAAATTTGAGTTGAAAAATTTATTCCATTATAATTTTTAGATCTAAACTCGCACAAACCCTAATACGTGTGTTGTGATATGATTGCGAGGAAATCTGGAATCATTGGAGCTTGGATAAAATTTTTGTGAATATTCCAGAGAGCTAAAGGGAGCAACAGGAGCATTGTGATAAAATTTTTTTGCAGAGATCTCTTCACACAACCGCGATTCCGCAACCAATACCACCTTAGTGCGGCGGTTCCGCGGCAATCTTGTTGCTTCACTGCACCAATTTTGCTCTGTAAGTCTCTATCTTTCTTATCTTCTCCTCTGTCTGCTCCAATTGACAATTTGCTGCAGGTTTCTTTGCAAATAATCGCTGAGCCGCAAAAGCAAAATAAAATTTGTGCGTGTTTTGATTCTTGGTTGTTTGCATAATTAATACGGAATTTAAGGGGCACGACCAAATCCAGATTAGGTGGGGAGTTCATTACCCTTCCTAAGCCCCAAAAATCACAAACTTGCATCCGCACTTACCCTCATTAATTAAAAGAAATCTAGAGATGACTCTAAAGACCGTCGCGCTCACTTAGGACAAGAGAAGGCCGTGGGTAATTCATTGCTTATCCGCGTTTTCTTGTGGTGCCTAGGAAAGTGTGTCGAAGGCCAGTGGTTATTAATTAGGCCCACTACTTACGTAGTGGAGTACCTTCCCACTTACCTGGCACTTACCTGGCCACAGGGGGACAAAGAGGCAGTGGAGGATTCTATCCTGCGACTTGTCTTTTGGCAGTTAGGAGCGGTCTAGAGCCGGACCTAGGTGACCACTAGATTCTAGGGTTTTGTGTGCTGCATTTGTTGTGTCGCATCATTTTTTTCAAAAATCCGTCCCTTTTTCAAAACAAACACCGCATTCATTCATCATTCCCCTAATTATAAATTCACGCTGCCACTTGTACTAACCCTTTTTAGTGCAAGATAGGCTGGACAACAGGATTCTAGTGCCTGTTAGTCCGCGTTCCCCGATCGACCAAAAAGTCGGTATTTCTACATTTACCTTTTCTTTACCCACCACCACACACACATCGATGGATCCGTCTCCATCGAATTTCTTTTCCACTACTCTGCCGCCGTCCGTTGGTGCGCAGATTCCACCTCGCATCTCTCTCCAAGAGAGGTGCTATCCTACACGAGGTCCACTTTCCACCTGCCTTTCCACTCCACCAGCCAACGGTGAAAATTTTCAGATTAAACCCCAATACATCAACCTTCTACCAAAATTTCACGGTCTCGAGTCTGAGGACGCATACGTGTTTATCACGAAATTTGAAAATGTATGCGCAATGATGGGTACTTCACAGCTTTCTGTGGATGCTTTGCGTCTTCGTCTTCTCCCATTCACCTTGTGCGATTTAGCCGAGAAGTGGCTATATAACACTACCGCACATTCCATTTCAAATTGGGACGAATTCGTCAAAGCATTCCTTAAGAAATTCTACCCACATCAAAAGACAGCTCGAGTCCGTAGCGAAATCTATCAATTCACCCAGCTTCCAAATGAAACATTTTCAAAATGTCTTGAACGTTTTAAGGATCTGTTAGTCCAATGTCCACATCACAGCATCCCGAGATGGGATTTGTGCGAAATCATTTATGAGGGCATTACTCCTTACACAAGATAGACCCTTGAATCCATGTGTCAAGGCAACTTTATGACTAAGAATGATGGGGAAGCCTGGGAATTTCTAGAAGATTTCGCTGAAAGATCTTTACAGTGGGAGGGTGTGAGTCAATCGTCTAGGGATGGCAATGATATTTCCATAGGAGTTAGAGCTGACATTGCAGCTATACACAAGAAACTCGAGACTATGGAAAATAAATTTTTAGCCGCCACCCTAAATCAAATGTCACTCTCCAAAACTGTATGTGGCTGCTGTTCTGATCCGTCTCACTTGACGGAAGAATGTCCGTTTCAAGGTCATGAGCATACCAATGCTGCATTTCAAAGACCTAGAAACGATCCATCTTCCTCCACATATGATCAGGGTTGGAGGAATCACCCTAACTTTGCTTGGAACCAATCACAATCTCAAAACACGGTTCCAACCCAACACAATTTCCAAAGGGTCCCTCCACCACAACAGCAGCCACCACTTCAATTAAGTCAGCACCCCTTCCAAGCACAAAACTTTCAAAATCCGGCCAACACTTTTGCACCTTCTAGTCCTTTGCAATTGACCGGTACAGATAATATATCTGCACTAGTACAAACCTTGGATACTTTCATGAAACAATCCATCCAAGGGACGGCAAGTTTGCAATCTTCCGTCGAGAATGTGATGAAGATCATTATCTCTCAAAATGAGAACATCAAATCGATGGAAGAACAAATTGCACAACTAAAAGCCGAAATGCGTGCAAGAGAGAAAGGGAAACTTCCAGCTCAACCTTTACCCAATCTTGGCTATTCACATCATGTGGATGCAATCACGTTGAGATCTGGAAGAGTGCTTGACACTCACGTTGGGGAAGAGTTTGATGATACTGATAAATCAATCAATAACACCCCGGCTGAGTCTTTTCCTTCCACTTCTACTTTTAATTCTAACCCCAGTTCTTCTACCCCACCATTTTCTTCCGAGCCTATTCTTCGTTTCCCAAAAGGCTCGCCACTTCAGCCCACCTATTTTACCCCTCCACGGACGATCCCCACTTCTATTATGGGATCGGTTCCACACATACTTCCTTCTCCTATGATGGACCTAGCGCTTATTGCTAAAGCACCTTATCCTAATCGGTTAAGGGCTAACACACCAAGTCCACATATGGAGAAGATTATGAACATTTTTAAGCAAGTTAACATCAACATCCCTCTCCTAGATGCTATCCAACAAGTTCCGTCCTATGCGAAAACTCTTAAGAACTTGTGCACTAGGAAGAGAAAGACTCAAGTGCCCAAGAAGATTTTCATGGCAAAGACTGTAGACACGGCTTTCCTCCAACAATTACCGAGGAAATGTAAGGATCCTGGATATCCTACTATTTCCGTTTCTATTGGGGAAAAACATATCAACCGTGCTCTACTAGACCTTGGTGCTAGTGTTAACTTGCTTCCATACTCAGTCTATGAGCAACTAGGTATCGGAGAGTTGAAGCCAACCAATTGCACTCTCCAGATGGCTGACCGATCAATCACTAAACCTAGGGGTGAACTGGAGGATGTGTTAATAAAAATCGGGGAATTCATATTCCCTGTGGACTTTATTGTAATTGATACACAGCCTGTAGCGAACCCACGGAACCAAATTCCGGTGATTTTAGGTCGCCCCTTTTTGGCCACTTCCAATGCTATTATCAACTGTCGTAACGGTTCTATGACCCTATCCTTCGGGAATAGGTCAATAGAGCTGAACATTTACAAGTTGGGAAGTGTACCCTCCGAACCTACTGCTCAGGTATGTTCTGTCGACTTAATGGATGTCGACAGCAGCGAATTTGATGATCCTCCTGATATTGATCTAGACTCTTTTCATACGTTATTGTTTGACCCAACTATGTATCATACACATACGGACTCTTCCACCGAGATGTCCGGGTCAACAACTAACACTGATTATGAACTGTTTTTAGAGTCTGAAGATCACCCCGCACTTTGTGATGACACTATTCATCGGGGTATTGATGGAACTTTTGAGGAAATCTTCGCTGATGAACTCGCATTTTTAAATGACACGGGTGTTGAGATGAATCATCTCCCAATCAATGAAATTGAACCTTCACCCCTTCTTTTGAACTGTAAAAAGAATGCGAGTAATCCATCATATACACTGCATCGTCTCTCCAAAATGAGACGCACACACACTCTCTTCCACCACTTAACCTTTCCCCACTTCTTCTTCCACCAACCCGAGCACTGCATTGATAAAATTTTCGAATGGTTGGTGTTAACCTTCGGTCTTTGCAAAGCTTGGCATCGACCAATGATTCTTGACCCCCTCATATGATTTTCAAAGATTAACATTGCATAACTCAAGTTTGGGGGGTATATTTTTTCAGGCTCTTGAAAAGAAAATTTTTACAAAGTGATGAGCCAAAAATAAGTTTGGGGGAGGGTCTTCACTTAAATATTTTGCCCCCACTAATAAATTCCTCCCAAGCTTACAGGTTTTTCGAGATTTAGCAGAAGGCAACAGTGAGGACACTGTTGAAAACAAGTTTGGGGGAGGTTTGTGCTTATTTTCGCATCATTTGCATCATACTTTGCATAAGCACAAAACAATTTTTGAAAACCTATAAAAAAATTTAAAAATTTTCAAAAGATAAAAATATGTTTTGTACATAAATAAGATAATAAAAGTTTAGATAGTGAAAAATTACATCCATGAGATTAGAAAAATTTAAGAAAACTAAGAAAATTAGAAGTTTTCTTATACGAACTAGTAATAAGTAGTTATGAGCCGTTGTCCCAAGGGTTAGTAAGATTAAAGACGTCACTAATCTGAGGATAAAAATAAGTCTGAAAAAATAGTTTCTATTCTGGAAAGCCAAACATTTTGAACGTTGATACCCTGCTATTCGCACTTACACACGTCTTAAAGCCTGGGATAGTAGAGGATACCTTGAAATGCTCTTGTCTTAAAGCCAAAAGTATGAAGGAAATAAAAAATGAAATGAAGAAAATATAAAGTGGTGAGAAAAATGGACACTGGTTTTGTTATCACCAAGGGCAATAAAAAAATATATAGCGAGGGTGCTTCTTCACCTAGTGCCCTAAGGCCAACTGGTCTGGGAGTCACTGCTATGCCTGAGGTGGTGCAAGACGAGGAAAATACACCAAGTAAGCAAGAACATGAGTAATCGGTCGGTTAGTACCTCAAGAAGTATTAACGGTCGCATGAAAGTGTGTGAGCAATTTCGTCTAAATATTCATTAATTAAAAAGTACTGAGGCTGATGGGCAAGAGTATGATAGCTTGAATTGAATTCTCCGGGTGTAGGGATGTCCTTTTCACACACGCAGGGTGATATGATCGATGTTTGGAAGAAAGATAGGAATGAAAAATAAGACGATGTTTTATTGAGGGAGGACGTGATTTCTGACATCTTTTCATGACCATTAAGATAGGGCTCATGACAACCGAAAAGCTAGCTTAGTTAGAAACCCTAATTTTCAAAGTCTTTCTTTTACAATTCTTTTCTTTAAATGTAATATTCATGATCTTCCTTTTATTATTGGATTTTGTGGGTGCAATCCGCTGAAAACCCTCAGGAGACAACACTCCTCCTACTAGGGACACCTAGAGGTTTAAAGGCTTGTTGCACGTGCTCAGTGCAATCGTGTTGCCTACGAAAGTGTGCTAGTTAGTTTTTTTCTCTTTCTTTATTTTCTCCTTCTCTTTTTAATAAAACAGTTCGCTCGAGACGATCGAAATTAAGTTTGGGGGAATTTGATCAGTCGAAAATACTGCATTTTTAACACGGCAATTTCCCTATCAATTGCACTCATATAAAAGTGTTCGGTATTCATATTGCACATATTAGCAAAACAGCCGTAAAATACCAAATTATATGTGTTATACTTTAAAACCGATATTTTGAGGGAAATTGAGTGTTTATCATGGCATCGCATCATTCTTGTGTAGCGCAACACTTGTTTCGAAGTCTGTGCAGGAAATTTCAGGAACCGAGCCAAAATTGTCAAAGTGCTGATCAAAATTATGCCAAGTCTAAGATGTTTGATCTGGCATTAATATAGAGGGAATTATACAATTCAACATATCAGATAAATACCCTAAAGTCAGTACAAAGCAGCAGAAGAAATATCAAGCATTGAGGCTCCTATTGGGCCGCGGATCCGCGGCAGGAGCAGGCTTACGCCGCGGATCCGCGGCACTATGACGTCATCAGCGGAGCTATTTTTCTGCACGTGTCTCCAATAACGGCTCAAGCTTCCAGAACTCTCCAGAACTCCACGTGGCTTCATCTAGAAGGCCCGGCCTAACAACCTTACCCAAGAATATTCCTCATTCTAGAATATTCCCTCTAACAACCTTCTTCTAGAAGGCTCCCTCTAACAAGCTTCTTCTAGAAGCCTCCTTGTAACAATCTCATTCTAGAATATTCCCTCCAACAAACTTCTTCTAGAAGATTCTTTCTAACAACCTCATTTTGGAGGGAAAATTCAAATGAGGTAGTTCATTTTGGAGGGAAAATTCAAATGTGGTAGTTCATTTTGGAGGGAAAAGTTGTTCATTTTGGAGGGAAAAGTGGTTCATTGTGGAGGGAAATTTGAAATTTGAATTCTAGATCTAGGGTTTTGGATGGCTTATAAAAGGAAACCTAGATCTAAGTTCAAAGGGTCTTCTTCTTCTTTCTTCATCCCCATCTACAAGTTGAGTGACACATCTTGTAGCCCCAAATTCTAAATCCAATTCCAAATTCAAGATCCCGAGTACCAAATCAAGCAAGAAGCCTTCAACCTTTTAGGAACCGGGCCGATCTTCAATCGAGCAAGTGATCCAAGCCGATCCGCGACTCAAGGAGACGAGCGAAGCCAAATCGACGATCGAGTTCCTTCTCTTGTAGTTCTTGAGTGATTGTAACGAAATTGTTGATATAAATAAAAGGTGAAATTCTTTAATCTTGCTTTCTTTTAATTCTTGCATCATGATTAGATCTCAATTTGTGATTGTGGTTCTTGTTGTGATGTTTGAGTAAAACTCCGCTCGTAAAGGAGTCGAGACGATCAATAGAATGATGATGATTTAGATCCTTTAACAATTCTTAAATCCTATAACGATTGTAAATTCTAGTGAATCAAATGATTAATGACCTAGTTTCGAGATGATCCTTTCTTGATTGTGTTCACTTGAAACTAGGGAACAACAATTGATCATTTGATTAACTAGAAGCTAGAATTTAAATGAGATTTATCGAAAGGATAAAGGATAAGACGAGGAAACCCTAGCTTCTTCGCAACATCCTTAACCTCGACAAATCATCATCGATCTAGTATCAATTTGTTAATGGATAAGAACATGAAATCTTTAGATCTCATCACATCTATAGATCCAATCGATTCCTACGAGCCTCATTTCAATTCTTGACATTTGGTTTGGAAATCATCACAAACATCTCAATTCTTGTTTTAAATGTTTCTTTTCTAGATCTAGATTTTTTCTCTTTCTTGAATTTCAATTACAAATCATGAATTGTTTTCTTTTCTTTTCCCTAAAATTTCAACTCATCTAATTCGAAAGACGAACGATTACACTTTCCCTGTGGACGATCCGCACTTACTAACGCGCTACATCCGACACCGTTATTGATTGCGGTCAAAATATTTTTGGTTGTGATTTCTTTTTACATATTTTCATACTACACAACGGAAAATCATTCAATCAGTGTGTGCGAGGGCCGGGGACACGGGGACGGGGTCACCGGCGGAGACTCACGGCGGTGCAACGGTGTGCAGGGGGTGCGCGGGCCTGGTCGGGGGTGTGCAGGCTCGGAGGAAGGAGATGGGAGAGAAGGTGATGAGGGTGAGGAGATGACGAGGACGAGGAGGCCGGCGAGGGTGTCGTCGGTGTTGGTGCTGCAGCGGAGAAGGGGGTGAGGCGGCGGTAGGGTACCGCGATGGGTTATCTGCGTTTTAAAAATAAAGGGAGGAGGGAGATGTATATATATGAGAGAGGGAGATGTATATAGGTAGAGAGAGAAAGTGGAGAGAGATAGAGAGATGGGGGAAAGAGAGAGAGAGAGAGAAAGTGGAGAGAGATAGAGAGACGGGGGAAAGAGAGAGAGAGAGAGAGAGGTAAGGGGGCCCACGGGGTTAAAGAGTTGTAATTGGTTGAAGATAAAAGATTTGAAAGATTATAAGGGAACAGTAAAATATTATATGGTTAACTTAAAAATATACGATGGTTTAAATATATTAGAAAATGGGATTTTGGCGCAAAATAAAACATTTCCAAATTGCGCCCGGGTCGGGTCCAAAAATTCGAAATTGAAATAAGAAAATTTTAGGCGGGATCCAAAATTTAAAATGATGTGTTTTATGATCAAAAAGTATACCCCCAAAACGGACACACGTACGTGCGCGTAGCCGTCCAAACTCGCCCGTTTCACTGAACGGGACGATAACACGATGCACGGACGCTACAACGGGGTTAGGGGTGTCAAGTAGGCCAAGATGAATATTTTTAATTTTATTTTAGATACCATAAATTGTTATATGCAGAAATGAACTGACGGGGTAAAATTACAATAAATAACAACCAAGCAAGATAAATGAAATAAGTGCCACACTACGTTCAAACGGTAACTGAAATTAGTAGCATTGGGCTCGGGTGTTACATTATACCCAACTACAAAAAGAATTTCGTCCTCGAAATTCCAAGAATACAAAGATAGATAACTACAAGAAAATGTGAGGAAACTTCTGCCGGATTTCATCTTCTCGTTCCCAAGTGGACTCTCCATGCGAGCGATTACCCCAAGAAACAAGCACAAGAGGGATCACCTTGTTCTTAAGAACCTTTTCCCTTCGATCCACGATTTCAATCGGTTGCTCCTCAAAAGTCAAATCTTCTCGTACTGTTAGCTCCGAATGATCCAATACGTGTGTTTCATCTCGAACATACCTACGGAGTTGAGATACGTGAAACACATCGTGCACATTCGCCAAGGACTGCGGCAACGCCAAACGATACGCTACTTCACCAACACACTCCAAGATCTCAAAGGGTCCAACGAATCGAGGACTAAGCTTTCCTCGACTTCCAAAACGAATCACCCCTCTAGTCGGTGATATCTTCAAGAATACCAAATCACCCACGGCGAACTCTAGAGGTCTTCTTGACGTGTCTGCCCAACTCTTCTGTCGGTCTTGTGCTGCCTTCATATGATTTCTGATAGTGTTAACCTTCTCAACTGTCTGCACAACCAAATCTGGTCCCAATAATCTTCGTTCATCGACATCGTTCCAGCAAACAGGTGAACGGCACTTACGACCATACAAAGCTTCAAATGGAGCCATCTGGATAGTTGCCTGAAAACTGTTGTTGTAAGAAAACTCCACCAAATGCAGATGATCCTCCCAAGAACCTTTGAAGTCCAACATGCATGCTCTCAACATGTCTTCAAGAGTTTGGATCATTCTCTCCGACTGACCATCAGTTTGAGGATGATAAGCTGTGCTAAACTTCAATCGAGTCCCCAAACTTTCCTGTAAACTCCGCCAAAAGTGTGATAAGAACCGAGTGTCCTGATCGGACACGATGCTCACCGGTACTCCATGCAATCTTACAATCTCTTGCATATACCGCTCCGCCAAAGTCTCTGTTGATTGACCAACCCGGAAAGGAATGAAGTGAGCTGCCTTGGTCAATCGATCAACAATCACCCATACAGCATTGTTGCCCTTTGGACTCCGCGGTAAAGCCGTCACGAAATCTATGGTTATATGTTCCCACTTCCACTGAGGAATCGGAAGTGGTTGCAATAAACCAGCAACCCTTTGATGTTCAGCCTTAACTTGCTGACACACCAAGCACTTAGCCACAAAGCGAGCAATCTCCCGTTTCATGCCTTCCCACCAGAAATGCCGTCGAATATCTCGGTACATCTTTGTGCCTCTAGGATGTACAGAATAAGCTGAACTGTGTGCCTCCTTCATAAGCTCTTCATGAATATCTCCCTTTGGCACACACAAACAGCTACCATACCTCAACGAACCATCTTCATGGATCAATATATCTGTTCGTAGTCCGGCTTCAACCTGTTCTTGAAACTTTTGCAGTCTAGGGTCCTGCGATTGTGCTGCTTTAATATGTTGGAGATAGTGCCCTCATAGTCAATTATTGGATCGCAGGTACGTGATTGCAATGATTGCGGAGGACCTATCCCGGTAGCACAGTCTTACTCGAGATGATAGTATGCTATCTGGTTTGCCTTTATCAGTCGTGTACATGTTCAGGTGACTGATTGCATGTTACACTTTGATAGAGCCCTTAGGATCTTGCTTTACTACCAACAGTATGATGGCGATCATATACGTGAGAGTTGGGTAGTTTATATGCATATCCTTAATTGTGGTCCCTAGTCGTTGGAGTTTCGAGACAGGGCATCGATACTCCGGAGTAGGCTAGTGTATACAGTCGAGACCCCGACGAGGGGCGGTGGCCGGTCTCACAAGCCACTGGTGTCAGTTGGATCACCTAAGATGTATACAGATGCTCATTGGGTTATGAGTACACCGGACAGGACTCGCCGGGAATCTGCTAGTTAGTATTATATCTATCGTCAGATAGCAGTTCCCTGGTGACATGTGTACAGGTTAGTTCATCGACCTGAGGTCGTCATTTGTCTCGTGTGAGTTCCTACTGTGCTTTGATTTCTACCCTACCACGGCTCAAAGGAGTCGTGCAAACATGTAGCTTTTGGGTACAGTCCCGAGCCATATGGAGGCACGTGAGCGGATCGGCAGGGGATTCGTCTCTCCCGGTATTGGGGGCGAGATCGTGCTGTGTCTAGGAGAGCCATTACACAAAGCCCACGGCCGTGGCAGGAGATTTACTGGTAGGTACTCCAGTAGTATCTCAGGGTGTTATTGGGCTTCACTCCGACACGACTTATACTGCTATTGGGGGTCTGACGTTGCTAGCCCCCTAGGCGGATATGCGATACTCATTGACGAACGGACCGGACTGTATATACATTGTCACTGTTAGGCTCAGTAGGGTTTTCGGAGGAGTTCTCTCATCGGTCTCCCTTGAGTTCGCTCCTCGGCTACCCTTGAGGTCAGTCCATGGGCAGCCGTTACGCATAGCTAGTGCCGCTGACGGTTTGTGGTTAAACCCACTGCCATGGTGCTGACGAGTCATTAGAGTCCCCCACAGACAGTTTCCCAAGTTCGGGCGAAACGTTGTAGAGGCCGTATGGTTTTATGGCAGGGTTCGGAAAATGCACGTGCGTTTACGCACGTGTCAGTTTTCGGGCAGATGATACTGGTCGGCTTTGGTTTAAGCCGGATCCGAGTATTATATTGAGTAGGTATAATATCTTTGTCTCAGTTGCATTTGTATTCGGTCGTAATACAAATGCGGGTATATTTATACAGTTTCGGGGTTTTCCTGAAAGTCGTTTCAGGATCACTTTTGGAAGTTGCCAGTTTCCAGTTTTCTATCAGCCGTCTTTTAACATTCGGTTAAAGACGGATTTATCTTTTCTTCTGTTGAGGTGAGTCAGTGTTCTAGAAGATTCTAGATGAGGTGACTAGGATTATTTGGTGTTATGTTTTCATTGGTTGCAATTAAAGCATGATGAGGTGTATTTGTGAGTCATGCTTTAGGTTTAATGATTCTTGTTTTGGTTAAGATATTTCTTCTTGATCTTTTAAGTGAGAAGCTTTCTTGTGGTCACCCCCCTCTCCTACGGTCACCTCCCTCTTGCTATATATGGCCGGCCCTCTCTCTCCTCACCTCACTTGATGTTTCATTTCGGTTAGAAAAGATTATGATAGTATTCGGGGTGTATGGAATTTTACAGTTCATTTCATTCCATCACCCGATTTCCACGGCAACTTCATTAACCGATCGTCCACGGATTTGGACGAAGTGAGACAAAGTCATCTACTCATTCTCTACATCATTCTTGGTCGTCTCTTTTAGCAAACTTGACGATCGAGTTACCTCGAGTCAGAGGCGGGAGCCCGTTTAAAGAACCGATCATGTGGTGCCACCTCGACGGGGAGATCGGAGATCGACGAGATCGGAGCAGCCGCAACGGAGCGTGGGATGATGGTTGAAGAACGAAGGACTCGGATCGTTCGGTATAACCATTCTACACTCTTACAGTTTGTTAGTTTAGCAATAATGGCAGATCCGGGTTAAAGTATACGATAGCGCCAAGTTTAAAAGTTTTTGTTCCGCATTTGGCGTCTGTAGACGGCCGGGGCGCTAGCGTAGACTTACAGTGGTATCAGAGCCTCACCATTTTGCTATACTAACTTGTGCTAACGCGTTTAAAACATCGATCCGACCGGAAATCAAAAATCACAAAATCCTTGCTTGACAGTTTCTGTTGATTTTAAACGGTGTCAAAATTGATTTCTGTATGTCTTAAAAATCATAGCAGGCTTTTTTAAGACCCACGACAAAATTTGGGGTTGTGATCCCTCCAAGTTGCCGCGGAAGGGCGGCCAAACCCATGGTTTGGCCGCGCGACCGCGGCCACGTGGGGAGCACGTGCTCCCAAATTTTTTCCAGTGGGTTCTTTTTGGATTTTGGGGTTTTTGGTTAATATAGTTTGGGCCCAGGTTTTATATTACTGTTCTACAGTTTTGTTGTGGGGCCCACTTCTTGATATTTGATCGATCGAAATTTAAACACGTTAGTTTACAGTGCTTACATTATATCTCCGACCGGGAATGTCATTTGATCGGTAAACTGCGTCTGATTGCTATAGTTCTTTTAGACGGTTTGCGAACGTGACATTCGCGTTGATGTTCTGTGTTGTGCTGTAATGTTGCGGATTTGTCGTGGTGGATAGCAGTGTGCAATGATAGTGCAGGTTGAGTTTATTTGTACATTTGATATTGCGGGACGAGCGTCCAACTTGTGGACTGCCGTCACTGCCTGTTGTATAATATTATTTTGGGGCACGACCAGGTTGCGGTCGATGTACCTATTGTACTATTTTTCATTACTGTACTAGGTTTTACCCCGCGACGGAGTGCACGGATAGCCGGGTTCGGGGGGCAACGGGTCCGCATCTCATGGCTTTGAGAGGCAGAGGGGTCCCACTTCAGAATTGGCAGACTATTCGCCGCACTCGTAGGGGGTACAGGTTGACCCAAGGAGGGGTGCTCAATTTACCGGATTCCGTGAAGTGCCGGGTGTTCCATTCACTATGCTGTGGGGACTGCCTCGCTTCAGGTTTTGGCGGGTAACTTGCCGCACCCGTAGGGGTCTAGGTTTCATTGCACAGGCTATCCACACGACAGGGGAACGTCGGGTTTTCAGCAGCGGCTCTGTGAAACTCGGGGATCCCAGATATCTGTATTGTTCTGTGATGCTTATTACTTTTCTGTAATGTTGCATACTATCACGCCTGGAGCGATTATTGTATATTGGTTTATATACTATTAGATGTTGTATATGTTTTACACCCGCGCTAGTCCAGCCCCCGCTCTGTCGTTAGTTAAGTAACCTAACGAGTGATGACGGGACCAAGTGACGAATGCGGATGGCATATACGTACATTTTATTTTCGTTCTTTTCTGGTGTAATTGATTGATGGGACTGCGTTGATTCTGATCAATGCAGAGTAAAACAAACCTGTATACAGTTGTTGGAACAATTTAAAAAGTGTTATTGCAAAGACGTTTCCTTTTGTTATGCATAGCGGTATTCGGTGTGAATATCCAGCACCTCATTCGACGAGGCAAGGGCTGATATCCCTTCACCGGGAAAGACCCCTTGGACAGAAGTTTGCGTCAGGGTAATAACTTTACTATAGTCGATTACAAGTTGCTTTGCATAGCGGTATTCAGTGGAATATCCTGCACCTCATTCCACGAGGAAAGAGCCGAGATCCCTTTACCGGGAGTGACCTCTTTAGCAAAAGGTTTTCGCCACTATATTTTAAAAAGCTATCAGGTTCCTTCAGCGATATCAAGTTCACTACGCTAAAGGTTTTTCGCCAAAAACCAGCCGTAGCCCTCCGTCACTTCTTTTGGGTATTCAGTAGTATTCAAGCTATGCATTTTAGCCAAAGTTAAGGCATAGTGTTTGGTAGCTGCTGGGTATTCAATTGTTGCATAGATAGATGAGTTAGTTTGGGACAGTCGTTCTGCCGATTGGCCAAAGTCAGGGGCATGTGCGGGTGGGTTCAAATTGACAAGATAGTGACGGGTAGAACTTGGCATGTGACTTATGACATTTTGACCAAAGCCAAGGTTATAAGAGCATGGGGCAAAAATGATATCGGGAGTTTCTAAAGAAACTGAAACTTGCCAAGTTTGCGCATACCTTCTGGAGTATGAGTAACGTGGATGCATTCCATCACGTTATCATGCGATGAGAGTTGGATCCCGATTCCCACTGATGAGTTGGTTTACTCTTCGGGTGATCCCGATTGATTCTTCTTTAGGTTTGGAGGAGAATTTGACAGGACAGTGGGAGGTTTCCGGATTAGATAAAGCTATGACCATTCTGATCTAGGTTAGAGTGCACGCAGAGTGTTTCTTTTCTCTCTCTCTTTGGCAGCGACCTTTGACCGACCCTAGACTATGACTCAGTGACCAGGTTGACCGAACCTTCTTAAAATACTGGCTTTTGGATTGTCTGAGTTGCATAAGTCATTGCCACTCCTTCTTTTACTCTTTGAATTTCTCAGAACACCCGTATTACTACGGATATCCACTTCCATTGGATAGATCCATCGTATGGTTATATACGAACTCGAAGGGACTTCTTCGAGGATGGATCCAGGTTCAGGAGAAATAGAATTGGTTTATTCAGTTGTCTTTTATTATCACCTTCTCTCAGGTTGCGAGAGCTCCTTGGTTTAGGAGAGTACACCTATTACGCTTATTGGATAGTCTTATTCCAAACCATGGGCTGGTGCCGAAAGGTTGGGAATGAAGAAAACCAATTAGCCTAAGTAGGGTGTGCAGAAGGTAATATGTAAAGACAAAATAAAAGGATTAGAAAGTGGGCAAAGTAAATTGCGACTGATATCATTCACGACCAAAACCGCGTACTTCATCGCCACTCCTATTTCACCTTTAAAAGAATAAGGTATTATTCAGTTGTCTTTTATCATCACCTTCTCTCAGTTGCGAGTACTCCTTGGTTTAGGAGGGTACACCTATTATGCTTACTGGATAGTCTTCTTCCAAACCATAGGCTGGTGCCGAACGGTAGGGAAGGAAGAAAACCATTTAGCCTAACGATGGTGTACAGAAGGTAACGACTAAAGACAAATAAAGGGATTTGGAGAGATGGCAATAAAATATACGGTTGAAGTCATGAATTGGATTATGGAAGAGGCATTACTATGAATACCAGGATACCCCTACGAAACATTTTCATGTTTCAGTGCATTGTTAAAGGAAAAACTGTTTTCCCGATTAGACACTTACTCCAAGGGTATGTATTTACCAGGTTTCATTCTCATATCTGTATGGTTTTACAGATGATGAGTGGGAGTAAGATATTGGGAATTAGGTGATTATCCTCAGTATATCGGAATTCGTTGTAATTGGTGATATTTGAGTAAATCGCCAGGGTACAGTTTTCCACCTACAACGCACAGGTTATGAGTTGTTCAACTCAGCGGACTTATACAGAGTATTGTATGTTGTCCAGTGTCCATCAGGACAAAGGGGTAGGTCCTCGTACTATGTTCTGTTTACTTATAACTTCTCTAGTATTTAGACGAGTGTTTCGTAGAAATACAAGGTCTAAGTTTTGAGAAGTTGTGGGTATAAGAATAAAGTAGAGAACCAGGTATCACAAGTTTCGGGATTCTTCAAAGAGATCGAAGATGTAGATTCTTGTGATTGGTATTCAGATGATAGTGATGGTTTTGAGAAACGTGTTTCTCTTTCAGGTTACTCATAATTGGATGGATACCTAAGTTGAGTAATGCTGATTAGCCTCTTTCCATTAAGATGATATGCACTGGAGACAGCTGCATGATTTGAATCTGGTTCCAATTAAATAAGTGCCAAAGTTTCTGTATTGGATATAGAATGGATCGTACCTTAAAAGAAATTAAGGTATGGGGAGTTGTCCAGCTTATGCTTAAAACCAGACTCTGGATAACTCAGGGCACGTTTCTGTAATGGCTGTTTGTGGGTTGACCCTGGCTATGACGAGGGTTGATATCCTACCATTTGGAAGATCAATAGTGATATTGTTCTTGACTCGCCACAGTTTTAGTAAAAATGGATCTTTTTCAGAAAACAGTAGTGGGAGTATGGTAGAACTGGAAGTGATTCCAGAACCGCGAACGATTACGGAAAATTTAATAGGACCCATATATTCAATCAGGTTTGACATTCCAATAGCCACTCCGCAGGTATGGTAGGTAACCTCAGACGCCCGAGAGGTACTTCGGTAGCCTCAGAGACGGTGACAGGGAGGTTCTTATCTACCCAGACTTGACACTACTGTTGTTCCAGGCTATGAGACCCGGTAGGAGGGTTGTCGTAGTCAGTGGGAGCAGCGGAAGAATAGTGGGCAAGATGCTTATATCTATTTATAGACTTGAGCAGTTATAGCGGAGATAGATCATCTAATTTTGATGTGACAGTCATGGGTTTGACTTCAATCAGAATAGGGGATGGATCTGTTAAGGAGGTAGTAGGGTGTGATGTCATGGTATCTGGATGACATACACAGAGTAGGAGGTAAAATTCCTATACTACGATCGGTTGAACTGTGGTCGTCACACAGTTGTTTCTCCAGACGGGATATGGATATAATATTTGACATTCTGGTTTCTAGATCTATGGTTTTAGATCTGGATTTGGGTAGTTTCCCAATGTGGGTACTTTGACAGATATTCTAATGGTTTTTGGAATAGTTGACTCCTAGCATGGTGGTGTACCTGCAGGTGATGGAGTCACCCTCTCTAAAGATGTCTGACAGACTAAAGGGGAGAGGGATGTGCATGATTGGCAGATCACTTGCTTAGGCAATTGAGTCAATCATGAGATGTCAAGTACCACACCAAATGTTGGTTTTGCACTAGATGCAATAAGTTTGTATTAATCCAATCCTGGAGAAACATAAGGAAGCAGTTATAGAACATAAGTGCATGTTCTACGGATTTGATGACGGCAGCCTCCTTCGGGAGACGATTATCATTCCAGGCTTCAAAGGTGACATGGATGACAGAGTGATTGTCAGAGTTTTTAGTTTTCCCTCTGACGAGGGACAGTATTATGGACAGGTGGTCCAAGAGGATACTGTGGGTGGCATGGTGCCGGATACTGATTAGGTTCAGTGATCCATACAGTCTAAGAAGTTTGGATATTGAGTTCATTTATGAACTAAGGTCCCATCAGATATCCAGACATATTCTAAGACAGGTACTACTCAATTCGGGAGATGGCTTTCTCCGCGAACTTGAGATTAAGAGAGACATAGAAAGAAACTTCTAGGCGGATCCACTCACTGAGGCTATTTCTCGAACACAATAGTTTTACAAACGGGCTTTGTGAAACTGATTAGTAGAGGAGTTGGATGTTCGGTTTCATACGGGCTGTGAGTAGTCGACATCGCAATATTAGCCTTGAGTGCAAGTGGGAGATTGTTGGAGATAGTGCCCTCATAGTCAATTATTGGATCGCAGGTACGTGATTGCAATGATTGCGGAGGACCTATCCCGGTAGCACAGTCTTACTCGAGATGATAGTATGCTATCTGGTTTGCCTTTATCAGTCGTGTACATGTTCAGGTGACTGATTGCATGTTACACTTTGATAGAGCCCTTAGGATCTTGCTTTACTACCAACAGTATGATGGCGATCATATACGTGAGAGTTGGGTAGTTTATATGCATATCCTTAATTGTGGTCCCTAGTCGTTGGAGTTTCGAGACAGGGCATCGATACTCCGGAGTAGGCTAGTGTATACAGTCGAGACCCCGACGAGGGGCGGTGGCCGGTCTCACAAGCCACTGGTGTCAGTTGGATCACCTAAGATGTATACAGATGCTCATTGGGTTATGAGTACACCGGACAGGACTCGCCGGGAATCTGCTAGTTAGTATTATATCTATCGTCAGATAGCAGTTCCCTGGTGACATGTGTACAGGTTAGTTCATCGACCTGAGGTCGTCATTTGTCTCGTGTGAGTTCCTACTGTGCTTTGATTTCTACCCTACCACGGCTCAAAGGAGTCGTGCAAACAGGTAGCTTTTGGGTACAGTCCCGAGCCATATGGAGGCACGTGAGCGGATCGGCAGGGGATTCGTCTCTCCCGGTATTGGGGGCGAGATCGTGCTGTGTCTAGGAGAGCCATTACACAAAGCCCACGGCCGTGGCAGGAGATTTACTGGTAGGTACTCCAGTAGTATCTCAGGGTGTTATTGGGCTTCACTCCGACACGACTTATACTGCTATTGGGGGTCTGACGTTGCTAGCCCCCTAGGCGGATATGCGATACTTATTGACGAACGGACCGGACTGTATATACATTGTCACTGTTAGGCTCAGTAGGGTTTTCGGAGGAGTTCGCTCATCGGTCTCCCTTGAGTTCGCTCCTCGGCCACCCTTGAGGTCAGTCCATGGGCAGCCGTTACGCATAGCTAGTGCCGCTGACGGTTTGTGGTTAAACCCACTGCCATGGTGCTGACGAGTCATTAGAGTCCCCCACAGACAGTTTCCCAAGTTCGGGCGAAACGTTGTAGAGGCCGTATGGTTTTATGGCAGGGTTCGGAAAATGCACGTGCGTTTACGCACGTGTCAGTTTTCGGGCAGATGATACTGGTCGGCTTTGGTTTAAGCCGGATCCGAGTATTATATTGAGTAGGTATAATATCTTTGTCTCAGTTGCATTTGTATTCGGTCGTAATACAAATGCGGGTATATTTATACAGTTTCGGGGTTTTCCTGAAAGTCGTTTCAGGATCACTTTTGGAAGTTGCCAGTTTCCAGTTTTCTATCAGCCGTCTTTTAACATTCGGTTAAAGACGGATTTATCTTTTCTTCTGTTGAGGTGAGTCAGTGTTCTAGAAGATTCTAGATGAGGTGACTAGGATTATTTGGTGTTATGTTTTCATTGGTTGCAATTAAAGCATGATGAGGTGTATTTGTGAGTCATGCTTTAGGTTTAATGATTCTTGTTTTGGTTAAGATATTTCTTCTTGATCTTTTAAGTGAGAAGCTTTCTTGTGGTCACCCCCCCTCTCCTACGGTCACCTCCCTCTTGCTATATATGGCCGGCCCTCTCTCTCCTCACTTCACTTGATGTTTCATTTCGGTTAGAAAAGATTATGATAGTATTCGGGGTGTATGGAATTTTACAGTTCATTTCATTCCATCACCCGATTTCCACGGCAACTTCATTAACCGATCGTCCACGGATTTGGACGAAGTGAGACAAAGTCATCTACTCATTCTCTACATCATTCTTGGTCGTCTCTTTTAGCAAACTTGACGATCGAGTTACCTCGAGTCAGAGGCGGGAGCCCGTTTAAAGAACCGATCATGTGGTGCCACCTCGACGAGGAGATCGGAGATCGACAAGATCGGAGCAGCCGCAACGGAGCGTAGGATGATGGTTGAAGAACGAAGGACTCGGATCGTTCGGTATAACCATTCTACACTCTTTACAGTTTGTTAGTTTAGCAATAATGGCAGATCCGGGTTAAAGTATACGATAGCGCCAAGTTTAAAGTTTTTGTTCCGCATTTGGCGTCTGTAGACGGCCGGGGCGCTAGCGTAGACTTACAGAATATTCTCGATCAACGATGACTGTACTTGCAGCTGCATCAACTGTCCCGTAGAATGCGGTAGCACAACCTCCAAGTCAAATCTTCGAAAATTTGCAACGATCTCCTTCTGCGTAGTTAATACCTGAATTGCTGGTAACCGACTGAGCGCATCCGGCACGACGTTAACCTTCCCCGGATGGTACTTAAGATCAAGATCGTAGTCAGCCATCAGCTCCAACCATCTACGCTGCCTCATATTAAGCTCCTTCTGTGTGAACACATACTTCAAGCTCTTATGATCAGTAAAAACTTCGACCCTTTCGCCCAAAAGGTAGTGTCTCCAAATCTTCAAAGTGAAAATCACAGCCGCAAGTTCCAAGTCATGAGTTGGGTAATTCTTCTCATGGGTCTTTAACTGTCTCGATGCGTACGCTACAACCTTCCCATGCTGCATCAAAACACATCCCAATCCTTTCCCAGATGCGTCGCTGTGAATCACCAATCCTCCGGAATTGTCTGGCACGGTCAGAATAGAGGCGGTAATCAATTTCTGCTTCAACGTCTCCAAAGCTAACGCACACTTATCCGTCCATACAAAAGGTACCTCCTTTCGCATAAGCTTGGTCAACGGCTCCGCCGGACGAGCAAAGTTCTCCACAAATCTCCTGTAGTACCCGGCGAGTCCAAGAAAGCTTCTTATCTCCGCAACATTCTTTGGAATCAGCCAATCACGAACTGCTGCAATCTTTTCTGGATCGACGGCAATTCCATCGCCAGACACAACATGCCCCAAAAACTTTACTTCCTCCAGCCAAAACTCGCACTTACTCATCTTCGCATATAACTTCTCTTGTCTCAATGTTTGCAGTGCGATCTTCAAATGCTCAGTATGCTCTTCAAAACTCTTTGAGTAAACCAGGATATCGTCAATGAATACCACAATAAACTGGTCCAAGAACGGTGAAAAGATTCGGTTCATCAAGTCCATGAATACTGCCGGCGCATTCGTTACTCCGAAGGGCATCACTAAGTATTCGTAATGTCCATACCGAGTTCGGAACGTCGTCTTGCAAATATCTTCTGCTTTCACTCGGACCTGATGATATCCGGATTGCAAATCCAGCTTCAAGAATACCCTCGCGCCACTAAGCTGCTCGAAAAGTTCGCCAATGCGAGGGATCGGGTACTTGTTCTTAATAGTCACCCAGTTTAATTCTCGATAGTCGATGCACATCCTTCTTGTGCCATCCTTCTTCTTTACTAGAAGAACTGGAGCTCCCCAAGGCGAGTTACTGCTTCGAATCCAACCCTTCTCAAGCAAATCAGCAACCTGTTTCTTGACTTCTTCCAACTCTACTGGTGCCATTGGATAATACGCTTTGGATACTGGCGCTGCACCAGGAATAAGATCAATTGCGAACTCCACGTCTCGCTTCGGCGGTAAACCCGATATATCTTCAAACACGTCCATAAAATCACGAACAACAGCCGGCTCTTCACTTTTATCAACTTCCATTGCTGCAAGAATACTGTTTATCGGCCTAGCCCGAAACTCGACTGGCCCGACAGAACTGCTTCCTCCAGTGAAGCTAAACTCGGGATGTCCGGGAATCTGGAAAATTACCTTCCTTGCCCTACAATCAATGTGAGCATGGAAAGTGCCAAGAAAATCCATTCCCAAGACGACTTCGTAGCTGCCCGTATCAATCACCAAGAAATCTGCAAAAAGCTCCCGTCCGCATACAACAACTGTACAATCTTTACATTCCCTACTAGCTATGATTTTCCCATTCCCAGTGTGTATGTCCCAGAAACTAGACAGGATCGTGTAGTCAATCGAGTGTGCAGTTAAAAACTTGGATGACATAAAACAATGGGATGCACCAGAATCAAATAACGCTAATGCGGGAAAACCATGAACGAGTAGAGTACCTGAAACAACTTCTCCTGACACCTTAGCTTCATCAGCTGTCAAGGTAAAAGCTCTAGCCTGATTAGGTCCTTGAGTCAGCTGTTTCTGTCCCTGGAACGGTCCTTGCGGAGGCTTCTGAAAATCATCTCTCGAACGAAGCTTCGACGGACAAGCATTAACGGTGTGATCTGCCGCTCCACAAACCAAACAGAGTCCCAGCCTCCTTCGACAATCCTTTTGCATGTGGCCAGGTAAATTGCAGTAGTTATAAGTCATGCTCTTTCTTCGATCGATGACAATAGGCTTCTTCATGGGTGCTACACCACGACGGTCCACTGGAATACCTCTGCGACTATGAGCTCGGTTTGGTACAAATGCTGGCTTCCTTACCGCAACTGCTGTCTGCTGCAAACTCCCCTTCATGCCAGATAAACTCTGCTGCTCTCGGGCTGCCGCAAGTACTTGTGAGAAAGTGGTCAAACCCAGGGAGACAATCTGCCGCTGGATGTCCACGTCCAAGCCGCGCATGAACCTTCGTGCCCTGTCTGCATCGTTGGCAACTAAAGGTCCAGCGAATCTGCTGAGTCTTATCCATTCTGCTGCATGCACATCTACGGGTGCTCCATTCTGCTTTAGCCCGATGAATTTCTCTTCCATTTCTTCCCGTGCAGTCCGCGGGAAGAACTTCTCTAGGAAACTCTTTGAAAAATCCGCCCACTTGATCGGCTTGGGCAAGCGGTTCTCTTCCACAAGCCACCATTCTCGGGCGTAGTCCACTAACTGAATGCGTACCACATCAACTCTTTTCTCATCTGGAATCTGTGCCGCAATAAGCAAGTTCTCTGTGTCAACTAGCCACTGTTCCGCTGGCAACGGCTCCTCCAAACCAGTAAATGTAGACGGACCCAGACGTCTGAAATCTGCTACGGTCCCTACTCGGTCAACTGGTTTAGCTCCAACATTGTTCACAGACTGCTGAACGATCTGCAAACCTTCCTGAAACGATTCCGCTTGCTGCTGGATCAGTTCGGTCTGTTTCTTTTGATTCTCCAGCATTCCTCTTATCACTCCAAGCATGGCGGCTTCGTCCACACGCATTTAGTACGTCTTCAAATTCTTACCGGCCATATTCCTGAAATCAAAACACCCAACATTAGCATGATGATAGATTCTGAATATAGATCAAGGCTAGAACTCCAAGATACTTAAATAGAGTGCCGCATTGTAACTATGCCGCGGTATCATAGCCACAATTACATAACTCCACCTAAGTCGCCTAAGTCTTAGAGATAACAAGGAATCAGGTTTTCGAGTTGATATGCAAAAGAAGTTTGCACATCGTAAAGGATATAATCAGGAAGAATGTGATTCAATAATGGTAAACGGCAAGGTGGCAGGACATGTTTCCTAAACACGGGTATTCTGATTCGTGTATTGGGTACAATACCCAACTACAAAAGAATCAACCCGACTACCTATGTCTCTGATACCAAAAGAACCATGTCACGCCCCGCTTCCCAGAGTACGCTAATGTAACACCTTGAAATTCGTTTAGAATGTTTTCGCGTTAATTAGCAAGTGTGCGTGTTTTTCAAAAAAAAAAACGGATATCTTTTTTTCCTTCTTGGCTAGTGGTCTTTTGTGTTGTGAAGTGTTTTAATGGATATATGTATATATATTTATAGGGTTGTTAATTATTTTTAGTCATGTTACCCTAAGTGAGAAATTTTGTGTTAAGTACACCATGCACACTTAGCATTTTGAGGCTAGATGAGAATGTATCATGTTAACCCTTTTTCTTTTCTTGCATGGTTTTATTTATCCCACCCATTTAAACAAGTCAAAACCCCTTTTTTTTTTAATGCAAATTCAAATAGAAATGAAGGTATGGTGGTTAGGTATGGGATTTGACCTTATTTGACCTTTGCTTTTCTCTCTTTTCTCCCTCTTTCCCTCATTCAGAATTCTGCAGAAAATTCCAGCAGAAAACCCCCCATTTTTCTCCATGTTCTCTTCTCTTTTCACTTCTTTTTAGTTCCTCATTCAACCCTACACAAATCCAACCTTTTTCCTTCACAAAACCTCGGCTTAATGGCTCATTTGAGGTGTTTAGTGGCAAGACTGCATAATTGAGCCTAGATCTGGAGCTTTTGGTGTTTGATAAGGTGTTTTGAAGGTATTAACTCACCCTTAGCACCTCTTTTACATAACTTATAGTATTTCTAGCAAAATATCACATTTTATGCATGTTTTGTGCTTTATAAAGGGATTTAGTGAGGTTGTGATAAAAATTAACTTTTTATGGCTTGATTAGCTTGGTAATGTGATATTAGAGTAGTTTTAGACTTGGGGTTGTTTCAGGTTTCAGAAAAATACCCTAAAGTATCATTTTAGATATTTCGTGTAGATGTTGTTTATCCCATGCTCAGCAGTGATTATCATATATCTAATCCTGTAGTTATTTTACCTGACAGAGCATTTGCATGATTATTGCACTTACTGCTTGTCGCATATAGATTTACCTGCTGGCATATGATAGCGTAGCGCAGTACGTGCATGCTCGTGATTACCTTTATAAGTTATCTCTATTCACGAGTTAGCAACTCACCCCCGTTGTGCTACAGTATTTGCAGGTTGCCCCTCAGAGTAGTCTCGGCAGGCTGCCTTTTTTGCATCTTTTGGCTTCAGATACCACTACAGTTGGTGCGAAAGCTATTTTGCTATTTTAGGTGGGTTGTGGTATCTGGTTACTTTTATTGTACACACTTTTGTATCTAGTATTCTCCATCTACCATATATGTACTTGACTTAGAGACAGTGTGAGGACGATGATGCATATTTTGTATTCTGGTGTCGAGCTCGTGGGAGCCGACTTTATATTTGCAGTTATTATTCTGGGATGTTACTTTTTGCTCATTCTTCGCTACGGTGTCGTATATTACTCTTGTGGTGATGGTTTCCGCCGTTGGGCGTGATTGCTCCCGGTTTGGGATGCTTTGTTCTTTATATCTCATTTTCACTTATATCCTGTTTTTACCCGATTTTCGGGGTTACTTTTACAAAGGAAATGCTGCCAAAATTATTATAAGGATAATTTAGCTTTAAAAAGAACTTCATCGAACTAATTAAGGTTTTCTAAATATTTTTAATTAAATGTTTTCAACACTCACTACTTTTAAATGGTTTTGATTTCTGGGTTCGGCTTACTTAGTCGCGTTACGCCTGTAGACGTAGCGTGGTTAAGCGCCGGTCACGAGTCGGAATATTCGGGTCGTGACAGCTAAAATGGGCACGTGACATAGCCAACCATGCTACCTGTGGGTAGGAAGTATCCATCCACAGTCACATTACGGCTGTAGAGATATCAAGAACAAAATAAAACTATCTAAACATGTCCATAATCCAAGATAACATGAGTCAAGAATAATAAAAATGCAGAAACGATAGATCCAATACAAAATAACTAGAATGTATGTCCCATAATGCGGGCTCACATCAGGAAATAAATGCAGGAAAGAAAACTAACTACTGCTGACACTCACAGCTCAGCCTGTCGGCTGAAGTACTCCTGCTCGGACTGCGACAGCGGTACAGAATCTGGGCCATGCAAAACCCAGACGTCAGCGCGTCAAGTCATCAAGTAATAACATAATAAACAGGCAATGCGAATATAAACATGAATAAAGCAAAGGTAACAATAATATGAATCAGAGCAGTGCTGGGTAGTGTGCAGTGGGTAAACTGGACTGTTCTATCAGGTTCTCTGTTCTAAAGTCTTTGAAACCAAATTGATGAATCATCGATGTAACTCAATAGTATCCCATACATACCCGGGACCACGGCCCCAATATTCTCGGGCTGAAACCGAGACATGCCGCTAGGCACCAAACAGGAATATCCCGTACATACCCGGGACCACGGCCTCAATATTCTCGGGCTGAAACCGAGATATGCCGCTAGGCACCAAACAGGAACGTGTACAGATGAATGATGTCAGCATTATCATTCCAAGGCTGGCCTAGCCTAAAACTGATCAGAACAGGTAGTGAACTGTTGAGTTACAAGTCAGGTTTCACCTTTGATTTCCCCATACCCCCAAGTTATATGTGTAAGTCAAGTCAGGTATCCCAAAATCAAGAAACTAATGCCAACGCAGGATCAGGTAAACAGGTTTGTCTGGATAGACAACAGGAACGGTCCATGAGGACTACATGTCAGGCTTGTTGGCATTAGACACAAGATCAGGTAACGGGTCAGGTCATGGTACATCATGTCAAGTCAAGCAGTATACGGTACCATGTCGGGTCAATCAATATGTATGTAGCAAGTCAGGTCAAGCTGTAAACAATATCATGGGTGTGCTCATACTCAGTTACATAATCAAGCATGGTTAACAATATGATCTAAGCAATGAATTAAGCAATAGGCAGATTCATTCAATTAGCAATACAGTTATCAATTGTGTCACAGAGGTGATTTCAACATTATAAGAATGCAGTAAGACAATTATAGCCGTTTAATCATGTTAACAAGTTAAGACTTCATGGATGCAATGATATAAATATATATATATATGGGTTCCACGGATGAAATCACAGTTTAAACAGGTTAAAATGTACACGAGTGTCTGATTGTAGTGAACGATAGGTAAGGTGCCATAGGCTACGTCATTAGTGAAAGTGAAATTAAAACACGTAAATGTGGTTATTAGGTTCACTACAGTAATTGCAACAGGTAGGTTCCAAGTTTGAAAGATAAATGATATATAACGATCTTGAACACGAAAAAATGGGAAATTATAATACAAAAGTTAAATTTATAGGTTTAGGGTGTCATTAATATGTATGTAAATATTGTTTAGCATGTAGCAAGGGTTACTTGCCTCGACGGGTCGCGAATCGGGAAAACGGAATGTAAAACGTCGGTGGGGAAAACTCGCAACGGGCGCACGGTTCACGGAATGAACCCAAACGACGAACAGTGGAACCACACGAGTCGGGGTACCACGCTGGAACGTCGGGACACGTCGCCGGTACGGCCGGATTCCGGCGAGATCAAAAACAGCGAATCGATCAAGATTGCAACAAGAAAATAAAAGAAAATAAAGAAGAAGGGAAGGAGGATGGAGAAGGGAATGCTCACGAGGATCTGTGGGACGGGTGGTGACGGTCGACCACGTCGATGGAGCTCCGGCGGTGGCCTACGACGACAGCGAAAGAAATCTGCCGATCACGAAAAAATATTAACAGAGAAGGAAAGAAGAAAGGAAGAGAGGAGAGGATGCTAGCTCACCGAGGGGTGTGCGCGAGGGCCGGGGACACGGGGACGGGGTCACCAGCGGCGACTCACGGCGGTGCAACGGTGTGCAGGGGGTGCGCGGGCCTGGTCGGGGGTGTGCAGGCTCGGAGGAAGGAGATGGGAGAGAAGGTGATGAGGGTGAGGAGATTGTAGGGTTCCTAGGCACACTCAAGAGGTCTCACAACTGATCAACCATGGCAAAATCAAAAATTTCCGGTGCCGAGAAACCCTAATGCGATCGTTGACTAGAGATTAAGGCGAAACATGCAACTAGTTAACAACTTAACTAAGAGTGAACGGAAATACAACCTTTGTAGATCCGGTCCTCCACCTCCATAGCTCCGTGATGATGTCCCCTCGCTGCGATCATCGGATCCCGGGCTCTAGCGTCGGCTTCATCGAAGAAATGGGCGGGCTAGGTCGTCGACTTCGATGCCGAAGATGATCTACGTCGAGGCAACACAAGATCAAGCTCCAACTTCACCAAGTCATGAAACTTGTGAAGAAAACACCCTATACTACTTGGCAAGTGGTAGAGGATGAAGAAATAGGAAGTGGGTTCACTTTAGAATTGGATTTTCTCACTTGATGTGCACATCAAGTGAGAAAATCCATCTTAAGTGAACCAATACTAGTTAATGCAAAGTAATATATCAAATATATAATTATACATTAAATCATTAAATCAACACTTGATTTAACGATCCGGTTATATCGCATATGACCGACTAATATCCAATGTATCGGCTTATCGAATCAATCCTTGATTCGATAACTAGGTTATATCGCATACAACCAATCGATACATTCATCGCGAGAATAGAATACGGTATCACATACACGCATTATTCTCGGTCCCGCACATATCTCATATGCGCTCCTATTTCGTTTCGCTTGAGCCAGGAAACCTCTGTGTAGGACTCTAAAGACTCGTCAATACGCCGGCAGCAGATGATGATCATATCAAACACCCACAAGCCGCAAGCGGTCTGCTAAATGTAACGGCCACCCGGGTATTGAGCGATCAGAAGATCGACGAGCAAGCCCGCTCACACTCCTGTGAATCCAACCAGTAACACTTACCGCACAGTCCGGTCTGTTCGTCTGATATATCGCATATCTCGCCTAGGGGTGGTAAACGTCAGACCCCAGTAGCTCGATAAGTCGTGTCAATATGAGGTCTATAACAGTTCGAGAAACTACTGGTAACACTTACCAGTAAATCTCAGCAACCCTGGCCAGGGATTTCCGGTTATAGCCAATCGAACACAGCGCAACATCAACTCCCTATACCGGGAGAGACGAATCCCCTCCTATCGCTCATTGCCTCCATGTGATTTGGGACTGTACCCAAAAGCCACCGTTTTGCACGCCCTCTTGGACGTGGTAAGGTGGAAATCAAAGCACAGTGGGAATCACACAAGACTCTATGACGATCTCGGGTCTACAGACTAACCTGTACCAGTGTCACCAGAGAACTGCCATCTGACGTAAGGTATAATACCATCTGGGAGTTCTCGTGGAGTCCGTCCAGTGTACCCAGTCTCTACTGAGCACCCGTATATCATCTTTGATGTCAAACACCAATGGATATGGGATCATCCATCGCCCATCTGTATGGGTCGAGAAGGTTACGCTAGTCTACTCTGGTATATCGATGCCCGTCTCGATATACCCACGACTAGGGACCTTGAAGGATGTACTTATAGACTACCATGTCCCCACTAGTATGATCAGCATCATAGTCCAGGTAGTCAAATACACATCCTAAGGGCTTTAACAACATGTAACAGAGAGACAATCAGTGTACACGTTAAGATAAAGAGTAACCAGATAGCATACTATCCAGTTCATGCCTCAGTACCAACGGTCCAGCCGTAGAAGGGTCAAGCCAACGCCTCACATGTGGCACGTGATGTGAGGCGTTGGCTTGACCCTTCTACGGCTGGACCGTTGGTACTGAGGCATGAACTGGATAGTATACTATCTGGTTACTCTTTACCTTAACGTGTACACTGATTGTCTCTCTGTTACATGTTGGTAAAGCCCTTAGGATTTGTACTTGACTACCTAGACTATGATGCGGATCATACTAGTGGGGACATGGTAGTCCATAGTACATCCTTCAAGGTCTCTAGTCGTGGGTATATCGAGACGGGGCATCGATATACCAGAGTAGACTAGCGTATACCTTCTCGACCCATACAGATGGGTGATGGATATGCCCCAGAGGCTATTACTGTACATAGGATGTATATTGTAGTGGATGCTGGGACATATATATAACTAACAGAGATGACGAGGACGAGGAGGCGAGGAGGCCGGCGAGGGTGTCGTCAGTGTTGGTGCTGCAGCGGCGAAGGGGGTGAGGCGGCGGTAGGGTAGCGCGATGGGTTATCTGCGTTTTAAAAATAAAGGGAGGAGGGAGATGTATATATATGAGAGAGAGAGAGATATATATGGGGAGAGAGAGAAAGTGGAGAGAGATAGAGAGACGGGGGAGAGAGAGAAAGAGAGAGAGAGAGGTAAGGGGGCCCACGGGGTTAAAGAGTTGTGATTGGTTGAAGATAAAGGATTTGAAAGATTATAAGGAAACAGTAAAATATTATATGGTTAACTTAAAAATATACGATGGTTTAAATATATTAGAAAATGGGATTTTGGCGCAAAGTAAAACATTTCCAAATTGCGCCCGGGTCGGGTCCAAAAATTCAAAATTGAAATAAGAAAATTTTAGGCGGGATCCAAAATTTAAAATGAAGTGTTTTATGATAAAAAAGCATACCCCCAAAATGGACACATGTACGTGCGCGTAGCCGTCCAAACTCGCTCGTTTCACTAAACGGGACGAGAACACGATGCACGGACGCTACAACGGGGTTAAGGGTGTCAAGTAGGCCAAGATGAATATTTTTAATTTTATTTTAGATGCCATAAATTGTTATATGCAGAAATGAACTGACGGGGTAAAATTACAATAAGTAACAACCAAGCAAGGTAAATGAAATAAGTGCCACACTACGTTCAAACGGTAACTGAAATTAGTAGTATTGGGCTCGGGTGTTACAGAGTAACGTCTCACCCACCGACGCTGAGGATCTGAAGCCCTCATCGCGAGGCCGCCGAGTTTTTTCCTGCTCGGCACATCCCCACCGAGCAGCCTCCTGCCCATCAGACGTTGAGGATCTGAAGCCCTCATCGCGAGGCCACCGAGTTTCTTCCTGCTCGGCGCATCCCCATCGGGCAGCCTCCTGCCCATCAGACACTGAGGATCTGAAGCCCTCATCGTGAGGCCGCCGAGTTTCTTCCTGCTCGGCGCATCCCCAGCGGGCAGCCTCCTGCCCATCAGATGCTGAGGATCTGAAGCTCTCATCGCGAGGCCGCCGAGTTTCTTCCTGCTCGGTGTATCCCCAGCGGGCAGTCTCTTGCCCATCAAACGCTGAGGATCTGAAGCCCTCATCGCGAGACCGCCGAGTTTCTTCTTGCTTGGCGCATCCTCAGCGGGCAGCCTCCTGCCCATCAGACGCTGAGGATCTGAAGCCCTCATCGCGAGGCCGCCGAATTTCTTCCTGCTCGGCGCATCCCCAGCGGGCATCCTCCTGCCCATCAACGCGGTGGGTCCAAAGCCCTCCTCGCGAGGCCGCTGAGTAGCTTCCTGCTCGGCGCATCCGCAGCGGGTAGCTTCCTACCCAACAAAGACGCGGATCCAAGACTCGCAGAATAAACTCATACTCAACGCGCGATCAGCGCCGCAAAGGGAGGATACCGACCTTCCCACACTCGTCCTTTGTTCGACTCATATTCGATGCGCGACAACAAGGACGCCGTGTCGTCCTCGAACGATCCACCACGAGGAATTACCAGCGCCAAGCCGCACAGAAAGTCCCGGGGAGTCCACCCTCGACCCGACCCACAAATAGATCGGAACGAGAGTGGGGGGCTAATGATGATGCTCAATAACGGTAATTTCTTATATCATGACACGTGGCGGATGACATATCACATGCGTAAGCCAATAAGGCCCCTGAGGGCCACGAAGGGGGACCAGTGGGCTACAGTGGGGGCTTCCCTCAAACCCTGTCTCCGAGATTGCACCCCACTCCTTGCCCCCGAGCACTTCAGCAGCCGAGTCAACTGTCCATTTGCTCTACTCCGAGCTATCGCAGGCCCGAGCTTCCTTGGCCATCCGGCTCGCCTCCGACCCTTCCTTCGGACCGAGCTTCCTCGCCCTCTCAGCTCGCTTCCGGGCTCTAGCAGAACCAAGATAGCTCGGCCTCCCGCTCGTCCTCGAGCTCTCCCGATGAGCTCATCTTTCTCGGTCTCGTCGACCGACCAACGACACCAGCGCAACCGCCATCCCGCGAATCTCGCCATGCGCGTGATATCCGCCGGCCACATCCCACGTTCCACGCCATCACGATCCTCCATTAACGAGCATGTCTCGCCATTAATGCGGGATTCCGCCCATCACGCGGGCGTGACGTCGGGAGCGTAACGGCCGGCGTAATTCTCGCGCCCGCCTGCCTGCTCCCACCACTATTTAAACCCCTCCTTCAGACGGTTGAAGTAAGCCATTTTTACTCTACTAAGCCGTTACTCTGCTCGGATTTCCTCTGACCGTTGGAGGGTCCTCGGTGGTACAACCACCCCGGGACTTCCTTGCTGGTAGCTCGGCAACAACAACCTCAAACCCATTGAGTTCCATACGCTTCAGGAGCCAGCCTCCAACTCCAATCTCAGTCATCCATCGCCGCCATCAGCAGATCAACCGAAGGTAACATCTTGACGTGATCCGACGCACGTCAATGAGCGGCAGGAATGGGCATCTAATTGAGCTTAGCGATGAGAGGTGGGCTGAGTTCCTTTTGCTTGTAGTCTGATGTTGTGACTAGATTGATACCAATGCATTCGTTTTGATTTGTTATTTGGAGACTTTATTGAGTCATTGATCCTTCGATCGGTTTAGTTTGGTCCATTGCTTTTAGATATATAATTTAGACGCCTTAGTTTACATAGTATCATGGATTCGATGTATAATGGATTTTTGTTGGGGTGACGAGTTCTTACAATTCAGGATAATATTTATCATCTCAACATGTTATGCTAAACATTTGGTTACAATATATAGAGCCTTTTGTTACTTTCTAAGTTTCTTTTGACTTTTGACTTTAAGTTTTGCTTTCTTTAATTATAGTAAATTCTATATGATAACTTCTAACCAAAGGTTCAATACGGTGACCCATGAGATTCTCAGGTGAACCATGATTAATTAAGATGTATATAATTTATAAATTTTAATTATGCAATAATATTTATCTCTCATATAAACATATTCCTTTTTCTTCTCAGGTCTTATTGTTCTCCTATCAAGATGGAATTATATATACAAGCTTTTTTGGTGCCTTGCATGTTATTATAGAAATCTTGATTGATAAATTTAATTATTAATTTAATTATGTACTTTAGCTCTAAAATTAGACCTGCACTAAAGACAAATAGATCAGCAAAGACACTGTCTACCTCGACAGACGGGCCGCCGTTTGAGAAAGAGGAGAACATTCTTCTTATAAAAATATAAGTAGACACCTAGGTTGCATGGATAATATTGAAAAATAAAAAAAGCAAAGATAATAGTCATCCAGCCATTGTATTATTGACAAAATCTGAGTTACAGTTACAAATAATTTGACGATAATAATAAACCCTCAAACCCTTAGATCATGATCTCGTCTTGAAGACCGAGTACAAGAGCAGGGATAGACATTTAAATCTTCTACAAAACGAGCCTCAAGTCGAATCATGATAAATCGGCTAGACCGCTCGGCCTGCTCTCAATACCCGAGTGCAGGAATGGACATCTAAATCGCTCGGTTGCTTATTACCGATCGAGCGAGTGTTAGTGATATGTATGCCCTAGATGCCATTATTGTATGATATAGTGGATGCTTGGACATATATATGGAGGACTTTCTTGCTCGACATGATAGTATGCTATCTGGTTTCCTTTATCTTAACATGTTCACTGGTATTATTATACCGTCTCTCATATACATGTTGATAAAGCCCTTAGGATGTTGGCTTGACTACCA
Source organism: Agapanthus africanus (assembly GCA_030015575.1). Taxonomy (NCBI): domain Eukaryota; kingdom Viridiplantae; phylum Streptophyta; class Magnoliopsida; order Asparagales; family Amaryllidaceae; genus Agapanthus; species Agapanthus africanus. Next base: position 177,337,428 of record JASDDO010000016.1, on the reverse strand, counting down.
GGACTATGATGCAGATCATACTACTGGGATCTGGTTAGTCCACAAGCACATCCTTCAATTGTTCCTAGTCGAGGGTATATTGAGACAGGGCATCGATACACCAGAGTAGACTAGTGTAAACGTTTCTTGACCCTGTATGGGGGCGATGGTTGATCCCATATCCATTGGTGTTTGACATCAAAGATTGTACACATGTACTCATTAGAGAATGGGTACACCGAACAGAACTCGCCGAGAACTCCTAGTTAGTATTATACCTATCGTCAAATAGCAGTTCTCTGGTGACACTGGTACATGTTGGTCTGTAAACCCGAGATTGTCATAGAGTCTTGTGTGGCTCCCACTGTGCTTTGATTTCCTCCCTACCACGACTCAAAGGAGTCGTGCAAACAGGTGGATTTTGGGTACAGTCCCGAGTCACATGGAGGCAATGAGCGATAAGAGGGGTTTCGTCTCTCCCGGTATTGGGAGTTGATGTTGCGCTATGCTCGATTGGCTATAACAGTAAGTCCCTGGCCAGGACTGTTGATGAGATTTACTAGTAAGTGTTATCAGTAGTTTCTCATACCGTTATGAGCTATACATCGGCATGACTTATCAAGTTATTGGGGTCTGACGATACCACCCCTAGACTCGATATACGACATATCAGACGAAAAGACCGAACTGTACGGTAAGTGTTACTGATAGGCTTCATGGGAGTTTGGATAAGCTTGCTTGTTGATCTTCTAATCGCTCAATACCTGGGTAGCCGATACGTCCAGCTAGTACCGCTGACGGCTTGTGGGCGACTGATGTGATCATCACCTACTGCTGGCGTATTGACGAGTCTTTAGAGTCCCACATAGAAGTTTTCTGGTTCAAGCGAAACGAAGTAGGGCACATATGCTGATATGTGCGTGGGTCTGATTAAATACGAGTATGTGATACCGTATTGTAATCTGGCAGTTATTTGTTATCGGTTAGGTTATATGTGATATAACTAGATTATCGAATCAAGTGTTGATTTGATAATGTGATATACAGATAAATGATATTAGTCGGTTATATGTGATATAACCAAATTATTAAATCAAGTGTTGATTTAATAATTTGATATATATTATATTTGATATAATTATATATTAACTAATATTATTAGCTCACTAATTATTCTTCATTATATATATATATATATATATATATATGATATATATATATATATATATGATATATATATATATATATATATATATGATATATATATATATATATACAACAACAACAACTGAGCCTTTTATCCCAAGCATATGGGGTAGGCTACATGAACCAACATGAGAATCACGCCGGGTCCAGCACATGAATCCTCTGTCTCCACTCACTTCTATCGAACAATATACTTTCATTGAGTCCTTTGGCAACCATATCGTTTTGTATCACCTTCATCCATGTTTTCTTCGGTCTCCCTTTTGCCCTTTTGCCATTGCCCATATCGAGAGTATCTATTCGTCGAACCGGTGCTTCCATAGGTCTGCGTCGCACATGACCAAACCATCTTAGCCGGTTTTCCCGCATCTTCTCCTCTACGGGTGCTACACCAACTTTTGCACGAATATCCTCATTTTGCACCTTATCTTTTCTAGTGTTACCGCACATCCAAAGAAGCATGCGCATCTCCGCTACGTGCATCTTCTGTATATGATGCTTCTTAGGAGCCCAGCATTCTGTACCATATAATAAGGCAGGCCGAATAGCGCTCCGATAAAACTTCCCTTTCAATTTTAACGGAAAGTTACGATCACACAAAATCCCTGTTGCACTCCTCCATTTTAACCAACCAGCTTGGATCCTTTGATTAACATCACTATCGATCTCCCCATTCTTTTGGATGATGGAACCTGGATATCTAAACTGGTCGCTCGGTGATATCTCTTGCCCTTCCAATGTTATACCAATATGGTTTTGGCTTCTCTGGCTACTAAATTTGCAATGCATATATACTGTCTTGGACCTGCTCAATCTGAATCCCCGAGATTCCAATATTTGCCTCCATAATTCCAATTTGGCATTAACCCCTGCTTTCGTCTCATTTACTAGAACAATATCATCAGCGAATAGCATACACCAAGGTACCTCATCTTGGATAGTTCTAGTAAGCTCATCCATCACGATGGTAAACAGGAATGGACTTAATGCAGATCCTTGATGTAAACCAATAGTAATCGGAAAATCACTTGTTAAACCGCCGCAAGTTCTGACATTTGCCACTACTCCGTCGTACATATCCTTGATTATGTCAATATACTTGACGGGGACCCCTTTCTTCATCATTGTCCCCCATAATACCTCTCTAGGTACCTTGTCGTACGCTTTTTCTAAATCAATAAATATCATATGCAAATCTCTTCTCCTCTCTCGAAAGCGCTCGACAAGTTGACGAAGCAAATGAATCGCCTCTGTCGTCGATCGTCCAGGCATGAACCCAAATTGGTTCTCTGTTATCTTAATATCCTTCCTTAGCCTGTGTTCAATCACTCTCTCCCAAAGTTTCATGGTGTGACACATCAGTTTTATTCCACGGTAGTTTGAGCAACTTTAAATGTCACCCTTGTTCTTGTAGATAGGTACAAGGATACTTTTCCTCCATTCATTTGGCATCTTTTTTGTCTGCCAAATCTTATTAAACAGATCTGTCAGCCATTTAATGCCTATTTCTCCTAAGCATCTCCAAATCTCGATAGGAATCCCGTCAGGACCAACCGCTTTTCTTAAACCCATTATGTTCAAAGCTTCTTTAACCTCAGGAAGTCTTATTTTACGCATGAAATCACGGTTTATATCTTGAGATTGAATGACAGGTGTTAGTGTTTATGCCCTAGAAGGCCATTACTGTATCATACTAGTTTGTATATTACTTAATGGAAGCTTGGGATATTCACATGTATATAACAGTCTTGCTAAACATGGTAGTATGCTACTTGGTTTTTCTATCTTAATATGTGAGTGTACGTATTGATAGAGCTCTTGGGATCTTGCTTGTCTACCAGCGTTGTGATGGCAGTCACACTAGTGGGGGCTGGGTAGTCTACAAGCACATCCTCATTCAGGTCCCTGGTCGTTGGATTATCGAGACAGAGCATCGATACTCCGGAGTAGACTAGTGTGTACGCTTCTCATCCCAGTTGGGGAGATGGTCTGTCCCACAGCTGTCAGTACGTCGTACTGGAGATAGTATACAGGTGCTCGTTAGGTTACGGGTACACCGGACAGGACTCACAGGGAACTGTTGGTTGGTTTGATACCAGTCGTCAGTGAACAGTTCCCAGGTGACATGAGTACAGCGTAGTCCGCAGACTTGACACTGCTACTTCGCCTCGAGTGTGTCCCACTGTTCTTAGATTGCTACCCTACCACGGCTCAAAGGAATCGTGCAAACAGGTAGTAGTTGGGTGCAGTCCCGAGCACTTGGAGGCAGTGGCGGTTAGACAGGATTCGTCCCTCCCGGTATTGGGAGTAGATATCGTGCTGTGTCAGAGAGCCATTACGTAAAGTCCCTGGCCAGGGCAAGCGAGATTTGCTGGTAGGTTCCAGTAGTTTCTCAGGGTGTAATGGGCTTCCCTCCGACACGACTTATACCGCTATTAGGGGACTGACGCTTGCCGCCCCCCTAGGCCCGATATGCGATAGTCTTGGACGAACGGACCGGACTGTATGGAGATTGTCACATCAGACTCAGTAGGAGTTCGGATGGGTTTTCTCATCGGCCTTCTTATCGACAACTACCTGGGGACCGTTACTTACAGCTAGTGCCGCTTGCGGTCTGTGGTTAAACCCACTGCCAGCGTAGTAGTCGAGTCTCTAGAGTCCCACACAGAGAGTTTCCTACTCCAGGCGAAACGATATAGAGGTTGCATGGTTTTGCGACAAAGGGTTCGGACGCATACGTGCGTTTACGCGCGTACGACTTTCGGACAGTTTTTACCAGTCGGCTTTGGTTTAAGCCAGTTACTGGTATCCGGTTATTGGATTTTTACAGTCTAAAGTTTTTCCGTATTTTTGCGGATCGGAGGGCGTTCTCGTAATTGTTCGAGAAGCTTCTAGAAGACGGTGACTAAGGAGGGTTATGTGTCATATTCATTGAATGAGGTTATGAGTCATGGTGGTGATTCATTCATTTCATTAATGCACATTTATTGCTTAATGACTCATGCTAATGAATCACCACTAGATATTTTATGAAGCATGATTAATCATCACTCTTTATCCTTTTCTTATTATTAGAAAATGCTTCATATATGATATGATACTCATAAACTTATATCATAATATTATTCACATTCTCTCCTCAAGCTCTCATCTTCAAGAGACTAATCCTTAATCCTCATGTGTTGAGATCAAAGGTTTAGTTAGACTTAAGCATCCATTACCTTCACTCTATATCATCCTTTCTTCTTTGATTAGCAATCAAAGTAGATTAGTTACCTCAAGTTAGAGGTGTAGCTTGGTGTTTTGCTCTCGGGTGGATCGTCTACTACCTAGAGAAGGTCGAGGAGAACAAAGGAGGACACAAAGACGAAGGACTAGTTTCGATAGGTATAATCCCTAATCACAAGTGATAAGAAAATCTTTATGTACGGTTATTTATAGTTTAGCTTCGATTTAAGCGGTTAGTCGATGTTCGTTCCTTAAACTTGATTGTTTTTGTAAATTCCGCCTCCCCACAAGTACTGGGGTGTACTACATCGACTTACAGTGGTATCAGAGCCTCGCTAAACAATAAATAACTTAATTGCAAATTTGTACGAATTTCGAACGGAAAAACAAAGCCGGAAAACCCTAAATCTGTTCAGTTTCTGTCGAACTTAAATTGATGTCCTAAAATTGTTCAGGGTTGCTCAGAAAGCTAGAAAGGAGTCCAGGAGAACACCCAAGAAATTCGAGCCCATGACTCGGCTAAAGCGCCGCGGAAGGGCGGCGGATCCCACCGATCCGCCGCGCTTCCGCGGCCGAGTTGCCGAGTCATGGACTCATCTTTCATGTGTGGGTCCCCTGTGATATTTGGGGTTTTCTGGAATATTTAATATTTGCTCAGGTTACTGTTTAACAGAGCAGATTTTGGAGCAATATTGATGTTGTTTAATCGATCGAAATTGTACAGTATTTGCATATTGGATTATATCTGTGATTGTTTAATGTGTTCGTAAACCTCCCCTAACTGCTAGTATGTCGGTTGGCAGGGGGTTGCACATTTCTGAAATGGTTATATCTGTTTGTGCATATAAACTGTATTGGACTGTTGTGGTGTATAGCCGGGGTTAGCAATGGGTTATTGTTTAATTCATTTGTTGTAAATGTAATTTGTTGTAATATTATTTTTGCGGGGCACTTCCAGGTTGCGGTCGTAGCCACCATTGTATTATTTCATTTTACTGTTTTTGCTCCTAGGACTGACCCAAGGTGGGGTACACAGACTACCGGGTGGGTAGTTTGCCGTACCCGTAGGGGTCGAGGGTGGGGTAACGGCTATTCATCACAACTGTGTAATCTGTCTTTTCTTGCAGGCTCAAAAGAAATACAGATTGCTTGCAAATCCAATATTGTTTATCTGTGTTCTGGAATGAATATCATTGCGTCAGACGAATGTAAAATATCTATATTTATGATAGCTATTTAGACGCCACTTATGTTTTACACCCGCGCTAGCCCAGCCCCCGCTCTGTCGTTAGTTAAGTAACCTAACGGGTGATGACGGGACCCCGTGGCGAATGCGGATGGCATAAGAGGACGTTGTATTTTCGTTGTTTTCTGCAATGATAGGTTAATGATGGGACGCATTATCTATAATGCAAAGAAAAATAAACCAAGCTTTAATCGTTGGAACAATTTAAAAGAAACCACTCGGTTAATTTTAAAAAACAGATATTTTTAAATGCGGAGCTTTAACCACTCCTTTTAAAAGCTATCAGGTTCCTACGGTTATATCAAGTTCACTACGTTCACGGTTTCGCCAAAACCAGTCGTAGCCCTCCGTCATTTCATCTGGGTATTCAGTAGTATTCAAGCTATGTATTTTGACCTAACGCCAAGGCATAGTGTTTGGTAGCTGCTGGATATTCATTTGTTGCATAGATAGATGAGTTAGTTTGGGACAGTCGTATTATCATTTTGGCCGAACGTCAAGGATATATACGGATGGGTTCAAATTGACAAGATAATGATGGGTAGAACTTGACATGTGACTTATGACATTTTGACCTAACGCCAAGGTCATAAGAGCATGGGGCAAAAACTTATATCGGGAATTTCTAAAGAAACTGAAATTTGCAAAGAGATGCATACCATTTTGAGTTTGATGAATGTTGGTAGCATTCCTTCAACATTATCATACGATGATATTTGGATCCCGATCCTACTGTGAGTATATGATACTTATCAGGATATTCGTCACTTAACGATCAATGCTATAAACCTAGTAGGTGTCCAGAAAAGTGTCAGCGGGGTTACGCCCCCAGAGAAAAGAGGTTATTTAATTAAGGAACTTCGCGAAAGCGTTGGAAAACCTCCCTCGAAGTACCGACACCAGCCTGGCTGAACGGTTAAGCAAGTATTGTATGGTGAGAATAGTCTTGACTAATTCTTCTTTTATGGTTTGAGGAAGGATTCGAGAAACAGTGGGAGCCATCCAGTTTAGATAAACTAAAAACCACTCTAAACTTGCAAGAGCATCATGCTAAAGAGTTTTCTTCTCTCTCTCCTAATTGCAGCGACCCTGAAAATGACTGGACTTAAGTTACTTTTAGAGAAAAATATACTGACAGGGCCAAACTATAAAGATTGGCTGCGGAATGTCAAAATGGCTTTGACCTATGACAAACTGGGGTACGTCCTCACCGCTACGGCACCTGCTGTCCCTGGTCCCAAATCCAGTAATGCGGATAAGGAAATCCGCAAAACCTGGGATTTAGATTGCGCGAGAGCCAAGTGCATCGTGCTTGCCTCGATGAACAATGAACATCAGAGGAGGCACGAGGATATGTCCCTAGATGGCATATTTCTCCATACAAAGGAACTTTATGGAGAGCAATCTCGTATAGCAAGATACGAGACCTCTAAGAACTTGTTTCGAGCGAGGTTGGCTGCCGGGTCATCGGTTGGTGAACATGTCCTACAGATGATCAGCTATATTGAAGAGCTCGCAGACCTTGGGACGACTTTGGATAATGAGCTCTATACAGACCTTATTCTCCAGTCCCTTCCTCACACCTACGCCCAGTTTATCCTGAACTTCAACCTTCAAAGAAAAGAAGTTGAACTTCCGGAACTCCTGAACATGTTAAGGAGTGCAGAGGGCACCTTGAAGACATCAAGGGAAACACCCGCTATGTTTGTTGGCGGTTCATCTTCTTCCGGGTCCAAGGCTAGGGCCAAAGGAAGGAAGAAGAAGGCCGCACCCAGACCTAGAGGAGGTGTTAGTAAGGTGGGAGGGAAGGGAAAGAAAAAGAAAGCAGTACCGTTAGTTGGCCAGGATGAGTGCTTCCATTGTCACAGGAAAGGGCACTGGAAGAAGGATTGCAAGGCGTGGAACGCCAAGAACCAGGAACCGAAGCAAGCTGTGGCTTCGACTTCAGGTGTGTTTGTAATTGAGAATTGTCTGTCGATCAACTCTACTTCCTGGGTATTGGATACCGGATCAGGATCTCATATTTGCAATTCATTGCAGGCACTGAGAAACCGTAGAGTGCTGAAGGAAGGTGATATGACCCTAAAGGTTGCTAACGGAGCTAGCGTGGGAGCTGCGTCCGTCGGGGACTATCACCTAGGATTGATGAGTGGACACATTTTGGTTTTACATAACTGTTATTTTGTACCCAGCTTAACATGTAATATCATATCAGTTTCCTTGTTATCAAATAAAGGTTATGATTTCACGTTTGTAAGAGATGTTGTCAACATCCACCTTAATCATGGTTTGATTGGGTCCGGTACATTAAATAACAGAATATATGTTTTAAACCAACTCCAAATTTTCAATGTCCAGAACACACTAAAAAGAAAGTCTCCAGATTTAAATAAAGCTTTCTTATGGCATTGTAGACTGGGTCACATCAATGAGAGAAGGTTGACTAAGTTGCATAGAGAAGGATATTTGGACTCGTTCGAATATCAATCTTATGACACTTGTCAATCTTGTCTCAAAGGAAAGATGACAAAGACTACATTTACTGGACAAGGAGTAAGAGCGAGCGAGCTCTTAGGACTCATACACAGCGATGTATGTGGTCCAATGTCTACACATGCAAGAGGTGGTTTTTCCTACTTCATTACTTTCACGGATGATTACTCAAGATACAGATTCATTTATCTGATGAAACATAAATCCGAGGCTTTTGAGAAATTCCAAGAGTATAAGAATGAAGTAGAAAACCAAACCGGCAAAAGTATAAAGACACTTAGATCTGATCAAGGTGGTGAATACTTGAGTGCCGAGTTCCTAGGTTACCTAAAAGAGAAAGGAATTCTCTCTCAGCTTACTCCTCCGTACACTCCACAGCATAACGGTGTATCAGAGAGACGGAATCGAACCCTATTGGATATGGTACGATCCATGATGAGTAATGCTGAGTTACCGCGATCTTTCTGGGGACATGCGCTAGAATCAGCGGCATATCTTTTGAACATGGTACCTACCAAGACTGTGCCTACCACTCCATATCAGATGTGGAGTGAGAAGAAACCCCATCTACAGTATATAAAGATTTGGGGATGTCCAGCTTTTGTTAAAAAGCAGCATGTGGACAAGCTCGAGGCACGATCAGTAAAGTGTAAGTTTGTGGGATATCCAAAGCACTCCAGGGGATATCTATTCTATTACGCAGAGGAACAAAAGGTATTTGTTTCTCGTAATGCCCATTTTCTAGAACATCAGTTTTTAGAAAAGGAAACAAGTGGGAGCGAAATAGAACTGGAAGAAATTCCAGAACCACAAACTACCACTGAAAGTTTGGTAGAACCGGAAGTTCAAGAAGAACAGGACATTCCCGCACCCCTCCGCAGGAGTAGTAGGCCGTCTCATCCGCCTGAGAGATACTACGGTTTTCTCATTGACGGGGATAGAGAGGATTGCATCATAGATGATGATGAACCTACTGACTTCCAGCAGGCCATCCAAAGCGGCGACTCGGTACGATGGCTAGATGCAATGCGAACCGAAATGGAGTCCATGTACACCAACAAAGTATGGACTTTGGACTTTGCTCCAGATGGGGTAAAACCCATAGGATGCAAATGGATCTTCAAGAAAAAGATTGGTGTAGATGGACAGGTGGAAACCTATAAGGCTAGACTTGTTGCAAAGGGTTTTCGTCAAAGACCTGGTTTGGACTATGACGAAACTTTTTCTCCAGTGGCTATGCTCAAATCCATTCGGGTCCTTCTTGCTATTGCTGCCTTCCATGATTATGAAATCTGGCAGATGGACGTAAAGACGGCTTTTCTGAATGGAAATTTAGAAGAGAGCGTCTATATGGATCAGCCAGAGGGTTTCAATCAGAGTGGGAGCAGCGGGAAAGTATGCAAGCTGCTTAAGTCCATTTATGGACTAAAGCAGGCATCGCGGAGTTGGAACATCTGTTTTGATGAGATAGTCAAAGAATATGACTTTATCAAAAATCCAGATGAACCGTGCATATATAGTAAAGTTGTGGCCAGAAGTGTCGTATTCCTCGTCTTGTACGTGGATGACATTCTATTGATAGGAAATGACATCCTATGCTACAATCTGTCAAAGGATTCTTGTCACACAGGTTCTCCATGAAAGACCTGGGTGATGCCTCTTACATTCTGGGGATCCGGATCTATCGTGATAGATCCAAGAGGATGTTGGGACTTTCGCAGTCCAGGTATATCGACACTGTACTGAAAAGATTTAGTATGGAAGATTCTAAGCGCGGTAATCTGCCGGCTTGTCACGGAATCACCCTCTCCAAAGAGATGTCTCCCAAGACTGATTTGGAAAGGGAACGCATGTCTATTATACCCTACGCTTCTGCGGTAGGCTCTATAATGTATGCGATATTGTGTACCAGACCAGATGTAGCTTACGCACTGAGCGTGGTAAGCCGGTATCAGTCAGACCCAGGGGAGAAACACTGGATAGCAGTAAAGAACATTCTCAAGTACCTGAGGAGGACTAAGGAGATGTTCTTGGTTTACGGCGGAAAAGACCTCAGGTTGGAGGCCTTTGCTGATTCCGGCTTCCAGAGTGATAAGGACGATTCCAAGTCCATGTCGGGTTATGTCTTTACCCTCAATGGAGGGGCGGTGTGCTGGAAGAGCTCCAAGCAGGACACCGTTGCTGACTCGACGATGGAAGCGAAGTATATAGCTGCTTGCGATGCCGCAATAGAAGCAGTCTGGATGAAGAAGTTCCTAACAGAACTTCAGGTGGTTCCTACCATAGTTGATCCAATACCTCTGTATTGCGACAACAACGGAGTTATAGCTTTAGCAAAGGAACCAAGGTCCCATCAGAAGTCCAGACACATCTTGAGGCGGTATCACCTGATCAGGGAGATCATTGATCGTCAGGAGATCGAGGTTCGGAGAGTTGCTTCAGAAGAGAACATTGCTGATCCATTCACAAAGGCCCTTCCTCAGATTCAGTTCGAGCGGCTACTCGAGATCATCGGTCTTCGATACGCCAGTACATGGCCCTAGTGCAAGTGGGAGATTGTTAGTGTTTATGCCCTAGAAGGCCATTACTGTATCATACTAGCTTGTATATTACTTAATGGAAGCTTGGGATATTCACATGTATATAACAGTCTTGCTAAACATGGTAGTATGCTACTTGGTTTTTCTATCTTAATATGTGAGTGTACGTATTGATAGAGCTCTTGGGATCTTGCTTGTCTACCAGCGTTGTGATGGCAGTCACACTAGTGGGGGCTGGGTAGTCTACAAGCACATCCTCATTCAGGTCCCTGGTCGTTGGATTATCGAGACAGAGCATCGAACTCCGGAGTAGACTAGTGTGTACGCTTCTCATCCCAGTTGGGGAGATGGTCTGTCCCACAGCCGTCAGTACGTCGTACTGGAGATAGTATACAGGTGCTCGTTAGGTTACGGGTACACCGGACAGGACTCACAGGGAACTGTTGGTTGGTTTGATACCAGTCGTCAGTGAACAGTTCCCAGGTGACATGAGTACAGCGTAGTCCGCAGACTTGACACTGCTACTTCGCCTCGAGTGTGTCCCACTGTTCTTAGATTGCTACCCTACCACGGCTCAAAGGAGTCGTGCAAACAGGTAGTAGTTGGGTGCAGTCCCGAGCACTTGGAGGCAGTGGCGGTTAGACAGGATTCGTCCCTCCCGGTATTGGGAGTAGATATCGTGCTGTGTCAGAGAGCCATTACGCAAAGTCCCTGGCCAGGGCAAGCGAGATTTGCTGGTAGGTTCCAGTAGTTTCTCAGGGTGTAATGGGCTTCCCTCCGACACGACTTATACCGCTATTAGGGGACTGACGCTTGCCGCCCCCCTAGGCCCGATATGCGATAGTCTTGGACGAACGGACCGGACTGTATGGAGATTGTCACATCAGACTCAGTAGGAGTTCGGATGGGTTTTCTCATCGGCCTTCTTATCGACAACTACCTGGGGACCGTTACGTACAGCTAGTGCCGCTTGCGGTCTGTGGTTAAACCCACTGCCAGCGTAGTAGTCGAGTCTCTAGAGTCCCACACAGAGAGTTTCCTACTCCAGGCGAAACGATATAGAGGTTGCATGGTTTTGCGACAAAGGGTTCGGACGCATACGTGCGTTTACGCGCGTACGACTTTCGGACAGTTTTTACCAGTCGGCTTTGGTTTAAGCCAGTTACTGGTATCCGGTTATTGGATTTTTACAGTCTAAAGTTTTTCCGTATTTTTGCGGATCGGAGGGCATTCTCGTAATTGTTCGAGAAGCTTCTAGAAGACGGTGACTAAGGAGGGTTATGTGTCATATTCATTGAATGAGGTTATGAGTCATGGTGGTGATTCATTCATTTCATTAATGCACATTTATTGCTTAATGACTCATGCTAATGAATCACCACTAGATATTTTATGAAGCATGATTAATCATCACTCTTTATCCTTTTCTTATTATTAGAAAATGCTTCATATATGATATGATACTCATAAACTTATATCATAATATTATTCACATTCTCTCTCCTCAAGCTCTCATCTTCAAGAGACTAATCCTTAATCCTCATGTGTTGAGATCAAAGGTTTAGTTAGACTTAAGCATCCATTACCTTCACTCTATATCATCCTTTCTTCTTTGATTAGCAATCAAAGTAGATTAGTTACCTCAAGTTAGAGGTGTAGCTTGGTGTTTTGCTCTCGGGTGGATCGTCTACTACCTAGAGAAGGTCGAGGAGAACAAAGGAGGACACAAAGACGAAGGACTAGTTTCGATAGGTATAATCCCTAATCACAAGTGATAAGAAAATCTTTGTGTACGGTTATTTATAGTTTAGCTTCGATTTAAGCGGTTAGTCGATATTCGTTCCTTAAACTTGATTGTTTTTGTAAATTCCGCCTCCCCACAAGTACTGGGGTGTACTACATCGACTTACAACAGGTCCATCCAAATTCTTAGTAAAGCTCTCATTGAACAATTTGTCAAAATAATCTCTCCATCTTTCCTTGATATCCTCATCTCGAACTAAAACCTTCTGATTTTCATTTTTGACACACTTCACCGCACATAAGTCTCTAGTCTTCCTTTCCCGCATTCGAGCAATCCGGTATATATCATTTGCAGCCTCTTTAGTGTCTAATTTCTCGTACACCTCCTTGTAGACCTTAGATTTAGCTTCCCGAACAGTTTTCTTAACTTCCTTTTTAGCCATTTTGTACTTCTCAAATCTCTCCACATCTCTACTTTTCTTCAAATCTTTATAAGAATCCCTTTTAAATTTAATAGCAGCCTTTACATTTTCATTCCACCATGATATGTCCTTAGATGGTGGAGCACCACCTCTCGACTCACCAAGTAGATCTCTAGCTACTTTCTTGATACAACTAGCCATTTTGTTCCATGTTTTGTCTGGATCATCTTCCGACTGCCAATCCGCTTCTTGTACTACACGATCTATAAAAGCCTTTTGGTTACCTTCTTTCAATCGCCACCATTTAATTTTAGGCTTTACCTTACGTCTAGTCTTCCGAGGTTCTCTTCTAAATCGAAAATCTAGAACTAAAAGTCTATGTTGAGTGGTTACACTCTCACCTGGCACTACCTTACAGTCGATACAACAACCTCTATCTATTTTTCTCGTCAGAAAAAAGTCTATTTGACTAGCACTTGATCCGCTCCTAAAAGTGATAAGGTGGGACTCTCTTTTCCTAAACCAGGTGTTTGCTAAGATCAAGTCATAAGATAAGGCAAAATCTAGAATCGAGTCACCTACTTCATTCCTTTGTCCGAAACCAAAACCTCCATGGATAGTATCAAACCCACTACGACTAGTACCTACATGTCCATTAAGATCACCACCAATAAATAACTTCTCTCCACTAGGTATACTTTGCACCACCTCATCTAAATCCTCCCAGAATAAACGCTTACTAGCGTCATCAAGACCTATCTGTGGTGCATAAGCACTAATAACATTAAGGATCTCTCTACCTAGAATAAGCTTAACCAGTAAAATTCTATCACCTTTTCTCCTAATCTCAACTACATCCTCAAGCAACCGTCTATCTATGATTATGCCTACCCCATTACGATTTTTATCTCTACCCGTATACCAAAGCTTATAACCCCAAGGCTCTATGACTCTACTCTTTTCACCTACCCACTTAGTTTCTTGCAAACACATAATACCAACTCTCCTCCTAATCATCACCTCCACTAATTCTATTAGTCTACCCGTAAGGGAACCTATGTTCCAGGAAGCTAGACGGATCCTATGAAACCCTTGCTTATTTGTCACTACACCCGGGGTCCGATGTAGCGCACCGTCTGTAGACGACGACCCTTGCTTATTTGTCACTACACCCAGGGTCCGATGTAGCGCGCCGTCTCTGGACGACGACCCTTGCTTATTTGTCACTACACCCGGGGTCCGATGTAGCGCGCCGCATCTGGACGACGACCTAGAAGCCCTTGCATATTTAACACTACACCCGGGATCCGATGTAGCGCGTCGCTGAGTAGGGGACGCCCCAACGATATTCTTATTATGGTTCATGTCATAGAATGTGACAAAGTTTTACGTTGGCTGTCACAAGCCTACCACAACCCTCACTCTTTCTCATCCGGACTTGGGACCGGCAACGGTGGGTTTATATATATATATATATGATATATGATATATGATATATATATATATGATATATATATATATATATATATATATATATATATATATATATATATATATATATATATATATATATATATATATATATATATATATATATATGAAGCATGGCATGGATTTTCTATTTTTTAGAAAATAGAAAATGAGGTGTAATATATGGAGATATTTGTGGAATGGGCAAGCATGGGCTTTATCATTTGTTTATTGCTCTTGACTCACTATTCAAATATGGTTGCAATTTCTTATTGCAATTTATTCTATGCTTGAATAAGTGAGGTCAAAGGGATTGCCATTCTACAATTTATTCTTGACCTGAATTATTTTTGTTTAGCTTTTTCTTGAGCTCATGAGATGAGTTCTAGCATTCTCCATTTTCTTCACCTCATACTTCAAGCTCTAAACCCTCACATGTGATGTGAACCATAAAGCTTGAAACCCTAGTGAGTAAATAAAACCCTTACTTCACCATCCTACACTTCATTAGCACTCTAGTGTAGTGTGTTTCCTTCACTAAAAAGTTTAGTGAAGAGGCAGCTCGGATTGGCGGACTTCGGGTGGATCATCTTCGGCACGAAGATCATCAGAGGAACCTTGTTCATTCTTTAAGTGAAGCCTAGTGGAGTCGCGTGGACTACTACCCGGAGCATTTGAAAAGAAGGACGCGGTATACAAAGGTTGTAGCCTCCTTCCCTTCTCTTAGTTTTCATATCATCACATAGTAAACCCTAATATTCTAGTTAAGATCTTGGTTAGTGTTCGTTAGCACCCGAAATTTTTGAAAATTGCATGTGTGATGCCCGTTTAAACCCCGTCGCGGTGCAAGCGTACACTGGTATGGTATCAGAGCCAAGCTAGAACATTAGGGATGGTCTTTACGACGTTAAAGTGTTCGATCGAACATCGAAACCCAATTTTCATCAAGTTTCTGTCGATTTTTCAAAAGTTGGAATTTTTCAAATTAAAAATATGCAGAAAATTGTGCAGGGTATCAAGTGGAGCCGCAAGAAAATTAAGAAGCCAATTCCTTTAAAGGGTCGCGGTTCCGCCGCTTCTTTGTGGCTTTGTGGCATCAATTCTCTTGTGCTACTCCACTTTGTGATTTTGCGCTCTCTGGGTATTTTTTATTAGACTCAAGTTGTTGAGGTCTCTGGATGTCACGACCCGAAAATACGGAACGTGACTGATACTTAAATTACGCAACGTCTAGAGGCGTAACGTAATCTAAGTAAGCCAAAGCTCAGAAATCTAAACCGTTTAAGAAATAGAGTGAAGGAAACCTTGTTTTAAAGAAAGTGATTTTTACAAACTAAAGTCATAGTAAACAATTTAAAAGCATCAAGTTTTTCCAAAAATTTCGGCAGAGTCTCCCTTGTAAAAACTTGCTCCAAACGGGTACAAAACAAGAATAATCATAAGCAATAATAAAAAGGCATCCCCAAGCGGGAGCTAGCTCTTCGCCAAACGGCGGAATCACAACCACGCAAGATAATATAAATCTGCAACGCCGAAGGGCGGGGATCAAAAACTCAGAAAGAAACCAACATCCTCAAGAAAACTAGAAAATCATAATAATACAAGAGCGCGACTCTAAGGTCGAAAGAATATACAACTGGTTTTCTTAGTCTATCAAATATACAAGGTCTGGTTGATGGAGCATACTAGATACAACTGAAATAAATAAAAGTACAATGGTGGTCACGATGCAAGTGAACCTACCTACCCAAGCAACCATCCGGAAGGAAATGGTGTGCCAGCAAAGCCGCCAAGGAACCTGTACGGCTAGACCTGCAAGAAACTGTAGCACAACGGGGTGAGTTTCCAACTCGTGAATAGAAGACATCGCCATGTAGAAATCGTATGAAAGACGATCTCCTAGGTCGTACAATAATATGCTCATAATATAACACTGAAGCATCTAGTAGTGGCAATGGTACTAATCTAAGCATAAGTGTAATATCAATACTCGTGTCAGTGCCTCAAGTGTAAGTCGATGTGCTGTTAGTTGTATGTATGCCCTAGAGGCCAGTATTGTACAGTATATGTATATTATATTGGATGCTTGGACATATATAGAGAGGACTTTCTTGCTCGATATGATAGTATGCTATCTGGTTGCACTTTACTTTAACATGTATACTTGTCTCTTTATACTGTCTTATCGTTACATGTTGGTAAAGCCCTTAGAATGTGTACTTGACTACCTGGACTATGATGCGGATCATACTAGTGGGGACATGGTAGTCCATAAGTACATCCTTCAAGGTCCCTAGTCGTGGGTGTATCGAGACGGGGCATCGATATACCAGTGTAGACTAGCGTATAAGCTTCTCGACCCATGAGATGGGCGATGGATGATCCCATATCCATTGGTGTTTGACATCAGAGATGGTATACGGGTGCTCAGTGGAGACTGGATACACTGGACGAACTCGCCGAGAACTCCCAGATGGTATTATACCTCACGTCAGATGGCAGTTCTCTGGTGACACTTGTGCAGGTTAGTCTGCAGACCCGAGATCGTCATAGAGTCTTGTGTGATTCCCACTGTGCTTTGATTTCCACCTTACCACGTCCATGAGGGCATGCAAAATGGTGGTTTTTGGGTACAGTCCCGAGTCACATGGAGGCAATGAGCGATATGAGGGGTTTCGTCTCTCCCGGTATTGGGGGTTGATGTTGCGCTGTGCTCGATTGGCCGTGACAGGGAAGTCCCTGGCCAGGGCTGATTTAGAGATTTACTGGTAAGTGTTACCAGTAGTTTCTCGACCCGTTATGAGCCTCACATCGGCACGACTTATCGGTTATTGGGGTCTGACGTTTACCACCCCTAGACTTGATATGCGACATATCAGACGAGGAGACCGGAATGTACGGGAAGTGTTACCGGCAGGCTTTTTACAGGAGTTGGAGCGGGCTTGCTTGCTGATCTTCTGATCGCTCAATACCCGGGTAGCCGTTACGTCCAGCTAGTACCGCTGACGGCTTGTGGGTGCGTGATGTGATCATCACCTACTGCCGGCGTATTGACGTGTCTTTAGAGTCCTATATAGAGGTTTTACTGGCTCAGGCAAAACGAAATAGGGGCGCATATGTGATATGTGCAGGACTGAGAATAATGCGTGTATGTGATACCGTATTCTATTCTTGCAACTTTTTATATCGGTCGGTTATATATGATATAGCCGGGTTATCGAATCAAGTGTTGATTCGATAAGTCGATACATTGAATGTTAGTCGGTTATATGTGATATGACCGGATTATTAAGTCAAGTGTTGATTTAATAATTTATTGTATAATTGTATATTTGATATACTAGATTACATTAACTAACACATGTTCACTTAGGGTTTTTTCTCACATGTACACATCTTTACTATATATATGATATATATTAAAATGTGTTATATTATTGTATCATGGTTGATGATACATCACACTTGGGTGTATGAGACATATACCATGCTATTTGTTATGTTGGGTTTTAACATTTAAAAGTAATTACAAAATTAGTGGTAAATTAGAAAATGCATGAAGCTTGTGGAAGCTTGTGGATGCATTGACTAAAGTCCACTAAATTTGTTTTTACTTTGGGTTTTAACCTAACCTTAACACTTAGCCATGGTAATGTCTCTACAAGAGTTAGTATATGATACTCACTCACCATGGTTAGCTCACTCACTTGATCATTATCCTTTTCATTTTCTTTTTTTCATCTTCTTCTTGGTTCAAAAGAAAAAAGCTTGCTAGGGTTTGATCCAAAGTGAGAATCATTGTGAGAAATAAAATTCCAAAGAGAACCCACTTCCTATTTCTCCATCCTCTACTAGATTAGCACTTTAGTTTAGGGTGTTTACTTCACTAATTCTCTAGTTAGTGAA
Source organism: Agapanthus africanus (assembly GCA_030015575.1). Lineage (NCBI taxonomy): Eukaryota > Viridiplantae > Streptophyta > Magnoliopsida > Asparagales > Amaryllidaceae > Agapanthus > Agapanthus africanus. The sequence goes on along the minus strand of JASDDO010000016.1, from coordinate 177,319,195 downwards.
GTAGTAGCTTGAGTCGGAATTCCCTCGACGTAGATCATCTTCGGCCTCGGAGACTTCAAGCAAGGTCGCATCTTTCGCCTCGTGAAGCCATGCAAGAGCCCGGGAGAACTTTGATCGCAGCAAAGGGACTACGACAAGGAACTCTAGAAGTGAAGGACTGATCTACAAAGGTTGTATTTCGCATACCCTTAGTCGTAAAGTTGTTTACTTGCTATTTTCTTCGCCTAATCTCTAGTATACGATCTAGCTTAGGGTTGTTCGGCACATAAAAAATTTAATTTTGGCATGGTCGATGCCTTGTGGAGCCTTGTTAGTGTGCCTACTAACCCTACAGTGGTATCAGAGCCTAGATAGAGCATTAGGCGATGTGTTAACGAAGTTAAAACTCCGAACGAACCCGAATACGCAAATTTAACCCCCTCTCTGGACTTTTTTCAAAATCTGCGATTTTTTGGAATTAAAAATACCTAAAAAATTCAGCAGGGTTTTCTATGCATTACGGTGTAAATTTGGTGACGTCATCTGTATGGATCGCTGCGGAACCGCGGCAATAGCCTGCTTGTGCCGCGGTTCCGCGGCCGTTCAGTGAGTGTATGCTTTGGTTTTTGCACCGTAATACTAATATGCGATATCTGTGATGTGATCATTTGATGTTCTGTGATAAATACTGTATATAGTATATAGGATATATTATATAGGCGTTACTTATGTTTTACACCCGCGCTAGCCCTGCCCCGCTCTGCCGTTAGTTACTTAACTTAACGGTGCACGAGGGGACATCGATGCAAATGCGGATGGCATAAGTGTACGTCGTATTTATCTGTGATGTTTAGGTGACTTAAATGATGGGACTTCATTAATGTGATTAATGAAAGAAAAGAAACCTAAAAGATGTTGTAGAATCAAATTTTTTAAAAAGGGTAGCTACAGTTTTGCTTTGCATAGCGGTATATATGATATACCCTGCACCTTATTCGATGAGGAAAGAGCCGAGACCCCTTCACCAAGAGTGACCTCTTTAGCAAAACTGGCAGATGCTACAACACTCGGTTTGTTTTTGATTGCTTTTGGAGTTTTGCTTTGCATAGTGATGTATATGATATATCCTGCACCTTATTCCATAAGGAAAGAGCCGAGATCCCTTCACCAGGAGTGACCTCTTTAGCAAAACTAATAAAAGCCTCAAAATCACTCCATTTCAAAATTCACTCGATTCTACGACGATATCAAGTTCATTACGCAATAGGTTTTCAGAAAAACCTGTCGTAGCCCTCCGTCATTTCAGATAAGAACTATTTAGTATTCGTGCTGCGTTTGTTGGCCTTTGTCAAGGTGTAGTGTCCGGTAGCTGAATGGTGCTTATCTGCTTATGCATATGATGCAGATTGTTTTGGGGTAGTCGTACGACCTTGTTGGCCTTTGTCAAGGGTCGTGCGGGTGGGTTTGATTCAATCAAGAAATGACGGGTTGAACTTGACTAGCATCCTATGATTTGTTGGCCTTTGTCAAGGTCATAGGGGTTAGGGGCAAAACATTATCGGGAATTTCAAGTGTTGAAATTTGCAATGAGATTGCATACCTTCTATGAGATAGTAGGATCCCGATACCCACTGTGAGTAATTGTTACTCCCGGGAGAGTTTTACACAGGACAATTAGCCGATCAAGTAGGTGTCTAGAAAGGTGTCAACGGGGTTATGCCTCTGGGAAAACGAGGTTTACTTTAATTAGGTCCGTGCGAAAGCACGGGGAACCTCCCTCAAAGTACCGACACTGGCCTTGCTGAAAGATTGGCGAAGTTGTAGGGTGTAATTAATCCCGGCTAGTCTTTCCTTTTAGGGTTTGAAGGAAGATTTGATAAAAAACTGTGGGAGCCATCCTGATTAGATAAAATAATAACCAATCTGATCTTGCAAGAGCATACGCTTAAGTGTTTTCTTCTCTCTCTCCAGGTAGGGACCATATCATGCCTTAATCAAGATAATAATATGGATGTATTGACCGAACCCGCATGTTATACTGTGCTGGGGAACGTTGGTTCCGTTCTTTCTTATAAGAGTTATAAGACTGAACTGGATATAGGGGAATACCAGGATTCCCATGCCACCCGAATGAAGAAAGTACATGTTGATGCATTTTCTTCGGGTGTGTTCGTTACAGAGAACTGTTTCTCCATTTCCTCTACGTCCTGGGTATTAGATACCGGGCCAGGATCCCATATATGTAATCAGTTACATGGGCTTAGGAAAGGTAGAGAACTTGGTGAAGGTGATAAAGACATAAGGGTTGGAAATGGTGCAATTGTTGCAGCTAAAACCGTCAGGGAATATCACCTTGTATTGCCAACTGGTAATACATTGATTCTGAACGAATGCTATTACATGCCGAACCTGATATGCAACATTATATCGGTTTCTTTGTTGAGTAAAGAAGGATATAATTTTGTATTACAGGATAATGTTATGAACATTTTTCTAAACCAAAAGTTGGTTGGATCAGGCACGATGTGCAATGGCATTTATGTTCTAAATCAATCAACAGTTCTGAGCATAACAAACACAAACAAGAGGAAGAGTTCAGAAATGAACGAATCCTTCTTGTGGCATTGTAGACTGGGTCACATCAATGCGACACGACTAGCTAGGTTGCATAAAGTTGGATATTTGAATCCGTTTGAATTTTCATCTTATGACACTTGCCAGTCATGTCTCAAAGGCAAGATGACCAAAACTCCGTTTACGGGACACGGAGAGAGAGTTACGGAACTCTTGGGACTGGTACATAGTGATGTATGCGGCCCCATGTCTACACATGCCAGGAATGGTTCTTCGTACTTCATTACATTCACTGACGATCTCTCTAGATTCGGATATGTGTTCCTGATGAAACACAAATCAGAAGCTTTTGAGAAATTTAGAGAATATAAACAAGAAGTCGAGAACCAAATCGGGAAAAGTATTAAAATCCTACGATTTGATCGTGGAGGTGAATACTTGAGCAATGAATTCCTGGACTTCCTAAAAGAGAATGGGATTCTCTCTCAGCTGACTCCTCCATATACACCACAGCACAACGGTGTATCAGAACGGAGGAACCGCACCCTATTAGATATGGTGCGCTCTATGATGAGCACAGCTGAGTTACCTATTTCCTTCTGGGGTATGCGCTGGAGACAGCAGCATACCTATGAGATATGGAGTGGGAAGAGACCATGTCTTAAACGAGTTAAGATATGGGGTTGTCCGGCCTATGTCAAAACGCAAAATCCGGACAAACTCGAGGCACGGTCAGTTCTATGCAAGTTTGTGGGATATCCCAAACATTCACATGGATATCTTTTCTACCATACCGAGGAACAAAAAGTGTTTGTTTCTCGACATGCCACCTTTTTAGAAAAAGAATTTCTTACAAAAGAAATTAGTGGCGACGAGGTAGAACTGGAAGAAATTCCGGCTACACAAACTCAAACTGAAGATTTAGTGGAACTGGAGGATTCAGTAGTTCCCAACGAACCTCAGCCTCTCCGCCGATCTAGTAGGGTTCCTCACCCACCTGAGAGATACTACGGTTTTCTCATGGATGGTGGGAGCGAGGATTGCATCATGGTTGATGATGACCCAACTAGCTTCGAGCAGGCCATCACGAGTGGGGACTCAGTGAAATGGCTGGATGCAATGCGGTCCGAGATGGAATCCATGTACACCAACAAAGTGTGGACCTTAGAAGTTGCTCCTGAAGGGGTAAAACCCATTGGGAGCAAGTGGATCTTCAAGAAAAAACTTGGTGTAGATGGGAAAGTAGAGACTTTCAAAGCTAGACTTGTTGCAAAAGGTTTTCGTTAAAGACCAGGTGTGGACTATGACGAAACCTTTTCTCCAGTGGCTATGCTTAAATCCATCCGGATCATGCATGCCATCGCTGCATATCATGACTACGAAATCTGGCAAATGGATGTTAAGACCGCCTTTCTAAACGGTGATTTAGAAGAGTGCGTGTACATGACTCAGCCAGAAGGCTTCGTAGATAGTGGGAGCAGCGGAAAGGTGTGCAAGCTGCTTAAATCCATTTATGGATTAAAGCAAGCATCGCGGAGTTAGAACATCTACTTTGATGTCGTTATCAAAGAGTTTGATTTCGTCAAAAACGTAGATGAACCTTGTATCTACAAGAAGGCGGCAGAGAGTAAGGTTGTCTTCCTCGTATTGTACGTGGACGACATACTCTTGATTGGAAATGACATTCCTATGCTACAATCGGTCAAGCTCTTCTTATAACAAAGATTCTCAATGAAAGATCTTGGTGATGCCTCCTGCATATTGGGAATTATGATCTATAGAGATAGATCTAAAAGGATATTGGGATTGTCCCAATCCAGGTACATTGACACCATACTAAAAAGGTTTAGTATGGAAGAGTCCAAACGTGGGTTTTTACCCACGATCTCAGGGCTCACTCTCTCCAAAGAGATGTCTCCCAAGACTGATTTGGAGAGAGCTCGCATGAAAAGGATACCCTATGCTTCGGCAGTAGGCTCTATCATGTACGCGATACTATGTACCAGACCCGATATAGCATACTCACTAAGTGTAGTGAGCAGGTATCAAGCTGATCCTGGAGAGAGTCACTGGACAGCTGTGAAGAGCATTCTCAAGTACTTGCGAAGGACTAAAGAGATGCTCTTGGTGTATGGTAACGGAGAACTCCAAGTGGAGTCCTTTACCGATTCGAGCTTCCAGAGTGATAAGGACGACTCTAAGTCGCAGTCGGGATTTGTCTTTACCCTTTACGGAGGGGCGGTTAGCTGGAAGAGTTCCAAGCAGGAAACCGTGGCAGACTTGACGATGGAGGCTGAATATATCGCTGCCAACGATGCTGCCAAAGAGGCTGTCTGGATCAAGAAGTTCATTACTGAACTTGGAGTGGTTCCATCCATTGAACATCCAATACCTTTGTATTGAGATAACAATGGAGCGGTGGCTTTGGCCAAGAAACCCAGGTCCCATCAGAGATCCAGGCATATTCTGAGGCGGTATCACCTGATCCGGGAGATAGTTGATCGCCGGGAGATCGAGGTCAGGAGGGTTGACACGAAGAACAACACAGCGGATCCACTAACGAAGGCCATTCCCCAGATACAGTTTGAGAGACTCTTCGGGATGCTCGGTATGCGATACTATAGCAGCTGGCCCTAGTGCAAGTGGGAGATTGTTAGTTGTATGTATACCCTAGAGGCCAGTATTGTACAGTATATGTATATTATATTGGATGCTTGGACATATATAGAGAGGACTTTCTTGCTCGATATGATAGTATGCTATCTGGTTGCACTTTACTTTAACATGTATACTTGTCTCTTTATACTGTCTTATCGTTACATGTTGGTAAAGCCCTTAGGATGTGTACTTGACTACCTGGACTATGATGCGGATCATACTAGTGGGGACATGGTAGTCCATAAGTACATCCTTCAAGGTCCCTAGTCGTGGGTGTATCGAGACGGGGCATCGATATACCAGTATAGACTAGCGTATACGCTTCTCGACCCATGAGATGGGCGGTGGATGATCCCATATCCATTGGTGTTTGACATCAGAGATGGTATACGGGTGCTCAGTGGAGACTGGGTACACTGGACGGACTCGTCCAGAACTCCCAGATGGTATTATACCTCACGTCAGATGGCAGTTCTCTGGTGACACTTGTGCAGGTTAGTCTGCAGACCCGAGATCGTCATAGAGTCTTGTGTGATTCCCACTGTGCTTTGATTTCCACCTTACCACGTCCATGAGGGCGTGCAAAACGGTGGTTTTTGGGTACAGTCCCGAGTCACACGGAGGCAATGAGCGATAGGAGGGGTTTCGTCTCTCCCGGTATTGGGGGTTGATGTTGCGCTGTGCTCGATTGGCCGAGATAGGGAAGTCTCTGGCCAGGGCTGATTTAGAGATTTACTGGTAAGTGTTACCAGTAGTTTCTCGACCCGTTATGAGCCTCACATCGGCACGACTTATCGGTTATTGGGGTCTGACATTTACCACCCCTAAACTTGATATGCGACATATCAGACGAGGAGACCGGACTGTACGGGAAGTGTTACCGGCAGGCTTTTTACAGGAGTTGGAGCGGGCTTGCTTGCTGATCTTCTGATCGCTCAATACCCGAGTAGCCGTTACGTCCAGCTAGTACCGCTGACGGCTTGTGGGTGCGTGATGTGATCATCACCTACTGCCGGCGTATTGACGAGTCTTTAGAGTCCTACATAGAGGTTTTACTGGCTCAGGCAAAACGAAATAGGGGCGCATATGTGATATGTGCGGGACCAAGAATAATGCGTGTATGTGATACTGTATTCTATTCTTGCGACTTTTTGTATCGGTCGGTTATATATGATATAGCCGGGTTATCGAATCAAGTGTTGATTCGATAAGTCGATACATTGAATGTTAGTCGGTTATATGTGATATGACCGGATTATTAAGTCAAGTGTTGATTTAATAATTTATTGTATAATTGTATATTTGATATACTAGTTTACATTAACTAACACATGTTCACTTAGGGTTTTTTCTCACATGTACACATCTTTACTATATATATGATATATATTAAAATGTGTTATATTATTGTATCATGGTTGATGATACATCACACTTGGGTGTATGAGACATATACCATGCTATTTGTTATGTTAGGTTTTAACATTTAAAAGTAATTACAAAATTAGTGGTAAATTAGAAAATGCATGAAGCTTGTGGAAGCTTGTGGATGCATCGACTAAAGTCCACTAAATTTGTTTTTACTTTGGGTTTTAACCTAACCTTAACACTTAGCCATGGTAATGTCTCTACAAGAGTTAGTATATGATACTCACTCACCATGGTTAGCTCACTCACTTGATCATTATCCTCTTCATTTACTTTTGTTCATCTTTTTCTTGGTTCAAAAGAAAAAGCTTGCTAGGGTTTGATCCAAAGTGAGAATCATTGTGAGAAATAAAATTCCAAAGAGAACCCACTTCCTATTTTTCCATCCTCTACTAGATTAGCACTTTAGTTTAGGGTGTTTACTTCACTAATTCTCTAGTTAGTGAAGTAGTAGCTTGAGTCGGAATTCCCTTGACGTAGATCATCTTCGGCCTCGGAGACTTCAAGCAAGGTCGCATCTTTCGCCTCGTGAAGCCATGCAAGAGCCCGGGAGAACTTTGATCGCAGCGAAGGAACTACAACAAGGAGCTCTAGAAGTGAAGGACCGATCTACAAAGGTTTTATTTCGCATACCCTTAGTCGTAAAGTTGTTTACTTGCTATTTTCTTCGCCTAATCTCTAGTATACGATCTAGCTTAGGGTTGTTCGGGACATAAAAAATTTAATTTTGGCATGGTCGATGCCTTGTGGAGCCTTGTTAGTGTGCCTAGTAACCCTACATGTGCAACACCCCATGGGTTGCGGGAAGGCGGAAATTTGAAAAACGATCTTGTTCTTTAAGCATACATCGACTAACCGAAGATTTTTACCAAACGATAATTAACAACAGCCATAGAAGTTCTTAGCTACTATGTAAAGAGATTATACCTAGTGAATCGTGTCCTTCGTCTTTTTGATCTCTACGTCCTCCTCGGTCTCCTTCCCATGATAGATGATCCACCCGAGAACCCTAATCCAAGCTTCACCTCCAAACTTGAGGTAACTAAGTTTCTCTAGTTGCTAATCAAAGGAACTTAGGTGATATAGAGTTAGGTTATGGATTATTTAGTTTATTCTAGTCCTTGATCTCAACTCATGAGTGGTAGGATTAGAGTTTGAAGAGAGAGTGAGCTTGATGAGAGAGAAGGTGAAGATGATCATGATAATGATATTGTTTCTCACTTGAATATATGAAGTATAATGAATAAACAAATAAATGAATAAATGTGATTATTCATCATGCTACATTAATTCAATATGAGTGATTCACTGTGTGAGTCATTAAGCATTTAATAATGCATTAATGACATGATGAATCACACAAAATGAGTCACAATATCATTTAATGATAATGCCACCTAAACCCTCAAGTCACCATGCTTCTAGAAGCTTCCCGTAAAATTACGAGAACGCCCCTCCTATCCGTGAAAACACGGAAAAACTTTAGACTGTATAAATCTAATAACCTGATACTAGAATCTGGCTTAAACCAAAGCCGGCTGTTCCCCTCCGAATGGCGGCCAAGACATGGACGTCTTGCCTGAGATTCGGGGCAGATGCTAATTGGTGCTATCCGTCCACCTCTCTGAGGATGCCAAGTTGATTTATGACACCGTGTATCGAAGGTTTAAACGGATGCGTCCGATGTAGCAGACTTCGTCAGATTCCCCCTCGCTTGAGGGGTTTTTGATTGTGGGGACGCTCTTCCCTGCAGGCGCAAGCCCCTGCAGTTAATTACGCTACCGCATTGCGGTAACAACTTTCTCCTTCTCCAGATGATCACTTCGTGTCGTGTGTGTTTGATTCGTGTTCGGTTGCCCGTGATTGTATACGGAGACTGAGTTATGTCGTCGCCCGTAGGGCATGGACTAGTTCAAATTCGTATTATCTTAGATTTGGGTTTGGGGGTTGTGTTTAAGGATACGTTAGCCTCATTTGAGACTAAGATCGACTTAAACGTTTGTTAAGGATACGTTAGTCTAGTTTTAGACTAAGATCAACTTAACGGGATCGTTTAGATCCGACAAGAGAGCGATTAGGGGAGCCCTGTTGTTTAGTTTAGTGACATTGCGGTCAATAGGTAGTTTAAGGACATTGCGGTCCATTGTTAGTTTTAAGACGTTGCGGTCAAGGTTAAGGACGTCGTAGTCCGTGGAATTAAGGACTCCACAGTCCGATGTTAGTTTTAAGACATCACGGTCAAGGGTAAGGACGTCATAGTCCGTTGTTAGTTTTAAGACATTCAGATCAAGGTTAAGGACCTTATAGTCCGTGGTTTTAAGGACCCCACAGTCCGGCGTTTAGTTTTAAGACATTACGGTCAAGGTTAAGGACGTCATAGTCCGTTGTTAGTTTTAAGACATTCCGGTCAAGGTTAAGGACCTCATAGTCCATGAGTTTAAGGACCCCACAGTCCGTATCAATGTGTGGTCATCGGGACCCGCCATCTCTTTAAAGACGTTGAGGAATTACAACGCCAAGTATCAAAGGAGTGAAGAGATGTACCCTTAAACCAAGGTAGATTAAGTGACCTGTAGTCCAAGTTGGATACTAAGATCAATTATTATATTATGAGCCCATTGGCCCAGTTAAGTTTGAATTGAGGACTTATGGCCAGCTTGGGCTAAGTCCAATCATGTTTGGGATATTGGCCCTCTGTTGGTTCATTGAAAGAGAGGCTTTGCCTCTGGAAACTTAGCCAATTGGGCTAAAGCTAGTGTTAAACACTAGAGACCAACAGTGTTGAACACTGGGAATAAGATTAACAAGTTAGTGTTAAACACTAAAAGATAATCAGTGTTGAGCACTGGGAACAGAGTTTTCAAATTAGTGTTAAACACTAAGCAAATCAGTGTTAAACACTGGGGACAAAATCTCCAGACTAGTGTTAAACACGATGGAGAGAGGGGTCACGTGCGGACACGTGAGAGCGCCCTGATTCCCCTTATTTTATTCAGTCAAAAGTCTTGAATACTTTGAAGTATCACGTGCTATCACGTGATGGGAATTTAGGCGTTTATCTGCTAGAGCTTCAGCCAAGGGATCATGTGGTGGCATGTGAGAGCGCCCTGCTTCCCTTCATTTTGTTCTACAGATAAGTGTTTAACACTTTTGATTCTGAAAGCCATCACGTGTGGGCACGTGATGGGGGCTCACGCTTCGATTTGTTAGAATGTTCATTAGGGGTCACATGTTGACACGTGAGGGCGCCCTAGAGCTCTTTTCTGTTTCCTTTTGCCCTTTTCTCTGTGTGCTTTAGAGATCACGTGGGGCACGTGAGACATTGCCTCAAAGTTCTTTTTTATGGATCTTTGCAGGAGTCACGTGGTAACACGTGAGGTGTTTGCTTCAAAGTTCTTTTCTGTGTATCTTTGCAGGGGTCACGTGGTAGCACGTGACTCTGGTTCTTTGCATGTTTTAAAGATCTGTTCATCTTTTAAGAATTAAATTCTTCATAGGGTTAAAACCCTAACAACAAACTTTAGAGGAATTAAATTCCCGTTTTCTTCGTAAGAATTATATTCTTAAATAGGGTTAAACCCTAATTTCTTTTCTTAAGGGAATTAAATTCCTGTGAGTTTGAGAGAATTATGTTCTCAATTAGGGTTAAACCCTAGTTCTGTTCATTCTGAAGGAATTAAATTCCCATAACATAGGGTTAAACCCTAATTTTATCTCAAAGGAATTGAATTCCTATCATTTTGTGAGAATTAAATTCTCAAAACTCAGTTCCTCCTCTGTGTTTTAGATCTGCATGGCAGGATCTCGACCCAATGAGAATTAAATTCTCAATTCATGGGGAGATGTGCACTTTGCAGATCCTCCACCAGAGAAAGAACTAAGTTCTTTTCTTTATATGAGAGTTAAACTCTTTTGAGAATTAAATTCACTTTTGAAGCTCCCTTTTCTTTTCTTACCTAAGGTTTTTCTTTTGCAGAGAATCAAAGGCTCTATATCTCTCTCCTTATGTATCAAAAGAAAAGGTCCAAAGGTCCCCTTCTCTTCTTTTCTTGGCTCCTATTTATGGTAGAAGGAAAATAATCAATCTGTTTAGTAAATCTCTCATTGAGAGATTTGATTTATATTTATCATTAATCTGGGCCTTTAGATTGTTGGGTGAATTTTATTCACCATTGGATTTTAAATCCAAAGATATCTCTTTGTTATTTCGGTTAGATTTAGGGGGAAATCTTTCCAAGTCCAAGATTTTTCCATAAATTGGTGATATTTAATCACTTTTAGATTTTTAATCCAACGGTTTTAGATAATCCTTCTTCATTTTGGAAAGATTTGAAAGATTCATCCTCAGAATTTTAATTCTGTTAAAGAATAAGGCTCTTAAAGCCGGTCATGTGTGTCCACGTGACCCCTGGTCACGTGTGTCCACGTGACCCCTGGTCACGTGTAGGCACGTGACCCCTGGTCACGTGACCCCTGGTCACGTGTAGGCACGTGACCCCTGGAATGGGCTTCTCTTCTTCTGCGCTCTGTTATCTGGCCGCTGCTTAACCATCACGTGCCAACACGTGACCATTGGTCACGTGTTAGCACGTGATGCCTCTTCTGGAGCTTTTTCTTGATTTTTAATCAGGGGATGAATGTGCTTTTTGCCGCTGCTTTAAGCGTCACGTGCCAACACGTGACAACTGGTTACGTGTGAGCACGTGATGCCTCTTCTGAAGCTTCTCCTGATTTTTAATCAGGGAACAAATGCCCCCACAGCGTTGTTCTCACGTGTCTGCACGTGAGTGCAACGCTGTCACTTTTGTGACCGTCGGATATGCTTTAGGAGTAGGGTAGATGAAACGTTTTCCATCCCATCCTATAAATGCCCATGTCTTTTCAGAAGAGCCTCCACTTTGCTCATCTTCCTCCTTGCATACTTTTCTTTCTGAGAATTTAATTCTCCTTTCCAAAGCTTAGTTCTCTGCATTGAAAATTTTTCAGAGTTTAACTCTATTAAAAAAGAACTCTTTTCTTTAGGTAATGCTCTTGAACGAACGATGAACTTTCATGTCCTTCTGGATTTTAAATCCATAGCAAGGGTTTCATCCCTTTTAACATGAACCCATTTTTCCTTTTTTTCAACCGAAATATGAAATCATTTAATCTTCACTATTAGATCTCCTTAGGGTTCATCTGATCCTTTAGGGAGATGATGATGTTGGTTGCTTTTTTATGTAATTTAATTCCATCCCCAAGAAGCTTCGGCTCTGGAACAGAACTTTTATGGGGATTTAATTCCCTTTTTCAAAAAGGAATTTAATTCCTACGAAGAACTAAGTCGTTCTCATGGGAACTTCATGGGTTTTCTCTGCCCTGAGTTGTCTCCTGCACATCTAAGTTCACAATGTTGCTCTCTGGGAATTTAATTCTCTTGATTCTGTTTGATTTATCACAGAGCCCGAGATAGATTTGTCTTTTAGGGGGTGTGTAGGGCCACTTGAAACCCACTGCCTATTTAATGAGGATATCCCCTTTGTCTTATTATGATTGCTTGGCCTCATTATTAACGAGCCGTCAACCTGATTCTGTGGGGCCCATGTGTTTTGTAGCCAACGGTCCCATAAAAAGAGTCTGCTGTCGCTTTCTTCAACTGTCTTCATATATATATTTATGCTCATATATATATATATATATATATATATATATATATATATATATATATATGCTGGCTTCGCTTTTGACAGTTTTTTTTCTCTTTATTTCAGGTGCAATGGCTTCTGTTCCGTGCTTTCCCTTCACTCGTTCGGAGGCAGCTTTTCCTCAATCACCATCCGACGAGGAAGCGATGATGATGATCCGGGCTCATGACCCAAACTGCACCAGCTTACTTTTATGGGGAACTTGGTACAGTCATATCATCCAGGGTCGCCGGAGTTTCCTCTGTGAAGTGCCGACAGAGCCCACTTTCCCGTTCTTGCCGATGGACCCCCCAAGGACGGTTTTCGCTGTGGAGATGCCAAACTGGACTCCAACGGGACAACTCGAGCCTTCGACAACCGGTATCCCAAACCATCCGATCCCCGCTATAGATATCCTGGGAAGACGCATTTGTCAGGGTGAGGCCCACCCATGGGGACAGATTTATAAGAAAAGGGCTCACTCCTCGACACCCCACGGGCTACCTCCTCTGGGCTCGCTACATCCTTGCTACCCATCGTGCGCGGCTGCAGAAGGTTGGACTTTACCAGGCAATATATGCGTCGCTCTTCCATTATCAATCCCCACATGTCTGGTGGGTGAAGGCGTTCTTGAATCAATGGAATCTCCCCACCAACACTTTTCTTCTGGGGGACATAGAGGTTTCGATCTCTTTGGGGGAGTTTTATGAAATCTCAGGGCTGCCAATTCGAGGGACACTTTATGAGGAGTTGCTGCCCTCTGATGAATACGTTTTTGAACCCGAGCCTGCACCGCTTGACGGCTTGTCTGCCGAGAACGCCGTCCGCCACAAGCGTCCCAGCTTGATCAATGTGTTAGGTATCTTTGATTGATTGTTCACTGAATCTGAGGAGCAAGGCGTTACTTTTAAGAGCTTCATTGCCTGCTTCCTTCGCGAGGACGTCCTGTCGAAGACAGCTCTGAAGTTTGCAAATATTAAAGACCCCTTTGGGTTTGGTCCGAAGAAGCTGCCGACCAATGAATCGGATCTACCGCAGTACTACATCCCCATAATGTCGCCGATGTCCTTCGAATCTATCGCAGCTCCTGGCATGGATGAGGAGACGTTCTTCGTTGGGTTTATCAGTGTCTGGCTCAGCTGGTTTGTCATCCCTATGCATCGCCGCTTTATGAAAGCTTCGGTCATCTATCCGGCTCACCGCATAGCTGAGGGAACGTGGCTGGCCATTGGCATCCCGGCACTGGCGCATATTTATCACGGGTTGGGCGCTGCAGCTAATACTTCCAGCCCTGGCGTAGATGTGGTAAATTTCTCGCTTTATTACTTTACGTCTTGGATCGAAATGCACATCTTGGGTGCTTTTGCTATGCATCAAAGGCCCGCATTCTACGACGCTTATACCTTCCCGAGGCTTATGCGATTGGTGGATGCTTCTGCCGCTGACCCGACTCAATTCGGGGCTATTTGGGCATTGATTTCTCCTTACGCTACTGCTGGCGGGTTGGTTTTTAATGATCGGGTCTTATCTTCTTTCGCGGGTTCAGCCTGGCCGCTTTGGGACCGGTCGATAGATAACGCGCCCTCTTTGAAGCCCTGGGAGGCCGCGCGCTTATACGCAATCAGACCGGGTTACCTGGTATTCCGTCAGGATAGCACGGCCCTCTTCATGCGGTACAATCCGCACCGCTTTGCCCGGCAGTTTGGTTATGATCAGGGTGTCCCGTTTGAGGCTTTCATAGTCGCGCCGGTTCCCTCGCTCGAGGCCGTTCGAGATGCCTCCCATCATTTTGTGAGGCTAAACACGGGTTCTCAGTTCATGATCCCCGATGGTGAGTACATGCCCCGATGCGTGGGATAGTTCACGGGTTGGTATCTCCATCGAGTCAACCCAATTATTCTTGAGGAAAGAAGGGTGCTTCTTGGTCATGGTGCCCCTACTCAGGTTCCGGCCACGGGAGCTACGCTGCGACCACGCGCCCCGGTCTGCTTTCCTCTGAGGGATACCGGCACCGCGCTCATTCCGGGGGAGTCGGGGGTGGATCTTACTCCAACAGCTGGTATGCCCCTGGGTACTCGGTCGCGGGGTAGACGGGCTCCGGTAATAGCGCCACCACCCGAGGCAGCTTCGTCCCCCTTGGCATCGACAATGGCGGTGTTATCCTCGGTTGTGGCACCAAGCGAGGGTAATAGGGATGAGGGTATTGAAGGCGACATGGGCCGCCGCCGCACCAAGGCTCCACGGGGAAAGAAACGGTCGTCTTCGGCGGCCGGTTCTAGATCTAAGAGGCGGAGGAGGGTGGCCATCAACTTACTTGATTCTTTAACGGAGTCTGAGCCCATACTTCCAGATGAGTCGTTGGTCGTGCAAGAGTCGGACGCTGGTCTTCTTTTCCCGGGCTCGGCTGCCGAGGAGGCCGCACAATTAGCTGAGGCCATAAGACGTTCTAAAGATGAGTCTCAGAACGCAAGGGTTCCGAAGAAACCCTATCCTGCCGTGATCTTCTATGAAGACCCCTCATGGATCCGGCGGCGGTTTATCGGCCCCTTGGAGGAGTGGGGTGAAAGGGCGCTGAAGCAGGCCGTCTCGGAGGATGCTGCGGACGCGCTCTCCTTATGGACCGACGGCCATGAGTCCACCCTCGAACCCCGACGAGCACGCCTCCTTGAGAAGGAGCATCGGCTTGAAGAAGCCATATTGAGGGCTTCCCTGCGCATTGGTATGTTTTTTTATATCTCTTCGCAGTTTTTTCAGATTGCTTATGCCCGTATATATGTATTCTTATTCTTGTGCGGATCGTGCAGAGTCCTCGGCGATGGGGGAGGTCCCTACGGGCTTGTTGCAGCTAGAGCCTGTTGACATTCCCATTGCAACCTTACTTGATGTGGAGGGGGCTGACAATGCTGTTCCTCTTGCCATAGAGCCTCCAGTGGCGGTTCCTGATCATGGAGCGCTTGCTCCTTTGGTAGAGGCTCCTTTGGGGATTGCCGCCCTAATGACTCTTCCTGCGGGCGGCCCAGAGGCCGGAGGAGAGGTGGTCGGGACTACCCTCCCTTTGCTGGAGTCGGAAATCGTGGCGGAGGCCGTTGAAGCCGCCATCCCTCCGACTCAGAACGAGAGGAGTGTTGAAGGTAACCTTCTACATTTTAAATTAGCAATCTTTCTGTTGTCTGAACTCTTTTGTTTTCTCAGAATTGCGCGGGCTGGCGGCCTCTATCGCTGATTTGTCTCCCCGGCAATCGTTTCATCGTCTGCTGGAGATGGCAGCTCCACAGGAGATCTCTCCTCAGCGCATCGTCCTTTCCTCTGGGCAAGGTTAGCGTCGTTCGCCATTTTTTATTATAGCATTGTTGCTATTCTGTGAAATGACATTGATGTCTCTTACAGTTTTGGAGGCCGATGACGAGGTGGAGGTCGTTGAAGGGCCAGGGGAACCTTCATCTCCTACTTGCATGACCGTAGGTAAGTGACATTTCAATATAGTCCCATTCGTTCTTTTGCTTAAGAGTTTTATTGACATTTTTCAAATCCGAACAGCCTTGCCAGCATCCATAGCGCTGGAATCGCGTATCGCTATGCCGCCCGGCCCCTATGCTTTGCGAGCCTCAGAGCGCTTGGCCCAGTTAAGCCTTGTCTTCTTATCGACTTTGATCGAGGAGCTTCGTGCTGGCAGCGCAACCACAGCTGAAGCATTTGCCGCTGAAGCAAACGGTTCTCTTCCTTTTCTTGCCACATACCATAGCGAAGAGGTGGTGCGAGTCTGGGTGGAGTTCTGTCGGCAGGTGGAGGCTTGCTTGCACGCCCTTGAGTGTTCCCGCCTTTCCTCGGAGGCCGTAGCTGCAAAGGCGGAGTTGTGGGGGCTGATAGCACGGTGCGCGGCAAACATGGCATCATGCGAGAAGAGGCTCGGCCGCAAATTCTCGGAGAGGGAGCTGGCTTCTAAGGCGCTGAGTGAGCTTCAAGCTAATCTTACCGCCAAGGCCCACAAAGCGTATGAACTCTGGCGGGTGCTTCAAGAGTCTATCAAAGAGGTAGTGGCCATCGACAAGGCCGCCGAGTTTGTAGGGTTACTAGGCACACTCATGAGGTTCTACAAGGCATCAACCATGCCAAAATCAAATTTTTATGTGCCTAACAACTCTATGCAGGATCGTTAACTAGAGATTAGGCGAAACTAAAAGCTAGTAAACTACTTTACTACTAAGTGAAAGGGATTACAACCTTTGTAGATCCGGTCCTTCACTTCTAAAGCTCCGTGTTGACGTCCCTTCGCTGCGATCATCGGGATTCCGAACTCTAGCGTTGGTTTCATCGGAGAAAAGAGCGGGCTAGGTCGTTGACTTCGAGGCCGAAGATGATCTACGTCGGGGAGACTCAAACTCAAGCTATTCCTTCACTTGGTCAAGAACTTTGTGAAGAGAACACCCTATACTACATGGCAAGTGGTAGAGGATGAAGAAATAGGAAGTGGGCTCACTTTAGAATTGTTTTTCTCACTCTTTTTCTCATGGCACCTTTGGAGCTAGCAAGCTTTTTGATGAAACTTGATGAAGAAGAAGAAGAAGAAAGAATATAGAATAATGATAAATCAAATGAAACTTATCCTTTTAATAATGGCACCATGGTTGAGTTAAGCCCTCATGCTTAACTCATGTAGAGATTTGACCAAGGTATTAGGTTAAGGGATAGGTTAAAGAATTATCAAAAGAAATGACAAAAGAGTGGACTTTGTTAAAGTTTCTCCAAGCTTCTTCAAGCTTGATAACTTTGACCAAGTTTAATCCTTTTATTAAATCTTAAGATAAAATAATAACCCTAATCTTAAACCTAATCTTGGTATAACTCTCATACACACATCTTGTATGTATCATCAAACATGATACAAACATATGTACACAAATATATATCATATATACACTTATGCACAAACTAGTGAGAAAACAAATCTTAAGTGAGCTAATACTAGTTAATGTAAAGTAATATATCAAATATATAATTATACATTAAATCATTAAATCAATACTTGATTTAATGATCCGGTCATATCGCATATAACCGACTAATATCAAGTGTATCAATGTATCAAATCAACACTTGATTCGGTAACCCGGCCATATCACATATAACCGATCAATGATACAAATCGCGAGAATAGAATACAGTATCACATACTGGTATTATTCTCGGTCCCGCACATATCTCATATGCGCTCCTATTTCGTTTCGCTTGAGCCAGGAAACCCCTGTGTAGGACTCTAAAGACTCGTCAATACGCCGGCAGTAGGTGATGATCATATCAAACACCCACAAGCCGCAAGCGGTCTGCTAAACGTAACGGCCACCCGGGTATTGAGCGATCAGAAGATCAACGAGCAAGCCTGCTCACACTCCTGTGAATCCAACCAGTAACACTTACCGCACAGTCCGGTCTGTTCATCTGATATGTCGCATATCTTGCCTAGGGGTGGTAAACGTCAGACCCCAGTAGCTTGATAAGTCATGCCGATGTAAGGTCCATAAAAAGCATGAAACTACTGATAACACTTACCAGTAAATCAGTGCAACCCTGGCCAGGGATTTCCAGTTATGGCCAGTCGAGCATAGCGCAACATCAACCCCCAATACCGGGAGAGACGAATCCCCTCCTATCGCTCATTGCCTCCATGTGAATCGGGACTGTACCCAAGAACCACCTGTTTGCACGACTCAGTAGAGCCGTGGTAGGGTGGAAATCAAAGCACAGTGGGAGACACACAAGACTATGACGATCTCGGGTCAACAGACTAAGCTGTACCAGTGTCACCAGAGAACTGCCATCTGACGTGAGGTATAATACCATCTGGGAGTTCTCGGCGAGCCCGTTCAGTGTACCCAGTCACCACTGAGCACCCGCATACCACCTCTGATGTCAAATACCAATGGATATGGGATCATCCATCGCCCATCACATGGGTCGAGAAGATATACGCTAGTCTACTCTGGAATATCGATGCCCCGTCTCGATATTCCCACGACTAGGAACATTGAAGGATGTACTCATGGACTACCCAGGCCCCACTAGTATGATCTACATCATAGTCCTGGAAGTCGAGTACACATCCTAAGGGCTTTATCAACATGTAATAGAGAGACTGCAAGTATACATGTTAAGATAAAGAACAACCAGATAGCGTACTATCATGTCGAGCAAGAAAGTCCTACCTATATATGTCCCAGCATCCACTACAATATACATCCTATGTACAATAATGGCCTCTAGGGCATACATATAACTAACAATCTCCCACTTGCACTAGGGCCATCTGTAGCAGTGGTTGCAGTATCACATACTCAACCATCCTATATAAGTCTCTCTCTGGGAAAAGGCCTTTGTGAGTGGATCCGCCGTGTTGTCCTCTGAGTCTACTCTCCTAACCTCGATCACCCTGGAGATCAACTATCTCCTTGATCAGGTGATGCTGCCTTAGAATATGTCTGGGTCACTGATGGGACCGGGGTTCCTGGGCCAAAGCCACACTTCCATTGTCATATAATGGTAGGAACCTAGTTCATCTCATGAACCAATATACACCCAAACTGCCTCTTTGGTAGTATCTTCGATAGCGATGTCACCAGCCTTTATCTTCTAGTTTGCCACGGTATCTAGCTTGGAACTCTTCCAACATACCGTCCCTCCACTGAGGGTAAAGACAATGCCTGCGACTGACATTCAGTCATCCTTATCAACCTGGAACCTTTCCAGTGATTCTCCCCAGGATCAACTGATACCATCTTACTACACCTAGTGAGAATCCTAACATCCATTTAGATCTATCTCATAGATCCAAAACCCAGGATTTAGGAGGTATAACTTTGATCCTATATGGAGAATCCATGTGATAAGAGAAGATTGACCGAGCGTAGCATAAGAAACTCTTTTCCTATCAAGAGTATGTTGTCCACGTACAATACGAGGATGACCACCTTACTCTCTACTACCTTTTTGTATATATATGATTCATCTACCATTTTGATGAAGTCAAACACTTTGACTACTGCATCAAAACAGACGTTTCAACTTTGCGATGCCTGCTTTAATCTGTAAAGCATCTTGCACACGTTTCCGCTGCTCCTACTATTTACGAAGCCCTATGGTTGTGTTCTTATAGACGCTCTCTTCTAAATCAGTATTTAGAAAAGCAGTCATGACACCCAACCGCCAGATATCGTAGTCATGGTATGTAGCCGTGGCAAGTAGGATCTGGATGGACTTAAGCACAGGCACTGGAAAAGGTTTCATCATTATCCACGCCTGGTCGATGACGAAAACTTTTAACAAGTCCAGCTTTGAAAGTCTTAACTTTTCCATCTACACCAAGTAATCTTCTCAAGATATACTTGCTCCTGATGGGGATTTAACCCTTCAGATATAGCATCCAAAGTCCATATTTTGTTGGTGTACATGGATTCCATTTCAGATCGCTAAGCATCCAGCCATTCTTACAGAGTCCCTACTCTTGATGGCCTGCTCGAAACTAGTTGGGTCATCATCTCATGATGCATTCCTCGCTCCCACTGTCATCGAGAAACCGAAGTATCTCTCAGGCGGATGAGGAACCCTACCAGATCGGCGGAGAGGCTGAGGTTCGTTAGGGACTATAGAATCCTTTGGTCCTGTCAAATCAGCTGCAGTTTTGTATAGCTGGAACCTTTCCAGTTCTACAGAACTGACCTTGCCTCGATCTTGTCCGGATTTTGCTTTTGACATAGGCCGGACAATCCCAAATCTTAACTTACTTAAGAGATAGGTTCTTCCCATACCATATCTTATATGGAGTGGTAGGCACTGATTTGATTCGAACCCAATTCAATAGGTATGCAGCTTCTCAAGTGCACAACCCCAAAAGGAAATAGGTAACTCAGTAGTACTCATCATAGAGCACACCATATCTCATATGGTGCGATTGCTCCACCCCGATACACCGTTGTGCTGTGGTGTATTCAGAGGAGTAACACCGAGAGAGAATCTCATTCTCCTTTAGAATAGTCCAAGAATTCCATGCATAAGTATTCTCCTCCCTGATCTTATCATAGGACATAATACTTATACCCGGTTTTTGGTTCTCTATTTCTAACTTATATTCTGTGAATATCTCAAAAACTTCGGACTTATGTTTCAATAGGAACATATGGCTGAATCTTGAGAGATCATCAGTGAATGTAAGGAAGTACAAAGAACCAGTCCTGGCATATGTAGACTGGGGACCTTTATACATCACTATGTATCAGTCCCAAGAGTTCACTAACTCTTTCTCTGTTTCAAGTAAACAGAGCTATGGTCATCTTATCTTTGTGACATGACTGGCAAGTTTCATAAGATGTAAATTCAAACTGATTTAAATATGCATCTAAATGTAACTTCAGCCAGTCGGGTCGCATTGATATGACCTAGTCTACAATACCTCAAGAAGGATTCGTTCATTTCTGAACTCTTCCTCTTATGTGTGTTCTGTATACTAGGAACTGTAGTTTGATTTAGAATGTCAATGCTTTTAGATAACGTGCCTGAACCGATCAACTATTGATATAGGAAATGTTCAAAACATTATCCAACAATACAAAATTGTATCCTTCTTTAATAAATAAAGAGATTGATATGATTTTGTATATCAGGTTCGGTATCTAATAGCATTTGTTCAGAATCAATGTATTGGTAATACAGGGCGACAGTGACCAACAGACTTGCTGCAACACTTGCACCGTTTTCTGTCTCATGAAACTTATCACCCGTTCTCAGTTCTCTACCTTTCTGTAGCCCTATGTAACTGATTACATATCTGGGATCCTGATCCGGTATCAAATACCCAGGACGTAGAGGACACAGAGAAACAGTTCTTTATAATGAACACACCCGAAGGAGATGCATCTCATGCACTTTCTTCGTTTGGGCGGCATGGGAATCCTGGTATTCCCCTATTTCCTGCTCTGTCTTATAACAATTATAAGTTGGAGCGGGACCAACGTTCCCCAGCGCAGTATAACAAGCGGGTTCGGTCAATACATCCATATTATTATCTTGATTAAGGCGTGACATGGTCGCTACCTGGAGAGAGAGAGAAGAAAACACTCTGCGTGCGCTCTTGCAAGATTAGATTGGTTATATATTTTATCTAATCAGGATGGCTCCCACTGTTTTTATCAAATCTTCCTTCAAACCCTAAAAGGAAAGACTAGCCGGGATTAATTACACTCTACAAATTCGCCAATCTTTCAGCCAGGCCAGTGCCGGTACTTTGAGGGAGGTTTCCCGCGCTTTCGCACGGACCTAATTAAAGTAAACCTCGTTTTCCCAGGGGCGTAACCCCGTTGACACTTTTCTAGACATCTACTTGATCGGCTAATTGTAAAGTGCAAAACTCTCCCAGGAGTAACAATTACTCGCAACGGGTATCGGGATCCAACTATCATATAGAAGGTATGCAATCTCATTGCAAATTTCAACACTTGAAAATCCCGATAAAGGTTTTTACCCCTAGCACTTATGACCTTAACTATGGTCAACAAATCATAAGCACTAGTCAAGTTCTACCCGTCATTTCGTGATTAATTAGACCCACCCACATGACCCTTAACTAAGGTCAACAAAGTCACGCAACTGTCCTAACTAATCGCATCATATGCGGTGTAGGAAGACATCACTTAGCTACCGTACACTGTGCCTTGACTATGGTCAACAAACACAGCACGAATACTAAGTACTCTACTTCCTAAAATGACAGAGGGTTGCGGATGGTTTTTAAGAAAACCTTTAACGCTCTGAACTTGATCTCGTTGCGGAATCAAATGGTTTTAAATGGAGTGTTTTTGAGGCTTTTGTAGTTTTGCTAAAGGGGTCACTCCCGATGAAGGGATCGTCGGCCCTTTCCTCATCGAATAAGGTGCATGATATATCTCATATACCGCTGTGCAAAGCAAAAACTATAGAAGCAATCAAAAGACAAACCGAAAGTTGTAGCATCTGCTAATTATTGCTAAAGAGGTCACTCCCGGTGAAGGGATCGTTGGCTCTTTCCTTATCGAATAAGGTGTTGGATGTTCTACAAGGAACACCGCGATGCAAAGCAAGAACTGTAGCTACCTGTTTTTGAAATCCGATTCCACAACATCTTTTAGGTTTATTTTCTTTCATTAATCACATTAATGAATTCCAATCATTTAAGTCCACCTAAACATCACAGATAAATAGAACGTACGCTTATGCCATCCGCATTCGCCTCGATGTCCCGTCTGCACCGTTAGGTTAGGTAACTAACACCAGAGCGAGGCAGGGCTAGCGCGGGTGTAAAACATAAGCAACGTCTATATAATATATCATATATACTATATACAATATCTATCTGAACATATCACATGATCACATCACAGATAACGCAGCAGAAAATATCATATGAAATATTGGATATACTAGGACGTCCGTGTTTTTAATACGAGCCAGTATAAAACACGGATTCCACGGTCGCGATGAATAGCCAATCCCACACCCCTAGACCCCTACGAGAGCGGCAAGCAACCCTACCAATTCTAGGGTTAGGAGACCCGGACTCGACTCCTCAAGATGGTCTCCCACTGGACCCTAGAACCCGGTTACTTGTGCTCCCCTCCTTGGGTCTATCCTAATGCGGAAAAGTAAATAATATACATTAACGGTGACATCTTCCGCAACCTGGAAGTGCCCCAATAAAAGAATATTACATACAAGTTTTTTTTACATGAATGAAAATGAAAAACACTCGTCTCACATAAAAAAAACCCCAGCTATTCGAACATGACGATCCAATATAACATATCCAGCAATACATAACATCACATGTCATCAACGTAAGTAAATATGCGCATCCCAATTGTCGTTGACATATAGCAACGAAACCGGCGATATCACATATTACACTTACGGTCGCAGAAAAGAAAGTGTAAAACTACAACAGTTGGAATCCGCAACCTTTTTAGACATCGCATGCCTAACCAAATGAATTCCTTAGACATCGCATGCCTAACAATTATAAACCCCTCATTTTATTCTCAATATCGAAAACACTTTTCAATATAAAGTCGGGCAATTCAACAAGATTCCCGGCATCCAGAACGAATGCTCGTCGCAAACTTTAGTAGACGGCCGCACCCCCGATACCGTCGACGAAGTGCACTGAGGCGGAACATCGCTGCCGCGAGCACCCGAACGGATGCTTTCGGCGACGGGGTTCTCCTACAGTCACTTGGTCGGGGCTATGGGGCGTGGCTATCTATTAAGTTTACCGGCGAGTATCCGTGTATACTACGTGATTGCGACGGACTTTTGATCGCATCAAAATCCCGTGGCAACCGATCAAGTGAGACTAAACTGCTAGATTCATAACATTCAAATTATTTATCTCATAACTACTTGTGGATTCCAAATATTGTATCATATTCCAGATAAATAGAAAATGTTAAACTTTCCGATCGAACAATCAAACACCCAAGTTTTCCCGAAACAGCTTAACACATGAAATAAGTTTAAAAACATCCACTTCATGCCTCAGTACGAACGGTCCAGCCGTAGATGGGTTAAGCCAACGCCTCACATGTGGCACGCCGTACTGCCCCAAACCCTAAGGTTCAAAGAGTTCAAGACGGTCACATAATCGAGTTAAGGTTTGTTGTCTTCTAGAGGGTCCATCGCGTTACTTGCACTACTTAGAACGTTATTAAACTAGGGAAAAATCCAACAATTGGAAATTTTCCGGCAGGGAAAAAAGTGGGTATTTATATCCGGTCGAACTTTTTTAACATATTCTAAATTACCCGGAAAAACACATAGAAAAAATTAGACAATCCGATCGAATCTCCGAACTCCTAATACAACCCAGAAAACTCAACTCTTGAGTAAAATTTATAAATTCCTAGAAAACACAGCAATTCCAGAAATAAATTACTGTGCAAACCATGTGGCCTAACTCACCAATATGGCCGCAAAACCGCCGCGCAAGCCAGGGTGGGGCCGCGGTTCCGCGGCACATTGGTTGAGTTGGGGTCACGTGCTGCACAGTAACTCCTACAATTCCCTGCTGAATTTTCTGGATATTTTTAATTCACAAAAATCACAGTTTTGAAAAATTGTACAGAGAAGGGTTTTCAATTAGGGTTTCGGGTTCGATCGGACTTCTAACATCGTCTACACTTCGCCTAAGGCTCTAGCTAGGCTCTGATACCACTGTAGGGTTACTAGGAAAACTCATGAGGTTCTACAAGGCATCAACCATGCCAAAATCAAATTTTTATGTGCCTAACAACTCTATGCAAGATCGTTAACTAGAGATTAGGCGAAACTATACGCTAGTAAACTACTTTACTACTAAGTGAAAGGGATTACAACCTTTGTAGATCCGGTCCTTCACTTCTAAAGCTCCGTGTTGACGTCCCTTCGCTGCGATCATTGGGATCCCGAACCCTAGCATTGGTTTCATCGGAGAAAAGAGCGGGCTAGGTCGTTGACTTCGAGGCCGAAGATGATCTACGTCGGGGAGACTCAAACTCAAGCTATTACTTCACTTGGTTAAGAACTTTGTGAAGAGAACACCCTATACTACATGGCAAGTGGTAGAGGATGAAGAAATAGGAAGTGGGCTCACTTTAGAATTGTTTTTCTCACTCTTTTTCTCATGGCACCATTGGAGCTAGCAAGCTTTTTGATGAAACTTGATGAAGAAGAAGAAGAAGAAAGAATATAGAATAATGATAAATCAAATGAAACTTATCCTTTTAATAATGGCACCATGGTTGAGTTAAGCCCTCATGCTTAACTCATGTAGAGATTTGACCAAGGTATTAGGTTAAGGGATAGGTTAAAGAATTATCAAAAGAAATGACAAAAGAGTGGACTTTGTCAAAGTTTCTCCAAGCTTCTTCAAGCTTGATAACTTTGACCAAGTTTAATCCTTTTGTTAAATCTTAAGATAAAATAATAACCCTAATCTTAAACCTAATCTTGGTATAACTCTCATACACACATCTTGTATGTATCATCAAACATGATACAAACATATGTACACAAATATATATCATATATACACTTATGCACAAACTAGTGAGAAAACAAATCTTAAGTGAGCTAATACTAGTTAATGTAAAGTAATATATCAAATATATAATTATACATTAAATCATTAAATCAATACTTGATTTAATGATCCGGTCATATCGCATATAACCGACTAATATCAAGTGTATCAATGTATCGAATCAACACTTGATTCGGTAACCCGGCCATATCACATATAACCGATCAATGATACAAATCGCGAGAATAGAATACAGTATCACATACTGGTATTATTCTCGGTCCCGCACATATCTCATATGCGCTCCTATTTCGTTTCGCTTGAGCCAGGAAACCCCTGTATAGGACTCTAAAGACTCGTCAATACGCCGGCAGTAGGTGATGATCATATCAAACACCCACAAGCCGCAAGCGGTCTGCTAAACGTAACGGCCACCCGGGTATTGAGCGATCAAAAGATCAACGAGCAAGCCTGCTCACACTCCTGTGAATCCAACCAGTAACACTTACCGCACAGTCCGGTCTGTTCGTCTGATATGTAGCATATCTCGCCTAGGGGTGGTAAACGTCAGACCCCAGTAGCTTGATAAGTCATGCCGATGTAAGGTCCATAAAAAGCATGAAACTACTGATAACACTTACCAGTAAATCAGTGCAACCCTGGCCAGGGATTTCCAGTTATGGCCAGTCGAGCATAGCGCAACATCAACCCCCAATACCGGGAGAGACGAATCCCCTCCTATCGCTTATTGCCTCCATGTGAATCGGGACTGTACCTAAGAACCACCTGTTTGCACGACTCAGTAAAGCCGTGGTAGGGTGGAAATCAAAGCACAGTGGGAGACACACAAGACTATGACGATCTCGGGTCAACAGACTAAGCTGTACCAGTGTCACCAGAGAACTGCCATCTGACGTGAGGTATAATACCATCTGGGAGTTCTCGGCGAGTCCGTTCAGTGTACCCAGTCACCACTGAGCACCCGCATACCATCTCTGATGTCAAACACCAATGGATATGCGATCATCCATCGCCTATCACATGGGTCGAGAAGATATACGCTAGTCTACTCTGGAATATCGATGCCCCGTCTCGATATTCCCACGACTAGGAACATTGAAGGATGTACTCATGGACTACCCAGGCCCCACTAGTATGATCTACATCATAGTCCTGGAAGTCGAGTACACATCCTAAGGGCTTTATCAACATGTAATAGAGAGACTGCAAGTATACATGTTAAGATAAAGAACAACCAGATAGCGTACTATCATGTCGAGCAAGAAAGTCCTACCTATATATGTCCCAGCATCCACTACAATATACATCCTATGTACAGTAATGGCCTCTAGGGCATACATATAACTAACAATCTCCCACTTGCACTGGGGCCATCTGTAGCAGTGGTTGCAGTATCACATACTCAACCATCCCATATAAACTCCACAGTCCAATGTTAGTTTTAAGACGTCACGATCAAGGTTAAGGACCTTATAGTCCGTGGATTTAAGGACTCCACAGTCCGATGTTAGTTTTAAGACATCACGGTCAAGGTTAAGGACCTCATAGTCCGTGGATTTAATGACTCCACAGTCCGATGTTAGTTTTAAGACATCATGGTCAAGGTTAAGGACCTCATAGTCCGTGGATTTAAGGACTCCACAGTCCGATGTTAGTTTTAAGACATTACGGTCAAGGTTAAGGACATCATAGTCTGTGGATTTAAGGACTCCACAGTCCGATGTTAGTTTTAAGACATCACGGTCAAGGTTAAGGACCTCATAGTCCGTGGATTTAAGGACTCCACAGTCCGATGTTAGTTTTAAGACATCACGGTCAAGGTTAAGGACCTCATAGTCCGTGGATTTAAGGACTCCACAGTCCGATGTTAGTTTTAAGACATCATGGTCAAGGTTAATGACCTCATAGTCCGTGGATTTAAGGACTCCACAGTCCAATATGTGGTTACCAGGACCCGTCACCTCTTTGAAGACGTTGAGGAATTACAACGACAAATATCAAAGGAGTGAAGAGATGTACCCTTTAACCAAGGTAAAATCAGTCTAGAATCATGGTGGTTGATCGTTTGTTTTAAGACATTACGGTCGAGGTTAAGGACATCATAGTCCATGTATTTAAGGACTCCACAGTCCGATGTTTGCTCTGGATGCTTCACACGGGTTCACTGCCGTGTTCGGCGAGGACCAGGCTCCACTCTGGACGTTTTCCGTAGGGTCAAAGAGTGACGTTATCCGCGTTCCACGTGACCAGGAATTTTGCACTAGATGCTTCACACTGGTTCACTGCCGTGTTCGGCGAGGACTAGGCTCCGCTCTGGATGCTTCACACGGGTTCACTGCCGTGCTCTGCGAGGACCAGGATCCGCTCTGGACGTTTTCCACGGGGTCAAAAAGTGACGTTATCCGCGTTCCACGTAACCAGGAATTTGGCTCTGGATGCTTTCCACGGGTTCACTGCCGTGTTCTGCGAGGACCAGGCTCCGCTCTGGACGTTTCCCACGGGGTCAAAGAGTGACGTTATCCGCGTTCCACGCGACCAAGAATTTTGCTCTGGATGCTTTCCACGGGTTCACTGCCGTGTTCTGCGAGGACCAGGCTCCGCTCTGGACGTTTTCCACGGGGTCAAAGAGTGACGTTATCCGCGTTCCACGTGACCAGGAATTTTGCTCTGGATGCTTCCCACGGGTTCACTGCCGTGTTCTGCGAGGACCAGGCTCCGCTCTGGACGTTTTTCGCAGGGTCAAAGAGTGACGTTATCCGCGTTCCACGTGACCAGGAATTTTGCTCTGGATGCTTCCCACGGGTTCACTGCCGTGTTCTGAGAGGACCAAGCTCCGCTCTGGACGTTTCCCACGGGGTCAAAGAGTGACGTTATCCGCGTTCCACATGACCAGGAATTTGTTGATTGTATCCGCATTACACGGGGTGGGGATTTGACTCCTGGTGATCTGTATATCGCCGAGCCATGGAACTGGGAGTTGCCGCTGTTCCGCTTTGCTTGAAGTTGTGTCCGTCGTTACAAGACGAGTGTTAAGACAATCTCTAGGTCACTTGCGGCCCGTCGAGATTTGTCTTCTTCTTATGATGAAACCTGGGGGAGGAGTATGATCCCTTCTTTGTTTGCGCCTTTGGATTGTATACAGGGATAGATGTAACATCACCTGTAGGGCGTAAATTTCATTTTTATTTTATTTCTTTTTCCACGATGCTCTATCATTTCAGCTTTATATCACGAATGTCGCGATTGCCCAATAATTTCGGCTATTTTTCGCGGTGCCCAATCATTTCGGCTATCTAGTTTATTTTTACTCGATGCTTTTTATTGCGAGTTGCCCAATCATTTCGGCTATTTTTCATGCATACATTTTTACTTGCTACTTTTTATTGCAAGTTGCCCCATCATTTCGGCTATTTCGTATGCATGTGTGGCTCGCTGGCCTTTTCGCTGCAAGCTTGGATTTTAGACACCGATTTCGGCATCAGCACCGCTACAACTGGGATGTTGCCAGGAGCGAATCATCATTTTCCTCTGTCGATGTTGAACAAAGGTGGCTTAGTAAACAGGGTTAAGGGTCCTGTCGACTAAGGCTTTCGACTTCATAAGCCGTAAGGGTCTCATAAAGGTATTTCTCCCTACAAGTCGTGAGGATCTTGCAGGTGTGTTTTCTCCTTGGGAATCGTAAGGATTCCTAAGTGCATGTCCTCTTGCAAGTCGTAAGGATCTTACAAAAGGGTTTTCTCCTTATAAGTCGAGAGGACCTACAAGGGTTGTTCTCCATACGAACATATCCCTAGTCACGGATGGGACTTGGTTAGGGAAATGTTTATTCGCGCCCGTGGATTGTATACAAGGGTCAGTATTGAGCCACTTGTAGGGCATAAATTGAAGGTTGTGGGGGTTGCTTAAGTACAGGTTTAGGTCTCTGTAACTTAAGACTTTCAAGTCTTATGAGCCGTGAGGGTCCCATAAGAGAGTTCTCCTTACGAGTCGTGAGGATCTCGCAAGTGTAGTTTCTCCTTAGGAATCGTGAGGTCTCCTAAGTGTGTTGCTCCCTTGTGAGTCGTAAGGATCTCACGCGGGTGGTTTCTCCTTACAAGGTCGTGAGGACCCTGCAAGTGTCCTTTAACGAGGTTGCGCCCTTATGGGTTTTCACAAACACTCGTCGGTAGCCCTGCTGTTTTTACTCACGGAGCCCTTTCGGGTTTTCATCCGTGCCCATTTTGCTTATGGACATACCGTTTTTATTTATTTATTTATTTATTTTTTATCGGCTTTGAGATACTGCAATCCACCGTAGTTTATCGACATCTTGATCAACAACCAGTTTTTGGACATAGTGGTCCATTGTTAGTTTAAGGACGTTTCGGTCCGTTGTTAGTTTAAGGACATTTCGGTCCGTTGCTAGTTTAAGGACGTTTCGGTCCGTTGTAGAGGATGCTGGTTACTACTTAGAGTTCGGGCTTAGGAAGATAGCGAGCGGACATAGTCGTCGTCATCTATCATTGACCTAGGCCTTGACCCGTTAAGCGTAGTATTTCTTCAGGAAGCGACCGTTCACTGGCCTGAAAGGTCTTTCACCGTGCATATCCATGAGTAGATACGCTCCACCCTGGTAGACTTGTCTATGATGTACGGGCCTTCATAGTTTGACTCGAATTTTCCCCGTTTGGCGCGATTGGGGATCATCGGTCTTTTGACCATTAGCACGAGTTCGCCTTGGCGGAACGTCCTCGGCCTAGTCAATCTTTCGTATGAGCGCGTCATCTTTGCTTTGTAAGCCTCCAGATTTTGTTGCGCTATGAGCCGGGTCTCATCAAGGGCATCAAGCTCCTCAAGCCGAAGATGAGCATTTTCTTCGTCCGTCAGCTCGTAGTGGACCGCCACTTGTAGTGAGGGTAACTCTATCTCGAGGGGGAGTACTGCTTCTGTACCGAATACCAACACATATGGCGTTGTGTTCGTGGCCGTTTTGAATGTAGTTCGATATGCCCAGAGAGCTTCTTGCAGTCTCTCGTGCCAGTCCTTTTTGTTTCGGGATACCGTCTTCTTCACGATCTTTGTCAAGGTTTTGTTGAAAGCCTCAGCTAGACCGTTAGCCCGTGGATTATAAACTGAGGAATATCTCCAGTCTATGTTGTGTTGCTGAGCGAAGCGACTAATCTTGTGGCTTCTGTAGGCTGGCCCGTTATCGGAAATGATCCGTCGCGGAGTTCCAAACCGATAGATGACGTGCGCCTTGAAGAAATGGAGAATATTTTCCGTCTTCACTTCCCTTAAAGGTACTGCTTCTACCCATTTGGAGAAGTAATCAGTCGTCGCCAGGATGAAACGATGTCCCCTGGATGATGCTGGTTCGATGGGGCCGATTATGTCAGCCCCCCACATTTCGAACGGCCAGCTAGCCACCGTTGGATGTAGTGGATTTGGATGCTGATGGATGAAGTCCCCATGGATTTGGCACGAGTGGCATTGCTTCGCATACTCGAGGCAGTCCTGAATCATCGTTGGCCAATAGTAGCCCATTTGTTTGACTTCAGCTTCATCTTCGGGCCTGCTTGGTGAGAACCGCAGAGTCCGTCATGAACTTCCTGAACGACTCTTTTCGCTTCGTCAGGTCCCAGGCATCTCAACCACAGAGAGTCAAATGACCTCTTGTACAGAGTATTATTGACGAAGGCGAAGGACAGAGCTCGTTTCACAAGCTGATGTCTTGAGGACGCATCTTTAGGCGTCCGACGGGATTTGAAGTTGTCTATGAAGACTTCTCTCCAATCTTCAACCTTCTCTTGGTTATTTATTTGCAGGGCCGTCTGCTCAGTTGCTCCCCTTTCTTCGGGTGACTCCGGAGATATTTCTGCAGGGGCAAGTACTCGACGGTTTTGTACCACGATTCTTACGTCATCGAGGTTCTCATCAGCCAGTTCTTTTGCGAGCTTGGCTAATGCATCCACTTTGCTATTTTCGGCACGTGGTATGCTTTCCAAGGTATAGGAGGGGATTTGAGTCAGTAGTCGCTGTACTCTCTCCCCATACTTTACCAGCTCTGGCTTGCATGTTTGGTAATCGCCGTTTACTTGATTGATGACCAGTTGGGAATCTCCGTATATAAGGAGGTTTTCAATTCCTATGTCGATGGCGATCTCGAGGCATGCTATCAAAGCTTCGTATTCAGCCTCGTTGTTCATCCTCGGCTCTGTCAAGGAGAAAGCAAAGCGCATTATCCCTCCCTGTGGAGTTACGAAGATGAGGCCCACCCCTGATTTGATTATAGGGGTGCTTTGTTTGCGCTTCTTCACGGAAGATGCTCCATCGAAATAGAGCTCCCATCGGATATTACCACCGTCGATCGCATCAAACGCGTGTTCGTCTGGCAGTTCGCAATTCAGAGGGGAATCGGCCGGTATCGGATGCTCAGCGAGGAAGTCGGCGATGGCCTGGCCTTTCACTGCCTTGAGAGGCTGATATGTTATCGAGAATTCCATCAAGAGCAGGGCCCATTTAGCGAGTCGACCTGTCAGTATGGCTTTCGACATTAGATACTTAAGGGGGTCCACCTTCGATATGAGACGGACTTCATGCGCCAACGCATAGTGCCTGAGCTTGGCTATCGCAAAGATCAACGCCAGGCAGTGTTTTTCAATGGGGGAGTAGTTGCTTTCTGCCCCCAGTAGAACTCGACTTAAATAGTAGAGTGTTCTTTCTTTCCTTTGATCGTTCTCTTGCGCCCATAATGCGCTTAAGGAACCTTCGAGGGCGGTTGTATAGAGAATGAGGGGCTTTCCCTTGACCGGAGCAGCCAACACTGGCGGGTTCTGCAGGTATTGCTTGATCTCGTCTAGCGCGGTTTGGTATTTTTGGTCCCAGACGAACGGGGTTCCCTTCTTCATCAGGTGACTGTACGGGCGGCATTTGCCTGAAAGGTTGGCTATAAATCGCCGGATGTACGCGAGCTTCCCCTGGAGAGACCGCAATTGTTTGAGAGTCCTTGGCGGTGGCATTTCCATGATCGCCTTGATCTTCGACGGATCTATCTCAATGCCTCGGTGCCGGACAATGAATCCTAGGAATTTGCCTGAGGACACCCCGAACGCGCATTTGAGAGGGTTCATCTTCAAGTTGTATTGCCGAAGGCATTGAAATACAGTCTTTAGATGCTCGAGATGTTCCTCGTATGATTTGCTTTTCACGACGAGGTCGTCGATATAGCATTCGACGATTTCATGTATGAGGTCATCAAAGATCTTCGTCATGGCCCTTTGATAGGTGGCACCGGCGTTCTTTAGACCGAAGGGCATCACCTTGTAGCAGAATATTCCCAGAGGGGTCCGAAAAGCGGTATGCTTCTGGTCTTCGGGGTGCATCTTTATCTGATTGTACCCTGATGAGCCGTCTATGAAAGAGAAAACCTCATGAGCTGACGTGTTATCTATCATCAGCTCGGTTACCGGTACTGGGAAATCGTCCTTCGGGCAAGCTTTATTGAGATCCCGGAAATCCACGCATATGCGCACTGTCCCATTTTTCTTCATTACCGGGACGATGTTGGCGATCCAGTTAGGATATTGAACTTCCTGGATAAACCCAGAATCGATCAGCTTCTTGACTTCGGCGTTGATGCTCATTTCAAGCTCGAGCCGCATTCTTCTCGGCGCCTGTTTGACTGGCTTGATGTCTGGGGATATTGCCAATTTATGCACAGTAATTTCTGGGTCTAGTCCTGGCATTTCAGAATAGTTCCATGCGAAGCAATCTCTATGCTGCATAAGCACGTCTTTTAACACGGCCACCCTTTCTTCAGATAGCAACTCGCTGACAAACGTAGGCCTTGAGTCACTTGTCGTTCCCAAATCAATCTTCTTGAGGTTATCTGCAGTAGTGTGTATTCCATCTTCCAGCTCTTTGGGCGCCGGTGGAAACTCTGAGATCACCTCATCACCATTGTTTTCGCAGAACCAAGGGAGGTCATCGACATTCTCAGATTCTTCTTTTAATATTATTATCATATGACAAGTACGAGCCCGCTTCCAAGACCGATGTGGACCTGGTTCTGCTCTCATGGCTTTGGGTTCATGCTTCTGTGGCGGCGTTACCCTCCAGCTGTCAGATAGAGCGAACTTGCCGAGCTGATACTGATCTTCGACCCAGTTCTTGATGGTGAAGCAGTCTTCGATAGGGTGTCCTATAGCTCGGTGATAAGAGCAATAACCCGGATGAGAGACCTCATTAGCTTGCTCAGGGTGTTTAGACTTCGGAAGTGTAATCATTTGATGATTTAAAGCGAGGTCAAGTATCTTCCGTGTTTTATTCTGAGGAAAAGAGTATGCCTGACTCATCTTTTTCATAAGGGACAAATCTGGACCGCTCGATTTCCGATCGTGTGACTTCTCGGTCCTGCTTTGTCGCTGTCGAACGCCTTTTCTTCTCTTTGACTTGTTTCTACCTCTGCGTCGAGCCTTTTGCACAAGAGGTTGACAGGGAGGAGTATTTTCGTCTTTGGCAGCCTGTTGAAGAAGACGTTGCATCCTGGCTTTCTCGTAGATGGCCATCTCCCGATTATGGTCATCCCGAGCTTTTTGACCCGCTTTCGTGATAAGCTTGTCCATTCGTTCTTTAAATGACGGACTTGGCACTTCGATCGCGGGATCTAGTTTTGATGAGGGGTTGGCATTTCCTGACAGGGCATCCTCTTCTTCATCGAAATTATATATGGCGTAGCTACCGTGGACCCGTTCCCGTTTCCCAGCTCTCACGTATCCAAGCCCAAGTGTTTCCATTCTCCCATTGGGCAATTTGCGCTGAGTCCCAGGGACATCCCAAATCCTGTTATAGAATCGAGCTTGTCGAGTAGTCTGTTTTAAGGGTACCCCTTGGCGCTTCAATAGCCTTTTCAATCCGTTTGTGTAATATCTGGGCAAACGGATGGGTTGAAGCTTATCAAGTGTAGAATCCGCGCCATACCAGATCTCTTTCTCCACTCTTGTTTCCGAGGAACGATAGAATA
This sequence comes from Agapanthus africanus, assembly GCA_030015575.1. Taxonomy (NCBI): domain Eukaryota; kingdom Viridiplantae; phylum Streptophyta; class Magnoliopsida; order Asparagales; family Amaryllidaceae; genus Agapanthus; species Agapanthus africanus. The sequence continues at coordinate 177,284,796 of JASDDO010000016.1, read as the reverse complement.
GGATCGCCCTTTCGCCTTTTCGCTTGGGAGGGACGTAAAACGTCTGTAGGTCTTGCACGTTGTGAGCTTCAAGCATGTCAAGATCTTTGTAGTGCTCCCGCGGAATCATGGTGATTTGCAAACTCTGATCATCACCAGGGAATTCTTGTATTGGCGGCCGACTGGAGAACACAACATTAACCTCATCTTCCGAGTCACTTTCGAAGATCAATATGGGGGCGGATGGTCCCGGGTCGTTGCGTCGAGATGGCCCAGAGTAAACTATCTCTTCTTCTTCTTCGGTATCACTCCCGAAAACAGGAATGGTGGCAGCGGCTTTGTTCTCCGGTTTGCGACATCTCTCTGTATCCTCGAAATCTGGCAAAAAGTACTTTGCATCTTCGTATTTGCGGACTTCGTTCACGGAGAATGGGTTTAGCTCACCTGTTACGGTATACTCGAGACCATCCTTGAAATACTTCATACACTGATGTTGCGTAGAAGGGATGATGTTGTACTCGTGTAACCAAGGTCAGCCGAGCAGAGCATTGTAACATGTCTTGGCATCTATGACGTGAAACTTAATGTCCATGACGATTAGCCCAAAGCGTAGCGTCAATATCACAGACCCAAGAGTTCTTGATGATTGGGAGTCGAACACGGAGATGGTGATCTTGTCCCGAGCAAGGTGCTGGACGCTCATGCAAATTTCCTTTAACACCCGCACGTTGAGGAGATTAACGGAAGACCCATTGTCAACCAAGATTTTGCCTATCTTTATATCGTGGCAATATCCAGAGACGTATAGGGGACGGTTGTGGTCGCACGTCCCAAGGAGCAGGTCTTCGTCACCGAAAGTGATATCGGCCGTGTGCACTTCTTCCGGTTCATCCTTCATCCTTTCTTCAGCGAGGAAGGCTTGGAATTGTTCGGGCTCTTGTAGCGCCTTGATTAATGAATCTCTCGCTTCCTTTGATAATAGGAGGGCGTCGAGAATGCTGAGCTACGAGGGTAGCTTCCTCAGGTGCGCTAGGATGTTGTAGTCCACCTTACTCTTCTTAGGCGGGTCCTTGGCAGTCAGCTCTTTCATAACTTGGTCATCTAAGGTGATATCCTCAGCGACCTTTTCCTTTCCCTTATCTTTTCTAGTTGCGGGTCCGAGATTCTTTTCCGGAAGCATGCGATTGCGCAGCTGAATGTTTTCGCAGGCTTCTGGTTCTTCCTCTTTTCCCGGGTGGACTCTTTAAAGAGGGGGCTAAGAGCCATTTCCTCGTCAGAATCGCTCTGAATGTGTGCACTTGCGATCCCCCGACGTTGACCGTGTAACAGTTACCGGTAGTTCTTTTGTGTCCTTCGGTCGTACTTCTTTGCTCCCGATGAGTTCTGCATTTCATTCGCTTAAAATGTTGCCGATGAGCAACATATCCCTGCGACCATGTCTTAAAAGCGTCGCACTCCTCAGTGGGGTGTGAAATCTTCCGATGATATGAGCAGTAATTAGGGTGCCACTCCGCCCCATCGAGCGTGTTTTCTTCCGAGGGTGGTAGTTTCATTCCCATCGACATGGCTTTGGCAAACCTTTTCCTCGTCTCGAATATGTTTTTATCCGCGTCAGGTGCCTTTCGATCTGGCGGGAGTACCTCAACTCTTTCGTTTAATCGCCTGCGTTGGCTCCTTCTGATGCGGCCATCTCACGCTCCTGGTCGGCTTTACTTTTCAAACGAATCTCATCTAGAAAGGAGTCGATCATTTCGTCTGTTGGCCACACAAGCTCCGGTTCAGGTTCTGCCGCCAGTTTCTTAGTGCCAGGAGTTTTTTCATCGTCCGTAAACGAGTGGGAGATCACATGACAACTCGCCACATATCCCTCGGATTCATCCGACGAGATTTCTCCATTATCTTCCTCCTGAAAGACGTGGTTGAGGAACTCTTGGAGTGTGATGGGAGTCCGCGCCTTTTGATTGTACTCCTCCAGCACGTCGATCTGTTTCTGTAAGTCTGTGCGCTTGTTGCCAGGCTTCACGGGCTTCTTAGCTTTCTTCTTCTTTTTCTTTGAAGATTTCGACGGCTGTTTGTGAGTGCTCGGGCCATCACCACTGATCTTCGGAGTTGGGCACGGCTTCAGCATCCCTTCAATGATCTGGGGTTCCAGCGGGTTCTTCCACCTGATCGCCGGGCATGTTTTAAGATCGTTCAGCATCCTCTTGGTTTTTGCTGAAAGCACGATTTCCCATGGAGCTTCTTCAATGAAGGAACAAGTTGCCCCCGGTGTGTCCGTCTTCTTAGCAGTGTGAGGTTGTGGCGGGTTCACCTTCCACTTCTCGGACAGCGCAAACTTGCCCTGTAGATATTGATCTTCAATCCATCCTTTGAAGACGAAGCAATCCTCAATCGGATGGCTTACCATTTGATGGTAAGGGCAGTAGTTGGGGTTATTCACCTCACTGGGTTACGGCTGTCGCCTTGGGTTTGGCAAGTTGATAAGCCTGTTGCGTATTGCCAGCTCGAATAGCCTCTTCGTCTTATCCCGCGGGAATGAGTAGCGCTTCATTTTCTCATTGTAATACCGCCGTCTTTCTTCTAGCTGATCCGCCAGCTTTGGGGCACTGGGTTGCTGCTGAGCGTTCGCAACGAAGGTTGCCTTCCCTTTACCCTTGTCATTCCGAGGTTCTGGCTTCGGGGGAGACGGTCTGTGACCCATCTGGTCCATCTGGGCCAACTTGTCGATCAAAGCCTGGAACATGGTTGGCTTAAAAAACATCATGAACTGTGAGATAGTTGCATGAGGATCTAGGGTACCCACGAACATGCCCACCGCAGGCGCCTCCTCAATGCGTTGTTCGCATTTCGACTACAAGTTTCGCCAGCGTATAGTGTACTGGACCCACGTCTCACCTGGTTTCACCCTGGCATTAATTAATGCCGTTATCGGAGTGCGTTCGCTGGCACTTGCGAAACGTTGGGTAAACAGCAGCTCCATCTCCGCAAATGTTTTAATAGAGTCGTTTGGGAGCTCAGAGTACCACTCGAACACCATTTCTGACAAGCTACCGACGAACTGGCGAAGCAAGAGCTTATCGTCGCCGCCGGTGTTGCCGCAAAGCGCCCTGAACTGGGCGACATGCTGGTGGGGATTGCCGGTCCCCTTATAGACATGAAATTTCGGTATTGTATAGCCCGGCGGGTACTTGATCTGGTCATACCAGCTCGGATATGGTCGCCCTGTTCTGACAACTTGACCGGCTGCCTCCGTTGCCTGGTGAACTCGTATCTGTTGGGCTATGTATTGGTCCAGGTTAGCCTTGGAAATTGTCTCCTCTCTGGCCGTTGAAAGAGCCGGTGGAGGATTTGACGTTTCTCCCCTGTCGTCTTCAAGAACGATTGGAGGATCTTCAGAAGGAGAATCTTGTTGGATCATCATTCCCACCATGTCCTGGAACAGGAGGGCCATTCGCTGTATATTGGCTGCTTTTTCAGCAGCCTCTTTATCCTTCTTCTCCAATATCCTACGAAGGAATTCAGCGTCAGTTTCTCGCTCCTGGCGTTGATCAGATGACGCTTCCGGGCTTTCTTTTGGCCCAGTGAGTGCGGCCATCGCGTTCATCATTTCCTGGAGCTTCTGCTGTTGCTCCTGAGCTTTGGTCACTGACCGTGTAAGCGGTCTATGACCCGTGGATGCACGGCTGTCCTCTTTTCCTAACGCCATGTATACCGTATGCACCATCATGCCCCCAGACTTAGGGCGTTTAGGCTTATTGTCCTTGACATTTGCTGCAGGAGTGGGGACTTTCTCCGGCCTTCTTCTCTTTTGAGTAGTCGACGTGGAGGGAGCCGTTGCAGCGGGCACCCAAGCGGTTGTCATCCTTTGTTGTTTGACGTGACGGTTCTTTTCTTCCTGCACCTTCGCCCTTTTCTGTTGACGAGATTGCTCTTGGTCAATTACCGAGTCTTGAACCTTCCGCCAGACTTTATAAATTTTGGAGGATAGCCGTTGAGGAGGCTGCTCCGGCTTTGTCTCTATAACATTCTTCGCAGGTGGAGGGGATCTTTTGAGAACCGCAGTTGACGAATTTCTGCGAACCCTGTTTAATAGCTCGAAGCTGTTCCCGGTTGGAACATCAGCCTCAATTTCCACCGTTGGAGCTGGTGGAGTTAGTCCGGAGGGGGAGTTTCCCCCAGTCTTCCTTATCCGGCGCCAGTGGCGACGTCGGGCATGACGGGTTGTTGGGATTGGTTCAGCGACGACTTCGTCTTGCCCCCTGTTCTGGGGAGGGTCTGCTGCCGGTGTCAGCCTCTTGAAGACTGACGTCTTTTGAGTGGCGGTATCCAATCTGTCAAAGACAGACCTTCGAACCGGAGCGGGAGCTGGGACAGCCAGTCTTACTAAGACCGACTCTTTGGCAGTAGAAGCCGCCTTGAAGACTTCGAGAGCATCTGTCTTCTTTAGGATGGCCTTCTCAGGTATCATGGGCTTTTTGGCGGGCCCTTTGGAGTTCAGGCTCAGTCTGGTGAAGACCGAGGAGTTGGACGACCCGCTGAGAGGGGCCGTGGGAGTAGCAAGTCGATCAAAGACCGACTTCTTCGACGCTTCCGGTACGGGCATTGGGATGTTAATGTTCACCGGCGGGAGCAAGGTCCCAAAGAATAGACCGGTGGTAGCTTGAGTCACTTGCTCCACAGGCATAGTGAATAGGGAAGCAGCTTGCGGTCCATATGCTACACCTCCAGGTGAGGCGGAGCGTCGGTTGCATTTGCAGTTGAAGCAGTTCGAGCAGTTGCCAGCCATTGATCCTTTTGCTTTCTGCAGCAAACGAAACACCAAGTCTTAGTACTTCGAAACTCAAGGGCAACCATTAGCAAACCGCGATTGGTTCGCGAATCACGACACACGAAGTGTGGAGTGGAAAGAGGAAAAGGTCCCACCGGGCGTGCCAGAATCTGTTCCCCTCCGAATGGCGGCCAAGACATGGACGTCTTGCCTGAGATTCGGGGCAGATGCTAATTAGTGCTATCCGTCCACCTCTCTGAGGATGCCAAGTTGATTTATGACACCGTGTGTCGAAGGTTTAAACGGATGCGTCCGATGTAGCAGACTTCGTCAGATTCCCCCTCGCTTGAGGGGTTTTTGATTATGGGGACGCTCTTCCCTGCAGGCGCAAGCCCCTGCAGTTAATTACGCTACCGCATTGCGGTAACAACTTTCTCCTTCTCCAGATGATCACTTCGTGTCGTGTGTGTTTGATTCGTGTTCGGTTGCCCATGGATTGTATACGGAGACTGAGTTATGTCGTCGCCCGTAGGGCGTGGACTAGTCCAAATCCGTATTATCTTAGATTTGGGTTTGGGGGTTGTGTTTAAGGATACGTTAGCCTCATTTGAGACTAAAATCGACTTAAACGTTTGTTAAGGATACGTTAGTCTAGTTTTAGACTAAGATCAACTTAACGGGATCGTTTAGATCCGACAAGAGAGCGATTAGGGGAGCCCTGTTATTTAGTTTAGTGACATTGCGGTCAATAGGTAGTTTAAGGACATTGCGGTCCATTGTTAGTTTTAAGACGTTGCGGTCAAGGTTAAGGACGTCGTAGTCCGTGGATTTAAGGACTCCACAGTCCGATATTAGTTTTAAGACATCACGGTCAAGGTTAAGGACGTCATAGTCCGTTGTTAGTTTTAAGACATTCCGGTCAAGGTTAAGGACCTCATAGTCCGTGGTTTTAAGGACCCCACAGTCCGGCGTTTAGTTTTAAGACATTACGGTCAAGGTTAAGGACGTCATAGTCCGTTGTTAGTTTTAAGACATTCCGGTCAAGGTTAAGGACCTCATAGTCCATGAGTTTAAGGACCCCACAGTCCGTATCAATGTGTGGTCATCGGGACCCGCCGTCTCTTTGAAGACGTTGAGGAATTACAACGCCAAGTATCAAAGGAGTGAAGAGATGTACCCTTAAACCAAGGTAGATTAAGTGACCTGTAGTCCAAGTTGGATACTAAGATCAATTATTATATTATGAGCCTATTGGCCCAGTTAAGTTTGAATTGAGGACTTATGGCCAGCTTGGGCTAAGTCCAATCATGTTTGGGATATTGGCCCTCTGTTGGTTCATTGAAGGAGAGGCTTTGCCTCTGGAAACTTAGCCAACTGGGCTAAAGCTAGTGTTAAACACTAGAGACCAACAGTGTTGAACACTGGGAATAAGATTAACAAGTTAGTGTTAAACACTAAAAGATAATCAGTGTTGAACACTGGGAACAGAGTTTTCAAATTAGTGTTAAACACTAAGCAAATCAGTGTTAAACACCGGGGACAAAATCTCCAGACTAGTGTTAAACACTAAGGAGAGAGGGGTCACGTGCGGACACGTGAGAGCGCCCTAATTCCCCTTATTTTATTCAGTCAAAAGTCTTGAATACTTTGAAGTATCACGTGCTATCACGTGATGGGAATTTAGGCGTTTATCTGCTAGAGCTTCAGCCAAGGGATCATGTGGTGGCACGTGAGAGTGCCCTGTTTCCTTTCATTTTGTTCTACAGATAAGTGTTTAACACTTTTGATTCTGAAAGCCATCACGTGTGGGCACGTGATGGGGGCTCACGCTTCGATCTGTTAGAATGTTCATTAGGGGTCACGTGTTGACACGTGAGGGCGCCTTAGAGCTCTTTTCTGTTTCCTTTTGCCCTTTTCTCTGTGTGCTTTAGAGATCACGTGGGGCACGTGAGGCATTGCCTCAAAGTTATTTTTTATGGATCTTTGCAGGAGTCACGTGGTAACACGTGAGGTGTTTGCTTCAAAGTTCTTTTCTGTGTATCTTTGCAGGGGTCACGTGGTAGCACGTGACTCTGGTTCTTTGCATGTTTTAAAGATCTGTTCATCTTTTAAGAATTAAATTCTTCATAGGGTTAAAACCCTAACAACAAACTTTAGAGGAATTAAATTCCCGTTTTCTTCTTAAGAATTATATTCTTAAATAGGGTTAAACCCTAATTTCTTTTCTTAAGGAAATTAAATTCCTGTGAGTTTGAGAGAATTATGTTCTCAATTAGGGTTAAACCCTAGTTCTGTTCATTCTGAAGGAATTAAATTCCCATAACATAGGGTTAAACCCTAATTTTATCTCAAAGGAAATGAATTCCTATCATTTTGTGAGAATTAAGTTCTCAAAACTCAGTTCCTCCTCTGTGTTTTAGATCTGCATGGCAGGATCTCGACCCAATGAGAATTAAATTCTCAATTCATGGGGAGATGTGCACTTTGCAGATCCTCCACCAGAGAAAGAACTAAGTTCTTTTCTTTATATGAGTGTTAAACTCTTTTGAGAATTAAATTCTCTTTTGAAGCTCCCTTTTCTTTTCTTACCTAAGGTTTTTCTTTTGCAGAGAATCAAAGGCTCTATATCTCTCTCTCTCTGTGTATCAAAAGAAAAGGTCCAAAGGTCCCCTTCTCTTCTTTTCTTGGCTCCTATTTATAGGAGAAGGAAAAGAATCAATCTGTTTAGTAAATCTCTCATTGAGTGATTTGATTTATATTTATCATTAATCTGGGCCTTTAGATTGTTGGGTGAATTTTATTCACCATTGGATTTTAAATCCAAAGATATCTCTTTGATATTTCGGTTAGATTTTGGGGGAAATCTTTCCAAGTCCAAGATTTTTCCATAAATTGGTGATATTTAATCACTTTTAGATTTTTAATCCAACGGTTTTAGATAATCCTTCTTCATTTTGGAAAGATTTGAAAGATTCATCCTCAGAATTTTAATTCTGTTAAAGAATAAGGCTCTTAAAGCCACGTGACCCCTGGTCACGTGTAGGCACGTGACCCCTGGAATGGGCTTCTCTTCTTCTGCGCTCTGTTCTCTGGCCGCTGCTTAACCATCACGTGCCAACACGTGACCATTGGTCACGTGTGAGCACGTGATGCCTCTTCTGGAGCTTTTTCTTGATTTTTAATCAGGGGATGAATATGCTTTTTGCCGCTGCTTTAAGCGTCACGTGCCAACACGTGACAACTGGTCACGTGTTAGCACGTGATGCCTCTTCTGAAGCTTCTTCTGATTTTTAATCTGGGAACACCGGCTAGTAAAAACTGTCCGAATGTCGTACGTGCGTTTAAACACGTATGCGTCCGAACCCTTTGTCGTAAAACCATACGAACTTTATATCGTTTCGCCTGGAGTTGGGAAATCTCTGTGTGGGACTCTAAAGACTCGACTACTACGCTGGCAGTGGGTTTAACCACAGACTGCAAGCGGCACTAGCTGTACGTAACGGTCCCCAGGTAGATGTCGATAAGAAAGCCGATGAGGAAACCCATCCGAACTCCTACTGAGCCTGTCCGTGACAATATCCGCGCAGTCCGGTCTGTTCGTCTAAGGGTATCGCATGTATGGTCTAGGAGGGTGGTGAAAGTCAGACCCCTAATAACCGTACAAGTCATGCCGGCATGGCTCAAGACCATCCGAGAATCTACTGATCAGTCCATCAGTAATTCTCAATCAGCCCTGGCCAGGGACTTATGGTAATGACCAACCGATCACAGTGTGATATCAACTCCCTAGACCGGGAGAGACGAATCCCTAACAGTCGCTCACTGCATCCACGTGGCTCAGGACTGTGCCCAACTAAAACCTGTTTGCACGACTCCTTTGAGCCGTGGTAGGGTAATAATCAAAGCACAGTGGGAACTCACACGAGACAAATGACGACTTTAAGTCAACAGACTATCTGCACACATGTCACCTGAGAACTGCTATCTGACGTTAGGTATAATACCATCCAGTCAGTTCTCGGCGAGTCCTGTCCGGTGTACTCACATGAAGTGAGCATCTGTATACAATCTTAGGTGCACATCACCAATGGCTGCGGGACCAATCCATCGCCCCTCGTCAGGGTCTAGATGTATACACTGGTCTACTCTGGAGCATCGATGCCCAGTCTCGATACTCCTGTGACCTGGGACTTTTAAGGATGTGCCTATTGACTATCCAGCTCCCACAAGTATGACTGCCATCACAACGCCGGTAGTCAGGCAAAACACCCTATGGGCTTTATCAACATGTTTATAAATACAAAGTAAAATATATCACACGTTTAAGATAAAGACAAACCAAATAGCGTACTATCATTAGCAAGATTGTCATGTACATACATATCCCTAACCGTCTATACAATGAAGGCCTCTAGGGCATATATATATATGCAACAATCTCCCACTTGCACTAAGGCCTATAATTGGCGCAATGAGTACCCACTGTCTGCACTAGATCCAGTTGTTGGCGTACCGCATGCCCTACATCTTAAACAGCCTCTCGAACTGGACTTGAGGGACGGCCTTGGTGAATGGATCTGCCGTGTTGTCTTTTGTGTCCACTCTCCGCATCTCGATCTCTCGACGATCCACGATCTCCCTGATCAGGTGATACTGCCTTAAGATATGCCAGGATTTCTGATGGGACCTTGGTTCATTCGCTAATGCTATAGCCCCATTGTTATCACAATACAAAGGTATTGGATTGGAAATGGATGGAACCACTTGAAGTTCAGAGATGAACTTCTTCATCCAGACAGCTTCTTTTGCGGCTTCACTAGCAGCTATATACTCAGCCTCTATAGTTGAGTCCGCGACAGTATCCTGTTTGGAACTCCTCCAAGATACTGCCCCTCCATTGAGGGTAAACACAAAACCCGAAATGGACTTAGAGTCATCTTTGTCACTTTGGAATCCGGAGTCGGTAAAAGCCTCAACCTGGAGGTCCCCATTACCGTAAATCAAGAACATCTCCTTAGTCCTTCTCAGGTACTTGAGAATGTTCTTTACCGTTATCCAATGCTTCTCACCTGGGTCAGACTGATACCCGCTTACCACACTAAGTGCGTAAGCTACATCTGGTCTGGTACATAACATTGCATACATTATAGATCCTACTGCTGAAGCATAGGGTATAATGCCCATGCGAGCCCTCTCTTCATCAGTCTTTGGAGACATCTCTTTGGAGAGGGTGATCCCATGACCAGCAGGTATATTACCGCGCTTGGAATCTTCCATACTAAATCTCTTTAGTATAGTGTCAATATACCTGGACTGTGAAAGTCCCAACATTCTATTAGATCTATTACGATAGATCTTAATGCCCAGAATGTATGATGCATCTCCCAAGTCTTTCATGGAGAATTTCTGTGACAAGAAGAGCTTTACTGATTGTAGCATAGGGACATCATTCCCTATCAGTAGTATGTCGTCGACATATAAAATGAGGAATACTACCGCTCCTTCTACAATCTTCCTATAAATACATGGTTCATCTACATTTTTGATAAAGTCAAATTCCTTGACCGTCTCATCAAAGCAGATGTTCCAACTCCGTGATGCTTGCTTTAATCCATAAATGGATTTAAGCAATTTGCACACCTTTCCGCTGCGCCCACTGTCTAAGAAACCTTCTGGTTGATCCATACAAACACTCTCTTCTAAATGTCCATTTAGAAAAGCTGTTTTTACGTCCATCTGCCAGATTTCATAGTCATGGAAGGCAGCAATGGCAAGCAGGATCTGAATGGATTTAAGCATAGCTACGGGTGAAAAGGTTTCATCATAGTCCAATCCTGGTCTTTGACGAAAACCTTTTGCAACGAGTCTAGCTTTGTAGGTTTCCACTTGTCCAAATATACCAATCTTCTTTTTGAAGATCCATTTGCATCCAACTGGTTTCACCCCAGGAGGAGCAATTTCTAAAGTCCAAACTTTATTGGTGTACATGGATTCCATTTCGGATCTCATAGCATCCAGCCACTTCACCGAGTCGCTACTCGTGATAGCCTGCTGAAAACTAGTAAGCTCATCATCATCGATGATGCAATCCTCTCGATCCCCATCCAGAAGAAAACCACAGTACCTTTCAGGAGGATGAGAAAGCCTACTAGATCTTCGGAGTGGCGTTGGTTCATCATGTTCTATTGAAATCTGAGGTTCTACTAAGTCCTCGGTAGTAATTTGAGGTTCTGGAATTTCTTCCAGCTCTATCGCGCTCCCACTAATTTCTTTTGCAAGAAATTCGCTCTTTAAGAAGACAATGTGGCGAGCGACAAACACCTTTTGTTCTTCAGTGTGGTAGACCATATACCCCCTTGAATGCTTGGGGTATCCTACAAACTTGCACAAAACCGATCGTGCCTCGAGCTTGTCCGGATTATGCTTTTTAACATATGCCGGACATCCCCATATCTTGATATACTTGAGATATGGTCTCTTCCCGCTCCACATTTCATATGGAGTGGTAGGCACAGACTTAGTCGGAACTCTATTCAATAGGTATGATCTAGAGCAAAACCCCAGAAGGAAAGTGGCAACTTAGCACTACTCATCATTGAACGCACCATATCTAATAGCGTGCGATTCCTCCTTTCTGATACACCATTATGCTGAGGTGTATAAGGCGGAGTAAGCTGAGAGAGAATTCCATTCTCTTTTAAGCATTCAAGGAAACTGGTACTTAAGTATTCTCCGCCTCGATCAGATCAAAGTGTCTTGATGCTTTTACCAGTCTGTTTCTTTACTTCATTCTTATACTCCTTAAACTTCTCAAAGGCCTCGGATTTATGCTTCATTAAGAACACATGTCCATACCTAGAGAAGTCATCAGTAAAAGTGATGAAGTAGGAGTGACCGCTTCGTGCATGTGTAGACATTGGACCACATACATCACTGTGTACAAGTCCCAAGAGTTCTGTGGCTCTATCTTCGTGTCCGGTGAACGGAGATTTGGTCATTTTTCCTTTGATACATGATTGACAAGTTGCATATGATGAATATTCAAACGGATCTAAATATCCATCTTTATGTAACTTAGTCAACCTTGTTTCGTTTATATGACCAAGTCTACAATGCCATAGGAAGGCTTGGTTTGAATCTGGGGCCTTTCTTTTAAGCGTGTTTTGAATATTGAAAACTTGAGGTTGATTAAGTATGTATATGCCGTTTTCCAGTGTGCCAAACCCAATCATTTCTTGATTTAGGAGAATGTTCATGATATTACTTTCAAGTGCAAAATTATATCCTTTATTAGAGAACAAAGATACTGATATAATATTACACAGCATATTGGGAATACAAAAACAGTTGTACAATACCAAAATGTTCCCACTAGTCAACCCTAGGTGATATTCTCCTATTGCAATAGCATCTATGTGCATTCCATTACCCATCCGGAGAGTCATATCACCTGTTTCCAGTACTCTACTATTTCTCAGATCCTGCAAAGAATTACAGATGTGAGAACCAGAACCGGTATGAAGTACCCATGATGTAGAGTTTATTGAAAGACAATTTTCGATTACAAACACACCTGAAGCAGAAGCAACAACCTGCTTCGAGTCCTTTGCCTTGAAGGCCATACAGTCCTTCTTCCAGTGCCCTTGCTTGTGACAATAATAGCATTCGTTCTTATCCGCCTTCACCCTTCCTGCCTTGTTCGTTCCCTGCACCTTCTTGATCCCGCCTTTCGGTTTGGTGGCTTTCATCTTCTTCTTCCCTTTAGCTTTCGCTTTAGATTTAGAAGAGGATGATTGGCCAACATACAGAACAGGGGTCTTCTCCTTTTTCAAGGAGGTCTCTGCTACCCTCAACATGTTGAGGAGCATTGGAAGATCAGCTTCCATTTCGTGCATGTTGAAGTTCAGCACGAATTGAGAGAAGGTGTGGGGAAGGGACTGCAAAATCAAGTTGATGTACAAATCATTCTCTAGCACGCATCCTAGGTTTGCGAGTTCCTCAACGAGGCTGATCATTTTGAGGACGTGCTCTCCTACTGGTGATCCTGGAGCTAACCTCATATGGAAGAGTTTCCTTGAGGTCTCGTACCTCGCGATACGGGAGTGCACCCCATACAATTCCTTGCAATGGAGAAAGATGGATACAATATCCATACTCTCGTGCTGTTTCTGGAGTTCATTATTCATGGACGCCAGCACGATACACTTAGCTTTCTCACAGTCTAGATCCCAGGTTTTGCGAACTTCCTTGTCCGCAACTGAGGAATCTAGTCCTGGGATAAGGGGAGGAACATCGGTGGTAACATATGCTACTTTTTCATAAGTCAGTGCAATGTTGACGTTCCTTAGCCAATCTTTATAGTTCTGTCCGGTCAGTATATATTTTCAAGTAATAGTTTTAGTCCTGTCATGGTAGCTTCCAGAGAGAGAGAGAAAAGAAACACTCAGCATATGCTTTTGCAAGTTTAGATTGGTTTATTAATTTATCTAAACAGGATGGCTCCCACTGTTTCCTCAAATCCTTCTTCAAAACCTAAAAGAAGAACTAGTCAGGATTTAATCACACGTCACAATACTTGCTTAACCTTTCAGCCAGGCCAGTTTTGGTACTTCGAGGGAGGTTTTCCAACGCTTTCGCGAAGTTCCTTAATTAAATAACCTCTTTTCCCTGGAGGCGTAGCCCCTCTAACACCTTTCTGGACACCTACTTGGTTTATAGCATTGATTGTTAAGTGAGAAAATTTCCCGAGAGTAATCCTACTCATCAGTGGGATCGGGATCCAACTATCATTGTATGATGCCCTAGATGGAAGCCACTCTAGTCACCATACTCTAGAAGGTATGCTAAATCTGCAAGTTTCAATTTTTGAAACCCCCGATGTGATTTTTACCCCAAGCTCTTATGACATTGACGTAGGCCAACAAATCATAAGATGCAAGTCAAGTTCTACCTGTCGTTGTCCTGATTAATTTAGATCTATCGTACATGCCCTTGACGTAGGCCAACAAGGCTGTACGTCTGTCCTAAACTAATGCATCTATCTATGCAACAAAAAAGCAACACATTGCTACCATTCACTATGCCTTGACATAGGCCAACAAACATAGCATGAATACGATGTGCTGTTTTATTTGAAACGACGGAGGGTTACGACTGGTTTTTGGCAAAAAACCGTTAACGTAGCGAACTTGATATGATCGAAGGAACTAAGATAGCTGTTTTTAAAAGGAGTGGTTTAAGCTCCGTATTTAAAATTTACTTTTTGAAGAAAACCGAGTGGTTTTGAAATTGTTCCAACGATTAAGTTTAGGTTTTATTTTCTTTGCATTAATAATAATGCGTCCCATCATTAACCTATCATTACAGATAACAACGAAAATACAACGTCCTCTTATGCCATCCGCATTCTCCACGGGGTCCCGTCATCACCCGTTAGGTTACTTAACTAACGGCAGAGCGGGGGCTGGGCTAGCGCGGGTGTAAAACATAAGTGATGTCTAAATAGCTATCATATATAGATATTGTACATTCGTCAGACGCAATAATAGGCATTCCAGATCACAGATGAACATTATTGGATTATGCAAGCAATCCGCGTTTCTTTTGAGGCTGCAACGAAAGACGGATTAAACAGTTGTGATGAATAGCCATTACCCCACCCAAGACCCCTACGGGTACGGCAAACTACCCGCCAAGTGCCCGAAGTGAAGCGGTCTCCCTCAACAACGTGAGTAGGCTACTAAACACTTCAAAGTACCCGGTAGTTTGTGCACCCCACCTTGGGTCTATCCTAGGAGCATAAAAATTAAAATGAAATAATACAACGGTGGCTACAACCGCAACCTGGATGTGCCCCGCAAAATAATATTACAACATATTACAATTGCATCGAATGAATTAATATAATAACCCATCACAAAACCCCAGCTAATCATCACAACAATCCAATACAGTTCATAATCACAAACAGTTAAAACATTACAGATATGTGCAACCCCCTGCCAACCGACATACTAGCAGTTAGGGGAGGTTTACGAACACATAATACAGTTCACAGATATAATCAAACAAGCAAACATCGTATAATTTCGATCGATCAAACACATTAGATTCTACTCCAAAACTTCTCTGTAAATCTGAAACTTGAGTAGAAAATAAATCATTCCAGAAAAGACAAAACATCACAGAAGATTCACAGGGAAAAAATGGGCTGAATCGGCTCCAACTCGGCCGCGGATCCGCGGCGGATCGGTGGGATCCGCCGCGGTTCCGCGGCTCAGTGGCCGATTCAGGAGCCCATTTTTTTTTCTGTGTTCTTATAATTTCATGTAGGTTATTCTGGAGGTCCCTGAAAAATTTTTAGGCCTCATTTTAAAATCGACAGAAACTATGTGATATCGTTATATTTTTCGGTTCGTTTTGCGTTCGAAATTCATACGACTTTGCAAATGAGTTAATTATTGTTTAATGAGGCTCTGATACCACTATAAGTCGATGTGCAACACACCATGGGTTGCGGGGAGGCGGAAATTTGAAAAACGATCTTGTTCTTTAAGCATACATCGACTAACCGAAGATCTTTACTAAACGATAATTAACAACAACCATAGAAGTTCTTAGCTATTATGTAAAGAGATTATACCTAGTGAATCGTGTCCTTCGTCTTTTCAATCTCCACGTCCTCCTCGGTCTCCTTCCCGTGATAGATGATCCACCCGAGAACCCTAATCCAAGCTTCACCTCCAAACTTGAGGTAACTAAGTTTCTCTAGTTGCTAATCAAAGGAACTTAGGTGATATAGAGTTAGGTTATTGATTATTTAGTCTATTCTAATCCTTGATCTCAACTCATGAGTGGTAGGATTAGAGTTTGAAGAGAGAGTGAGCTTGAGGAGAGAGAAGGTGAAGATGATCATGATAATGATATTGTTTCTCACTTGAATATATGAAGAATAATGAATAAACAAATAAATGAATAAATGTGATTATTCATCATGCTACATTAATTCAATATGAGTGATTCACTATGTGAGTCATTAAGCATTTAATAATGCATTAATGACATGATGAATCACACAAAATGAGTCAAAATATCATTTAATGATAATGCCACCTAAACCCTCAAGTCACCATGCTTCTAGAAGCTTCCCGTAAAATTACGAGAACGCCCCTCCTATCCGTGAAAACACGGAAAAACTTTAGACTGTATAAATCCAATAACCTGATACTAGAATCTGACTTAAACCAAAGCTGGCTAGTAAAAACTGTCCGAATGTCGTACGTGCGTTTAAATACGTATGCGTCCGAACCCTTTGTCGTAAAACCATACGACCTCTATATCGTTTCGCCTGGAGTTCGGAAATCTCTGTATGGGACTCTAAAGACTCGACTACTACGCTGGCAGTCGGTTTAACCACAGACCGCAAGTGGCACTAGCTGTACGTAACGGTCCCCAGGTAGATGTCGATAAGAAGGCCGATGAGGAAACCCATCCGAACTCCTACTGAGCCTGTCCGTGACAATATCCGCGCAGTCCGGTCTGTTCGTCTAAGAGTATCACATGTATGGTCTAGGGGGGTGGTGAAAGTCAAACCCCTAATAACCGTACAAGTCATGCAGGCATGGCTCAAGACCATTCGAGAATCTACTGATCAGTCCATCAGTAATTCTCAATCAGCCCTGGCCAGGGACTTATGGTAATGACCAACCGATCACAGCGTGATATCAACTCCCTAGACCGGGAGAGACGGATCTCTAACAGTCGCTCACTGCCTCCACGTGGCTCGGGACTGTGCCCAACTAAAACCTGTTTGCATGACTCCTTTGAGCCGTGGTAGGGTAATAATCAAAGCACAGAGGGAACTCACACGAGACAAATGACGACTTTAAGTCAACAGACTATCTGCACACATGTCACCTGAGAACTGCTATCTGACGTTAGGTATAATACCATCCAGTCAGTTCTCGGTGAGTCCTGTCCGGTGTACTTGTTAGTGTATATGCCCTAGAGGCCATTACTGTATCATACTAGTTTGTATATTACTTGATGGAAGCTTGGGATATTCACAGTTGTATATACAATTTTGCTCGAAATGGTAGTATGCTACTTGGTTTGTCTCTACTTCAATATGTGCATGTGTTTCTTTTAGCATATCGCTTATATACATATTAGTAGAGCCCTTAGGATTATTGCTTGATTACCAGCGTTGTGATGGCGCTCACACTCGTGGGGGCTGGGTGATCCATAAGCACATCCTTATACAGGTCCCTAGTCGTTGGACTATCGAGAGAGGGCATCGATACTCCGGAGTAGACTAGCGTATGCGCTTCTCATCCCAGCGTGGGAGACGGTCTGTCCCACAGCCGCCAGTACGTCGTACTTGAGATAGTATGCAGGTGCTCGTTAGGTTACGAGTACACTGGACAGGACTCGTCGGGAACTGTTGGTTGGTATTATACCTATCGTCAGTTATCAGTTCCCAGGTGACATGAGTACAGCTTAGTCCGCTGACTTGACACTGTCACTTCACCTCGAGTGTGTTCCCACTGCACTTTGATTACTACCCTACCACGGCTCAAAGGAGTCGTGCAAACAGGTAGTTTTTGGGTGCAGTCCCGAAGCACTTGGAGGCAGTGACGGTTAGACAGGATTCGTCTCTCCCGGTATTGGGGGTTGACATCGCGCTTTGTCCAGGAGAGCCATTACACTAGTAGTCCCTGGCCAGGGCAAGCGAGATATACTGGTAGGTTTCCAGTGTTATCTCAGGGTGTTCTGGGCTACACTCCGACACGACTTGTACCGCTATTAGGGGACTGACGTTCACCGCCCCCTAGGCCCGCCATGCGATGTATCAGACGAACAGACCGGACTGTACGGAGACTGTCACATACAGGCTCAGTAGGAGTTCAGATGGGGTTCACCTCGTCAATCTTCTTATCGGCATCTACCTGGGGACCGTTACATACAGCTAGTGCCGCTTGCGGTCTGTGGTTAAACGCACTGGCAGCGTAGTGTCGAGTCTTTAGAGTCCCACACAGAGAGCTATTCGCCTTTAGGCAAAATGAGTAGAGGTCGCATAGTTTTGCGACAGGGTTCATTCACATCCGCGCACTTGTGCACGTTTGCTGTCCGGACAGCTTATACTAGTGGGCTTTGGTTTAAGCCAGATCCTAGTATATGATTTGGGATTGGTTTTATCTCTTTGTATTCGTGTTCCTCGGATCACGAATACGGGTGCGTATGCACAGTTGCTTGAGACAGAGGGAGAGGACTTTGATTAGGGTTAATGACCATTGTCATTTTATTAATCCTAATGCTTATGTGTGTATTATGATTAATTGATATTAGTTATATATAATTATGCATGGTTAGGGTTGTTGACCTTTTGACCATTCTTGACTTGTTGACCTAGGTTGACACTTTGACCATCATCATTCCATATAAAAGATGCTCTTTGATCCTTGCAATTAGCATTAAATATGAAATGATAATGGTCATGTCTTGATTAAGCCATGACAATTATCTTGCTAATTATAAATTTATAATAATTCACACATATATGTGAGAATGCTTCATAATTCTCTCATTCTATCATATACTTTCTCTCTCTTGCTCTTCCTCTTCCTCAAGCTCTCCCCTCTCATGTGTTGAGAAACACTTGAGCTTGAGAAAAACCACTCCATAGTAATCTCTACTCTCATCTAGGGTTCTAGGATTAGCACTTCTAGCACCTTAGTTACTTCTAGCTTGAAGTTGAAGCCAAAGGTTGAGGCTCTCGGGTGGATCCTTCTTCGACTAGAGAAGGCGACAAGGTGATCCCTTTCTACCACTTCAAGGAGCAAGGAGAGAAGGACATAAAGCCCAAGGTATAACCTTTCTACCCTTTAGCTAATTTCTAGTTAGCTTTAGCTAGTTTTTGTTTAGCAAAGATCCTCCTTTGTCTAGTCCATGTTGCCTAACATGATAAAAATCCGATTTTTATTCCGTTTTCCGCCTCCCTGCAAGCACCGGGGTGGGCAACGTGGACTTACAGTGGTATCAGAGCCTAACTAAACATAAACCAGCTAGGTAGTAAAGTGTATGGAAGTTTGATCGAAAAAATCGCAAAACTAAAAATGCAAAACCCTAACTTTCTGTTGAAAATTTTTCTGCTCAAAAAAATAAAAAATCATACTTCAAAAATCGGCTCAGGGTTTTGTGAAGAAGCACACCAAATACGGTCAAGTGAACAGTTCAAAGCGCGGCGGTTCCGCGGCAAAAGCATGCCTATTGCCGCGGAACCGCGGCCGTTTTGAGTCTGTTCTGGACCGGGTTTGGTGCAGTGTTCTTCTGACATGGTTTTGGGAGTTTTAAGATGGTTTATTTGTGCCCAGGTTTTCCAGAAAAGAAATTAGTTTTTGGGGGCCTATAAATCCGTATTTTTGATCGAACTTCACCACACTTTGACTAATGGGTTATATCTGTGATGTTTATATGTATTGAACGTCTGCTAATCGCTATAAGTCGATTAGTGGGGGTTATACATATCTGTGATCTGTGTTTGATGATGGTATGTGTATATGAATGCGTTGGATTGTCGCGGGTGAATAGCCGGGGTGGATGTGAGATGAGTGTTTCTTTTTCTTTCATTCATTGTAATATGTAAATTGATGTATTATTATTTGTTTGGCCGAGCAACCGGGTCGGGGTTGTAGCCGTCGTTGTATAATTCTTTTTACTGTTTTTGCTCCTAGGATAGACCCATAGAGGGGGTGCACAAACTACCGGGTATCTCGAAGTGCCGAGTGGCCTACTCACGGTGTTGAGGGAGGTTGCTTCGCTTCGGGTACTTGGCGGGTAGTTTGCCGCACCCGTAGGGGTCTTGGGTGGGGTATTGGCTATTCACCGCGACCGTGTAATCCGCTTTTCGTTGCAGGCTCGAACGTATTGCGGATTCCTAGTATATCCAATGTATTCATCTGTGATCTGTAATGTCTATCATTGCTATATATTTATTATGATAACTATTTAGGCGTTGCTTATGTTTTACAGCCGCGCTAGCCTAGCCCCCGCTCTGTCGTTAGTTAAGTAACCTAACGGGTGATGACGGGGCCCCGTGGCGAATGCGAATGGCATAAGCGTACGTCATATTTTGGTTGTTTTCTGCAATGGTAGGATTAAATGATGGGACGCATTAAAAGAACCAATGCAAGAAAATAAACCAAGTAAAAGTCGATTGGAACACTTTGAAAACCACTCGGTTCTTTTCAAAACTAAACTTTTAAACGCGGAGCTTGAACCACTCCTTTTAAAAGCTATCTCGTTCCATCGATTATATCAAGTTCACTACGTTCACGGTTTCGCCAAAACCATTCGTAGCCCTCCGTCATTCCACATTAATGGTCAAAAAGTATTCAAGCTATGTATTTTGGCCAAAGTCAAGGCATATTGATTGGTAGCTATTGGGTATTCATGTGCAGCATAGATAGATGCGTTGGTTTGGGACAGTCGTGCTGCCATTTTGGCCAAAGTCAAGGGTAGGTACGGGTGGGTCCAAATTAACCAGGAGAATGACGGGTAGAACTTGACATGTGACTTATGATATTTTGGCCAAAGTCAAGATCATAAGAGCATGGGGCAAAAATCCACATCGGGAGTTTCATAAGCACTGAAACTTGCTAGCGCTGCATACCATTTGGAGTGTGATAATTCTGGTAGGATTCCTTCGGTTTTATCACGCGATGATATTTGGATCCCGATCCTACTGTGAGTATATGCTACTCCTCGGGAAAACTCTCACTTAACGATCAATGCTATAAACCTAGTAGGTGTCTAGAAAGGTGTTAGCGGGGCTACGCCCACAGGGAAAAGAGGTTACTTAATTAAGGAACTTCGCGAAAGCGTTGGAAAACCTCCCTCGAAGTACCGACACTGGCCTGGCTGAACGGTTAAGCAAGTATTGTACGGTGAGATTGATCCCGACTAATTCTTGCTTTACGGTTTGAGAAGGGATTCGAGAGACAGTGGGAGCCATCCTGTTTAGACAAACTAAAAACCACTCTAAACTTGCAAGTGTTGGAGATAGTGCCCTCAGAGTCAATTATTGGATCACAGGCACGTGATTGCAATGATTGAGGGAGGACCTATCCCGGTAGGACAGTCTTACTCAAGATGATAGTATGCTATCTGGTTTACCTTTATCATCGTGTACTGCTTTAGGCGACCTGACATGTCGCTATTGCACGTTGATAGAGCCCCTAGGATTCTTGCTTGACTACCGGCAGTATGAGGGCGATCATATACGTGGGAGCTGGTAGTCTATAAGCACATCCTTAAAAGGTCCCTAGTCGTAGGAGTTTCGAGACAGGGCATCGATTCTCCAGAGTAGACTAGTGTATACAGTCGAGACCCCGACGAGGGGCGGTGGCCGGTCTCACAAGCCACTGGTGTCAGTTGGATCACCTAAGATGTATACAGGTGCTCATTGGGTTATGAGTACACCGGACAGGACTCGCCGGGAACATGCTAGTTGGTCTTATACCTGACGTCAGATAGCAGTTCCCAGGTGACATGTGTACAGGTTAGTTCATCGACCTGGGGATCGTCATTTGTCTCGTGTGAGTTCCCACTGTACTTTGATTACTACCCTACCACGGCTCAAAGGAGTCGTGCAAACAGGTTTTAGTTGGGTACAGTCCCGAGCCACATGGAGGCAGTGAGCGGATCTTCGGGGGTTTCGTCTCTCCCGGTATTGGGGGTGAGGTCGCGCTGTGTCTAGGAGAGCCATTACACAAAGACCTTGGCCAAGGCAGGAGATTTACTGGTAGGTATTCCAGTAGTATCTCAGGGTGTTCTGGGCTACACTCCGACACGACTTGTACCGCTTTTGGGGGTCTGACTTTTACCAACCCCCTAGGCCCGCCATGCGATGCTCATAGACGAACGGACCGGACTGTACGGATATTGTCACTGACAGACTCAGTTGGGTGTCGGGGTGAGCTTCCTCATCGACGTCCCTTTTAGTCAATAGCTGGTGGCCCGTCACGTATTGGCTTATACCTCTGACGTGCTAGTGGTTAAATCCACAGCCATAGTATTGACGAGTCTTTAGAGTCCACCACACTTTCAGTTACTCAAGCTTTCGGGCGAAACGCTGTAGAGGCCGTATGGAGATATGGCAGGGTCCGATCAGATACGTGCGGTATTGCACGGATCAGGATCGGACGGTTTGTACTAGTAGCCGTATAGATATATGGCAGGGTTCGATCAGATACGTGCGGTATTGCACGGATCAGGATCGAACGGATATTACTAGCCGGCTTTGGTTTAAGCCGGTCCTAGTTTAGTACAGTGTAGATTTTGTCTTTTTGCATTTGTATCCGGACGGAATACAGATGCGGGTGTGTATGCACAGTATGGGGTTTTCCTGTAATTTATTACGGGACCAGTTTTCTGGAGTTGCCAGTTTGCATTCCGTTCCGGCCGGTTTTCCTTTGTTCTTTCCCGGCCGGACTTTTCTGATGGAGGGGGTTATTTGCAATTGTGCAAATAACATTTGTGGAAGGGGTTTCTTGTAAAAGATTGATTATGATAGCTTTCATTTCTTTTCAACCATGCTTTTGCTTTATGAGATTTGAAAGGTTATGGAGTGAATAGGAGAATAAGCATGGTTGATGTTTTCTTGTCTAGGATGTGGTCACCTCTTGTTCTATCCTACACTCACCTCTCTTCTTATGGTGGGCATTCTCATTTTCCTCCATCACATTATCATTCTCACTTGAGGAAAGAAAGAACACTAGAGAGAAGAAAAAGAATGAGAGGGTTCATCTTTATTTTTGTGAGGAATTCTTCATCTCCTTCTTCTTCTTGTTATGGAAAAATGAAAGCACCATTTTTCCTAACCCCATTCCTCCATCAAGGCAACTACAAACCCCAAATGAGACTAGCATGATCTACTACACATTCCTACAGCAAATCTTGGACGCGTCGATTCGCCGGCTTCGTGCCCGAGTTGCCTCGGTATAGAGGCGGGAGCCCGTAAAAGTACCCGGCTTCGTGGTGCCCTTTTCCGATGAGGAGGAGACGGACGGAGATCCCGCGAGGAGATCGGAGTGGAGATGAAGACCGGAGGACTCGGATCAGTCGGTACATCTCTAACCTGTATTCTAGTTAGCTTAGACTTGTTAATGGTTACGATCCGGAGTTTAGTGCGCGGTGGTGCCGGTTTGCAAAGTCCGCAAAATTTGAGTTATTCACCGTTTCCGCCTTCCGGCGTCGGATTGACGGCCGGGGCGCCGCCGTGCACTTACAGTGGTATCAGAGCCTCGCCATTAACATAGTCTAGCTTGGTGTAATGTGTTTTACGTTTCCGATCGAACAAAATCCCGAAAACACGTATTTCATGCACATCAGTTTCTGTCGAATTTTTTTTAAGTCCAAAAATTTTTCTGGTTGTGTCAGAGTGATGTGCAGGGAAATATAAGCATACTGCAAAAATTTGGTGCCATGAACTCACTGTTCCACCGCGGAAGCGCGGCCAAACCCCTGCTTGGGCCGCGCTTCCGCGGCAGTGTTGACTGTTCATGCCCCCAAAACTTTGCATAATCTTCCTCTTTTGAAAATGTGTTTTCTGGAATATTAAAATTGGGCCCAGGTTTTCTGTGAGTGCTACAGTTTTGGTTTGGGGGCCCACTTGTTAATGTTTAATCAATCGGAAAATTTTAAACACATTTTTCACAGTATTTACATTATATCTGCGACCGTGAATGTCACTCGATCGGTAAATCCGGTCTAACTGCTATAGCCCGGTTAGACGGATTTGCGAACGTGACTTTCACGTTGATGTTCTATGTTTATGCTGTGTTGTTGCGGATCGGTCGTGGGGGATAGCCTGGATGCAATGCTAGTACAGTTGTGGTGGTATTATGTACATTTGATATTGCGGGGCGAGCGTCCGACATGTGGACTGCCGTCACTGCCTGTTTGTATTATTCTTTTGGGGCACGACCTGGTTGCGGTCGATGTACCCGGTGTATGTATATTTTACTTTCTGTACTAGGATTACCCCGCGGTGGGGTGCACGGATAGCCGGGTTCTAGAGGGCAACAAGCCCGCATCTCATGGCATTGAGACGGAGGGGGCTTCACTCTAGGATTGGCGGGCTATTCGCCGCACTCGTAGGGGGTACAGGTTGACCCAGGAGGGGTGCCCAAGTTGCCGGATTCCGTGGAGTGCTGGGTGGTCCATTCACGGCGCTGAAGGGGGCTGCCTCGCTTCAGGTTTTGGCAGGTAACTTGCCGCGCCCGTAGGGGTCTAGGATTTCATTGCACAGGCTATCCACGCGACCAGGGGAACGTTGGGTTTCAGTAGTGGCTCTGTGAAACCCGAGGATCCCAGATATCTGTATTGTTCTGTGATGCTGTTCATTTCTGTGATGTTGCATTTCTTTCACGCCTTGAGCGAAATATAATATATTGGTATATATATTAGTAGATGTTGTATATGTTTTTCATCCGCGCTAGTCCAGTCCTCGCTCTGTCGTTAGTAAGCTAACCTAACGAGTGATGACGGGACCCAGTGGCGAATGCGGATGGCATATACGTACGTCAGTATATTTTCGTTCTTTGTGGTGTGATTAATTGATGGGACTGCGTTGATTCGGATCAATGCTAGTTAAACAAACCTATTCTGATGTTGTTGGAACACTTTTCTAAAAGCTGTTATTGCAAGGACGTTCACTTCTGTTTTGCATCGTGGTATTCATTTGGAATATCCTGCTCCTCTGTCGACGAGGCAAGGGCCGAGATCCCTTCACCGGGAGTGACCCCTTGGACAGAAGTTTGCATCAGGGCATTAACTTCACTATAGCCGATTACTTTTGCTTTGCATCGTGGTATTCATTTGGAATATCCTGCACCCCATTCTACGGGGAAAGAGCCGAGATCCCTTCACCGGGAGTGACCTCTTTAGCAATGGTTTTCGTCACTATATTTTCTAAAAAGCTATCCGTTCCTTCAACGATATCAAGTTCATTACGTTAAAGGTTTTCGCCAGAAACCATTCGTAGCCCTCCGTCGTTTCAGACGGGTAGCACGTAGTATTCATGCTATGTTTGTTGACCTTCGTCAAGGCATAGTGCATGGTAGCTGCTTGTTACCTTTCTGCTGCATAGGTAGATGCGTTGGTTTGGGACAGTCGTATAGCCTTGTTGACCTTCGTCAAGGGCTTGTACGGGTGGATTCAAATTAACCTGGATAATGACGGGTAGAACTTGACATGTGACTTATGATTTGTTGACCTTCGCCAAGGTCATAAGAGCATGGGGCAGAAATCACATCGGGAGTTTCAAAAGAACTGAAACTTGCCAGATATGCGCATACCTTCTGGAGTGTGATACCGTGAGCGGATTCCGTCACGTTATCGTGCGATGAGAGTTGGATCCCGATTCCCACTGATGAGTTGGTTTACTCCTCGGGTGTTCCCGACTAATTCTTCTTTCAGGTTTGGAGGAGAATTTGAGGTACAGTGGGAGGTTTCCAGATTGGATAAATTGGTAACCATTCTGATCTAGGATAGAGTGCACGCTGAGTGTTTCTTTTCTCTCTCTCTTTGGCAGCGACCATTGACCCGATCCTAAGACTATGACTCAGTGACCAAGTTGACAGAACCTACTCAACACTGGCTTTTGGATTGTCAGAGTTGCAGACCTCATTGCCACTCCTACTTTTACCCTTTTCTCCAGGACATCCCGTATTGCTACGAACGTCCACTTCCATTGGACAAAACCATCGTATGGTTATATACGAACTCGAAGGAATTAATTCGAGGATGGTTTCCGGTTCTGGAGAAAACGGATAGGTTTATTCAGTTGTCTTTCCTTTTCACCCTCTCTCAGGTTGCGAGTACTCCTTAGTTTAGGAGTAGTACACCTATTATGCAAATTGGATAGTCTTCTTCCAAACCATAGGCTGGTGCCGACCGGTAGGGAATGAAGAAAACCAGTTAGCCTAAGCGGTGTACAGAAGGTATTAAGTTCAGACAAAGCAAGGGATTAGTAAGAGGGCAAAGTAAATTGCGACTGCTATTCACGACCAAACCAAGTATTTCTTCGCCAATCCTAAATCACCTTTGTATTTCTCCAGGACACTCCGTATCACTACGAAGATCCCATTTTATTGGATAATCCATCGTATGGTTATATACGAACTCGAAAGGAACTTGTTCCAGTTCGGGGATGGATCCTGGTTCAGGAGAAATAGGAATAAAGTACATTCAGGTGTCTTTTATCTTCACCTTCTCTCGCGTTGCGAGTGCTCCTAGGATTAGGACAGTACACCCTTTATGCTTTTTGGATAGTCTTCTTCCAAACCATAGGCTGGTGCCGAACGGTAGGGAAGGAAGAAAACCATTTGGCCTAAAGGGGTGTACAGAAGGTAATGACTAAAGACATATGAAGGGATTTGGAGAGGTGGCAAAGAATTATACGGTTATAGTTGTGAATCTGGATAATGGATGAGGCATTACTAGGAATACCAGAGTACCCCAACGAAACATTTCAATGTTTCAGTTTCACTGTGTACTGTTAATGGAAAACTGATTTCCCGATTAGACACTTACTCCAGGGTATGTATTTACCAGGTATGATTCTCACATCTGTATGGTTTTACAGATGATGAGTGGGAGTGAGTTATTGGGAATTGGGTGATCATCCTCATTTTTGAGGAAGTCACCTGGGTTGTTTGCAAGTTAGCAATTATTTGGTTTTGAATATCCGCGGTTATGCACCAATTTCAAATTGATATATCTGTACGTCTATTTTCATAGAGTGAGATATACCTTTTGATATTATGTCGATGACATTTACCTATATCAGTGGATGGTTAGGTAAGGAGCATTAAACAGCGGTGTAATTCTTCTTAACCAAAAGTACAGTTTTCAACCTACGACACACAGTGAATGAGTCACTAGACTCAAGGGACTTATACAGAGTATTGTATGTTGTCCAGTGTCCATCAGGACAGAGGGGTTGGTCCTCGTACTATATTCTGTTTACTTTTAACTTCTCTAGTTCTTAGACATGTGTTTCGTGGAAACACAGGGTCTAAGTTTTGAGGAGTTATAGGTATTTGAATAAAGTAGAGAACCAGGTATAGCAAGTATCTGGATTCTTCAAAGTGATCGAAGATGTAGATACTTGTGTATGGTATTCAGTTGATAGTAATGATAAAGAGAAATTGCTTCTCTTTCAGGTTACTCATAATTGGAAGCATTCCTAAGTTGAGTAACGCTGATCGGCCTCTCTCCATTTAGTTGACATGCACTGGAGACAGCTGCATGCTTTGAATCTGGTTCAATTAAATCAGTGCCTCTGTTCCTATATGGGATATAGAACAGTTCGTATCTTAACGATGTTAAGGTACGGGGAGTTGTCCGGTTTATGCTTAAAACCAGACATTGGACAACTCAAGGCACGTTTCTGTAATGGCTGTTTGTGGGTTTACCCAGGCTATGACGAGGGTTGATTTTCTACCATCTGGGAGATCAATAGAAATATTGTTCAAGACTCGCCACAGTTTTATTAAAAATGGATTTTTTCAAAAACAGCAGTGGGAGTATGGTAGAACTGGAAGTGATTCCAGAACCGCAAACGATTACTGAAGATTTGATAAGGAACCTAAAGATTCAATCTGATTTGACATTCCATTGGCCACTCCGCAGATAAGGTGGGTAACTTCAGGCACCCGAGAGGTACTCCGGTAGCCTCAAGGACGGTGACAGGGAAGTTCTTGTTTACCCACACTTTCCATTGTTGTTGTTCCAGGCTGCGAGACCCGGCAGGAGGATGAGTATAGCGTCGTTCTAAACTTGCTTTGGAAGTGCACGTCTATATGACTCTACCAGAGGGTTGTCGTAGTCAGTGGGAGCAGCGGAAGCATTGGGGACATCAGGCTTATGTCTATTTATAGACTAAAGCAGATATAGCGGAGATAGATCATCTATTTCTGATGTGACAGTCATAGGTTTGACGTCATCAGAATAGGGGATGGATCTGTTGAGAAGTGATATTCCTTTACTACGATCGGTTATACTTTGGTCGTCACACAGTGGTTTCTCCACAAAGGAAATGGATTTTATATCTGACATACTGGTTACTAGATCTGTGGTTTTAGATCTAGATTTGGGTGGTTTCCTAATCTGGGTACCTTGACAGCATTCTATGAGTATTTAGAATGGACGACTCCTGGCACGGTAGTGTACCTGCAAGTAATGGAGTCGCCCTCTCTAAAGGTGTCTTTTAGACTAAAGTAGAGAGGGATGTGCATGATTGGCAGATCACTTGCTTAGGCAATTGAGTCAATCATGAGATGTCAAGTACCACACCAGATGTTGTTCTTGCATTACATGCAATAAGTTGATATTGATCCAATCCTGGAAAAACAGTCGGAAGCAGTTTTAGAACATAAGTGCCTGTTCTAGGGATATGATAACGAAAGCACCATTAGGGAAACAGTTATCATTCCAGGCTTCCAAGGTGACATGGACGACAAGGAGGTTGTCAGAGTTATAGTTGTCCCTCTGATGAGGGGCAGTGTTTTGGACAGATGGTCCAAGGGAATACTGAGGGTGGCATGGCGCAGGATACTGATTAAGTTCAGTTGACGATACAGTCTAAGAAGTTTGGATTTGGAGTTCATTTATGAGCTATGTCCCATCAGACATCCAGACACATTCTAAGACAGGTATTGCTCATTTCGGGAGATGGGTTTCTCCGCGAACTTGAGATATTGAGAGACATAGAAAGAAACATCAAGGCGGATCCACTCACTAAGGCTATTCCTCGAACGCAATAGTTTCACAAACGGTTTTTGTGAGACTGACTAGTAGAGGAGTTGGGTGTTCGGTATCATACGGGCTGTGAGTATGCGACATCGCAATAATTAGCCTTGAGTGCAAGTGGGAGATTGTTGGAGATAGTGCCCTCAGAGTCAATTATTGGATCACAGGCACGTGATTGCAATGATTGAGGGAGGACCTATCCCGGTAGGACAGTCTTACTCAAGATGATTGTATGCTATCTGGTTTACCTTTATCATCGTGTACTGCTTTAGGCGACCTGACATGTCGCTATTGCACGTTGATAGAGCCCCTAGGATTCTTGCTTGACTACCGGCAGTATGAGGGCGATCATATACGTGGGAGCTGGTAGTCTATAAGCACATCCTTAAAAGGTCCCTAGTCGTAGGAGTTTCGAGACAGGGCATCGATTCTCCAGAGTAGACTAGTGTATACAGTCGAGACCCCGACGAGGGGCGGTGGCCGGTCTCACAAGCCACTGGTGTCAGTTGGATCACCTAAGATGTATACAGGTGCTCATTGGGTTATGAGTACACCGGACAGGACTCGCCGGGGAACATGCTAGTTGGTCTTATACCTGACGTCAGATAGCAGTTCCCAGGTGACATGTGTACAGGTTAGTTCATCGACCTGGGGATCGTCATTTGTCTCGTGTGAGTTCCCACTGTACTTTGATTACTACCCTACCACGGCTCAAAGGAGTCGTGCAAACAGGTTTTAGTTGGGTACAGTCC
The DNA here is from genome assembly GCA_030015575.1 of Agapanthus africanus. Lineage (NCBI taxonomy): Eukaryota > Viridiplantae > Streptophyta > Magnoliopsida > Asparagales > Amaryllidaceae > Agapanthus > Agapanthus africanus. The sequence continues at coordinate 177,255,483 of JASDDO010000016.1, read as the reverse complement.
CGAGCCACATGGAGGCAGTGAGCGGATCTTCGGGGGTTTCGTCTCTCCCGGTATTGGGGGTGAGGTCGCGCTGTGTCTAGGAGAGCCATTACACAAAGACCTTGGCCAAGGCAGGAGATTTACTGGTAGGTATTCCAGTAGTATCTCAGGGTGTTCTGGGCTACACTCCGACACGACTTGTACCGCTTTTGGGGGTCTGACTTTTACCAACCCCCTAGGCCCGCCATGCGATGCTCATAGACGAACGGACCGGACTGTACGGATATTGTCACTGACAGGCTCAGTTGGGTGTCGGGGTGAGCTTCCTCATCGACGTCCCTTTTAGTCAATAGCTGGTGGCCCGTCACGTATTGGCTTATACCTCTGACGTGCTAGTGGTTAAATCCACAGCCATAGTATTGACGAGTCTTTAGAGTCCACCACACTTTCAGTTACTCAAGCTTTCGGGCGAAACGCTGTAGAGGCCGTATGGAGATATGGCAGGGTCCGATCAGATACGTGCGGTATTGCACGGATCAGGATCGGACGGTTTGTACTAGTAGCCGTATAGATATATGGCAGGGTTCGATCAGATACGTGCGGTATTGCACGGATCAGGATCGAACGGATATTACTAGCCGGCTTTGGTTTAAGCCGGTCCTAGTTTAGTACAGTGTAGATTTTGTCTTTTTGCATTTGTATCCGGACGGAATACAGATGCGGGTGTGTATGCACAGTATGGGGTTTTCCTGTAATTTATTACGGGACCAGTTTTCTGGAGTTGCCAGTTTGCATTCCGTTCCGGCCGGTTTTCCTTTGTTCTTTCCCGGCCGGACTTTTCTGATGGAGGGGGTTATTTGCAATTGTGCAAATAACATTTGTGGAAGGGGTTTCTTGTAAAAGATTGATTATGATAGCTTTCATTTCTTTTCAACCATGCTTTTGCTTTATGAGATTTGAAAGGTTATGGAGTGAATAGGAGAATAAGCATGGTTGATGTTTTCTTGTCTAGGATGTGGTCACCTCTTGTTCTATCCTACACTCACCTCTCTTCTTATGGTGGGCATTCTCATTTTCCTCCATCACATTATCATTCTCACTTGAGGAAAGAAAGAACACTAGAGAGAAGAAAAAGAATGAGAGGGTTCATCTTTATTTTTGTGAGGAATTCTTCATCTCCTTCTTCTTCTTGTTATGGAAAAATGAAAGCACCATTTTTCCTAACCCCATTCCTCCATCAAGGCAACTACAAACCCCAAATGAGACTAGCATGATCTACTACACATTCCTACAGCAAATCTTGGACGCGTCGATTCGCCGGCTTCGTGCCCGAGTTGCCTCGGTATAGAGGCGGGAGCCCGTAAAAGTACCCGGCTTCGTGGTGCCCTTTTCCGATGAGGAGGAGACGGACGGAGATCCCGCGAGGAGATCGGAGTGGAGATGAAGACCGGAGGACTCGGATCAGTCGGTACATCTCTAACCCGTATTCTAGTTAGCTTAGACTTGTTAATGGTTACGATCCGGAGTTTAGTGCGCGGTGGTGCCGGTTTGCAAAGTCCGCAAAATTTGAGTTATTCACCGTTTCCGCCTTCCGGCGTCGGATTGACGGCCGGGGCGCCGCCGTGCACTTACAGCAAGAGCATCATGCTAAAGTGTTTCTTTTCTCTCTCCTAATTGCAGCGACCATTCAACATGACCGGACTTAAGTTATTACTAGATAAAAACATACTGACAGGGCCAAACTACAAAGATTGGCTCAGGAATGTCAAGATGGTAATCACTTACGACAAGTTGGGGTATATCCTTACCACCAAAGCTCCCCCTGTCCCAGGTCCCACCTCCAGCGTCGCGGATGTAGAAATCCGTAAGACATGGGAGATAGATTGCGCGAAGGCCAAATGCCTCGTACTTGCCTCGATGGACAACGAACATCAGAGGAGGCACGAGAATATGGACCTAGAGTCCATATTTCTCCATACAAAAGAACTGTATGGAGAGCAGTCTCGTATCGCAAGATACGAAGTGTCGAAGAAGCTATTTTCGGCAAGATTGGCCGTCGGATCATCGGTAGCGGAACACGTGCTTAAGATGATTGGCTACATAGAGGAGCTCGCGGACCTTGGGACCACGTTGGAGAATGAACTCTATACTGATTTGATTCTCCAGTCCCTTCCTTCCACTTACGCCAAGTTTATCCTTAACTTCAACATGCAAGGAAAGGAGGTTGAACTTTCCGAACTTCTGAACATGTTGAGGAGTGCTGAGGGCACCCTACAGAAGGGTAGGGAGACATCCACTTTGTTTGTAGGAGGATCTTCCTCTTCTAGATCCAGGGCGAAAGCCAAGGGTAAGAAGAAGAAAGCCCCTGCCAAACCAAGAGGCAGTGTCAGTAAAGTGGATACGAAGGGAAAAGGAAAGGCAACAAAGGTAGCGGGAAAGCTGGTGGGGAAGGAAGAATGCTTCTACTGTCACAGAAGTGGACACTGGAAACAGGATTGCAAGGCTTGGAAGGCCAGAACCCAGGATCTGAAGCGAGTTGCGGCTTCAGCTTCAGGTGTGTATGTTATTGAAAACTGTCTATCAATAAACTCTACTTCCTGGGTATTGGATACCGGATCAGGATCTCATATCTGTAATTCTTTGCAGGCGTTGAGAAAGCGTAGAGTTTTGAAGGCAGGTGACACGACCCTCAGAGTTGCAAACGGTGCTAGCATGGATGCTGAGGCCGTGGGGGACTATCACCTGGGATTGTCGGAAGGACACTTTTTGGTTTTGCGTAGTTGTTATTATGTACCAAATGCAACCTGTAATATCATTTCTGTATCTTTATTATCTAAAGAAGGTTATGAATTTGCATTTGTAAGTAATGTAGTGAACATTCACCTTAATCATGTTTTGATTGAGTCAGGTACATTGAACAACGGTATATACGTATTAAACCAACCACAGATTTTCAATGTCCAGAATACACACAAAAGAAAGTCTCCAGAAATCAATAAAACTTTCTTATGGCATTGTAGACTGGGTCACATCAATGAGAGAAGGTTGACTAAGTTACATGCAGAAGGATATTTGGATCCGTTCGAATATCAATCGTATGCAACCTGTCAATCCTGTCTCAAAGGAAAGATGACAAGACTTCGTTCACTGGACACGGAGTAAGAGCGAGCGAGCTCTTGGGACTCGTACACAGCGACGTGTGCGGTCCAATGTCTACGCATGCACGAAGCGGTTATTCTTACTTCATTACTTTTACGGATGGCTTTTCAAGGTACGGTTATGTCTTCTTAATGAAACATAAATCCGAGGCTTTTGAAAAATTCCAGGAATATAAGAATGAAGTAGAAAAACAAACAGGCAAAAGTATCAAGGCACTGAGATCTGATCGAGGTGGTGAATAATTGAGTGCCGAGTTCCTGGGTTACTTAAAAGAGAATGGAATTCTCTCTCAGCTTACTCCTCCATACACTCCGCAACATAACGGTGTATCGGAGAGACGGAACCGAACCCTATTGGATATGGTACGGTCCATGATGAGTAACGCTGAGTTGCCGCGATCATTCTGGGGATATGCGCTAGAATCAGCTGCATACCTTTTGAACCGAGTTCCAACTAAGACTGTGCCTACTACACCATATCAGATGTGGTGTGGGAAGAGACCCTATCTTAATCACATTAAGACATGGGGATGTCCAGCTTTTGTAAAAAAGCAGCATGCGGACAAGCTTGAGGCACGCTCAGTACAGTGCAAGTTTGTGGGATATCCAAAGAACTCCAAGGGATATTTCTTCTATTGCGAAGAGGAACAAAAGGTTTTGTTTCTCGCCATGCCCACTTTCTAGAACACCAGTTCGTAGAAAAAGAAATAATTGGGAGTGCAATAGAACTGGAAGAAATTCCAGAACCAAGAGCTATTACTGAAAGCTTAGTAGAACTAGAGGGTTCGAAAGATCAGGACATTCCCACGCCACTCCGCAGGAGTAGTAGGCAGTCTCATCCGCCCGAGAGATACTACGGTTTTCTCATTGACGGGGATAGAGAGGATTGCATCATAGATTGTGATGAGCCTACTAGCTTCCAGCAAGCCATTAAAGGCGTCGACTCGGTAAAATGGCTGGATGCAATGCGGGCCGAAATGGAGTCCATGTACACCAACAAAGTATGGACGTTGGACATTGCTCCAGATGGGGTAAAACCCGTAAGATGCAAGTGGATCTTCAAAAGAAAGATTGGTGTAGATGGACAGGTTGAGACCTATCAAGCTAGACTGGTTGCAAAGGGTTTTCGTCAGCGACCTGGTTTGGACTATGACGAAACCTTTTCTCCAGTAGCTATGCTGAAATCCATTCGGATCCTTCTTGCCATTGCTGCCTTCCACGATTATGAGATTTGGCAGATGGACGTAAAGACCGCTTTTCTAAATGGACATTTAGAGGAGTGTGTCTATATGGACCAGCCAGAGGGTTTCATTCAGAGTGGGAGCAGCGGAAATGTGTGCAAGTTGCTTAAGTCCATTTATGGACTAAAGCAGGCATCGCGGAGTTGGAACATCTGTTTTGTGAGACGGTCAAGGAATTTGGCTTTATCAAAAATCCAGATGAACTATGCATCTATTGTAGATTTATAGCGAGAACTGTAGTATTCCTCGTTTTATACGTGGATGACATTCTCTTAATAGGAAATGACATTCCTATGCTACAATCTGTCAAGGGGTTCTTGTCACACAGGTTCTCCATGAAAGACCTGGGTGATGCCTAATACATTCTGGGTATCCGGATCTACCGTGACAGATCCAAGAGGATATTAGGACTTTCACAGTCCAGGTATATCGACACCATACTGAAGAGATTCAGTATGGAAGATTCCAAGCGCGGTAATCTACCGGCTTATCACGGGATCACCCTCTCCAAAGAGATGTCTCCCAAGACTGATTTGGAGAGGGATCGCATGTCTATTATACCCTACCCTTCTGCGGTAGGCTCTATAATGTATGCGATGTTGTGTACCAGACCAGATGTGGCTTATGCACTGAGTGTGGTAAGCAGGTATCAGTCAAACCCTGGGGAGAAACATTGGATAGCGGTAAAGAACATTCTCAAGTACCTGAGAAGGACTAAGGAGATGTTCTTAGTGTATGGCGGAAAAGACCTCCAGATTGAGGCCTTTGCTGACTCCAGCTTCCAGAGTGACAAGGATGATTCCAAGTCCATGTCGGGTTTTGTCTTTACTCTTAATGGAGGGGCGGTGTGTTGGAAGAGCTCCAAACAGGAAATCGTTGACTCGACTATGGAAGCGGAATACATCGCTGCATCTGATGCCGCAAAAGAAGCTGTCTGGATAAGGAAGTTCTTGAAAGAACTTCAGGTGGTTCCGTCCATTGTTGACCCAATACCTCTGTATTGCGACAACAACGGGGCTATAGCTTTAGCGAAGGAACCCAGGTCCCATCAGAAATCCAGACACATCTTGAGGCGGTATCAACTGATCAGGGAGATCGTGGATCGCCAGGAGATCGAGGTTCGGAGGGTTGCTTCAGAAGATAACACTGCAGATCCATTCACCAAGGCCTTGCCCCAGACTCAGTTCGAGCGGCTGATCGAGATGATAGGTCTTCGATACGCCAGTACATGGCCTTAGTGCAAGTGGGAGATTGTTAGTATATATGCCCTAGAGGCCATTACTGTATCATACTAGTTTGTATATTACTTGATGGAAGCTTGGGATATTCACAGTTGTATACACAATCTTGCTCGAAATGGTAGTATGCTACTTGGTTTGTCTCTACTTCAATATGTGCATGTGTTTCTTTTAGCATATCGCTTATATACATATTAGTAGAGCCCTTAGGATTATTGCTTGATTACCAGCGTTGTGATGACGCTCACACTCGTGGGGGCTGGGTGATCCATAAGCACATCCTTATACAGGTCCCTAGTCGTTGGACTATCGAGACAGGGCATCGATACTCCGGAGTAGACTAGCGTATGCGCTTCTCATCCCAGCGTGGGAGACGGTCTGTCCCACAGCCGCCAGTACGTCGTACTTGAGATAGTATGCGGGTGCTCGTTAGGTTACGAGTACACTGGGAAGGACTCGTCGGGAACTGTTGGTTGGTATTATACCTATCTTCAGTTATCAGTTCCCAGGTGACATGAGTACAGCTTAGTCCGCTGACTTGACACTGTCACTTCGCCTCGAGTGGGTTCCCACTGCACTTTGATTACTACCCTACCACGGCTCAAAGGAGTCGTGCAAACAGGTAGTTTTTGGGTGCAGTCCCGAAGCACTTGGAGGCAGTGACGGTTAGACAGGATTCGTCTCTCCCGGTATTGGGGGTTGACATCGCGCTGTGTCCAGGAGAGGCATTACACAAGTAGTCCCTGGCCAGGGCAAGCGAGATATACTGGTTGGTTTCTAGTGTTATCTCAGGGTGTTCTGGGCTACACTCCGACATGACTTGTACCGCTATTAGGGGACTGACGTTCACCGCCCCCTAGGCCCGCCATGCGATGTATCAGACGAACAGACCGGACTGTACGGAGACTGTCACATACAGGCTCAGTAGGAGTTCAGATGGGGTTCACCTCGTCAGTCTTCTTATCGGCATCTACCTGGGGACCGTTACGTACAGCTAGTGCCGCTTGCGGTCTGTGGTTAAACCCACTGCCAGCGTAGTGTCGAGTCTTTAGAGTCCCACACAGAGAGCTATTCGCCTTTAGGAAAAATGAGTAGAGGTCGCATAGTTTTGCGACAGGGTTCGTTCACATCCGCGCACTTATGCACGTTTGCTGTCCGGACAGCTTATACTAGTGGGCTTTGGTTTAAGCCAGATCCTAGTATATGATTTGGGATTGGTTTTATCTCTTTGTATTCGTGTTCCTCGGATCACGAATACGGGTGCGTATGCACAGTTGCTTGAGACAGAGGGAGAGGACTTTGATTAGGGTTAATGACCATTGTCATTTTATTAACCCTAATGCTTATGTGTATATTATGATTAATTGATATTAGTTATATATAATTGTGCATGGTTAGGGTTGTTGACCTTTTGACCATTCTTGACTTGTTGACCTAGGTTGACACTTTGACCATCATCATTCCATATAAAAGATGCTCTTTGATCCTTGCAATTAGCATTAAATATGAAATGATAATGGTCATGTCTTGATTAAGCCATGACAATTATCTTGCTAATTATCAATTTATAATAATTCACACATATATGTGAGAATACTTCATAATTCTCTCATTCTATCATATACTTTCTCTCTCTTGCTCTTCCTCTTCCTCAAGCTCTCCCCTCTCATGTGTTGAGAAACACTTGAGCTTGAGAAAAACCACTCCATAGTAATCTCTACTCTCATCTAGGGTTCTAGGATTAGCACTTCTAGCACCTTAGTTACTTCTAGCTTGAAGTTGAAACCAAAGGTTGAGGCTCTCGGGTGGATCCTTCTTCGACTAGAGAAGGCGACAAGGTGATCCCTTTCTACCACTTCAAGGAGCAAGGAGAGAAGGACATAAAGCCCAAGGTATAACCTTTCTACCCTTTAGCTAATTTCTAGTTAGCTTTAGCTAGTTTTTGTTTAGAAAAGATCCTCCTTTGTCTAGTCCATGTTGTCTAGCATGATAAAAATCCGATTTTTATTCCGTTTTCCGCCTCCCCGCAAGCACCGGGGTGGGAAATGTGGACTTACAGTGGTATCAGAGCCTAACTAAACATAAACTAGCTAGGTAGTAAAGTGTATGGAAGTTTGATCGAAAAAATCGCAAAACTAAAAATGCAAAACCCTAACTTTCTGTTGAAAATTTTTCTGCTCAAAAAAATAAAAAATCATACTTCAAAAATCGGCTCAGGGTTTTATGAAGAAGCACACCAAATACGGTCAAGTGAACAGTTCAAAGCGCGGCGGTTCCGCGGCAAAAGCATGCCTATTGCCGCGGAACAGCGGCCGTTTTGAGTCTGTTCTGGACCGGGTTTGGTGTAGTGTTCTTCTGACATGGTTTGGGGAGTTTTAAGATGGTTTATTTGTGCCCAGGTTTTCCAGAAATTTTTTTTATTTTTGGGGGCCTATAAATCCGTATTTTTGATCGAATTTCACTACACTTTGACTAATGGGTTATATTTGTGATGTTTATATGTATTGAACGTCTGTTAATCGCTATAAGTCGATTAGTGGGGGTTATACATATCTGTGATCTGTGTTTGATGATGGTATGTGTATATGAATGCGTTGGATTATCACGGGTGAATAGCCGGGGTGGATGTGAGACCATGTACCCGCAGACGGTGCATCCCCTTCCTCGAATCGGGTATGTGATACAGCTCAAGAACCGAGAAAATACATGGTGGAAACCTCACACATCATATCACGAGAAAACCGCAAATTTCTATTTTTAAAAATGATAATGAGTTTATAAAATCCTTGCGGTTCCTCTAAATCCAGAAATCTCATGGAAAATACGAAATCCCAAAATCAAGAGTCAATAAACAGTGAATTACCGGCATAAAGCCCCACAATATTGTATAACAGAATGAATGCATAAATGCATGAAGTATTCAAGTAAGGAATGCAATGTCTAAACTAGCACATGAGAGTAAGCATACTAATAATATGTCGAAACTAGCAGTTAGCAAGTTATACCAATGAAGTAACATATTCTAAAGTGTACGTGACATGGCAATTACCGATGATGATGCGTGTGAGCCAGCAAGCAAGTGTACGTGGAACATACGCATCATCGGTAATGGTGCTGGTGTCCTAACAGCCGGGATCATAATAGTTAAGGAAACACATGTATAAACATGCAATGTAATGAGAATAACATGAATATAACGGAGAATGAGTAATAACCGCAACATTGAAGAATATACATTTCTATATACGAGTCATACAGTTTTAGTGTTTGAAAAAGCACGAATCGTGGTTTTTAGAAAATAGGGGCTACGGTGTTTTTAAGAAAAGATACGTCCTTTGAAAAAAATCTGTAGTATCCCTCGGGTTGTCTTTTGAAAATACTCACGATTCGTTAGTTTTTGAAAATAGGTATGACTCGAGCCTGGTCTAATATCTTCTTAATCAACTAAAAGACTAAACTAAGAAATTAGCCGAAAAGGGTAAGAAAATCCAACTAAATTTCGAGTCGATATACCTAGTAGTCGGCGATCCAGCCTCATAACGTCACGTACTGTGTAATACATAGTACGACATCCTCGATTCAAGAGTGTGGATCAATCATCATATCTATACCTCGTACGGTAAAATCCATCGTACAGTATCCAAAAAATCGGGGTACGGGTCAACTATCATATATACATCATCATTCATACGGTATCATCATCAAACAATATCATGATCTGGGGTACTGTTCTAAAGTCTCGTACATTCCAATATCATTAACACATATTATCGTATGTATGAATACACATCGCCCAACGATCCACTGTAATATCACGTCATATATCATATCATGACTCAAACACATATCCAATCTCACGGCATCATGCCCGATCATATCGACCAATCTCCAAGTATTATATACCATCCTCGTCTCACGTGTATTTGTATGTCTATATATATATGAAATTAATGGAGGGAAGAGGCCATAGGAGGGGATTCCCTCCTTTGGCGTCGAAAAAATACACCCTCCCTAGTTTTTTCCAACGATCGGCACCCACCATCTTTATCGTCATCATCTAAGATGTGGGTACACCAAATTTCATGTGATTCTACAACATTTTCACCATTGATTTAGTGGGTTCAAAATTAACGGTTTACCGACAATAGAACTTTTTACATTGCTAAATCAACGGTGAAAAAGTTGTAGAATCACATGAAATTTGGTGTACCCACATCTTAGATGATGTCGATGAAGATGGTGGATGCGGATCGTCGGAAAAAAACTAGGGAGGGGGTATTTTTTCGAAGCCATAGGGGGGAATTCCCTCCTATGGCATCTTTTCTCCATTATTCTATATATATATATATATATATATATATATATATATATATATATATATATATGAAAACCTACTCACATACCTAAATACACACACACACACACACATACACAAAGTCACGTGTGCGTGCGTGCGTGTGTGTGTGACTACTTATAACCTGTGATTCGCCTCCAAGGTAATCATCCTCTGGATAAGTCTTCCTAAATCAACCTAATCTAACCTAAGGTCTTCTAAATACCCTACTCGCTAAGTATCCAATATCACATCCAAACTCATTATAACAATACGGTAATAACCCTATTCTGCGTTTGCGGGGGTGCTATACGCCATCCACCCGATTTCCCCCGTAGATATACATTTACTCACCTTGATCCTCACTTGCCGAAGTCAATGACGCCATGCTCTTCTTTGTTGTTCGAAGTCTATGTGAGGGTTCCTATATATATAAACACATAGTATCGTAAACAGAAATCGCGTACGAAAACCAAAACGTCACACGAATCACACATAGGTTAAAACCTATGGTCTACGCATGGAAGAATAACCAAACAACTCCCGATATCGACGTACAAACGTCAAGTGACCGAGACAAAACACAAATATCCAAAGTTCAAGTCATTAAAAGTCACAAAACAAAACAACAACTCAAGAAAAATGGTTCCAGATTTAGTCTCAGGTAAAATTAGGCTAAACAAACAATTACAGAGGCTAGATTATGAGGTAACTGAGCTATACACCAAAATACAACCCCATATGCAACCATTGACCCGGCGAGATTATGAAAAAAACGGGTTTCGCCGGTCCAAGTAAGGATATTTGGTCTCGTTTTCTCATGGTGGTCTCCTATTGGTATAACTAGGTTAGTGTACTTGTTTGATTTTCTTAGAAACATCCCAAGTTGCTCCAAATTCCCTGTAGTCCACAAAATATTCACAAAACCGACATGAAAAGTTTCTAAATTCCAAGTCTTGGGTTTTCTAAGTTCACTTGGTCCAGGATTATTACACTAAATGAGTTGTAGTCATTAATTACTCTCAATACACCATCACAACTTAAGAAAAGCCCTAAGTCTCATCTAGAAATTTTCAAAGCTCACAAATCCTCACTTAACCAATTCTAAACTAAAATAGAAGTTAAAGAAACTAATTTACTAAACTAAAAGTGTGGGATTTACCTCATTTGGCAACTCAAGAATTTTCTTGAGTTGCCCCAAGTGCTCAAAATCTTAACTTGTTTGGTCCACCATATTTGTAGTGAACTTGTGCACAATTTTAATGAAGGGGATATAAGGTTTTGATGTGGATTTGGGGGTGTTGTGGGAGGTAGAGGAGGTGGAGGAGTTAGAGAGAAATGAAGGAGATGAAGGAGAATGAGAGATTAAGAATGAAGAAGAGTTTGGGGAGCTCTAGAACTTTCTCACACTCTCTCTCTCAACCATGACATGATACTTGTCACCTCACTCACATTATTTATTCTATTCTTTTATTTTCCTTTTCCTTTTCCTTTTTCTTTTCATCTTAAAACAAAACCATAATATATGCAAATGAGGAATTAAAATCATGGTTCATAAAATGTAACAAGTGTATGCAACATGTTTTGTTGCATGCCATGCACATAATCATGATTAATGCATAATTAGTAAAAATTAATCGAGTTTAGTAATAACCTGTATATAATTAGTCGTATATGATTATACCATTTCATTCAAAAACCAATATCCACACTTATAAAATATTCATAATATTTATTAATTTAATTATTTAAATTCCCAAAAATAATATTTTATTTATTTATTTATATATTTAACATTTTTTTTGAAATGTTACAATCTTCCCCCTTAAATAAATTCGGTCACCGAATCTAAATTTAAAACTCCCCCAAATACTAAAACATTTCAGCAAAACAATCAAGTCGTCGGGGCTCCGAAATCATAAATACTTAGAATACATCACAGCGCAAAGCATGCGCATGAAAAACGAGTGTAGAACTCAAAATCAACACTTCGTCAAGCATCATGCAATCATCGGAGTCATGGCGAGAATACAATGTCAAAATCCAAAACGAAAACCAACATGATATAATCAAACTATAATTTGCATGTAGTACGCATCGTTATGAAATCGTCAAAACATTCAAATAGTAATGCATGTAAAATCCTTTTTCAAATCGCCGTGCGATGCGCGTATCACGACACAAGTAGCGGACGTTTATTGTAAGAAAAATAACTATATATATACATCATTTGTTTAACATACACGTCCCGCCATTTTGAAAATAATTTAGAAGGGTTTCCTTTGTAAAATGTTTCGTGTCATCTCGGACACGTAGGGAAATATTGAGACTATAGTTCCTTTTTGAAAATCCCTTCGGTAACTATCGATGTAGGCAAAAACATATTCAGGTACTATCCTCGGACTAGTCCTGCTCAGTTACTATACCATATAGTATATGTTATAAAAACATGATGCTCAAAATGAAATAAATCCTAAACCGTGTACAAAAATACTACGTGCGTCCGGTGTGCACGGAAATCGAAACCAAATACAGGTACCACGAATATTTACAGAAACAAAACTGAGTGCAACGGGTGTGCACAAAAACATCTGTCAAGTGCAACAGGTGTGCCTGACCACAATATCAGGTGCATCTGATATGCATGAAAAATCCCGATTTAGTGCATCTGGTGTGCACAAAATCGCATCAAGTGCGCCAAGTGTGTGCAAGAATCTCAATCAAGTGCACATGTGCACGAAAACAAATACCAACATCTCAATCAAAATCGACGGTATACAATATACATCAATCCATACTCAAGTATACCGCAGTGCATAAACTCATAAACATGTGCATCTGCGTGCACAAAATCATACAAATATTGAAAACTCATATAACTATACCGAATGCAACAAGTAAATTCATGTGCACACTGTGTGCATGAAATCAAAATCAAATGTCTCGAAATGCATAAAATCAAAATCGAGGGCAATGAATATGCACAAAACAAAAATCAGCACAACTGATACATAAAAATATGAATCATGTGCAACTGTGGTGCACATAGGAAATATTAATCATAAAACGAAATCCTCAAAATACCGAAATCCAAAACAACGGAAACATGATATTCGAATCACCAAATCGCAAATCATAATTACTATCGTCCATATGCCCCTCCTTCCAGATCGAAGGGTGCCGGTGCATCCAAGCTAGCAGAGCAAGTTATCTACTTGCCTCCTTTTCACGGTCTGGCACCTCTGCTCCTATGTCCTCGTCTCTCACTGCGGATTGCCAGTTACATGACTCCTCGGCTCAACGTCCCGATACGGAGTGATGACGGAAACATTTCCGCTCTGGTGCATCCTCTGAAGATCTCCTGACCAACTATCATGGTCACTCATATCATGTCTCGTCAAAGATGGCAAACTCTGGCCCACTGAGGGTGCGTGATATGCCTGATCCTGTTGGAGATAGTTCCCTCAGAGTCAATTATTGGATCACAGGCACGTGATTGCAATGATTGAGGGAGGACCTATCCCGGTAGGACAGTCTTACTCGAGATGATAGTATGCAATCTGGTTTACCTTTATCATCGTGTACTGGTTTAGGTGACCTGACAGGTCGCTATTACACGTTGATAGAGCCCCTAGGATTCTTGCTTGACTGCCAGCAGTATGAGGGCGATCATATAAGTGAGAGCTGGAGTTTATAAGCACATCCTTAAAAGGTCCCTAGTCGTGGGAGTTTCGAGACAGGGCATCGATTCTCCAGAGTAGACTAGTGTATACAGTCGAGACCCCGACGAGGGGTGGTGGCCGGTCTCACGAGCCACTGGTGTCAGTTGGTTCACCTAAGATGTATACAGGTGCTCATTGGGTTATGAGTACACCGGACATGACTCGCCGGGAACATGCTAGTTGGTCTTATACCTGACGTCAGATAGCAGTTCCCAGGTGACATGTGTACAGGTTAGTTCATCGACCTGAGGATCGTCATTTGTCTCGTGTGAGTTCCCACTGTACTTTGATTGCTACCCTACCACGGCTCAAAGGAGTCGTGCAAACAGGTTTTAGTTGGGTACAGTCCCGAGCCACATGGAGGCAGTGAGCGGATCTTCGGGGGTTCGTCTCTCCCGGTATTGGGGGTGAGGTCGCGCTGTGTCTAGGAGAGCCATTACACGAAGTCCTTGGCCAAGGCAGGAGATTTACTGGTAGGTATTCCGGTAGTATCTCAGGGTGTTCTGGACTACACTCCGACACGACTTGTACCGCTTTTGGGGGTCTGACTTTTACCCACCCCCTAGGCCCGACATGCGATGCTCATAGACGAACGGACCGGACTGTACGGATATTGTCACTGACAGGCTCAGTAGGGTGTCAGGATGAGTTCGCTCATCGACGTCCCTTTTGGTCAATAGCTGGTGGCCCGTTACGTATTGGCTTATACCTCTGACGTGCTAGTGGTTAAATCCACAGCCATAGTATTGACGAGTCTTTAGACTCCACCACACTTTCAGTTACTCAAGCTTTCGGGCGAAACGCTGTAGAGGCCGTATGGAGATATGGAAGGGTCCGATCAGATACGTGCGGTATTGCACGGATCAGGATCGGACGGATATTACTAGCCGGCTTTGGTTTAAGCCGGATCCTAGTATAGTACAGTGTAGATTTTGTCTCATTGCATTTGTATCCGGTTGGAATACAGATGCGGGTGTGTATGCACAGTGTCGGGGTTTTTCCTGTAATTTATTACGGGACCAGTTTTCTGGAGTTGCCAGTTTGCATTCCGTTCCGGCCGGTTTTCCTTTGTTCTTTCCCGGCCGGACTTTTCCGATGGAGGGGGTTATTTGCAATTGTGCAAATAACATGTTGTGGAGGGGGGTTTCTTGAAAATATATTCTTTTGATATGATTGTATCCTTGCTCCATGATGCATTAATTAAGACATGAGAGGGTATGGGCCGGCCACTGTTGGAATGATGGAGATGAGGGATTAATTTAATGTTAATTAATAATGAGGCTACATTGTGCAATAGTGTGTGCTGGAGGTTAAATAGATGATGAAGTTTTTTATTTCAAGTGGGGGGTATTTCTTTTTGGTTGCATGATTTTAATTCATGCTTACTTCACATTTTTTTTCCAGAGAGCACTTTCATTCTCTGCTGGCCGAGCTCATTTCCAATGATGCTCATTTTTCTTAGCAAGTATCCTTGAATATTCTTGTGAAAATTCCTCCAAAATGGCAACCTCATAAACCCCTAAAGAGACATGGCTACTACATTATTCTACAGCAAATCTTGGACGCGTCGGCTAGCCAACTTCGCGCCCGAGTTGCCTCGGTATTGAGGTCGGAGCCCGTAAAAGATACAGGCGATGTGGTGCCCTTCCGGCAAGGAGGCGACGACCGGAGGATCCGCGGGAGATCGGGACGACGACGAGAAGACCGGAGGACTCGGATCACTCGGTATATCTCTAACCCGTCTTGTAGTTAGCTTAGACTTGTTAATGGTTACGATCCGGGAGTTTAGTGCGCGGTGGTGCCGGTTTGCTATGTCCGCAAAATTAAAGTTTATCACCGTTTCAGCCTTCCGGCGTCGGATTGACGGCCGGGGCGCCGCCGTGCACTTACAGTGGTATCAGAGCCTCGCCATTAACTTCGTCTAGCTTCGTTTGATGTGATTTGCATTTCCGATCGACAAAAATTCCAAAATCTACCTTTTTGTTAACATCAGTTTTCTGTTGAAATTTTTTTTAAGCCCAAAAATTTTTCAGGTTGCAAAAATGTGATGTACTTGAAAACCTAAGACAACTGCAGAAATCCGAGTCATTGATCTTTCATCAAGAGCGCGGAACCGCGGCCAATACCCACTTTGGGCCGCGGTTCCGCCGCAACATGAAAGGATCAATGGGCCAGGTTTTTCCAGTGGGCTTCTGGGTTAATTTTAGGGGTTTTGGAATATTAATATTGGGCCCAGAATTTCTGGATGTGCTACAGTATTGCTTGGGGGCCCACTTGTTAATTTTTGATTGATCGGATATTTTAAACACATTATTTCTCAGTATTTACATTATATCTGCGACCGTGAATGTCACTTGATCGGTAAATCCTGTCTAACTGCTATAGCCCGGTTAGACGGATTTGCGAACGTGACTTTCACGTTGATGTTCTGTTTTTGCTGTGATGTTGCGGATTGGTCGTGGGGATAGCCTGGATGCAATGCTAGTACAGTTGTGGTTGTATTATGTACATTTGATATTGCGGGGCGAGCGTCCGACATGTGGACTGCCGTCACTGCCTGATTGTATTATTCTTTTGGGGCACGACCTGGTTGCGGTCGATGTACCCGGTGTATGTATATTTTACTTTCTGTACTAGGATTGCCCCGCGGTGGGGTGCACGGATAGCCGGGTTCTGGAGGGCAACAAGCCCGCATCTCATGGCATTGAGACGGAGGGGGCTTCACTCTGGGATTGGCGGGCTATTCGCCGCACTCATAGGGGGTACAGGTTGACCCAGGAGGGGTGCCCAAGTTACCGGATTCCGTGAAGTGCTGGGTGGTCCATTCACGGCGCTGAAGGGGGCTGCCTCGCTTCAGGGTTTTGGCGGGTAACTTGCCGCGCCCGTAGGGGTCTAGGATTTCATTGCACTGGCTATCCACACGACCAAGGGAACGTCGGGTTTCAGTAGTGGCTCTGTGAAACCCGGGGATCCCAGATATCTGTATTGTTCTGTGATGCTGTACATTTCTGTGATGTTGCATTTTATCACGCCTTGAGAGAAATATAATATATTGGTATATATATTAGTAGATGTTGTATATGTTTTACATCCGCGCTAGTCCAGTCCCACGCTCTGTCGTTAGTAAGCTAACCTAACGGGTGATGACGGGACCCAGAGGCGAATGCGGATGGCATATACGTACGTCAGTATATTTTCGTTCTTTATGGTGTGATCAATGATGGGACTGCGTTGATTTGGATCAATGCAAGTTAAACAAACCTATTCTGATGTTGTTGGAACACTTTTCAAAAAGCTGTTATTGCAAGGACGTTCACTTTTGTTTTGCATCGTGGTATTCATTTGGAATATCCTGCTCCTCAGTCGACGAGGCAAGGGCCGAGATCCCTTCACCGGGAGTGACCCCTTGGACAGAAGTTTGCGTCAGGGCATTAACTTCACTATAGCCGATTACTTTTGCTTTGCATCGTGGTATTCATTTGGGATATCCTGCACCCCATTCTACGGGGAAAGAGCCGAGATCCCTCACCGGGAGTGACCTCTTTAGTAAAAGTTTTCGTCACTATATTTTCTAAAAAGCTATCCGTTCCTTTCAACGATATCAAGTTCATTACGTTAAAGGTTTTTGCCAGAAACCATTCGTAGCCCTCCGTCGTTTCATATGGGTAGTCAATAGTATTCAAGCTGTGGTTGTTGGCCAAAGTCAAGGCACAGTGTTTGGTAGCTGTTGGTTATTCATATGCAGCATAGATAGATGCGTTGGTTTGGGGCAGTCGTATAGCCTTGTTGGCCAAAGTCAAGGGCTTGTACGGGTGGGCTCAAATTAACCTGGAGAATGACGGGCAGAACTTGACATGTGACTTATGATTTGTTGGCCAAAGTCAAGGTCATAAGAGCATGGGGTAAAAATCACATCGGGAGTTTCAAAAGAACTGAAACTTGCCAGATATGCGCATACCTTCTGGAGTGTGATAGCGTGAGCGGATTCCGTCACGATATCATGCGATGATAGTTGGATCCCGATTCCCACTGATGAGTTGGTTTACTCCTCGGATGACCCCGACTAATTCTTCTTTCAGGTTTGGAGGAGAATTTGAGGTACAGTGGGAGGTTTCCTGATTAGAAAAAGTGATAACCATTCTGATCTAGGATAGAGTGCACGCTGAGTGTTTCTGTTCTCTCTCTCTCTGGCAGCGACCATTGACCCGACCCTAGACTATGACTCAGTGACCAAGTTGACCGAACCTACTTAACACTGGCTTTTGAATTGTCAGAGTTGCAGACCTCATTGCCACTCCTACTTTTACCCTTTTCTCCAGGACACCCGTATCACTACGAACGTCCACTTCCATTGGACAAAACCATCGTATGGTTAGATACGAACTCGAAGGAATTCGAGGATGGTTTCTGGTTCTGGAGAAAACGGATAGGATTATTCAGTTGTCTTTTCCTTTTACCTTCTCTCAAGTTGTGAGTACTCCTTGGTTTAGGAGATAGTACACCTATTACGCAAATTGGATAGTCTTCTTCCAAACTTTAGGCTGGTGCCGAACAGTGGGGAATGAAGAAAACCAATTAGCATAACGATGGTGTGCAGAAGGCATTAAGTTCAGACAAAGCAAGGGATTAGTAAGAGGGCAAAGTAAATTGCGACTGATATTCACGACCAAACCAAGTATTTCTTCGCCAATCCTAAATCACCTTTGTATCTCTCCAGGACACTCCGTATCACTACGAAGATCCACAGTTTATTGGATACTCCATCGTATGGTTATATACGAACTCGAAAGGAACTTGTTCCAGTTCGGGGATGGATTCTGGTCCAGGAGAAATAGGAATATGGTTTATTCGGTTGTCTTTTATCTTCACCTTCTCTCGTATTGCGAGTGCTCCTAGGATTAGGACATTACATCCCATTATGCTTACTGGATAGTCTTCTTCCAAACCATAGGCTGGTGCCGAACGGTAGGGAAGGAAGAAAACCATTTGGCTAAGGGGTGTGCAGAAGGTAATGACCAAAGACATATAAAGGGATTTGGAGAGGTGGCAAAGAATTATACGGTTATAGTTGTGAATCTGGATAATGGAAGAGGCATTACTAAGAATACCATGATACCCCACCGAAACATTTCAATGTTTCAGTTTCACTGTGTAATGTTAAAAGAAAACCGATTTCCCGATTAGATACTTACTCCAGGGTATGTATTTGCCAGGTATGATTCTCACATCTGTATGGTTTTACAGATGATGAGTGGGAGTAAGTCATTGGGAATTGGGTGATCATCCTCATTATATCGGGATTCGTTGTAATCGGTGATATTTGAGGAGATCACCTGGGCTGTTTGCCGGTCGGCAAATATTTGGTTTTGAATATCCGCTGTTGTGCACCAATTTCAAATTGATATATCTGTACGTCTATTTTCATAGAGTGAGATATACCTTTTGATATTATGTCGATGACATTTACCTATATCAGTGGATGGTTAGGTAAGGAGCATTAAACAGCGGTGTAATTCTTCTTAACCATAAGTACAGTTTTCAACCTACGACACACAGTGAAAGAGTTGTTAGACTCAGCGGACTCATACAGAGTATTGTATGTTGTCCAGTGTCCATTAGGACAGAGGGGTTGGTCCTCATACTATATTCTGTTTACTTTTGACTTCTCTAGTTCTTAGACATGTGTTTCGTAGAAACACAGAGTCTAAGTTTTGAGGAGTTATAGGTATTTGAATAAAGTAGAGAACCAGGTAGCAAGTATCGGGATTCTTCAAAGTGATCGAAGATGTAGATACTTGTGTATGGTATTCAGTTGATAGTAATGATAAAGAGAAATTGCTTCTCTTTCAGGTTACTCATAATTGGAAGCATTCCTAAGTTGAGTAACGCTGATCGGCCTCTCTCCATTTAGTTGACATGCACTGGAGACAGCTGCATGATTTGAATCTGGTAAATTTAAATCAGTGCCTCTGGTTCTATATTGGATATAGAACAGTTCATATCTTAACGTTGTTAAGGTACGGGGAGTTGTCCGGCTTATGATTAAAACCAGACTCTGGATAACTCAAGGCACGTTTCTGTAATGGCTGTTTGTGGGTTGACCCAGGCTATGACGAGGGTTGATTTTCTACCATCTGGCAGATCAATGGAAATATTGTTCTAGACTCGCCACAGTTTTATTAAAAATGGATTTTTTCAAAAAAAGTAGTGGGAGTATGGTAGAACTGGAAGTGATTCCAGAACCGCAAACGATTACTGAAGATTTGATAAGGAACCTAAAGATTCAATCTGATTTGACATTCCATTGGCCACTCCGCAGATAAGGTGGGTAACTTCAGGCACCCGAGAGATACTCCGGTAGCCTCAAGGACGGTGACAGGGAAGTTCTTGTTTACCCACACTTGCCATTGTTGTTGTTCCAGGCTGCGAGACCCGGCAGGAGGATGAGTATAGCGTCGTTCTAAACTAGTTTTAGAAGTGCACGTCTATATGACTCTGGCAGAGGGTTGTCGTAGTCAGTGGGAGCAGCGGAAGCATTGGTGGACATCAGGCTTATGTCTATTTATAGACTAAAGCAGATATAGCGGAGATAGATCATCTATTTCTGATGTGACAGTCATAGGTTTGACGTCATCAGAATAGGGGATGGATCTGTTGAGAAGGTAGTAGGAAGTGATATTCCTATACTACGATCGGTTATACTTTGGTCGTCACACAGTGGTTTCTCCACATGGGACTTGGACATTATATCAGACATACTGGTTACTGGATCTATGGTTTTAGATCTAGATTTAGGTGGTTTCCCAATCAGGGTACTTTGACAGCATTCTAAAGGTGTTTTAGAATGGACGACTCCTGGCACGGTAGTGTACCTGCAGGTGATGGAGTCACCCTCTCTAAAGGTGTCTTACAGACTAAAGGGGAGAGGGATGTGCATGATTGGCAGATCACTTGCTTAGGCAATTGTGTCAATCATGAGATGTCAAGTACCACACCAGATGTTGTTCTTGCAGTAGGTGCAATAAGTTGATATTGATCCAATCCTGGAGAAACAGTCGGAAGCAGTTTTAGAACATAAGTGGATGTTCTAGGGATATGATAACGACTGCCTCCTTTAGGAGACGGTTATCATTCCAGGCTTCCAAGGTGACATGGACGACAAGGAGGTTGTCAGAGTTATAGTTTTCCTTCTGACGAGGGGCAGTATTTTGGACAGTTGGTCCAAGGCAATACTGAGGGAGGCATGGCGCAGGATACTGATTAGATTCAGTTGACGATACAGTCGGAGTTCACTTATGAGCTAGGTCCCATCAGACATCCAGACATACTAAGACAGGAATTGCTCATTTCGGGAGATGTCTTTTCTTCGCGAACTTGAGATATAGAGAGACATAGAAAGAAATATCAAGGCGGATCCACTCACTGAGGCTATTCCTCGAACGCAATAGTTTCACAAACGGTTTTTGTGAGACTGACAAGTAGAGGAGTTGGGTGTTCGGTATCACACGGGCTGTGAGTATGCGACATCGCAATAATTAGCCTTGAGTGCAAGTGGGAGATTGTTGGAGATAGTGCCCTCAGAGTCAATTATTGGATCACAGGCACGTGATTGCAATGATTGAGGGAGGACCCTATCCCGGTAGGACAGTCTTACTCGAGATGATAGTATGCAATCTGGTTTACCTTTATCATCGTGTACTGGTTTAGGTGACCTGACAGGTCGCTATTACACGTTGATAGAGCCCCTAGGATTCTTGCTTGACTGCCAGCAGTATGAGGGCGATCATATAAGTGAGAGCTGGAGTTTATAAGCACATCCTTAAAAGGTCCCTAGTCGTGGGAGTTTCGAGACAGGGCATCGATTCTCCAGAGTAGACTAGTGTATACAGTCGAGACCCCGACGAGGGGCGGTGGCCGGTCTCACGAGCCACTGGTGTCAGTTGGTTCACCTAAGATGTATACAGGTGCTCATTGGGTTATGAGTACACCGGACAGGACTCGCCGGGAACATGCTAGTTGGTCTTATACCTGACGTCAGATAGCAGTTCCCAGGTGACATGTGTACAGGTTAGTTCATCGACCTGAGGATCGTCATTTGTCTCGTGTGAGTTCCCACTGTACTTTGATTGCTACCCTACCACGGCTCAAAGGAGTCGTGCAAACAGGTTTTAGTTGGGTACAGTCCCGAGCCACATGGAGGCAGTGAGCGGATCTTCGGGGGTTCGTCTCTCCCAGTATTGGGGGTGAGGTCGCGCTGTGTCTAGGAGAGCCATTACACGAAGTCCTTGGCCAAGGCAGGAGATTTACTGGTAGGTATTCCGGTAGTATCTCAGGGTGTTCTGGGCTACACTCCGACACGACTTGTACCGCTTTTGGGGGTCTGACTTTTACCCACTCCCTAGGCCCGACATGCGATGCTCATAGACGAACGGACCGGACTGTACGGATATTGTCACTGACAGGCTCAGTAGGGTGTCAGGATGAGTTCGCTCATCGACGTCCCTATTGGTCAATAGCTGGTGGCCCGTTACGTATTGGCTTATACCTCTGACGTGCTAGTGGTTAAATCCACAGCCATAGTATTGACGAGTCTTTAGACTCCACCACACTTTCAGTTACTCAAGCTTTCGGGCGAAACGCTGTAGAGGCCGTATGGAGATATGGCAGGGTCCGATCAGATATGTGCGGTATTGCACGGATCAGGATCGGACGGATATTACTAGCCGGCTTTGGTTTAAGCCGGATCCTAGTATAGTACAGTGTAGATTTTGTCTCATTGCATTTGTATCCGGTCGGAATACAGATGCGGGTGTGTATGCACAGTGTCGGGGTTTTTCCTGTAATTTATTACGGGACCAGTTTTCTGGAGTTGCCAGTTTGCATTCCGTTCCGGCCGGTTTTCCTTTGTTCTTTCCCGGCCGGACTTTTCCGATGGAGGGGGTTATTTGCAATTGTGCAAATAACATGTTGTGGAGGGGGGTTTCTTGAAAATATATTCTTTTGATATGATTGTATCCTTGCTCCATGATGCATTAATTAAGACATGAGAGGGTATGGGCCGGCCACTGTTGGAATGATGGAGATGAGGGATTAATTTAATGTTAATTAATAATGAGGCTACATTGTGCAATAGTGTGTGCTGGAGGTTAAATAGATGATGAAGTTTTTTATTTCAAGTGGGGGGTATTTCTTTTTGGTCGCATGATTTTAATTCATGCTTACTTCACATTTTTTTTCCAGAGAGCACTTTCATTCTCTGCTGGCCGAGCTCATTTCCAATGATGCTCATTTTTCTTAGCAAGTATCCTTGAATATTCTTGTGAAAATTCCTCCAAAATGGCAACCTCATAAACCCCTAAAGAGACATGGCTACTACATTATTCTACAGCAAATCTTGGACGCGTCGGCTAGCCAACTTCGCGCCCGAGTTGCCTCGGTATTGAGGTCGGAGCCCGTAAAAGATACAGGCGATGTGGTGCCCTTCCGGCAAGGAGGCGACGACCGGAGGATCCGCGGGAGATCGGGACGACGACGAGAAGACCGGAGGACTCGGATCACTCGGTATATCTCTAAACCGTCTTGTAGTTAGCTTAGACTTGTTAATGGTTACGATCCGGGTGTTTAGTGCGCGGTGGTGACGGTTTGCTAAGTCCGCAAAATTAAAGTTTATCACCGTTTCCGCCTTCCGGCGTCGGATTGACGGCCGGGGCGCCGCCGTGCACTTACAGATCCTGGTTCTAAGTCTTTTCGTGTAGTGTTTCAGAAAGATTCTGTCGGGGTTTCTCTCGAATCTCGTTTCTGCCGAACTGTCCGGAAGTCTTCACCCTTTACTTAATCCATTTCTTGTTCCGGGACAGCTGCATTCTCATCACAACTTCCTCTGGAAGATATATCCACATTCAACGCCTCTGCATGCGTATCGCATCTCTGATGTCAACGGGGTGGATGTCATATGTCAAGATCTCTTACGAACTTCTTACTCTGCTTTTCTTCAATGCGTACTAATTCGGAATTCTCTCTTCGTAGTTGTGTGAAGTGCTCTCCAAACGGCTACACTCATCTAGAGTCTCCTTTCCCAAATCTACGTACTCGGCATCTCAATTATCCTGTAGTAGGAATCTTTCCAACTACGTCCTCAGGAACTCTTCAAAATCGTCGGAAGAATACTCTTCATTCGTCCATTTTCGATCGACTCTCAACGTGCCTGTGTGAAGTCCTCTCTAGCTGAAATTAATCAATCTGATAACCTCGCATCAGGGTATGCAAACGAACTACATGTCCTACTCATTCATCTATGGGTGACTAGCGATCTTCTATTATATCCCTAAGTATAAACTCGTGTTGCAATAGCTTCAAACATCTGGGGCGATATCTTCTCAGTCGCAGCAACAGCTGGCTCATTCGTCCGCACGCTAAACAATGCCTCAATCCTTAAGAATAGACGGTACATTAACGGTCTTCACATTCTAGCCGGCCTCTAGCAGCGGCCTAATCCTCTGGTGCTGATCTGAACGTTTGCGTCAACGAGAAATCTTAGTAAAAACAATTCATCAAAACACTCACGTCACAAAAAACACAATAAACGATATATCCATGCAATCGTGTGTCACCGGAATTACGCCCTGGTCAGTCCTCATCCAAGATGAGCTCATGCTGACCACAACTCTGGTCACAACTCTCTCTGCCCGTGCAAACGTGGTAATAGAAACCACCATCCGACATCAATGAGGATAGATTAATTGAACGAATAGAATACGGTGCAACAGAAATGTACATCCTGAGGCTTCTTAAGCGGAGTATCGTATCGTAAGTATGCCGCGGAACATACACACGGTACGTCACTCTACTTAAGTCACCTACTCCATTAACCAAGGTCAACCTAGACTCGAACCAAGGTTAAACCTAGCGCTCTGGTACCAACTTTGTCATGACCCGAAAGTACGGAACGTGACTGGCACTTAAATTACGCAACGTCTAAAGGCGTAACGTAATCTAAGTAAGCCAAAACCCAGAAATCTAAACCGTTTAAGAAATAGAGTGAAGGAAAACTTGTTTTAAAGAAAGTGATTTTCACAAACTAAAGTCATAGTAAACAATTTAAAAGCATCAAGTTTTTCCAAAAATTTCGGCAGAGTCTCCCTTATAAAAACTGGCCCCAAACGGGTACAAAACAAGAATAATCATAAGCAATAATAAAAAGGCATCCCCAAGCGGGAGCTAGCTTTTCGCCAAACGGCGGAATCACAACCACGCAAGATAATATAAATATACAACGCCGAAGGGCGAGGATAAAAAACTCAGAAAGAAAACAAACATCCTCAAGAAAACTAGAAAATCATAATAATACAAAAGCGCGACTCTAAGGTCGAAAGAATATACAACTGGTTTTCTTAGTCTATCAAATATACAAGGTCTGGTTGATGGAGCATACTAGATACAACTGAAATAAATAAAAGTACAACGGTGGTCACGATGCAAGTGAACCAACCTACCGAAGTAACCACCCGGAAGGAAATGTGTAGGGTTAGTATAGCACCTTAGCAAGGTTCAGGAAGACATCACACATGCCATATTGAAATTTTTGGGGTGCTAAACAAATCCTAACCAAGATCTTAACTAGAGACTTAGGGTAAACATGCATGTAAACAACTTTACATCTAAGAGAGAGGGATTACAACCTTTGTAGTCCGTTCCTTCGCTTCATAAGCTCCGAGTAGTAGTCCCTTTGCCGCGATCCATGATCTCCCGGACTCAAGAGAGGCTCCACAAGTCGAATGATCCATTCTTGTTTGAAGTCTTCCTTTTCGAAGATGATCTACCTTGAAGAATCTCAAGATCAAGCTTTTACTTCTCTAATCAAGTATTAGTGAAGTGAACACCCTAATCTAAGTGGCTAGAATAGATGAGGATGATGAAGTAGGAATTTTGCTCTCTTTTGTTTTCATTTTCTCACTTTTAAAACATCACAAGTCAAAAAGCTAGAAAGCTTTTTAAAGAGGAAGAGGAAGAAGAAATCTATTTGTGATGAATAATGAATTCCTTGTTTTGGTTACAAATCAACCATGGGTTAAGAATGAAGGGCTTAACCCATGTAGAGAATAAACCTAAGGTAAAGGGTTTGGGTTGGGTTAAGAAATATCTTTATAAAATATCTTAGCAAAAAACAAAAGAAAGCTTCAAGAAGCTTCATGAAAAAGCTAACCCAAATCAAACCCTAACTTGTTTTAATCTCCACAAAACATGTTGTATTTGTAACCCTAACTTGTTACAAAATTATATATCACATATATAATATATTTTGCAACAAAAGAAAATAATACAATTAACATATATCGCATATATATCAATGTATTATCCAGTGAGAAAATGAATCAATAAAGCGAGCTTATATTAGTTAACGTAATGTAATATATCACATATATAATTATACATTAAATCATCGAATCAACACTTGATCCGACAATCCGGCTATATTGCATATAACCGACTAATATAACATGTACCGATTCATCGAATCAACACTTGATCCGATGACCCGGCTATATCACATATACCCGGCCGATATCATATATCGCGAGAATAGAATACGGTATCTCATATCGTATTATTCTCGGTACCGCACATATTACATATGTGCTCCTATTCCGTTTTGCCTGAGCTAGGAAACCTCTGTGTAGGACTCTAAAGAATCGTCAATACGCCGGCAGTAAGTGATGATCATATCAAACACCCACAAGCTGCAAGAGGTCAGCTAAACGTAACAACCACCCAGGTATTAAGAAATCAGAAGATCAACAAGCAAGCCTGTACATTCTCCTGCGAATCCAATCAGTAACACTCCCGTACAGTCCGGTCTTTTCGTCTGATATGTCGCATATCCAGTCTAGGGATGGTTAACGTCAGACCCTAGTAACCGATAAGTCGTGTCGATATGAGGTCCATAACAGTTCGAGAAACTACTGATAACACTTACGAGTAAATCTCAGCAACCCTGACCAGGGATTTCCAGTTATAGCCAATCGAACACAGCGCAACATCAACTCCCTATACCGGGAGAGATGAAACCCCTCCTATCGCTCATTGCCTCCATGTAATTCGGGACTGTACCCAAAAGCCACCGTTTTGCACGCCCTCTTGGACGTGGTATGATGGAAATCAAAGCACAGTGTGAATCACACAAGACTCTATGACGATCTCGGGTCTACAGACTAACCTGTACCAGTGTCACCAGAGAACTGCCATCTGACGTGAGGTATATTACCATCTGGGAGTTCTCGGCGAGTCCGTCCAGTGTACCCAGTCTCCACTGAGCATCCGTATACTATCTCTGATGTCAAACATCAATGGATATGGGATCATCCATCGCCCATCTACATGGGTCAAGAAGCATACGCTAGTCTACTCTGGTATGTCGATGCCCTGTCTCGATACACCTGTGACTAGGAACATTTGAAGGATGTACTTAGCGACTACACTGTCCCCACTAGTATGATCTGCATCATAGTCCTGGTAGTCAAGTACTCATCCTAAGGGCTTTATCAACATGTAACATAGAGACTATCAGAGTACATGTTAAGATAAAGAGCAACCAGATAGCATACTATCATGTCGAGCAAGAAAGTCCTCCATATATATGTCCAAGTATCTACTACAATATACATCGCATGTACAATAATGGCCTCTAGGGCATACATATCACTAACAATCTCCCACTTGCATTAGAGCCATCTGTTGTAGTATGTCATACCCAACAATCAGCTGTGGTTGAAGTATCTCATACTCAACCATCCCATAAAAGTCTCTACTGAGAAATAGGCCTTTGTGAGTGGATCCGCGCTGTTGTCCTCTGTGTCCACTCTCCTAACCTCGATCTCCCTGGAGATCAACATCTCCATGATCAGGTGATACTGCTTAAGAATATGTCTGGATCTCTGATGGGACGGTGGTTCCTTGGCAAAAGCCAAAACTCCATTGTCACACAATGGTAGGAACGAAATTCATCTCATGAACTTATATTTATCCAGACTGCCTCTTTGGTAGCATCCTTGGTAACGATGTATCTAGTCTTTAATCGTCTAGTATGTCACGGTATCTTGCTTAGAACTCTTCCAACATACCGTCCCTCCACCGAGGATAAAAACAATGCCTGTGACTGACATTCAGTCGTCTTTATCACCCTGGAACCTTTCCAGTGATTCTCCCCAGGATCGATTGATACCATCTCACTACATCTAGTAAGAATCCTAACTTCCAATTAGATCTATCTCATAGATCCAAAACCAGGATTTATAAGGTATCACCTTGATCCTATATAGAGAATCCTTGTGATAAGAGGAGATTGACCGAGCGTAGCATAGGAAACTTCTTCCCTATCATGAGTATGTCATCCACGTACTATACGAGGATCACCACCATACTCCCTATCACCCTTTTTGTATATACTAGGTTCATCTACCATTTTGATGAAGTCAAACTCTTTGACTACCACATCAAAACAGACGTTCCAACTCCGCGATGCCTGCTTTATCCCATAAAGCAACTTGCACACGTTTCCGCTGCTCCCACTGTCTACGAAGCCCTCTGGCTGTGTACTTATAGATGCTCTCTTCTAAATCACTATTTAGAAAAGCAGTCATGACACCCAACCGCCAGATATCGTAGTTATGGTATGTAGCAATGGCAAGTAGGATCTGGATGGACTTAAGCATAGCTTTGAAAGTCTTAAATTTTCCATGTACACCAAGTAATCTTCTCAAGATATACTTGCTTCCGATGGGGATTTAACCCTTTAGATAAAGCAACCAAAGTCCATACTTTGCTGGTGTATATGGATTCCATCTCAGATCGCTAAGCATCCAGCCATTCTTACAGAGTCCCCACTCTTGATGGCCTGCTCGAAAAAAGTTGGGTCATCATCTCATGATGCAATCCTCGCTCCCACTATCATAGAGAAACCGAAGTATCTCTCAGGTGGATGAGGAACCCTACTAGATCGGCGGAGAGTCTGAGGTTCGTTAGAAACTATTGAATCCTTCGGGTTTACCAAATCATCAGCTGCAGTTTGTATAGCTGGAACCTTTACCAGTTCTACCTCATGACCACTAATTTCTTCACAAGAAATTCCCTTTCCAAAAGGTGGCATGCTGAGAAACAAAACACCTTTTGCTCCCCAGTTTGGTAGAAGATATTCCCTTGCGAATGCTTGGGATATCCAACAAACTTCCACAGAACTGACCTTGCCTCGAGTTTGTCCGGATTTTCCTTTGGACAACCCCAAATCTTAACATCCTTAAGAGATGGGCTCTTTCCTTACCATATCACTTATGGAGTGGTAGGCACCTGATTTGGTTGGAACCCTATTCAATAGGTATGCAGCTTCACAAGTGCATAACACCCAAAAGGAAATAGGCAACTCAGTAGTACTCATCATAGAGCACACCATATCACATAGGGTGCGATTGCTCCGCCCCGATATACCAACGTACTGTGGTGTATACGGAGGAGTAATGCTGAGAGAGAATCTCATTCTCCTTTAGAATAGTCCAGGATCTCCATGCTCAAGTATTCTCCTCCCTGATCACATCAAAGGACATAATACTTATACCCGTTTTGGTTCTCTACTTCTGAAGTACAAAGAACCAGTCCTGGCATGTGTAGACATGGGACCTTATACATCATTATGTATCAATCCCAAGAGTTCACTAACTCTTTTTCTGTTTCCAATAAACAAAGCTATGGTCATCTTATCTTTGTGACATGACTGGCAAGTTTCACAAGATGTAAATTCAAACTAATTTAAATATGTATCTAAATGTAACTTTGCTAGTCGGGTCACATTGATATGACCTAGTCTACAAAACCTCAAGAAGGATTCGTTCATTTCTGAACCCTTCCTCTTGTGTGTGTTCTGTACATTAAGAACTGTGGTTTGATTTAGAACGTCTATGCTTTTAGATAACGTGCCTGAACCGATCAACTCTTAATATAGGAAATGTTCAAAACATTATCCAACAATACAAAATTATATCCTTCTTTAATAAATAAAGAGACCGATATGATGTTGTATATCAGGTTCGGTATCTAATAACATTCGTTCAGAATCAATGTATTTTGTAATACAGGGTGATAACTGCCAACATACTTGGCTGCAACACTTGCACCATTTTTAACTCTTAAAACTTATCACCCTTTCTCAGTTCTCTACCTATCTGTAGCCCATGTAACAGATTACATATGTGGGATCCTGATCCGGTATCTCATACCTAGGACGTAAAGGATACTGAGAAACAGTTCTCTGTAAAGAACACACCCAAAGAAGATGCATCAGCATGCAGTTTTTTCGTTTGGGCGGCACGGGAATTCTGGTCATCCTCTATTTCCTGCTCGATCTTATAACAATTATAAGTTGGAGCGGGACCAACATTCCCTAGCGCAGTATAACAAGCGGGTTCGGTCAATACATCCGTATTATTATCTTGATTAAGGCGTGACATGGTCGCTACCTGGAGAGAGAGAGAAGAAAACACTCAGCGTATGCTCTTGCAAGATTAGATTGGTTATTAATATATCTAATCAGGATGGCTCCCACTGTTTTAGTCAAATCTTCCTTCAAACCCTAAAAGGAAAGACTAGCCGGGATTAATTACACGCTACAAGTTCGCCAATCTTTCAGCCAGGCTAGTGCCGGTACTTTGAGGGAGGTTCCCCGTGCTTTCGCACGGACCTAATTAAAATAAACCTCGTTTTCCCACGGGCGTAACCCCGTTAACACCTTTCTAGACACCTACATTGATCGGCTAATTGTAATATGTAAAACTCTCCCAGGAGTAACTCTTACTCGCAGCGGGTATCAGGATCCAACTATCTCATAGAAGGTATGCAATCTCATTGCAAATTCCAACACTTGAAATTCCCGATAATATTTTGCCCCAAGCGATCTATGACCTTGACTAAGTCAACAAACCATAAACCGTAAGTAAAGTTCAACCCGTCATTTCCCGATTGAATTAAACCCACCCGCATGACCCTTGACTAAGTCAACAAGGCCGTACGACTACCCTAATCCAATCGCATCATATGCTTTGCAGATAAGCACTAATCAGCTACCGCACACTACGCCTTGACTAAGTCAACAAACGCAGCACGAATACTAAATACTACTTATCTGAAATGACGGAGGGCAACGACAGGTTTTTAAGAAAACCCTTTGCGTAATGAACTTGATATCGTTGTAGAATCGAGTGAATTTTGAAAAAGGAGTGTTTTTGAGGCTTTTCTAGTTTTGCTAAAGAGGTCACTCCCGGTGAAGGGATCGTCGGCTCTTTACTTATCGAATAAGGTGCAGGATATTTCATAAATACCACTATGCAAAGCAAAAAACTATAGAAGCAATCAAAAGACAAACCGAGTGTGTAGCATCTGCTAGTTTCGCTAAAGAGGTCACTCCCAGTGAAGGGATCTCGGCTCTTTCCTTATCAAATAAGGTGCTGGATATTCTACAAGGAATACCGCTATGCAATGCAAGAACTAGAGCTACCAGTTTTTAAACAAGTTTCTACAACATCTTTAGGTTTTTTTTATTTCATTAATCTCATTAATGAAGTCCCATTTTATTATGCTTCACAAGCATCACATTTGAAACGAAATCAACAATATAACATATATCTCATATATATAATATAACCATTCGTCTCAGGCAGTAATATGATCTCATCACAGAACATTGCAGCAGAAGAACATATATGAAATATTGGATATACAAGGTTGTCCGTGTTTTATTGCGAGCCTGTATAAAACACGGATTCCACGGTCGCGATGAATAGTCAATCCCACATCCCTAGACCCCTACGAGAGCAGCAAGCAACCCTACCAATTCTAGAGTTAGGAGACCCGGTCTCGACTCCTCGAGACGGTCTCCCACTGGACCCTAGAACCCGGTTACTTGTGCTCCCCGCCTTGGGTCTATCCTAATGCGGAAAAGTAAATAATATACAATGGTGACATCATCCTCAACCCGGAAGTGCCCCAAAAAAAGAATATTACATACATTTGAATTTTACATGAATGAAAATAAAAACCCTCATCTCACATAAAACCCCCGGCTATTCAAAACACGACGATCCAATATAACATATCACAACAACACATAATATCACATATCATCAACGTAAGTAAATATGCGTATCCCGATTGTCGTTGATGTATAGCAACGAAGCCGGCAATACCCCACATACTACGCTTATGGTCACAGAAAAGAAAGTGTAAAACTACAACATTTGGAATCCACAATCACTTTAGACATCTTAAATCCGAAATATCACATATTTCGTATTTCATGCCTAACTATATGAATTCCACATATTGTATCACATTCCAGATAAATAGACAATGTCAAACTTTCCGATCGAATAAGCAAACACCCAAGATTTCCCATATAGCTCAACACTTGAGCGGAGTTCAAAAATCCCAGAACATGTCACAGCCCCAATGAACCAGCCGTAAAAGGGTCAAACCAACGCCTCACATGTGGCAACGCTAAACTACCACAAACCCTAGGGTTCAGTGGCAATTTTGACGGTCACATAATCGGGTTAAGGTTACGTTCTTCTAGAGGGTCCACAAATTCGCTTGCATGATTTTCTGAAAGTTTTAAACTCAGGAAAAATCCAACACTTGAAAGTTTTTTCGACAGGGGAAAAGTGAGTTATTGATATCCGTTCGAACTTTTTAACACGTTCTAAATTACCCGGAAAAAACATAAACGAAGTTAAACTTTCCGATCGAATCAACGAGTTCCCAATATTTCCCAGAAAGCTCAACACTTGAGTAGAATTAGAAATTCCCAGAAGCATGAAAAAGTATCCAAGAATAAAGCCCTGAAGTATTAGCCCCTAACTCCCAAAGTTGGCTGCAGAACCGCCGCCAAACGCATGGTTTGGCCGCGGTTCCGCGGTCCTTTGAGGGAGTTATGGTTTCGTACTTCACAGTAATCCTTAGAATTCCCTGCAAGATTTTCTGAGTATTTTTAATATGAAAAATTTCAACTTTTGAAATTTTTTCCAGAAAGTGGGATTTATCGGGGTTTCGGAGTTCGATCGGACTTCAAACTTCATCTAGACAACACCTAATGCTCTAGCTTGGCTCTGATACCACTGTAGGGTTAGTATAGCACCTTAGCAAGGTTTAGGAAGGCATCACACATGCCATATTGAAATTTTTGTGGTGCTAAACAAACCCTAACCAAGATTTTAACTAGAGACTTAGGGTAAACATGCATGTAAACAACTTTACATCTAAGAGAGAGGGAATACAACCTTTGTAGTCCGTTCATTCGCTTCATAAGCTCCGAGTAGTAGTCCCTTTGCCGCGATCCATGATCTCCCGGACTCAAGAGAGGCTCCACAAGTCGAATGATCCATTCTTTCTTGAAGTCTTCCTTTTCGAAGATGATCTACCTTGAAGAATCTCAAGATCAAGCTTTTACTTCTCTAATCAAGTATTAGTGAAGTGAACACCCTAATCTAAGTGGCTAGAATATATGAGGATGATGAAGTAGGAATTTTGCTCTCTTTTGTTTACATTTTCTCACTTTTAAAACATCACAAGTCAAAAAGCTAGAAAGCTTTTTAAGGAGGAAGATGAAGAAGAAATCTATTTGTGATGAATAATGAATTCCTTGTTTTGGTTACAAATCAACCATGGGTTAAGAATGAAGAGCTTAACCCATGTAGAGAATAAACCTAAGGTAAAGGGTTTGGGTTGGGTTAAGAAATATCTTTACAAAATATCTTAGCAAAAAACAAAAGAAAGCTTCAAGAAGCTTCATGAAAAAGCTAACCCAAATCAAACCTTAACTTGTTTTAATCTCCACAAAACATGTTGTATTTGTAACCTTAACTTGTTACAATATTATATATCACATATATAATATATTTTGCAACAAAAGAAAATAATACAATTAACATATATCGCATATATATCAATGTATTATCCAGTGAGAAAATGAATCAATAAAGCGAGCTTATATTAGTTAACGTAATGTAATATATCACATATATAATTATACATTAAATCATCGAATCAACACTTGATCTGACAATCCGGCTATATTGCATATAACCGACTAATATAACATATACCGATTCATCGAATCAACACTTGATCCGATGACCCGGCTATATCACATATACCCGGCCGATATCATATATCGCGAGAATAGAATACGGTATCTCATATCGTATTATTCTCGGTACCGCACATATTACATATGTGCTCCTACTCTGTTTTGCCTGAGCCAGGAAACCTCTGTGTATGACTATAAAGAATCGTCAATACGCCGGCAGTAAGTGATGATCATATCAAACACCCACAAGCTGCAAGCGGTCAGCTAAACGTAACAACCACCCAGGTATTGAGCAATCAGAAGATCAACAAGCAAGCCTGTACATTCTCCTGCGAATCCAATCAGTAACACTCCCGTACAGTCCGGTCTTTTCGTCTGATATGTCGCATATCCAGTCTAACGTCAGACCCTAGTAACCGATAAGTCGTGTCGATATGAGGTCCATAACAGTTCGAAAAACTACTGATAACACTTACCAGTAAATCTCAGCAACCCTGGCCAGAGATTTCCAGTTATAGCCAATCGAACACAGCGCAACATCAACTCCCTATACCGGGAGAGACGAAACCCCACCTATCGCTCATTGCCTCCATGTGATTCGGGACTGTACCCAAAAGCCACCGTTTTGCACGCCCTCTTGGACGTGGTATGATGGAAATCAAAGCACAGTGGGAATCACATAAGACTCTATGACGATCTCGGGTCTACAGACTAACCTGTACCAGTGTCACCAGAGAACTGCCATCTGACGTGAGGTATATTACCATCTGGGAGTTCTCGGCGAGTCCGTCCAGTGTACCCAGTCTCCACTGAGCACCCGTATACTATCTCTGATGTCAAACATCAATGGATATGGGATCATCCATCGCCCATCTACATGGGTCAATAAGCATACGCTAGTCTACTCTGGTATATCGATGCCCTGTCTCGATACACCTGTGACTAGGAACATTTGAAGGATGTACTTAGCGACTACACTGTCCCCACTAGTATGATCTGCATCATAGTCCTGGTAGTCAAGTACTCATCCTAAGGGCTTTATCAACATGTAACATAGAGACTATCAGAGTACATGTTAAGATAAAGAGCAACCAGATAGCATACTATCATGTCGAGCAAGAAAGTCCTCCATATATATGTCCAAGCATCCACTACAATATACATCGCATGTACAGTAATGGCCTCTAGGGCATACATATCACTAACAAAATGGTGTGCCAGCATAGCCGCCAAGGAACCTGTACGGCTAGACCTGCAAGAAACTGTAGCACAACGGGGGTGAGTTGCCAACTCGTGAATAGAAGACATCACCAGGTAGAAATCGTATGAAAGACGATCTCCTAGGTCGTACAATAATATGCTCATAATATAACACTGAAGCATCTAGTAGTTGCAATGGTACTAATCTAAGCATAAGTGCAATACCAATACTCGTGTCAGTGCAACAAGTAGTAACGCGTCATATGTATATGTATAAATGCATCATGAATAAAACAATCAACCATGAAATCTGGATATATCTGGTATGAGAAAGTCTGTGTTTTTATCTTAGTAAAACTTGTATAATAAAACTGGAACATCATCAATGAAATCGACAGAAAATTCGTGTCAAGCATCGACACAATATATGTGTATCTCAACATCTCAACATCTCAATATCTCAATATCTCGGGTTCCGTCAGTCCGGATCGGCCCATATCATCAAATCTCACGACTACGATCGGTATCCTCCGGATATCCTCCGCGTCAAACATCACCGGTCCGTAGTGCTCCCCTGCGGGGGGCTCAACGCCATCTATGCGATCTTCTTGCCCCGAGGTACCGCACCGGGTCCACCATGTACCCGCAGACGGTGCATCCCCCTCCTCGAATCGGGTATGTGATATAGCTCAAGAACCGAGAAAACACATGGTGGACACCTCACACATCATATCACGAGAAAACCGCAAATTTCTATTTTTAAAAATGATAATGAGTTTATAAAATCCTTGCGGTTCCTCCAAATCCAGAAATCTCATGGAAAATCCGAAATCCCAAAATCAAGAGTCAATAAACAGTGAATTACCGGCATAAAGCCCCCACAATATTGTATAACAGAATGAATGCATAAATGCATGAAGTATCTAAGTAAGGAATGCAATGTCTAAACTAGCACATGAGAGTAAGCATACTAATAATATGTCGAAACTAGCAGTTAGCAGGTTATACCAATGAAGTAACATATTCTAAAGTGTACGTGATATGGCAATTACCGATGATGATGTGTGTGAGCCGGCAAGCAAGTGTACGTGGAACATACGCATCATCGGTAATGGTGCTGGTGTCCTAATAGCCGGGATCATAATAGTTAAGAAAACACATATATAAACATGCAATGTAATGAGAATAACATGAATATAATGGAGAATGAGTAATAACGTCTACATTGAAGAATATACATTTCTATATACGAGTCATACAGTTTTGGTGTTTGAAAAAACACGAATCGTGGTTTTTAGAAAATAGGAGCTACGGTGTTTTTTTAGAAAAGATACGTTCTTTGAAAAAAAATCCGTAGTATCCCTCGGGTTGTCTTTTGAAAATACTCATGATTCGTTAGTTTTTGAAAATAGGTATGACTCGAGCCTGATCTAACATCTTCCTAATCAACTAAAAGACTAAACTAAGAAACTAGCCGAAAAGGGTAAGAAAATCCATCTAAATTCCGAGTCGATGTACCTAGTAGTCGGCGATCCAGCCTCATAACGTCACGTACTGTATAATACATAGTACGGCATCCTCGAGTCAAGAGTGCGGATCAATCATCATATCTATACCTCGTACGGTAAAATCTATCGTACGGCATCCCAAAAATCGGGGTACGGGTCAACTATCATATATACATCATCATTCATACGGTATCATCATCAAACAATATCATGATCTGGGGTACTGTTCTAAAGTCTCGTACATTCCAATATCATCAACACATATTATCGTATGTATGAATACACATCGCGCAACGATCCACTGTAATATCACGTCATATATCATATCATGACTCAAACACATCCAATCTCACGGCATCATGCCTGATCATATCGACTCATCCCCAAGTATCATATACCATCCTCGTCTCACGTGTATATGTATGTCTATATATATATATATGAAAACCTACTCACATACATAAATATATATATACACACATATACACAAAGTCAAGTGTGTGTGTGCGCGCGCGTGCGTGTGTGTCTACTTATACCGCGTGATTCGCCTCCAAGGTAATCATCCTCTGGATAAGTCTTCCTAAATCAACCTAATCTAACCTAAGGTCTTCTAAATACCCTACTCGCTAAGTATCCAATATCACATCCAAACTCATTATAACAATACGGTAATAACCCTATTCTGCGTTTGCGGGGGTGCTACACGCCATCCACCCGATTTCCCCCGTAGATATACATCTACTCACCTTGATCCTCGCTTGCCAAAGTCAATGACGCCAGACTCTTCCTTGTTGTTCGAAGTCCACGTAAGGGTGCCTAATATATAAACACATAGTATCGTAAACAGAAATCGCGTACGAAAACCAAAACTGCACACGAATCACACATAGGTTAATACATATGGTCTACGCATGCAAGAATAACCAAACAACTCCCGATATCGACGTACAAACGTCAAGTGACTGAGACAAAACACAAATATCCAAAGTTCAAGTCATTAAAAGTCACAAAACAAAACAACAACTCAAGAAAAATGGTTCCAGATTTAGTCTCAGGTAAAATTAAGCTAAACAAACAATTACAGAGGCTAGATTATGAGGTAACTGAGCTATACACCAAAATCCAACCCCATATGCAACCATTGACCCGGCGAGATTGTGAAAAAAACGGGTGTCGCCGGTCCAAGTAAG
This sequence comes from Agapanthus africanus, assembly GCA_030015575.1. Classification (NCBI taxonomy): domain Eukaryota; kingdom Viridiplantae; phylum Streptophyta; class Magnoliopsida; order Asparagales; family Amaryllidaceae; genus Agapanthus; species Agapanthus africanus. The sequence goes on along the minus strand of JASDDO010000016.1, from coordinate 177,217,792 downwards.
GATATTTGGCCTCGTTTTCTCAAGGTGGTCTCCTATTGGTATAACTAGGTTAGTGTACTTGTTTGATTTTCTTAGAAACATCCCAAGTTGCTCCAGATTCCCCGTAGTCCATAAAATATTCACAAAACCGATATGAAAAGATTCTAAAGTCCAAGTCTTGGGTTTTCTAAGTTCACTTGGTCCAGGATTATTACACTAAATGGGTTGTAGTCATTAATTACTCTCAAATACACCATCACAACTTAAGAAAAGCCCTAAGTCTCATCTAGAAATTTTCAAAGCTCACAAATTCCCACTTAACCAATTCTAAACTAAAATAGAAGCTAAAGAAACAAATTTACTAAACTAAAAGTGTGTGTTTACTTCATTTGGCAACTCAAGAATTTTCTTGAGTTGCCCTAAGTGCTCAAAATCTTAACTTGTTTGGTCCACCATGCTTGTAGTGAGCTTGTGCACAATTTTAATGAATGGGATATAAGTTTTTGATGTGGATTTGGGGGTGTTGTGAAGAGGTAGAGGAGGTGGAGGAGTTAGAGAGAAATGAAGGAGGTGGAGGAGTTAGAGAGAAATGAAGAATGAAGAAGAGTTTGGGGAGCTCTAGAACTTTCTCACTCTCTCTCTCAACCAAGCCATGATACTTGTCACCTCACTCACATTATTTATTCTATTCTTTTATTTTCCTTTTTATTTTTCTTCTCAACTTAAAAAAAACCATAATATATGCAAATGAGGAATTAAAGTCATGGTTCATAAAATGTAACAAGTGTATGCAACATGTTTTGTTGCATGCCATGCACATAAACACGATTAATGCATAATTAGTAAAAATTAATCAAGTTTAGTAATAACCTGTATATAATTAGTTGTATATGATTATACCATTTCATTCAAAAACCAATCTCCACACTTATAAAATAAATATTTATTAATTTAATTATTTCAATTCCCAAAAATAATATTTTATTTATTTATTTATATATTTAACATTTTTTTTGAAATGTTACAATGGATTTGTGGCTGTTCGATAAATCGATCGAAATGTTTAGCGTCGTATAGATGATGATGATATGTGATAAAATTGTTAGAATCCGGAATACTTAGTTTTTGTGAAAACTAATTTGTATATTATAAATCTAGCCGTTTAGTCTCGTTTGATCGATTGCCACGGAGTTTTGATTCGGATCAAAACTCTGTCGCAATTGCGTATAGTACGTGATCACTTAGTCGGGAATTTTGTTGAATTATCCGACAGCTTATTGAAAAGAGTTTTCAATTTGAGACTAAAATGTAAGGATTACAAGTTAGGCATGAAATCCGGAATATGAGATATTCCGGGTTTATGATGTCTAAGGAAATACGGATTTTAATTATTGTAGTTTTTCATTTCTTTTCTGCGACCGTAAGTGTAATATGTTGGGTATCCTGATCTCGTTGCTATATATCAACGAATTTCGGGATACGCATATTTACTTACGTTGATGACATGAGATGTTATGTGTTGCTGGTGATATGTTTATTGGATCGTCGTGAATGAATAGTCGGAGGGTTTTATGTGAGATGAGAGTTTTTATTTTCGTTCATGTAAAATCTGTATGTAATATTCTTTTATTAGGGCATTTCCGGGTTGAGGATGATGTCACCATTGATGATATTATTTACTTTTCTGCATTAGGATAGACCCAAGACGGGGAGCATAAGTGGGAGACCAGTGGAATCCGGTGGGAGACCATCTCGAGGTTCTGGAGTCATGGTTCATAAAATGTCCAGTGGGAGACCATCTCGAGGAGTCGAGACCGGGTCTCCTAATTTTTCTACATCACTGGGTTCTGGAGTCCAGTGGGAGACCATCTCGAGGAGTCGAGACCGGGTCTCCTAACTCTAGAATTGGCAGGGTTGCTTGCCGCTCTCGTAGGGGGTCTAGGGATGTGGGTTTGGCTATTCATCATGACTGTGGAATCTGTGTTTTACATTACTGGCTGAATTTAAAACATGGACCTCCTAGTAATATTTCATATGTTGCTTCTGCTGCTTGGTTCTGTGATGTGATCATATAACTGCGTCAGGCGAATGCTATATATATATGATATATGTAATAAACGTTGCTTATGTTTTGCACCCGCGCTAGTCCAACCCCCGCTCTGCCGTTAGTTAAGTAACCTAACAGTGCATGACAGGGCCCCGTGGCGAATGCGGATGGCATAAGCGTACGTTCTATTTTTGTTTCATTTTCTGTGATGTTTAGGAAACATTAAATGATGGGACTTCATTAATGAGATTAATGAAAAGAAAAGAAACCTAAAGATGTTGTAGAATCAAAAGTTTATAAAAAGGTACCTCTAGTTCTTGCTTTGCATAGTGATATTCCTTGATAAATATCTAGCACCTCATTCGATGAGAAAATAGCCGATATCCCTTCACCGGGAGTGACCTCTTTAGCAAAACTAGCAAATGCTACAACCCACTCGGTTTATCATCATAGCTTCTGTAGTTCTTGCTTTGCATAATGGTATTCCTTGATGGATATCCAACACCTCATTTGATGAGGAAAGAGCCGAGATCCCTTCACCAGGAGTGACCTCTTTAGCAAAAGCTAGTAAAAGCTATTCAGTTTGTTTTTGAAAACTTCTCGATTTTAAAAGCGGAGCTTAAACCACCCCCTTTCAAAATCACTAGATTCTACAATGATATCAAGTTCATTACGTTAAAGGTTTTCTTCTCTGTCATTTCAGATAAGTGCTATTTAGTATTCGTGCTACGTTTGTTGGCCTGCATCAAGGCGTAGTATGCGGTAGCTGATTAGTGCTTATCTGCAGCTGAAAGGCTACCCTAGCACCACCATGAGGTTCTAGTAGGATCAACCATGCCAAATTAAAAAAATTTCGGGTGCTATGCTAGACTAACCAAGATCTTAATTAGAATATTAGGGTTTTTCTATGATGATATGAACTAAACAAAGAGAAGGAAAGAGGATACAACCTTTGATGACCATGCCCTTCTCTTCTAAAGCTCCGGGTTGTAGTCCACGCGACTCTACTATGCTCCACTTAGAGTTGGATTGAGCTTGCTTCGAAAACCTTCGTGCCGAAGATGATCCACCTGAAGCTCCGCAATCCAAGCTATCCCTTCAATAAACACTTTAGTGAAGAAAACACACTACACTTGATTGCTAATCAAGTGTAGGATGGTGAGGTAGGGGTTTTGTTTTGCTCACTAGGGTTTCAAGCTCTATAGTTCACAACATATGTGATTGCTAGAGCTTGAAGCAAGTGGTGAAGAAAAATGGAGAATGCTAGAGAGCAAGAGCTCAAGAGAAATGGCTAAAGCATCAAAATATAGAGTGAAGAATGGCTCACCAATATATCTCACTCATTGAAGCATGAATATTTTCACATAGAAAATATGCACCATGCTTCAATAGTGAAGTCAAAGTAATAAACTATAATATGTGCCATGCCTTCAGCCCATGCCTTGCCCATGCTCTCAAAAGTCTCCACATTTTTCTTTTCATTTTCTATTTTCTAAAAATAGAAAATCCATGCCATGCTTCATTTTAATATATATATATATTAATATATATATATATATATATTATGAAGAATGATTAGTGAGCTAATAATATTAGTTAATATATAATTATATCAAATATAATATATATCAAATTATTAAATCAACACTTGATTTAATAATCTGGTTATATCACATATAACCGACTAATATCATTTATCTGTATATCACATTATCAAATCAACAATTGATTCAATAATCCGGTTATATCACATATAAGCTAACTGATAACAAATAACCGCCAGATTAGAATACGGTATCTCATACTCGTATTTAATCGGGCCCCCGCACATATTAGCATATGTGCCCTACTTCGTTTCGCTTGAACCAAGAAACTTCTATGTGGGACTCTAAAGACTCGTCAATACGCCAGCAGTAGATGATGATCACATCAGTCACCCACAAGCCGTCAGCGATACTAGCTGGACGTAACGGCTACCCAGGTATTGAGCGATTAGAAGATCAACAAGCAAGTTTGTCCAAGCTCCCATGAAGCCTATAAGTAACACTTATCGTACAGTCCGGTCTCTTCGTCTGATATGTCGCATATCATGTCTAAGGGTAGAATCGTCAGACCCCAGTAACATGATAAGTCATGCCGATGTCTGGCCTATAACGGTTCGAGAAACTACTGATAACTCTTATCAGTAAATCTCAGCAGCAGCCCTGGCCAGGGACTTCCACTTATAGCCAATCGAGCATAGCGCAACATCAACCCCAATACCGGGAGAGACGAAACCCCTCCTATCGCTCATTGCCTCCATGTGACTCGGGACTGTACCCAAAATCCACCTGTTTGCACGACTCCTTTGATCCGTGGTAGGGAGGAAATCAAAGCACAGTGGGAGCCACACAAGACTCTATGACGATCTCAGGTTTACAGACTAACCTGTACCAGTATCACCAGAGAACTGCTATCTGACGATAGGTATACTACCAACTAGGAGTTCTCGGCGAGTCCTGTTCGGTGTACCCATTCTCTAATGAGCACCTGTGTACAATCTTTGATGTCAAACACCAATGGCTATGGGACCAACCACCGCCCTATACAGGGTCAAGAAATATACACACCAGTCTACTTTGGAATATCGATGCCCTGTCTCGATATTCCCTCGACCAGGAACAATTAAAGGATGTGCTTGTAGACTACACAAGTCCCAGCAGTATGATCTCCATCATAGTCTTTGTAGTCAAGCACATATCCTAAGGGCTTTATCAACATGTAAGAGAAAGACAGTATAAGAATACCAGTCTACATGTTAAGATAAAGAGTAACCAGATAGCATACTATCATGTCGAGCAAGAAAGTCCTCTATATATATGTCCAAGCATCCATTATAATATACATCAATGTACAATAATGGCTTCTAGGCATACATATGAAAGTCTACGGTAGCGCCCCGGCCGTCTGCCCGAGGCCAAAATGCGGAAACGAAAACTTTTTCAAAACTTCAAACGGGCGCTATCGTATACTATAAATCCGGATTGAACCATTAACCTACTACTAGCAAACTAGAGAAAGGGTTGGAAAGCTATACCGATCGATCCGTGTCCTTCGGTCTTTGGCCACCATCCCAAGCTCCTCGCGCCATCTCCGGTCTCGATCTCCTCGTCGGAAAGGGCACCACATCTTCGAGTCTTTTTACAGGCTCCCGCTTCATCCGAAGCAACTCGGGCATGAAGTTCGCTAGCCAACGTGTCCAAGGCGAAGTAGAGAATGTTTGTGACAACTTTGTCTCTTGCATCCATAGTGTGGATAGAGGTTAGAGATGATGCCATTAATGGAGGTTGTGAGCTAGCGGAAGAAGGAGAAGAAGTTCTTTCTCTTTTCTTTTGTGTTGCTATCATGAGAATAAGAGAGTGAGAAGTGTGTGATAAAAAATACAAGACCAAACATTATTATATGGCAGCCCCTCTCTCTCTCCTTCTCATTTCAACACTCAAATCCATCAAATAAAGTGACATATGCACAAGAAATGATACCATGAGTCACCTATGAAGTACATGTATCATTTAATGCACAAAATGATGGCTTAAGCTCACAATTTCCATTTGTAAACATTAACCGAAATGCTTACAACAATAAAAAGATACGGCAACATCTAAAGTAAACTCATGACGGATCACAAGGATACCCCTCACCTGTATATACATACCTGCATCCGCATTCCGACTGAATGCGAATGCGATGAGACTAAAGTAATCCAACAAATCTAATACTAGGATCCGGCTTAAACCAAAGCCCACTAGTATGATCCGTCCGATCATGATCCGTGCACTACCGCATGTATATGATCGAACCCTGCCATATATCATACGGCCTCTACAGCGTTTCGCCCGAAACTTGAGAAACTGTCTGTGGGGGACTCTAAAGACTCGTCAATATTTTGGCTGTGGATTTAACCACTAGCACGTCAGTGGTACTAGCTGTACGTAACGGGCTACCAGGTATTGACCAAAAGGGAGGTCGATGAGCGAACTCATCTTGACACCCTACTGAGCCTGTCAGTGACAATATCCGTACAGTCCGGTCCGTTCGTCTATGAGCATCGCATGGCGTGCCTAGGGGGTTGGTAAAAGTCAGACCCCCAAAACCGGTACAAGTCGTGTCGGAGTGTAGCCAGAACACCCTGAGATACTACTGGAATACCTACCAGTAAATCTCCTGCCTTGGCCAAGGACTTCGTGTAATGGCTCTCCTAGACACAGCGCGATCTCACCCCCAATACCGGGAGAGACGAAACCCCTGCCGATCCGCTCACTACCTTCATGTGGCTCGGGACTGTACCCAACTAAAACCTGTTTGCACGACTCCTTTGAGCCGTGGTAGGGTAGTAATCAAAGCAGAGTGGGAACTCATACGAGACAAATGACGATCTCAGGTCGATGAACTAACCTGTACACATGTCACCAGGGAACTGCTATCTGACGTCAGGTATAATACCAACTAGCATGTTCCCGGCGAGTCCTGTCCGGTGTACTCATAACCCAATGAGCACCTGCATACATCTTAGGTGAACCAACTGACAGCAATGGCTTGTGAGACCGGCCACCGCCCCTCTTCGGGGTCTCGACTGTATACACTAGTCTACTAATGGAGTATCGATGCCCAGTCTCGAAACTCCCATGACTAGGGACCACTTTAAGGATGTGCTTATAGACCCCAGCTCCCACGTATATGATCGCCATCATACTGATGGCAGTCAAGCAAGAATCCTAAGGGCTCTATCAACGTGTAATAGCGACCTGTAAGGTCACCTAAAGCAGTACACGATGATAAAGATAAACCAGAAATCATACTATCATCTTGAGTAAGACTGTCCTACCGGTATAGGTCCTCCCTCAATCATTGCAATCGCGTGCCCGCGATCCAATAATTGACTTTGAGGGCACTATATCCAACAATCTCCCACTTGCACTCAAGGCTAATTATTGCGATGTCGCATACTCACAGCCCGTGTGATACCGAACACCCAACTCCTCTACTAATCAGTTTCACAAAGCCCGTTTGCGAAAATATTGCATTCGAGGAATAGCCTCAGTGAGTGGATCAGCGCTTATGTTTCCTTCTATGTTCTCTCTTTATCTCAAGTTCGCGGAGAAAGCCATCTCCCAAAATGAGCAATACCTGTCTTAGAATATGTCTGGATATCTAATGGGACCTAGTTCATAAATGAACTCTAAATCCAAACTTCTTAGACTGTATCGTCAACTGAACTTAATCAGTATCCCGCGCCACACCTCCCTCAGTATCCGTTTAGACCACCTGTCCAAAATACTGCCCCTCGTTAGAGGGAAAACTATAACTCTGACAGTCACTCTGTCATCCAGGTCACCTTGGAAGCCTGGAATGATAACCGTCTCCTAAAAGAGGCTGTTGTTATCATATCCCTAGAACATCCACTTATGTTCTAAAACTGCTTCCGAATGTTTCTCCAGGATGGGGTCAATATCAACTTATTGCATCTACTGCAAAAACAACATCTGGTGTGGTACTTGACATCTCATGATTGACTCAATTGCCTAAGCAAGTGATCTGCCAATCATGCACATCCCTCTCCCCTTTAGTCTGTAAGACACCTTTAGAGAGGGTGACTCCATCACCTGCAGGTACACTACCGTGCCAGGAGTCGTCCATTCTAAAACACCTTTAGAATGCTGTCTAAGTACCAAAACTGGGAAATTTCCCAAATCTAGATCTAAAACCATAGATCTAGTAACTAGAATGTCTGATATAATATCCATATCCTATGTGGAGAAACCACTGTGTGACAGCCAAAGTATAACCGATCGTAGTATAGGAATTTCACTTCCTACTCTGTGTATGTCATCCAAATACCAGGACATCACACCCTACTACCTTCTTAACAGATCCATCTCCTATTCTGATGAAGTCAAACCTATGACTGTCACATCAGAAATATATGATCTATCTCCGCTATATCTGCTTTAGTCCATAAATAGACATAAGCTACTTGTCCACTATGCTTCCGCTGCTCCCACTGACTACGACAACTCTCTGACAGAATAATATATACGTGCACTTCTAAAGCTAATTTAGAACGACGCTATATTCATCCTCCTGCCGGGTCTCATAGCCTGAAAAAACAGTAGTGTCAAGTCTGGGTAAACAAGAACCTCCCTGTTACCGTCTTTGTGCATACCGAAGTACCTCTCGAGTGCCTGAGGTTACCCACCATATCTGCGGAGTGGCCAATGGAATGTCAATCCAGATTGAATCTTTAGGTTCTTATCAAATTTTCAGTAATCCTTTGCGGTTCTGGAATCACTTCCAGTTCTACCATACTCCTACTACTGTTTTCTGAAAAAATCCATTTTTATCAAAACTGTGGCGAGTCAAGAACAATATCACTATTGATCTTCCAGATGGTAGAACGTTAACCCTCGTTATAGCCCGGGTCAACCCACAAACAGCCATTACAGAAACGTGCCTTGAGTTATTCAGAGTCTGGTTTTAAGCATAAGCCGGACAACTCCCCGTACCTTAACATTGTTAAGATATGAACTATTCTATATCCAATATAGAAACAGAGGCACTGATTTAATTGGAACCAGATTCAAATCATGCAACTGTCTCCAGTGCATGTCAACTAAATGGAGAGAGGCCGATCAGCATTACTCAACTTAGGAGTGCTTCCAATTATGAGTAACCTGAAAGAGAAGCAAGTTCTCTTAATCATTACTATCAACTGAATACCATACACAAGTATCTACATAGTCGATCACCTTGAAGAATCCTGATACTTGCAACACCTGGTTCTCTACTTTATTTTTATACTTATAACTTCTCAAAACTTAGACCTTGCATTTCTACGAAACACATATCTAAGAACTAGAGAAGTCATAAGTAAACAGAATATAGTACGAGTACCAACCCCTCCGTCCTCATGGACACTGGACAACATACAATACTCTGTATAAGTCCCCTGAGTCTAATAACTCATTCCCTGTGTGTCGTAGGTTGAAAACTGTACTTATGGTTAAGAAGAATTAAACCGCTGTTTAATGCTCCTTACCTAACCATCCACTGATATAGGTAAATGTCATAGACATAATTTCAAAAAGTTATATCTCACTTTATAAAAATAAACGTACAGATATATCAATTTGAAATTGGTGCATAACAACGGATATTCAAAACCAAATATTTGCCGTCCGACAAACAACCCAGGTGATTTCCTCAAATATCACCAATTACAACGAATCCCGATATAATGAGGCTGATCACCCAATTCCCAATAACTTACTCCCACTCATCATCTGTAAAACCATACAGATATGAGAATCAAACCTGGTAAATACATACCCTGAAGCAAGGACTAATTGGGAAATCAGTTTTCTTTTAACAATACACAGTGAAACTGAAACATGTGAATGTTTCGAAGGGGTATCCGGGTATTCCTAGTAATGGCTCTTCCATTATCAGATTCACAACTGTAACCGTATATTTCTTTGCCATCTCTCCAAATCCCTTTATATTTCTTTAGTCATTACCTTCTGTATACCCCTTTAGGCTAAACGGTTTTCTTCCTTTCCTACCGTTCGGCACCAGCCTATGGTTTGGAAGAAGACTATCCAATAAGCATAATGGGTGTATTCTCCTAATCCTAGGAGTACTCGTAACCTGAGATAAGGTGAAGATAAAAGACAACTGAATAAGACCTTATTCCTATTTCTCCTGAACCAGAATCCATCCCCGAACTGGAACAAGTTCCTTCGAGTTCGTATATAACCATACGATGGAGTATCCAAATAGAATTGGATGTTCGTAGTGATACTGGGTGTTCTGGAGAAATATAAAGGTGAAGTAGGAGTGGCGATGAAATACTTGGTTTGGTCGTGAATAGCAGTCGCAATTTACTTTGCCCTCTTACTAATCCCTTTATTTGTCTTAACTTATTACCTCTGTACACCATCGTTAGGCTAATTGGTTTTCTTCATTCCCCACCGTTCGGCACCAACCTATGGTTTGGAAGAAGACTATCCAATAAGCGTAATAGGTGTACTGTCCTAATCCAAGGAGTACTCGCAACTCGAGAGAAGGTAAAAGGAAAAGACAACTGAATAGTCCTATTCGTTTTCTCCAGAACCGGAAACCATCCTCGAATCTGGAACAAGTTCCTTCGAGTTCTTATATAACCATACGATGGTTTTATCCAATGGAAGTGGATGTTCGTAGTAATACAGGGTGTTCTGGAGAAAAGGGTAAAAGTAGGAATGGCAATGAGGTATGCAACTCTGACAATCCAAAAGCCAATGTTTTAAGAAGGTTCGGTTAACTTGGTCACTGAGTCATAGTCTAGGGTCGGGTCATGGTCGCACCAAAGAGAGAGAGAGAAAAGAAACACTCTGCGTGCACTCTAACCTAGATCAAAATGGTTACCAATTTATCTAATCAGGAAACCTCCCACTGTAACCTCAAATTCTCCTCCAAACCTGAAAGAAGAATTAGTCGGGATCACCCGAGGAGTAAACCAACTCATCAGTGGGAATCGGGATCCAACTATCATCGCATGATAACCTAATAGAATCCACTCAAGTCATCACACTCCAGAAGCTATGCGCATGCCTGGCAAGTTTCGGTTTCTTTAGAAACTCCCGATGTATGTTTTTACCCCAAGCGGCTTATGACCTTGACTAGGTCAACAAACCATAAACCGCTAGTCAAGTTCAACCCGTCATTATTCTGGATTGCATTAAACCCACCCGTACGTGCCCTTGACTAGGTCAACAAGGCCGCATGACTGTCCTAATCAATCCCATTTATGCAACAAACAAGCACCACTTAGCTACCAAACACTACGTCTTGACTAGGTCAACAAACGCAGCACGAATACTAAATAATACCCGTAAGAAATGACGGAGGGCTATGGCTGGTTTTTGGCGAAAAACCATTAACGTAATGAACTTAATATCATTAAAGGAACTGCATAGATTTTTATAAAAATATAGTGGCGAAAACCTTTGCTAAAGAGGTCACTCCCGATGAAGGGATCTCGGCTCTTTCCCCGTAGAATGAGGTGCAGGATATTCCAACTGAATACCACGATGCAAAGCAAAAAGTAATCGACTATAGTGAAGTTATTACCCTGACGCAAACTTCTGTCCAAGGGGTCATTCCCGGTGAAGGGATCTCGGCCCTTGCCTCGTCGACTGAGGTGCTGGATATTCATAACCGAATACCACTGTGCAAAATAAAAGAGAACGTCCTTGCAATAACAACTTTTCTTGAAAAATGTTCCAACAACATCAGAATAGGTTTGTTTAGCTTGCATTGATCCGAATCAATGCAGTCCCATCAATTGATCACACCACAAAAGAACGAAAATATGATGTACGTATATGCCATCCGCATTCGCCACTGGGTCCCGTCATCACCCGTTAGGTTACTTAACTAACGACAGAGCGGGGACTGGACTAGCGCGGGTGTAAAACATATACAACATCTACTAGTATATATATCAATATATAATAATCGCTCAAGGCGTGATAAAATACAACATCACAGAAATGTAATAAGCATCACAGAACAATACAGATAATCTGGGATTCCCGGGTTTCATAGAGCCGCTACTGAAACCCGACGTTCCCCTGGTCGTGTGGATAGCCTGTGCAATAAAATCCTAGACCCCTACGGGCGTGGCAAGTTACCCGCCAAAACCTGAAGCGAGGCAGCCCCCTTCAACAAAGTGAATGGACAATCCAGCACTTCACGGAATCTGGTAACTTGAGCACCCCTTCTTGGGTCAACCTGTACCCCCTACGAGTGCGGCGAATAGCCCGTCAATTCTAGAGTGAAGCCCCCTCCGTATCAAAGCCATAAGATGCGAGCCCGTTGCCCTCTAGAACCCGGCTATCCGTGCACCCCACCTTGGGGTAATCCTAGTACAGAAAGTAAAAGATATACAACGGGTACATCGACCTCAGACCGGTCGTGCCCCAAAAGAATAATATAAAAACAGGCAGTGATGGCAGTCCACATGTCGGAAGCTCGCCCCGCAATATTAAATGTACAAATACAACCAAACTGTACTACCATTGCATCCAGGCTATCCACCACGACAAAACCGCAACATCACAGCACAACACAGAACATCAACGTGGATGTCACGTTCGCAAATCCGTCTAAAAGAACTATAGCAATTAGACAAGATTTACCGCTCAAATGACATTCACGGTCACATATATAATGTAAGTAATGTGAACTAACATATTTAAAATTTTCGATCGACAAAATTTCCCGAAGTGGGCCCCAAGCACAAATCCAGCACTCAAAATAATCTGGGCCAAAACAGAAATTACCAGAAACCCCAATTCCAACTTAGAGACCTGATCAGTCGAAAATATTGCATTTTTAACACATCAATTTCCTTACCATTTGCACTCATCTATAAGTGTTCGGTATTAATATAGCACATATTAGCAAAACAGCCGTAAAATACCAAATAACTTGTGTTATGTATTATAACCGACATTTCTGAGGGAAATTGAGTGTTTTTCATTGCATCGCATCATCTTTGTATAGCGCAACACTTGTCTCGAAAATCTGTGCAGGAAATTCCAGGAAAAGAGCCAAAACAGTTAAAAGTGCTGAGAAAAATACGCCAAGTCCAAGACTTGAGATCTGGCAGTGATCAAGGAAGAATTATGAAATTACACACATTAGAAATGTTCTAAAATGCCAACAACAAGCAGCACAGAAATTTCCATTCACATAGGGCTCTACAGCGCCGCGGATCTGTGGCTCCTTAATGACGTCATCACCTCAGAATTCCTCCACGTGCTTCCCATAACGGCTTTAGCTTCCAGAAGACTCCAGAATTACACGTGGCTTCATCCAGAAGGCTCGACCTAACAACCTAGCTCTAGAATATTCCCTCCAACTAACTTCTTCTAGAAGTCTCTCTCTAACAAACTTTTGGAGGGAAATTTGAAATTTGAAATCTAGATCTAAAGTTGAGGGGATTATAAAAGGAAACCTAGATCTAGGGTTTTGGGTTGATTCCTACATCAATTCCCAACACAAGTTGAGTGACACAACTTGTAAACCCTAATCCCCAATTCAAAATCCAAGCCAAAAATCAAGAACACCGAGTACCAAATCAAGCAAGAAGCCTTCAATCCTTTAGAAGCGACGCCGGACTTCATCGGAGCAAGTGATCCAAGGAGATCCGCGACTCAAGGAAACGAGCGAAGCGAAATCGACGATCAAGTTCAATCCTCATTGTAGATCTTGAGAGAATTGTAACAAAATTGTTGATAAATAAAGGTGAAATTTCCATATCTTGCTTATCTTTCTATTTGAGCATTATGATTCGATCTAAATTCTTGAATGTGTTCTTTGTTATAATGCTTGAGTAAAACTCCGCTCGTGGAGGAGTCGAAAGAATCAATAGATGATGATGATTAGATCTTGAAACGATTCTTAATTCCTATAAGTTTTGTAAACTCTTGTAAATTGAAAAATCGACAACCTAGTTTCGAGCGATACTTTCTTGATTGTGTTCGCTCTTAATCAGTGATCCATGATCGATTCTTGAATTTACTAGATGCTAGAATTTGAATGAGATTCATCGAAAGGACAAAGGATGAGATGAAGAAACCCTAGTTTCTTCGAAAGATCCTTAAACCTCGATTAATCGTCATCGATCTAGTATCAAATCATTAATGGATAAGAAAACGTAATCAATAGATTTCATCACGTCTATAGATTCGATCGATTCCTACGAGCCTCACTTCGATTCTTGATTATTGGATTGGAAATCATCAATTCTTGATTCTTGATTTTAATGTTTTCTTGTTATTAGATCTAGATTTTAATAATTCTTGAAATTCACTTTTAAATCTTAAATTGAATTGTTTTTTCTCTTTTCTTTAATTTTCAATTCATCTAATTCAAATTCGAACGGATCTCACTTTCGCTGTGGACGATCCGCACTCGCTAACGCGCTACAATTGACACCGTTATTGATTACGGTCAAAAATTTCTTTGGTTGTGATTTCTATACATTTTCTTATATACACACCGGAAAAACATTCAATCAAAAATTTATTCCATCAAAATTTGTAGATCTAAATTCACACAAACACTAAACGATTCGTTGTGATTTGTTGCGAGGAAATCTAGAATCTGTGGAGCTTGTGGAAAAATTTTCTGAATATTACAGAGAGCTCAGGAGGTGAACAGAGGCATTCTGTAAGTTTTTTTTTGCAGGGATCTCCTCATTCAACCGCGGATCCATGGTATTAGAAGCCTGTTCATACCAGAATATTGCATTTTATACCGCCCATTCTTACGCTCGTTTGTTTATTGGCAGGTGCTTTTGATCAGTGTTTGCTACATATTTGCAGAATACTGGTTCTCAGCTTTAAACAGTTAAATTCATGGAAAAGTACGACAAATTCCGGATTACTGCCAACCACAGATAAAGCATGGGTCTCCACTCTCTATCCGTATGTTACCACACACCAGTTTAAGGGACAAAATGGCAAATCGATGTCATTTTCATACACAAAGCTCAATGTCAACACAAGATCCAACATATCTACGCGGAGCTCGAGGAAACCATGGCAAAAGATCCACATCACATCACCTTTTGATCTACTGAAATTCTGGAAGAATTGTGAAGAGATTCTGAGAAAAATACTATGCCACACTGAAGAGGACTACAAACCAGGGACAACGAAGAAAATTGAAGGCCCAACTCCCTAATAAGGCCGCGGTTCCGCGGCATAAGCGCGCTTAGGCCCCGGAACCGCGGCCATGTTGACTCCGCAGAGGGTCATCTTCTGGGGGCTGTTTTGTAACTTCCTATAGTGCCTGAAAGTTGCCCTAGGGTTTCAGTTTACTGCCTATAAATATCCCAGAACTTGCCAAGCCAAATATGTTCATTCTTATGCCCACTTTTTGTTAGTTTTTAGTTTACTTCTTCTTCATTCTTTCCTCCATGAAATTGTTGTGAGAGCTTTTGAGTGGATGTTAAATGAAGATGAGGGTTATTTTTGTATCATTCTTTTGCTTAGCTTCCCCCTTGAGCTCTCTACCTTAACTTGATCTTGCAATCTCTTAAGTGAGCTTGCAAGTTTAAGCTTTGGTCATTGATCTCAAGGGGTTGTATCATTTTGTTCTCTCTTTTATGCTTCATTCTCCATGAGTTCTTTGCCTTTTCTTTATCTTGCAACCTCTTAAGTGAGCTTGCAAGTTTAAGATTTGGTTATTGAACCCATGTCTTGTTTTGGGTTCTATGGTTACTAGTTTCATTTCTTGCTCATTTACTTTCATGCACTTAAATTTCATGCACTTTTAATTACTTGTTTGTAATCTTTTCTTTTCTTTGTTTATCTTTTCTTTTGCTCTTTTTGTAAATGGTTGTAATATGTTGTTGTTAAGAATAAATACAATATTGTAAGTTAATGTTTCTTTGCTCATTTCCTTTTCCCGTTATTTTCCTTTGAACTCCGCCCAAACGTTACGCAAGCGCTCCGTTAGGCACCCTACCCTACCAAGGTAACGGTGATTCCTAACCGCGACCGATTGCGTTCGGTTTGGCCGGAGGCGAAAGCAAGAGACAAGAACGGAAGGACAAGGGTAAATAAGCCGGATTCCACAAAAACCGTGCTTAAATCCCCTAATCCACGTTGTTGCCGATTGCTCTAGCTTCAATTGGTCAAGACTCGGCTCAAAGGTTTTGAGTGCAGATTTCCTTAGCTTACACTTTCGTATATTTTTCTTAACAACTTTATACTTGCATATAAAACACATAGGTTAGATTTGAACAAACATATACACATTCTTTATTGACTCGTCTAAAACTCGAACGAACATACAACCATCTCCCTATGGATCCACCCGTGCTCAACCGGCTAGCTGCGAAGCGACACCGTCCTGGTCGCGGTTATAACTTTAGAACTTTGAACATCCGACACGCCAAAAGCGTGCGATCAAATGGCGCCGTTGCCGGGGAGACGGTAGCTTATTTTCTTTCTTGTTATTCGGGTTAATATTCTTTTTGTATATATTTATAAATAAAAAAAAAATCTTTTTGTTATTTTTGATAATTTTTGTGAGCAAGTGTGCAGGCTAATCTGGAGCAAGTACAGTAATCCAAAAAGAAAACAGAGGTTTATTTTGGAGAAGAGAAGAAGTGGAGTTCATTGACCAAAGACAAATCCCCAAGTCAACATTTTGACCGCGGAACCGCGGTCAAAAGGTGCCTTGAGCGGCGGTTCCACGGTCCCATTGAGGCCTCTGTGCCCAATTTTTTCTCCACCCCTTTTTCTTTCCTTTTATCTTCTCTGTGAATTCCACCATACTGTATTTTCTGCAGATTTTTGCGGATTTGCGAACTGCGATTGTGGAGAGCAAAGTGTAAGTTCAAGGTTAAGGTGATTGCAAAGTACAGTGCCAAAGATCCGGGTAGTTTGACCCGCGCAAGCGAACTTTTCAAGCTTACCGGATTTGATTCAACGGGGGTTTTCTAAACCCGAAAACTTAACGGTACGTACTTTACTAACACCTTCTTCTCAAATCCGACGCATCCACTGTAATATCTTTGCAGGATTCTTTGCAAGTCGCTACCAAACGCAAAAAAATTGACTAACCCGTATTTGTTGCAGCGCCGTGCTTAATATAAAAAATGATTGTTTGATTCTTTATAGAATTTTTATTAAATTGCGCATTGCATACATTAATACGAACGTAAGGGAAAGCGAACCCCACAATATACGGTAAAGGATTTCATCACCTTTTCCGTGACCCACAAATCACGAACTTGAGCATAACGTTTACCCGCACAAATTTTAAAAGAAATTAGACTTTAAGCCTTAAGGACTCCGCGCTCACTAGGAGAAGTTAACTGTGTTTAGAATACCGCTTAACGATATATTGTTTACGGGGTCTCTAGGAAAGTGTTCACGGCGAAACCGCCAAAAGAGAAAGGGTTATTTAATTAAGGACCTTCGCGAAAGCGTCGGAAAACCTCCCCTTATCTCTACACTTACCTGGCCTCGTGATCAGTATATCTTGAGCTCGTTTCTCGACACAGTTTTACTTCGACAATCAAGTTCTTGAGCAGGTCTAGTTGACCTAGGTGAACCCTAGACCGATTAGGTGTGTGGTATTTTTGTGTCGTGATTATTTTTTTTGGTCAAGATTCTTTTTATGTGTATATTTCATTCTTTTGTTAATATCTAACTAAAAAAAAAAATCACATTCTTTTTCCCCTCATTTTCTCTGCCTTTCTTTCTTTCTCTCTTCATATAATGGGTACCCCACCTCGCAAAACTTTTGCCGAACTTTGGTACCCACAACCAGACATAACTTCCTACGGTTCTTGCTTTGGTCGAATTTCGAACGACCCCTCCATGCCCAAAATTTCACTGAAAGATCGGATAGACGCGTCTAGGACAAACACTTTCCCTCCGCAATCCACTTTGTATCAACCTTTTCACCCTCCCCCACCCTCTTATGTTGATACCCCTTTTGCAAGTCGTCCTTTGTCCGTCGCTGAACATATTGAACAATCCTGTAGCCGATCTTTCACTCCTTTCACCACTACAGATTCTTGGGATCAACAATTCCATTCACCTTCTTATCCAAATGTTGATCCTGCTCCTGTCCAGCCATTCAATTCCTACCAGTCCTACCCGACTTTTGCACCTTCCCTAGACATTGCTTCTGAACCGCCATTTGGGAGTTTTCAGTATCCAAACAACTTTGAATCTTTTACTGAAACCCCTTCACAACCCATGTCTAGTCTGGAACAGTCTTTGGAAGACTTTAGGGTAGCGTCGTACCAACAGATGATGGATTTGAATGCGTCCATGGCCGCCCTCATACAACCTAGTGACCCGGTAGCTAGTTTTCAACTAGCTCCAAATTTTCCAATGTATGAAGAGGCGGTAGGACAGGTTGAGAATTTGAGTGGAGAGAGTGAGATGTACCCCCTTCCGAATCAAGCCTACCCATTTCAACTTGAATCCCACAACTCCGGTTTTGAATGTCTATCCAGTGTTCCAAATGATTCATTGATTAAAGATAGAACAGATAATGAGTTGTGTGACTTTGTAGTGTTTGATTTGCCCGATTGTGAAGGGTCCTTTTCGAGTGAAACCACACCCAATCCTTTTGACCTCTACACCTCCACTCTAGAACCTGAATTGATTAATATCCATGCTTTTGTTGAGGTGTCTGAGAATATTGATTTTCACTTGATTGGGGATATTGACGCCGGGAATAGTTTGGATGATGAACCTGTAGATTTGACAGAGTTTTTCTCTCCAATTCATCATCCAGAGTCATTAACTGTTTTTTCCGAACCCCATATGCGTCTTGATTTTGATGAAATTTGCATGGATAAGCTGAATTTTGAGGAAACTTTGAGGATATTTTTAAGGATGAACCAGTTTTGATTGATGAGTCGGATTTTCCAATTCATCCTGTTCCTTTTATTGACTATGTACACCCTCCTGAACCTTTAACCGATAACCTTCCTCAATCACCTACCTCCATCCTTTCCATCGTTCCGACCTTGCAAGAAACCATCTCACTTTCATTTCATATGTCTGGTTTACCGAGTTCGGCGTACCCATGGTTTCTCACGAATCTTGAAGGATTTGACCCCATTTCTCGCCATATTGATAGATTAGTACAATCCATCTTTTCACATCGATCATTACAGATTGTACTAATTTATTCAATCCATTTCCACCCTCAAGTTCGTATTCCACTTCTTTCTCCCTTCCGCCATTCTTCCTCTCATATACCGAGACCGTATCCCACTTCTATCTCCATACGGTCTCGCGTATTCTCCATTTCTTACCTCTCCGCATTCTTTCACCAACCAGCACATTATAGAGATAAAATCTTTGAATGGTTGGTGTTAACTTTTGGCCTGTGTAAGGCCTTGTATAGATTGATACTATTCTCTTTCCCCCCTAATCCTGAACTTCAACGCTTAACAGTGGAAACACTGTTTTACTTAAGTTTGGGGGGGACTTTTTTTTTGTATATATATTTTTTGTTTTCCTTTTTTGTTTTGTATATAATTTGTTTTTAGGGAGAGCGCCGACAATTTTGACCCTCTTGGTGTAGCCTGACAGTGAGGGTACTGTCAAGTTTAAGTTTGGGGGTATGCTCGGTAAGCTTTCTTCCTTCGCATTCATTTGTATATTCTGCATTTACATACCTTATTAAAAACACATAAAAATCGAAATTTTTTCCAAAAAATATAATAACTTTGTCGTCAAGTTAGCTAATAGGGTAACTTAGATTTTTATTCCGAAAGTTTAGTTGATATATTAGAAATAACTAAATTCTAGGCTTAGGAATTGAAAACCCTAAAAATAACCCTCCTTCTGTTTAAACTTGGTGATTATACGTCCTTACAGTTTTTTTTTGAGAAATAGGTAATCTTGAGTTCAGTTCTTGAGTTAAGTCAAGATGAAGGGAAAGTATTGAAGCTTTACTGGAGGATAAGTCTGAAAAATAACTTCTATTATTGAGTTCAAATTTAGAAAGTATACACCCTACAAACTGCACTTACACGCACCTTGAAACTTAGGAAAGTAGAGGATACCTAGAAATACTCTTGCCTGAAAGCCTAGTATGAAAGGAAAAAACGGTATTTAAAGCTAAACACCAAAAGAGTACATTGAAAAATATATCCGGTCTTGAAAAAGAAAAAGAAAAAGAAAAAGAAAAAGAAAAAGAAAAAGAAAAAGAAATAAAGTCAAGACCTGGAAACCGCTATTTACGCTTTAAGCTCACACATTCAGTAATCGGCCGTTAGTGCCTCAAGAAGCATTAATAGTCGCATGAAAGGTGTGTGAGCAAATCCGTCCATCCTTAATGAAAGGAAGTAGTATTAGGTATTAGGGAAAGGGTATTATAGCTTGAATTGAAATCTTGAGTGTAGGGGTGCAAATATACACATACGAAGGGGTATACAATCGATGTTTGGATAAAAGATAGAAATAAGAATAAGACTTGTGTTTTCTGTAAAGTTGATAAAAATCCCTGATTTGAGGCCGCACTTTAGAAGGAAAACTCAGGAGAACCAACATCTTTCTAAACTTTTTTAGAACGTATAGGATCTAAGGTTAAATAGAAAGGAGATGTGAAGCATTAGGGTTGGATATTTCTAACTTAGGATGATAGAATTTCTAACGTAAATACTAAACTGTAGGAGTAGAATCGACGTTAACTTATGACACTAGCTTGACGGGATTTTGTGGGTGTAATCCGCTGAAAACCCTCAGGAGACAACACTCCTCCTACTAGGGACACCTAGAGGTTTAACGGCTTGTTGCACGTGCTCAGTGCAATCGCGTTCCCTGCGAAAGTGCGGTTAGGACTTTTTTGTGAATAATTGGTTTTTCTCGGGACGAGCAAAAGTTAAGTTTGGGGGTATTTGTTCATACCAGAATATTGCATTTTATACCGCCCATTCTTACACTCGTTTATTTATTGGCAGGTGCTTTTGATCAGTGTTTGCTACATATTTGCAGAATACTGGTTCTCAGCTCTAAACAGTTAAATTCATGGAAAAGTACGACAAATTCCGGATTACTGCCAACCACAGATAAAGCACGGGTCTCCGCTCTCTATCCGTATATTGCCACACACCAGTTTAAGGGACAAAATGACAAATCGATGTCATTTTCATGCACAAAGCTCAATGTCAACACAAGATCCAACATATCTACACGGAGCTCGAGGAAATCATGGCAAAAGATCCACATCACATCACCTTTTGATCTACTGAAATTCTGGAAGAATTGTGAAGAGATTCTGAGAAAAGTACTATGCCACACTGAAGAGGACTACAAACCAGGGACAACGAAGAAAATTGAAGGCCCAACTCCCTAATAAGGCCGCGGTTCCGCGGCATAAGCGCGCTTAGGCCGCGGAACCGCGGCCATGCTGACTCCGCAGAGGGTCATCTTCTGGGGGCTGTTTTGTAACTTCCTATAGTGCCTGAAAGTTGCCCTAGGGTTTCAGTTTACTGCCTATAAATATCCCAGAACTTGCCAAGCCAAATATGTTCATTCTTATGCCCACTTTTTGTTAGTTTTTAGTGTACTTCTTCTTCTTCTTCATTCTTTCCTCCATGAAATTGTTGTGAGAGCTTTTGAGTGGATGTTAAATGAAGATGAGGGTTATTTTTGTATCATTCTTTTGCTTAGCTTCCCCCTTGAGCTCTCTACCTTAACTTGATCTTGCAACCTCTTAAGTGAGCTTGCAAGTTTAAGCTTTGGTCATTGATCTCAAGGGGTTGTATCATTTTGTCCTCTCTTTTGTGCTTCATTCTCCATGAGTTCTTTGCCTTTTCTTTATCTTGCAACCTCTTAAGTGAGCTTGCAAGTTTAAGATTTGGTTATTGAACCCATGTCTTGTTTTGGGTTCTATGGTTACTAGTTTCATTTCTTGCTCATTTACTTTCATGCACTTAAATTCCATGCACTTTTAATTACTTGCTTGTAATCTTTTCTTTTCTTTGTTTATCTTTTCTTTTGCTCTTTTTGTGAATGGTTGTAATATGTTGTTGTTAAGAATAAATACAATATTGTAAGTTAATGTTTCTTTGCTCATTTCCTTTTCCCGTTATTTTCCTTTGAACTCCGCCCAAACGTTACGCAAGCGCTCCGTTAGGCACCCTACCCTACCAAGGTAACGGTGATTCCTAACCGCGATCGGTTGCGTTCGGTTTGGCCGGAGGCGAAAGCAAGAGACAAGAACGGAAGGACAAGGGTAAATAAGCCGGATTCCACGAATACCGTGCTTAAATCCCCTAATCCACGTTGTTGCCGATTGCTCTAGCTTCAATTGGTCAAGACTCGGCTCAAAGGTTTTGAGTGCAGATTTCCTTAGCTTACACTTTCGTATCTTTTTCTTAACAACTTTATACTTGCATATAAAACACATAGGTTAGATTTGAACAAACATATACACATTCTTTATTGACTCGTCTAAAACTCGAACGAACATACAACCATCTCCCTGTGGATCGACCCGTGCTCAACCGGCTAGCTGCGAAGCGACACCGTCCTGATCGCGGTTATAACTTTAGAACTTTGAACATCCGACACGCCAAAAGCGTGCGATCAAAGCCTCCCGCGGCGGAAGCGCGGCAGAACTGTAGCATCACTGTTCAAAAACTTCTCAGGTCCTCTCTGACTTTCTTATCTCTCTCTCTGTTTGCTCCAATAACAAATTCTCTGCAGGTTTCTTTGCAAAAATTCGCAGCGCCGAAAAA
The DNA here is from genome assembly GCA_030015575.1 of Agapanthus africanus. Lineage (NCBI taxonomy): Eukaryota > Viridiplantae > Streptophyta > Magnoliopsida > Asparagales > Amaryllidaceae > Agapanthus > Agapanthus africanus. The sequence goes on along the minus strand of JASDDO010000016.1, from coordinate 177,195,452 downwards.
ATAAAAAATTGTGCGTGTTTGATCTTGGTTGTTTGCATTTTAATACGGAAATTAAGGGGCAAAGACCAAATCCAGATTAGGTGGGGAGTTCATTACCCTTCCTAAGCCCCGAAAATCACAAAACTGCATCCGCATTACCCTCATTAACTAAAAGAAATCTAGACCTGACTCTAAGGACTGTCGCGATTGTTAGTTATATGTATGCCCTAGAGGCCATTACTGTACATTGGATGTATATTGTAGTGGATGCTGGGACATATATAGGGAGGACTTTCTTGCTCGACATGATAGTATGCTATCGGTTACTCTTTACCTTAACGTGTATATTGATTGTCTCTCTGTTACATGTTGGTAAAGCCCTTAGGATGTGTACTTGACTACCTGGACTATGATGCGGATCATACTAGTGGGGACATGGTAGTCCATAAGTACATCCTTCAAAGTCCCTAGTCGTGGGTGTATCGAGATGGGGCATCGATATACCAGAGTAGACTAGCGTGTACCTTCTCGACCCATACAGATGGGCGATGGATGATCCCATATCCATTGGTGTTTGACATCGAAGATGATATACGGGTGCTCAGTAGAGACTGGGTACACTGGACGGACTCGCCGAGAACTCCCAGATGGTATTATACCTCACGTCAGATGGCAGTTCTCTGGTGACACTGGTACAGAGTAGTCTGTTGACCCGAGATCGTCATAGAGTCTTGTGTGGTTCCCACTGTGCTTTGATTTCCATCTTACCACGTCCAAGAGGGCGTGCAAAACGGTGGTTTTTGGGTACAGTCCCGAGTCACATGGAGGCAATGAGCATAGGATGGGATTCGTCTCTCCCGGTATAGGGAGTTGATGTTGCGCTGTGTTCGATTGGCTATAACAGGAAATCCCTGGCCAGGGTTGCTGAGATTTACTGGTAAGTGTTACCAGTAGTTTCTCGAATTGTTATAGACCTCATATCGACACGACTTATCAAGCTATTGGGGTCTGACGTTTACCACCCCTAGGCGAGATATGCGACATATCAGACGATCAGACCGGACTGTACGGTAGTGTTACTGGTCAGATTCACTGGAGTGTGAGCGGGCTTGCTCGTCGATCTTCAGATCGCTCAATACCCGGGTGGCCGTTACGTTTAGCAGACCGCTTGCGGCTTGTGGGTGTTTGATATGATCATCGCCTGCTGCCGGCGTATTGATGAGTCTTTAGAGTCCTACACAGAGGTTTCCTGGCTCAAGCGAAACGAAATAGGAGTGCATATGAGATATGTGCGGGACCGAGAATAATGCGTATATGTGATACCGTATTTCATTCTCGCGATCAATGTGTCAAATGGTTGTATGCGATATAACCTAGTTATCGATTCAAGCGTTGATTCGATAAGCCGATACATTGTATACTAGTCGGTTGTGTGCGACATGACCGGATCATTGAATCAAGTGTTGATTTAATGATTTAATGCATAATTATATATTTGATATATTACTTTGCATTAACTAGTATTGGTTTACTTTATATGGATTTTCTCACTTGGATGCACAAGTTGTATATGTGATATACTTTTTGTGCAAATGTTTGTATCATGTTTGATGATACATGTTAACTTGGTTAAATGTAAAGAATTAAACCATGGTTAAGATTATGATTAGGGTTTTCTTTTCTTTATTTATGTATTTATTCATTTTGGAAAATAAATGGAAAAGAGAAAAGAATGGTGGCTTCTTTTGTTGTTTAGTTAAAGCTTCATGAAGCTTTGACTTAGTCCACCATTCTTATCTCATCCTTAACCCTAACCATACCACTCAACCATGATTAATTCTCTACACTAAACCATGGTTCTAAGATGATAAGAATGATTTATTCTTTTCATTTTAGAATTAACTTATCATATCATTTCTTCTTCTTCTTCCTTGAACACAAGAAGAAAAAGCTTTCTTCATCAATGGTGAATTGAGCAAATGAGTGAGAAATCCAAAACTAAAGTTTACCCACTTCCTATTTCTTCATCCTCTACCTCTTGCCAAGTAGCAGAGTGTGTTTCCTTCATAAGTTTTCAAGACTTGGTGAAGGTGGAGCTTGATCTAGCGATGCCTCGACGTAGATCATCTTCGGCACGTCGTCGATGACCTAGCCCGTCCATTCTCCGATGAAGCCGACTCTAGAGCCCGGGATGGATTTTGGACAGCGAGGAGACGCCGTTGCGGAGCTTTGGAGGCGGAGCACCGGATCTACAAAGGTTGTATTTCCGATATCCCATTAGTTAAGTTGTTAACTAGATTGTTTTTCGCCTAGATATCTAGCCGACGATCCGTACATTAGGGTTTCTCGGCACCGAATTTTTGAAATTGGCATGTTCGATGCCTTTAGAGACCTCACTTGAGTGCCTAGGAACCCTACAGTGGTATCAGAGCCTAGCTAGAGCCTTAGGCGAAGTCCAGACGGAATTTGAAGTCCGAACGAACCCGAAACCCGATCACAAATATGCTCTCTGTCCATTTTTTAAAATCTGGTCTTTTTCCATATTAAAAAGTGCTAAAAAATTCAGCAGGGATTTTTATGAATTACTGTGAAAAACGGAGATCTAACTCCGTCATAACGGCGCGGAACCGCGGCAGAATCCCACGTGGCGCGGCGGTTCCGCGGCGCTACTGTTGAGTCTTTGACTCCTTTTTGCACAGTAATTCCTTTTTCAATATGCTGAGTTTTCTGGGATTTTTTAATAATTTTTCAAGAGTTGAATTTTCAGAGGTGGTTTTGGGGTTTCGGAGTTTCGATCGGAGTATCAAATTTTGTCTGTGTGGCTTTCCGGATAAATCTTAGAATATGTTAAAAAGTTCGACCGGATATAAATACCCAATTTTTCCCCTGTCGGGAAATTTCCAAGTGTTGGATTTTTCCGTAGTTTAACGACGTTCTAAGTAGTGCAAGTAACTCAATGGACCCTCTAGAAGACAACAAACCTTAACTCGATTATGTGACCGTTTTGAACTGCCCTTTGAACCTTCGGGTTTGGGGCAGTACGGCGTGCCACATGTGAGGCGTTGGCTTGACCCTTCTACGGCTGGACCGTTGGTACTGAGGCATGAACTGAATGTTGTTAGACTTATTTCATGTGTTGATCTGTATCAGGAAAACTTGGGTGTTTGAATGTTCGATTGTTCGATCGGAAAGTTTAACATTTTCTGTTTATCCGGAATGTGATACAACAATTGGAATTCACAAAAGTTATGTGATAACTGAATGAATGTTATAAACATAGCAGTTTAGTCTCACTTGATCGGTTGCCACGGAATTTTGATGTGATCAAAAGTCCGTCGCAATCACGTAGCGTACGCGGATACTCGCCGGGTAAACTTAATAGACAGCCTCACCCCATAGCCCCGACCAAGTGACTGTAGGAGAACCCCGTCGCCGAAAGCATCCGTTTGTGTGCTCGCGGTAACGGTGTTCCACCTTGGTGCACTTCGTCGACGGCGTCGGGGGTGCGGCCGCCTACTAAAGTTTGCGACGAGTATTCGATCAGGATGCCGGGAATCTTGTTGAATTATCCGACTTGATATTGAAAAGAGTTTTCGATAATGAGACTAAAATGCGGAGTTTATAATTGTTAGGCATGCGATGTCTAAGTAATTCATTTGGTCAGGCATGCGATGTCTGAGGAGGTTGCGGATTCCAACTGTTGTAGTTTTACACTTTCTTTTCTGTGACCGTAAGTGTAATATGTGATATCACCGATTTCGTTGCTATATGTCAACGACAATTGGGATACGCATGTTTACTTACGTTGATGACATGTGATGTTATGTGTTGCTGGATATGTTATATTGGATCGTCGTGATTGAATAGCCGGGGGTTTTTATGTGAGATGAGTGTTTTTCATTTTCATTCATGTAAAAACTAGTATGTAATATTCTTTTATTGGGGCGCTTCCAGGTTGCGGAAGTTGTCACCGTTTGTATATTATTTACTTTTCTGCACTAGGATAGACCCAAGGAGGAGAGCACAAGTAACCGGGTTCTGGAGTCCAGTGGGAGACCAACTCGAGGAGTCGAGTCCGGGTCTCCTAACTCCAGAATTGGTAGGGTTGCTTGACGCTCTCGTAGGGGTCTAGGGGTGTGGGTTTGGCTATTCATCACGACCGTGGAATCCGTGTTTTATACTGGCTCGTATTAAAAACACGGACGTCCTAGTATATCCAATATTTCATATGATTCTTCTGCTGCGATATCTGTGATGTGATCATGTGATGTTCTGTGATAGATACAGTATATAGTATATATGATATATTATATAGCCGTTACTTATGTTTTACACCCGTGCTAGCCCTGCCCCGCTCTGTCGTTAGTTACCTAACCTAACGGTGCACGAGGGGACATCGAGGCGAATGCGGATGGCATAAGTGTACGTCGTATTTATCTGTGATGTTTAGGTACATTTAATGATGGGACTTCATTAATGTGATTAATGAAATAAAAGAAACCTAAGATGTTGTAGAATCGAATTTCAAAATAAAACAGGTAGCTACAGTTCTTGCTTTGCACAGCGGTATATGTGATATATCCTGCACCTTATTCGATAGGGAAAGGACCGAGATCCCTTCACCGGGAGTGACTCCTTTAGCAATAACTGGCTGATGCTACACCCTCGGTTTGTCTTTTGATTGCTTTTAAGAGTTTTTGCTTTGCACAGTGATATATATGATATATCCCGCACCTCATTCGACGAGGAAAGGACCGACGATCCCTTCACAGGGAGTGACTCCTTTAGCAAAACTAGAAAAGCCTAAAAAACACTCCATTTTAAAATTCATTTGATTCTACAACGATATCAAGTTCATTACGCAATAGGTTTTCAGAAAAACCTGTCGTAGCCCTCCGTCATTTCAGATACGTACTAGTTAGTATTCGTGCTGCGGTTGTTTGGCATGCGTCAAGGCGTAGTGTACGGTAGCTAACTAGTGCTTATCTGCTAGCATACGATGCGATTGGATTAGGGTATTCGTACGGCGTTGTTTGGCATGCGTCAAGGGTCGTGCGGGTGGGTTTAATTCAATCAGGAAATGACGGGTTGAACTTGACTAGCAGACTATGGGTTGTTTGGCATGCGTCAAGGTCATAGCGAGCTAGGGGCAAAATATTATCGGGAATTTCAAGTGTTGAAATTTGCAATGAGATTGCATACCTTCTATGAGATAGTTGGATCCCGATACCCGCTGCGAGTAAGAGTTACTCCTGGGAGAGTTTTATACATTACAATTAGCCGATCAAGTAGGTGTCTAGAAAGGTGTTAACGGGGTTACGCCTCTGGGAAAACGAGGTTTACATTAATTAGGTTCGTGCGAAAGCACGGGGGACCTCCCTCAAAGTACCGACACTGGCCTGGCTGAAAGATTGGCGAACTTGTTGTGTGTAATTAATCCCGGCTAGTCTTTCCTTTTAGGGTTTGAAGGAAGATTTGATAAAAAGCAGTGGGAGCCATCCTGATTAGATAAAATAATAACCAATCTATTCTTGACAGAGCGCACGCTGAGTGTTTTCTTCTCTCTCTCTCCTGGTAGCGACCATATCACGCCTTAATCAAGATAATAATACGGAATATTGACCGAACCAGCTTGTTATACTGAGCTGGGGAACGTTGGTCCCGCTCCAACTTATAATTGTTATGAGACAGAGCAGGAAATTGGGGAATACCAGATTTCCCGTGCCGCCCAAACGAAGAGAGTGCATGCTGATGCATCATCTTCGGGTGTGTTCATTATACAGAACTGTTTCTCAGTATCCTCCGAATCCTGGGTATATGATACCCGATCAGGATCCCAGATATGTAATCTGTTACATAGGGCTACAAAAGGGTAGAAAAACTGAGAACGGGTGATAAGTTTCATGAGGCAGAAAACGGGGCAAGTGTTGCAGCCAAGTCTGTTGGTCACTGTCACCCTGTATTGTAATACATTGATTCTGAACGAATGTTATTAGATACCGAACCTGATATACAAAATCATATCTGTCTCTTTATTAGTAAAGAAACGATAAAATTTTGTATTGTTGGTTAATGTTTTGAACATTTCCTATATCAAAAGTTGATCGGTTCAGGCACGTTGTCTAAAAGCATTGATGTTCTAAATCAAACTACAGTTCTTAGTATATGGAACACACACAAGAGGAAGAGTTCAGAAATGAACGATTCCTTCTTGAGGTATTGTAGACTAGGTCAGATCAATGTGACCCGACTAGCTGAGTTACATAAAGATGCATATTTAAATTAGTTTGAATCTACATCTTGTGAAACTCGCCAGTCATGTCACAAAGATAAGATGACCATAGCTCTGTTTATTGGAAACAGAGAAAGAGTTAGTGAACTCTTGGGACTGATACATGATGATGTATGCAAGGTCTCCTGTCTACACATGCCAGGACTGGTTCTTTATACTTCATTACATTCTCTGATGATCTTTCGAGATTCAGACCTATGTTCCTGTTGAAACACAAGTCCGAACCTTTTGAGATATTCACAGAATATAAGTTAGAAGTAGAGAACCAAAATACGGGTATAAGTATTATGTCCTATGATGAGATCAGGGAGGAGAATACTTGTGCATGGAATTCCTAGACTATTCTAAAGGAGAATGAGATTCTCTCTCAGCATTACTCCTCCGTATACACCATTGCACGATGGTATGTCGGGGCGGAGCAGATACACCCTATTTGATATGGTGTGCTCTATGATGAGTACTACTGAGTTACCTTTTTCCTTAAGGGGGTTTTGCACTTGAGAAGTTGCATACCTATTGAATAGGGTTTCAATCAAATCAGTTGCCTACCGCTTCATATGTGATATGGAATGGAAAGAGCCCATATCTTAAGTTAGTTAAGATTTGGGGTTGTCCAGCCTATGTCTAAAAGCAAAATCCGGACAAGCTTGAGGCAACGTCTGTTATGTAGAACTAGAAACGTTCCAGCTATACAAACTGGAGTTGATGATTTGGTAGAACGGAAGGATTCAGTAGATTCCAACGAACCTCAGCCTCTCCGCCGATCTAGTAAGGGTTCCTCACCCACCTGAGAGATACTTCGGTTGCTCTATGACAGTGGGAGCGAGGACTGCATCATGAGATGATGACCCAACTAGTTTCGAGCTAGCCATCAGGACTAGGACTCTGTTAGGATGGCTGGATGCTTAGTGATCTGAGATGGAATCCTTATACACCAACAAAGTATGGACTTTGGTTGCTATATCTGAAGGGTTAAATCCCCATCAGGAGCAAGTATATCTTGAGAAGATTACTTTGTGTACATGGAAAGGTTGAGACTTTCAAAGCTAAACTTGTTAAAGGTTTTCGTCATCGACCAGGCGTGGATAATGATGAAACCTTTTCCAATACCTATGCTTAAGTCCATCCAGATCCTACTTGCCACAACTACATACCATGACTACGATATCTGGTGGTTGGGTGTCATGACTGCTTTTCTAAATGTTGTTTTAGAAGAGTGCGTCTATAAGTACACAGCCAGAGGGCCTCATAGACAGTGGGAGCAGCGGAAACGTGTGCAAGATGTTTTATAAGATAAAGCAGGCATCGCGGAGTTGGAACGTCTATTTTGATGCGTTAGTCAAAGAAGTTGACATCATCAAAATGGTAGATGAACCTTGTATATACAAAAAGGTAGTAGGGAGTATGGTAATGATCCTCGTAGAGTACGTGGATGACATACTCTTGATAGGGAAGGAGTTTCCTATGCTTCGCTCGATCAATCTCCGCTTATCACTAGGATTCTCCATATAGGATCAAAGTGATACCTACTAAATCCTGGATTTTGGATCTATGAGATAGATCTAAATGGATGTTAGGTACCTCACTAGCTGTAGTGAGATGGTATCAATCGATCTTGGGGAGAATCACTGGAAGTGTTCCAGGGTGATAAAGACGACTGAATGTCAGTCGCAGGCATTGTCTTTACCCTCAGTAAAGGGACGGTATGTTGGAAAAGTTCCAAGCTAGATACCGTGACATACTAGACGATAAAGGCAGGATACATCGCTACTTAAGATGCTACCAAAGAGGCTGTTTGGGTGTATATTGGTTCATGAGATGAACTATGTTCCTCCCATTGTGTGACAATGGAGTTGTGGCTTATGCCAAGGAACGCTGGTCCCATCAGTGATCCAGACATATTCTAAGGCAGTATCACTTGATCATGGAGATGGTTGATCTCTAAAGGATCGAGGTTAGGAGAGTAGACTCAGAGGACAACACAGCGGATCCACTCACGAAGGCCTATTCCCAGAGAGAGACTTTTATGGGATGGTTGAGTATGAGATACTACAACCACTGCTACAGATGGCCCTAGTGCAAGTGGGAGATTGTTAGTTATATGTATGCCCTAGAGGCCATTACTGTACATTGGATGTATATTGTAGTGGATGCTGGGACATATATAGGGAGGACTTTCTTGCTCGACATGATAGTATGCTATCGGTTACTCTTTACCTTAACGTGTATACTGATTGTCTCTCTGTTACATGTTGGTAAAGCCCTTAGGATGTGTACTTGACTACCTGGACTATGATGCGGATCATACTAGTGGGGACATGGTAGTCCATAAGTACATCCTTCAAAGTCCCTAGTCGTGGGTGTATCGAGATGGGGCATCGATATACCAGAGTAGACTAGCGTGTACCTTCTCGACCCATACAGATGGGCGATGGATGATCCCATATCCATTGGTGTTTGACATCGGAGATGATATACGGGTGCTCAGTAGAGACTGGGTACACTGGACGGACTCGCCGAGAACTCCCAGATGGTATTATACCTCACGTCAGATGGCAGTTCTCTGGTGACACTGGTACAGAGTAGTCTGTTGACCCGAGATCGTCATAGAGTCTTGTGTGGTTCCCACTGTGCTTTGATTTCCATCTTGCCACGTCCAAGAGGGCGTGCAAAACGGTGGTTTTTGGGTACAGTCCCGAGTCACATGGATGCAATGAGCGATAGGAGGGGATTCGTCTCTCCCGGTATAAGGAGTTGATGTTGCGCTGTGTTCGATTGGCTATAACAGGAAATCCCTCGCCAGGGTTGCTGAGATTTACTGGTAAGTGTTACCAGTAGTTTCTCGAATTGTTATAGACCTCATATCGACACGACTTATCGAGCTATTGGGGTCTGACGTTTACCACCCCTAGGCGAGATATGCGACATATCAGACGATCAGACCGGACTGTACGGTAGTGTTACTGGTCGGATTCACTGGAGTGTGAGCGGGCTTGCTCGTCGATCTTCAGATCGCTCAATACCCGGGTGGCCGTTACGTTTAGCAGACCGCTTGCGGCTTGTGGGTGTTTGATATGATCATCGCCTGCTGCTGGCGTATTGACGAGTCTTTAGAGTCCTACACAGAGGTTTCCTGGCTCAAGCGAAACGAAATAGGAGCGCATATGAGATATGTGCGGGACCGAGAATAATGCGTATATGTGATACCGTATTTCATTCTCGCGATCAATGTGTCGAATGGTTGTATGCGATATAACCTAGTTATCGATTCAAGCGTTGATTCGATAAGCCGATACATTGTATACTAGTCGGTTGTGTGCGACATGACCGGATCATTGAATCAAGTGTTGATTTAATGATTTAATGCATAATTATATATTTGATATATTACTTTGCATTAACTAGTATTGGTTTACTTTAAATGGATTTTCTCACTTGGATGCACAAGTTGTATATGTGATATACTTTTTGTGCAAATGTTTGTATCATGTTTGATGATACATGTTAACTTGGTTAAATGTAAAGAATTAGACCATGGTTAAGATTATGATTAGGGTTTTCTTTTCTTTATTTATGTATTTATTCATTTTGGAAAATAAATGGAAAAGAGAAAAGAATGGTGGCTTCTTTTGTTGTTTAGTTAAAGCTTCATGAAGCTTTGACTTAGTCCACCATTCTTATCTCATCCTTAACCCTAACCATACCACTCAACCATGATTAATTCTCTACACTAAACCATGGTTCTAAGATGATAAAAATGATTTATTCTTTTCATTTTAGAATTAACTTATCATATCATTTCTTCTTCTTCTTCCTTGAACACAAGAAGAAAAAGTTTTCTTCATCAATGGTGAATTGAGCAAATGAGTGAGAAATCCAAAACTAAAGTTTACCCACTTCCTATTTCTTCATCCTCTACCTCTTGCCAAGTAGCAGAGTGTGTTTCCTTCACAAGTTTTCAAGACTTGGTGAAGGTGGAGCTTGATCTAGCGATGCCTCGACGTAGATCATCTTCGGCACGTCGTCGATGACCTAGCCCGTCCATTCTCCGATGAAGCCGACTCTAGAGCCCGGGATGGATTTTGGACAGCGAGGAGACGCCGTTGCGGAGCTATGGAGGTGGAGCACCGGATCTACAAAGGTTGTATTTCCGATATCCCATTAGTTAAGTTGTTAACTAGATTGTTTTTCGCCTAGATATCTAGCCGACGATCCGTACATTAGGGTTTCTCGGCACCGAATTTTTGAAATTGGCATGTTCGATGCCTTTAGAGACCTCACTAGAGTGCCTAGGAACCCTACAACGCTCACTTAGGACAGAAGGAGGTCGTGGATAATCTATTGCTTATCCGCGTTTCTTTAGTGGTGTCTAAGGCAAGTGTGTCTAAGGCAAGTGGTTACTTAATTAGGCCCACTACTTACGTAGTGGAGAACCTCCCACTTACCTGGCCACAGGAGGGACAAAGAGGCAGTAGATGATTGATCCTGCGATTTATCTTCTGGCAGTTAGGAGCGGTCTAGAGACTTGACCTAGGTGACCACTAAACTTAGGGTTTTGCTTGTGCATTTGTTGTGATTTGCATCATTTTTTCAAAAATCCGTATCTTTTACAATACAAACACCACTTCATTCTTTCCCCTAATTATATTAACGCTGCCACTTGTGCTACAACCATTTAGCATATGTTAGGCTGGACACGGGATTCCATTTCCTGTCTTGTCCGCGTTTCTTTTATCGACCCCAGAGTCGGTAATTCTTCGTCTTCTTCCCCACCACCCACCTGTAGGGTTGCTAGGCACGCGCACAAGGGTCTACGAGGCATCAACCATGCCCGATTAAAATTTTAGCCATGCCGAACAACCCGAATATGGATTTTTAAACTAGAGATTAGGAGAAAACTAACATGCTAAACACTTTAACACTAAGTGAGAGGGATTACAACCTTTGTAGATCCGGTCCTTCACTTCATATGCTCCGTGTTGTGGTCCCTTCGCTGCGATCATCGGGTTCCGGACTCTCGAGAGGTTCCACGAAGAGAAAGATGCAACCTTTGCTTCCGATCTTCGATACAAAGATGATCTACCTTGAAGTTTCGTTAACACAAGCTAACACTCATGAAATGATGTGAACACCCTCATCTAAATGGCAAGGGAAGATGAGGATGATGAAGTAGGATTTTTGCTCTCTTTATTTATCTTTTTCTCACATCTATTCATCACTTGGAAAAAGCTAGTGAGCTTTTTCCATGAAGAAAGAAGAAGGAAGAAGATGAAGAATAATCATAGAATATTTCTTTTGTGATGAATAGAAAGAATTCATATGATGAATAATGCAACCATGGTCAACTAAACTCATGTAGAGAATTAACTAGGGTTAGGGTTTGGGTTAGGTTAAAGATGAGTCACATGAAAATATCTTTCACAAAACAAAACCAAAACCTTCTAGAATCATCTAGAAAGCTTAACCCTAATCCAAACCCTAATCATGTTTAAACTCCACTAAACATGTTGCATTATTTATCATATCATGTTACAATATTATATATCATATATATAATATTTATTGTAACCAAAATAAAATAATACAATTAACATATATCACATATATATCAATGTATTACCCGAGTGAGAAAAAGAATCTTTTAGTGAGCAAATATTAGATAATGTAATTTAATATATCATATATATTATTATACATTAAATTATCGAATCAACACTTGATCCGACAATCCGGCTATATCGCATATAACCGACTAATATTTATCCGTACCGATTCATCGAATCAACACTTGATCCGATGACCCGGCTGATATCAAATATCGCGAGAATAGAATACGGTATCTCATATCGTATTATCCTCGGTCCCGCACATATCACATATGTGCTCCTACTCCATTTTGCCTGAGCCAAGAAACCTTTGTGTAGGACTCTAAAGAATCGTCAATACGCCGGCAGTAGGTGATGATCATATCAAACACCCACAAGCTGCAAGCGGTCAGCTAAACGTAACAGCTACCCAGGTATTGAGCGCTCAGAAGATCAACAAGCAAGCCTGTACATTCTCCTGTGAATCCAAACAGTAACACTCCCGTACAGTCCGGTCACGTCGTCTGATATGTCGCATATCTCGCCTAGGGGTGGTAAACGTCAGACCCCAGTAGCTCGATAAGTCGTGTCGATATGAGGTCTATAACAGTTTGAGAAACTACTGATAACACTTACCAGTAAATCTCAACAACCCTGGCCAGGGATTTCCGGTTATAGTCAATCGAACACAGCACAACATCAACTCCCTATACCGGGAGAGACGAATCCCCTCCTATCGCTCATTGCCTCCATGTGATTCGGGACTGTACCCAAAAGCCACCTTTTTGCACGCCCTCTTGGACGTGGTATGATGGAAATCAAAGCACAGTGGGAATCACACAAGACTCTATGACGATCTCGGGTCAACAGACTACTCTGTACCAGTGTCACAGGAGAACTGCCATCTGACGTGAGGTATAATACCATCTGGGAGTTCTCGGCGAGTCCGTCCAGTGTACCCAGTCTCCACTGAGCACCCGTACACCATCCTTGATGTCAAACACCGATGGATATGGGATCATCCATCGCCCATCATATGGGTCAAGATGCGTATACGCTAGTCTACTCTGGTGTATCGATGCCCTGTCTCGATATACCCTCGACTAGGAACAATTATAGGAAGTACTCGTCGACTACCGTGTCCCCACTAGTATGATCTCATCATAGTCACAGTAGTCCAGTACATATCCTAAGGGCTTTATCAACATGTAATATAGAGACAATCAGAGTACATGTTAAGATAAAGTACAACCGGATAGCATAATATCATGTCGAGCAAGAAAGTCCTCCCTATATATGTCCAAGCATCCATCACAATATACATCGTATGTACAGTAATGGCCTCTAGGGCATACATATAACTAACAATCTCCCACTTGCACTAGGGCCATCTGTTGTGGTATCACATACCCAACAATTAGCTGTGGTTGAAATATCTCATACTCAACCATCCCATAAAAGTCTCTACTGGGAAAAAGGTCTTTGTGAGTGGATCCGTGCTGTTGTCCTCTGTGTCTACTCTCCTAACCTCGATCTTCCTGGAGATCAACCATCTCCATGATCAGGTGATACTGCCTAAGAATTATATCTGGATTTCAGATGGGACAGGGGTTCCTTGGCTAAAGCCACAACTCCATTGTCACATAATGGTAGGAACGAAGTTCATCTTATGAACTTATATATATATCCAGACTGCCTCTTTGGTAGCATCTTTGGTAACGATGTATCTTGTCTTTAATCGTTTAGTATGTCACGGTATCTAGCTTGGAACTCTTCCAACATACCGTCCCTCCACTGTGGGTAAAGACAATGCCTGCGACTGACATTCAGTCGTCCTTATCACCCTGGAACCTTTCCAGTGATTCACCCCAGGATCGATTGATACCATCTCACTACATCTAGTGAGAATCCTAACATCCAATTAGATCTATCTCATAGATCCAAAAACCCAGGATTTAGGAGGTATCATTTTGATCCTATATGGAGAATCCTTGTGATAAGCGGAGATTGACCGAGCGTAGCATAGGAAACTCTTTCCCTATCAAGAGTATGTCATCCACGTACTCTACGAGGATCACTATTATACTCCCTACTACCTTTTTGTATATACAAGGTTCATCTACCATTTTGATGAAGTCAAACTCTTTGACTACCACATCAAAACAGATGTTCCAACTCCGCGATACCTGTTTTATCATATAAAACATCTTGCACACGTTTCCGCTGCTCCCACTGTCTACGAAGCCCTCTGGCTGTGTACTTATTGACGCTCTCTTCTAAAACATCATTTAGAAAAGCAGTCATGACACCCAACCACCAAATATCGTAGTCATGGTATGTAGCTGTGGCAAGTAGGATCTAGATGGACTTAAGCATAGCTTTGAAAGTCTCAACTTTTCTATGTACACCTAGTAATCTTCTCAAGATATACTTGCTCCTGATGGGGATTTAACCCTTCAGATAAAGCAAACAAAGTCCATAGTTTGTTTGTGTATAAGGATTCCATCTCAGATCGATAAGCATCCAGCCATTCTTACAGAGTCCCACTCCTGATGGCCAGCTCGAAAACTAGTTGGGTCATCATCTCATGATGCAATCCTCGCTCCCACTGTCATAGAGAAACTGGAGTATCTCTCAGGTGGGTGAGGAACCCTACTAGATCCGCGGAGAGGCTGAGGTTCGTTGGAAACTATTGAATCCTTTGGTTCTACCAAATCATCAGCTGTAGTTTGTATAGCTGGAACATTTCCAGCTGTACATAACAAACCTTACCTCGAGCTTGTCTGGATTTTGCTTTTAGACATAGGCCGGACAACCCCAAATCTTAACCAACTTAAGATATGGGCTCTTCCCTTTCCATATCACATATGAAGTGGTAGGCAACTGATTTGATTTGAACCCTATTCAATAGGTATGCAACTTCACAAGCGCATAACTCCCAAAAGGAAATAGGAAACTCAGTAGTACTCATCATAGAGCACACCATATCAAATAGGGTGCTATTGCTCCGCCCCGATACACCGACGTGCTGTGGTGTATACGGAGGAGTAATGCTGAGAGAGAATCTCATTCTCCTTTAGAATAGTCCAGGAATTCCCTGCTCAAGTATTCTCCTCCTTGATCTCATCAAAGGACATAATACTTATACCCGTTTTTGGTTCTCTACTTCTAACTTATATTCTGTGAATATCTCAAAAGCTTCGGACTTGTGTTTCAACAGGAACATATGTCTGAATCTTGAGAGATTATCAGAGAATGTAATGAAGTACAAAGAACCGTTCTTGGCATGTGTAGACAGGGGACCTTCATACATCAGCATGTATCAATTCCAAGAGTTCAGCAACTCTTTCTCTGTTTCCAATAAACAGAGCTGTGGTCATCTTATCTTTGTGACATGACCGGCAAGTTTCACAAGATGTAAATTCAAACTAATTTAAATATGCATCTATATGTAACTTCAGCTAGTCGGGTCGCATTGATATGACCTAGTCTACAATGCCTCAAGAAGGATTCGTTCATTTCTAAACTCTTCCTCTTGTGTGTGTTCTATATACTAAGAACTGTGGTTTGATTTAGAACGTCAATGCTTTTAGATAGCGTGCCTGAACCGATCAACTATTGATATAGGAAATGTTCAAAACATTATCCAACAATACAAAATTATATCCTTTCTTTACTAATAAAGAGACTGATATGATTTTGTATATCAGGTTCGGTATCTAATAACATTTGTTCACAATCAATGTATTCTGGTAATACAGGGTGATAGTGACCAACAGACTTGGCTGCAACACTTGCACCGTTTTCTATCTCATGAAACTTATCACCCGTTCTCAGTTCTCTACCTTTCTGTAGCCCATGTAACAGATTACATATGCGGGATCCTGATTCGGTATCACATACCCAGGACGTAAAGGTTACTGAGAAACAGTTCTCTGTAATGAACACACCCGAAGATGATGCATCAGCATGCACTTTCTTCGTTTGGGCGGCACGGGAAATCTGGTATTCCCCAATTTCCTGCTCTGTCTTATAACAATTATAAGTTGGAGCGGGACCAACGTTCCCCAGCTCAGTATAACAAGCGGGTTCGGTCAATATATCCGTTTTATTATCTTGATTAAGGCGTGATATGGTCGCTACCTGGAGAGAGAGAGAAGAAAACACTCAGCGTATGCTCTTGCAAGATTAGATTGGTTATCTAATATATCTAATCAGGATGTCTCCCACTGTTTTAATCAAATCTTCCTTCAAACCCTAAAAGGAAAGACTAGCCGGGATTAATTACACGCTACAAGTTCGTCAAACTTTCAGCCAGGCCAGTGTCGGTACTTTGAGGGAGGTCCCCCGTGCTTTCGCACGAACCTAATTAAAGTAAACCTCGTTTTCCCAGAGGCATAACCCCGTTAACACCTTTCTAGACACCTACTTGATCGGCTAATTGTAATGTGTAAAACTCTCCCAGGAGTAACTCTTACTCTCAGCGGGTATCGGGATCCAACTATCTCATAGAAGGTATGCAATCTCATTGCAAATTTCAACACTTGAAATTCCCGATAATATTTTGCCCCAAGCCTCCTATGACCTTGACAAAGGCCAACAAACCATAGGCAGCTAGTCAAGTTCAACCCGTCATTTCTTGATTGAAGTAAACCCACCCGCACGGCCCTTGACAAAGGCCAACAAGGTCGCACGGCTACCCTAATCCAATCTGCATCATATACATAAGCAGATAAGTACTATAGCTACCGCACACTATGCCTTGATAAAGGCCAACAAACGCAGCACGAATACTAAACAGTCCTTATCTGAAATGACGGAGGGCTACGACAGGTTTTTAAGAAAACCCTTTGCGTAATGAACTTGATATCGTTGAAGAATCGAGTGATTTTAAATGGAGTGTTTTTCAGGCTTTTCTAGTTTTGCTAAAGGAGTCACTCCCGGTGAAGAGATCGTCGGCCCTTTCCTCATCGAATAAGGTGCAGGATATATCATGTATACCGCTGTGCAAAGCAGAAACTATAGAAGCAACAAAAGACAAACCGAGAGTTGTAGCATCTGCCAGTTATTGCTAAAGGAGTCACTCCCGGTGAAGGGATCTCGGTCCTTTCCTTATCGAATAAGGTGCTGGATGTTCTACAAGGAACACCGCTATGCAAAGCAAGAACTAGAGCTACCAGTTTTTAAACAAGTTTCTACAACATCTTAGGTTTCTTTTAGTTTCATTAATCTCATTAATGAAGTCCCATTTTATTATGCTTCGCAAGCATCACATTTGAAAACGAAATCTGCAATATAACATATATCTCATATATATAATATAAACATTCGTCTCAGGCAGTAATATGATCTCATCACAGAACATTGCAGCAGAAGAACATATATGAAATATTGGATATACTAGGACATCCGTGTTTTCAATACGAGCATGTATAAAACACGGATTCCACGGTCGCGATGAATAGCCAAACCCACATCCCTAGACCCATACGAGAGCGGCAAGTAACATTGCCAATTCTAGGGTTAGGAGACCCGGTCTCGACTCCTCGAGATGGTCTCCCACTGGACCCTAGAACCCGGTTACTTGTGCTCCCCTCCTTGGGTCTACCTAATCCAGAAAAGTAAAAAATATACAACGGTGACATCTTCCGCAACCTGGAAGTGCCCCTATAAAAGAATATTACATACAAATGAATTTTACATGAATGAAAAAGAAAAAACTCTCATCTCACATAAAACCCCCGGCTATTCAGAACGCGACGATCCAATAGAACATATTACAGCAACACATAATATCTCATATCATCAACGTAAGCAAGTATGCGTATCCCGATTGTCGTTGATGTATAGAAACGAAGCCGGCGATACACCACATACTACGCTTACGGTTACAGAAAAGAAAGTGTAAAACTACAACAGTTGGAATCCGCAACCTCCTTAGACATCGCATGCCTAACCAAATGAATTCTTTAGACATCGCATGCCTAACAATTATAAACCCCGCATTTTAGTCTCATTATCGAAAACTCTTTTCAATATCAAGTCGGGCAATTCAACAAGATTCCCGACGTCCTGATCGAATGCTCGTCGCAAACTTTAGTAGACGGCCGCACCCCCAGATGCCGTCGACGAAGTGCACTAAGGCGGAACACCGCTGCCACGAGCACCCTAACGGATGCTTTTGGCGACGGGGTTCTCCTACAGTCACTTGGTCGGGGCTATGGGGCGTGGCTGTCTCTTAAGTTTACCCGGCGAGTATCCGCGTACGCTACGTGATTGCGACGGACTTTTGATCACATCAAAATTCCGTGGCAACCGATCATCTGAGACTGAACTGCTAGATTTATAATATTCAAATTAGTTATCTCATAACTACCTGTAGATTCCAAATATTGTATCACATTCCAGATAAATAGACAAAGTTAAACTTTCCGATCGAATAATCAAACACCCAAGATTTCCCCAATATATCTCAACACTTGAAATCAGTTTAAAAACATCCATCACATGCCACAGTACCAATGGTCCAGCCGTAGAAGGGTCAAGCCAACGCCTCACATGTGGCACGCCGTACTGCCCCAAACCCTAAGGTTCAAAAGGCAGTTCAAGACGGTCACATAATCGAGTTAAGGTTTGTTGTCTTCTAGAGGGTCCACCGCGTTACTTGCATGACTTAGAACGTTCTTAAACACGAGAAAAAATCCAACTTTTGAAAAAATTTTCGACAGGGGAAAAAGTGAGTTATTGATATCCGTTCGAACTTTTTAACAGTTTCTAAAATTATCCGGACAAACTAAACAAAGTTATAATATCCGATCGAAACAACGAGTCCCCGATACAACCCAGAAAGCACAACACTGGAGTGAAAATAAAAAATTCCCAGAAGAATCAGGAATTAGCTACGGAGGTTACTGTGCAAATCCTATCCCTCAATCCTTCCTTCTTGCCGCGGAACCGCCGCCAATACCTAGGTTTGGCCGCGGTTCCGCAGTGCTTTAGGGGATTTAGGGGGTCGGGTTTCACAGTAATTCCTATAATTCCCTGCTGATTTTTTTGAGTATTTTTAATTCACAAAAAATCACATTTTAGAAAAATTTCCAGAGAAGGGGTTTTATCGGGTTTTCCGGGTTCGATCGGACTTGAAACTTCGTCTAGACTTCGCCTAAAGCTCTAGCTTGGCTCTGATACAACTGTAGGGTTGCTAGGCACGCGCACAAGGGTCTACGAGGTATCAACCATGCCCGATTAAAATTTTAGCCATGCCGAACAACCCGAATACGGATCTTTAAATTAGAGATTAGGCGAAAACTAAGATGCTAAACACTTTAACACTAAGTGAGAGGGATTACAACCTTTGTAGATCTGGTCCTTCACTTCATATGCTCCGTGTTGTGGTCCCTTCGCTGCGATCATCGGGTTCCGAACTCTCGAGAGGTTCCACGAAGAGAAAGATGCAACCTTTGCTTCCGATCTTCGATACAAAGATGATCTACCTTGAAGTTTCGTTAACACAAGCTAACACTCATGAAATGATGTGAACACCCTCATCTAAATGGCAAGGGAAGATGAGGATGATGAAGTAGGATTTTTGCTCTCTTTATTTATCTTTTTCTCACATTTATTCATCACTTGGAAAAAGCTAGTGAGCTTTTTCCATGAAGAAAGAAGAAGGAAGAAGATGAAGAATAATCATAGAATATTTCTTTTGTGATGAATAGAAAGAATTCATATGATGAATAATGCAACCATGGTCAACTAAACTCATGTAGAGAATTAACTAGGGTTAGGGTTTGGGTTAGGTTAAAGATGAGTCACTTGAAAATATTTTTCACAAAACAAAACCAAAACCTTCTAGAATCATCTAGAAAGCTTAACCCTAATCCAAACCCTAATCATGTTTAAACTCCACTAAACATGTTGCATTATTTATCATATCATGTTACAATATTATATATCACATATATAATATTTATTGTAACCAAAATAAAATAATACAATTAACATATATCGCATATATATATCAATGTATTACCCGAGTGAGAAAAAGAATCTTTTAGTGAGCAAATATTAGATAATGTAATTTAATATATTATATATATTATTATACATTAAATTATCGAATCAACACTTGATCCGACAATCCGGCTATATCGCATATAACCGACTAATATTTATCCGTACCGATTCATCGAATCAACACTTGATCCGATGACCCGGCTGATATCAAATATCGCGAGAATAGAATACGGTATCTCATATCGTATTATCCTCGGTCCCGCACATATCACATATGTGCTCCTACTCCGTTTTGCCTGAGCCAAGAAACCTCTGTGTAGGACTCTAAAGAATCGTCAATACGCCGGCAGTAGGTGATGATCATATCAAACACCCATAAGCTGCAAGCGGTCAGCTAAACGTAACAGCTACCCAGGTATTGAGCGCTCAGAAGATCAACAAGCAAGCCTGTACATTCTCCTGTGAATCCAAATAGTAACACTCCCGTACAGTCCGGTCTCGTCGTCTGATATGTCGCATATCTCGCCTAGGGGTGGTAAACGTCAGACCCCAGTAGCTCGATAAGTCGTGTCGATATGAGGTCTATAACAGTTTGAGAAACTACTGATAACACTTACCAGTAAATCTCAACAACCCTGGCCAGGGATTTTCGGTTATAGCCAATCGAACACAGCACAACATCAACTCCCTATACCGGGAGAGACGAATCCCCTCCTATCGCTCATTGCCTCCATGTGATTCGGGACTGTACCCAAAAGCCACCTTTTTGCACGCCCTCTTGGACGTGGTATGATGGAAATCAAAGCACAGTGGGAATCACACAAGACTCTATGACGATCTCGGGTCAACAGACTACTCTGTACCAGTGTCACCGGAGAACTGCCATCTGACGTGAGGTATAATACCATCTGGGAGTTCTCGGCGAGTCCGTCCAGTGTACCCAGTCTCCACTGAGCACCCGTACACCATCCTTGATGTCAAACACCGATGGATATGGGATCATCCATCGCCCATCATATGGGTCAAGATGCGTATACGCTAGTCTACTCTGGTGTATCGATGCCCTGTCTCGATATACCCTCGACTAGGAACAATTATAGGAAGTACTCGTCGACTACCGTGGCCCCACTAGTATGATCTCATCATAGTCGCAGTAGTCGAGTACATATCCTAAGGGCTTTTTCAACATGTAATATAGAGACAATCAGAGTACATGTTAAGATAAAGTACAACCAGATAGCATACTATCATGTCGAGCAAGAAAGTCCTCCCTATATATGTCCAAGCATCCATCACAATATACATCGTATGTACAGTAATGGCCTATAGGGAATACATATAACTAACACCACCACGACCGCGATGGACCCAAATCCATCAAACTTTAACACCACTCTGCCTCCGCCCGCAGATGCGCAGAATCCTCCACGCATTTCTCTTCAAGAGAGATGCTATCCAACACGTGTTCCCCTTCCCACCCGTCTTTCTATACCACCTGCCAACGGGGACAATTTTGAAATCAACCCCCAATTCATCAAACTGTTAACCAAATTTCACGGTCTTGATTCTGAAAACGCATACATGTTTATCACCAAATTCGAAAACGTATGTGCTTTGATGGGAAATTCACAACTGTCTTTCGATGATCTACGTTTACGTCTTCTCCCATTCACTTTGTGCGATTTAGCCGAGAAGTGGCTTTACAACACACCCGCACATTCTATTTCAACATGGGATGAATTCATTGCAGCATTCCTTAAGAAATTTTGTCCCAATCATAAGACCGCCCGTGTTCGGAGCGAAATCTTCAAATTTACCCAACTTCCCAATGAACCATTTTGGAAATGCTTTGAACGGTTCAAGGATCTTCTTATCCAATGTCCTCATCACGGAATCTCCAGATGGGATTTGTGTCGAATTATCTATGAGGGTATTGATCTCACTACTAGACAGATGCTTGAAACCATGTGTCATTGCCAATTCCTATCTAAAGATGATGGTGAAGCTTGGAAATACCTAGAAGATTTAGCTCAAAACACTTTACAATGGGAAAGTACTAGACCACCACCGCCTAGGGAAGATGTCAATCAGCTCGATGTTTCCGTCATAATGAAAGCCGAAATGGCCGCAATACAAAGGAAACTCGACGCTATAGAAAACAAAATCTCTTTAGCCTCCCTAAACCAATACACACTTCCCAAAACCGTGTGTGGCTGCTGTTCAAACCCTTCACATTTGACGGAAGAATGTCCTTTGAATGTACCGTTTCAAGGTCACACTAATGCTGCATTTCAGCGAAGACCTGGAAACGATCCTTCTTCTTCCTCATATAATCAAGATTGGAGGAATCACCCTGACTTTTCTTGGATCCAACACCAACCTCAATACACGGATCCAAATCAAAACGATTTTCAAAGGGCTCTTCCATCACAACAGCAACCACTTCAATTGAGTCAGCACCCCTACCAATCACAAAATTTCCAAAATCCGGTCAACACTTTTGCACCACATGAAAACTCTTTGCAATTGGCCGGTACTGATAATACCTCTGCACTAGTACAAACCTTAGTTACTTTCATGAAACAATCCATCCAAGGGTCGGCAAGTTTTCAATCATCCGTCGATAATATGATGAAGATCATTCTCATTCAAAATGAGAATATTAAATCGATGGGAGCACAAATTGAACGAATAACAGCCGAAATAAGTGCTAGAAAAAAAAGGGAAACTTCCAGCTCAACCCCTACCTGATTCTGGACCTTCACATTACACTAATGTGGATGCACTTACCACGTTGAGATCTGGAAGAGTGCTAGACAATCGTGTGGGTGAACAAATTGATAATGATGAATTGATCATCAACACCCCGGCTTCCACTTCCACTTCCATTCCCACTTCTACCTCTTGTCCTATTTCGTCTAATGTACCTTCTTCTTCCGAGCCTATTCTCCGTTTTCCCAAAGGCTAGAACCCTCCACCCACCTCACCTTTTCCACCTCCACAAACTTCTCCACAAATGTTGGACCCAACACTTATTGATAGAGCTCCATTTCCTGAAAGGTTGAGGCCCAACAAACATGATGCACAAAGGGAGAAGCTTGTGGACATGTTTAAGGAAGTTAACATCAACATCCCTCTCCTAGATGCTATACAACAAGTTCCGTCCTATGCGAAAACTCTTAAGAACTTGTGCACTAGGAAGAGGAAGACTCAAGTTCCCAAGAAGATATTCATGGCAAAGACTGTAGACACGGCTTTTCCCCAACAATTGCCAAGAAAACGTAAGGACCCTGGCTGTCCTACTATTTCTATTTCTATTGGGGATAAACACATTAACCGTGCTTTACTTGACCTTGGCGCTAGTGTTAACTTGCTTCCTTACTCGGTCTACGAGCAACTAGGTATCGGAGCGTTAAAGCCCTCGAATATAACTCTACAGATGGCCGACCGATCTATCGCCAAACCTAGGGGTGAACTTGAGGATGTGTTAATAAAAATCGGGGAATTTGTATTCCCTGTGGACTTTATTGTTCTTGATACACAGCCTGTAGCGAACCCACGGAACCAAATTCCGGTGATTCTAGGTCGTCCTTTTTTGGCTGCTTCCAACGCTGTAATCAACTGTAAAAACGACTCTATGAACATATCTTTTAGGAATAGGTCAAATTGGGAAGTCAACCCTCCGATCCTCATGCTCGAGTCTGTTCTGTCGAATTAATGGATGTCGACAGCAGCGAATTTGATCAGCTTCACGATACAGATCCAGACTTCCTTTATGCGTTGTTTGACCCAGATATGTATCAGATACATACGGACCCTTCTTTTGAGTTGTCCGGGTCAACATCTAACATCAATTATGAACCTTTTCTGGAGTATGAGTATCATCCCGTTCTTTCAAATGACATTATTCTTCGGGATATCGATGAAAGCTTCGCTGACAGACTTGCATTCTTAGAAAACACGAGTGTTGAGATGAATCATCTCCAAAATAAAGAAATTGAACCTCCACCCCTTCTTCTTGACAGTCATGAGAATGCGAGTAATCTATCACTTTCACTGTGTCATCTCTCCAAAATGAGACGCAAACACATTCTATTCCATCACCTACCTTTTCCCCACTTCTTCTTCCACCAACCTATGCACTATATTGATAAAATCTTCGAATGGTTGGTGTTGACCTTCGGTCTTTGCAAAGCTTGGCTTCGACCAATGATTTTGACCCCCTCATGTGATTTTCAAAAGATTAACATGGCTTAACTCAAGTTTTAGGGGGGGGGGGATAATCTGGCTCTTGAAAATAAATTTTTTACTGAAAATGGCGAGCCAAAAATAAGTTTGGGGAGGATTTTCACGATCATATTTATTGCCCCCGTTAATAAATTTCCTCCCAGGCTTACAGGTTTTTGATATTTAGCGGATGGAAACAGTGAGGACACTGTTGAAAACAAGTTTGGGGGAGGTTTGTGCTTATTTTCGCATCATTTGCATCACACTTTGCATAAGCACAAAACATTTTTTGAAAACCGATAAAAATTTAAAAATTTTCAAAAAAAAAAAATAAAATATTTTTGTACATAAATAAGATAATAAAAGATTAGATAGTGAAAAATTACATCCAAAAGATTGGAAAAATTTAAGAAAACCAAGAAAATTAGAAGTTTTCTTATACGAACTAGTAATAAGTAGTTATGAGCCGTTGTCTCAAGGGTTAGTAAGATGAAGGTAGTCACTAATCTGAGGATAAAAATAAGTCTGAAAAATAGTTCCTATTCTGGAAGCCAAACATTTTGAACGTTGATACCCTGCTATACGCACTTACACACGTCTTGAAGCTCGGGATAGTAGATGATACCTTGAAATGCTCTTGTCTAAAAGCCAAAGTATGAAGAAAATAAAAAATGAATAAAATATAAAAATGGTGAGAAAAATGAACACTGGTTTTGTTATCGCCAAGGCAGCAATAAAAAAATATAGCGAGGGTGCTTCATCACCTAGTGCCTTAGACCAACTGGTCTGGGAGTCACTGCTAAGCCTTAGATGGTGCAAGACGAGGAAAAACACCGTATAAGCAAGCACATGAGTAATCGATCTGTTAGTACCTCAAGAAGTATTAACGGTCGCATGAAAGTGTGTGAGCAAATTCATCTAAAATATTCATTAATTAAAAAGTACTGAGGCAGATGGACAGGAGTATGATAGCTTGAATTGAATTCTCCGGGTGTAGGGATGTCTCTTACATACACGTAGGGTTATATGATCAATATTTGGAAGAAAGATAGGAATGAGGAATAAAGACGATGTTTTATTGAGAGATGATGTGATTTCTAACATCTTTTCATGACTATTAAGATAGGGCTCATGACAACCGAAAAGCTAGCATAGTTGGAAACTCTAATTTTCAAAGTCTTTCTTTTACAATTCTTATCTTTAAATGTAATATTCACGGTCTTCGTTTTATTATTGGATTTTGTGGGTGCAATCCGCTGAAAACCCTCAGGAGACAACACTCCTTCTAGTAGGGACACCTAGAGGTTTAAAGGCTTGTTGCACGTGCTCAGTGCAATCGTGTTGCCTACGAAAGTGTGCTAGTTAGTTTTTCTCTTTCTTTATTTTCTCCTTCTGTTTTTAATAAAACAGTTCGCTCGAGACGACCGAAAATAAGTTTGGGGGAATTTGATCAGTCGAAAATATTGCATTTTTAACACATCAATTTCCCTACCATTTGCACTCATCTATAAGTGTTCGGTATTAATATAGCACATATTAGCAAAACAGCCGTAAAATACCAAATAACTTGTGTTATGTATTATAACCGACATTTCTGAGGGAAATTGAGTGTTTTTCATTGCATCGCATCATCTTTGTATAGCGCAACACTTGTCTCGAAAATCTGTGCAGGAAATTCCAGGAAAAGAGGCAAAACAGTTAAAAGTGCTGAGAAAAATACGCCAAGTCCAAGACTTGAGATCTGGCAGTGATCAAGGAAGAATTATGAAATTACACACATTAGAAATGTTCTAAAAAGCCAACAACAAGCAGCACAGAAATTTCCATTCACAGAGGGCTCTAAAGCGTCGCGGATCCGCGACTCCTTAATGACGTCATCACATCAGAATTCCTCCACGTGCTTCCCATAACGGCTTTAGCTTCCAGAAGACTCCAGAATTACACGTGGCTTCATCCAGAAGGCTCGGCCTAACAACCTAGCTCTAGAATATTCCCTCCAAATAACTTTTTCTAGAAGTCTCTCTCTAACAAACTTTTGGAGGGAAATTTGAAATTTGAATTCTAGATCTAAGGTTGAGGGGATTATAAAAGGAAACCTAGATCTAGGTTTTGGGTTGATTCCTACATCAATTCCCAACACAAGTTGAGTGACACAACTTGTAAACCTTAATCCCCAATTCAAAATCCAAGCCAAAAATCAAGAACAACGAGTACCAAATCAAGCAAGAAGCTTTCAATCCTTTAGAAGCGACGCCGGACTTCATCGGAGCAAGTGATCCAAGGAGATCCGCGTCTCAAGGAGACGAGCGAAGAGAAATCGACGATCGAGTTCTATCCTCATTGTAGATCTTGAGAGAATTGTAACAAAATTGTTGATAAATAAAGGTGAAATTTCTATATCTTTCTTATCTTTCTATTTGAGCATTATGATTCGATCTAGATTCTTGAATGTGTTCTTTGTTATAATGCTTGAGTAAAACTCCGCTCGTGGAGGAGTCGAAAGAATCAATAGATGATGATGATTAGATCTTGAAACGATTCTTAATTCCTATAAGTTTTGTAAATTCTTGTAAATTGAAGAATAGGCAACCTAGTTTCGAGCGATGCTTTCTTGATTGTGTTCGCTCTTAATTAGTGATCCATGATCGATTCTTGAATTTACTAGAGGCTAGAATTTGAATGAGATTCATCGAAAGGACAAAGGATAAGATGAAGAAACCCTAGTTTCTTCGAAAGATCCTTAAACCTCGATTAATCGTCATCGATCTAGTATCAAATCATTAATGGATAAGAAAATGTAATCAATAGATTTCATCACGTCTATAGATTCGATCGATTCCTACGAGCCTCACTTCGATTCTTGATTATTGGATTGGAAATCATCAATTCTTGATTCTTGATTTTAATGTTTTCTTGTTATTAGATCTAGATTTTAATAATTCTTGAAATTCACTTTAAATCTTGAATTGAATTGTCTTTTCTCTTTTCTTTAATTTTCAATTCATCTATTTCAAATTCGAACGGATCTCACTTTCCCTGTGGACGATCCGCACTCGCTAACGCGCTACAATTGACACCGTTATTGATTGCGGTCAAAAATTTCTTTGGTTGTGATATCTATACATTTTCTTATATACACACTGGAAAAACATTCAATCAAGACCACTGCAGAAAGTTTGGTGCATTGATACTACAGGAGCGCGGCAGAACCGCGGCCAAAACAAGGGTAATGCCGCGGTTCCACGGCGCTACAGTGTGATCACTTCACCAAATTTCAGCTGTGGTCTTTGAAAAGGCTGCCTGATTTTCTGCAATACTCAAAATAATTTTTCGATGACAAAAAAAATTTGACAGAAACTTCGTTTTTGAAATTGCGGTTTCGGAAATTTTGTTAGATCGAAGTTCTAAATACGTTAGAGCAAGCTAGTAAAGGTTAATGGCGTGGCTCTGATATCATGAAAGTCTACGGTAGCGCCCCGGCCGTCTGTCCGAGGCCAAAATGCGGAAACGAAAACTTTTTCAAAACTTGAAACCGGCGCTATCATATATTATAAATCCGGATCGAACCATTAACCTACTACTAGCAAACTAGAGAAAGGGTTGGAAAGCTATACCGATCGATCCGTGTCCTTCGGTCTTTAGCCACCATCCCAAGCTCCTCGCGGCTTCTCCGGTCTCGATCTCCTCGTCGGAAAGGGCCCCACATCTTCGAGTCTTTTTACGGGCTCCCGCTTCATCCGAAGCAACTCGGGCACGAAGTTCGCTAGCCGACGTGTCCAAGGCGAAGTAGAGAATGTTTGTGACAACTTTGTCTCTTGCATCCATAGTGTGGATGGAGGTTAGAGATGATGCCATTAATGGAGGTTGTGAGCTAGAGGAAGAAGGAGAAGAAGAAGTTCTTTCTCTTTTCTTTTGTGTTGCTATCATGAGAATAAGAGAGTGAGAAGTGTGTGATAAAAAATACAAGACCAAACATTATCATATGGCAGCCTCTCTCTCTCTCTCCTTCTCATTTCAACACTCAAATCCATCAAATAAAGTGACATATGCACAAGAAATGATACCATGAGTCACCTATGAAGTACATGTATCATTTAATGCACAAAATGATGGCTTAAGCTCACAATTTCCATTTGTAAACATTAACCTAAATGTTTACAACAATAAAAAGATACGGCAACATCTAAAGTAAACTCGTGACGGATCACAAGGATACCCCTCACCTGTATATATATACCTGCATCCGCATTCCGACTGAATGCGAATGCGATGAGACTAAAGTAATCCAACAAATCTAATACTATGATCCGGCTTAAACCAAAGCCCACTAGTATGATCCGTCCGATCATGATCCGTGCACTACCGCACGTATATGATCGAACCCTGCCATATATCATACGGCCTCTACAGCGTTTCGCCCGAAACTTGAGAAACTGTCTGTGGGAGACTCTAAAGACTCGTCAATACTTTGGCTATGGATTTAACCACTAGCACGTCAGTGGTACTAGCTGTACGTAACGGGCTACCAGGTATTGACCAAAAGGGAGGTCGATGAGCGAACTCATCCTGACACCCTACTGAGCCTGTCAGTGACAATATCCGTACAGTCCGGTCCGTTCGTCTATGAGCATCGCATGGCGGGCCTAGGGGGTTGGTAAAAGTCAGACCCCCAAAAGCGGTACAAGTCGTGTCGGAGTGTAGCCCAGAACACCCTGAGATACTACTGGAATACCTACCAGTAAATCTCCTGCCTTGGCCAAGGACTTCGTGTAATGGCTCTCCTAGACACTGCGCGATCTCACCCCCAATACCGGGAGAGACGAAACCCCTGCCGATCCGCTCACTGCCTCCATGTGGCTCGGGACTATACCCAACTAAAACCTGTTTGCACGACTCCTTTGAGCCGTGGTAGGGTAGTAATCAAAGCACAGTGGGAACTCACACGAGACAAATGACGATCTCAGGTCTATGAACTAACCTGTACACATGTCACCAGGGAACAGCTATCTGACGTCAGGTATAATACCAACTAACATGTTCCCGGCGAGTCCTGTTCGGTGTACTCATAACCTAATGAGCACCTGTATACATCTTAGGTGAACCAACTGACACCAATGGCTTGTGAGACCGGCCACCGCCCCTCGTCGGGGTCTCAACTGTATACACTAGTCTACTAATGGAGTATCGATGCCCAGTCTCGAAACTCCCACGACTAGGGACCACTTTAAGGATGTGCTTATAGACCCCAGCTCCCACGTATATGATCGCCATCATACTGCTGGCAGTCAAGCAAGAATCCTAAGGGCTCTATAAACGTGTAATAGCGACCTGTAAGGTCACCTAAAGCAGTACACGATGATAAAGATAAACCAGATAGCATACTATCATCTTGAGTAAGACTGTCCTACCGGTATAGGTCCTCCCTCAATCATTGCAATCGCGTGCCTGCGATCCAATAATTGACTTTGAGGGCACTATATCCAACAACATATTCCTAACAGCAGCATGTGATGCGATTGGATTAGGGTAGTTGTACGGCGTTGTTTGGCTTGCGTCAAGGGTCGTACGGGTGGGTTTAATTCAATCAAGAAATGAACGGGTTGAACTTGACTAGCGCCCTATGGGTTTTTTGGCCTGTGTCAAGGTCATAGGGCGCTAGGGGTAAAAATAATTATTGGGAATTTCAAGTATTGAAATTTTCAATGAGATATCATACCTTCTATATGATAGTTGGATCCCGATACCCACTGCGAGTAAGAGTTACTCCTGAGAGAGTTTTGCACTTTACAATTAGCCGATCAAGTAGGTGTCTAAGAAAGGTGTTAACGGGGTGATGCCCCTGTGGAAACGAGGTTATTTAATTAGTTCCATGCGAAAGCATGGGGAGACTCCCTCGGAGTACCAATACCTGCCTGGCCGAACGATTGGCGAACTTGTAGGGTGTAATTAATCTCGGCTAATCTTACCTTTTAGAGTTTGAAGGAAGGTTTGATAAAAACAGTGTGAGCCATCCGGGTTAGATAAAATAATAACCAATCTAATCTTGCAAAGAGCGCACGCAAAGTGATTATCCTTCTCTCTCTCCTGGTAGCGACCAGTGACATGCCTTAATCAAGATAATAATATGGATGTATTGACCGAACCCACTTATTATACTGGGCTAGGTTCCGCTCTATCTTATGATTGTTATAAGTCTGAGCAAGGAATAGGGGAATATCAGGATTCCCACTCAACCCGAACGAAGAATAAGCATGTTGATGCATCGTCTTCGGGTGTGTTCGTAACCGAGAACTGTCTCTCAGTTTGCTCTACGTCCTGGATATTGGATACCGGATTAGGATCCCATGTATGTAATTTGTTACATGGGCTATAGAGAGGTAGAGAACTGGAAATGGGTGATATGTCTCTAGTAGTAGGGAATAGTGCAATTGTTGCAGCCAAAGTAGTTGGCGAATATCACCTTGTATTACCAAGTGGTAACACAATGATTCTGAGCGACTATTATTTCGTACCAAAAATATTGTGAATGTTTTCCTGAATCAAGTGTTGATTGGGTATGGTACGTTGTATAACGGTATATACGTTCTAAATCACAAAACAGTTCTAAGTATATAGCACACACACAAGAGGAACCGTTCAGAAATGAACGAAGCCTTCTTGTGGTATTGTAGACTAGGTCATATCAATGCGACAAGACTGGCTGAGTTGCATAAGGATGCATATTTGAATCCGTTCGAATTTACATCTTATGAAACTTGCCAGTCATGTCTCAAAGGCAAGATGACCAAAACTCCGTTTACTGGACATGGAGAAAGAGCTACTGAACTCTTGGGACAGATACATAGTGATATATGCGATCCTATGTCTACACATGCCAGGAATGGTTCCTCGTACTTTATTACATTCACCGATGATCTCTCAAGATTCGGACATGTGTTCCTGTTGAAACACAAATTTGAATCTTTTGAGAAATTCAAGGAATATAAGTACGGAGTTGAGAACCAGAAGGGTAAAAGTATTAAAATCCTTCGATATGATCGGGGAGGAGAATACTTGAGCTCGGAATTCAGAGACCACTTAAAAGAGAATGGGATTCTCTCTCAGCTTACTCCTCCGTATACACCACAGCACAATGGAGTTTTGGAGCGGAGAAATCGTACCCTATTAGATATGGTGCACTCTATGATGAGTAATGCTGAGTTGTCTATTTCCTTTTGGGGTTATACACTGCATTCCTATTGAATAGAGTTCCGACCAAATCCGTTTCCTAACACTCCATATGAGATATGGAATGGGAAGAGACCATCTCTTGAACGAGTTAAGATATGGGGTTGCCCGTCCTATGTTAAAAAGCAAAATCCGGACAAGCTCAAGGCAAGGTCAGTTCTGTGCAAGTTTGTAGGATATCCTAAACAAACGCGAGGGAATATCTTCTACCACACCAAAGAACAAAAGGTGTTTATTTCTCGACATGACACATTTTTTTGAAAAGGAATTTTTTTGTGAAAGAAATCAGTGGCAATGAGGTAGAACTGGAAGAAGTTCGAGCAACACAAACTATTACTGACGATTTGGTGGACCGGAGGATTCAATAGTCCCCAACGAACCTCAGCCACTCCGCAGATCTAGTAGGGTTCCTCTTCCACCTGAGAGATACTACGGTTTTCTCATAGACGGTGGGAGCGAGGATTGCATCATGGAAGATGATGACCCAACTAGTTTCGAGCAGGCCATCACAAGTGGAGACTCTGTGAAATGGCTGGATGCTATGTGATCTGAGATGGAATCCATGTACACCAACAAAGTATGGACATTTTAAGTTGCTCCTGAAGGGGTAAAACCCATCGGGAGCAAGTGGATCTTGAGAAGATAATTGGTGTAGATGGAAAAGTTGAGACTTTCAAAACTAGACTTGTAGCAAAAGGTTTTCGTCAACGACCTGGTGTCGACTATGATGAAACCTTTTCTCCAGTTGCTATGCTTAAGTCCATCAGGATCCTACTTGCCATTGCTGCATACCATGACTACGAAATCTGGCAGTTGTACGTCAAGACCGCTTTTCTAAATGGTGATTTAGAAGAGAGCGTGTACATGACAAATCCAAAGGGCTTCGTAGATAGTGGGAGCAGCGGAAGCGTGTGCAAGCTGCTTAAATCCATCTATGGGTTAAAGCAGGCATCGCGGAGCTGGAACATCTATTTCGATGAAGCTGTCAAAGAGTTTGACTTCATCAAAAATGTAGATGAACCATGTATATATAAGAATGTTGTAGAGAGTAAGGCTGTCTTCCTCGTATTGTACATGGATGACATACTCTTGATAGGAAACGATATTCCTATGCTACATTCGGTCAAGCTCTTCTTATCACACAAGTTCTCCATGAAAGATCTAGCTGATGCCTCCTACATCATGGGGATTAAGATCTATAGAGATAATTCTAGACGGATGTTGGGATTGTCCCAATCCAGATATATTGACACCATACTAAAGAGGTTTAGTATGGAAGATTCTAAGCGTGGTAATGTACCCGCTTGTTCAGGAATCACTCTCTCCAAAGAGATGTCTCCCAAGACTTATTTGGAGAGGTCTTGCATGCAAGGGATACCCTATGCTTCGGCAGTCGGGTTAATCATGTATGTGATGTTATGTACCAGACCAGATGTAGCTTACTCACTAGGTGTAGTGAGTAGGTATCAAACAGATCATGGGGAGAAACATTGGACAGCTGTGAAGAACATTCTTAAGTACTTGAGAAGGACTAAAGAGATGTTCTTGGTGTATGTTAACGGTGAACTCTAGGTGGAGTCCTTTACCGATTCGAGCTTCCAGAGTGATAAGGACGACAGTAAGTCGGTCTCGTCTTCACCCTCAGTGGAGGGACGGTATGTTGGAAGAGTTCCAAGCTATATACCATAGCAGACTCGTTGATGGAAGCTGAATACATCGCTACCAATGATGCTGCCATAGAGGCTGTCTGGATGAAGAAGTTCATGAGATGAACTTGGTGTGGTTCCTACCATTGAGCATCTAATACCTATGTATTGTGATAACAATGGAGCTGTAGCTTTGGCCTAGGAACCCCGGTCCCATCAGCGATCCAGACATATTCTTAGGCGGTATCACCTGATCAGGGAGATAGTAGATCTCCGGGAGATCGAGGTCAGGAGAGTTGACATTGAGGATAACACAGCGGATCCACTCACCAAGGCCCTCCCCCAGATGCTAATCGAGAGACTTTCCGGGATGTTGGGTATGCGATACTACAATAACTGGCCTTAGTGCAAGTGGGAGATTGTTAGTGATATGTATGCCCTAGAGGCCATTATTGTATGATATAGTGGATCTTGGACATATATATGGAGGACTTTCTTGCTCGACATGATAGTATGCTATATGGTTTCCTTTATCTTAACATGTTCACTGGTATTATTATACCGTCTCTCATATACATGTTGATAAAGCCCTTAGGATGTTGGCTTGACTACCAGGACTATGATGCGGATCATATTACTGAGACCTAGGTAGTCCACAAGCACATCCTTCAATTGTTCCTAGTCGAGGGTATATCAAGACAGGGCATCAATACACCAGAGTAGACTAGTGTGTACGTTTCTTGACCCTGTATAAGGGCGATGGTTGATCCCATATCCATCGGTGTTTGACATCAAAGATTGTACACAGGTGCTCATTAGAGAATGGGTACACCGAACAGGACTCGTCGAGAACTCCTAGTTGGTAGTATACCTATCGTCAGATAGCAGTTCTCTGGTGACACTGGTACAGGTTAGTCTGTAGACCCGAGATCGTCATAGAGTCTTGTATGGCTCCCACTGTTCTTTGATTTCCTCCCTAGCACGGCTCAAAGGAGTCGTGCAAATAGGTGGATTTTGGGTACAGTCCCGAGTCACATGGAGGCAATGAGCGGTAGGAGGGGTTTCGTCTCTCCCGGTATTGGGAGTTGATGTTGCGCTATGCTCGATTGGCTATAACAGTAAGTACCTGGCCAGGGCTGTTGATGAGATTTACGGGTAAGTGTTATCAGTAGTTTCTCATACCGTTATGAGCCATACATCGGCATGAATTATCAAGTTATTGGGGTCTGACGATACCACCCCTAGACTCGAAATGCGACATATCAGACGAAGAGACCGGACTGTATGGTAAGCGTTACTTATAGGCTTCATGGGAGTTTGGACAAGGTTGCTTGTTGATCTTCTAATCACTCAATACCTGGGCAGCCGTTACGTCCAGCTAGTACCGCTGACGGCTTGTGGGTGACTGATGTGATCATCACCTACTGCTGGCGTATTGACGTGTCTTTAGAGTCCCACACAGAATTTTTCTGGTTCAAGCGAAACGAAGTAGGGCACATATGCTGATATATGCGTGGGCCTGATTAAATACAAGTATGTGATACCGTATTGTAATCTGGCAGTTATTTGTTATCGGTTAGGTTATATGTGATATAACCAGATTATCGAATCAAGTGTTGATTTGATAATGTGATATACAAATAAATGATATTAGTCAGTTATATGTGATATAACGGATTATTAAATCAAGTGTTGATTTAATAATTTGATATAATTATATATTAACTAATATTATTAGCTCACGAATTATTCTTCATTATATATATATACATATATATATATATATATATATATATATATATTATATGAAGCATGGCATGGATTTTCTATTTTTTAGAAAATAGAAAATGAGGTGTAATATATAGAGATATTTGTGGAATGGGCAAGTATGGGATTTATCATTTGTTTATTGCTCTTGACTCACTATTCAAGCATGGTTGCAATTTCTTATTGCAATTTATTCCATGCTTGAATAAGTGAGGTCAAGGGGGTTGCCATTCTACAATTCATTCTTGACTTGAGTTATTGTTCTTTAGCTCCTTCTTGACCTCGTGAGATGAGTTCTAGCAATCTCCATTTTATTTACCTCATACTTCAAGCTCTAAACCCTCACATGTGATGTGAACCATAGAGTTTGAAACCCTAGTGAGCAAATAAAACCCCTACTTCATCATCTACATTTAATTAGCACTCTAGTGTAGTGTGTTTCCTTCACTAAAGAGTTTAGTGAAGAGGTAGCTCGGATTGACGGACTTCGGGTGGATCATCTTCGGCACGAAGATCATCGGAGGAACCTGTAGGGTTGCTAGGCACTGCCAC
This sequence comes from Agapanthus africanus, assembly GCA_030015575.1. Lineage (NCBI taxonomy): Eukaryota > Viridiplantae > Streptophyta > Magnoliopsida > Asparagales > Amaryllidaceae > Agapanthus > Agapanthus africanus. The sequence continues at coordinate 177,160,161 of JASDDO010000016.1, read as the reverse complement.
AAGGGTCTACGAGGCATCAACCATGCCCGATTAAAATTTTAGCCGTGCCTAACAACCCAAAGCCGGATCTTTAAACTTGAGTTTATGCGAAAACTAACATGTTAAACACTTTAACACTAAGTGAGAGGGATTACAACCTTTGTAGATCCGGTCCTTCACTTCTAAAGCTCCGTGTTGAAGTCCCTTCACTGCGATCATTGTGTTCCGGACTCTCGAGAGGTTCCACGAAGCGAAAGATGCAGTCTTGCTTCCGATCTTCGATACAAAGATGATCTACCTTGAAGTTTCGTTAACACAAGCTAACACTCATAATATGAAGTGAACACCCTCATCTAAATGGCAAGGATAGATGAGGATAATGAAGTAGGATTATTCTCTCTTTTATTATCTTTTTCTCACTCATTTATCATCACAAAATCAAATCAAGAAAGCTTTTCCATGAAAAGAGAAGGAAGAAGAAGATGGAGAATGAATAATCAATTGTTAAACCTTTTGTGATGAATAATGAAAGGATAAAGATGATGACTAATGCAACCACGGTCAATTAAACCCATGTAGAGAATTAACTAGGGTTAGGGTTTGGGTTGGGTTAAAGCATGAGTCATAACAAAATATCTTTATCATGACAAAAAGAAACCTTCTAGAATCTACTAGAAGTCTTAACCCTAATCCAAACCCTAATCATGTTTAAACTCCACTAAACATGTTGCATTAGTTATCATATCATGTTACAATATTATATATCACATATATAATATTTATCGTAACAAAATAAAATAATACAATTAACATATATCGCATATATATCAATGTATTACCGGAGTGAGAAAAAGAATCTTTTAGTGAACTAATATTAGATAATGTAATTTAATATATCATATATATTATCATACATTAAATTATCGAATCAACACTTGATCCGACAATCCGGCTATATCGCATATAACCGACTAATATTTATCCGTACCGTTTCATCGAATCAACACTTGATCCGATGACCCGGCTGATATCAAATATCACGAGAATAGAATACGGTATCTTATATCGTATTATCCTCGGTCCCGCACATATCACATATGTGCTCCTACTCCGTTTTGCCTGAGACAAGAAACCTCTGTGTAGGACTCTAAAGAATCGTCAATACGCCGGCAGTAGGTGGTGATCATATCAAACACCCACAAGCTGCAAGCGGTCAGCTAAACGTAACAGCCACCCAGGTATTGAGCGCTCAGAAGATCAACAAGCAAGCATGTACATTCTCCATTGAATCCAAACAGTAACACTCCGGTACAGTCCGGTCTCGTCGTTTGATATGTCGCATATCTCGCCTAGGGGTGGTAAACGTCAGATCCCAGTAGCTCGATAAGTCGTGTCGATATGAGGTCTATAACAGTTCGAGAAACTACTGGTAACACTTACCAGTAAATCTCAGCAACCCTGGCCAGGGATTTCCAGTTATAGCCAATTGAACACAGCACAACATCAACTCCCTATACTGGGAGAGACGAATCCCCTCCCATCGCTCATTGCCTCCATGTGATTCGGGACTGTACCCAAAAGCCACCTTTTTGCACGCCCTATTGGACGTGGTATGATGGAAATCAAAGCACAGTGGGAATCACACAAGACTCTATGGCGATCTCGGGTCAACAGACTACTCTGTACCAGTGTCACCGGAGAACTGCCATCTGACGTGAGGTATAATACCATCTGGGAGTTCTCGGTGAGTCCGTCCAGTGTACCCAGTCTCCACTGAGCACCCGTACATCATCCTTGAAGTCAAACACCGATGGATATGGGATCATCCATCGCCCATCATATGGGTCAAGATGCGTATACGCTAGTCTACTCTGGTGCATCGATGCCTTGTCTCGATACACCCTCGACTAGGAACAGTTATAGGATGTACTCGTCGACTACCGTGGCCCCACTATTATGATCTCATCATAGTCCCAGTAGTCGAGTACATATCCTAAGGGCTTTATCAACATGTAACATAGAGACAATCAGAGTACATGTTAAGATAAAGTACAGCCAGATAGCATACTATCATGTCGAGCAAGAAAGTCCTCCCTATATATGTCTTAGCATCCACTACAATATACATCGTATGTACAGTAATGGCCTCTACGGCATACATATAACTAACAATCTCCCACTTGCACTAGGGCCATCTGTTGTGGTATCACATACCCAACAATTAGCTGCGGTTGAAGTATCTCATACTCAACCATCCCTTAAAAGTCTCTACTGAGAAAAAGGCCTTTGTGAGTGGATCCGCGCTATTGTCCTCTGTGTCTACTCTCCTAACCTTGATCTCCCTGGAGATCAACCATCTCCATGATCAGGTGATACTGCCTAAGAATTATATCTGGATTTCTGATGGGACCGGGGTTCCTTGGCATAAGCCACAACTCCATTGTCACACAATGGTAGGAACGAAGTTCATCTCATGAACTAATATATATCCAGACTGCCTCTTTGGTAGCATCCTTGGTAACGATGTATCTTGCCTTTAATCGTCTAGCAAGTCACGGTATCTAGCTTGGAACTCTTCCAACATACCGTCCCTCCACTGAGGGTATAGACAATGCCCGCGACTGACATTCAGTCGTCCTTATCACCCTGGAACCTTTCCAGTGATTCTCCCCAGGATCGATTGATACCATCTCACTACAACTAGTGAGTATCCTAATATCCAATTAGATCTATCTCATAGATCCAAAACCCAGGATTTAGGAGGTATCACTTTGATCCTATATGGAGAATCTTTGTGATAAGCGGAGATTGACCGAGCGTAGCATAGGAAACTCCTTTCCTATCAAGAGTATGTCATCCACGTACTCTACGAGGATCAGCACCATACTCCTTACTACCTTTTTGTATATACAAGGTTCATCTACCATTTTGATGAAGTTAAACTCTTTGACTACCACATCAAAACAGATGTTCCAACTCCGCGATGCCTGCTTTATCCTATAAAACATCTTGCACACGTTTCCGCTGCTCCCACTGTCTACGAAGCCCTCTGGCTGTGTACTTATAGATGCTCTTTTCTAAAACATCATTTAGAAATGCAGTCATGACACCCAACCGCCAGATATCGCAGTAATGGTATGTAACCGTGGTAAGAAGGATCTGGATGGACTTAAGCATAGCTTTGAAAGTCTCAACTTTTCCATGTACACATAGTAATCTTCTCAAGATATACTTTCTCCTGATAGGGAACCCTTCAGATAGAGCAACCAAAGTCCATACTTTGTTGGTGTATAAGGATTCCATCTCAGATCGATAAGCATCCAGCCATTCTTACAGAGTCCCACTCCTGATGGCCAGCTCGAAACTAGTTGGGTCATCATCTCATGATGTAATCCTCGCTCCCACTGTCATAGAGAAACCGAAGTATCTCTCAGGTGGGTGAGGAACCCTACTAGATCGGCGGAGAGACTGAGGTTCGTTGGAAACTATTGAATCCTTTCGTTCTACCAAATCATCAGCTGCATTTTGTATAGCTGGAACATTTCCAGTTCTACATAACAGACCTTGCCTCGAGCTTATCCGGATTTTGCTTTTAGACATAGGCCGGACAACCCCAAATCTTAACCAACTTAAGATATGGGCTCTTCCCTTTCCATATCACATATGAAGTGGTAGGCAACTGATTTGATTCGAACCCTATTCAATAGGTATGCAGCTTCTCAAGTGCATAGCTCCTAAAAGGAAATAGGAAACTCAGTAGTACTCATCATAGAGCACACCATATCATATAGGGTGCTATTGCTCTGCCCCGATATACCATCGTGCTATGGTGTATACGGAGGAGTAATGCTGAGAGAGAATCTCATTCTCCTTTAGAATTGTCCAAGAATTCCGTGCTCAAGTATTCTCCTCCTTGATCACATCAAAGGACATAATACTTTTACCCGTATTTTGGTTCTCTACTTCTAACTTAAATTCTGTGAATATCTGAAAAGTTTCGGACTTGTGTTTCAACAGGAACATATGTCTGAATCTTGAGAGATCATCAGGGAATGTAATGAAGTACAAAGAACCGGTTTTGGCATGTGTAGACAGGAGACTTTCATACATCAGCATGTATCAATTCCAAGAGTTCACTAACTCTTTCTCTGTTTCCAATAAACAGAGCTATGGTCATCTTATCTTTGTGACATGACCGGCAAGTTTCACAAGATGTAAATTCAAACAAATTTAAATATGCATCTTAATGTAACTTCAGCTAGTCGGGTCGCATTGATATGACCTAGTCTACAATGCCTCAAGAAGGATTCGTTCATTTCTGAACTCTTCCTCTCGTATGTATTCTGTATACTAAGAACTGTAGTTTGATTTAGAACGTCAATGCTTTTAGATAACGTGCCTGAACCGATCAACTCTTGATATAGGAAATGTTCAAAACATTATCCAACAATACAAAATTATATCCTTTCTTTACTAATAAAGAGACTGATATGATGTTGTACATTAGGTTCGGTATCTAATAACATTCGTTCAGAATCAATGTATTCTGGTAATACAGGGTGACAGTGACCAACAGACTTGGCTGCAACACTTACACCGTTTTCTGTCTCATGAAACTTATCACCCGTTCTCAGTTATCTACCTATTTGTAGCCCATGTAACAAATTACATTTGTGGGACCCTGATCCGGTATCTCATACCCAAGACGTAAAGGATACTGAGAAACAGTTCTCTGTAATGAACACACCCGAAGAAGATGCATCAGCATGCACTTTCTTCGTTTGGGCGGCACGGGAAATCTAGTATTCCCTAATTTCCTGCTCTGTCTTATAACAATTATAGGTTGGAGCGGGACCAACGTTCCCCAGCTCAGTATAACAAGCGGGTTCGGTCAATATATCCGTATTATTATCTTGATTAAGGCGTGATATGGTCGCTACCTGGAGAGAGAGAGAAGAAAACACTCAGCGTATGCTCTTGTAAGATTAGATTGGTTATCTAATATATCTAATCAGGATGTCTCCCACTGTTTTAGTCAAATCTTCCTTCAAACCCTAAAAGGAAAGACTAGCCGGGATTAATTACACGCTACAAGTTCGCCAATCTTTCAGCCAGGCCAGTGTCGGTACTTTGAGGGAGGTTCCCCGTGCTTTCGCACGGACCTAATTAAAGTAAATCTCGTTTTCCCAGAGGCGTAACCCGTTAACACCTTTCTAGACACCTACTTGATCGGCTAATTGTAATGTGTAAAACTCTCCCATGAGTAACTCTTACTCACAGCGGGTATCGGGATCCAACTATCTCATAGAAGGTATGCAATCTCATTGCAAATTTCAACACTTGAAATTCCCAATAATATTTTGCCCCTAGCGTCCTATGACCTTGACGAATGCCAACAAACCATAGGCTACTAGTCAAGTTCAACCCGTCATTTCCTGATTGAATTAAACCCACCCGCACGGCCCTTAACGAATGCCAACAAAGTCGCACGACTACCCTAACTCAATCGCATCATATGCTTATACAGATAAGCATAAATAGATACCGCACACTACGCCTTGACGAAAGCCAACAAACGCAGCACGAATACTATGAAGTACTTATCTGAAATGACAGAGGGCTACGACAGGTTTTTAAGAAAACCCTTTGTGTAATGAACTTGATATCGTTGTAGAATCGAGTGATTTTAAATGGAATGTTTTTGAGGCTTTTCTAGTTTTGCTAAAGGGGTCACTCCCGATGAAGGGATCGTCGGCCCTTTCCTCATCGAATAAGGTGCAGGATATATCATATATACCACTATGCAAAGCAAAAACTATAGAAGCAATCAAAAGACAAACCGAGTTTGTAGCAACTGCTAGTTTCACTAAAGAGGTCACTCCCGGTGAAGGGATCTCGGCTCTTTCCTTATCGAATAAGGTGCTGGATGTTCTACAAGGAACACCGCTATGCAAAGCAAGAACTAGAGCTACCAGTTTTTTTTTATAAACAAGTTTCTACAATATCTTTAGGTTTCTTTTATTTCATTAATCTCATTAATGAAGTCCCATTTTAATTATGCTTCACAAGCATCACATTTGAAACGAAATCTACAATAAAATATATATCTCATATATATAATATAAACATTCGTCTCAGGCAGTAATATGATCTCATCACAGAACATTGCAGCAGAAGAAACATATATGAAATATTGGATATACTAGGACATCCGTGTTTTCAATACGAGCTTGTATAAAACACGGATTCCACGGTCGCGATGAATAGCCAAACCCACATCCCTAGACCCCTACGAGAGCGGCAAGCAACACTGCCAATTCTAGGGTTAGGAGACCCGGTCTCGACTCCTCGAGATGGTCTCCCACTGGACCCAAGAACCCGGTTACTTGTGCTCCCCTCCTTGGGTCTACCTAATGCGGAAAAGTAAATAATATACAAGGGTGACATCATCCTCAGCCCGGAAGTGCCCCAATAAAAGAATATTACATACAAATGAATTTTACATGAATGAAAAAGAAAAACTCTCCTCTCACATAAAACCCCCGGCTATTCAAAACGCGATGATCCAATATAACATATCACAGCAACACATAATATCTCATATCATCAACGTAAGCAAGTATGCGTATCCCGATTGTCGTTGATGTATAGCAACGAAGCCGGCGATACACCACATACTACGCTTACGGTCACAGAAAAGAAAGTGTAAAAGTACAACAATTGGAATCCGCAACCTCCTTAGACATCACATGCCTAACCAAATGAATTCCTTAGACATCGCATGCCTAACAATTATAAACCCCGCATTTTAGTCTCTTTATCGAAAACTCTTTTCAATATCAAGTCGGGCAATTCAACAAGATTCCCGACATACTGATCGAATGCTCGTCGCAAACTTTAGTAGACGGCCGCACCCCCGATGCCGTCGACGAAGTGCACTAAGGCGGAACACCGTCGCCGCGAGCACCCGAACGGATGCTTTTGGCGACGGGGTTCTCCTACAGTCACTTGGTCGGGGCTATGGGGCGTGGCTGTCTGTTAAGTTTACCCGGCGAGTATCCGCGTACGCTACGTGATTGCGACGGAATTTTGATCACATCAAAATTCCGTGGCAACCGATTATCTGAGACTAAACTGCTATGTTTATAATATTCAAATTAGTTATCTCATAACTTCTTGTGGATTCCAAATATTGTATCACAATCCAGATAAATAGACAATGTTAAACTTTCCGATCGAATAATCAAACACCCAAGATTTCCCCAATATATCTCAACACTTGAAATCAGTTTAAAAACATCCATCACATGCCACAGTACCAATGGTCCAGCCGTAGAAGGGTCAAGCCAACGCCTCACATGTGGCACGCCGTACTGCCCCAAACCCTAAGGATTAGAGGAAGTTCAAGACGGTCACATAATCGAGTTAAGGTTTGTGTTCTTCTAGAGGGTCCACTGCGTTACTTGCACGACTTTACGAAAGTTTCAAACTCGAGAAAAGATCCAACTTTTGAAAAATTTTCCGACAGGGGAAAAAGTGAGTTATTGATATCCGTTCGAACTTTTTAACAGTTTTAAAATTATCCGGAAAACACAATGAAATTAAATATTCTGATCGAATCAACGAATACAAAATAAACCCAAAAATACTCAACACTTGAGTCAGAAAAAAATACCCAGAAAATATCAGGAAATTAAATAGGATCATTACTGTGCAAAAAGAAAACGATGACGTCACCTTATGGCCGCGGAACCGCCGCACGAGCCATGCTCGTGCCGCGGTTCCGCGGTGCTTTGGGAGCCAAATGTTGTCGTTTTTCACAGGTGTCCTTATAATTTCCTGCTTATATTTTAAAGCATTTTTAATTCAGAAAAATCCTAGATTTAAAAAAATGTACAGAGAGGGATTTAGTTTTGCGTTTCCGGGTTCGATCGGGGTTTTAACTTCGTTAACACATCGCCTAAAGCTCTAGCTTGGCTCTGATACCACTGTAGGGTTGCTAGGAACTGCCACAAGGGTCTACGAGGCATCAACCATGCCCGATTAAAATTTTAGCCGTGCCGAACAACCCAAAGTTGGATCTTTAAACTAGAGTTTATGCGTAAACTAACATGTTAAACACTTTAACACTAAGTGAGAGGGATTACAACCTTTGTAGATCCGGTCCTTCACTTCTAAAGCTCCGTGTTGAAGTCCCTTCGCTGCGATCATAGTGTTCCGGACTCTCGAGAGGTTCCACGAAGAGAAAGATGCAGTCTTGCTTCCGATCTTCGATACAAAGATGATCTACCTTGAAGTTTCGTTAACACAAGCTAACACTCATAATATGAAGTGAACACCCTCATCTAAATGGCAAGGATAGATGAGGATGATGAAGTAGGATTATACTCTCTTTTATTATCTTTTTCTCACTCATTTATCATCACAAAATCAAATAAAGAAAGCTTTTCCATGAAAAGAGAAGGAAGAAGAAGATGGAGAATGAATAATCAATTGTTAAACCTTTTGTGATGAATAATGAAAGGATAAAGATGATGACTAATGCAACCATGGTTAATTAAACCCATGTAGAGAATTAACTAGGGTTAGGGTTTGGGTTGGGTTAAAGCATGAGTCATAACAAAATATCTTTATCATGACAAAAAGAAACCATCTAGAATCTACTAGAAGTCTTAACCCTAATCCAAACCCTAATCATGTTTAAACTCCACTAAACATGTTGCATTAGTTAACATATCATGTTATAATATTATATATCACATATATAATATTTATCGTAACAAAATAAAATAATACAATTAACATATATCGCATATATATCAATGTATTACCCGAGTGAGAAAAAGAATCTTTTAGTGAGCTAATATTAGAAAATGTAATTTAATATATCATATATATTATTATACATTAAATTATCGAATCAACACTTGATCTGACAATCCGGCTATATCGCATATTACCGACTAATATTTATCCGTACCGTTTCATCGAATCAACACTTGATCCGATGACCCGGCTGATATCAAATATCGCGAGAATAGAATACGGTATCTTATATCGTATTATCCTCGGTCCTGTACATATCACATATGTGCTCCTACTCCGTTTTGCCTGAGCCAAGAAACCTCTGTGTAGGACTCTAAAGAATCGTCAATACGCCGGCAGTAGGTGATGATCATATCAAACACCCACAAGCTGCAAGCGGTCAGCTAAACGTAACAGCCACCCAGGTATTGAGCGCTCAGAAGATCAACAACCAAGCCTGTACATTCTCCATTGAATCCAAACAGTAACACTCCCGTACAGTCCGGTCTCGTCATCTGATATGTCGCATATCTCGCCTAGGGGTGATAAACGTCAGACCCCAGTAGCTTGATAAGTCGTGTCGATATGAGGTCTATAACAGTTCGAGAAACTACTGGTAACACTTACCAGTAAATCTCAGCAACCCTGGCTAGGGATTTCCGGTTATAGCCAATCGAACACAGCACAACATCAACTCCCTATACCGGGAGAGACGAATCCCCTCCTATCGCTCATTGTCTCCATGTGATTCGGGACTGTACCCAAAAGCCACCTTTTTGCACGCCCTCTTGGACGTGGTATGATGGAAATCAAAGCACAGTGGGAATCACACAAGACTCTATGACGATCTCGGGTCAACAGACTAGTCTGTACCAGTGTCACCGGAGAACTGCCATCTGACGTGAGGTATAATACCATCTGGGAGTTCTCGGCGAGTCCGTCCAGTGTACCCAGTCTCCACTGAGCACCCGTACACCATCCTTGATGTCAAACACCGATGGATATGGGATCATCCATCGCCTATCATATGGGTCAAGATGCGTATACGCTAGTCTACTCTGGTGCATCGATGCCCTGTCTCGATACACCCTCGACTAGGAACAGTTATAGGATGTACTCGTCGACTACCGTGGCCCCACTAGTATGATCTCATCATAGTTCCAGTAGTCTAGTACATATCCTAAGGGCTTTATCAACATGTAACATAGAGACAATCAGAGTACATGTTAAGATAAAGTACAGCCAGATAGCATACTATCATGTTGAGCAAGAAAGTCCTCCCTATATATGTCTTAGCATCCACTACAATATACATCGTATGTACAGTAATGGCCTCTAGGGAATACATATAACTAACAGAACCTTGTTCATTCTTCAAGTGGAGCTTAGTGGAGTCGCGTGGACTAATACCCAGAGCATTTGAAGAGAAGGACACGGTATACAAAGCTTGTAGCCTCCTTCCCTTCTCTTAGTTTTCATATCATCACATAGTAAACCCTAATATTCTAATTAAGATCTTGGTTAGTGATTGTTAGGACCTGAAATTTTTGAAAATTCCATGTGTGATGCTCGTTTAAACCCCGTCGCGGTGCAAGCGTACACTTTCAGCGAGAGCCCATCGCCTCGTCTAGACTGAGACCAATCTCGTGTTGGATATAGGTGCCCTCAAGGTAACTATCGTAAATTGCACGAATGCAATTACTGAATTCAATGATGACCTATACGGATAACAGTTTTGCTCGAGATGATTGTATGCTATCTGGTTTGTCTTTATTTTTCATGTGTATACGTTTTACTCGTTATCATGTATCGCCAATACATGATGATAAAACCTATAGGATCTTTGCTTGACTACCAGGATTATAATAGGGATCATACCTGTGGGGCCTGGGTAGTCCATAAGCACATCCTTAAATGTCCCTAATCATAGGAGTATCGAGATAAGGCATCGGTATTCCAGAGTAGACTAGTTTATACATTTCTTGACCTCGACAGGGGCGATGGCTGATCCCATAGCCATTGGTGTTTGACACAAAAGATTGTATACACGTGTTCATTGGATGAGTTACACTGGAAGGACTCACCAAGAACTCCTAGATGGTATTATACCAATTATCAGATAGCAGTTCTCTGGTGACGATAGTACAAGGTAGTCTCTCGACCTGAGATCTCTATAGTGTCTTGTGTGTGTTCCCGCTATATTTTGATTACTGCCCTACCACGACTCTACTGAGTCATGTAAATAGATTTTGATTGGGTATAGTCCCGAAGCACATGGAGGCAGTGAGCGGGTGAACGGATTCATCTCTCCTGGTATAGGGAGTCGATATCGCGCAGTGCAGGACATAACTATAACCAGAAGTCCTTAGCCAAGGCAGTTGAGATAAACTGATAAGTGTTATCAGTTGTATCTCAGATGGTTATTAGTCCACTGTCACATGACTTATCGGGTTATTAAGGTCTGATAATTTCCACCCCCAGACCCGGTATGCAATGTTAGTGGATGTTGCATGCCCTCACAACACTTGTGAGGAGGCGGAAGTGGCAAACAAAAAATTTCTTGCATGCAACACCCACATTAAACCCTAGATCTTGTGCTTAAACCTTAACTAGCAAACCCTATCTAGAGTTCTTAACTACTATGAAAGGGTTATACCTAAGGAACCGGTCCTTCGGGTCTTCTTTTGGATGCAACTCCTAGGATCTTTGGATGCTTGCAATGTCCTCGATCTCCGGTCACCTCAAGACGTAGATGATCCACCCCAGAGCTATGGAACAAGCTTCAAACTCTTCTCAAGAGTTAACTAAGAGATCAAGTGTGCTAGAAATGATCACTTAGAAGATGTAGAGATCATGTAGTGGATTATTATGTCTCTTGAGCTTTTGATTCACAACACATGTGAAGGATAAAGCTAAGAGGAGGAAGAAGGAGATAATGAGGAGAGAGAAGGTGAGAGTGATGAATGAAAAAATCAAGCGTGGAAAAAATGATATGGCTTAAATGAAAATAATTGAAGCATGCAATATTTTTCTCAAAAATAATGCACCATGCTTCAATAGTAATCCCAAATGAATAAAAAATGATATAAGCCATTCCTTCATCCATGCTTTGACTCTCTCCAAATTCCACCTCATAATTTCCATTTTCACAAAATGAAAACCATTTATGAGGTGTCCCCTTCTAGAAGGTATTCTTGTACAATTACAAGAATACCCCTCCACCCTATACCATATAAGTATACCCGTATCCGAATTTCGAAAAATACGAATACAAATAATCCAATAATATAATACAAATAATTTCCATTTTCACAAAATGAAAACCATTTATGAGGTGTCCCCTTCTAGAAGGTATTCTTGTACAATTACAAGAATACCCCTGCACCGTATACCATATAAGTATACCCGTATCCGAATTTCGAAAAATACGAATACAAATAATCCAATAATATAATACCGGTATCCGGCTTAAACCAAAGCCAACCGGTATTATTCTTCCGATCATTATTCCTGTAACCATTACACGAATATGATCGAAACCCTGCCATAACAACTTACGGTCTCTACATCTTTTGCCTGAACCAGGGAACCCTCTGTGTGGGACTCTAATGACTCGACAGTATGCTGGCAGTGGGTTTAACCACAAGCACGTCAGCGACACTAGCTGTGTGTAACGGCTACCCAGGTACATAACAAAAAGTTGGCCGACGAGCGAACTCATCCCAACCCTAACGAGCTTGTAAGAAACACTTACCGTACAGTCCGGTCTCTTCGTATGATACGTCGCATATGAAGTCTAGGGGTGGTAAATGTCAGACCCCAGTAACTTTATAAGTCATGCTGATTTATGGCCCATAACGGTTCGAGAAACTACTGATAACTCTTATCAGTAAATCTCGACAACCTTGGCCGAGGATTTTCTGTTATGGCCGATCAAGCATAGCTCGGCATCAACTCCCTATACCGGGAGAGACGAAACCCCTCCTATCGCTCACTGCCTCCATGTGATTCGGGACTGTACCCAAAATCCACCTGTTTGTACGACTCAGTAGAGCCGTGGTAAGGAGGAAATCAAAGCACAGTGGGAATCACACAAGACACTATGACGATCTCGGGTCTATAGACTAACCCGTACAAGTATCACCAGAGAAATGCTATCTGACAATAGGTATATACACCATCTAGGAGTTCTCGGCGAGTCCTGTTCGGTGTACCCATTCTCCAATGAGCACCTGTGTACACTCTTTGATGTCAAACACCAATGGTTGTGGGATCAACCATCGCCCCAGGGTCAAGAAATGTACACACTAGTCTACTCGGGTAATATCGATGCCCTGTCTCGATATACCCTCGACTAGGAACTAAATAAGGAATATGCTTTTAGACTGCCCATGCCCCACTAGTATGATCTACATCATAATCCTAGTAGTCAAGCATAATCCTAAGAGCTTCATCAACATGTATATAAGATATGAAATACAACACATCACACGTTAAGATGAATATAAACCAGATAGCATACTTTCATTTCGATCAAAGATTGTTTCTGTACATATACATGCCTAGCATCCTATACAATACAGGCCTCTAGGGCATACATATCTAAAAAATCTCCCACTTGCACTAAGGCCTGTAGTTGGTGCAATAAGTACCTACTGTCTACACTAGAACCAGTTGCCGGCGTATCGCATGCCCAACATCTCGAACAGTTTCTCAAACTGGACTTGAGGGATGGCCTTGGAGAATGGATCTGCTGTGTTTTCTTTCGTGTCTACTCTCCGTACCTTAATATCCTGGCGATCCACTATCTCCCTGATGAGGTGATACCGCCTCAAGATATGTCTGGATTTCTGATAGGACCGTGGTTCCTTTGCCAAAGCCATGGCTCCATTGTTATCGCAATACAGAGGTATTGGATTAGCAATGGATAGAACCACCTGAAGTTCAGAAATGAACTTCTTCATCTAGACTGCCTCTTTTGCGGCATCATTAGCAGCAATATACTCTGCTTCCATCGTGGAGTCAGCGACGGTATCTTTCTTGGAACTCTTCCAACATATCGCCCCTCCATTTAGGGTAAATACAAACCCTGAGATGGACTTATTATCATCCTTGTCGCTCTGGAAGCTGGAGTCGGTAAATCCCTCCATTTGGAGATCTCCGTTACCATACACAAAGAACATTTCTTTAGTTCTTCTCAAGTACCTCAGAATGTTCTTCACAGCAGTCCAGTGTTTCTCCCCTGGATTGGATTGATACCTGCTTACTGCACTCAGTTCATAAGCTACATCTGGGCGAGTACACAACATCACATACATTATAGATCCTACCGCCGAAGTGTATGGTATAATGCTCATGCGAGCCCTCTCCTCATCAGTCTTTGGAGACATCTCTTTGGAGAGGGTGATCCCACAAGCGGGTAAATTACCCCGCTTGGAATCTTCCATACAAAACGTCTTTAGTATGGTGTCTATGTATCTCAATTGGGACAATCCCAATAATTTCTTAGATCTATCTCTATAGATCTTAATTCCCAGAATGTATGAGGCATCACCCAGGTCTTTCATGGAGAACCTCTGCGATAAGAATAGTTTGACCGATTGTAGCATAGGAACATAATTTCCTATCAAGAGAATGTTGTCTACGTACAATTTGAGGAATGTAACAGTACTCTCTACAATCCTTTTATAAATACATGGTTCATCTACATTTTTGATAAAACCAAACTCTTTGATGTAAGGTTACAAGGCACTCTCATAAGGTTCTACAAGGCATCAACCATGCCCGATTCAAAAATTAGACGTGCCGAACAACCCTAACCAAGATCGTATACTAGAGATTATGCGAAACAAATAGCAAGTAAACAACTTTACTTCTAAGAGTTTGGGATTACAACCTTTGTAGATCCGGTCCTTCACTTCTAAAGCTCCGTGTTGACATCCCTTCGCTGCGATCATCGAGATCCCGGACTCTAGCGATGGTTTCCTCGGAGAAATGAACGGGATAGCTCGTTGACTTCGAGGCCGAAGACGATCTACGTCGAGGAGACTCAAACTCAAGCTCCATCTTCACTAGGTCATGAACTTTGTGAAGAGAACACCCTAAACTAAATGGCAAGTAGTATAGGATGATGAAATAGGAAGTGGGTTCACTTTGGATTTTGATTTCTCACTTTATTTCTTCACTTGAAAATTTCTAGCAAGCCTTTTTTTTCTTTGAATGAAGAAGAAGAAGAAGAAAGAAAAGAATAATGAATTATCTAAAAAGAATAATCAAGTGAAGTCTATCATAATACAACCATGGGTGAGTTAACCTTTGTAGATACTAAACCATAGTTTGAGTTAATGGTTTGGTTAATAAAAATCTTATGCAAAACAAAATGAGTGGACTTTGTCAAATATGCTTAAAGCTTCATGAAGCTTCAAGCCAAGACAAAGAAAGCCACCATTTTGTTTTATCAAAATAAATAAAAACCCAAAACCATTATCTTAAATATGGTGTAAGTCATACACACACCCAAGCTTGCATGTATCATCAATCATGATACAAACTAGTGCACAAACATATATCACATATACAATTTGTGCACATCAAGTGAGAAAATCAATCTTAAGTGAACCAATACTAGTTAATGTAAAGTAATATATCAAATATATAATTATACATTAAATCATCAAATCAACACTTGATTTAATGATCCGGTCATATCTCATATAACCGACTAATATCCAGTGTATCAATATATCGAATCAACACTTGATTCAGTAACCCGGCTATATCTCATATAACCGACCGATGATACAAATCGCGAGAATAGAATACAGTATCACATAATGGTATTATTCTCGGTCCCGCACATATCTCATATGCGCTCCTATTTCGTTTCGCTTGAGCCAGGAAACCTCTGTGTAGGACTCTAAAGACTCGTCAATACGCCGGCAGTAGGTGGTGATCATATCAATCACCCACAAGCCGCAAGCGGTCTGCTAAACGTAACGGCCACCCGGGTATTGAGCGATCATAAGATCAACGAGCAAGCCTGCTCACACTCCTGCGAATCCAATCAGTAACACTTACCGCACAGTCCGGTCTGTTCGTCTGATATGTGGCATATCTCACCTAGGGGTGGTAAACGTCAGACCCCAGTAGCTTGATAAGTCATGCCGATGTAAGGTCCATAACAAGCATGAAACTACTGATAACACTTACCAGTAAATCACTGCAACCCTGGCCAGGGATTTCCAGTTATGTCCAGTCGAGCATAGCGCAACATCAACCCCCAATACCGGGAGAGACGAATCCCCTCCTATTGCTCATTGCCTCCATGTGAATCGGGACTGTACCAAAAAACCACCTGTTTGCACGACTCAGTAGAGCCGTGGTAGGGTGGAAATCAAAGCACAGTGGGAGACACACAAGACTCTATGACGATCTCGGGTCAACAGACTAATCTGTACCAGTGTCACCAGAGAACTGCCATCTGACGTGAGGTATAATACCATCTGGGAGTTCTCGGCGAGTCCGTTCAGTGTACCCAGTCTCCACTGAGCACCCGCATATCGTCTCTGATGTCAAACACCAATGGATATGGGATCATCCATCGCTCATCTCATGGGTCGAGAAGATATACGCTAGTCTACTCTGGAATATCGATGCCCCGTCTCGATATTCCCACGACTAGGAATATTGAAGGATGTACTCATGGACTACCCAGGCCCCACTAGTATGATCTGCATCATAGTCTTGCAAGTCGAGTACACATCCTAAGGGCTTTATCAATATGTAACAAATAGACAGTGAGTATACATGTTAAGATAAAGAGCAACCAGATAGCGTACTATCATGTCGAGCAAGAAAGTCCTACCTATATATGTCCCAGCATCCACTACAATATACATCTCATGTACAGTAATGGCCTCTAGGGCATACACATAACTAACAATCTCCCACTTGCTCTAGGGCCATCTGTAGCAGTGGTTGCAGTATCTCATACTCAACCATCCCATAAAAGTCTCTCTCTGGGAAAAGGTCTTTGTGAGTGGATCCGCCGTGTTGTCCTCTGAGACTGCTCTCCTATCCTCGATCTCCCTGGAGATCAAATATCTACATGATCAGGTGATACTGCCTTGGAATATGTCTGGGTCACTGATGGGACCAGGGTTCCTTGGCCAAATCCATACCTCCATTGTCACACAATGGTAGGAACTTAGTTCATCTCATGAACTAATATGCAACCAATCTGCCTCTTTGGTAGTATCGTTGATAGCGATGTCACCATTCTTTATCGTCTAGTTTGCCACGGTATCTTAGCTTGGAACTCTTCCAACATACCGTCCCTCCACTGAGGGTAAAGACAATGCCTGCGACTGACATTCAGTCGTGCTTATTTCCCTGGAAGCTGTCCAGCGATTCTCCCCAGGATCGATTGATACCATCTTACTACACCTAGTGAGAATCCTAACATCCATTTAGATCTATCTCATAGATCCAAAACCCAGGATTTAGGAGGTATCACCTTTATCCTATTTGGAGAATCTTTGTGATAAGAGGAGATTGACCGTGCGTAGCATAGGAAACTCTTTTCCTATCAAGAGTATGTTGTCCACGTACAATACGAGGATGACCACCTTACTCTCTACTACCTTTTTGTATGTACATGGTTCATCTACTATTTTGATGAAGTCAAACTCTTTGACTACCACATCAAAACAGATGTTCCAACTCCGCGATGCCTGCTTTATCACACAAAACATCTTGCACACATTTCCGCTGCTCCCACTGTTTACGAAGCCATCTGGCTGTGTTCTTATAGACGCTCTCTTCTAAATCAATATTTAGAAAAGCAGTCATGACACCCAACCATCAGATATCGTAGTCATGGTATATAGCAATGGCAAGTAGGATCCGGATGGACTTAAGCACAGCCACTGGAAAAGGTTTCATCTCATCCACACCTGGTTGATGAAGAGAACCTTTAACAAGTCTAGCTTCGAAAGTCTCAACTTTTCCATCTACACCAAGTAATCTTCTCAAGATATACTTGCTCCTGATGGGGATTTAACCCTTCAGATATAGAAACCAAAGTCCATACTTTGTTGGTGTTCATGGATTCCATCTCAGATCGCTAAGCATCCAGCCATTCTTACAGAGTCCCTACTTTCGATGGCCTGCTCGAAACTAGTTGGGTCATCATCTCATGATGCATTCCTCGCTCCCACTGTCATTGAGAAACTGAAGTATCTCTCAGGCGGATGAGGAACCCTACCAGATCGGCGGAGAGGCCGAGGTTCGTCGGGGACTATTGAATCCTTTGGTTCTGTCAAATCATCAGCTGTAGTTTGTATAGCTGGAAATCCTTCCAGTTCTACAGAACTGATCTTGCCTTGAGCTTGTCTGTATTTTGCTTTTATACATAGGGCGGACAACCCCAAATCTTAACTTGCTTAAGACATGGGCTCTTCCCGTACCATATCTCCTATGGAGTGATAGGCACGGATTTGATTGGAACCCAATTCAATAGGTATGCAGCTTCTCAAGTGCACAACCCCCAAAAGGAAACAGGTAACTCAGTAGTACTCATCATAGAGCGCACCATATCTCATACGGTGCGATTGCTCCACCCCGATACACCGTTGTGCTGTGGTGTATACGGAGGAGTAATGCTGAGAGAGAATCTCATTCTCCTTTAGAATAGTCCAGGATCTCCATGCCTAAGTATTCTCGTCCCTGATCTCATCAAAGGACATAATACTTATACATGTATTGGTTCTCTACTTCTTTCTTATAATCTTTGAATTTCTCAAAAGCTTTAGACATAGGTTTCAACAGGAACACATGTCCGAATCTTAGGAGATCATCAATGAATGTAATGAAGTATAAAGAACCATTCCTGGCATTTGTAGACTGGGGACCTACATACATGTTTATGTATCAGTCCCAAGAGTTTACTAACCCTTTCTCTGTTTCAAGTATACGGAGTTATGGTCATCTTATCTTTGTGACATGACTGGAAAGTTTCACAAGATGTAAATTCAAACTGATTTAAATATGCATCTAAATGTAACTTAGCTAGTCGGGTCATATAGATATGACCTAGTCTACAATGCCTCAAGAAGGATTCGTTTATTTCTAAACTCTTCCTCTTGTGTGTGTTTTGTACGTTAAGAACTGTGGTTTGATTTAGAATGTATATGCTTTTAGATAACGTGCCTGAACCGATCAACACTTGATATAGGAAATGTACAAAACATTATCCAACAATACAAAATTATATCCTTCTTTAATAAATAAAGAGACTGATATGATGTTGTATGTCAGGTTCGGTATCTAATAACATTCATTCAGAATCAATGTATTTAGTAATACAAGGTGATAATTGCCAACACCTTGGCTGCAACAATTGCACTGTTTCCAACTCTTGAAATTTATCACCCGTTCTCAGTTCTCTACCTACCTATAGCCCATATAACAGATTACATATTTGGGATCCTGATCCGGTATCTCATATCCAAGACGTAAAGAATACTGAGAAACAGTTCTTTGTAATAAACATACCCGAAGAAGATGCATCATCATGCACTTTCTTCGTTTGGGTGGCATGGGAATCCTGGCATTCCCCTATTTTCTGCTCGGTTTTATAACAATTATAAGTTGGAGCGGAACCAACGTTCCCAAGCTCAGTATAACAAGCGGGTTCGGTCAATACATCCATATTATTATCTTGATTAAGGCGTGACATGGTCGCTACCTGGAGAGAGAAAGATAAGAAAACACTCTACGTGCGCTCTTGCAAGATTAGATTGGTCATATGTTTTATCTAATCAGGATGGCTCCCACTGTTTCTATCAAATCTTCCTTCAAACCCTAAAAGGAAAGACTAGCCGGGATTAATTACACTCTACAAGTTCGCCAATTTTTCAGCCAGGCCAGTGCCGGTACTTTGAGGGAGGTTCCCCGTGCTTTCGCACGGACCTAATTAAAATAAACCTCGTTTTCCCAGGGGCGTAACCCCGTTGACACCTTTCTAGACACCTACTTGATCGGCTAACTATAAAGTGAAAAACTCTCCCAGGAGTAACAATTACTCGCAGTCGGTATCAGGATCCAACTATCTCATAGAAGGTATGCAATCTCATTGCAAATTTCAACACTTGGAACTCCCGATAATGGTTTTTACCCCTAGCACTTATGACCTTAACTATGGTCAACAAATTATAAGCACTAGTCAAGCTCTACCCGTCATTTCGTGATTAATTAGACCCACCCACATGACCCTTAACTAAGGTCAATAAAGTCACATGACTGTCCTAACTAATCGCATTATATGCTGTGTAGGAAGACATCACTTAGCTACCGTACACTGTGCCTTGACTATGGTCAACAAATACAGCACGAATACTAAGTACTCTATTTCCTAAAATGACGGAGGGTTGTGGATGGTTTTTAAGAAAACCTTTAACGCTTTGAACTTGATCTCGTTGCGGAATCAAATGGTTTTAAATGGAGTGTTTTTGAGGCTTTTGCTAGTTTCACTAAAGAGGTCACTCTCGGTGAAGGGATCTCGGCTCTTTCCTCGTCGAATGAGGTGCAGGATATTCACAATACCACTATGCAAAGCAAGAACTAGAAAAGCAATCAAAAGACAAACCGAAGGTTGTAGCATCTGCTAGTTATTGCTAAAGAGGTCACTCCCGGTGAAGGGATCTCGGCTCTTTCCTCATCGAATGAGGTGCTGGATATTCTACAAGGAATACCGCTATGCAAAGCAACAACTAGAGCTACCTAATTTTTTTTTTGAAATTCGATTCCACAACATCTTTTAGGTTTATTTTCTTTCATTAATCTCATTAATGAATGTCCCATCATTTAAGTCCACCTAAACATCACAAATAAATACAACGTACCCTTATGCCATCCGTATTCGCCTCGATGTCCCGTCTGCACCGTTAGGTTAGGTAACTAACGGCAGAGCGGGGCAGGGCTAGCGCGGGTGTAAAACAAAAGCAACGTCTATATAATATATCATATATACTATATACAGTATCTATCTGAACATATCACATGATCACATCACAGATAACGCAGCAGAAAATATCATATGAAGTATTGGATATACTAGGACGTCCGTGTTTTATTTTGAGCCTGTATAAAACATGGATTCCACGGTCGTGATGAATAGCCAATCCCATACCCCTAGACCCCTACGAGAGCGGCAAGCAACCCTACCAATTCTAGAGTTAGGAGACTCGGACTAGACTCCTCGAGATGGTCTCCCACTGGACCCTAGAACCCGGTTACTTGTGCTCCCCGCCTTGGGTCTATCCTAATGCGGAAAAGTAAATAATATACAATGGTGACATCATCCTCAGCCCTGAAGTGACCCAATAAAAGAATATTACAAACAATGAATTTTACATGAATGAAAAAGAAAAACTCTCATCTCACATAAAACCCCCGGCTATTCAAAACTCGACGATCCAATATAACATATCATAGCAACACATAACATCACATGTCATCAACGTAAGTAAATATGCGTATCCCAATTGTCGTTGATATATAGCAATGAAACCGGCGATACCCCATATTACACTTACGGTCGCAGAAAAGAAAGTGTAAAACTATAACAGTTGGAATCCGCAACCTCCTTAGACATCGCATGCCTAACCAAATGAATTCCTTAGACATCTCATGCCTAACAATTATAAACCCCGCATTTTAGTCTCATTATCGAAAACACTTTTCAATATCTAGTCGGGAAATTCAACAAGATTCCCGACATCCTGATCGAATGCTTGTCGCAAACTTTAGTAGACGGCCGCACCCCCGGATGCCGTCGACGAAGTGCACTAATGCGGAACACCGCTGCCGCGAGCACCCGAATGGATACTTTTGGCGACGGGGTTCTCCTACAGTCACTTGGTCGGGGCTATGGGGCGTGGCTATCTATTAAGTTTACCCGGCGAGTATCCACGTACGCTACGTGATTGCGACGAACTTTTGATCGCATCAAAATCCCGTGGCAACCGATCATCTGAGACTAAACTGCTAGACTTATAACATTCAAATTAGTTATCTCATAACTACTTGTGGATTCCAAATATTGTATCACATTCCAGATAAATAGACAATGTTAAACTTTCCGATCGAATAATCAAACACCCAAGTTTTCCCAAATAGTTCTCAACACTTGAAATTAGTTTAAAAACATCCATCACATGCCACAGTACCAATGGTCCAGCCGTAGAAGGGTCAAGCCAACGCCTCACATGTGGCACGCCGTACTGCCACAAACCCTAAGGTTTAGAGGCAGTTCAAGACGGTCACATAATCGAGTTAAGGTTTGTTGTCTTCTAGAGGGTCCACCGCGTAATTTGCACGAATTAGAACGTTCTTAAACTACGGAAAAATCCAACACTTGGAAATTTTCCGGCAGGGGAAAAAGTGAGTTATTTATATCCGTTCGAACTTTTTAACACGTTCTAAAATTACCCGGAAACACACATAGACGAAGTTAAACTTTCCGATCGAATCAACGAATACTAAACATCTCCAGAAAACTCAACATTTGAGTAGAATTAAAAATTCCCAGAAGCATCAGGAAGTATATAGGGATATTACTGTGCAAAACCCAGACCATAGTTCCACTGTTCCGCCGCGGAACAGCCGCGCTTGGCATGGTCCTGCCGCGGTTCCACGGCGGTTTGAGTGAATTAGGGTGTCGTTTTCTACAGTTATCCTTAGAATTCCCTGCTGATTTTTTGAGTATTTTTAATGCAGAAAAAATCACATTTTTAGAAAAAATCCAGAGAGGGGTCTAAACCGGGGTTTCGGGGTTCGATCGGACTATAAACTTCGTCTAGACTTCGCCTAAAGCTCTAGCTTGTCTCTGATACCACTGTAGGCTTACAAGGCACTCTCATAAGGTTCTACAAGGCATCAACCATGCCCGATTCAAAAATTAGACGTGCCGAACAACCCTAACCAAGATCGTATACTAGAGATTATGCAAAACAAATAGCAAGTAAACAACTTTACTTCTAAGAGTTTGAGATTACAACCTTGTAGATCCGGTCCTTCACTTCTAAAGATCCGTGTTGACATCCCTTCGCTGCGATCATCGAGATCCCGGACTCTAGCGATGGTTTCCTCGGAGAAAAGAACGGGCTAGCTCGTTGACTTCGAGGCCGAAGACGATCTACGTCGAGGAGACTCAAACTCAAGCTCCATTTTCACTAGGTCATGAACTTTGTGAAGAGAACACCCTAAACTAAATGGCAAGTAGTATAGGATGATGAAATAGGAAGTGGGTTCACTTTGGATTTTGATTTCTCACTTTATTTCTTCACTTGAAAATTTCTAGCAAGCCTTTTTTTCTTTGAATGAAGAAGAAAAAGAAGAAAGAAAAGAATAATGAATTATCTAAAAAGAATAATCAAGTGAAGTCTATCATAATGCAACCATGGGTGAGTTAACCTTTGTAGATACTAAACCATAGTTTGAGTTAATGGTTTGGTTAATAAAAATCTTATGCAAAACAAAATGAGTGGACTTTGTCAAATATGCTTAAAGCTTCATGAAGCTTCAAGCCAAGACAAAGAAAGCCACCATTTTGTTTTACCAAAATAAATAAAAACCCAAAACCATTATCTTAAATATGGTGTAAGTCATACACACACTCAAGCTTGCATGTATCATCAATCATGATACAAACTAGTGCACAAAAATATATCACATATACAATTTGTGCACATCAAGTGAGAAAATCAATCTTAAGTGAACCAATAATAGTTAATGTAAAGTAATATATCAAATATATAATTATACATTAAATCATTAAATCATCACTTAATTTAATGATCCGATCATATCTCATATAACCGACTAATATCCAATGTATCAATATATCGAATCAACACTTGATTCGGTAACTCGGCTATATCTCATATAACCGACCGATGATACAAATCGCGAGAATAGAATACAGTATCACATACTGGTATTATTCTCGGTCCCGCACATATCTCATATGCGCTCCTATTTCGTTTCGTTTGAGCCAGGAAACCTCTGTGTAGGACTCTAAAGACTCGTCAATACGCCGGCAGTAGGTGGTGATCATATCAATTACCCACAAGCCACAAGCGGTCTGCTAAACGTAACGGCCATCCGGGTATTGAGCGATCATAAGATCAACGAGCAAGCCTGCTCACACTCCTGCGAATCCAATCAGTAACACTTACCGCACAGTCCGGTCTGTTCGTCTGATATGTGGCATATCTCGCCTAGGGGTGGTAAACGTCAGACCCCAGTAGCTTGATAAGTCATGCCGATGTAAGGTCCATAACAAGCATGAAACTACTGATAACACTTACCAGTAAATCACTGCAACCCTGGCCAGGGATTTCCAGTTATGGCCAGTCGAGCATAGCGCAACATCAACCCCCAATACCGGGAGAGACGAATCCCCTCCTATCGCTCATTGCCTCCATATGAATCGGGACTGTACCCAAAAACCACCTATTTGCACGACTCAGTAGAGCCGTAGTAGGGTGGAAATCAAAGCACAGTGGGAGACACACAAGACTCTATGACGATCTCGGGTCAACAGACTAAGCTGTACCAGTGTCACCAGAGAACTGCCATCTGACGTGAGGTATAATACCATCTGGGAGTTCTCGGCGAGTCCGTTCAGTGTACCCAGTCTCCACTGAGCACCCGCATACCGTCTCTGATGTCAAACACTAATGGATATGGGATCATCCATTACTCATCTCATGGGTTGAGAAGATATACGCTAGTCTACTCTGGAATATTGATGCCCCGTCTCGATATTCCCACGACTAGGAACATTGAAGGATGTACTCATGGACTACCCAGGCCCCACTAGTATGATCTGCATCATAGTCCTGCAAGTCGAGTACACATCCTAAGGGCTTTATCAACATGTAATAGAGAGACAGTGAGTATACATGTTAAGATAAAGAACAACCAGATAGCGTACTATCATGTCGAGCAAGAAAGTCCTACCTATATATGTCCCAGCATCCACTACAATATACATCTCATGTACAGTAATGGCCTCTAGGGCATACATATAACTAACAATTGATTTTATCATCAAAGCAGATGTTCCAACTCCGTGATGCCTTCTTTAATCCATAGATGGATTTAAGCAACCTGCATGATTTTCTGCTACTCCCACTGTCAATGAAGCCTTCTGGCTGATCCATAAAAATGCATTCTTCTAAATCACCATTTAGAAATTCCGTTTTAACATCCATCTGCCTGATTTCATAATCATAGTGAGTAGCTATAACAAGCAGGATCCGAATGGATTTGAGCATCGCGACTGGTGAAAAGGTTTCATCATAGACCAAGCCTGGTTTTTGACGAAATCCTTTTGCGACCGGTCTAGCTTTATAGGTCTCTACCTGACCATCCACACCGATCTTTCTCTTAAAGATCCATTTGCACCCTATGGGTTTTACTCCAGAAGGTGCAACCTCCAAAGTCCATATTTTGTTGGTGTGCATGGATTCCATTTCGGATCTCATGGCATCCAGCCACTTCACTGAGTCACCACTCGTGATAGCTTGCTGAGAACTAGTAGGGTCATCATCATCCATGATGCAATCTTCTCTATCACCATCAATTAGAAAACCGTAGTATCTATCCGGTGGGCGAGAAGTCCTACTAGATCTACGGAGTGGCCGAGGTTCTTCAGGTTCTATTGAAACCTCAGGTTCAACCAAATCATCGGTAATTGTTTGTGGATCTGGAATTTCTTTCAGTTCTACCACATTGCCAACGGTATCATTTGTAAAATAATTCATTTTCTAAAAATGTGGCATACTGAGAAACAAACACCCTTTGTTCCTCCTTGTGGTAGAAAAGATATCCATACGAGTGTTGGATATCCTACAAATTTACACAAAACTGATCGTGTCTCGAGTTTGTCCGGATTCTGCTTTTTCACATAAGCCGGACAACCCCATATCCTAACTCGTTTAAGAGATGGTCTCTTCCCATACCATATCTCATATAGAGTGGTAGACACGGTTTTGGTCAGAACCCTATTCAATAGATATATCGCAGTCTCCAATGCGTGCCCCCATAATGAAAGTGGTAACTCAGCATCACTCATCATTGATCGTACCATATTTAATAGGGTACGATTCCTCCGTTCTGACACACCGTTGTGCTGTGGTGTGTACGGAGGAGTGAGCTGAGAGAGAATCCCATTCTCTTTTAGGAAATCTAGAAACTCTGAGGTTAGATACTCACCTCCTCGATCCGATCGAAGTTTCTTAATACTCAAGCCCGTTTGTTTTTCTACTTCAGATTTATACTCCTTGAACTTTTCGAAGGCTTCGGACTTATGTTTCAATAAGAACACGTGTCCGGATCTCGAGAAATCATCAGTAAAAGTTATGAAGTATGAAAAACCATCTCTCGCATGTGTAGACATTGGTCCACATACATCACTATGTATGAGGCCTAAGAGTTCAGTTGCTCTCTCTCCGTGTCCAGTTAACGGAGTTTTGGTCATTTTACTTTTGATACAAGACTGGTAAGTCGCATAAGATTTATATTCAAACGAGTTTAAATATCCATCTTTATGTAGCTTGGTTAGTCTTATTTCATTAATATGACCAAGTCTACAATGCCAAATGAAAGCTTCATTTATGTCAGAAATCTTCCTTTTGTTTGTGTGTTGTATATTGAAAACTGTATGTTGATTTAGGACGTATATCCTGTTATTTAATGTACCAGACCAAATCAACTCTTGATTAAGGTTAATGTTCATAACATTAGATTGTAACACAAAATTATATCCTTCATTGTCCAACAACGATATTGATATAATATTACATAACATCGAAGGTACAAAATAACATGGGTTCAAAACCAATATACAACCCGACGGCAAACCAAGGTGATACTCTCCCACTGCTGCAGCATGTACAGAGGAACCATTCCCAACTCGGAGAGTGTGATCACCTTTCTTCAAAAACCTGCTATTTTTCAGCCCCTGCACACAATTGCAGATGTGAGATCCTGACCCGGTATCTAATACCCAGGAAGCATAGATTGAAAAACAGTTTTCTGTTACAAACACACCTGAAGTGGAAGCATCAGCATGATTCTTCTTCTTGAGGTCGGCAAGGTATGCAATGCAGTTTCTCTTCCAGTGCCCAGTCTTGTGGTAGTGGAAGCATTCCCCTCTTCCTGACGCAGCAGCCCCTATCCTGTCCTTTCCCGATGCCCTTTTTACTCCTCCTCTCGGCTTTATGGGATTCTTCTTCTTCCTTCCCTTGGCCTTAGCTTTCGGGATGGAAGAGGAAGATGGCCCAGCAATTAGAGCGGGATTTTTCGCTACCTTTAGCATGCTCTTTGCACTTCTCAACATATTGAGGAGTTCAGGAAGTGACTTCTCCATGTTGTGCATGTTGAAGTTTACAATGAAATGAGCAAAGGCATGGGGATGGGACTGTAGAACAATATCAACATAATGTTCGTTCTCCATGGTCCATCTCAGGTCCTCTAGTTCTTCGATAAGTCCTATCATCTTCAATACATGGTCACCTATAGACGTGCCAGCCGCCATCCGCATCTGAAACAACTTTCGAGCTGCCTCATATCGGAGAGTACGAGATTGCTCCCTATACATGTCCTTTGTATGGAGAAAGATGGATTGTACGTCCATCTTCTCATACTGCTTCTGATGTTCATTGTCTATAGAAGCAAGCACGAGGCATTTGGCTGTTGCACAGTCTATATCCCATGTCTTGCGGATTTCCCTATCCGCAACTGAAGAATCAGGGCCTGGGCTAGGAGGGGCTGGAGTAGTCAGGACGTATCCGACCTTATCATAAGTCAGGGCAATATTTACGTTCCTCAGCCATTCTTTGTAATTCAGTTTCGTGAGTTTATTCTTGTATAATAAAAGCTTAAGTCCCGTCATTAGGTATCTGCCATTAGGAGAGAGAAAAGAAGACACTCAGCGATTGCTCTTGCATGATTAGATTGGTTATTAATCTTATCTAATCGATGTCTCCCACTGCTTTTATCAAATTTTCCTTCAAACCTTAAAAAGAAAATTAGCCAGGATTAATTGCAATCTACAAGTTTGCTAACCGGTCGGCCAGGCCAGTGTCGGTACTCCGAGGGAGGTTCCCCGTGCTTTCGCACAGACCTAATTAAAATAAACCTCGTTCTCCTAGATGCATAACCCCGTTGACACCTTTCTAGACATCTACTGGATTAGCTAATTGTAAAGTGCAAAGCTCTCCCGGGAGTAACTTTTACTCACAGTGGGATCGGGATCCAACTATCAAATAGAAGGTATGCAATCTCATTGCAAATTTCAACTCTTGAAATTCCCGATATGGTTTTTACCCCTAGTTTCTTATGACCTTAACAATGGTCAACAAATCATAAGCACTAGTCAAGTTCTACCCACCATTTTATGATTGATTTAGACCCATCCGCATAACCATTAACTATGGTCAACAAGGTCATGTGAATGTCCTAATCGATCGCATCATATGCTTTGTAGGAAGACATCACTTAGCACCCGTACACCACGCTTTAACTATAGTCAATAAACGTGGTACGAATACTAAGTACTCTTCTTCCTAAAATGGCTGTTAGTTATATGTATGCCCTAGAGGCTATTACTGTACATACGATGTATATTGTAATGGATGCTTGGACATATATAGGGAGGACTTTCTTGCTCGACATGATAATATGCTATCTGGTTGTACTTTATCTTAACATGTACTCTGATTGTCTCTATATTACATGTTGATAAAGCCCTTAGGATATGTACTCAACTACTAGGACTATGATGAGATCATACTAGTGGGGCCACGGTAGTCGGTGAGTATATCCTATAACTGTTCCTAGTCGAGGGTGTATCGGACAGGGCATCGATACACCAGAGTAGACTAGCGTATACGCATCTTGACCCATATGATAGGCGATGGATGATCCTATATCCATCGGTGTTTGACATCAAGGATGGTGTACAGGTGCTCAGTAGAGACTGGGTACACTGGACGGACTCGCCGAGAACTCCCAGATGGTATTATACCTCACGTCAGATGGCAGTTCTCCGGTGACACTGGTACAGAGTAGTCTGTTGACCCGAGATCGTTATAGAGTCTTGTGTGATTCCCACTGTTCTTTGATTTCCATCATACCACATCCAAGAGGGCGTGCAAAAAGGTGGCTTTTGGGTACAGTCCCGAATCGCATGGAGGCAATGAGCGATAGGAGGGGATTCGTCTCTCCCGGTATAGGGAGTTGATGTAGTGCTGTGTTCGATTAGCTATAACCGGAAATCTCTGGCCAGGGTTGTTGAGATTTACTGGTAAGTGTTATCAGTAGTTTCTCGAACTGTTATAGACCTCATATCGACACGACTTATCAAGCTACTGGGGTCTGACGTTTACCACCCCTAGGCGAGATATGCGACATATCAGACGACGAGACCGGACTGTACGGAAGTGTTACTGTTTGGATTCACAGGAGAATGTACAGGCTTGCTTGTTGATCTTCTGACCGCTCAATACCTGGGTGGCTGTTACATTTAGCTGACCCCTTGCAGCTTGTGGGTGTTTGATATGATCATCACCTACTGCCGGCGTATTGACGATTCTTTAGAGTCTTACACAGAGGTTTCTTGACTCAGGAAAAACGGAGTAGGGGCACGTATGTGATATGTGCGGGACCGAGGATAATGCAATATGAGATACCGTATTCTATTCTCGCGATATTTGATATCAGCCGGGTCATCGGATCAAGTGTTGATTCGATGAATCGGTACGGATAAATATTAGTCGGTTATATGCGATATAACCGGATTGTCGGATCAAGTGTTGATTCGATAATTTAATGTATAATAATATATATGATATATTAAATTACATTAACTAATATTAGCTCACTAAAAGATTCTTTTTCTCACTCGGGTAATACATTGATATATATGCGATATATGTTAATTGTATTATTTTATTTTGTTACGATAAATATTATATATGTGATATATAATATTGTAACATGATATGATTACTAATGCAACATGTTTAGTGGAGTTTAAACATAATTAGGGTTTGGATTAGGGTTAAGACTTCTAGTAGATTCTAGAAGGTTTCTTTTTGTCATGATAAAGATATTTGTGTTGATATTTATCTATGACTCATACTTAACCCAACCCAAACCCTAGCCATTGGTTAATTCTCTACAATGGTTTAGTCAACCATGGTTGCATTATTCATCATATTAATCCTTGCATTATTCATCACAAAAGGGATTGATCACTATTCTTCTTCTTCTTCCTCCTTTTGCAAAGCTTTCTTGCTTTTTATTTGTGATGAAAAATGAGTGAGAATAAGAAAACAAACGAGAGAAAAAATCCTACTTCATCATCCTCATCTATCCTTTCCATTTAGATGAGGGTGCTCACTTCATATTATGAGTGTTAGCTTGTGTTAACGAAACTTCAAGGTAGATCATCTTTGTATCGAAGATCGGAAGCAAGACTGCATCTTTCTCTTCGTGGAACCTCTCGAGAGTCCGGAACACAATGATTGCAGCGAAGGGACTTCAACACGGAGTTTAAGAAGTGAAGGACCGGATCTACAAAGGTTTTAATCCCTCTCACTTAGTGTTAAAGTGTTTAACATGTTAGTTTTCGCATAAACTCTAGTTTAAAGTTCCGGCTTTGGGTTGTTCGGCACGGCTAAATTTTTAATCGGGCATGGTTGATGCCTCGTAGACCCTTGTGCGCGTGCATAGCAACCCTACAGTGGTATCAGAGCCAAGCTAGAGCTTTAGGCGAAGTCTAGACGAAGTTTAAAGTCCGATCGAACCCGGAAACCCCGATATATACCCTTCTTTGGAAATTTTCTCAAAATGTGATTTTTTGTGAATTAAAAATGCTCAGAAAATTAAGCAGGGAAATATAGGAATTACTGTGAAGTACGGACCATTGATTCCATCACGTGAGCGCGGAACCGCGGCCAAACCATGCATGTGGCCGCGGTTCCGCTGCTGAATAGTGATACTGGGGCCCACCACTTCACAGTAATATTCCTGGTTTCTTTTGCAGTATTCTGGGAAGTTTTAATTCCACTCAAGTATTAAGTTTTCTGGGTTGTATTGGGGACTCGTTAATTCGATCGGATAATTTAACTTCGTTTAAGTTTTTCCGGATAATTTTAGAAACTGTTAAAAAGTTCGAACGGATATCAATAACTCATTTTTTCCCGACCCCGAAAATTTCCAAGTGTTGGATTTTTCCGTAGTTTAAGAACGTTCTAAGTCGTGCAAGTAACGCGGTGGACCCTCTAGAAGACAACAAACCTTAACTCGATAATGTGACCGTCTTGAACTGCCTATGAACCTTAGGGTTTGTGGCAGTACGGCGTGCCACATGTGAGGTGTTGGCTTGACCCTTCTACGGCTGGACCATTGGTACTGTAGCATGTGATGGATGTTCTTAAACTAATTTCAAGTGTTGAGATATATTGGGAAAATCTTGGGTGTTTGATTATTCGACCGGAAAGTTTAACATTGTCTATTTATCTGGAATGTGATACAATATTTGGAATCCACAAATAGTTATGAGATAACTAATTTGAATATTATAAACATAGCAGTTTAGTCTCAGATGATCGGTTGCCGCGGGATTTTGATTTGATCAAAAGTCCGTCGCAATCACGTAGCGTACGCGAATACTCGCCGGGTAAACTTAATAGACAACCACGCCCCATAGCCCCGACCAAGTGACTATAGGAGAACCCCGTTGCCAACAGCATCCGTTCGGGTGCTCGCGGCAGCGGTGTTTCGCCTTAGTGCACTTCGTCGACGGCATCCGGGGGTGTGGCCGTCTACTAAAGTTTGCGACGAGCATTCGATCAGGATGTCGGAAATCTTGTTGAATTGCCCGACTTGATATTGAAAAGAGTTTTCGATAATGAGACTAAAATGCGGGGTTTATAATTGTTAGGCATGCGATGTCTAAGGAATTCATTTGGTTAGGCATGCGATGTCTAAGAAGGTTGCGGATTCCAACTGTTGTAGTTTTACACTTTCTTTTCTGCGACCGTAAGTGTAATATGTGGTGTATCGCCGGTTTCGTTGCTATACATCAACGACAATTGGGATACGCATATTTACTTACGTTGATGATATGTGATATTATGTGTTGCTGTGATATGTTATATTGGATCATCGCGTTTGAATAGCCGGGGGTTTTATGTGAGATGAGAGTTTTTTCTTTTTCTTTCATGTAAAATTCATTTGTATGCAATATTCTTTTATTGGGGCACTTCCGGGCTGAGGATGATGTCACCATTGTATATTATTTACTTTTCCGCATTAGGTAGACCCAAGGCGGGGAGCACAAGTAACCAGGTTCTAGGGTCCAGTGGGAGACCATCTCGAGGAGTCGTGACCGGGTCACCTAACCCTAGAATTGGCAGTGTTGCTTACCGCTCTCGTAGGGGTCTAGGGATGTGGGTTTGGCTATTCATCGCGACCATGGAATCCGTGTTTTATACAGGCTCGTATTAAAACACGAACGTCCTAGTATATCCAATATTTCATATATGTTCTTCTGCTGCAATGTTCTGTGATGAGATCATATTACTGCCTGAGACGAATGTTTATATTATATATATGAGATATATGTTATATTGCAGATTTCGTTTCAAATATGATGCTTGTGAAGCATATTAAAATGGGACTTCATTAATGAGATTAATGAAACTAAAAGAAACCTAAGATGTTGTAGAAACTTATTTAAAAACTGGTAGCTCTAGTTCTTGCTTTGCATAGCGGTGTTCCTTGTAGAACATCCAGCACCTTATTCGATAAGGAAAGAGCCGAGATCCCTTCACCAGGAGTGACCTCTTTAGTGAAAGTAGCAGATGCTACAAACTCGGTTTGTCTTTTGATTGCTTCTATAGTTCTTGCTTTGCATAGTGATATTTGTGAAATATCCTGCACCTTATTCGATGAGGAAAGGGCCGACGATCCCTTCACCGGGAGTGACCCCTTTAGCAAAACTAGAAAAGCCTCAAAAACATTCCATTTAAAATCACTCGATTCTACAACGATATCAAGTTCATTACGCAAAGGGTTTTCTTAAAAACCTGTCGTAGTCCTCCGTCATTTCAGATAAGTACTTCATAGTATTCGTGCTGCGTTTGTTGGCTTTCGTCAAGGCGTAGTGTGCGGTAGCTATTTATGCTTATCTGCTAGCATATGATGCGATTGAGTTAGGGTAGTCGTGCGACTTTGTTGGCATTCGTCAAGGGTCGTGCAGGTGGGTTTAATTCAATCGGGAAATGACGGGTTGAACTTGACTAGTAGCCTATGGTTTGTTGGCATTCGTCAAGGTCATAGGACACTAGGGGCAAAATATTATTGGGAATTCCAAGTGTTGAAATTTGCAATGAGATTGCTGTTAGTGTATATGCCCTAGAGGCCATTACTGTATCATACTAGTATGTATATTACTTGATGGAAGCTAGGGATATTCACAGTTGTATATACAATCTTGCTCGAAATGGTAGTATGCTACTTGGTTTGTCTCTGCTTTAATATGTGCATGTGTTTCTTTTAGCATATCGCTTATATACATATTAGTAGAGCCCTTAGGATCTTTGCTTGATTACCAGCGTTGTGATGGCGCTCGCACTCGTGGGGGCTGGGTAATCCATAAGCACATCCTTATACAGGTCCCTAGTCGTTGGACTATCGAGACAGGGCATCGATACTCCGGAGTATACTAGCGTATGCGCTTCTCATCCCAGCGTGGGAGACGGTCTGTCCCACAGCCGTCAGTACGTCGTACTTGAGATAGTATGCGGGTGCTCGTTAGGTTACGAGTACACTGGACAGGAATCGTCGGGAACTGTTGGTTGGTATTATACGTATCGTTAGTTATCAGTTCCCAGGTGACATGAGTACAGCTTAGTCCGCTGACTTGACACTGTCACTACGCCTCGAGTGTGTTCCCACTGCACTTTGATTACTACCCTACCACGGCTCAAAGGAGTCGTGAAAACAGGTAGTTTTTGGGTGCAGTCCCGAAGCACTTGGAGGCAGTGACGGTTAGACAGGATTCGTCTCTCCCGGTATTGGGGGTTGACATCACGCTGTGTCTAGGAGAGCCATTACACAAGTAGTCCCTGGCCAGGGCAAGCGAGATATATGAAAGGTTCCTAGGCACCCTATAGAGGTCTCACAAGGCATCGAACATGCCAATATAAAATTTTACGGGTGCCGAGAGACCCGACTACGGATCGTTTGCTAGAAAACTAGGCGAAAAAGTAAACTAGTTAACACTTAACTAATAGATACGGAAATACAACCTTTGTAGATCCATTTGTCCACCTCCACGGCTCCGAGATGAGGTCCTCTCCGCTGTCCAAATCAAATCCGGGCTCTAGAGTCAGCTTCGTCGGAGAATGGGCAAGCTAGGTCGTCTATGTCCATGCCGAAGATGATCTACGTCGAGGCATCGCTAAATCAAGCTTCGACTTCACCAAGTCAAGAAACTTGTGAAGTAAACACACTCTACTACTTGGCAAGAGGTAGAGGATGAAGAAATAGGAAGTGGGTAGGCTTTAGTTTTGGGTTTCTCACTTGTTTCCATCAATCACTATTGATGGAGCATAGCTTTCTTCACTTGAAGAATGAAGAAGATGAAGAATGTTATTATGATAAGAATAATAAAAATGAGAAAAGAAATTAATTCTTATCATAATTGAACCATAGTTAGGTGTAGAGAGTCAATCATGGTTTTGTGGAATGGTTAAGTTAAGCATGAGACAAAAATGGTTAAGTTTATTCAAACCTTCATGAAGATTCATGAACAAAACAAAACTAGCATCCATTTTTCCCTTTTTGCTTTTTGCAAAATGAATAAACAAATAAATAAATAAATGAATAATCAAATAGTAAACCCTAACCATTCCATTAACCAAGGTTTAATTCTATACACTTAACTAAAAAGGCATGTATCATCAATCATGATACAAACAAGTGCACAAAATCATATCGCATATGCAATGCGCACACTCGAGTGAGAAAATCCATCTAAAGTGAACCGATACTAGTTAATGCAAAGTAATATATAAAAATATATAATTATGCATTAAATCACTAAATCAACACTTGATTCAATGATCCGGTCATGTCGCACATAACCGACTGGTATCATCAGTAACAACTTATCGAATCAACACTTGATCCGATAACCCGGCTATATCGCATATAACCGATCAATGTCACATTGCGAGAATCAAATACAGTATCACATACTGGTATTATTCTCGGTCCCGCACATATCTCATATGCGCTCCTATCTCGTTTCGCTTGAGCCAGGAAACCTCTGTGTAGGACTCTAAAGACTCGTCAATACGCCGGCAGCAGGTGATGATCATATCAAACACCCACAAGCCGCAAGCGGTCTGCTAAACGTAACGGCCACCCGGGTATTGAGCGATCAGAAGATCGACGAGCAAGCCCGCTCACACTCCTATGAATCCAACCAGTAACACTACCGTACAGTCCGGTCTGATCGTCTGATATGTCGCATATCTTGCCTAGGGGTGGTAAACGTCAGACCCCAATAGCTCGATAAGTCGTGTCGATATGAGGTCTATAACAATTCGAGAAACTACCGGTAACACTTACCAGTAAATCTCAGCAACCCTGGCCAGGGATTTCCTGTTATAGCCAATCGAACACAGCGCAACATCAACTCCCTATACCGGGAGAGACGAATCCCCTCCTATCGCTTATTGCCTCCTTGTGACTCGGGACTGTACCCAAAAACCACCGTTTTGCACGCCCTCTTGGATGTGGTAAGATGGAAATCAAAGCACAGTGGGAACCACACAAGACTCTATGACGATCTCGGGTCAACAGACTACTCTGTACCAGTGTCACCAGAGAACTGCCATCTGACGTGAGGTATAATACCATCTGGGAGTTCTCGGCGAGTCCGTCCAGTGTACCCAGTCTCTACTGAGCACCCGTATATCATCTCCGATGTCAAACACCAATGGATATGGGATCATCCATCGCCCATCTATATGGGTCGAGAAGGTACACGCTAGTCTACTCTGGTATATCGATGCCCCGTCTCGATACGCCCACGACTAGGGACTTTGAAGGATGTACTTATGGACTACCATGTCCCCACTAGTATGATCCGCATCATAGTCTAGGTAGTCAAGTACACATCCTAAGGGCTTTACCAACATGTAATAGAGAGACAATCTGTGTACACGTTAAGATAAAGAGCAACCAGATAGCATACTATCATGTCGAGCAAGAAAGTCCTCCCTATATATGTCCCAGCATCCACTACAATATACATCCTATGTACAGTAATGGCCTCTAGGGCATACATATAACTAACAATCTCCCACTTGCACTAGGGCCATCTGTAGCAGTGGCTGCAGTATCTCATACTCAACCATCCCATAAAAGTCTCTCTCTGGGAATAGGCCTTCGTGAGTGGTTCCGCCATGTTGTCCTCTGAGTCTACTCTCCTAACCTCGATCACCCTGGAGATCAACCATCTCCATGATCAAGTGATACTGCCTTAGAATATGTCTGGATCACTGATGGGACGGACGTTCCTTGGCATAAGCCACAACTCCATTGTCACACAATGGGAGGAACTAAGTTCATCTCATGAACCAATATACACCCAAACATCCTCTTTGGTAGCATCTTAAGTAGCGATGTATCCTGCCTTTATCGTCTAGTATGTCACGGTATCTAGCTTGGAACTCTTCCAACATACCGTCCCTTTACTGAGGGTAAAGACAATGCCTGCAACTGACATTCAGTCGTCTTTATCACCCTGGAACTCTTCCAGTGATTCTCCCCAGGATCGATTGATACCATCTCACTACAGCTAGTGAGATTCCTAACATCCAATTAGATCTATCTCATAGATCCAAAATCCAGGATTTAGTAGGTATCATTTTGATCCTATTTCGAGAATCTTTGTGATAAACGGAGATTGATCGAGCGTAGCATAAGAAACTCCTTTCTTATCAAGAGTATGTCATCCACGTACTCTACGAGGATCGCCACCATACTCCCTACTACCTTTTTGTTTATACAAGGTTCATCTACCATTTTGATGATGTCAACTTCTTTGACTACTTCATCAAAACAGATGTTCCAACTCCGCGATGCCTGCTTTATCCTATAAAGCATCTTGCACACGTTTCCGCTGCTCCCACTGTCTACGAAGCCCTCTGGCTGTGTTCTTATAGACCTTCTCTTCTAAATCGTTATTTAGAAAAGGAGTCATGGCACCCAACCACCAGATATCGTAGTCATGGTATGTAGCCGTGGCAAGTAGGATCTGGATGGACTTAAGCATAGATCCTTAGAAAAGGTTTCTTCATGATCCACACCTGGTCAATGATGCAAACCTTTAATAAGTCTAGCTTTGAAAGTCTCAACTTTTCCATGTACACCAAGTAATCTTCTCAAGATATACTTGCTCCTGATGGGGATTTAACCCTTCAGATATAGCAACTAAAGTCCATACTTTGTTGGTGTATAAGGATTCCATCTCAGATCGATAAACATCCAGCCATTCTCACAGAGTCACACTCCTGATGGCCAGCTCGAAACTAGTTGGGTTATCATCTCATGACGCAATCCTCGCTCCCACTGTCATAGAGAAACCGAAGTATCTCTCAGGTGGGTGAGGAACCCTGCTAGATCGGCGGAGAGGCTGAGGTTCGTTGGAATCTACTGAATCCTTTGGTTCTACCAAATCATCTGCTGTAGTTTGTATAGCTGGAACTTTTCCAGTTCTACATTACAGACCTTGCCTCGAGCTTGTCCGGATTTTGCTTTTAGACATAGGCCGGACAACCCCAAATCTTAACTAACTTAAGATATGGGCTCTTCCCATACCATATCAAATATGAAGTGGTAGGCAACAGATTTGATTTGAACCCTATTCAATAGGTATGCAACTTCTCAAGTGCATAACACCCAATAGGAAAAAGGTAACTCAGTAGTACTCATCATAGAGCACACCATATCAAATAGGGTGTATCTGCTCCGCCCCAATATACCATCGTGCTATGGTGTATACGGAGGAGTAATGCTGAGAGAGAATCTCATTCTCCTTTAGAATAGTCCAGGATTTCCGTGCTCAAGTATTCTCCTCCTCGATCACATCAAAGGACATAATACTTATACCCGTATTTTGGTTCTCTACTTCTAACTTATATTCTGTGAATATCTCAAAAGGTTCGGACTTGTGTTTCAACAAGAACATATGTCTGAATCTAAAGAGATCATCAGAGAACGTAATGAAGTATAAAGAATCAGTCCTGGCATGTGTAGACAGGAGACCTTGCATACATCATCATGTATCAGTCCCAAGAGTTCATTAACTCTTTCTCTGTTTCCAATAAACAGAGCTATGGTCATCTTATCTTTGTGACATGACTGACGAGTTTCACAAGATGTAAATTCAAACTGATTTAAATATGCATCTATATGTAACTCTAGCTAGTCGGGTCGCATTGATATGACCTAGTCTACAATACCTCAAGAAGGATCCGTTCATTTCTGAACTATTCCTCTTGTGTGTGTTCTGTATACTAAGAACTGTAGTTTGATTTAGAACATCAACGCTTTTAGATAACGTGCCTGAACCGATCAACTTTTGATATAGGAAATGTTCAAAACATTATCCAACAATACAAAATTTTATCATTTCTTTACTAATAAAGAGACTGATATGATTTTGTATATCAGGTTCGGTATCTAATAACGTTCGTTCAGAATCAATGTATTGGTAATACAGGGTGACAGTGACCAACAGACTTGGCTGCAACTCTTGCCCCGTTTTCTGTCTCATGAAACTTATCACCCGTTCTCAGTTTTTCTACCCTTTTGTAGCCCTATGTAACAGATTACATATCTGGGATCCTGATCCGGTATCAAATACCCAGGATACGGAGGATACTGAGAAACAGTTCTTTGTAATGAACACACCCGAAGATGATGCATCAACATGCACTCTCTTCGTTTGGACGGCACGGGAAATCTGGTATTCCCCAATTTCCTGATCTGTCTTATAACAATTATAAGTTGGAGCGGGACCAACGTTCCCCAGCTCAGTATAACAAGCGGGTTCGGTCAATTATCCGTATTATTATCTTGATTAAGGCATGATATGGTCGCTACCTGGAGAGAGAGAGAGAAGAAAACACTCAGCGTGCGCTCTTGCAAGAATAAATTGGTTATTATTTTATCTAATCAGGATGACTCCCACTGCTTTTTATCAAATCTTCCTTCAAACCCTAAAAGGAAAGACTAGCCGGGATTAATTACACACTACAAGTTCGCCAATCTTTCAGCCAGGCCAGTGTCGGTACTTTGAGGGAGGTCCCCCGTGCTTTCGCACGAACCTAATTAATGTAAACCTCGTTTTCCCAGAGGCGTAACCCCGTTGACACCTTTCTAGACGCCTACTTGATCGGCTAATTGTAATGTATAAAACTCTCCCAGGAGTAACTCTTACTCGCAGCGGGTATCGGGATCCAACTATCTCATAGAAGGTATGCAA
Source organism: Agapanthus africanus (assembly GCA_030015575.1). Lineage (NCBI taxonomy): Eukaryota > Viridiplantae > Streptophyta > Magnoliopsida > Asparagales > Amaryllidaceae > Agapanthus > Agapanthus africanus. The sequence continues at coordinate 177,120,734 of JASDDO010000016.1, read as the reverse complement.
TCTCATTGCAAATTTCAACACTTGAAATTCCCAATAATATTTTACCCCTAGCGTCCCATGACCTTGACGCAGGCCAACAAACCACAGTACGCTAGTCAAGTTCAATCCGTCATTTCTTGATTGAATTAAACCCACCCGCACGACCCTTGACGCAGGCCAACAAAGTCGCACGACTACCCTAACTCAATCTGCATCATATGCATAAGCAGATAAATACTAGTTAGCTACCGTACACTACGCCTTGACGCGGGCCAACAAACGTAGCACGAATACTAACTACTACTTATCTGAAATGACGGAGGGCTACGTCAGGTTTTTCTGAAAACCTATTGCGTAACGAACTTGATATCGTTGTAGAATCAAATGATTTTAAAATGGAGTGCTTTTGAGGCTTTTCTAGTTTTGCTAAAGGAGTCACTCCCGGTGAAGGGATCGTCGGTCCTTTCCTCGTCGAATGAGGTGCGGGATATATCATATATATCACTGTGCAAAGCAAAAACTCTTAAAAGCAATCAAACGACAAACCGAGTGTGTAGCATCTGCCAGTTATTGCTAAAGGAGTCACTCCCGGTGAAGGGATCTCGGTCCTTTCCTCATCGAATAAGGTGCAGGATATATCACATATACCGCTGTGCAAAGCAAGAACTGTAGCTACCTGTTTTATTTTGAAATTCGATTCTACAACATCTTAGGTTTCTTTTATTTCATTAATCTCATTAATGAAGTCCCATCATTTAAGTACCTAAACATCACAGATAGATATGACGTACACTTATGCCATCCGCATTCGCCTCGATGTCCCCTCGTGCACCGTTAGGTTAGGTAACTAACGACAGAGTGGGGCAGGGCTAGCGCGGGTGTAAAACATAAGTAACGGCTATATAATATATCATATATACTATATAATGTATCTATCACAGAACATCACATGATCACATCACAGATATCGCAGCAGAAGAATCATATGAAATATTGGATATACTAGGACGTCCGTGTTTTCAATACGAGCCAGTATAAAACACGGATTCCACGGTCGTGATGAATAGCCAAACCCACACCCCTAGACCCCTACGAGAGCAGCAAGCAACCCTACCAATTCTAGAGTTAGGAGACCCGAGCTCGACTCCTCGAGTTGGTCTCCCACTGGACTCCAGAACCCGGTTACTTGTGCCCTCCTCCTTGGGTCTATCCTAGTGCGGAAAAGAAAATAATATACAAAAGGTGACAACTTCCGCAACCTGGAAGCGCCCCAATAAAAGAATATTACATACAAGTATTTACACGAATGAAAATGAAAAACACCCATCTCACATAAAAACCCCCGGCTATTCAAACACGACGATCCAATATAACATATCCAGCAACACATAACATCACATGTCATCAACGTAAGTAATTATGCCCATCCCAATTGTCGTTGACATATAGCAACGAAACCGGCGATATCACATATTACACTTACGGTCACAGAAAAGAAAGTGTAAAACTACAACAGTTGGAATCCGCAACCACCTCAGACATCGCATGCCTGATCAAATGAATTCTTTAGACATCGCATGCCTAACAATTATAAACCCCGCATTTTAGTCTCATTATCGAAAACACTTTTCAATATCAAGTCGGGCAATTCAACAGGATTCCCGACATTTTGATCGAATGCTCGTCGCAAACTTCAGTAGACGGCCGCACCCCCGATACCGTCGACAAAGTGCACCAAGGCGGAACACCGCTACCGGGAGCACCCGAACGGATGCTTTCGGCGACGGAGTTCTCCTGCAGTCACTTGGTCGGGGCTATGGAGTGAGGCTGTCTATTAAGTTTACCCGGCGAGTATCCGCGTACGCTACGTGATTGCGACAGACTTTTGATCACATCAAAATTCCGTGGCAACCGATCAGTTGAGACTAAACTGCTATGTTTATAACATTCATTTAGTTATCACATAACTTCTTGTGAATTCCAATTATTGTATCCCATTCCAGATAAACGGAAAATGTTAAACTTTTCGATCAAACAATCGAACACCCAAGTTTTCCCGATACAGATCAACACATGAAATAAGTCTAACAACATTCAGTTCGTGCCTCAGTACCAACGGTCCAGCCGTAGAAGGGTCAAGCCAACGCCTCACATGTGGCACGCCGTACTGCCCCAAACCCGAAGGTTCAAAGGGCAGTTCAAGACGGTCACATAATCGAGTTAAGGTTTGTTGTCTTCTAGAGGGTCCATCGCGTTACTTGCACTACTTAGAACGTCGTTAAACTACGGAAAAATCCAACACTTGGAAATTTCCCGACAGGGGAAAAATTGGGTATTTATATCCGGTCGAACTTTTTAACATATTCTAAAAAATATCCGGAAAGCCAAATAGACAAAATTTGATACCCCGATCGAAACACCAAATCCCCAAAACAATTCCAGAAAAATCAACTCTGGAAAATATTTTAAAAATTCCCAGAATACTCAGCATAATTTATCAGGAATTACTGTGCAAACAATGAGGGCTGACGTCACCTTATAGCCGCGGAACCGCCGCAGAAGCTAGGCTTCTGCCGCGGTTCCGCCGCAATAAACACTGTTCATCCAAAAATTTTTGCATGGTAATTCTTATTTTTCCCTGCTGAATTTTTTAGCAATTTTTAATATGGAAAAATCCACGTTTTACAAAACCGGACAGAGAGCATGTTTGGAATTGGGTTTCGGGTTCGTTCGGACTTCAAATTGCGTCTAGACTTCGCCTAAGGCTCTAGCTAGGCTCTGATACCAGTGAAAGGTTCCTAGGCACCCTATAGAGGTCTCACAAGGCATCGAACATTCCAATATAAAATTTTACGGGTGCCGAGAGACCCGACTACGGATCGTTTGCTAGAAAACTAGGCGAAAAAGTAAACTAGTTAACACTTAACTAATAGATACGGAAATACAACCTTTCTAGATCCGTTTGTCCACCTCCACGGCTCCGAGATGAGGTCCTCTCCGCTGTCCAAATCAAATCCGGGCTCTAGAGTCGGCTTCGTCGGAGAATGGGCAAGCTAGGTCGTCGATGTCCATGCCGAAGATGATCTACGTCGAGGCATCGCTAAATCAAGCTCCGACTTCACCAAGTCAAGAAACTTGTGAAGTAAACACACTCTACTACTTGGCAAGAGGTAGAGGATGAAGAAATAGGAAGTGGGTAGGCTTTAGTTTTGGGTTTCTCACTTGTTTCCATCAATCACCATTGATGGAGCATAGCTTTCTTCACTTGAAGAATGAAGAAGATGAAGAATGTTATTATGATAAGAATAATAAAAATGAGAAAAGAAATTAATTCTTATGATAATTGAACCATAGTTAGGTGTAGAGAGTCAATCATGGTTTTGTGGAATGGTTAAGTTAAGCATGAGACAAAAATGGTTAAGTTTATTCAAACCTTCATGAAGATTCATGAACAAAACAAAACTAGCATCCATTTTTCCCTTTTTGCTTTTTGCAAAATGAATAAACAAATAAATAAATAAATGAATAATCAAATAGTAAACCCTAACCATTCCATTAACCAAGGTTTAATTCTATACACTTAACTAAAAAGGCATGTATCATCAATCATGATACAGACAAGTGCACAAAATCATATCGCATATGCAATGCGCACACTCGAGTGAGAAAATCCATCTAAAGTGAACCGATACTAGTTAATGCAAATTAATATATAAAAATATATAATTATGCATTAAATCACTAAATCAACACTTGATTCAATGATTCGGTCATGTCGCACATAACCGACTGGTATCATCAGTAACAACTTATCGAATCAACACTTGATCCGATAACCCGGCTATATCGCATATAACCGATCAATGTCACATTGCGAGAATCAAATACAGTATCACATACTGGTATTATTCTCGGTCCCGCACATATCTCATATGCGCTCCTATCTCGTTTCGCTTGAGCCAGGAAACCTCTGTGTAGGACTCTAAAGACTCGTCAATACGCCGGCAGCAGGTGATGATCATATCAAACACCCACAAGCCGCAAGCGGTCTGCTAAACGTAACGGCCACCCGGGTATTGAGCGATCAGAAGATCGATGAGCAAGCCCGCTCACACTCCTATGAATCCAACCAGTAACACTACCGTACAGTCCGGTCTGATCGTCTGATATGTCGCATATCTTGCCTAGGGATGGTAAACGTCAGACCCCAATAGCTCGATAAGTCGTGTCGATATGAGGTCTATAACAATTCGAGAAACTACCGGTAACACTTACCAGTAAATCTCAGCAACCCTGGCAAGGGATTTCCTGTTATAGCCAATCGAACACAGCGCAACATCAACTCCCTATACCGGGAGAGACGAATCCCCTCCTATCGTTCATTGCCTCCATGTGACTCGGGACTGTACCCAAAAACCTCCGTTTTGCACGCCCTCTTGGACATGGTAAGATGGAAATCAAAGCACAGTGGGAACCACACAAGACTCTATGACGATCTCGGGTCAACAGACTACTCTGTACCAGTGTCACCAGAGAACTGCCATCTGACGTGAGGTATAATACCATCTGGGAGTTCTCGGCGAGTCCGTCCAGTGTACCCAGTCTCTACTGAGCACCCGTATATCATCTCCGATGTCAAACACCAATGGATATGGGATCATCCATCGCCCATCTATATGGGTCGAGAAGGTACACGCTAGTCTACTCTGGTATATCGATGCCCCGTCTCGATACACCCACGACTAGGGACTTTGAAGGATGTACTTATGGACTACCATGTCCCCACTAGTATGATCCGCATCATAGTCCAGGTAGTCAAGTACACATCCTAAGGGCTTTACCAACATGTAATAGAGAGACAATCTGTGTACACGTTAAGATAAAGAGCAACCAGATAGCATACTATCATGTCGAGCAAGAAAGTCCTCCCTATATATGTTCCAGCATCCACTACAATATACATCCTATGTACAGTAATGGCCTCTAGGGCATACATATAACTAACAATATACTGGTAGGTTTCCAGTGTTATCTCAGGGTGTTCTGGGCTACACTCCGACACGACTTGTACCGCTATTAGGGGACTGACGTTCACCGCCCCCCTAGGCCCGCCATGCGATGTATCAGACGAACAGACCGGACTATACGGAGACTATCACATACAGGCTCAGTAGGAGTTCAGATGGGGTCACCTCGTCAGTCTTCTTATCGGCATCTACCTGGGGACCGTTACGTACAGCTAGTGCCGCTTGCGGTCTGTGGTTAAACCCACTGCCAGCGTAGTGTCGAGTCTTTAGAGTCCCACACAGAGAGCTATTCGCCTTTAGGCAAAATGAGTAGAGGTCGCATGGTTTTGCGACAGGGTTCGTTCACATCCGCGCACTTGTGCACTTTTGCTGTCCGGACAGCTTATACTGGCGGGCTTTGGTTTAAGCCAGATCCTAGTATATGATTTGGGATTGGTTTTATCTCATTGTATTCGTGTTCCTCGGATCACGAATACGGGTGCGTATGCACAGTTGATTGAGACAGAGAGAGAGAGGACTTTGATTGGGGTTAATGACCATTGTCGTTTTATTAACCCTAATGCTTATGTGTGTATTATGATTAATTGATATTAGTTATATATAATTGTGCATGGTTAGGGTTGTTAACATTTTGACCATACTTGACTTGTTGACCTAGGTTGACACTTTGACCATCATCATTCCATATAAAAGATGCTCTTTGATCCTTGCAATTTGCATTAAATATGAAATGATAATGGTCATGTCTTGATTAAGCCATGACAATTATCTTGCTAATTATCAATTTACTTAATTCACACATATATGTGAGAATGGTTATATTATTCTCTCATTCTATCATATTGATTCTGTCTCCTCCTCTTCCTCTCTCTCAAGCTCTCCCCTCTCATGTGTTGAGAAACACTTGAGCTTGAGTTAAACCTCTCCAAAGTAATCTCTACCCTCATCTAAGGTTCTAAGATTAGCACTTCTAGCACCTTAGTTACTTCTAGCTTGAAGTTGAAGCCAAAGGTTGAGGCTCTCGGGTGGATCCTTCTTCGACTAGAGAAGGCGACAAGGTGATCTCTTTCTTCCACTCCAAGGAGCAAGGAGAGAAGGACATATAGCCCAAGGTATAACCTTTCTTCCATGTAGCTAATTCTAGTTAGCTTTTAGTTAGTTTTTGTTTAGCAAAGATCCTCCTTAAGCTAGTCCATGTTGCCTAGTATGATAAAAATCCGATTTTTATTCCGTTTTCCGCCTCCCCGTAAGCACCGGGGTGGGCAACGTAGACTTACAGTGGTATCAGAGCCTAACTAAACATAAACTAGCTAGGTAGTAAAGTGTATGGAAGTTCGATCGGAAAAATCGCAAAACCAAGTTTACAAAACCCTAACTTTCTGTTGAATTTTTTTCTGCTCAAAAAAAAATAAAAAATCATACTTCAAAAATCGGCTCAGGGTTTTTTAAAGAAGCACACCAAAAACGATCCAATGAATCGCTCAAAGAGCGGCGGTTCCGCGGCAAAAGCATGCCTATTGCCGCGGAACCGCGGCCGTTTTGACTCGGTTCTGGACCGAGTTTGGTGCAGTATTCTTCTGATGAGGTTTTGGGATTTTTAAGATGGTTTATTTCTGCCCAGATTTTCCAGAAAAGAAATTGGTATTTGGGGTGTCTATAAATCCGTATTTTTGATCGAACTTCACTACACTTTGACTAATGGATTATATCTGTGATGTTTATATGTATTGAACGTCTGCTAATCGCTATACGTCGATTAGTGGGGGTTATACATATCTGTGATCTGTGTTTGTTGATGGTATGTGTATATGAATGCGTTGGGTTGTCGCGGGTGAATAGCCGGGGTGGATGTGAGATGAGTGTTTCTTTTTCTTTCATTCATGTAACATGTAAATTGATGTAATATTATTTGTTTGGCCGCACAACCGGGTCGGGGTTGTAGTCGTCATTGTATAATTCTTTTTACTGTTTTTGCTCCTAGGATAGACCCATGGAGGGGGTGCACAAACTACCGGGTATCTCGAAGTGCCGAGTGGCCTACTCACGGTGATGAGGGAGGTTGCTTCGCTTCGGGTACTTGGCGGGTAGTTTGCCGCACCCGTAGGGGTCTTGGGTGGGGTATTGGCTATTCACCGCGACCGTGTAATCCGCTTTTCGTTGCAGGCTCGAACGTATTGCGGATTCCTAGTATATCCAATGTATTCATCTGTGATCTGTAATGTCTATCATTGCTATATCTATATACTATAACTATTTAGGTGTTGCTTATGTTTTACAGCCGCGCTAGCCCAGCCCCCGCTCTGTCGTTAGTTAAGTAACCTAACGGGTGATGACGGGGCCCCGTGGCGAATGCGAATGGCATAAGCGTACGCCATATTTTGGTTGTTTTCTGCAATGGTAGGATTAAATGATGGGACACATTAAAAGAACTAATGCAAGAAAATAAACCAAGTAAAAGTCGATTGGAACACTTTGAAAACCACTCGGTTCTTTTCAAAACTAAACTTTTAAACATGGAGCTTGAACCATTCCTTTTAAAAGCTATCTCGTTCCATCGATTATATCAAGTTCACTACGTTCACGGTTTCGCCAAAACCATTCATAGCCCTCCATCATTTCAGTTAAATGTTCGGTAGTATTCAAGCTATATATTTTGACCTCACGCCAAGGCATAGTGATTGGTAGCTGCCGGATATTTATCTGTTGCATAGATAGAATGCGTTGGTTTGAGACAGTCATACTGCCATTTTGGCCTACGTCAAGGGTAGGTACGGGTGGGTTCAAATTAACTGGGATAATGATGGGAAGAACTTGACATGTGACTTATGACATTTTGACCTCACGCCAAGGTCATAAGAGCATAGGGCAAAAATCCACATCGGGAGTTTCATAAGTTCTGAAACTTGCTAGCCCTGCATACCATTTGGAGTGTGATGATTCTGGTAGGATTCCTTCGGTTTTATCACGCGATGATATTTGGATCCCGATCCTACTGTGAGTATATGCTACTCCTCGGGAAAGTTCTCACTTAACGATCAATGCTATAAACCTAGTAGGTGTCTAGAAAGGTGTTAGCGGGGCTACGCCCACAGGGAAAAGAGGTTACTTAATTAAGGAACTTCGCGAAAGCGTTGGAAAACCTCCCTCGAAGTACCGACACTGGCCTGGCTGAACGATTAAGCAAGTATTGTACGGTGAGATTGATCCCGACTAATTCTTTCTTTACGGTTTGAGAAGGGATTCGAGAGACAGTGGGAGCCATCCAGTTTAGACAAACTAAAAACCACTCTAAACTTGCAAGAGCATCATGCTAAAGTGCTTCTTTTCTCTCTCCTAATTGCAGCGACCATTCAACATGACCGGACTTAAGTTATTACTAGATAAAAACATACTGACAGGGCCAAACTACAAAGATTGGCTCAGGAATGTCAAGATGGCAATCACTTACGACAAGTTAGGGTATATCCTTACCACCAAAGCTCCCCCTGTCCCAGGTCCCACCTCCAGCGTCGCGGATGTAGAAATCCGTAAGACATGGGAGATAGATTGCGCGAAGGCCAAATGCCTCGTGCTTGCCTCGATGGACAACGAACATCAGAGGAGGCACGAGAATATGGACCTAGAGTCCATATTTCTTCATACAAAAGAACTGTATGGAGAGCAGTCTCATATCGCAAGATACGAAGTGTCGAAGAAGCTATTTTCGGCAAGATTGGCCATCGGATCATCGGTAGCGGAACACGTGCTTAAGATGATTGGCTACATAGAGGAGCTCGCGGACCTCGGGACCACGTTGGAGAATGAACTCTACACTGATTTGATTCTCCAGTCCCTTCCTTCCACTTACGCCCAGTTTATCCTAAACTTCAACATGCAAGGAAAGGAGGTTGAACTTTCCGAACTTCTGAACATGTTGAGGAGTGCTGAGGGCACCCTACAAAAGGGTAGGGAGACATCCACTTTGTTTGTAGGAGGATCTTCCTCTTCTAGGTCCAGGGCGAAAGCCAATGGTAAGAAGAAGAAAGCCCCCGCCAAACCAAGAGGCGGTGTCAGTAAAGTGGAAATGAAGGGAAAGGGAAAAGCAACAAAGGTAGCGGGAAAGCTGGTGGGGAAGGAAGAATGCTTCTACTGTCACAGAAGTGGACACTGGAAACAGGATTGCAAGGCTTGGAAGGCCAGAAGCCAGGATCTGAAGCGAGTTGCGGCTTCAGCTTCAGGTGTGTATGTTATTGAAAACTGTCTATCGATAAACTCTACATCCTGGGTATTGGATACCGGATCAGGATCTCATATCTGTAATTCTTTGCAGGCGTTGAGAAAGCGTAGAGTTTTGAAGGCAGGTGATATGACCCTCAGAGTTGCAAACGGAGCTAGCATGGATGCTGAGGCCGTAGGGGACTATCCCCTGGGATTGTCAGATGGACACTTTTTGGTTTTGCGTAGTTGTTATTTTGTACCAAATGCAACCTGTAATATCATTTCTGTATCTTTATTGTCTAAAGAAGGTTATGAATTTGCATTTGTAAGTAATGTTGTGAACATTCACCTTAATCAAGTTTTGATTGGGTCAGGTACATTAAACAATGGTATATACGTATTAAAACAACCACAGATTTTCAGTGTCCAGAATACACACAAAAGAAAGTCTCCAGAAATCAATAAAACTTTCTTATGGCATTGTAGACTGGGTCACATCAATGAGAGAAGGTTGACTAAGTTACATGCAGAAGGATATTTGGATCCGTTCGAATATCAATCGTATGCAACTTGTCAATCCTGTCTCAAAGGAAAGATGACAAAGACTCCGTTCACTGGACACGGAGTAAGAGCGAGCGAGCTCTTAGGACTCGTACACAGCGACGTGTGCGGTCCAATGTCTACACATGCACGAAGCGGTTATTCTTACTTCATTACTTTTACGGATGATTTTTCAAGGTTCGGACATTTCTTAATGAAGCATAAATCCGAAGCTTTTGAAAAATTCCAGGAATACAAGAATGAAGTAGAAAAACAAACAGGCAAAAGTATTAAGACACTAAGATCTGATCGAGGTGGAGAATACTTGAGTGCCGAGTTCCTGGGTTACTTAAAAGAGAATGGAATTCTCTCTCAGCTTACTCCTCCATACACTCCGCAACATAACGGTGTATCGGAGAGACGGAACCGAACCCTATTGGATATGGTACGGTCCATGATGAGTAACGCTGAGTTGCCGCGATCGTTCTGGGGATATGCGCTAGAATCAGCCGCATACCTTTTGAACCGAGTTCCCACTAAGACTGTGCCTACCACACCATATGAGTTATGGAGTGGGAAGAAACCCTATCTTCAATACCTGAAGATTTGGGGATGTCCAGCTTATGTCAAAAAGCAGCATGCGGACAAACTTGAGGCACACTCAGTACTGTGCAAGTTTGTGGGATACCCAAAGAACTCCAGGGGGTATCTTTTCTATTACGCAGAGAAACAAAAAGTCCTTGTTTCTCATAATTCCCATTTTCTGGAACATCGGTTCTTAGAAAAGGAAATAAGTGGGAGCGCAATAGAGCTGGAAGAAATTCCAGAACCACAATCTATTACTGAAAGCTTAGTAGAACCAGAGGGTTCGAAAGATCAGGACATTCCCACGCCACTCCGCAGGAGTAGTAGGCAGTCTCATCCGCCCGAGAGATACTACGGTTTTCTCATAGACGGGGATAGAGAGGATTGCATCATAGATTGTGATGAGCCTACTAGCTTCCAGCAAGCCATTCAGAGCGTCGACTCGGTAAAATGGCTGGATGCAATGCGGACCGAAATGGAGTCCATGTACACCAACAAAGTATGGACGTTGGACATTGCTCCAGATGGGGTAAAACCCGTAGGATGCAAGTGGATCTTCAAAAGGAAGATTGGTGTAGATGGACAGGTTGAGACCTATAAAGCTAGACTGGTTGCAAAGGGTTTTCATCAGCGACCTGGTTTGGACTATGACGAAACCTTTTCTCCAGTAGCTATACTGAAATCCATTCGGATCCTTCTTGCCATTGCTGCCTTCCACGATTATGAAATTTGGCAGATGGACGTAAAGACCGCTTTTCTAAATGGACATTTAGAGGAGTGTGTCTATATGGACCAGCCAGAGGGTTTCATTCAGAGTGGGAGCAGCGGAAAGGTGTGCAAGTTGCTTAAGTCCATTTATGGACTAAAGCAGGCATCGCGGAGTTGGAACATCTGTTTTGATAAGACGGTCAAGGAATTTGGCTTTATGAAAAATCCAGATGAACCATGCATCTATTGTAGATTTGTAGCGAGAACTGTAGTATTCCTCGTTTTATATGTGGATGACATTCTCTTAATAGGAAATGACATTCCTATGCTACAATCTGTCAATGGGTTCTTGTCACACAGGTTCTCCATGAAAGACCTGGGTGATGCCTCATACATTCTGGGGATCCGATCAACCGTGACAGATCCAAGAGGATTTTAGGACTATCACAGTCCAGGTACATCGACACCATACTGAAAAGATTCAGTAAGGAAGATTCCAAGCGCGGTAATGTACCGGCTTGTCACGGGATCACCCTCTCCAAAGAGATGTCTCCCAAGACTGATTTGGAGAGGGATAGCATGTCTATTATACCCTACGCTTATGCGGTAGGCTCTATAATGTATGCGATGTTGTGTACCAGACCAGATGTGGCTTATGCACTAAGTGTGGTAAGCAGGTATCAGTCAAACCCTGGGGAGAAACATTGGGTAGCGGTAAAGAACATTCTCAAGTACCTGAGAAGGACTAAGGAGATGTTCTTGGTGTATGGCGGAAAAGACCTCCAGATTGAGGCCTTTGCTGACCTCCAGATTGAGGCCTTTGTTGGAAGAGCTCCAAACAGGAAACCGTTGCTGACTCGACTATGGAAGCGGAATACATCGCTGCATCTGATGCCGCAAAAGAAGCTGTCTGGATGAGGAAGTTCTTGGAAGAACTTCAGGTGGTTCCGTCCATTGTTGACCCAATACCTCTGTATTGCGACAACAACGGGGCTATAGCTTTAGCGAAGGAACCTAGGTCCCATTAGAAATCCAGACACATTTTGAGGCGGTATCACCTGATCAGGGAGATCGTGGATCGCCAGGATATCGAGGTTCGGAGGGTTGCTTCAGAAGATAACACTGCAGATCCATTCACGAAGGCCTTACCCCAGACTCAGTTCGAGCGGCTAATCGAGATGATAGGTCTTCGATACGCCAGTACATGGCCTTAGTGCAAGTGGGAGATTGTTAGTGTATATGCCCTAGAGGCCATTACTGTATCATACTAGTATGTATATTACTTGATGGAAGCTTGGGATATTCACAGTTGTATATACAATCTTGCTCGAAATGGTAGTATGCTACTTGGTTTGTCTCTGCTTTAATATGTGCATGTGTTTCTTTTAGCATATCGCTTATATACATATTAGTAGAGCCCTTAGGATCTTTGCTTGATTACCAGCGTTGTGATGGCGCTCGCACTCGTGGGGGCTGGGTAATCCATAAGCACATCCTTATACAAGTCCCTAGTCGTTGGACTATCGAGACAGGGCATCGATACTCCGGAGTAGACTAGCGTATGCGCTTCTCATCCCAGCGTGGGAGACGGTCTGTCCCACAGCCGTCAGTACGTCGTACTTGAGATAGTATGCGGGTGCTCGTTAGGTTACGAGTACACTGGACAGGAATCGTCGGGAACTGTTGGTTGGTATTATACCTATCGTCAGTTCTCAGTTCCCAGGTGACATGAGTACAGCTTAGTCCGCTGACTTGACACTGTCACTTCGCCTCGAGTGTGTTCCCACTGCACTTTGATTACTACCCTACCACGGCTCAAAGGAGTCGTGCAAACAGGTAGTTTTTGGGTGCAGTCCCGAAGCACTTGGAGGCAGTGACGGTTAGACAGGATTCGTCTCTCCCGGTATTGGGGGTTGACATCGCGCTGTGTCCAGGAGAGCCATTACACAAGTAGTCCCTGGCCAGGGCAAGCGAGATATACTGGTAGGTTTCCAGTGTTATCTCAGGGTGTTCTGGGCTACACTCCGACACGACTTGTACCGCTATTAGGGGACTGACGTTCACCGCCCCCTAGGCCCGCCATGCGATGTATCAGACGAACAGACCGGACTGTACGGAGACTGTCACATACAAGCTCAGTAGGAGTTCAGATGGGGTCACCTCGTCAGTCTTCTTATCGGCATCTACCTGGGGACCGTTACGTACAGCTAGTGCCGCTTGCGGTCTGTGGTTAAACCCACTGCCAGCGTAGTGTCGAGTCTTTAGAGTCCCACACAGAGAGCTATTCGCCTTTAGGCAAAATGAGTAGAGGTCGCATGGTTTTGCGACAGGGTTCGTTCACATCCGCGCACTTGTGCACGTTTGCTGTCCGGACAGCTTATACTGGCGGGCTTTGGTTTAAGCCAGATCCTAGTATATGATTTGGGATTGGTTTTATCTCATTGTATTCGTGTTCATCGGATCACGAATACGGGTGCGTATGCACAGTTGATTGAGACAGAGGGAGAGGACTTTGATTAGGGTTAATGACCATTGTCGTTTTATTAACCCTAATGCTTATGTGTGTATTATGATTAATTGATATTAGTTATATATAATTGTGCATGGTTAGGGTTGTTGACATTTTGACCATACATGACTTGTTGACCTAGGTTGACACTTTGACCATCATCATTCCATATAAAAGATGCTCTTTGATCCTTGCAATTTGCATTAAATATGAAATGATAATGGTCATGTCTTGATTAAGCCATGACAATTATCTTGCTAATTATCAATTTACTTAATTCACACATATATGTGAGAATGGTTCTATTATTCTCTCATTCTATCATATTGATTCTCTCTCCTCTTCTTCCTCTCTCTCAAGCTCTCCCCTCTCATGTGTTGAGAAACACTTGAGCTTGAGTTAAACCTCTCCAAAGTAATCTCTACTCTCATCTAAGGTTCTAGGATTAGCACTTCTAGCACCTTAGTTACTTCTAGCTTGAAGTTGAAGCCAAAGGTTGAGGCTCGACTAGAGAAGGCGACAAGGTGATCTCTTTCTTCCACTCCAAGGAGCAAGGAGAGAAGGACATATAGCCCAAGGTATAACCTTTCTTCCATGTAGCTAATTCTAGTTAGGTTTTAGTTAGTTTTTGTTTAGCAAAGATCCTCCTTAAGCTAGTCCATGTTGCCTAGTATGATAAAAATCCGATTTTTATTCCGTTTTCCGCCTCCCCGTAAGCACCGGGGTGGGCAACGTGGACTTACAATTGCATACCTTCTATGAGATAGTTGGATCCCGATACTCGCTGCGAGTAAGAGTTACTCCTGGGAGAGTTTTACACATTACAATTAGCCGATCAAGTAAGTGTCTAGAAAGGTGTTAACGGGGTTACGCCTCTGGGAAAACGAGGTTTACTTTAATTAGGTTCGTGCGAAAGCATGGGGGACCTCCCTCAAAGTACCGACACTGGCCTGGCTGAAAGATTGGCGAACTTGTAGCGTGTAATTAATCCCGGCTAGTCTTTCCTTTTAGGGTTTGAAGGAAGATTTGACTAAAACAGTGGGAGACATCCTGATTAGATATATTAGATAACCAATCTAATCTTGCAAGAGCATATGCTGAGTGTTTTCTTCTCTCTCTCTCTCCAGGTAGCGACCATATCACGCCTTAATCAAGATAATAATACGGATATATTGACCGAACCCGCTTGTTATACTGAGCTGGGAAACGTTGGCCCCGCTCCAACTTATAATTGTTATAAGACAGAGCAGGAAATTAGGGAATACCATATTTCCCGTGCCGCCCAAACGAAGAAAGTGCATGTTGATGCATCATCTTCGGGTGTGTTCATTATAGAGAACTGTTTCTCAGTATCCTTTACGTCCTGGGTATGAGATACCGGATCAGGATCCCGCATATGTAATCTGTTACATGGGCTACAGATAGGTAGAGAACTGAGAACGGGTGATAAGTTTCATGAGATAGAAAACGGTGCAACTGTTGCAGCCAAGTCTGTTGGTCACTATCACCATGTATTACCAGAATACATTGATTCTGAACAAATGTTATTAGATACCGAACCTGATATACAACATCATATCAGTCTCTTTATTAGTAAAGAAAGGATATAATTTTGTATTGTTGGATAATGTTTTGAACATTTCCTATATCAAAAGTTGATCGGTTCAGGTACGTTATCTAAAAGCATTGAAGTTCTAAATCAAACTACAGTTCTTAGTATACAAAATACACACGAGAGGAAGAGTTCAGAAATGAACGAATCCTTCTTGAGGCATTGTAGACTAGGTCATATCAATGCGACCCGACTAGCTAAGTTACATTTAGATGCATATTTAAATCTGATTAAATTTACATCTTGTAAAACTTGCTGGTCATGTCACAAAGATAAGATGACCACAGCTCTGTTTATTGGAAACATAGAAAGAGTTAGTGAACTCTTGGGATTGATACATGCTGATGTATGAAGGTCCCCTGTCTACACATGCCAAGACCGGTTCTTTATACTTCATTATATTCTCTGATGATCTCTCAAGATTCAGACATATGTTCCTGTTGAAACACAAGTCCGAAGCTTTTGAGATATTCACAGAATATAAGATAGAAGTAGAGAACCAAAAACGGGTATAAGTATTATGTAGGAGGATACTTGAGCACGGAATTCCTGGACTATTTTAAAGGAGAATGAGATTCTCTCTCAGCATTACTCCTTCGTATACACCATAGCACGATGGTATATCGGGGCGGAGCAATAGCACCCTATGTGATATGGTGTGCTCTATGATGAGTACTACTGAGTTTCCTATTTCCTTTTTGGGAGTTATGCACTTGAGAAGCTGCATACCTATTGAATAGGGTTCAAATCAAATCAGATGCCTACCACTTCATATGTGATATGGAAAGGGAAGAGCCCATATCTTAAGTTTGTTAAGATTTGGGGTTGTCCGGACTATGTATAAAAGCAAAATCCGTACAAGCTCGAGGCAAGGTCTATTATGTAGAACTGGAAAGGTTCCAGCTATACAAACTACAGCAGATGATTTGGTAGAACCGAAGGATTCAATAGTAACCAACGAACCTCAGCCTCTCCGCCGATCTAGTAGGGTTCCCCACCCACCTGAGAGATACTTCGGTTTCTCTATGACAGTGGGAGCAAGGATTGCATCATGAGATGATGACCTAACTAGTTTCGAGCAGGCCATCAGGAGTGTGACTCTGTAAGAATGGCAGGATGCTTATCGATCTGAGATGGAATCCTTATACACCAACAAAGTATGGACTTTGGTTGCTTTATCTGAAGGGTTAAATCCCCATTAGAAGCGAGTATACCTTGAGAAGATTACTTGGTATACATGGAAAAGTTGAGACTTTCAAAACTATGCTTAAGTCCATCCAGATTCTACTTGCCACGGCTACATATCATGACTACGATATCTGGCGGTTGGGTGTCATGACTGCTTTTCTAAATGAGATTTGGAAGAGAGCGTCTATAAGTACACAGCCAGAGGGCTTCGTAGACAGTGGGAGCAGCGGAAACGTGTGCAAGATGTTTTATGTGATAAAGCAGGCATCGTGGAGTTGAAATGTCTGTTTTGATGAGGTAGTCAAAGAGTTTGACTTCACCAAAATGGTAGATGAACCTTGTATATACAAAAAGATAGTAGGGAGTATGGTGGTGATCCTCGTAGAGTACGTGGATGACATACTCTTGATAGGGAAGGAGTTTCCTATGCTACACTCGGTCAATCTCCGCTTATCACAACGATTCTCCATATAGGATCAAAGTGATACCTCCTAAATCCTGGGTTTTGGATCTATGAGATAAATCTGATTGGATGTTAGGATTCTCACTAGTAGTAGTGAGATGGTATCAATCGATCCTGGGGAGAATCACTGGAAAGGTTCCAGGGTGATAAGGGCGACTGAATGTCAGTCGCAGGCATTGTCTTTACCCTCAGTGGAGGGACGGTATGTTGGAAGAGTTCCAAGCTAGATACCGTGACTTACTAGACGATTAAAGGCAAGATACATCGTTACCAAGGATGCTACCAAAGAGGCAGTCTGGATATATAAGATTCATGAGATGAACTTCGTTCCTACCATTGTGTGACAATGGAGTTGTGGCTTATGCCAAGGAACCCCCGTCCCATCAGAAATCCAGATATAATTCTTAGGAAGTATCACCTGATCATGGAGATGGTTGATCTCCAGGGAGATCGAGGTTAGGAGAGTAGACACAGAGGACAACAGCGCGTATCCACTCACAAAGGCCTTTTTCCCAGTAGAGACTTTTATGGGATGGTTGAGTATGAGATACTTCAACCGCAGCTAATTGTTGGGTATGTGATACCACAACAGATGGCCCTAGTGCAAGTGGGAGATTGTTAGTTACATGTATGCCCTAGAGGCCATTATTGGGGTAAAAATTTACACCCCAGTTGACCGAGTCAAAGTCAAGGTCAACCCCAAGCCAGGTGGGCCCAAGCCCAGGCCAAGCGGGCCCATGCCCAAGTCGAGCCCGCGGCCAGCCTCCTCCATGCTAAAATATAGATCATGTAATAAATAATTTTTATGTAATTTTTTATACATGAATGTATGCAAAATGGGCATAAAGCCAATATTTTGTAAGCCCATGGCTTATGTGCAAAAATGAAATGGCACATGAGCCATGGGATGGCTAAATTGCCATTTTTGTGAAGTCCAAGGGGCTATATGCAAATATGTAAGCCTATAAAAGGCAACATGATGAATAAAAAAGATATACTTTTCATTCTCTCCACAAAAATTAGATCTGAGATCTTTTCTCCTTCCTCAAGGTTCCAAAACCTTTTTCTTTCTTTTGAATTAAATCAAGAGTTTTACTCTTCCTTTTTCAAAACAAAATAGTTTTTCACCACAAAACCCACAAAGGGAAACTTGGATCTGCCATCAGATCTTAAAAAGGAGAGATTTTGAGATTTCACATCTCTTGATCTTCAAGATCCAGCAAGCAACAGGAGGAAGAAGAAGAACCACTTCCATTAAACCCAAAAAACATTCAGGAGCCCGACTCCTCTCTGATTTCTCTTTTGAGAAATCTTTTTTCAGGCTAAAAGCCTCTTGTCCTCTCCGGCGCGCAGCGCAAGTGCGCAAAGCGCCCGCGTGCCGACACGTGGCGCGCGCGCGCTTGCGCGCCAACGCGCATTGCGCAAAGCGCCCACGTGCCGACACGTGGCGCGCACGCGCGCTTGCGCACCTGCGCGCAACGCGCATTGCGCAAAGCGCCCACGTGCCGACACGTGGCGCGCGCGCGCTTGCGCACCTGCGCGCAGCGCTCTTGCGTAAAGCACCCACGTGCCGACACGTGGCGCACTTGCGCCTGAGCGCACAGCACCTAAGCGCACAGCGCCCAAGGTGCTGCCCCACGCATCCCTTGGATGCCTTTTCCCCCTCTTTTTATGTACATACATATACATATACATATGTATACAAATTCACACATATACATACTCCGCCACATTCTCCCCCTCCAAAAAATTTTCGGGCCGGGGCGCTGCCCCGAACCCCGCAAGGGGGCTGCTAGCCCCCTTGACCCCCAGCCCGCTATCCGGGTAGCGGGACCCCCGTAAAAACTCTGCGTGGTTCCCGATATATCCAAAACCCCCCTTTCAAAACACAACACACGTACACCGCACATTGGGTTCGCATGACCAGTTTAACCGTTAATCGGAGGTTCCCTCGCCCCAAAGGCGAGGGGTAATTAACGGCAGCTTAGTCCGCGGCTGCCGGAGATTCGGATCCCCACAATCATTAAACCCCGGCCTACCCTAGGCAGGGGGAATCTGTAGTACGCCTGACAAGCGTGCGCGTATTCCCATCTCACTGCGGTGACGAAAACACCCTACAGGTTCTGGCACGCCCGGTGGGACCAATCTCTCCTCCCATATTTCGGGTTAAGCGTTCATGCGAACTCAATCAATATACATACCTATATTTATACTAAAAAATAATGTTTTTTTCATGCAGATTTTCAAGCAATCACCTTCCGACGATGTCTTCGATGATGAACTCAGCTCCCGTCTCCTACACGATGAGGATAGACTCTAGGACGGTCCTTCCGGCCAGTCTCGGGCGACAATGGGAGGAGCCGCTGCTACCATTTGGCTCTATTATGTTCATGCCAGTTGGCTTCATCCCAGCTCCTCAAGCCCCGGTGACAGACAAACCGGTCTCGAAAGGCAGGAGACCAAATGTGGTGATCTCAAGGGCGCCCCAACCCAAACGCAAGTCGGTGTCTGAACGAATTTCCTTGGCTCTAGCTGGGGACAAGGCCATCAACACCAACAAAGCTACAACGCGTCCCGAGCAAGCTCCAGCGGTGCCCTTGACCACTGCTCGATCGTGTGTCTTCCCTAAGCTCCCTTCTGATCAACTCACAATGGCTCCCCGGGTAGTGGATGCCCGCCAAGCCTTCAAAATCGAGAAGCTGAGGGAGAAAAGGCTCAGATATAGAGCCAACAAAAGGGCTAGGGCTCCTGCCAGGCTAAACCTCATGAGGTTCGAAGAACAGGGTTACCCCGCCAAAGATGAGGGGATGGCTGAATGTGTTATCCACACTGTCTACGTGGTGGGCATGCGCAGCAAGAGCAAGGACGGGGCCACCACATCTTAAACCCAATCTGGCTTGAATGTGGTGGCCGCTTCCCAAGAACAGCCGCCTCCGCTGGATGATGAAAACCCTCTCGATGAGGCTGATAGGCAAAGAGAGCCCTCAATTCATGAGGAGTCAGGCTCGGAAAGCGAAGATGAGCCAACTTTCCGTCCTAAGACCGCAGAGCAACAACTTCTCCAAGAGCTCCGAAAGCAGCTCAGAAGCAAAGACAAGGAGATGGCCAAACTCTACTCAAAGATCGACGACTTGACAAATGTCGTCTTACGGCTCACGGCCCAACTTGCCTCTCAGCCGCCCAATCAAGCGGAGGGCTCTGCTCGTGAACCAGGAAGTGGTGTCCCAAAGCAGTCGACGCCTATTCCCTCAAATCCAAAAGTGGGAGAACTACATGAAAACCAGTCGCATCCTATCTCGGGAAATGTCTTGGCTACCGATGACAGTAGCCCGCTAACTCAAGATCAAATCATGGATTTGGTTGCCAGCAAAGTCAAAACATTGGTGGCCGAAGCCGAAGCGCAAAAAGATATCAGCAGTAGTGGGAGACCATATCCTGCTCAGTATGATCTGGTAGAATTTCCTAGCGGCTATGTCATCCCCAAATTCGGAAGATTCGATGGGACGGGAAATGCGAATCAGCATATCGCCCACTTCAAAGCCTCATGCGGGAATACTGGGGGCAATGATGCGCTTCTCCTCCGCCAGTTCGTTAATAGCTTGACCGATGTTGCTTTCGACTGGTACGCGAGCATACCGGATGGCTCCGTCATAACTTTTGTCCAAATGGAGTCTCTGTTTCGGCAGAGGTTCATGAGCGTCAGCGATAAGATCACCATTGCCGAGCTCGTAAGGACCAAGCCCAAGAACGACGAAAGCAGCACGGATTTTATAACCCGATGGCGCAATCTCTCCGTCAAATGCGAACCGCCGATAGAGCAGGACCAATCTGTCAGTCTCCTCGTCGGAAATCTCAACAATTGGATGGCCCCGTTTCTATGCACCGCGGGTCTCAAAACATTCCAAGAGCTGACCAGAAAAGTCCAGATGTTGGAACGCTCAAAGCAGGAGTCCTCCTCTGACTCCCAAAATAACAATAGGTCCTGGAGAAACCGAAAGGACGAAAATCGCAAAGGCGGAGGTTCTGACGATACTGAATCTCTTAACACTTCGGCTAACCGAAATAAGCAAAGGATGAGCGGGCCTAGCGCCAACCAGCCTCGGAAGCCAATGTTCGGAGAGGGAGGAGAATCTCCACTGAAAGAGAAGCTGGATAAGGTCTATTCCTTCAGAAGGGACAAAATCCGTAAAATATTCAAAGACGCCCTGAAGAACGATCTACAACTGCCAGAGTCAAAAAGACCGCAGGAAGCGAATAGGACCGACAACCCCAAATACTGCCCCTATCACAGAGTGATAGGCCATGCCATTGAGGACTGCTTCGTCTTCAAAGATTGGGTCGAAAAGCAATACAAGGCAGGAGAGATAGAACTGTCCAAAGGCGTGTTAACAAACAGTCAAGCTGCAACCGCCAATTTCATACAAACGGAGACCGAAGTTCTTCGTGAAACCGATTCTCTCAGGCATCTGCCTTTCTCTGAAAACAATCGACCACCACGTCATTAAACTGGGGATGACAGACAACCAAGTCTTTAAACTGCGAATAATCGACCACCACGTCATTAAACTGGGAACAGTCGACCACCACGTCATTAAACTGGAACAGTCGACCTCTAAGTCGTTAAACTGGGAATGTAAAAAGAAATATGTAAATAAAAACAATGTGTAAATAAAAGGAGAATAAAGAAAAGCCGAAATGATGGGGCAACCGCGAATAAAAGCCGAAATGATGGGGCAATCGCGACCTTCGCGATAAGAAAAGCTGAAATGATGGAGCAATCGCGGTAAAGCAAAAAAATACAAAAACAACAAAAAAACAGCGGCGAATGATGAGTCGCTCCTGGTACCATATTCCAGTGCAGCGATGCAGACGCCAAACAAAAATTCAAATTTCCAAAGTTCTCCCAGCCCTACGGCCAGTCCCCAAATTGACTACCGTATACAATCCACGGGCTCAAATAATTCTCGCCATACCCATACCCCACCACGATTACCGGTTACGCGGCTGGTCTCCGCCTCTGGAATTATGCTCCATTGAGAAGACCCACTCATGTGTCCTCACGATACATGAGGAGAACAAACCTTTGTGGGATCCTTACGACTCATAAAGGAAAAACACACTTGGGAGCCCTCATGACTCCTGAGGAGAAAATAAACCTGCGGGATCCTTACGACTCGTAGGGAGAAAATGTTTTTATGGGACCCTCACGGCCCATAAAATTGAAAAGCCTTAGGCGATAGGGATCTAAACCCGTCTCCTAAGCCATCGCTCCCCAATTCCCCAGCGGCGAATGATGAGTCGCTCCTGGTACCATATTCCAGTGCAGCGATGCAGACGCCAACCAAATTCCAAATCCATACCCCAAGTGGCGAATGATGAGTCGCTCCTGGTACCATATTCCAGTGCAGCGATGCAGACGCCAACCAAATTCCAAATCCAATACCCAAGTGGCGAATGATGAGTCGCTCCTGGTACCATATTCCAGTGCAGCGATGCAGACGCCAACCAAATTCCAAATCCATACCCCAAGTGGCGAATGATGAGTCGCTCCTGGTACCATATTCCAGTGCAGCGTTGCAGACGCCAACCAAATTCCAAATCCAATACCCAAGTGGCGAATGATGAGTCGCTCCTGGTACCATATTCCAGTGCAGCGATGCAGACGCCAACCAAATTCCAAATCCATACCCCAAGTGGCGAATGATGAGTCGCTCCTGGTACCATATTCCAGTGCAGCGATGCAGACGCCAACCAAATTCCAAATCCCATACCCCAATGGCGAATGATGAGTCGCTCCTGGTACCATATTCCAGTGCAGCGATGCAGACGCCAACCAAATTCCAAATCCCATACCCCAACGGCGAATGATGAGTCGCTCCTGGTACAATATTCCAGTGCAGCGATGCAGACGCCAACCAAATTCCAATCCCATGCCCCAGTGGCGAATGATGAGTCGCTCCTGGTACCATATTCCAGTGCAGCGATGCAGACGCCAACAAAGTCCCGAAATTTTTATGGCCCTACGGTCTGGATCATACATCCTGCAAAACCGTATACAATCCACGGGCGTAAAACAATCCCAATCTCTGATACCAAAAAAAAAATATAATAAAAAAAAAAGGGTATGTCCACAAGCAAGATGGGCACGGATGAAAACCCGAAAGGGCTCCGTGAGTAAAAATAGCAGGACTGCCGGTGAGTTTGTGAAAACCCGAAAGGGTGCAAACTCGTGAGAAAGAAATGAAATGCACTCACAAGGTCCTCTCGACTTTGTGAGGAGAAAATTCCCGCGTGAGATCCTTACGACTCACAAAGGAGCAACACACTTGGGAGTCTCCACGACTCCCAAGGAGAAAATACACTTACGGGATCCTTACGACCCGTAGGGAGAAAATGCTTTGTGAGACCCTCACGGCTCACAAAATTGAAAAGTCTTAGGCGATAGGGACCTAAAACCGTCTCCTAAGCCATCATTTCCTAATAAGCAAACGCAAATGATGATTCGCTCCTGGTACCATATTCCAGTATAGCGATGCTGATGCCAAACAAAAAAAAACAAAAAAACAATTCCCAAATCCTCTCATGACAAATGATGATTCGCTCCTGGTACCGTATTCCAATGTAGCGATGCTGATGTCTGCCTCGGAATCAAATCAACCAACAAGCTCTGCGTCGGAATCATGCTTCGTCACAGAATATGCACCCCGTGTCGAAATGATGCTTCGCCTCGGTGTATCTGCCTTCCCTGTCGGAATTGTGCTTCGGCTCGGAATCAACCAACGACCTCCTCGTCGGAATTATGCTCCGCCTCGGAATCAAATCAACCAACCAGCTCTGCGTCGGAACCATACTTCGTCTCAGAGTGTACCCCACGTCGAAATCATGCTTCGTCTCGGTGTATCTGCCTTCCCTGTCGAAATTATGTTTCGCCTCGGAATCAAGTCAACCAACAAGCTCTGCCCCGGAATCATGCTCCGTCTCAGAATATACCTCGTGTCAAAATCAGGCTTCGCCTCGGAGTATTTGCCTTCTCTATCGGAATTATGCTTCGCCTGGGAATCAACCTCTGCGTTGAAATTATGTTTCAGTCAGAATGTCTGCCGCTCTTCGGAAAGATGCTCCGAACTCTGGAATCATGCTCCGCCCTTCGGAATGATGCTCCGAATCCCTGGAATCATGCTCCGCTCATCGGATTGATGCTCCGATCCTTGGAATTATGCTCCGCTCTTCGGAAAGATGCTCCGAACTCTGGAATCATGCTCCGCCCTTCGGAATGATGCTCCGAATCCCTGGAATCATGCTCCGCTCATCGGAATGATGCTCCGATCCTTGGAATTATGCTCCGCAAATTGGAATGATGCTCCGCTCATCGGATTGATGCTCCGATCCTTGGAATTATGCTCCGCTCTTCGGAAAGATGCTCCGAACTCTGGAATCATGCTCCGCCCTTCGGAATGATGCTCCGAATCCCTGGAATCATGCTCCGCTCATCGGATTGATGCTCCGATCCTTGGAATTATGCTCCGCTCTTCGGAAAGATGCTCCGAAGTCTGGAATCATTCTCCGCCCTTCGGAATGATGCTCCGAATCCCTGGAATCATGCTCCGCTCATCGGAATGATGCTTCGATCCTTGGAATTATGCTCCGCAAATTGGAATGATGCTCCGCACATCGGAATGATGCTCCGATCTCTGGAATTATGCTCCGCTCTTCGGAAAGATGCTCCGAACTCTGGAATTATGCTCCGCAAATCGGAATGATGCTCCGACCCTGGACTTATGCTCCGCGCTTCGGAAAGATGCTCCGAACTCTGGAATTATGCTCCGCAAATCGGAATGATGCTCCGACCCTGGACTTATGCTCCGCGCTTCGGAAAGATGCTCCGAACTCTGGAATTATGCTCCGCAAATCGGAATGATGCTCCGACCCTGGACTTATGCTCCGCGCTTCGGAATGATGCTCTGACATTGGAATTATGCTCCGCGAATCGGAATGATGCTCCGATCCTCGGGAATCATGCTCCCCGGGATGATGCTTCGCCTCCGGAATGATGTTCCACCTCGAAGTTCAGCTTCAAGATCCATCAATTTCATGCACACAACTCAAATGTGCGGTGTGCATTTATTGATGGGGGGCACTTTGTTGGGGTAAAAATTTACACCCCCGTTGACCGAGTCAAAGTCAAGGTCAACCCCAAGCCAGGTGGGCCCAAGCCCAGGCCAAGCGGGCCCATGCCCAAGTCGAGCCCGCGGCCAGCCTCCTCCATGCTAAAATATAGATCATGTAATAAATAATTTTTATGTAATTTTTTATACATGAATGTATGCAAAATGGGCATAAAGACAATATTTTGTAAGCCCATGGCTTATGTGCAAAAATGAAATGGCACATGAGCCATGGGATGGCTAAAATGCCATTTTTGTGAAGTCCAAGGGGCTATATGCAAATATGTAAGCCTATAAAAGGCAACATGATGAATAAAAAAGATATACTTTTCATTCTCTCCACAAAAATTAGATCTGAGATCTTTTCTCCTTCCTCAAGGTTCCAAAACCTTCTTCTTTCTTTTGAATTAAATCAAGAGTTTTACTCTTCCTTTTTCAAAACAAAATAGTTTTTCACCACAAAACCCACAAAGGGAAACTTGGATCTGCCATCAGATCTTAAAAAGGAGAGATTTTGAGATTTCACATCTCTTGATCTTCAAGATCCAGCAAGCAACAGGAGGAAGAAGAAGAACCACTTCCATTAAACCCAAAAAACATTCAGGAGCCCGACTCCTCTCTGATTTCTCTTTTGAGAAATCTTTTTTCAGGCTAAAAGCCTCTTGTCCTCTCCGGCGCGCAGCGCAAGTGCGCAAAGCGCCCGCGTGCCGACACGTGGCGCGCGCGCGTGCGCACCTGCGCGCTTGCGCAAGTGCGCAAAGCGCCCGCGTGCCGACACGTGGCGCGCGCGCGCTTGCGCGCCAACGCGCATTGCGCAAAGCGCCCACGTGCCGACACGTGGCGCACGCGCGCGCTTGCGCACCTGCGCGCAACGCGCATTGCGCAAAGCGCTCACGTGCCGACACGTGGCGCGCGCGCGCTTGCGCACCTGCGCGCAGCACTCTTGCGCAAAGCACCCACGTGCCGACACGTGGCGCGCTTGCGCCTGAGCGCACAGCACCTGAGCGCACAGCGCCCAAGGTGCTGCCCCACGCATCCCTTGGATGCCTTTTCCCCCTCTTTTTATGTACATACATATACATATACATATGTATACAAATTCACACATATACATACTCCGCCACATTCTCCCCCTCCAAAAAATTTTCGGGCCGGGGCGCTGCCCCGAACCCCGCAAGGGGGCTGCTAGCCCCCTTGACCCCCAGCCCGCTATCCGGGTAGCGGGACCCCCGTAAAAACTCTGCGTGGCTCCCGATATATCTAAAACCCCCCTTTCAAAACACAACACACGTACACCGCACATTGGGTTCGCATGACCAGTTTAACCCGTTAATCGGAGGTTCCCTCGCCCCAAAGGCGAGGGGTAATTAACGGCAGCTTAGTCCGCGGCTGCCGGAGATTCGGATCCCCACAATCATTAAACCCCGGCCTACCCTAGGCAGGGGGAATCTGTAGTACGCCTGACAAGCGCGCGCGTATTCCCATCTCACTGGGGTGACGAAAACACCCTACAGCCATTACTGTACATACGATGTATATTGTAATGGATGCTTGGACATATATAGGGAGGACTTTCTTGCTCGACATGATAGTATGCTATCTGGTTGTACTTTATCTTAACATGTACTCTGATTGACTCTATATTACATGTTGATAAAGCCCTTAGGATATGTACCCGACTACTAGGACTATGATGAGATCATACTAGTGGGGCAACAGTAGTCGCTGAGTACATCCTATAACTGTTCCTAGTCGATGGTATATCGAGACAGGGCATCGATACACCAGAGTAGACTAGTGTATACGCATCTTGACCCATATGATGGGCGATGGATGATCCCATATCCATCGATGTTTGACATCAAGGATGGTGTACAAGTGCTCAGTAGAGACTGGGTATACTGGACGGACTCGCCGAGAACTCCCAGATGGTATTATACCTCACGTCAGATGGCAGTTCTCCGGTGACACTGGTACAGAGTAGTCTGTTGACCCGAGATCGTCATAGAGTCTTGTGTGATTCCCACTGTGCTTTGATTTCCATCATACCACGTCCTAGAGGGCGTGCAAAAAGGTGGCTTTTGGGTACAGTCCCGAATCGCATGGAGGCAATGAGCGATAGGAGTGGATTCGTCTCTCCCAGTATAGGGAGTTGATGTTGTGCTGTGTTCGATTGGCTATAACCGGAAATCCCTGGCCAGGGTTGTTGAGATTTACTGGTAAGTGTTATCAGTAGTTTCTCGAACTGTTATAGACCTCATATCGACACGACTTATCAAGCTACTGGGGTCTGACGTTTACCACCCATAGGCGAGATATGCGACATATCAGACGACGAGACCGGACTGTACGGGAGTGTTACTGTTTGGATTCACAGGAGAATGTACAGGCTTGCTTGTTGATCTTCTGAGCGCTCAATACCTGGGTGGCTGTTACGTTTAGCTGACCGCTTGCAGCTTGTGGGTGTTTGATATGATCATCACCTACTGCCGGCGTATTGACGATTCTTTAGAGTCCTACACAGAGGTTTCTTGACTCAGGCAAAACGGAGTAGGGGCACGTATGTGATATGTGCGGGACCGAGGATAATGCGATATGAGATACCGTATTCTATTCTCGCGATATTTGATATCAGCCGGGTCATCGGATCAAGTGTTGATTCGATGAATTGGTACGGATAAATATTAGTCGGTTATATGCGATATAGCCGGATTGTTGGATCAAGTGTTGATTCGATAATTTAATGTATAATAATATATATGATATATTAAATTATATTAACTAATATTAGCTCACTAAAAGATTCTTTTTCTCACTCGGGTAATACATTGATATATATGTGATATATGTTAATTGTATTATTTTATTTTGTTACGATAAATATTATATATGTGATATATAATATTGTATCATGATATGATAACTAATGCAACATGTTTAGTGGAGTTTAAACATGATTAGGGTTTGGATTAGGGTTAAGACTTCTAGTAGATTCTAGAAGGTTTCTTTTTGTCATGATAAAGATATTTGTGTTGATATTTATCTATGACTCATACCTAACCCAACCCAAACCCTAGCCCTTGGTTAATTCTCTACAATGGTTTAGTCAACCATGGTTGCATTATTCATCATATTAATCCTTGCATTATTCATCACAAAAGGGATTGATCACTATTCTTCTTCTTCTTCCTCCTTTTGCAAAGCTTTCTTGCTTTTTATTTGTGATGAAAAATGAGTGAGAATAAGAAAACAAATGAGAGCAAAAATCCTACTTCATCATCCTCATCTATCCTTTCCATTTAGATGAGGGTGTTCACTTCATATTATGAGTGTTAGCTTGTGTTAACGAAACTTCAAGGTAGATCATCTTTGTATCGAAGATCGGAAGCAAGACTGCATCTTTCTCTTCGTGGAACCTTTCGAGAGTCCGGAACACGATGATTGCAGCGAAGGGACTTCAACACGGTGCTTAAGAAGTGAAGGACCGGATTTACAAAGGTTGTAATCCCTCTCACTTAGTGTTAAAGTGTTTAACATGTTAGTTTTCGCATAAACTCTAGTTTAAAGATCAACTTTGGGTTGTTCGGCACGGCTAAATTTTTAATCGGGCATGGTTGATGCCTCGTAGACCCTTGTGCGTGTGCATAGCAACCTTACAATGGCGTAGGGCAACGAATGGTTTTGATGAAAACCTTTAACTCTTTGAACTTGATATCGTTGTAGAATCTAGTGAAAGGAGTGGTTTAAGCTCCAGTTTTAAAAGTTGAATGGTTTTGTAGTATCTTTCTAATTTTGCTAAAGAGGTCACTCCCGGTGAAGGGATCTCGGCTCTTTCCTCATCGAATGAGGTGCTGGATATTCATGAATACCACGATGCAAAGCAAAAGTTAGATCAACTACAAAAACAATCGAGTGCTTTGTAACATTTGCTAGTTTCGCTAAAGGGGTCACTCCCGGTGAAGGGATCTTGGCCCTTTCCTCATCGAATGAGGTGCTGGATATTCATCAAGGAATACCACTATGCAAAGCGAAAAACTAGAGTTACCCATTTTAAAAAGTTTGATTCTACAACATCTTTAGGTTTCTTTTTCTTAACATTAATCACATTAATGTTGTCCCATCATTTACGTTTCCTAAACATCACAGAAAAGAAACGAAAATAGAACGTACGCTTATGCCATCCGCATTCGCCACGGAGCCCCGTCATGCACCGTTAGGTTACTTAACTAACGGCAGAGCGGGGGCTGGACTAGCGCGGGTGCAAAACATAAGCAACGTTTATTATATATTTCATATATAAATATCCATACGTCGCACGCATTTATAAACATCCAGATCACAGATGAACACATTGGATATACTAGGAATTCCGTATTTCATTCAAGCCCTTAATGAAAGACTGGTTCCACGGTCGTGATGAATAGCCAAACCCCACCCAAGACCCCTACGGGTGCGGCAAACTACCCGCCAAATTCCTGAAGTGAAGCAACCTCCCTCAACAAAGTGAGTAGGCCACTCGGCACTTCAAGAACCCGGTAGTTTGTGCACCCCACCTTGGGTCTATCCTAGGAGCAAAAACAGTAAAAAGAAATTATACAACGGTGGCTACAACCTCAACCCGGATGTGCCCCGCAAAATAATATTACATCGCTTTTTACAAATTACATGAATGAAAGAAAAGAAAAACTCTCTTCTCACATCCCCCGGCTATTCATCCACGACGATTCAACATATTCATATACACATACCATCACATGATATCATTACAGATGTGTGCAACCCCGACTAATCGACGTATAGCAATTAGTCGACGTTTCTAAACACACATACACATCATAAAGCTTGTAAAGTAACCGCGATATTAGAATTCCGCACGCAATTAGCAAACTAAACCAATTTTCCAACACTTGAAAAAATCCAGTGAGCTAAAGTTCCAAAACCGATCGTTTTAAACCAATCCGGGAGTCGAAACGAACTCGAAACCTGCCCGAAACTTTGCGAAGGCAAAGACCCAAAAATTAACTATCGAATGGGGGGCCTCGATAGGGTACCCACCCCCGGGGGCCACCTCGAGGTGGCCCCTAGGGGAAAGCAGACCCGAGAGCACCCATATGGGTTGCTCTCGGGTCACCCACCCCCAAGGCCACCTTGTGGTGGTCTTGGGGTGTGGGTCCAGCCTCTGGTCCCCTCGGGTGTCCCCGGGGTATGCACGCTCCACCCCGCGGCTTCTCGGTTCAACCCGTGAGCCCGCGGGGTGTGCAAACAACTCAAAACTACAATTTTGGAACTGTTTTTATCGACAGTTTTTGCGCGACAAAAACGGCAGATTTCTAACGTTGCTACAAGCTATTTAAGGTTTAAGAGAGGCTCTGATACCATGTTAGTGGATGTTGCATGCCCTCACAACACTTGTTAGGAGGCGGAAGTGGCAAACAAAAAATTTCTTGCATGCAACACTCACATTAAACCCTAGATCTTGTGCTTAAACCTTAACTAGCAAACCCTATCTAGAGGTCTTAACTACTATGAAAGGGTTATACCTAAGGAACCGGTCCTTCGGGTCTTCTTTTGGATGCAACACCTAGGCTCTTTGGATGCTTGCAATGTCCTCGATCTCCGGTCACCTCAAGACGTAGATGATCCACCCGAGAGCTATGGAACAAGCTTCAAACTCTTCTCAAGAGTTAACTGAGAGATCAAATGTGCTAGAAATGATCACTTAGATGATGTAGAGATCATGTAGTGGATTATTATGTCTCTTAAGCTTTTGATTCACAACACATGTGAAGGATAAAGCTAAGAGGAGGAAGAAGGAGATAATGAGGAGAAAGAAGGTGAGAGCGATGAATGAAAAAATCAAGCATGGAAAAAATGATATGGCTTAAATGAAAATAATTGAAGCATGCAATATTTTTCTCAAAAATAATGCACCATGCTTCAATAGTAATCCCAAATGAATAAAAAATAATATAATCCATTCCTTCATCCATGCTTTGACTCTTTCCAAATTCCACCTCATAATTTCCATTTTCACAAAATGAAAACCATTTATGAGGTGTCCCCTTCTAGAAGGTATTCTTGTACAATTACAAGAATACCCCTCCATCGTATACCGTATAAGTATACCCGTATCCGAATTTCGAAAAATACGAATACAAATAATCCAATAATATAATACCGGTATCCGTCTTAAACCAAAGCCAACCAGTATTATCCTTCCGATCATTATTCCTGTAACCATTACACGAACATGATCGAAACCCTGCCGTAACAACTTACGGCCTCTACATCTTTTTCCTGAACCAGGGAACCCTCTGTGTGGAACTCTAAAGACTCCACAATATGCTGGCAGTGGGTTTAACCACAAGCACGTCAGCGGCACTAGCTGTGCATAACGGCTACCCAGGTACATGACGAAAAGGTGGCCGACGAGCGAACTCATCCCAACCCTAACGAGCCTGTAAGCAACACTTACCGTACAGTCCGGTCTCTTCGTCTGATACGTCGCATATGAAGTCTAGGGATGGTAAATGTCAGACCCCAGTAATTTTATAAGTAATACTGATTTATGGCCCATAACGGTTCGAGAAACTACTGATAACTCTTATCAGTAAATCTCGACAACCCTAGCCAGGGATTTGCTGTTATGGCCGATCAAGCATAGCGCGACATCAACTCCCTATATCGGGAGAGACGAAACCCCTCCTATCGCTCACTGCCTCCATGTAATTCGGGACTGTACCCAAAATCCACCTGTTTGTACGACTTAGTATAGCCGTGGTAGGGAGGAAATCAAAGCACAGTGGGAATCATACAAGACACTATGACGATCTCGGGTCTACAGACTAACCTGTATAAGTGTCACCAGAGAACTGCTATCTAACAATAGGTATATACACCATCTAGGAGTTCTCGGC
Source organism: Agapanthus africanus (assembly GCA_030015575.1). Lineage (NCBI taxonomy): Eukaryota > Viridiplantae > Streptophyta > Magnoliopsida > Asparagales > Amaryllidaceae > Agapanthus > Agapanthus africanus. Next base: position 177,088,844 of record JASDDO010000016.1, on the reverse strand, counting down.
GAGTCCTGTTCGGTGTACCCATTCTCCAATGAGCACCTGTGTACAATCTTTGATGTCAAACACCAATGGTTGTGGGATCAACCATTGCCCCCAGGGTCAAGAAACATACACACTAGTCTACTGTGGTAATACGACGCCCTGTCTTGATATACCCTCGACTAGGAACTAAATAAGGAATATCCTTTTAGACTGCCCAGGCCCCACTAGTATGATCTACATCATAATCCTGGTAGTCAAGCATAATCCTAAGGGCTTCATCAACATGTATATAAGATATGAAATACAACATATCACACGTTAAGATGGATATAAACCAGATAACATACTATCATTTCGAGCAAAAATTGTTTCTATACATATACATGCCTAGCATCCTATACAATACAGACCTCTAGGGCATATATATCTAACATGCAATACTCTTTGATGAAAAGACCGGACTGATTTTATTCGTCGCTAATAGACTTTGTCGGGTTCGGATGAGTTCACCCGTCGACCTGCCTTTATTTTACTCATACCTGGATAACCGTTACGTGCAGCTAGTACCGCTGACAAGTTTATGGGTTAACCCGTGAGGGGATTGAATATGATAGTGTTTCGGATTCAATCAGATATGATCATGTTTAACCTACTGTCAGTGTATTGATAGGTCTTTAAAGCCCCCCAACGAAAGTGCCTTCCCGGGAAAAATGATGATGTGGCATGCGTATAGGATACGTGCGGGAGTTCGATTAAATGCGTGATTTAATCGAACGTCCGAATATACTAGCCGATTTAAAAGCCGTAATATTAAGTCAAATATTTACTTAATAACCATATTTTCATATGTTTCTATTATTGTGATATGATACAAACACTCTCTTCAGTATACGATACTGATATGATATTAATGACTAATCGTGTATTTCATACATGATGTGTATGTTTATAGGATACATATACTTGATCTCATTATATATATATATATATATATATATATATATATATATGAGATATATTTTTTCTCTCTCTCTCTTTATTATATATATACATATATAACATGTAATGGTGGGGCCATCCCTCTCTCTTTTGTGTGGCAACAAAGAGGGAAAAAAGGGGGAATGAGACATGTCTTATTTAGGAGAAACGGGAGTAGAAAAAGAGTAATGATAATTCTTTTTCAAGCCATCAAAATTCCTCTTCTTCTTCCTTTAGCTCTTGAGCTTCCCCTCTTCAAAAATGGCAAGTGTTGTAAATAAGAAGGGAATGAGAAAAGAGAATGACTTTCATAATCACATCACCTTTCTTTACATCTAGCAAGTCCCTAGAGGGAGATTTTCCACTTGAAGATGGAGACGGAGCTTCGAGCGGCCTCCTTTCACCGCGGATCTTCTACGGCGAGGCGATCGGCTTGTACACACTTCCGGGAGCTCATTAGACTAGCGAGGGTCTTCCGATAGACGATCGGACAAGCTACAAAGGTTGTAGCACCCAAAATTTCTCTCTTGAGTCTTCTAGTTTTGTTGCAACTATATGTACTTAATATGATTCTTGTTGAGATTGGTTCTATGTTTGTTTAATTTTTGTTATTCATTTCCGCCGCGATCCGCAATTATTGCAACCTTAGGACCAATCCCTACAGTGGTATCAAAGCCAATTCAAATCTAGTTATTGTTTTTTGGTGGAAAATTAATTCACAAACCTAAGAATTAAAAAAAACTTGCTTACTGTTTTGGCTGTCCAGAAAATCAGCCATGAAAATCTTCGCATTTCTCGCTTGTACTCGCGCTCCGGGGCTCACAGTTCGGACTAAGAGCCCCTTGGATGCGCGGGGGTGACCCTGGGGCTGTCCCTAGGGTCTTGGGTAGACCCCCGCACCCGAGACCACCACAAAATTGTAACATTTTGAAAATTTTAAATATTATTAATAATTTAAATAGGGTTATAATGAGTTTTACATATATAATATCGAGTATGGATTTGTGTTTTGATAAATTGATATAATTACATATAGCTTCATTTTTGGGATTAATTGGAAATAAAATGAATTTATAATTATGAGGACATTTGTTAATGGGGTTTTCCTTAATTGGTTTTAAAATAATGGTATATACTAACCTTTTACTAAAACTAGTATTGATTTTCCTAAATTTGCTGTAATAACCGGTTTTCTTGTATACGTTTTCTCGTATTTTAATAAATATTTTGTTTTAGCAATTGTCCTAAATATTTTCTCTACCTTTCCTTTTGATTTATTCCCAATTAAATTTCCTATATTCTTCCTATTTCATTTTCTTTTAAATTCTTAAAATTAAAATCTACACTAAACCTTATCCCAAACCCTAACCCAACCCGACCTGATCCCATTCCCCCTCTCTTTTCTCTCTTTCTCTCTCCTCTCGATCCCAGCTCCTCCTCTTTCGCAACAACTCCTCGACGACCGCGCTCTTGCCGCAACTACCCAAGATCCTTGGCCTTCAAATCCTCCCCTCTCTAACCTCCTTCTCTCTACCTCCTCACCTCGTCGTCCAAACCACCGCCAACACCTCCTCTCTCCGCTACCATCGCCGCAACCCCTAAGTTCCTCCCCCGCCATCTCCGGCTGCCTCCAGCTCGCCTCCGACCACTACCGCGACACCACCCCTCACCGACGAGCATCCCCGGCCACCGTCACCTTGCACCGACCCCCTACACCGCCGCGAGCTCCTTTTCTCCTCTTCCAGCAACTGAAGTCCCCATCACCACCTCCATCGCCCCTCGTCTTCTCTCTTCCCCTCATCTCCCTCCTCTCTCCAAACTCACCCACCCGACCCATAGCGGCCGCCCCCACCACAAGAAGCTTCGCTGCCGACGACCGCCACCCTCACCAACATCCCAAAACTCCTCGTCTCTACCTCCACCATCACCCCGAGCCACCTCGTCATCATCATCCCTCGTCAACACCCACGACTACCAACTCCTGCAACCCTCCACCATTGAGACCACTGCCACCTCGCCCATGACTCCAGCACATCTCCTCACCTCCGCTGATGAGCTCGAGTCCACCAAGGTTTCCTCGCGAGCACAACAGAACCACCCCAACCCGAGCTGCCATCGCCGACGTCAAGCACACATCATCTCCAACTCCAAGCCCCCTTCGCTTCCATCATCTCCTGCGAACACGCAACCCCGCTGCCAACACCAGTGCCACTTCGTACTCGGCTCGAGCCCACTTACATGCCCACCTCCGCACTGACGCCGTGCCACGACTGCACCACCGCCGTGCCAGCTCCGTGTCACCACATACCCAGATATGTCACGGCTCGTGCCAGCCTCCGTGCCACCCATGCCCCGATCCAATGCACGCACCATGCCCACTCCCACACCAGTGTCGCGTCCTGTGCCGTGTCGCACCGTGCCACACCCACACCACGCACTGAGTCAAGACCGTGCCCAGTACCGTGTCATGCCCGCGTTATCACTACGCCTACTACCGTATCACGCCCGCGTCACCACCGCGTCCAGTACCGGGTTACCGCGCATCGCGCACCGTGTCCAACATCGCATCGTCTCGTGTGTCGAGACGGATCCCACACGTGGTGTCGCTTCTATATCAAGTGACCAAAGGCAAGTGAACCCTTTCACTTGTTTCTCATGCTATGGTAATCTCTAGATATTATATATGTTGATGTATATATATGCATGTTTAAGTATAGATATTTCATATAAACATCGTTGAGAATTTAATATCGAACAAGAACCATCTTCATAAATTTTAGTGTTTGAGACCCGACTGGGTCGATTACGCCGTAGTAATATCATATAGAAACTCATGTATTAATTTCGTGTTGATCCGGTAAAAGGAATCGATATTTCGATCGATAACCGCTTGCATAGTTTAAGTGTTCGATATAGGACCCTATGCGATAACTTAAGTGAATATGGTGTAACCTATGATCATTATACCCAATTACTTTTAATGAATACCCTGTAGAAATTGGACGGAAAAACGACGCCATTTCACCCATAAAACGTTGCCCTCGATAACCTTTGCAAAAGCTGAATTTTCCCGGACAAGCTGAACGGTTAAAATCATAATAAATCATTTACATATTGGATCTGGGCATTCTATGGTCCGTACCAAATCCAACAGATAAACCTACAGCACCCCATAGTTCATCTCTGTATTTTAATAAGTTATGACAATAAAAACTGAGGCGATTCATGGCTCTGGACTGCAGTCCAGAGCAAGAATCTTTGCCTTTACCCGTTTTATAACGCTGGTTTCTCACTGATCAGGTGCGCAAGTGTGAGGAACCATACATAGAAGCGTATAGAATTGAATTATCTTTCTAATGGTACCAGTCTCATTGCATTCCAGTATCTTTTGATATTCATAACACCTTTTAAACCGTCGATGCGTACTGCAGTTTCATGCAGAAACAGAATGTATACCTTAATCTTAGACAGTGTATATCTCCCTGTATACAATGGATATTGTTGATCCGTCTGGTGCGTTGGAAACATAACAGGTAAAACTAAATTTCATCCAACTGTAGCATTGCCTAATTATTCTTCTAAAAGAGAGTAAAACGTGTTACAAAACAGACTTCTAGTTCAGAAACTGGATTTCCAGCAGTGAACACTTAAAATGAAAGGACCATAACTCAAATACCTGAAACCCGATTGACTCGAAACTAATTTTTTTGTAGAGATAATTTAATATACTATTTACGCCTTTCATATTGTTTTGCCAAATTATGCACGTGAGATTTTATATGATTTTTTCTAATCTAACCGACACCGGCTGCTCATATGTATTTAGTAGTGCATATACTCTATCCCCATCATGTTGCATGACTATTATACCCTTTGTAAATAGTGTTCATTTGCATCGATATCCTAGTGACTGTTAGGAATATGTATGCCCTAGAGGTCATTATTGTATATTATAGTGGATACTTGGACATATATATAGAAGACTTTCTTGCTCGACATGATAGTATGCTATATGGTTGCTCTTTATCTTAACATTAACATGTACACTTATATTATTATTCTCTCTCTATGATACATGTTGATAAATCCCTTAGGATGTTGGCTTGACTACCAGGACTATGATGCAGATCATACTAGTGGGGCTTGTGTAGTCCACAAGCACATCCTTTAACAGTTCCTAGTCGAGGGGATATCGAGACAGGGAATCGATATTCCAGTGTAGACTAGTGTGTACGTTTTGTTGACCCTGTATGGGTGATGGTTGATCCCATAACCATTGGTGTTTGACATCAAAGATTGTACAGAAGTGCTCATTAGAGAATGGGTACACCGAATATGACTCGCCGAGAACTCCTAGATGGTATCATACCTATCGTCAGATAGCAGTTCTCAGGTGACACTTGTATAGGTTAGTCTGTAGACCCAAGATCGTCCTAGTGTCTTGTGTGGTTCCCACTGTGCTTTGATTTCCTCCCTACCACGGCTCAAAGGAGTCATGCAAACAGGTGGATTTTGGGTACAGTCCCGAGTCATATGGAGGCAGTGAGCGATATGAGGGGTTTCGTCTCTCCCGGTATAGGGAATTGATGTTGCGCTATGCTCAATTGGCTATAACAGCAAGTCCCTGGCCAGGGCTGATGAGATTTACTGGTAAGTGTTATCAGTAGTTTCTTGAACTGTTATGGGCCACACATCAGCATGACTTATCAAGTTACCGGGGTCTGACAATTCCACCCCTAGACTCGATATGCGACATATCAGACGAAGAGACCTGACTGTACGATAAGTGTTACTTATAGGCTTCACAGGAGTTTGGACAAGTTTTCTTGTTGATCTTCTATTCGCTCAATACCTGGGTAGCCGTTACGTCCAGCTAGTACCGCTGACGGCTTGTGGGTAACTGATGTGATCATTACCTACTGCTGGCGTATTGACGAGTCTTTAGAGTCCACACAGAGGGTTTCCCTGCTTCGAACGAAATGATGTAGAGGCCGTATGGTTTTACGGCAGGGTTCCGATCACATACGTGTACTGGCTACACGGATGCTGTTCGGACGGATAATACTTGTGGGCTTTGGTTTAAGATGGATCCTATTATTATATTATTGGATTGTTATCATCTCATTGTATTCGTATTTTTCGGAATACGAATACGGGTATGTATATACGGTGAGGGCATTCTTGTAATTTTGCAAGAGATGCTTTTAGAAGGAGACACCTCATTATTGTATTATCTATTTTGAGAAAATAGATTAATGAGGTGTAAATGGAGAGATATTATTGGCATGGGTGAAGCATGGCTCTTTATGTTATTTTATTTTTTTGGCTACACTATTGAAGTATGGTTGATTATTTGTATTGTAAAATAATCTATGCTTCAATTAGTGAGTATACATGAGCCATTCTTCACTTACCAAAAACCCTAGCTCATTTCTTCACTCTCATTCTGTCTCCATTTTCTCCTCCTTCTTCCTCTAGACCCTAACCCTCACATGTGTTGTGAAACCATGGGTCTTATGAGATAAAACACTCCACTAGCTACTCTACATCATTTAGGCTATCTAGTTTAGCGAACTAGATACCCCAGTTACCTCGGTTTAGATGTTGAAGCTTGAAGTACATACTTTCGGATGGATCATCTTCGGCTTCGAAGATCAAGAAGCAAGCTCGATCTTTTCTTCAAGTGGAGCCAAGAGGAGTTCTAAGGACTACTACTTGGAGCTTTAGAAGTGAAAGACTTGGTTCAAAGAGGTATAACACTCTTCATAGTAGTTAGAATCTCCCAGTGTTTTGTTAGTTAAGGTTTTCGTAAAGATCCTGTAGTTTAGTCGGTGTTGCGAAGCATAGAATAAATCGTTTTTTGCAAATTCCACCTCCTCGTGAACCCATGGGGTGCGCGACATTGACTTACACTGGTATCAGACACAACTTAAACCCTGACTAACAGTTTAGACGATGTATAGAATTGCGAAACCGAAACGACTCCGAAATATTGAAACCAAAATCCAACTTTCTGTCGATTTTAAAATGGCTTCTAAAATTTTTTGAAACAAGTGCAGAATTCTACGATGTAACTAGAACACCAAAGAAAAACGAGCCCCAAATGATAAATTTTGGCCGGCCAAATTACCCAAAATCCCGGCCCATCCGGTCTAATATAGGAATTGGGACTTGAGTTTTTATGGTGTTCTGGTATCTTGGATTTAGAGTTTCAGGTGCTGTTTGATTTTGCCCAGATTTCATATTTTGTTATCTTTGTGTTGGGGCAATTCGGAGTGTTTCGAAGTCGCAGTTTTAACATCGTTTACTTAATGTGATACAATATTTGGAATCCATATTAATTAGTTTTGTGAAAACTAGTTTATGTTTTGTAAATCTAGTATTTTAGTCTCATTTGATCGATTGCCACGGAGTTTCAATTCAGATCAAAACACCGTCGCAATCACGTATCGTATGCGAACACTCGCCGGGAAACACTACTAGATAGCCACGCCCCATAGCCCCGACCAAGTGACTAAAGAGAACCTCATTGCCAAAAGCATCCACTCGGGTGCTCGCGGCCACGGTGTTCCGCCTAAGTGCACTTTGTCGACGGCATCGGGGTTGCGGCTATCTACTAAAGTTTCCGATGAGCATTCGATCATCTTTATCGAGAATCTTGTTGAATTACCCGACTGTTATTGAAAAGTGTTTTCAATTCGAGACTTAAATGCAAGGTTTACAGGGTTAGGTATGAAATTTGGAATATGTGATATTCATGGTTTATGATGTCTAAGGAATATGCGGATTCTAATTATTGTAGTTTTTCATTTCTTTTCTGCGACCGTAAGTGAATATGTGGTGTATCCCCGATCTCATTTCTATATATCAACGACATTTGGGATACGCATATTTACTTACGTTGATGACATGTGATATTATAGTGTTGCTTGTGATATGCTATATTGGATCGTCGTGAAGGAATAGCCGTTTTTTTTGCGTGAAATGAGAGTTTTTCAATTTTCATTCATGTAATCAAATGTATGTAATATTCTTTTATTGGGACACTTTCGGGTTGAGGTTGTTGTCACCATTGATGTATATTATTTACTTTTCCGCATTAGGATAGACCTAAGGGTGAGAGTACAAGTAACCGGTTCTAGAGTCCAGTGGGAGACCATCTCGAGGAGTCGAGGCCGGGTCTCCTAACTCTAGAATTAGGAGGGTTGCTTGCCGCTCTCGTAGGGGTCTAGGGATGTGAGTTTGGCTATTATTCATCACGACCGTGGAATCCGTGTTTTTCATTACTGGCTAAATTTAAAACACGGACCTTCTAGTATATCCTATATTTTATATGTTTGCTTCTGCTGCTTGAGTTCTGTGATGTGATCATATAACTGCGTAAGACGAATGCTTGTAACGTTTTGAAAATCGTTTTGGTGAAATTTCGGAAAATCGGTAAAATAAGGGGGTTTCTGTAAAAAGTCAAAATACAAATATCTTTATTTTAAAATTAAATATACATATTCTAGCTATGTAATTGCTAGTATTTGGTGTTTATTGAGCCACTGGTGAAATTTCAAATTTTCTGAAATTTTTTCCGAAATTAATTATTTTAATATTATTTTAAGCCGTCACTAATACATTTAATTAGGGAAAATTATAAATTGGAATGAGTTGAAACAAATTTTGTGCATCATATCAAATTAAACAAAATTTTAACACATTTTTGAAATGAGATGAAGTTGTTAATCGGTTTTAGAAAATATTGAAGAAAAGAGGCTTATTTGGTGAAATTAGTGTAAATAGTTTTGGGGGTATAATATGTATCTTTTTCTTTCCACACCCACACTCACACTCCACATTTTTCCTCCCCTCCTTGGCTGAATTTCAGCAGCCCCAAGTTGTTCCCCCTCACTTTCCCCACTTGAATTGTTAAAAGAAAAGAAAAGGAAAGGAAATGGTAGAAATGAGAGTGAACTTTGATTAGGGTTGACTTGATATCATTTTTCCCCACCTCCCTCTCTTTCTTCTCTCTCCCTACCTGCAGCCGAATCCCCCTTGCTGTCCAGAATTTTCCCCCTTGAATCCCACTTCATTTTGGCCTAAAAAATGTCCAAAATTCCATCTAAAATTAAGCTAAAATCCAAATCCGACTCCTACCCATTTCTCTTTAGCCAAAATTGCATCGATTCTGGTGCAAGGATTTCAAATTGGAGGTCTAGATCTTAAGTTTGATCCATGGTTCATGAGGTATAAATCTTGGCCTTTTGTCTAAATTGTTGCTAAATACTTTAGTCTAGCTTAATTATAAGTTTAATTGTGGTTTAATTGAAAGATGTGGGTTTTCAAGAGAAGGATTAGATTAGGGTTTTGTTGTGGATTTGTGTTGTGATAAATTGTGCATGGTTTAGTGATGTGGATTAACATCTTAAGTTTTGTAGAAAGCTAATCTAGTTGTTAATTACAAACCATTACTTATAAAATGTCCTAATTAAGTTATTTTGCTAAGTAGGGCTTTTGGAAAATTGTTAAATGCTTTAGATTAAAATATAATTATGGTTTCATGTCATCATTAATATTATAATGAGTGGTTTAATGCCTTGGACCATGCAAAATCAAGCGTAGTTATTGTTTTGTGCATTTTTAGTTGAAATTGTTAAAATTAGATAAATTGCAAAACTAGAATTTTTATTTTTATAAGAATTGATGATATTAAATTCTTGAAATCAGTTGTATGACTTATTTGAGATGTTTAATAAGTATTATAGCCGCTAGATTTGCTTAAATGTCGAGTTTTGTACTAAAACGGGTAATTTTTGCTTGCTAGATTTTCGGAAAAATGACTTTTAAAGTGAATTTGGGGTTTTTGTGAATTTTAACATATTTTATATTATAATTAGTGTTCGTGAATGCGCAAATGAGTGTGTTTGGGTTTTTCTCGATGGTTTGACGTTTGTACATTGACATCGAGGGTTGGTTTAGCTATTCTTGCATGCGTAGGCGATAGGTTTTGACCTATGCGTGATACGCGTGCCGATTTGATTTTCGTATGCCGTTTCGATTTCGAATTTGGTTTTAATGCGATACGGTGCGTTATGATATGTAGGTACCCCATGTGGACTTCGAGACGACAAGCAAGCGCGTGACGACGTCGGCACCAGCGAGTGAGGACCAGGTGAGTAGATTTATATCTACGGGGAGAAGTCGGGTGGATGGCGTATATCACCCCCGCAGTTCGTGGTGATGTATACGAATACATATACACATATATATATATATTGGTTATATTGTCGAGTTTATTGATGATAAGGATAGATTTTAGGTGTGATTGGATAGGTTTAGTGTTGCGAAACCCTAGAGTAGGGGTTGCACCACACACACACACACACACCCACACTTGCATACATTCTTCTTCATTTGTGCTTATACGGGAATATGTATTATGTGTTCACACGGGTATGGGACTATGTGTTCACATACTGGATTTGAGGATAGTGTTTGGGATTTGAGGTGAGTCGATGAGATTGATTTGAGACCGCGAGAACGGTGATATGGCAGGATGCGTACTTGAGGTACGTCCTGATATTATAGCGGATCTTGGGACGACGATACATGTGAATAGTGTTATACATTGAATGGTTGACATGTGATCGTGATATGAGATAAGATATGTTAAGATATTCATAATAGGTCGCATTAGGCGATGTATACCTCTTTATGACGATGATATCGGTTTGTATGAGGCTGTAGATCAGCAGTCAGATCATGATTAGATTGATGATATTAGTATTGTACTAGACGTAGATCAGTACCCCGGATTATGATCTTTGATAAAGAGGATACCAAATGATTAATTTGATGAATGTGATACTGACCTGTACCCGGATTTGGGGATGCCGCACGACGGATTTACGTACGAGCTATATATTGATGTTTGATCCGCACTCTTGACTTGGGAATGTCTGATTATAGATATGGTATCGGATGTGATATTATCGAGGCGGGATCACCGACTAATATATATATATATATATATATATATATATATATATATATATATATATATATACATATGTATCGACTCAGACGTTAGGCGGCTTCCTTACCTTTAGTTTAGCTTGACAGTTTAGCCCTATAGTTTGGTGTAGTTGTTAGCCCATATTAGTTGTTATTGTGTCTAGTATTTAGCTCCCGCTCATTATTGCTGCTGCTCCGCATCGCATACTTATTTTTGAATCATATTCTATTGTTAATATCATGCTGTTAGGACACCAGCACCATTACCGATGATGCGTATGTACCACGTACACTTACTTGCCGGCTCACACACATCTTCATCGGTAATTGCCATGTCACGAACACTTTAGAAAATACTATTTCATTTGACATAGGTTGTTAGCTAATAGTTTAGACATGATATTAGTGTACTTGCCTTATATGCTAGTTTAGACATTGTAGTTATTACTTGCTACTTCATGCATGTTATTATTCACTGTTGTGCCGCATTCATGGATTTTCATGCCTATATTCACTGTTTACATGCTATTGAGGATTTGGATTCGGATTTTCATGAGATTTCCTGGATTTGGGGGAAAACCGCTAAAACACTTATAAAATTCTTTCTCTCTTTTTAAAGAAAAGTGCGGTTTTCCCTATGATGTATGAGTCGTCCACCATGAGTTTGCTGATGGATTTTGAGACCCGAGTTCGAGGAGTGGAGGAACCGTTTCAGGTACATGGTGGACCCGGTGCGGTACCCCGGGGCAAGAGGGTCGCAGATGATGGCGTTGAGCCTGGCAGGGGAGCACTACCGACCGGTGATTTTACCCGACGCGTTGGATATCCGGAGGATACCGTCGTGGTCTTGAGATTGATGGTAGGGGCCGGTCTGGACTGACGGCGCCCTAGATAGTGAGATTGACATACAAAGATTTTGAGATATTGAGGTACAGAGATTGTGACACAGAGATATCGAGAGATTTGGATACTTGTTTTGTGTCGATGCTAGGCACGGTTTATGCCGATTTCATTTATGATACCTCGTTTTTAAAAAAGATATAGAAATCTCACTAATTTATGAAAGGAGTTTTCTTCAGTACATGCATTCTGTTTCATGCATTCATACATCATCCATATGATATATTGCTAGCCGATGCACTGACACGGGCACATGAGATTACAATTGGGATAGATATTTACCCTAGCCATTGTTATAGGCTGCTGGTTATATATTTGAGGATATATTATAATCATATGACCTAGGATTGCGTTGTTCATGCGATTTCTGTTCGTAGATATTTTCTACTCACGAGTTGGCAACTCACCTCCGTTGTGCCACAGTTTCTTGCAGGTTTTGCCGTACAGGTTTCATTACGGCTTTGCTGGCACTACTTCCTTTTCCGGATGATTTGCTAGTCGGTGGGTTTATTTGTATCGTACCCCCCATTATATACCTTGTATATTATTACTCTGTTGTATCTAGAAGTTCCATCAACCAAACATGTATTTATTTTGAGATAGAGACCAGTGATGTTATTCTTTCGACCTTAGAGTCACGCGTTATATTTCTGTGGATTTCTTGTTGTTTTGAGTTTCCTTTTGAGTTTTGATCCTCTCCCTTGGCGTTGTATATTATATTGCTTGTGTGGTTGTGACCGTCGATTGACGAAGAGCTAGCTCCCGCTCGGGGATGCCTTTTATTGATTTCGTATACTATTCATGTTGTATCCCGTTTGGGGGCCAGTATTTACAAAGGAGACTCTGCCGAAATTTTCGGGAAATAGTTGATGTTTTTAAAAAAAACACATAATTCGGCTTATGCTATTAAAACTACTGGATTTTAAATTGGTTTTCCTTCACTCTACTACTTTTCTTGGTTTGGATTTCTGGGTTTTCGGTTTACTTAGATTACGTACGCCTCGAGACGTTTCGTAGTTTAAGTGCCGGTCATGTTCCGTACTTTCGGGACGTGACAATGCTATATATATGATATATAATAAACGTTGCTTATGTTTTGCACCCGCGTTAGTCCAGCCCCCACTCTGCCGTTAGTTAAGTAACCTAATGGTGCATGACGGGGCCCTGTGGCGAATGCGGATGGCATAAGCGTACGTTCTATTTTCGTTTCTTCTGTGATGTTTACGAAACATAAATGATGGGAAATCATTAATGAGATTAATGAAAAGAAAAGAAACCTAAAGATGTTGTGGAATCAATTTTTTTTCAAAATGGTAGCTCTAGTTCTTGCTTTGCATAGTGGTATTCCTTTATGAATATCCAGCACCTCATTCGATGAGGAATGAGCCTAGATCCCTTCACTTAGCAAAACTAGCAAATGCTACAACCCACTCGGTTTGTTTTAAAAACTACTCGATTTTAAAACCGGAGCTTAAACCACTGCTTTTCAAATCACTGGATTCTACAATGATATCAAGTTCATTACGATAAAGGTTTTCTTCAAAACCAGTCGTAACCCTCCGTCATTTCAGATAAGTGCTATTTAGTATTCGTGCTGCGTTTGTTGACCATATCCAAGGCGTAGTGTACGATAGCTGATTAGTGTGTATCTGCATCATATGATGCGATTGGATTAGGGTAGTCGTACGGCTTTGTTGACCTTAGCCAAGGGTCGTACGGGTGGGTTTAATTCAATCACGAAATGATGGGTTGAACTTAGCTTGCGCTTATGATTTGTTGACTATAGCCAAGGTCATAAGTCGCTAGGGGTAAAAACAGATATCGAGAATTTCAAGTATTGAAATTTGCAATGAGATTGCATACCTTCTATGAGATAGTTGGATCCCGATACCTACTGCGAGTAAGTGTTACTCCTGGGAGAGTTTTCCACTTTATAATTAGCTGATCCAATAGGTGTCTAAGAAAGGTGTTAACGGGGTTATGCCCCCGTGGAAATGAGGTTATTTAATTAGTTCTATGCGAAAGCATGGGGAGACTCCCTCGGAGTACCGATACCTGCCTGGCTGACCGATTGGCGAACTTGTAGGGTGTAATTAATCCTGGCTAATCTTACCTTTTAGGTTTTGAAGGAAGATTTGATAAAAACAGTGGGAGCCATCCTGATTAGATATGATAATAACCAATCTAATCTTGTAAGAGCGCACGCTAAAGTATTTTCCTCTCTTTCTCTCTCTCCAGGTAGCGACCATGACACGCCTTAATCAAGATAATAATATGGATGTATTGACCGAACACGCTTATTATACTGAGCTGGGGAACGTTGGTTCCGCTCTACCTTATGACTGTCATAAGTCTGAGAAGGAATAGGGGAATGCACAGATTCCCACGCAACCCGAACGAAGAAAAAGCATTCAGATGCATCTTCTTTGGGTGTGTTCGTTATTGAGAACTGTTTCTCAGTATGCTCTACGTCCTGGGTATTGGATACCGGATCAGGATCCTACGTTTGTAATTTGTTACATGGGTTAAGGAGAGGCAGAGAACTGGGAAATGGTAATATATCTATCAAAGTAGGGAATGGAGCAATTGTTGCAGCCAAAGCAGTTGGCGAATATCACCTAATATTACCAAACGGTAATACATTGATTCTGAACGACTGTTATTACGTACCTAAAATGATGTGCAATATTATATCAGTTTCTTTATTACATTAAGAAAGATATAACTTTGCATTAGAGGATAATGTTATAAACATTTTCCTAAATCAAGTGTTGATTGGGTTTGGCACGTTGCGTAACGGTATATACGTTCTAAATCAAAACACGGTTCTAAACATACAGAACACACACAAGAGGAAAAGTTCAGAAATGAACGAAGCCTTCTTACGGTATTGTAGACTTGGTCATATCAATGCGACAAGACTAGCTAAGTTGCATAAAGATGGATATTTGAATCCATTCGAATTTACATCTTATGAAACTTGCGAGTCATGTCTCAAAGGAAAAATGACCAAAACTCCGTTTACAGGACACGGAGAAAGAGCTACTGAACACTTGGGACTGATACATAGTGATGTATGTGGTCCTATGTCTACACATGCCTTGAATGGTTCCTCGTACTTCATTACATTCACCGATGATCTCTCAAGATTCGGACATGTGTTCTTGTTGAAACACAAATCTGAAGCTTTTGAGAAATTCAAGGAATATAAGTACGAAGTAGAGAACTAAACGGGTAAAAGCATTAAAATCCTTCGATCTGATCGGGGAGGAGAATACTTAAGTACGGAATTCCGAGACTATTTAAAAGAGAATGGGATTCTCTCTCAGCTTACTCCTCCGTATACACCACAGCACAATAGAGTGTCGGAGTGGAGGAATCGCACCCTATTAGATATGGTGCGCTCTATGATGAGTAATGCTGAGTTACCTATTTCCTTTTGGGGTTATGCACTTGAGGCAGCTACATACCTATTGAATAGGGTTCCGACCAAATCCGTGCCTACTACTCCATATGAGATATGGTATGGGAAGAGACCATCTCTTAAACGAGTTAAGATATGAGGTTGTCCGGCCTATGTTAAAAAGAAAAATCCGGACAAGCTCGAGGCAAGGTCTGTTCTGTGCAAGTTTGTGGGATATCCAAAGAATTCATATAGATATTTTTTCTACCACTATGAGGAAAAAAAGTGTTTGTTTCTCAACATGCCAACTTTTTAGAAAAGGAATTTCTTGTGAAAGAAATTAGTGGTAATGAGGTAGAACTGGGAGAAGTTCCGGCTACACAAACCATAACTGATGATTTGGTAGAACTAGAGGATTCAATAGTCCCCGACGAACCTCAGCCACTCCGCAAATCTAGTAGGGTTTCTCATCCACCTGAGAGATACTACGGTTTTCTCATAGACGGTGGGAGCAAGGATTGCATCATAGAAGATGATGACTCAACTAGTTTCGAGCAGGCCATTACTAGTGGGGACTCTGTGAAGTGGCTGGACGCTATGCGATCTGAGATGGAATCCATGTACACCAACAAAGTATGGACTTTGGAAGTTGTTCCTGGGTAAAACCCATTGGGAGCAAGTAGATCTTTAAGAAGAAAACTGGTGTAGATGGAAATGTTGAGACCTTCAAAGCTAGACTTGTAGCAAAAGGTTTTCGTCAACGACCAGGTGTCAATTGTGATGAAACCTTTTCTCCAGTGGCTATGCTTAAGTCCATCAGGATCCTACTTGCCATTGTTGCATACCATGACTACGAAATCTGGCAGATGGACGTCAAGACCGCTTTTCTAAATGGTGATTTAGAAGAGAGCGTATACATGACACAACCAGAGGGCTTCGTAGACAGTGGGAGCAGTGGAAATGTGTGCAAGCTGCTAAAATCAATCTATGGATTAAAATAGGCATTGCGGAGCTGGAACATCTATTTTGATGAAGCAGTCAAAGAGTTTGACTTCATCAAAAACGAAGATGAACCTTGTATATACAAAAAGGTTGTAGAGAGTAAGGTTGTTTTTCTCGTATTGTACGTGGATGACATACTCTTGATAGGAAATGATGTTCCTATGCTACACTTGGTCAAACTCTTCCTATCACACAAGTTCTCCATGAAAGATTTGGGTGATGCCTCCTACATCCTGGGGATAAAGATTTATAGAGATAGATCTAGGATTGTCTCAATCCAGGTACATTGACACCATACTAAAGAGGTTTCGTATGGAAGATTCTAAGCGTGGTAATTTACTCTCTTGCTCAGGAATCACTCTCTCCAAAGAGATGTCTCCCAAGATTGATTTGGAGAGGGCCCGCATGCAAGGGATACCCTATGCTTCTGCAGCTGGGTCTATCATGTACGCGATGTTATGCACCAGACTGGATGTAGCTTACGCACTTAGTGTAGTAAGTAGGTATCAATCAGATCCTGGGGAGAACAACTGGACAGCTGTGAAGAACATTCTTAAGTACTTAAGAAGGACTAAAGAGATGTTCTTGGTGTATGGTAACGGTGAACTCCAAGTGAAGTCCTTTACCGATTCGAGCTTCCAAAGTGATAAGGATGACAACAAGTCGGTCTCGGTTTTTGTCTACACCCTCAATGGAGGGGAGGTATTGTCACGACCCGAAAGAGCACGTGACTGGCCCTCGAACCATATGAAATCTATAGGACTCCATCTGATCCAAGTAAGCCAAAGCCCAGAAATCTAAAACCATTTTAAGAGTAAGTGAAGAAAACTGGTTTAAAGAAGTGAAGGAAAATATGTTTGAAGTCGAGGTTTTTAAATAACTAAGCCGAAGGTGCATTTTTAAAAGGTAAAGTCTTTTCTAAAAATTTCGGCAGAGTTTCTTTTGTAAATACTGCCCCGAACGGGATACAACAAGCATAACATATATACAATGATAAAAGGCATCCCCAAGCGGGAGCTAGCTCTTCGTCAATTGACGGTGACAACCACACATGCAATATAATATACAACGCCGAAAGGCGAGGATCTATCCAAAAGAAACACAGTAAGCATGAAAACCGCAATACTACTAAGCGCGACTCTAAGGCCAAATAAAACATCACTAAAGTCTGAGTCTGAAACAATAAACAAATTTGGTTGATGGAAATTCTAGATACAAAGAATAATATAAGTACAATGGTGGTTTTGATGCAAAAGGAACCACCTACCAAATGCAATTCACCCGCAAGGAAGCAATGTGCCAGAAATGCCGCAAAGGAACCTGTACGGCAAAACCTGCAAGAACTGTGGCACAACGGGGGTGAGTTGCCAACTCGTGAATAGAGAATAACTACAAGCAGAAACCGAACGCAAGACATAATCCTAGGTCAAAACGATCAGTACAAAATCCTCAATATAAAACATGCAGCCTATAACAAGGCTAGGGTAAATATCTAACCCGAGTGTAATCTCTTGTGCCTGTGTCAGTGCCTCAGGTAGCAATATAACATAAGAATGAGGTATGAATGCATGAGAACATAATACAAGTAAATGAAGAAACTGTTTTCATACTTTAGTGAGATTTCCTTTGTATTTTTAAAATGAGGTATCATAATGAAATCAGCATAAAACAGTGCCTAACATCGGCACAAAACGTAATCCAAATATCCCGATATCTCTGTATCCCAATCACAAAATCTAAGGCGCCGTCAGTCCAGACCGGCCCCTACCATCAATCTCAAGACCACGACGGTATCCTCCGGATATCCGACATGTCAGGTAAAATCACCGGTCGGTAGTGCTCCCCTGCCAGGCTCAACGTCATCACCACATTCATCTTGCCCCGGGGTACCGCACCGGGTCCACCATGTACCCGAAACGGTTCATCCGTCTCCTCGAATCGGGTTTCCAAATCCATCAGCAAACTCATGGTGGACGACTCATACATCATGGGAAAACCTCACTTTTTATTTTAAAAGAGAGAAAATGTTTATCTGTGTTTTTGCGGTTTTCCTCCAAATCCAGAAAATCTCACGGAAATCCAAATCCAAAACCTCAGTAACAAGTAAAATAGTGAATATATGCATGAGAATCTATGAATGCGGCATAACAATGAATATCAGTATGCATGAAGTAGCAGGTAATAACTACAATGTCTAAACTATTAGCTAATAGGTTATGTCAAGCAATAGTATTTTCTAAGGTGTACGTGACATGGCAATTACCGATGAAGATGTGTGTGAGCCGGCAAGTAAGTGTACGTGGTACATACGCAACATCGGTAATGGTGCTGGTGTCCTAACAGAATGATATCAATAATGGAGTATGAAACATAATATAAGAATGCGATGCAAAGCGAACCACAAAAAAAGTGGGAGCTGAATCTAGACGCAACTATAACTAATCTGCATTAATCTAATATAAGTCCTACAAATGATGCCTTTTGAAATATCACGAATCATGGGGTTTTGAAAATAGGGGCTACGGTGTTTTTATGAAAAGATACGCCTTTTGAAATGTCCGTAGATCCCTTGACCTGTCTTTTAAAATACCCACGACCCGCTAGTTTTGAAATAGGTAGGAGTCTAATCTAATCTAACAACTACACTAAACTATACAGCTGAACTAACAAGCTGAGCTACAGGTAAGGAAACCGCCTAACATCTGAGTCGATATATATATAGATATAATAGTCGGTGATTCCGCCTCAATAGTATCGCGTACGATACAGTATATCATATGACATCCTCAAGTCATGAGTGCGGATCTATCATCAATGTAAAGCTCATACGGTAAATCGTCGTACGGCATCCCAATAGCTGGGTACGGGTCAATATCACACTATCTCATCACACTTCAGGTATCACTATCAACATATCATATAATCTGGGGTACTATTCTATGTCTAGTATAAATCGATACCATCAATAAAGTATGCATGCGGGGGTAAACACACATCCCAAGCCCGCAAGAATCACATTTCGTATCCCAAATACGAATCATATCACATCACCGATCTCGCGGCACAAAGCCCAATTTCATTGACTCATCTCCAAAGTCATCCAATATCATCAACACAGTGCCAGTATAAGTAATATGCAAGGGTGTGCGTGTAGGTGTAATTCTATTCTAGGGTTCGCGACTATGAACTACACTAGTCACTTCTAACACTACACTATCCATAATACACCTAACTATCATATATAATAACAACTACGGACTGCGGGGGTGCTATACGCCATCCACCCGACTTCCCCCAGTAGATATAATCTACTCACCTAGCGTCTTCATTTGTGGACGTCGCCACGCGCTTGCTTGTCGTCCCGAAGTCTTCATGGGATACCTACACATCAAAATATCGTATATGCGCATTAAAACCAAATCAAAGCTAAAACGGCACATGAAATCCAAAATGATACGATAAGAGGCCTATAGGTTAAAACCCATGGCACGCCTTCAAAACCATCAACACATCCTCATATCGTCGTATAAACGCCAAATAGTCGAGGCAAAACACAATCCACAATTGCAGAATTAAAAATACGGAATACGGAAACATGAATCTAAAACAGCAACTTAGGAAATATGTCCCAGATTTTACCCTAGGTCACTTTATACAAATCTATATATACCAGGGGTCTAACATGAACATGTAGGAGCTACAGAACCAATACGAGCCAAAATGGTGGGACCCAGGCCGCAATTTGCGGCCAATGGGGATAAATTGGCGGCCGGGAAGAAGAAGTGGGAGCTGGGGTCTTGGGGTTAGCTTCCTGGGTGCCTGCACGTGTCACTGTCCAATCAATTTTAATTTAGGGTGTCTCGGGTGATAGCAGATTCAATATACCCTTCACAGATTTCATAAATTCCCCGATATCGGTTTCTAAAATCCGTATTATGGTTTAAGCTTCAGGTTTTGGGTTTCCAATTCATACACTAGGGTGATGGTATAACCTCTACTGACCTCAATTCCATATTACAACCCATAAATCATCACAACCCTAACTAGGTTATCCACAAGTCCACAATATCACACAATATCGATTCGATCTTAATATGAGGGTAAAGGAAATGCATAAACTAAGTTTAAAGTCCAGAAAATACCTCATTTGGCAACTCAAGAATTTTCTTGAGTTGCCCCTAGTGGCCAAAATCCTTGCTTCTTTAGCACCAAGTGTAGATCTAGGGATTGTGCACACATTTAATGAAATGTAGATTGGGTTTTGGGGTTGTTTTAGAGGTGTTTTGGAGCTTGAAGAGGGGAGGGAAAGGAGGTGCAGGAGCAGCAGCAGGAGAAGGGAGAAGAGGGAGGGAAATGAGGGGAGAAATGGTTAAGTCCTTAGTCAATGAAGCCCATACCTCTCTCTCTCGCCAACTACCCATTTCTTTATTCTTTTCCTTTTAAAACCCTTCTCACTCAAATAGTAAACCCAAATGAAAAGCATGGCAAGAAAATGCACAAGTGTGAAAAAGTGATATGTGCATGTGTTGCACAAAAAGCTAAAAACCGATTAGCGATTTTTAATCGCGATTAGCACTAAATTAGTGTCAAATTAATCACAAAAACTTTAAAATGTCATAATTCTCTAATTTACCCTATTTTAGAATTTTCCAAAATTTTCCCCATTTATTTGTATTTAATAATTCCAAAATATTAAAATATTCAATAAAATAATATTAAATTATAAAAATTCCCAAAATTAACATTTTATCTTTTTTGAAATGTTACAATCTACCCCCCTTAAAGAAATTCGGTCCCCGAATTTAAATTTAAACCCCCAATACTAAAACAATTTTTGTAATACTCCAATTTATCGGGGCTCCGAAGACATCAATACATAGAGAATATCCTATGCGTCTGGTGCGCAAGGAATCAAAATCCATATATGTGTCATACAGGTGTACAAAACAACATCTAGGTGCAACGGATGTGCACGAAACATCTGTCATAGGCAACGTGTGTGCCTGACAGCAACCAAATCAGGTGCATGTAACATGCACGAAGAATCCCGATTTAGTGCATCTGGCGTGCACCAAAATCGTATATCAAAACACTAAAGGTGCATGAAAACTCTGCTGGAAGTGTAAATCAAATTACTGTATAAGGTGGGCGTGAATTCACAATCAAAACCTCGAATGTAATAACTATGCGTAAAATATAAATATCCAGTGGGTGCATGAAACAAATATCATGAAACTCAGTCATCAAAACTAAATCATGCAAACAGAACGCCCAAAATACCGAAATCCAAAATGACGGATACGTGATAATCGAATCACAAAATCACAAATCCTAGTACCGTCGTCGGTAGTTCCTCCTTCGAGGTCGAGAAGGAGTCGGTGCATCCACTGCTAGCAGCGCAAGATATCTACTTGCCTCTTGCTCACGGTCTGGCGCCCTCTGACTCTGGGTCCTTATCTTCTCTGAGGATTACCTATCTCACAGTCAATCGGCTCATCGGCCCTGTCAGGTGTGCTAACGGGGACGATTCCGTTCTGGCACTTCTCTGGTCACCTATCGGTCAATCCTCACGACCACTCGTGAGGCAGCCCATCACTGGCGTCGGCCTCTGGCTCTCTGAATGCACGTCACATATCTGATCCTGGGTGCAAACATCATTGCAGCAATGTCCTGGAAGGAATCCTGCTCAAGGTCTCTTCCGATCTTGCCTATGCCGAACTGTACAGAGGCTGGCTCTCCTGCATAATCTCTTCTCACTCGATAGACATCTGTGTCCTCAGCACAATATTTCTCAGAATCTGGTTGCATCCCAATGCCTCTGTAAGCATATCTGACCTCTGGTCTCGACGGGAAGCAATGACAGCTCGTCAGCGTCTCGCCCGAACCTCTGGTTCCACCTGTCTCTATCGTCGTCCACTATGACGTCACGCCATGCATATCTACGCACTGCACTGTTCTCGGCCACGGTCAATCTGAAGTCTCTCACACGGACTCGAAATCGCGTACTCTGTAGCTTCATCATTCTGTAGAAGATGTCAGGCCGAACAGGTCCTCGGGAACACGTCCCAACCATCGGAGGAATACTCAATACTCGTCCGTCCTTGATCGATTCGCAACGCATCTGGGTAAGTTCCTTTATCCGAATCTGGTCAACTACCTCGTCGACAATGCTAACTCTGGCCTGCTGGTTGTGCGCAATATGACCACTCCTGGGTCAGGTCTTCTCGTATAGTATTCCAGAAAGGTCATGTCGAAGTCTCTCTCAAATCTCATCCCTGCCGAATTGCCCAGAAGTCATCATCCCTTGCTTAAGCAAATTCTTGTTCCGGAACGGCTGCATACTTATCGCGCTTCTTTCTGGAAGATATATCCATATACAACGCCTCTGGGTGCGTATCACATCTCTAATGTCAGCGGAGTGGGACGTCATCTCGTCGAAATATCTTGCGAACTCTTTTCTTCACTCTGCTTCAATGTCGACTGATTCGGACTCGTCTCATCGTGGCTGCATGGACTATGCTCCAACGGCTATACTCGTATCTGGAGTCTCCCAAGCAATGCATCCCATCACATGATATCCGAATGATGTCGAAACATTCGATCTACTCGTCAGAACCTTATAATCCCCCAAGAGATCAACATCTTGAGTACAGTTTAATAGTATCGAGTACATGCCTCAGCGTCGGTGGTCCAGCCGTATAAGGGCAAACCCAAGCCTCACAAATGGCGCCGCGGAACTGCCGTAAACCCTAAGGTTCAAAGGCTTTCACACGGTCATTAAGTCGAGTTAGGGTTTCATTCTTCTAGAGGGTCCATAGAATCACCTGCATGTCTTTCCGTATACTTTAAACTTGGAAAATGGGCTCCTGACATTCGATCGTCTCAATCGACTCTCAACGAATCTGCGTGAAGTCGTCTCTAGCTGGAATCAATCTATCTGATGACCTCGCATCGGTAAACGGACGAACCAAATGTCCTAGTCATTCATCCTCAGGTGACTGGCGACTCGCTATCATCTCTCTAAGTATATGCTCACGCTGCAGCAGCTCCAACCATCTGGGCGATATCTCGTCATTTGCAGCAGCAACTGGCTCATTCACCTGCACGCCGAACAGCGCCTCAATCCTCCAGGAAAGACGACACATTGGCGGTCATCTCTGAATCGGTCTGCTCTAGATCTGAGTAAGACTCTCCACACTGGAAATCTTCAACTCAACTGGGCCCGCTCCGGTGCATAAATCGGACGAATCACCTTCGTCTCTCAAATCGAGTAGACTAGCTATAATCTGTCTCATATCTGTCTGGAAGCTCCAACAATCTAAAACTCGTAAGCTCCGAAAGCGACATCCCGTCAATCTCAGCAACAGCTGGTCCCTCTGTCTGCACGGTAGGCGACATCATAATCTCTGAGGTATGATGTACATCAACAGTCCTCTCTCAACTGGCAGCTCTAACAATGGCCCGATCATCCGGTGCAAAACCAAGCACTCGCCTCCACTTGAGGTCACAGTCATCAATACTAACTCGAGACGTTCCCATGTCACCAGAAAACACAATGGTCAGCCCTCGTACCGGACGAGCTCGCATTGACCGTAACCCTAGCAGCAGCCCAAACTGCGCTCAAACATGGCGACAGGAACCTCAATCGAGTATCGAAGAGAGCAGATCAATGGCAAGAAAGGAACCAACAGATCCAGAGTGGATACACGATCATAAGAAGGAACAGCATCAATGAAGGTATGATCATGGACTAATAGAATCGGGGATCTCAAATGGATGTATAATCATGGATATAAAGAGAATCACTGATCTCGAAAATATGTACATCCTAAGGTTCCTTAAGCGGAGTGGCGTGTCGTAAGTATGCCGCGGAACATTCCAACGGTACGTCACTCTACTTTAGTCACCTATTCCATCAACCAAGGGTCATCCTATACGACGAAAGTTCGGGTCTAATACCCCCTCGACTAAGTCTAAGTTCCGTAAGGTCAAGCCTAAGTTCCGTATATATATAAACGCCCTAGGCTCCACATAGTCAAACTTAGACTCGAACCAAGGTCAACCTAGCGCTCTGATACCAACTTTGTCACGACCCGAAAGAGCACGTGACTGGCCCTCGAACCATATGAAATCTATAGGACTCCATCTGATCCAAGTAAGCCAAAGCCCAGAAATCTAAAACCATTTTAAGAGTAAGTGAAGAAAACTGGTTTAAAGAAGTGAAGGAAAATATGTTTGAAGTCGAGGTTTTTAAATAACTAAGCCGAAGGTGCATTTTTAAAAGGTAAAGTCTTTTCTAAAAATTTCGGCAGAGTTTCTTTTGTAAATACTGGCCCCGAACGGGATACAACAAGCATAACATATATACAATGATAAAAGGCATCCCCAAGCGGGAGCTAGCTCTTCGTCAATTGACGGTCACAACCACACATGCAATATAATATACAACGCCGAAAGGCGAGGATCGATCCAAAAGAAACACAGTAAGCATGAAAACCGCAATACTACTAAGCGCGACTCTAAGGCCAAATAAAACATCACTAAAGTCTGAGTCTGAAACAATAAACAAATTTGGTTGATGGAAATTCTAGATACAAAGAATAATATAAGTACAATGGTGGTTTTGATGCAAAAGGAACCACCTACCAAATGCAATTCACCCGCAAGGAAGCAATGTGCTAGAAATGCCGCAAAGGAACCTGTACGGCAAAACCTGCAAGAACTGTGGCACAACGGGGGTGAGTTGCCAACTCGTGAATAGAGAATAACTACAAGCAGAAACCGAACGCAAGACATAATCCTAGGTCAAAACGATCAGTACAAAATCCTCAATATAAAACATGCAGCCTATAACAAGGCTAGGGTAAATATCTAACCCGAGTGTAATCTCCTGTGCCTGTGTCAGTGCCTCAGGTAGCAATATAACATAAGAATGAGGTATGAATGCATGAGAACATAATACATGTAAATGAAGAAACTGTTTTCATACTTTAGTGAGATTTCCTTTGTATTTTTAAAATGAGGTATCATAATGAAATCAGCATAAAATAGTGCCTAACATCGGCACAAAACGTAATCCAAATATCCCGATATCTCTGTATCCCAATCACAAAATCTAGGGCGCCGTCAGTCCAGACCGGCCCCTACCATCAATCTCAAGACCACGACGGTATCCTCCGGATATCCGACGTGTCAGGTAAAATCACCGGTCGGTAGTGCTCCCCTGCCAGGCTCAACGTCATCACCACATTCATCTTGCCCCGGGGTACCGCACCGGGTCCACCATGTACCCGAAACGGTTCATCCGTCTCCTCGAATCGGGTTTCCAAATCCATCAGCAAACTCATGGTGGACGACTCATACATCATGGGAAAACCGCACTTTTTATTTTAAAAGAGAGAAAATGTTTATCTGTGTTTTTGCGGTTTTCCTCCAAATCCAGAAAATCTCACGGAAATCCAAATCCAAAACCTCAGTAACACGTAAAATAGTGAATATATGCATGAGAATCTATGAATGCGGCATAACAATGAATATCAGTATGCATGAAGTAGCAGGTAATAACTACAATGTCTAAACTATTAGCTAATAGGTTATGTCAAGCAATAGTATTTTCTAAGGTGTACGTGACATGGCAATTACCGATGAAGATGTGTGTGAGCCGGCAAGTAAGTGTACGTGGTACATACGCAACATCGGTAATGGTGCTGGTGTCCTAACAGCATGATATCAATAATGGAGTATGAAACATAATATAAGAATGCGATGCAAAGCGAACCACAAAAAAAGTGGGAGCTGAATCTAGACGCAACTATAACTAATCTGCATTAATCTAATATAAGTCTTACAAATGATGCCTTTTGAAATATCACGAATCATGGGGTTTTGAAAATAGGGGCTACGGTGTTTTTATGAAAAGATACGCCTTTTGAAATGTCCGTAGATCCCTTGACCTGTCTTTTAAAATACCCACGACCCGCTAGTTTTGAAATAGGTAGGAGTCTAATCTAATCTAACAACTACACTAAACTATACAGCTGAACTAACAAGCTGAGCTACAGGTAAGGAAACCGCCTACCATCTGAGTCGATATATATATAGATATAATAGTCGGTGATTCCGCCTCAATAGTATCGCGTACGATACAGTATATCATATGACATCCTCAAGTCATGAGTGCGGATCTATCATCAATGTAAAGCTTATACGGTAAATCGTCGTACGGCATCCCAATAGCTGGGTACGGGTCAATATCACACTATCTCATCACACTTCAGGTATCACTATCAACATATCATATAATCTGGGGTACTATTCTATGTCTAGTATAAATCGATACCATCAATAAAGTATGCATGCGGGGGTAAACACACATCCCAAGCCCGCAAGAATCACATTTCGTATCCCAAATACGAATCATATCACATCACCGATCTCGCGGCACAAAGCCCAATTTCATTGACTCATCTCCAAAGTCATCCAATATCATCAACACAGTGCCAGTATAAGTAATATGCAAGGGTGTGCGTGTAGGTGTAATTCTATTCTAGGGTTCGCGACTATGAACTACACTAGTCACTTCTAACCCTACACTATCCATAATACACCTAACTATCATATATAATAACAACTACGGACTGCGGGGGTGCTATACGCCATCCACCCGACTTCCCCCAGTAGATATAATCTACTCACCTAGCGTCTTCATTTGTGGACGTCGCCACGCGCTTGCTTGTCGTCCCGAAGTCTTCATGGGATACCTACACATCAAAATATAGTATATGCGCATTAAAACCAAATCAAAGCTAAAACGGCACATGAAATCCAAAATGATACGATAAGAGGCCTATAGGTTAAAACCTATGGCACGCCTTCAAAACCATCAACACATCCTCTATATCGTCGTATAAACGCCAAATAGTTGAGGCAAAACACAATCCACAATTGCAGAATTAAAAATTCGGAATACGGAAACATGAATCTAAAACAGCAACTTAGGAAATATGTCCCAGATTTTACCCTAGGTCACTTTATACAAATCTATATATACCAGGGGTCTAACATGAACATGTAGGAGCTACAGAACCAATACGAGCCAAAATGGTGGGACCCAGGCCGCAATTTGCGGCCAATGGGGATAAATTGGCGGCCGGGAAGAAGAAGTGGGAGCTGGGGTCTTGGGGTTAGCTTCCTGGGTGCCTGCACGTGTCACTGTCCAATCAATTTTAATTTAGGGTGTCTCGGGTGATAGCAGATTCAATATACCCTTCACAGATTTCATAAATTCCCCGATATCGGTTTCTAAAATCCGTATTATGGTTTAAGCTTCAGGTTTTGGGTTTCCAATTCATACACTAGGGTGATGGTATAACCTTTACTGACCTCAATTCCATATTACAACCCATAAATCATCACAACCCTAACTAGGTTATCCACAAGTCCACAATATCACACAATATCGATTCGATCTTAATATGAGGGTAAAGGAAATGCATAAACTAAGTTTAAGGTCCAGAAAATACCTCATTTGGCAACTCAAGAATTTTCTTGAGTTGCCCCTAGTGGCCAAAATCCTTGCTTCTTTAGCACCAAGTGTAGATCTAGGGATTGTGCACACATTTAATGAAATGGAGATTGGGTTTTGGGGTTGTTTTAGAGGTGTTTTGGAGCTTGAAGAGGGGAGGGAAAGGAGGTGCAGGAGCAGCAGCAGGAGAAGGGAGAAGAGGGAGGGAAATGAGGGGAGAAATGGTTAAGTCCTTAGTCAATGAAGCCCATACCTCTCTCTCTCGCCAACTACCCATTTCTTTATTCTTTTCCTTTTCTTTTTCCTTTTAAAACCCTTCTCACTCAAATAGTAAACCCAAATGAAAAGCATGGCAAGAAAATGCACAAGTGTGAAAAAGTGATATGTACATGTGTTGCACAAAAAGCTAAAAACCGATTAGCGATTTTTAATCGCGATTAGCACTAAATTAGTGTCAAATTAATCACAAAAACTTTAAAATGTCATAATTCTCTAATTTACCCTATTTTAGAATTTTCCAAAATTTTCCAAAATTTTTCCCCATTTATTTGTATTTAATAATTCCAAAATATTAAAATATTCAATAAAATAATATTAAATTATAAAAATTCCCAAAATTAACATTTTATCTTTTTTGAAATGTTACAGGTATGTTGGAAGAGTTCCAAGCAAGATACCCTGGCAGACTCGACGATGGAGGCTCAATACATTGCTGCCAACGATACTGCCAAAGAGGTTGTCTGGATGAAGAAGTTTATTGCTGAACTTGGTGTGGTTCCATCCATTGAGCATCCAATACCTTTGTATTGTGATAACAATGGAGCCGTGGCTTTGGCCAAGGAACCCTGGTTCCATCAGCGATCCAAACATATTCTAAGGCGGTATCACCTGATCCGGGAGAAAGTTGATCGCAATGAGATCGAGGTCAGGAGAGTAGACACGAAGGACAACACAGCGGATCCACTCACGAAGGCCCTCCCACAGATGCAGTTTAAAAGACTTTTTGGTATGTTGGGTATGAGATACTACAACAACTGGCCTTAGTGCAAGTGGGAGATTGTTAGGATATGCATGCCCTAGAGGCCATTATTGTATATTATAGTGGATGCTTAGACATATATATAGAAAACTTTCTTGCTTGACATGATAATATGCTATCTAGTTGCTCTTTATCTTAACATGTACACTTATATTATTATTCTCTCTATGATACATGTTGATAAAGCCCTTAGGATGTTGGCTTGACTACTAGGACTATGATGGAGATCATACTAGTGGGGCTTGTGTAGTCTACAAGCACATCCTTTAACAGTTCCTAGTCGAGGGGATATCGAGACAGGGCATCGATATTCCTGTGTAGGCTAGTGTGTACGTTTCTTAACCCTGTATGGGCGATGGTTGATCCCATAACCATTGGTGTTTGACATCAAAGATTGTACACATGTGCTAATTAGAGAATGGGTACACCGAACAGGACTCGCCGAGAACTCCTAGATGGTATCATACCTATCGTCAGATAGCAGTTCTCTGGTGACACTTATACAGGTTAGTCTGTAGACCCGAGATAGTCATAGTGTCTTGTGTGGTTCCCACTGTACTTTGATTTCCTTCCTACCACGGCTCAAAGGAGTCGTGCAAACAGGTGGATTTTGGGTACAGTCCCGAGTCACATGGAGACAGTGAGCGATAGGAGGGGTTTCGTCTCTCCCAGTATAGGGAGTTGATGTTGCGCTATGCTCGATTGGCTATAACAGCAAGTCCCTGGCCAGGGCTGATGAGATTTACTAGTAAGTGTTATCAGTAGTTTCTCGAACCGTTATGGGCCACACATCGGCATGACTTATCAAGTTACCGGGGTCTGACGATTCTACCCCTAGACTCGATATGCGACATATCAGACGAAGAGACCTGATTGCATGGTAAGTGTTACTTATCAGCTTCACGGGTGTTTGGAAAAGTTTGCTTGTTGATCTTCTATTCGCTCAATACCTGGGTAGCCGTTACGTCCAGCTAGTACCGCTGACGGCTTGTGGGTAACTGATATGATCATTACCTACTGTGGCATATTGATGAGTCTTTAGAGTCCCACACAGAGGGTTTCCCTGCTTCGGGAGAAACGATGTAGAGGCCGTATGGTTTTACGGCAGGCTTTCGATCATATACGTGTACTGGCTACACGGATACTGTTCGGACAGATAATACTAGTGGGCTTTGGTTTAAACTGGATCCTAGTATTATATTTTTGGATTATTATCATCTCATTGTATTCGTATTTTTCGGAATACGAATACGGATATGTATATATGGTGAGGGCATTCTTGTAATTTTGCATGAGATACTTCTAGAAGGGGACACCTCATTATTGGATTATCTATTTTGAGAAAATAGATTAATGAGGTGTAAATGGAGAGATATTATTGGCATGGGTGAAGCATGGCTCTTTATGTTATTTTATTTGTTTGGCTACACTATTGAAGTATGGTTGATTATTTGTATTGTAAAATAATCTATGCTTCAATTAGTGAGTATACATGAGCCATTCTTCACTTACCAAAAACCCTAGCTCATTTCTTCACTCTCATTCTCTCTCCATTTTCTCCTCCTTTTTCCTCTCGAACCTAACCCTCACATGTGTTGTGAAACTATTAGTCTTATGAGATAAAACACTCCACTAGCTACTCTACATCATCTAGGCTATCTAGTTTAGCGAACTAGGTACCCTAGTTACCCCGGTTTAGAGGTTGGAGATTGAAGTAATACTCTCGAGTGGATCATCTTCGGCTTCGAAGATCAAGAAGCAAGCTCGATCCTTTCTTCAAGTGGAGCCAAGAGGAGTTCTATGGACTACTACTTGGAGCTTTAGAAGTGAAGGACTTGGTTCAAGGAGGTAAAACACTCTTCACAGTAGTTAGAACCTACTAGTGTTTTGTTAGTTAAGGTTTTCGTAAAGATCCTGTAATTTAGTCGGTGTTGCGAAGCATAGAAAAAATCGTTTTTTACAAATTCCGCCTCCCCGCGAATCCGCGAGGTGCGCGACACTGATTTACAGTGACCGTGTTACATTACCAAGTGATAAATGTTAGCGATTGGATTATGGCAAGTATGTTAGTGTAAAACCAAGATTGAATAATTGAAGTGACACGTACTTGTACACAATCAACGGTACCAATTAGTTATTGCATTGTCGACACCTATGGGACATATATAAGTGAAACTATGACTAGTATGGGACGGGTATGGAAGCACTTATATTAGTGTCATAGGTAAGACATCGAAGATTGTCTACTTATCTTGGATACCGGTCGAGACATGCTTGATGGAGACCCTGTCTCCAATTCTCGCGTAGACTTGTCATGGAGCGACTAGTATTTAGATTCATGGTCGGTGTTTGATGTATATCGCGGCGTGTGGGGTAGTTTGAGTGTGGGTTCGATCAACGGAATCTCAGGAGTCCCACTGCCGGCATATTTCGTGATTTCATGATTTTGATACTGACCGTGTTACTGATTCTTACTGATCTTGTTTCGGGCCCGTGTTTCCTTGCCCCTGGGGCTTACCCTTGGGTTGGGAATACTCCTGCGGTGATTGACACTTACCCTCGGACTGATGATAAGTTCAGAGACTTAGATTTCGAGACTTAGAGATTGATAGGTTTAGTGATATGGACATTGCATTGATTACTGCTTCGATACACATGCTTTATTGTTGACCTGTACCGGTTACTTCATGCCCACGTCATTACTCCATGTTCACTACTTCATGTTTATCATCATTGCACGTATTACACACACACACATATATATATATATATATATATTGCAATTGTGTCGCTCTGACGACCTGAGTATGCATGCTCAGAGCGAGAAGTGGACCTAGCTCAGATCAGGACTCACGACGTGAAGGTACAGAACGTGACTGACACTTAAATTACGAAACATCTAAAGGCGTAATGTAATCTAAGTAAGCCAAAGCATAGAAATGTAAACCGTTTAAAGAAATAGAGTGAAGGATAACTTAACTTAAAAAGATGATTTTTGTAAAATAAAGTCACCTTAAAACATTATAATGCATCAAATTTTCCCGAAAATTTCGGCAGAGTCTCCTTTGTAAATACTGGTCCCCAAACGGGTACAACACAAGAATACATATAAGTAATGAATAAAGGCATCCCCAAGCGGGAGCTAGCTCTTCGCCAATGGCGAAATCACAAACAAACGCAATATATATCATAATAGAGCAAAATAAGCATATAAAAGCACGAGAAAAAGAAAACGTCACGTCGGCTCAAGTGAGCTCGACACCAGAGAACAACACATAAACTAATCTTACTGTCACATTTCTAGGTCACATGTACAACGGTAGAAGCGGTAGATGGAGAATACTAGATACAAATAATAATACAAAGTGGAAACAAAAGTATCCTCGCAACCCACCTACGAGAAATGCCGCAAGTCCAAGCAAAAGAAGCAAAATGAGGATACCGGTCGGACCTGCAAGATACTGTGGCACAACGGGGGTGAGTTGCCAACTCGTGAGTAGTAAGTAACATCTGAAAAGGCTATCGTAAGCATGCACGCGAATGCGTCACAACCTACATATACCAATATGATGCGATGCTCTAGTATGAATGTAACATGGATGCATAATCAAACCCGAAACCTGAATATGTCCGGTATGAGAAAATCTGTATTCTTATCTTAATAAAACTTCTGTGAAATAAACTGAAGTATCATCAACGAAATCAACAGAAAATCCATGTCAAGTATCGACACAATATATGTATATCTCAATATCTCAATGTCTCAACATCTCAATATCTCAATAACTCAATGTTTCAATATCTCGGTCTCCATCAGTCCGGATCGGCCCATATCATCAAATCTTACGACTACGGTCGGTATCCTCCGGATATCGGCTGCGTCAACAACAACCGGTCGGTAATGCTCCCCTGCCGGGCTCAACGCCTTCTCAATACGTCCATCTTGCCTCGGGGTACCACACCGGGTTCACCATGTACCCACAGACGGTGCATCCCCCTCCTAGAATCGGGTATATGATACAACTCAAGAACCGAGAAAACACATGGTGGACGCCACACACATCATATCATGAGAAAGCCGCAAATTTATATTTTTAAAATGATGATAGGTTTATAAAATTTCTTACGGTTTTCCCCAACATCTAGAAATCTCATAAATACTGAAATCCTTGAGAACACAATATGTAAACATGTCGGTGATGAGGGATGTCTATGATACGATAGTATATACCACGCGAAGTACGACCAGAAGCTATGCATGAATCATGATGCAATGAGGTATGCATATATGACTAACAATCTTACGTTTCCATCCCGATGAAATGAATATACAAGTACAAGTCTACAGATCATATATGATGCAAATGCACAGATACCGATTCTAAGCAAGTTCTATAGTGTTTGTGACATAGCAATTACCAATGGCGTGTGTGTTCACATAAAGTAGTGCACGTGCGGCATGCACCGATGGTAATGGTGCAAGTGTCCTATAAGATAATATCATATATATATAAGTTGATGCAATGCAATGAGATGAATGACTAGGAGACTACACATATAAATACAAGCACTATTAGTAATACTAACTATTGGGTCCTTGCGCCATCCAGACGATCCCCCCATAGATGTGTACATCTACTCACTGGGATGCCTCGCCTTAACTGATTCGATCACAGCCTTTGCTTTCCGCGCTGCGTCCAACGTCTCTGCAACCGATCCTAGAATCGCACATGATTGATTGCTGTTTTGCGTACGTGCGTTGTGAAATCAAAGTTAAGAATATACCGCAATCAATAACGGTATCGCTTGGTAGCTAGCCGGTTGAGTTCGGGTCGGTCCACAGGAAAAACGTGTTCTTTTCTAATTGTTCTAACGAGTTAAGTCCTATTTTTGGTAGGTTTTGATTTTTATAAAAACTAAGATTGAGTTCAATTCGATTTAGAACCTTGCTAGGGTTAGGATTAGGTTAGTTTGGAAAGAGAATTCTCAGTGCTTCCTTTGCCCTAATTAAGAACATAGGTGTTAGGGTAATAGTTAACAAAGAGGATTAGCACGACTAGGAAGAAATGTAGTTTCTTCCTTTTGGTCCTTGTCCGTCCTTTTTTAACTCTTAACCCTAACCTCCATGTAAATCAACCACAACCGGTCTAACTAGGGAATCACCGCTATCTCGTAGGATAGGGTGCCGTAGTGAGTGGTGTGTGTCTGATTCACATAGAGTCCTAATTTAAAATATTATACGGGCAAGAAAGGAGTGAGAGATATTCATCTCTCAAACCTACCCAATTCTAACCCTAACAAGTGAGGAATTACTCACTCATTAGGGAAATTACGATGAGATTCATTTTTATAATTTTCTTTTTAATTAACAAATTAACGTGCAGATAATAAAAGACAAATACGAAAATTGCTGAAATTAAATTCAAATAAAAAATGCAAGATAAAAAAAACTTACTTTTTTTGACACCTCTTGACGATTACAATGAAACATAAAATTTAATCTAGAAATTAAAAGAGGCATCTCCAAAGAGGCATCCAAAAGAGGCACCCTTATTTGGCTTTGAGCCCTCCTATTTATAGATAGGAAAAAAAACCTAGGGTTACATCAGGTCCACATTTGAAATTACAAGACTACCCTAAGAAATCCTGGTCAAAGCACCGACACCTACTGACATGTGCACCGACACGTGCACTGCAATGCCATGTTTGGTCGCGGTTCCGCGGCCATATGGTGGGATCTCTGGCTCAAATTTCTAGGGTTGCTTCATGTTGTTTTTTCCTTCTGTCTTCTTCACTTGGTTCCTCAGAATCTTTTCTACTTTCTTCCAGATTTCCAACAGTGCAGAATTTTGTGGACTTTTACCGTGAGCTTCGCGTTGAAGTCTTGAATCTTGTGTTGCCTTTGTGCTTTGTGCGTTTGAACTGTCTACTGATCTTCATTTGTTTCTTGAACTGTTAAGCGGCATCATACGGATTCATCTATTGTTGGTTGTAGTCTCATATTTGTAGCGTCGTTTCAAAGCATTTCACTGTAATGGTCTGAGAACCTGTAACCTGCAACTATTTAGCTGACATGGATCAACAACACCTATTTATTTGTAATATGATTAAGAATGGGAGATATAATAATGCAAAATTCTTATATGAACAAATACCCCCAAACTTATCTTTTGCTCGTCCCGAGCAAAACCAATTTTATTCTCAACAAAATCCTAACCTCACTTTCGCAGGGAATCGCGATTGCACTGAGCTCGTGCAACAATACGTTAAACCTCTAGGTGTCCCTAGTAGGAGGAGTGTTGTCTCCTGAGGGTTTTCAGTGGATACTACCCACAAAATCCGATCAATTTTGCCGGTTGACTTTCATTCTTCAATTCGGTATTCTAGCAAGAAATTCTATTATCTTCAACTTATAAATCACCAACCCATATTTTTCACACTCCCTCTTCATTTAACTTAAGATCGTATATGTTTAGCAAATTTATTAAGCTTTCAGCATCATTTGAATTTTCCTTCTAAGGTTCCATCTCAACTTAGGAATTTTTATCATCTCTACTGAAGGTGTAAGCCCTACCTTTCATTCCTATCTCTCATCCAAACCCCAATCATATACCCCTACGTGTGTGTATGTATCACCCCTACACTTGGAAATTCAATTCAAGCTATCATACTCTTGTCCATCTTCCAAAATACTTTTAGTTGGTGAATTTTAGATGAAATTGCTCATACATCCTTCATGCGACCGTTAATACTTCTTGAGGTACTGAACGAACGATTACAAAATGTGTTTGCGCATTTAGACGTAAATCCTCGTCTTGCAATACCTAAGGCTTAGCAGTGACTCCCAAACCAGTTGGCCTAAGGCCCTAGGTGATAAAGCACCCTCGCTATATATTTTTTTAATTTATACAGCCTTAAGTAATTACAAAACCAGTGTTCAATTTTTTTATGTCTCTTTATTCACCTTTTATATTTTATTTTATTTCCATTCATACTAAGCATTTTAAACAAGAGCATTTCAAGGTATCCTATACTATTCCATGTTTCAAGATGTGTGTTAGTGCATGTAGTAGGGTATATATTTTCAGGATTTAGACTAAAGTTTCAGAATTTTTTTTTAGGACTTGCATTTCAAATAAAAATTTCAATACTTTTCCTTTATTTTGACTTAGCCCAAGAACTGAACTCAAAATTTGCCTATTTCTAAATAAACTGCAATGATATATATTTTCTATAGTTAAACTTTAAGAAAGGTTATTTTTAGGGTTTTTAATTTACTATGTTTAGGATCTAGTTTTTCCTAGCTAGTTAACCGTCTTGTCAAACTTAAGTCAAATATGGCCAAATTTTTTTTTCTCTTTTTAGTTTTTCAATTTTTTATTTGATTTTTCTTTTATATGTTTTTTTTTATTTTCATTTTTTTAATTTTTTTAATTTTTTTTATAAAGATGCAATGCAGAATTAAACATGCAAAGAAAGAAAAGAAAAAAATATGTATAAAAATTAAAATATGCAATGCAATGATAACTATTTACAAACCACCTCCTCTCCCAAACTTACCAAAAGCAGTGCCCTCACTGCTCATGTCCTCACCGTCCCCTTGAACGTGAACGGGAACGTTCCTCTCTCGCCAGCAGCGTAGATACGCCATGTTCAATCTTAGTCACCCGGTGATCCAAGTTGGTTACCATCCCCACCAACCTATCAATCTCCCTAGTGGATCTTCTAAGCATACATGCATGTTCTGCTGGGATAAGCTCTTCCTTGCTCGCAGTCGAGCTGGAGCTGGGTGTTCTGGCGGGTACATGTTTAGCCGGTTCTGTTCGTGACCATACATCAGTTAAGCGGGTATAGGACGTGGATACGTCCTCAATAAGAGGCCTAATGGGTATACCTCCATGCATGTAAAACTTAAATTCCTCAACAGGGAGGAAATAGCGACACAGTTGTGTCACTAACATAGGGCATGGGTAATTTGCAGCCCTTTTTCCAGCACCAATTGAATTAAGTAAAACCGTGCACATGTCAAATCTAGGGTTCCTAGTCATTAAGGTGTGCACGATATGAAGAGATGGGGTGAAAAATGTTGTATTATGTGAACTGCCAAAAATGTTGTTTTGTGCCCAACAGCACACGGTTAATACATTGGCGAAGAGGGTTCTAGCCTGTATGCCCTTCCTAGGTTCCCTCGAACAGTCATTACCCATTAAGGGTAAGTAGTCTTCAAATTGAAGGGGTTGGTCATGCATAGGTAATCTAGGAATTAAGGTGACTTCATGGATGAAGTCCCTATCAATGATTATTTCCCTATCGCCCCAAAATAATTTAATAAAACCGTATTGTGATAGGCAACCTTCTTCCATGCACTCGTAAAAACGAGTGACTAGATCTGGAAGAGCGTAAGCATTGGGATGATTGAAAATTAAAAAGTTCCACCATCGCCGTGTGATTTCATCGCCAAAATAACTCCCGTAAATTGTGTGTGCAAAGATTTGTGAAAAATTTCGTTCTAATTGCATGGTTGGTGCCATTCAAAAAGCTCACAAATTTATAAAATTTTTTAATAGAGTGGGAGAGATGATGCAAACCTCCTCTGAAAGATTCAGAGGGAGAAGACACCATGGAGTGACGGTTGCGCGACCAAAAGTGGGCTACAGCTGCGGAAACGCGGCTTCCTGAAGCGATCTGCTTGCTTTGGCTGCGGCGGCGGCTAGGGTTTGCAGAGAGGAAAATTTTAGGGTTTGTAAAATTCTGTGAGGGGTCGGGTTGTATTTATAGGGGATGGTGGTTTGGTTATTTGAAAAAAGGTCCTCTTAAAAAGAGGAATTTATTTGTAATTTTTTTTATTTTTTTTTATTTATTTTTTATTTACGAAAATTTACAAAAATACCCCCGGAAAATTTCTATTATATTTTAATTTTTTTTAATAATTACAAGTTGTAAACGTACCCCCAATCTTACGGTTGGCTTATAATTTTATAAAATTCATTTTCTTTCAAGAGCCAACATAATCTCCCCTAAACTTGAATTAAACAATGTTACTGGTCAATGCCAAGCTTTGCAAAGACCAAAAGTCAATACCAACCATTCGAAGAATTTATCAATGAAACACACCAGTTGGTGGAAGGATGTGTTGTATAGAGTCAGGAAGAAGTGGGGAAGAGATAAGTGGTTTAAAAGAAAGGGTTTGCATCTCAATTTGAAGAGACGACACAGTGATTGTGACGATGGATTACTCGCATTTTTGTGATTGTCAAGAAGAAGGGGTGGAGGGTCAATTTCTTTTTGGAGTTAATTCATCTCAACACCCGTGTTTGCTAAAAAGGCGAGTTCATCAGCGAAAATTTTCTCAAACCTTTCATCGATACCCCGAAGAATAATGTCATCAGAAAGAGTGGGACGATCTCTAGACTCCATGGAAGATTCATAATCAGTGTTGGATGTTGACCCAGATAACTCAATGGAAGAGTCCGTATGTGTATAATACATAGTTGGGTCAAACAACGTATGAAAAGATTCTAGATTAGTATCCTGAAGCTGATCAAATTCGCTGCTGTCGACATCCATTAATAAAACAGAACATGCATGAGCAGAAGGTTCGGAGGGTACACTTCCCAACTTGTAAATGTTAAACTCACTTGACATCTTCCTGAAGGATAGAGTCATAGAGCCGTTACGACAGTTGATTACAGCATTGGAAGTGGCCAAAAATGGTCGACCGAGGATCACCGGAATTTGGTTCCGTGGGTTAGCTACAGGCTGTGTGTCCATAACAATGAAATCAACAGGGAATATAAAGTCCCCTACCTTGATCAACACATCCTCTAACTCACCCCTAGGATGGGTGATGGATTGATCGGCCATTTGGAGAGTACAATGTATGGGTTTCAACTCTTCAACGCCTAGTTGCTCATATACTGAATAGGGAAGCAGGTTAACGCTGACACCAAGATCTAAAAGTGCGCGGTTGATGTTATTATCCCCAATAGTTATTGAAATTGTAGGACAGCCAGGGTCCTTTCGTTTTAGGGGTAAAGGTTGGGTAAGAGCATCACTTACTGCACTAGCCAAGAAAACTTTCTTTGGTACTTGTGATTTCCTCTTCTTGGTGCATAAGTCCTTCAAGATTTTAGCGTAAGAAGGGACTTGTTGGATTGCATCCAAGAGAGGAATATTAAACTTAACTTGCTTAAATAACACCATAATCTTCTCCATTTGTGGAGTTTGTTTATTGGATCACAACCTGTTTGGAAATGGAATATTTTGAAAATTTGTTGAGTCCAATGTTTGTGGAGGAGATTGCGGAGTTGGAACGGATCCCAGTGCTGGTGTTTTCGTAGAGTGAGATGTGAGTCCGTTCGGAGTAGTAGAAGAATTAGAGCCTTGTGAAGAATGGAGAACAGGCTCTGAAGATGAAGAAGAATAAGCGGCGGCCCGGGTGTCATCATTAATGCCCACATTATTGTGCAACATCCTTACAGATCTCAATGTAGTCACAGCACTCACATTATGATTTTGTTGTTCAAGAGCAACATGTGCATTTTGTGTGTGACCGGGATTTGGCAATGATTGAGATGGAAGCTTTCCCCTTTCTCGCTCGCTTAACGCAGCATTCAGTTGTGCGATTTGAGCTTCAATTGTTTTGATGCTTTGATCATGTGAAGAAGTGTGTTGCACCAAAGACTGAATGGAAGACTGGATGTTGGCTGAGGATTGAGTAGATTGTTATAAAAACGCATCCAGACTTCGTTCTAGCGAGGAAACCTTATCGTTATTTGGCTGAACAAAATTGTTTTGAGGAAAAGAGTTGCTTGGTGTAAAATTGTTCGTTTGATTTTGGTAAGGTTGGGGTTGAAAAGGTTGCTGATAATGAGTTTGTTGATGAGTTTTTTGTTGTGGAGGAGGCCTCAGGAAATTGTTATTGCCTTGGAATTGTTGTTGATTTTGATTCCAGGTGAAATTTGGGTAGCTCCTCCAACCAGGATTATAAGTTGAAGAGTATGGATCATTTCTTTGTCTTTGCTGAAAGGCAGCATTGACTTGATCCTGTCCTTGAGCAGGTGGATTGTAAGGACACTCTTCAGTAAGATGTGATGGATCCGAACAACAAGCGCATATAGTGCGAGTGGGTAAAACATGGGCAGGAGAAGGCGATGAGAATTTGCTCTCAATTGCTTCTAGTTTTTTCGTGATTGTAGCCATTTCGGCCTTCATTGCAATCGACATATCATGTTGATGAATGCCTGCCCTAGACTGACCGGAGGAAGTAGATGAAGTGGATGAAGTGGTCTGTCTAGTGCTTTCCTACTGAAGTGTTTGTTCAGCAAGATCGTCGAGAAATTGCCAAGCTTCCTCGCTCGATTTGGTTAGGAAGTGACCTTGACAAATGGTTTCCTTCAACTGCTTAGTTGCTGGGTTCAGTGCTTCGTATAAAGTTTGGCAAAGTTGCCATCTCTCAATACCGTGATGAGGGCACTGAACAAGAAGGTCTTTGAATCTTTCGAAACACTTACAAAAAGGTTCGGAAGGAAGCTGGGAAAATTGATTAATTTCGTTACGAATTCTCGCGGTCTTGTGATGTGGGTAAAACTTTTTAAGAAAAGCTTTAACAAACTCTTCCCAACTGTTATGGAATGCGATGCAATACTATATAGCTACTTTTCAGCTAGGTCACATAATGTGAAGGGAATGACTCGTAGCCTTATAGCATCATCGGACAGTTGGGTGGTTTTCATCATTGCACAAACATTCTGGAATTTGTTTATGAAGATATAGGCATCTTCGGATTCCATCCCGTGAAATTTAGGCAACATGTTGATGAAGTGGGGCTTAATTTCAAAGTTATCCCCATTAGCCGGCGGAAGTGAAAGACAAGTAAGAAGTGCAGAGCGGGTGGGATAGAAAAAATCCTGGAGCGCGATTCGTTGGGGCGCTTCAACAGGCGAGTGTTGTGGGATATTCGCACCCAGTTGAGGTGGAATTAGTCCCGAAGTAGGCAAGGGGTTGTTAGGATTGAAGCTACCCTCCCGTGGGCTCCAATTCTTCTATGTCCGTGCTCCTGACATCTCCTTAGAAGATGATGAATTTGAAGATGAAGGTAAACAAGTGGAGGGAATTTCGACTTCGGAGTCGAACGCGTCGTCAGTATGGATTAACGAGACACAGACTAAATGGGCGCTAGTGTCCCTAATCCAACCGGACATACACTAAATGAGGTGTAGTGTCGTCAAAAAGTAGAATGTGGGGGTAAGAAAACGTCAATGGAGAAAATGTGGGTGAAAGTTGGGTGCAATGGATTTCTAGCGACAAATGGAAAGTTTTTGTAAATTTTTTTTTTGTTTTTTTTATAAAGATTTTTGCAAAAGATTTTGTACGGAACTACGACACACTTTCAAGCAATCATAATTTAAGCATGCACAATCAAGCCTAGAGCTAGGGTCTCCTAAGTCAACTAGACTGCTCCTAACTGGTCCAAAGCGACAAGTTGTGAGATATCTCTCAAATCGCCTCTTCACCGCCAATTGTGGCCAGGTAAGCACAAGTGAAGAAAGGAGGGATCCGCTCACGAATCACCGTGAGATGGGCCTTTTAAAATTACCTTTCCCACTTGTCTAGCCTAGACACCACAAAGTAAGGTTTAGATAAACAACCGATTGCCCACAACCTTCCTCTGTCCTAATGAGCACGACAGTCCTTAATTGGCTGAGTCTAGATATTTTTTTAATTAACTCGAGGGTTGATGCATATGCTTTTTGTGATTTTTGGGGTCCTAGGAAGGGTAATGAAATCCACACCCAATCTGGATTGGTATTATAGCCCCTTAAAAGTCCGTTTTAAATAAGAAAAGAAATTAACACACAAAAACACTTGCCAAAATTTTTATCTTTTTATTTGCGGCGCAAAGAATCCTGCACAAAATGATTTATTGGAGAGGGGAGAAATTTTGCGCAAAGAACCCTGCAGAAAAAATTTTCAATGGAGCTCAGGGGGTTACAGAGAAGACAAGAAAAACTCAAAGAGGAATTTGGTTCGCTGATGTCAGCAATTGACCGCGGATCCGCGGTCAAACGCCTTTTCCTGCCGCGGTTCCGCGGTGTAATGGTTGGTTCAGGCCGTCAAAATTTTTCTGTTATCTGTTGTGGTTCTCCTCTGTTTGTTCAGATCTGCTGTTTCTTGATTTGTTCACTGGGATTTTCCAGATCTGAATCTTTCCGTCTTCTTTTCCTGCACAATTCACACAAAACCCCTCAAAAAATAACAAGATGGTTTTTTTGTATTTTTATTTTTTTCAATTTTTATATCTTTTCAATTTTAATTAACCCGAAATTACAAAAAGAAATAACTACCGTATCCCCAGCAACGGCGCTATTTGATTGATTGCTGTTTTACGTATGTGCGTTGTGAAATCAAAGTTAAGAATATACTGCAATCAATAACGGTGTCGCTTGGTAGCTAGCCGGTTGAGTACAGGTCGGTCCACAGGGAAAACGTGTTCTTTTCTAATTGTTCTAATGAGTTAAGTCCTATTTTTGGTAGGTTTTGATTTTTATAAAAACTATGATTGAATTCAATTCGATTTAAAACCTTGCTAGGGTTAGGATTAGGTTAGTTTGGAAAGAGAATTCTACTCACTGCTTCCTTTGCCCTAATTAAGAACATAGGTGTTAGGGTAATAGTC
This sequence comes from Agapanthus africanus, assembly GCA_030015575.1. Lineage (NCBI taxonomy): Eukaryota > Viridiplantae > Streptophyta > Magnoliopsida > Asparagales > Amaryllidaceae > Agapanthus > Agapanthus africanus. The sequence continues at coordinate 177,046,342 of JASDDO010000016.1, read as the reverse complement.
AACAAAGGAGATTAGCACGACTAGGAAGAAACGTAGTTTCTTCCTTTTGGTCCTTGTCCGTCCTTTTTTAACTCTTAACCCTAAGCTCTATGTAAATCAACCACAACCGGTCTAACTAGGAAATCACCGCTATCTCGTAGGATAGGGTGCCGTAGTGAGTGGTGTGTGTTTGATTCCGATAGAGTCCTAATTTAAAATATTATACGGGCAAGAAAGGAGTGAGAGATGTTCATCTCTCAAACCTACCCAATTCTAACCCTAGCAAGTGAGGAATTACTCACTCATTAGGGAAATTACGATGAAATTCATTTTTATAATTTTCTTTTTAATTAACTAATTAACGTGCAGATAATAAAAGACAAATACGAAAATTGCAGAAATTAAATTCAAATAAAAAATGCAAGATAAAAAAAACATACTTTTATTGACACCTTTTGACGATTACAATGAAACTTAAAATTTAATCTAGAAATTAAAAGAGGCATCTCCAAAGAGGCACCTAAAAGAGGCACCCTTATTCGGCTTTGAGCCTTCCTATTTATAGATAGGAAAAAAACCTAGGGTTACATCTGATCCACATTTGAAATTACAAGACTCCCCTAAGAAAACCTGGTCAAAGCACCGACACCCACCAACATGTGCACTGCACGGCCGCGGAACCGCGGCAGAATGCCATGTTTGGCCGCGGTTCCTCGGCCATATGGTGGGATCTCTGGCTCAAATTTCTAGGGTTGCTTCATGTTGCTTTTTCCTTCTGTCTTCTTCACTTGGTTCCTCAAAATCTTTTCTACTTCCTTACAGATTTCCAACAGTGCAGAATTATGTGGACTTTTACCGTGAGCTTCGCGTTGAAGGCTTGAATCTTGTGTTGCCTTTGTGCTTTGTGCATTTGAACTGTCTACCGATCTTCATTTGTTTCTTGAACTGTTAAGCAGCATTATACGGATTCATCTATTGTTGGTCGTAGTCTCACATTTGTAGCATCTTTTTAAAGCATTTCACTGTAATGGTCTGAGAACCTGTAACCTGCAACTATTTAGCAGACATGGATCAAAAGCACCTATTTATTTGTAATATGATTAAGAATGGGCGATATAATAATGCAAAATTCTGATATGGACAGCACACAAGTAAATAAGAGGGTAGATATATAAATAGTCGCGGACAAAAACGATACAAGACAACCAACGCGCACTAACTAGACGCGCACGCACTTAGTGCACAAAACGCGCTCGCGGCAATGCCACAAACCACAACTAGGGGTCACTATACGTGGAAATCCCAAAACCTAGAATCCAATCGCACCAATCGCTCATTCACAACACACTAAATATTTTAGGAAATAGGTTGTAGATCATTCCAACCTCAACTTAATTAAAATCTATTTACTCCAAAAACCCAGTAAGTAACAATAACCATTTTAGTGCAAATCTAGATGTTTTAGCAAATCTAGTGGTCACAATGTTCATTTAATATCTTAATTAGGCCACACAATTATTAACTAAATTTTAATCTCACCTATTTACACACTAATCATCAAATTAGTTTGCAAGAACATTTAATTAGGACAATTTGAAGTAACGATTAGCAAATTAACAACTAGATTAGATTTTGTAAAGCCACTAGATATTAATCTACACTTAGTTAACTTAGTTTAGTGATAAAAATCCTAACTTGAACCCAAACCCTTCTCTTTAAATTTTCAAACGTGCAATTAGAACCATATTAATACCTAATTAAGTTAGATTAAAGTAATTAACCAACCAAATTAACCATAGGGTTAAGATTTATACCTCAACAGTTTTGAGATCTAACTTGCAAAACTTAGCCTCCCAGAATGCTTTCTTGCTCCTAGATCCACGCTAGTTTAGGCCAAGGAATAATGGGTGAAGGTTTAACTATGAATTAGTGAGAATTTGTGTGGATTTTTGAGTGAATTTTGTGAGTTTTTTTTATATGAAATGAGATGGAGAATGGGGAATGGGCTGCTGCACATTTTCTAAACGAAAATGAGTGTGAGAAGGAGAGTGGGGTGAGTGAGAGAAAGAGGTGACCATACCCCCACACATACATCAACATCTTATCATTCTTTTCTCTTTAATTATTTCATTTCTTAATTGTTTTAATTTCTAATTAATCCTAGAATCCTCTAGAACCATGGAGGAAATTTAAAAAGAAAGGATATGTTGCAAACTTGGTATTAAGTTGTCATTGTGCACTAATGTCTAATTAACCCATTCTAATTTGTAATTATCACTAATTTAGTGTATAAGTGAAAGCTTAAAATAATATTTAAAAATAATTAATTAAGGAAAATATTTAAGTAAACTAGCAATTAATAAGTAACTAATTAAATACCAATACTAGCAATTACATAAATAAGTATATTTACGTCTATGTGGAAAATTAATTATATCTTGTTTTTTACGAAAAACACGTATTATCAATTATTAATACATAATTAACCTAATCGAATTTTCAGAATGTTACAATCTTCCCGCCTTAAAGAAACTCGGTCCCTGAATTTAAAATCTAACTACGTGTACCTTCGAAGAGATGGGGATATTTCTTCCTCATCTCGTCCTCGGCCTCCCACGTGACCTCTTCGCTGTTCGGGCCACGCCAAAGAACCCTTTACGGACGGTATGACCTCGGACCTCAGTTTCTCCACCTGCCGATCTAGAATGACTATCGGCTGCTCGGTGAAAGAAAGATTGCGCTCCAGCTGGATCGTCTGATGCTGTATCGCGTGAGAGGGGTCATGAAGGTACCTGCGGAGTATCGATACATGAAACACAGGGTGAACATCTGGGAAGTGTAAGTCCACGTTGCCAACCCCGGTTCTTGCGGGGAGGCGGAAACGGTATAAAAATCAAATTTTTAAGCGCATGGGGCAACATGGACTAACAAAGTCGAGATCTTTTCTAAACTAAACTAGCTACCAAGCTAAAGAGAGTTAGCTACTCGAAAAAGATGTTATACCTTTCTTGAACTCCTTCTTCTTGAAACCTTTGTAGAGCTTGGATGGTGCTTTCCTCGTCGCCTTCTTCCGTCAAAGATGGATCCACCTGAGGGTTCAACCTTCAGGATCCTTTCTCGAACTTTGAGAGAACTAGGATCTTTGGCTTGCTAAACCTCTAACCCTAGAGTGAGTAGAGAGTGACTTTGGGGTGTTTTATCTCAAGGAGAGGGATTCTCAATACATGAGAAGGAAGCTCCTTGAACTAGAGGAGGAGGAAGAAGAAGAGAGGAGAGAGAAGAGTTATGATAGAAATGAATAATATCCTTCTCATTTTACAACCATAACAAAATTAAAAGAATTATCAAATTAACAATAATAATAAAAATGAAATAGTTGATGGATGGTTTGGAATGACCATTATCATTACATTCATTAAATGGTTTTGCTAGAATCAAAGAGCATCTTTGATATGTAATGATAATGGTCAAACTTTCAACCATGGTCAACAAGTCAACCTTGGTCAAGAAGTCAACAAACCCAAGCATGACACAATTTCATTTAATTAATATTATTAATTGATATATCATAAATTCATTAGGGTTTGGAAAAAGAAGACTGTCAACTGTGCATACACACCCGTTCCGAAACCCTAATGAAAATCCTCTTCCTCCGCCTCAAACAACTGTGCATACACACCCGCATTCTTGTTTCGAGGAACATGAACACAATGAGATAAAACTAACCCCAAAACATATACTAGTATCTGGCTCAAACCAGAGCCCGCTAGTAATATCCGTCCGGACTCCAAACGTGCACAAGTGCGCGGATGAGAACGAACCCTGTCGCAAAACCATGCGACCTCTACTCTGTTTTGCCCAACGGCGAATAGCCCTCTGTGTGGGACTCTAAAGACTCGACACTACGCTGGCAGTGGGTTTAACCATAGACCGCAAGCGGCACTAGCTGTGCGTAACGGTCCCCAGGTAGATGCCGATAAGAAGACTGACGAGGTGAACCCCATCTGAACTCCTACTGAGTCTGAATGTGACAATCTCCGTACAGTCCGGTCTGTTCGTCTGATACATCGCATGGCGGGCCTAGGGGACGGTAAACGTCAGTCCCCTAATAGCGGTACAAGTCGTGTCGGAGTGAAGCCCAAAACACCCTGGGATAACACTGGAAACCTACCAGTATATCTCGATTGCCCTGGCCAGGGACTACTCGTGTAATGGCTTTCCTAGACACAGCGCGATGTCAACCCCCAATACCGGGAGAGACGAATCCTGTCTAACCGTCACTGCCTCCAAGTGCTTCGGGACTGTACCCAACTACTACCTGTTTGCACGACTCCTTTGAGCCGTGGTAGGGTAGTAATCAAAGTACAGTGGGAACACACTCGAGGCGAAGTGACAGTGTCAAGTCAGCGGACTAAGCTGTACTCATGTCACCTGCGAACTGATAACTGACGATAGGTATAATACCAACCTGTCAGTTCCCGACTAGTCCTGTCCAGTGTACTCGTAACCTAACGAGCACCCGTATACTATCCCCAGTACGACGTACTGATGGCTGTGGGACAGACCATCTCCCACACTGGGATGAGAAGCGCATACGCTAGTCTACTCCGGAGTATCGATGCCCTGTCTCGATAGTCCTGCGACTAGGGACCTGTATAAGGATGTGCTTATAGATTACCCAGCCCCCACTAGTGTGACTGCCATCACAACGCTGGTAATCAAGCAAAGATCCTAAGGGATCCACTAATGCGTATAGGTGATATCATAAAATAAACACAGGTACACATTGAAGTGGAAACAAACCAAGTAGCATACTACTATATTGAGCAAGATTGTTTATACAAGGTGAATATCCCAAGCTTCCATTAAGTAATATACAAACTAGTATGATACAGTAATGGCCTCTAGGGCATATACACTAACAATCTCTCACTTGCACTAAGGCCATGTACTGGCGTATCGAAGACCTATCATCTCGATAAGCCGCTCGAACTGAGTCTGGGGAAAGGCCTTGGTGAATGGATCTGCCGTGTTTTCTTCTGAAGCGACCCTCCGAACCTCGATCTCCTAGCGATCCACGATCTCCCTGATTAGGTGATACCGCCTCAAGATGTGTCTAAATTTCTGATGGGACCTGGGTTCCTTCGCTAAAGCTATAGCCCCGTTGTTGTCGCAATACAGAGGTATTGGATCAACAATGGACGGAACCACCTGAAGTTCTTTCAAGAACTTCCTCATCCAGACAGCTTCTTTTGCGGCATCAGATGCAGCGATGTATTCCGCTTCCATCGTCGAGTCTGCAACGGTTTCCTGTTTGGAACTCTTCCAACACACCGCCCCTCCATTAAGGGTAAAGACAAAACCCGACATGGACTTGGAATCATCCTTGTCACTCTGGAAGCTGGAGTCAGCAAAGGCCTCGATCTGGAGGTCTTTTCCGCCATACACCAAGAACATCTCCTTAGTCCTTCTCAGGTACTTGAGAATGTTCTTTACCGCTATCCAGTGTTTCTCCCCAGGGTTTGACTGATACCGGCTTACCACACTCAGTGCATAAGCTACATCCGGTCTGGTACACAACATCGCATATATTATAGAGCCTACCGCAGAAGCGTAGGGTATAATAGACATGCGATCCCTCTCCAAATCAGTCTTGGGAGACATCTCTTTAGAGAGGGTGATCCCGTGACAAGCCGGTAGGTTACCGCGCTTGGAATCTTCCATACTGAATCTTTTCAGTATGGTGTCGATGTACCTGGACTGAGAAAGTCCTAATATCCTCTTGGATCTATCACGATGGATCCGGATCCCCAGGATGTATGAGGCATCACCCAGGTCTTTCATGGAGAACCTGTGTGACAAGAACCCCTTGACAGATTGTAGCATAGGAATGTCATTTCCTATTAAGAGAATGTCATCTACGTATAAAACGAGGAATACTACAGTTCTCGCTACAAATCTACTATAGATGCATGGTTCATCTGGATTTTTGATAAAGCCAAATTCCTTGACCGTCTCATCAAAACAGATGTTCCAACTCCGCGATGCCTGCTTTAGTCCATAGATAGACTTAAGCAACTTGCACACCTTTCCGCTGCTCCCACTCTGAATGAAACCCTCTGGCTGATCCATATAGACACACTCCTCTAAATTTCCATTTAGAAAAGCGGTCTTTACGTCCATCTGGCAAATCTCATAATCGTGGAAGGCAGCAATGGCAAGAAGGATCCGAATGGATTTCAGCATAGCCACTGGAGAAAAGGTTTCGTCATAGTCCAAACCAGGTCTTTGACGAAAACCCTTTGCAACAAGTCTAGCTTTATAGGTCTCAACCTGTCCATCTACACCAATCTTCCTTTTGAAGATCCACTTGCATCCTACGGGTTTTACCCCGTCTGGAGCAATGTCCAACGTCCATACTTTGTTGGTGTACATGGACTCCATTTCGGTCCGCATTGCATCCAGCCATTTTACCGAGTCGACGCTCTGAACGGCTTGCTGGAAGCTAGTAGGCTCATCATAATCTATGATGCAATCCTCTCTATGCCCGTCTATGAGAAAACCGTAGTATCTCTCGGGCGGATGAGACTGCCTACTACTCCTGCGGAGCGGCGTAGGAATGTCCTGTTCTTTTGAACCTACTGGCTCTTCCAAGCTTTCAGTAATAGCTTGTGGTTCTGGAATTTCTTCCAGTTCTATTGCGCTCCCACTTATCTGGGTTTCTAAAAACTCAGTTTCCAAGAAGCGGGCATGTTGAGAAACAAGAACTTTTTGTTCCTCTGCGGAATAGAACAGATACCCCCTGGAGTTCTTTGGGTATCCCACAAACTTACACTGTACTGAACGTGCCTCGAGCTTGTCCGCATGCTGCTTTTTTATAAAAGCTGGACATCCCCATATCTTAAGATACTTAAGACAGGGTTTCTTCCCACTCCATATCTGATATGGGGTAGTAGGCATAGTCTTGGTTGGAGCCTTGTTCAAGAGATATGCAGCTGCTTTTAGTGCATAACCCCAGAAAGATCGCGGTAACTCAGCCTTGCTCATCATGGAACGAACCATATCTAATAGGGTTCGATTCCGTCTCTCCGATACACCGTTATGTTGCGGAGTGTATGGAGGAGTAAGCTGAGAGAGAATTCCATTCTCTTTTAAGTAATTCAGGAACTCGGCACTTAATTATTCTCTACCTCGATCCGATCTTAGAATCTTGATACTTTTGCCTGTTTGTTTTTAAACTTCATTCTTGTAATCCCAAAATTTCTCAAAGGCCTCGGATTTGTGCTTCATTAAGAAGACATGTCCATACCTAGAGAAATCATCTGTGAAAGTAATGAAGTATGAATAACCGCTTCGCGCATGTGTAGACATCGGACCACACACGTCACTGTGTATGAGTCCTAAGAGCTCGCTCGCTCTTTCTCCGTGTCCAGTGAACGGAGTCTTTGTCATCTTTCCCATGAGACAAGATTCACAAGTGGCATAAGACTGATACTCGAACGGATCCAAGTATCCTTCTTTATGTAACTTAGTCAACCGTGTCTCATTGATGTGACCCAGTCTACAATGCCATAAGAAAGCCTGATTTATATCTGGAGACTTTCTTTTGTGTATATTCTGGACATTGAAAATCTGTGGTTGGTTTAACACGTATATACCATTGCTCAGTGTACCTGACCCAATCAGAACTTGATTAAGGTGAATGTTTACAACATTACTTACAAACGCAAATTCATAACCTTCTTTAGAAACCAAAGATACAGAAATGATATTACAAGTTGCGTTGGGTACAAAAAAGCAATTGCGTAAAACCAAAACATGTCCATCTGACATTCCCAGGTGATAGTCCCCCACGGCTTTAGAATCCATGCTAGCTCCGTTCGCAACTCTGAGGGTCATGTCACCTGCCTTCAAAACCCTACGGTTTCTCAACGCCTGCAAAGAATTACAGATATGAGATCCTGATCCGGTATCCAATACCCAGGAAGTAGAGTTTATTGAAAGACAGTTTTCAATAACATACACACCTGAAGCTGAAGCCGCAACCTGCTTCAGTTCCTGTGTCCTGGCCTTCCAAGCCCTGCAATCTTTCTTCCAGTGTCCACTCTTATGACAATAGAAGCATTCTTCCTTTCCCACAAGCTTCCCCGCTATCATTGTTGCCTTTGCCTTTCCCTTCGTATCCACTTTACTAACACCGCCCCTTGGTTTGGCGGGGGCTTTCCTTTTCTTTCCCTTGGCTTTCGCCTTGGACCTAGAAGAAGAAGATCCTCCTACAAACAAAGTGGATGTTTCCCTACTTTTCTGTAGGGTGCCCTCTGCGCTCCTCAGCATGTTGAGGAGTTCTGAAAGTTCAACTCTTTTTCTTGTAAGTTGAAGTTCAGTATAAACTGGGCGTAAGTGGAAGGAAGGGACTGGAGAATTAAGTCCGTATAGAGCTCACTCTCCAACGTGGTCCCAAGTTCCGTGAGCTCCTCAATGTAGCCAATCATCTTAAGCACGTGTTCCGCTACCGATGATCCGACGGCCAACTTTGCCGAAAATAACTTCTTCGACACTTCGTATCTTGCGATACGAGATTGCTCTCCATACAGTTCTTTTGTATGGAGAAATATGGATTCAAGGTCCATATTCTCGTGCCTCCTCTGATGTTCGTTGTACATAGAGGCAAGCACGAGGCACTTGGCCTTCGCGCAATCAATCTCCCAAGTCTTACGGATTTCCTTATCCGCGACGCTGGAGGTGGGACCTGGGACGGGGGGAGCTTTGGCGATAAGAAGATACCCCAGCTTGTCGTAAGTGATTGCCATCTTGACATTCCTGAGCCAATCTTTGTAGTTTAACCCTGTCAGTATATTTTATGTAGAAGTAACTTAAGTCCAGTCATGTCGATTGGTCGCTGCAATTAGGAGAGAGAAGAAGAAACACTCAGCATGATGCTCTTGTAAGTTTAGAATGGTTTTTAATTTGTCTAAACAGGATGGCTCCCACTGTCTCTCGAATCCCTCCTCAAACCATAAAGGAAGAATTAGTCGGGATCAATCCCACCGCACAATACTTGCTTAACCGTTCTGCCAGGCCAGTGTCGGTACTTCGAGGGAGGTTTTCCAACGCTTTCGCGAAGTTCCTTAATTAAATAACCTCTTTTCCCTGGGGGCGTAGCCCCGCTAACACCTTTCTAGGCACCTACTAGGTTTATAGCATTGATCGTTTAGTGAGAAATTTCCCGAGGAGTAGCATATACTCATAGTAGGATCGGGATCCAAATATCATCGCGTGACGAAACTGAAGGAATCCTACCAGAATCACCACACTCCAAATGGTATGCAAATCTAGCAAGTTTCAGTATTTATGAAACTCCCGATGTGGATTTTTGCCCCATGCTCTTATGACCTTGACGAAGGTCAACAAATCATAAGTCACATGTCAAGTTCTGCCAGTCATTTTCCAGGTTAATTTGAACCCACCCGTATATACCCTTGACGAAGGTCAACAAGTCAATACGACTGTCCCAAACCAACGCATCTATCTATGCCACATATGAACACCCAACAGCTACCAATCTCTATGCCTTGACGAAGGTCAACAAACATAGCTTGAATACTATTGAATATTCATACGAAACGACGGAGGGCTACGAATGGTATTGGCGAAACCGTGAACGTAGTGAACTTGATATAATCGATGGAACGATATAGCTTTTAGAAGGAGTGGCTCAAGCTTCTCATTTAAAAGTTATTTTTGAAAAGAACCGAGTGGTTTTTCGAAAGTGTTCCAACGACTTTTGCTTGGTTTATTATCTTGCATTAGTTCTTTTAATGCGTGATATTCTTGCATTAGTTCTTTTAATGCGTCCCATCATTTAATCCTACCATTGCAGAAAACAACCAAAATATGACGTACGCTTATGCCATTCGCATTCTCCACGGGGCCCCGTCATCACCCGTTAGGTTACTTAACTAACGACAGAGCGGGGGCTGGGCTAGCGCGGCTGTAAAACATAAGCAACGCCTAAATAGTTATAAATATAAAGCAATGATAGACATTACAGATCACAGATGAATACATTGGATATACTAGGAATCCGCAATCCGTTCGAGCCTGCAACGAAAAGCGGATTACACGGTCGCGGTGAATAGCCAAAACCCCACCCAAGACCCCTACGGGTGCGGCAAACTACACGCCAAGTACCCGAAGTGGAGCAACCTCCCTCAACGCCGTGAGTAGGCCACTCGGCACTTCGAGATACCCGGTAGTTTGTGCACCCCCTCCATGGGTCTATCCTAGGAGCAAAAACAGTAAAAAGGATTATACAATGACGGCTACAACCCCGATCCGGTTGTGCGGCCATATAAATAATATTACATCAATTTTCATATTACATGAATGAAAGAAAAAGAAAAGCTCATCTCACATCCACCCCGGCTATTCACCCGCGACAGTCCAACGCATTCATATACACATACCATCATCAATCACAGATCACAGATATGTATAACCCCGACTAATCGACATATAGCGATTAGCCGACGTTCAATACATACAAACATCACAGATATAACATATTAGTCAAAGTATAGTGAAGTTCGATCCAAAAATACGGATTTATAGGACCCCAAAAATAAATTTCTTTTCTGGAAAACCTGGGAACATATAAACCATCTTAAAAATCCCAAAACCCTACCAGAAGAACACTGCACAAAACCCGATCACGAGAAAAGCCAAAACGGCGGCGGTTCCACGGCAAATGCATACCTATCGCCACGGAACCGCGGCGGTTTGAGGGAATCAGGTGACCGTTTTTCGTGGGTGTTTTCACAAAACCCTGAGCCGATTTTAGGAGTAAAACTTTTTATCTTTTGAGCACAAAAAATTTCAACAGAAAGTTAGGGTTTTGATTTTCCGGTTTTTGCGATTTTTCCGATCGAACTTCCATACACTTTACTACTAAGCTAGTTTAAGTTTAGTTAGGCTATGATACCAATGTAAGTCCATGTTGCCAACCCCGGTTCTTGCGGGGAGGCGGAAACGGTATAAAAATCAAATTTTTAGCGCATGGGGCAACATGGACTAACAAAGTCGGGATCTTTTCTAAACTAAACTAGCTACCAAGCTAAATAGAGTTAGCTACTCGGAAAAGATATTATACCTTTCTTGAACTCCTTGTTTACCCCAATCGGAGCAAAGCTCCGATCAAATTCCGAGGTGGAAGATGAAACAACTCCCCAATCAGAAACAAAGCTTTGCTTTGAAAATTTAAACTTCAATAAAGGAAGCAACGCTTCAGTTGCGCAGGCACTGCGCTGCGCGACATGTGTCAGCGCAGATGCGCTAGCGCAGCCGCGCCGCGCTGCGCGACACGTGTCAGCGCAGATGCGCTAGCGCAGCCGCGCCGCGCTGCGCGACACGTGTCAGCGCAGATGCGCTAGCGCAGCCGCGCCGCGCTGCGCGCTGCGCGACACGTGTCAGCGCAGATGCGCTAGCGCAGAAGAAGGGGTTTAAACACCAAAAGCAATTTATTCATGCAAAGTTACGTACACTTGATAATAACGAATTAAAATCATATGATGCACGAACACAACAAAGAACTAAAATAAAAGAACCCTTAACAGGCAATGAAATACTTGATTAAAAAGAAAAATGCTTATTCATTATTATTGATATTACATTTAAAAAAGATCACCGAATACGGGATCAGAAAGACAAGGATTCGCAAAACGAAGAAGAAGATTCCCCAGCTCCCTCTCTGTCTTCTCCACCACATCGAAGCGGCGATCCTCCCGAGGGGTGGCCATCCAACGGTCGACGCCACACTCCTGGGAAAAAGTGGCGATGACAACCCGACGAGCCCATATCTGGTTCAGCAAATGGAAGGAGCAGTCCTTCAGGGCTTTGGTGATCAAGTGCGCTTCGAGAAGGCCCTCGATCTTGTCCTCGGCGGCATCCAGCATTGCCGAGGACATCTCTGCTGGAGGAGGGGGAATGTCGGAGAGCACCGAGGCAAGGGCCATCCGAAGCCAAATGGAATTCGGAGGAAGAGGAGACCCCACACGAGTCAAAAGCTCATGCATTGCAGCGTCGCATTGCTCGTCCGAGAGAGAAGGGTCCACCAGGCGCGCAGCAAAACGGGGAACGATGTCCCGAAACGGAACCTCCCATGGTTGTCGGCGGGCATGAGGGCGGTTGCAAGCCATGATCGAAAAAGTTCTCTGAAGATGAGAGAATAAAAGGCTCAGCCCAGAACTATATATAGACCCAAGCACAAAAGATTCTGTGCACAATGGAATTATTTCCAAGACCCGGGAAATCAAAATCTTGGAAATACAAGTTTGACTTGGAAAAGGGGAGATGAAAGGATATCTCAGGTGAAGCAACGCTTCAGATCCTCTGCGCTGGGCGCAACTTGCCACGTGTCTGGCGCAATGCGCCGAGCGCAGCGCCCAGAAAGCGCACCCAATCAGAGCAAAGCTCTGATTGAAGGAAGCAACGCTTCAACTGCACTGCGCTCTGCGCTGCGCGACACGTGTCAGCGCAGATGCGCTAGCGCAGTTGCGCTGCGCTGCGCGACACGTGTCAGCGCAGATGCGCTAGCGCACTTGCGCTGCGCTCTGCGCTGCGCGACACGTGTCATGCGCTGGGGCATCTGCGCCAAACTAAATTAAGATTTTT